>OY482672.1:30553260-32003260 GCA_960531455.1 Urophora cardui | reverse complement strand
GGCAGCAACATTTCGATTTGGCGATTGTTTGCGCGAATCGCTTAACTCCCGCTCAGTGATTTCTAACGGAAGTTGCAACACTTCCGGATCGAAACGTACACAATGCGCCAGCACAGTTAAGGATAAGCTCTTGATGGATATGCGTATTTGTGTGTCGTTATGTAAAGTGGCCGCTTGTCCGGTAAGCAGAAAACGTGCAGCGATCAAACGCGCTGCGTAACGTATAAGGGATTGCTCAAATAGGGTGCCTATTTTAAGAGTAAGCAACGATTGACCGGGTGCAGTATTTCGCAGTGGCGACTTTTCGCTTAGGAATGGATTGACTAGAAGTTGAAGGGAGGGAAATAAAAGAATTAGAATAAGGCAATTGATGTAAATAAGTGTGTAAGCGGGAAATGAAGGGAATTATAAGGTATAAGGTATAAGGTATATGGTTTAAGGTATATGGTTTAAGGTATAAGGTATATGGTATAATGTAAAATGTATAAGGTTTAAGGTAAAAGGTATACAGTATAAGATATAAAGTATAAGATATAAGGTATAATGTATAATGTATAAGGCATAATGTATATGGTAAAAGGTATAAGGTATAAGTTATAATGTATAAGGTTTAAGTTTAAGGTTTAAGGTATACGGTATAAGGTATAAGGTATAAGGTATATGGAATAATGTAAAATGTATAAGGTTTAAGGTAAAATGTATAAGGTATAAGGTATAAGGTATACGGTATAAGGAGAAGGTATAAGGTATAAAGTATATCGATGCCTTACTTTCTCAACCTCGTATCTTAAATAAGGAAACTTTTCAGGAAACAAAAAAAACTGTTTATTTTTTTTACCGTCGTTTTTATGTAAAAATTTTAATGCAATTATTAAGACATGAATTATAACTATGTGCACAATTAAAAATTATATACTTATCTATGTTCGTTTACGCATAAAACGAATTTTTTAAGATACGAGTTTGCTGCATTAACGATAATTTCATTTTTGAAACTTGATTTATAAGTTACTCGTTTGCTGCACTTATATGCATACAACGAAGATACTTCAAAACTATTAAATATCAAAAAATCAATATTTTGCTTAAATTCAATGTTTTATTTGTTAGAGGATATTATAAAAAAACAAGTAAGGAAGCCTAAGTTCGAGTGGAATCGAGCATTAGGTACTCAGCTGTATGCTTTCATTGTTTGTTTGCGTTTGAGGGAAATACGATGTGATTTATATAAAGCGAGTGCTGCATAAAATAGGCGTAGCCACGCCCATTTTCAAAATTTTTATCAGTCATCCAACTAAGCATATGAATATTATTCTTTGTGCAAAATTTCATTCCTTTATGACTTCTAGTTACAAAGATATCACGTTACAAATTCCTAAAGGGTTTTCCAGAAATATCTTTGTTGAAAAGTAGGCGTGGTCATGAACCGATTTCGCTAAATTTTTGAGCATGTATTACCACAAGTTATTAAAGTGTACAAACTGATTTTCGTCATAACATCTCAATTATTTGTAGGGTTATAGGCTCAGAAATCTCGTATATTCCTGCTTATAAAAGTAGGCGGTGCCACACCCATTTTCCAAAATTTTTGTGTTTTTTATTTTATGTCCATAGTTGGACTCCTTCCATAAAATTTCAATGATATATCTTTATATTTGACAGATATCGCTTAAAATGTTTCTATTACGTCACTTTATAATACACATATATAAAAGTGGGCGTGGTCGTCAACCGATTTTGGCAATTTTTCGTCCAAACATTTGCCTAAGTAAGTATATCACGCGTAATAAATTGCATCGATATATCTTCAACGGTTTCTGAGTTATGACTCATACAACTTTCAATGTTTTCCCCTTAATAAGTGGGCGTGACACCGCCCATTTTCCAAAATTTTTGTGTTTTTTGTTTTTTGTCCGTAGTTGGACTCCTGCCGCAAAATTTCAGTGATATATCTTTGTAATTGACAGAGATATCGCTTAAAATGCTTTATTAGGTCACTTTACAATACACATATATAAAAGTGGGCGTGGCCGTCAACCGATTTTTCCTCCAAACGTTTACCTAAGTAAGTAAATCACGCATACCAAATTTCATCGATATATCTGCTACGGTTTCCGAGTTAGGGCTTGTAAAAGTTTTACAGTAAAACTTTCAATAGCTGCCACTTAATAAGTGGGCGTGGCACCGCCCATTTTCCAAAATTTCATCAAATTTTTTCATAAGGGCCAGAGCTCAATACGTGGGTAAAATTTTATCGCTCCAGCTATATTAGTGGCTGAGATACCAAATTTCCGACTTTTTCTATATAGGAAAAGTGGGCGTGGTCATGGTCCAATTTCGCCCATTTTCAATACCAACCGTCCCAGTCTCGATACCAACTTGCATTCCAAATTTCATCAAAATATCTCAATTTTTGCGCGAGTTAGAGTGTTTACAGACGAACGGACGGGGGATGACAAAACGATTAATACGCCTTTAAATATACATGTATATTAAGATAAGAGTTTGACGCAGTTATGAAAAAAGCATTGATTGAGATACCAAGATATTTATTCCTATTTTTTTTTGCTATAGACACAATCTATTGAGATAGGAATTTGTTGCAGTTATAGAACAGAAAAATAGGAATCGTTTGATATGAAAATCTCAAAATCGCATTTTTTTAAGATACGAGGTTGAGAAAGTAAGGCATCGATATGGTATAATGTAAAATGTATAAGGTTTAAGGTATAAGGTAATTGGTAAAAGGTATACAGTATAAGATATAAGGTATATTGTATAATGTATAAGGCATAATGTATATGGTAAAAGGTATAAGGTATAAGTTCTAATGTATACGGTTTAAGTTTAAGGTTTAAGGTATAAGGTATATGGTATAAGGTATAAGGTATATGGTATAAGGTATAAGGTATAAGGTATAAGGTATAAGGTAATTGATATCTTTATGTATATTACGATAAGCGATTTTTGGTACGCACCATAACTTTTACACCGTTATACCGATTTTCGAAAATGGGGTGTCATATGACAGGCCTTGGCCTGTAGATGTGCAGGAAGGTTTAATTTTTTTGAAAAGGGTTGCCAGCTGTTTAAAAATTTAATTGTCCTGTATAGTTTGCTTGATTTTTAAATTTCATGTACCATATGAAAGGGCTTGAGCTGGAAATTAGTTATTTATTACAATTTTTACAAAACGGGTTGCCACCTATTCAAAAATTCAGTTTTGCGCTATAGTTTGATTGATTTTTAAATTTCAGTTACCATATAAAAGGTCTTGAGCTGAAAATGAGTAATTTATTAAAATTTTTACAAAAAGGGTTGCCACCTGTTAAAAATTTCAGTTTTGCACTATAGTTTTTTTGATTTTTAAATTTAAGGTGTCATATGAAAGGGCTTTGCTTGAAAATAAGTAATTTATTATAATTTTTACAAAAAGTGTTGCCACCTGTTAGAAAATTCTGTTTTACGCTATAGTTTGTATGATCTTTAAATTTCAGGTACCATATGAAAGGGCTTGAGCTGAAAATGAGTAATTTATTAAAATTTGTACCAAAAGGGTTGCCACCTGTAAAAAATTCAGTTTTACGTTATAGTTTGATTGATTTTTAAATTTCAGGTACCATATGAAAGGGCTTCAGCTGAAAATGAGTAATTTATTGAAATTTTTACGAAAAGGGTTGCCATCTGTTAAAAAATTCAGTTTTACGCTATAGTTTGTTTGATTTTTAAATTTGAGGAAGATAAAGGGGACTAGAAAGGAAACTAGAAAGAGGAGTGCGTCAAATGGCCTTTTGGAGGTCGATTTAAGGTTAACATATTCTAAAAAAGTATTCAGCATAAAACTTCGCTATGGGGCTCCTCGGACAAAATCTTAGTGTAAAAAATCTAGGTCCATAGAAAATAAAAATAACCAGTAACTATATATGTACCTATATTCTTCATTTTATATTCTATTAATAAGAAGCTATGGACTTAAAGCCAATTTATATTCTGCCATTTTTAAGGGGAAATCAAAGTTAAAATGGCAATCAAAAAAATTGTCAAATGTGGCAATAAGTGGTCTTCCACCCTCAAATTGTCGCACAGTGTAATTGAAAGCCACAGCATCGCGTGGCAGGGTTTACTAGTAAGATATATTGTATAAGGTATAAGGTATAAGGTATAATCTAAGCTATAAGTTAGGTAAAAGATGTACGGTATAAGGTATAAGATATGAGATATATTGTATAACGACGGCTGAGAATAAGAACGCCCTATTTCAAAAATTGTTTCAAAAATGCCCTATTCCAAAAATTGTTTGAATAACGTCCTATTTCAGAATTTGTTCCAATAACGTCCTATTTCAGACAATTATTCAAAAACGCCCTATTTCAGAGAAATATATATGGAAATTTCTCTGAAATAGGGCGTTTTTGAAGCAAAATCTGAAATAGGACGTTTTTGAAACAATTTTTGGAGTAGGGCGTTTTTGAAACAATTTTTGAAATAGGGCGATCTTATTCTTAGCCGTCGATAAGGTGTAGGGTATAATCTAAGGTATAAATTAAATAAAAGATGTACCTACGGTATAAGGTGTTTGGTTTGAGGTATAAGGTATAATATAAGGTATAAGTTATGTAAAAGATGTACGGTATAAGGTATAATGTGTACAGTATACGGTGTAAGGTTTAAGGTATAAGGTATAAGTTATAATATGTAAGGTATAAGGTCTCAGACATAAGTGGGCTGAATCTAAAGATCACCCGTAAATGTGAAGTTAAATCGAAACTAATTTCTCTTAACAAGTTTTTCATTGCTTTCAAACCCACCATTCGGTATGCGCCTCTCTACCATCTCAATCTTCTCACTTTGCATGCCACCTCCATCAGTGTCATCGTCGTCCCGCCCACCAGCGCTGTGTAAACTGCCATCAACCAACAAGGCTGTCGAGGCGGTATCATCGTGCATGCCCACCGAGGAACTCGCTATGGATTGTGTACGTGTGTGCGCGGAATCAGATTGTGCATCCAACGCTGTTGAGGCGGCACTCAAATCCAGCATTTTATTGCCGCTACTCGCCATTGATATCAAAGAAATATTATCCGTGAGGGTCATGCTATTAGGCGCCGACGTGTTAGACGATGCGCTTTCGTCAATTTTCTCGCCGGCGGTTGTGGGCGTCGTCGTAACGCTTTTGGTGGGTGTAGCACGTGCGCCTGCAGAAGATGACGGACGAAAGAGTTTACTCATCGATTCGGAAGCTGGAAAAGAAGGTGAAACAGAAAAAAAAAACACAGAGAAAACTATTGATTTATTTGTTTCGTGGTTAGAACAAACAAACGTAGTGAACAGACTAAAGTGGAAACATGGAAACCGCCGAAAAGTTTTTAATAAGCAACTTCGTTAACACATTCGTATATTTTTTTTTTTGTTAGAAAACCAATTTGTGAAAGTTTTAATGTAGTTTTGCACTGGAAAATTAACGACGAGTGTGCTTATGTCCATATATCCACTCTTAACTGAAACTTCTACTTTTTAAAAGGAACATTTAGCTCGCACATCCTTCAACGCATGACGGTCATAGATGATGTGTTTTTTTTTTTTTTTTTTTTTTTTTTTTTTGTTATTAGATTATTGCTTGCAGCCATGTAAAGTGTGCCACGCTCAATAAATGAGTTTATGCATGTTTCTGGAGGTTCTCGCGGTTTGGCCAATGACCAATGACCAAGTTACATGCAACGTCTGCGGACATGGCCACATTACAAAAGTTGTTGATAAACACACTTAACAGTAGCATCCGTTGGCTATAAATACATACATATATACATACTTACTTATGTGGATGAAACACAGATATGTATGTATGTACGTATGGGGGTTTTGGTTTGCTAGGAATGCCTAGTAAGCATAAAGCACGGGGCGAAGCAGACAAAGAGCGCGTAATAACTAAGGGCACAGCCAGACGGCGCAAGAAATTACTTTCAGAAAGCGAAAAATTCAAATTTTTGTATTTGTTTTTTTTTTTTTTTTAAAGCAACAAATACAAAAATTTGAATTTTTAAAAGCAACAAATACAAAAATTTGAATTTTTCACTTTCCGAAAGTAATTTCTTGCGTCGTCTGGCTGTGCCCTAATGCGAATGAATTGTGACGATATATTTATATTTTATTTTTTTATATTGAGTGCTGTTGTCCGGGGGCGGACAGAATGAGACACACTATCCATATAGTAAAATCTAGTTTCGCTTCATTTGGTCAATTTTTTTTTTATTGACTTTTTAAATTTGCGGCAAGAATCCTCGGCTGAAACCTGCAAGAGGTTCCCGCCTGGGCAATGGACCTCCGTCGCTCCTTCCCGATGACTGTTCTCGGCGCTTGCGCCAGGGCAGACTGCGGTGGGGGGAGACCTCGGAGGGCTAGCAAAGGACATTAACCGGTCGAGTAGAGGATTTCAACGATGTTAAGGAGGGCACTTAGGGGCACCCCACAAGCGGGAGTATGCTCACCGCTGTTGTGGAATGTGGTGGTCAACAAAATACTCTTCATAAAATACACAAAGTACTAAAACTTGCGAAGTCTTGCATTCCAAGTTTAGTATAACGCCTCCAATACAATGTTGGCAACACTAATAATGTGATCTATGAGAGGAAAATTTTTTTTATTTGAAGTTTGAAGGATAGTTGTCTTTGGAAAGACAGTGGCCAGAATAGCCTAGTTTGATTCTTAGGATAATTTAACCCTATAACACCATTACGGTCGTCTTGACACCTTTTCAGAAAAAAATTTTACTTTTAACGTCGCTAAAGGGTTATATTATTAATTATTACTTACTTACTTAATTGGCACGTAACCGTCTAGACGATTTTGGCCGAATCCAACATAGCGCGCCAGCTATTTATGTTTCGTGCAGCGTGACGCCATTTGGAAATACCTACGGAGCCAGCATCACTGTCCACCTGATCTTCCCAACGCAGTGGAGGTTCCCCTTTCTTCTGCGTTCAGCGGGTTTCGACAGAAATACTTTCTTGGCCGGAGCACCTTCGTCCATTCTCACGACATGACCTGCCCAGCGGAGCCGCTGGATCTTTATTCGCTGAACAATGTCGATGTCTGTGTAAAGCTCGTACAGCTCATCGTTAAATCTCCGTCGATACTCGCCCACGCCAACGCGCAAAGGTCCATAAATCTTACGAAGAACTTTTCTCTCGAATACTCCAAGTGCCATCTCATCTGATTTTGAAATTGTCCATGCTTCTGCGCCGTACATGAGGACTGGAACGATGAGCGTCCTGTAGAGTGTGATTTTTGTTTGTCGAGAGAGGACTTTACTTTTCAGTTGCCTACTTAGTCCGAAGTAGCATTTATTGGCAAGCGTGATTCTTCGTTGGATCTCCGTGCTGACATCATTCTTGGTGTCAATGCTGGTTCCCAGATAGACGAAGTCCTTAACAGTTTCGAATTTGTAGCTATCAACATTGACGTGGCCGCCAAGGCGTGCTGTTTCTTTGTGTAATGATAGGAGGTACTTCGTCTTGTCCTCGTTTACCGCCAAACCCATTTTCTTAGCCTCTTTGTCCAGCTTGGAGAAGGCAGAACATACGGCGCGCGTGTTAGTGCCAATGATGTCGATGTCATCGGCGTACGCCAGCAGTTGAACACTCTTGTGGTATAAGATGCTTCCTGCATGGTGAAGTTCGGCAGCTCGTATTATCTTTTCCAGCATCAAGTTGAAGAAGTCACACGAAAGGGAGTCACCTTGTCTGAAACCTCGTTTGGTCTCGAACGGCTCGGAGAGGTCCTTCCCAATTCTGACGGTGCTGGTGGTGTTAGTCAGCGTCATTTGGCATAGCCGTATAAGTTTAGCAGGGAAACCAAATTCATTATTAATTATTCACCATAAAATCTGACTAGGTGTCCCCTCAGATATAATTTTTAAAGGTGACTGCTACGTAAGCGCTAGTTTAGCATTATATACATTTTCTGCAACACTTTGAGACCTAGAAAAATGTTTACTTGGCAACTCTTGCAGCAACGCGCGTTCACATAAATTTGTTTCAATGCATTTTAAGCCTTGCAAGAGTTCAACTTTTACGCTGTTATACATTAGTAACATTTGTTGATTTCTTTTTCCTATTTCCTTTTTAATCAGAAGAAGGCCACTGCAAAGCACACATACATATCTACGATAAAGCAAAACATATCACTTCGCTACGTCATACTTTTCTTTACTTTTTCCCTGTTTCCATCATTGAGGAATAAAAAAAAGATTTGCAGATAACTTTTAAAAAGCAAAATAACACATTTTAATAGTTTGTTGGCGTACAAATGACGTAAGTTAAACGTACTCACTCGTATAACTAGTTAGTTAAGTTAAGGACAAAAATGCACATCAAATCAAGAAAAATAGAAATTTTTTAAATGCGCTTTTGTATGTACATACATATATGAAAGTAGGTACACTTCGGCAAATTTTTGCTGACTTTGAGCGTAACTTTTGAATGCGAAAAATTTTAGTTTCGATATTTTTACGTTTTCACAAGGCGATGCATGGACGACGAAAAGCGCTATTATTTGCCAATTAGTGTTTGGACAAAGCAAAGCTGGTAGCAGCACAACTTTGTTGAGTGTTGCATTTTTGACACATTTTTCTTTTAATGGAATGGCCTTTTGTGATGTGTTTTTTCTTGTAGTATTATAAAATAGAAAAGTTTGCACCATAGCTGGGGAATAATGATTAGTAATCCTAATGATTACTAATCGGATTAGAAACTTTTTTTTTTAATCCTAATTGATTAATTAGGATTAGATGGCTATTCTAATCGACTACTTTTTGATTAGATTAGAACTAATCAAAAATCTAATCACGATTAGTGACGATTGGCATATCTAATCAAACCTAATCAAAACTAATCAAAACTAATCAAAAATAAAATCGATTAGATTTCTCGACTAGTTTTGATTAGATTTGATTAGATCAACTATTTTGAAATATTTGCAATCGTGAAGTTACTACAGTACAAAGAGAAATTGAATAAGCTTTCCGATGAGCTGAATCTGTCTCCTTTTACATCAAGTGATTTTCAATATTTGGAGTCGTACAAGCTGCTAATGGAGCCTATTGCCCAAACTTTGGACTTTCTCCAAGGTGAAGTCAATGTGAAATATGGTTGTATTAATCCTGCGTTATTTTCTTTGAGTAATAAACCGCTAAAATTATCCAGAAAACCCGAAGTTTTGAGCAATGTTAGCTCAACAGCAGTACAATTAGAACATCAATTGAGAGAACGGTTTAAACCATATTTTACATTGGCTCCTGAGGGCTTTTTAAGAGCAGCGGTCACCTCTCGGCAGTGGGCGGCATACCCTCCGAGTGTATTTCTGCCATGAAAAAGCTTCTCACAAAAAAATTCATTCGCCGTTCGGAGCCGGCATAAAACTGTAGGTCCACCCAATTAGTAAGAAAAACAAAAAGTAGCACACCTCGAATTGGGAGAGAAGCTCGGCCATAAAACTCGTCAGTTATAATAGCGCCATTGTATTATATATTATACTTTATGAATTAAATGACAAAAAAAAAATATTTCAAAACAGTTGATCTAATCAAATTTAATCAAAACTAATCGAGAAATTCAATTGATTTTTATTTTTATTAGTTTTGATTAGTTTTGATTAGA
Organism: Urophora cardui; assembly: GCA_960531455.1. NCBI lineage: Eukaryota > Metazoa > Arthropoda > Insecta > Diptera > Tephritidae > Urophora > Urophora cardui. Next base: position 31,993,607 of record OY482672.1, on the reverse strand, counting down.
TTTGCTAATCGTCGCTAATCGCCATTATATTTTTGATTAGCTCTAATCTAATCAATTAGTAATCAAAATATAAAGAAGCAAAAAAAATCTAATGATTAGATTACTTAATTTTTCTAATCGTAATGATTTCTAATTCTAATCGAAGTTCCCCAGCTATGGTTTTTTCTTGTAACTAGTATTATAAAATAGAAAAGTTTTCACATACAGTAATAATAATAAAACATCGGTAATAATAATAGTTTGAAGGTTCGTAAGTACGTATTTCGGAATTTTATTTATTATGTAATTTCTTTTACGGACGTTAATTTGAAACTGCATTTTCAATGTTCACGATATTGATTGCAAAGAAAACAAGGACCGGAAGCCTACACTTGCTCTCTTTCTAGATATAAAGCTGGAGAATATTAAATACCTTTTCATGATACGCATAGAGAGGCGAACGCTCACAAAAGAACACACTAACCGATTATTCGTTGTTCGTAAGCAAATGCTCCGGCCAAGAAAGTCTTTCTATCGACACCCACCATTGGCTTGTTAAGCGCGAATAAAGAAAGGAAACATGATCGATATTATCATACCTTCCGCTGCTGCTGTCATAAGCAAGTCTTTAGAACTGTTGACGGATATGGTAATCAATCTAATAACAGAATATTAGAGAACAGTGCTGGATTTCTTTACCTACTTGGAAAGCAAAAAGAGAGTGATTTATGCGGTTGCTCAGCAACGTCATTAAGCTCGACATTGGAGATCACTGTGCAGCCGTCCGTATAAAGTGTAATTATTTTCTTTTAGCGCAAAATTCCACCACAAAGTACCTTTTTAAATTCCAGGGAAGACGGATGGAGTTCTGAAGTCTACTGGACACCGTTAAATCTGTTGAGGGTAAAATCATATCTTTACTGCATTTACTAGAGGGAAGCATCGATTAATACGCTAAACCCAATCTAAGAACCCTCGAAGCCACTCCTATGGAAATACCGGGCAGGTAGTACTTCGTAGCAGGGCGATTAAGACCTCACGTTTTCACACAACAACGGCATATAACAGCAGCGAATTTGTTGCTCTCGCTATCAGATACCACCGAATCGAGCGCACCCATCTCTTGTTGGCCATCATCTTTAAGAGGCCGCCGCTTGATTTTAAAGTTTCTATGTCAACACCCAGTTCGCTTATTGTTTATTGCTACTTTTATTTTTGTACAACCCTAATTTGACTACAATACTAAAGTCTATAACATCATTTACTGCATTACCTTAAGTTTTCAAGCTACACAAAATACAGCTTCTGCTCAAAATTAACGGCAGGCGGATAAAGTATAAAGTTTTAATTCGATTTATAAAAACAATTCTTGACAATATTGCGCAATAAGTTCATGAAGAACACTTCACAAACCTAAGCTAATCGAGCAGCCATGAGAAAACACAACACATAGCGAACTTCAAAAAGTTGCAACTAGTCTGGGCATCTAATGATTTTACTTAACCGTAGACCTACGGAAAAAAAACTTCGTTTTCGACCCGAATATATTTTGCACTAATTTATGGATATAAATTCTAATCAATTTAAATATTTAAATGATAATAGCTTAATTTGAAATATTTTATAATGATTTCTAAAGCATTTTCCGCATATACATATTTCTGCTGTGACTGGGTTTACAAGCATATTTTGCAAATGATGTTATATGGCGATTCTATTATAATTTCTGCAACAGCTTATTTTTCTGCCAAAAAATAGTGTCACCGTATCCCTTTTTTTGGTGGGTCCAGCTGTAGCAGCTTTGAACTTCTCGCTTGGGAGTATCCATTAATCATTTCCAGATTGTCAAAGCTTCTTGTGGTGGTTTCCCCAGTACCATTACTTTTTTCAGTATTCGGTAAAATATAAAAGCAAATTCAGTTCGGGTCGAAAACGACCCGAGGCGTAGGATTATGGAGTATTTTTTTCGAGCCCAAACCATAACGTTTAGCGTTACCATTTTTATTTTATTTCCTTCATTTCAAATAATAATTAAAAGTCAAAAACTTTACGACTTCTAATTTCACTACTTACTTAGTTACACCCACTTAAGGGAGCATTTTGGGTCGTTTTCGCCCCGAACGTAGGTCTACGGTTAAGTATGTATGTATGTATGTAAATATTTTTATAGACCTTTTTTATATTCCTCCAATTTTTCATAACAAAACAACGAATTTACTTATTTACACAAGTTCCACTTATGTATACCAATTGTAAATTAAGTCTCTGCATTGGCAATGTAAAACTAAAAGGATAACAACAGTTAAGGCAATAAAAAAGTAGCAAGTAAAATATATTCAAGTGGTACATACAATGGCAATGAAGCACGTTGAGTTGCATCTTAAGTAAACATCATCGGTAAAAGTTGCAACAAAGCGGCAATAGACACACAAACGCGGTAAATGCTAATGGTTGCAACAACAAAACCCAGACAAAAAATGTAAAACTTACCAAACTAAATAGAATTGATACTAGATAATAAATAAAAAAAAAACAGTAAATAAACAATATAAAATGTACTTACATACATATATATGTATGTATGAAGTGCATAGACCTGGTACAAATGGCTGTGGATGTGCTACAACAACAGGAAAAAAATGGAAATTTACCACAGGAAAAAGAGTTTCGTAGCTAGACATACTACATATACATACTTCCATATACCAACATGCAACTCATCTGCTCAGCATGCCAAACAATTGCTCAACAACAAATCTCCTGCATACATGTATCCTGTATCTTTCATACGATTTGAGTAACCACATTTTATCACGTAACCCATTTGTCTTATCCCATTTTGTTTTCCTGTTTACTACTATTTACTTGATTTTGTTTTCTGCAACAAAAAGGGGGTAACAACCACAGAACCGAACTAACGTACGCATTCAACTACCATAAGAATATGTAGTACATACATACATCCATATTTAGCTAAGCCATACATCATCAAAACAAAAACATTCCAGTGTTTGAAACTTATACATTTATAGGGTTTTCGGTGGTAACAAACACCGTTATGGGGAGCAACAAAATTCAGCAGTTGCAAGGCAGTTCTTTTTCTATACTTTTTTTTAAGTTTGATTTCAGTTGTATTTGTGTATTTACAGTGTTGTGCTAGGCAGCTGCAGTGTTTACATGGCTCTTACATATAAACACTGAGCGAATAGTTCATGACTGAGTCTAATAAGGAGGCACTGGTAGACTGCTCCCTCAACTGCGGCCACCGTTGGCTGTCATTCGGATGTTGATGTCGTTTATGCCTACAACCCTACATTAATAAAAGTGCATTAAATGACTTGTAGATCGTGAGAAAGAACTTCAGGGACTTCTCAATTGCCTACTTGGTGCAAATTAGCATTTGTTCGCAGCATTGATGCATTCTTCTAAAACACAAATAATGGCCAACCGTGACTTGGTGACATACGTATTTTTTTATTTTTCTTGTTGGTCGCCATACTTACTATACGTTATTATTTTCTTTTGTTTTCGCTTTATTCACTATTCACTATGAAACTATGCCATTTATTTACACACAACTGTACATGCGGCTTCGCTGTGCTTTAAGTATATATGTGAACGAAGCTACGAAGCGTTAAAAGAAACGCGAAATTGTTAGTGAATGCTGCAAATGCACGAAAACGCCTACAAAATCCAGTATCATAATACGAAAGGAACTGGTGTTTGCTTTTGCTCTTTTTGTGACATGTTTATTTTGGTTTAACACAAAACAGCATGCACCTAGAAATGTAAACAGCGATTTTAGTTATCCTGCGCTGTCACGTCGCGTCGTCATGCACTTAATTAGAACTTTTTTGCTCGTCTGTGGCGCTAAATCTTGCTTGATGCCGCTAAGATGCTTCGCAGTCGGTCGGGGTTTTTTTTTTTTTTTTGAATACTTTGCACCTTTTTCGAAACAAAATATGAAGTAAAATGCTTTAAGTTGCACGCTTTTCATCTTTAAGGCAGTAAAAATTATCTCGTGCGATAATGCGAATTATCTGCTTATGATTTTCGACAGTTTCTCGAATCGTCCTCTTACGTTAGAGATTTGGGAAAAGGGCTAGTTTTCGAGTCTTTCTTAAATTGATATCCAACCTCAGTGTTTATTGGGATATTCTTCCCAATAAACACAGACGCGAGGATGATATCGCGGCGAATTCGAGGCGAGTCCGAGAAATTACGTTCGCGAAAATCTGCTTTCGCGAACTCGCCTCGAGTTCGCGGCAAGTTCGAGAAAATCAAATTTCGCGATATCAATTTTTTCTATTTTTTAAGTTGTTTTTCACTAAAAAAATCATTACAGTTCTGAAATTTTACATTTATACCTGAACTCGAATATCACAGTTCCAGAAGATCAAATCGGTTTATAATCAAATAGAAACGAGTATGTAGAAAAACCAATTCAAAATTGTTTAAATAAGGGGACTTTATTTACTGCTTAAATTTATTTGAAAAACTTTTGTTATTCGTGAAAGTTAAACATTCTTTATAAAAATATTTTAATTGCTTTGTATTATTTTATACGGATTTAACCCATTGCCAGTAAACCAAACTCTGAACTTTTAATTTTTTGTAACGGCATTTATAAAAAAATCTCGAATCGCTAATGAACGAATTTTCAAATCGCCAACGATCAGAGAAACTAAAAATCCTCGAATCGCTAATGATCAAAAATTCGAATCGCCAGCGATCCGAGAATGAACAAATTCTCTGATAGGTGACATACCTACGAATTCGGATTCGCCGATCTATCGCCGCGATAATATAATCAGAGAAAGCGAATCCGACGCGAATTCGAGGCGAATCCGTTGTGTTTATTGGGTACCCAATAAACACAAAAGCGAGGATGGTATCGTGGCAAACTCGAGATGAATTCGCGGAGGTGAACGTTATTTTTCGGATTCGTATCGAGTTCGAGATGGACTCGAGAAAAATCAATTATCGCAATAGCATTTATTAATTTTGTTGGATCTTGCTTTACACGAAGAAATTCCCTGTTGGGCTTTAATTTACTCTTTAAAACTCCACTCGAGAAATTTAAAAGTTCGGATGATATCGTGGGGAATTCGAGGCGGATTCGCAGAAGAAGATTTTCTAGAATGTATTCGCCAATGATCCCAAATCTCGAATTGCCAACGATCCGAGAACATAAAAATGCACGAATCGCTAATGAGAGGTGACTCACCTGGGAATTCGGATTCGCCGATCTATCGTCGCGAACTATCGCCGCGATAATATAATCAGAGAAGCGAACTCGTCTCGAATTCGAGGCAAATCCGTTGTGTTTATTGGGTATGTACTAGTACCCAATAAACACAAAAGCGAGGATGATATCGTGGCGAATTCGAGATGAATTCGCGGAGGTGAATGTAATTTTTCGGACTTGTATCGAGTTCGAGATGGACTCGAGAAAAATCAATTATCGCAATAGCATTTATTAATTTTATTAAATCTTGCTTTACACGATGAAATTCCCTGTTGGACTTTAATTTACCATTTAAAACTCTATTCAAGCGACTGAAAAGCTCGGATGATATCGTGGCGAATTCGAGGCGGATTCGCAGAAGAAGATTTTCTGGAATGTATTCGCCAATGAGCCTAAATCTCGAATCGCCAACGATCCGAGAATATAAAAATGCGCGAATCACTAATGAGGGGTGACTCGCCTGGGAATTCGGATTCGCCGATCTATTGTCGCGAACTATCGCCGCGATAATATAATCAGAGAAGGCGAATTCGCCGCGAATTCGAGGCGAATCCGTTGTGTTTATTGGGTTAGCATAAGTTTTTATGGTTTATTTTTGTATTATTTTAACTTATATTTTTTTGTTTGTTTTTGCAATAAAATTCATAGGGTACTAAAACATGTAGTAGGTATGTATTAGAAGGCTGCACGAATGGATTCGAAACGGCCAACAAAATATTCGCGGCCGTCCAATTACAGTACCTACTTGTTTCTGTCGTTTTAGAATAAACGCAAGTAGAGCACAACCATAAACAGAACCAATACAATTACTTATTCGTAGCGACAATTACATGACCTTAAAAAGGTTCTGCAAATAGTGTACACTACTTGCGAATACTTCGAATATAATCGAAATATATGTATGTACATACATATTTTCATAAACACACATCCAGACGTTGTGTTCAGCCCCTGTAGGGAAAATCTCTAGTTCCGAACTAGGTCGCTTCTAGTGCATTTTTCGACACAACTAGTGCGAGCTAAATCTCTTTTGCATGTTATCAACTGGCGAATTTAACACGGCGATGTCCTAGGCGGTGTCAATTGTCCCCCTCTGCACTACATTTTCGATAGTTCCGAACTAGTACTAAATTCTACAGTTTTCACTAGTTCGTTTATTGGCACAATTTCGATAGTTCTGAACTAGCTGCAAGTACCTACAAATTCTACAGTTTTACATCTGCCGCTTAAGTGCAGCATTTCACACACCATACGCAAGTGGCGCGATGGCCGACTGGCTAACGCATGTGCCTTTCAATCTGAGGGTCGCGGGTTCGAATCCTGTCGGTGTCAAGGTGGATGATAATTTTTTTTCAATCTTTTTTTTAACTAATATTTTTTTATTTTTTTATTTAATAAAAATTTACAATAATATTTAAAAAGTAATAAAATAAAAAAAAAAATTAAAAATAAGCCAGAGGGATTGGAAAAGCATAATTAGGGGAACATTTCATTTCATAAGAGATGCTAATTGAAAACTCTTTATATAAAATGCTTCATTAAACATCTGAGAATTGCAAAAATATACAAAGCCGACGGTAATCGAACGAACGAAAAATTTTCGTAGAGTTTTTGTCACTTGCATACAAATCAAAGTGTGCTAATAATGGTCACTCAATTCACTCCTTCTGAACTGGTGAGGGTCTAGCTACAATTAATCTAGTTCCCTTTTGACACCTTTTCGCTAGTTCGGAACTAGAAATTTTGCTCACTAGTTATTGAGTTCCCTGCAGGGGCAAAATTACACTGCTAGTGTGAGTGTGTGTATGTGCATATGCATACACACTAGGGCGGGTCGATTGGTATGGGCCAAAAAAAAATTAATGGACACATCGCAATTATAAAAATTTGGGTAATTTCAAGCTTTTTTGCCCAAGAAACCATATGTCTAAAATAAATTTCGAACCATAGCTTTTTACGATCACATATTTCCAACTGTTCTATATATTTTAAAATAACTCGGTAACCAATACTTCGATTCTTTTGATTTTTTCGGCATTAGTTAGGAAACTTATTTGGCACATTAAGGTGGTTTTATGAAGAAAATAAAGTTCTCCCGAAATTCGCGGAACAACCCGATTTTCATGCGAATATAATACGGAAATCTATACCTAAAATTTTTCCTTAATATATTAAAATTTAGAGGTCGTGCAAATGCCTCCAAATTTCTTTCTCCTTTTATATCAGTGATGATACATAATTTTTTTCAAAGTCCTTAATGAACAAGAAAAACATTTCTTATCATTAAAAAATGGAACATATGTTTGTTGGGCTTTTATTTTTTGGTCCACTTTAATGTCATATGCACATTAAATAAACAAACAAACCAAAGAAGCAACAAGGTTTTGCGAATACTTCATAACATGGTTATTATTATGTTCTATTCTATCGTAGCGAATAGTGTACACTAATCGCTCCAACAGAGCAAATAGAAATAGTATTTGTATTCCAAATGAAAAGTATGGGCTATATTCGTATCTGCATTGAAATTGTGCTGTGACTAATTGTACAATGCATAGAGTATTCGAAAATATAGAAGAGGCAAATGGTATTGTGCAGAGGTCTAGTATGTATAGGTGCATATCGTAGCAAAAATGCCACGAAAAATTAATACGTAAAACTTTGTACTCATTATTTCTCTCATTTAAGCATTCGCGACGAATGAAGTCGTTAAAGTGGTTTTTCTATTTTTAAGAGTTTTTACATACATATATCGAGACTGGTATGGTGATAAAGGCTGTGGAAAATGTAATGATCGGAGCGCAAATCGCAAGAAGGCTTTCTGAACTTTCTCTAGTCGGTTAGAAGGACCTATTTGGAAAGGCATCCAGATTTCAACAGCGTACTCTAATTCGGAGCTAAAAAGAAGCATAATTGTTTTAAGGTTGTATGAGTTGATAAAAGAAAAGTTTTGGCGTATTCCCTGATAGTATGATCCACTTTGCTACTATCTAATGCCTCAGACACACCTGTGGTAGAAATATTATAATATCAATACTATGATTTGGCTTTACTATGAAAATTTTCAATTAAACTACAATATGAGAGTGACACATATGTGGTATAGATCGCAATATTTCTACTATACTACGATGTGTGTCTCTAGCATAAGCTTATTTAAAATTATCATAAGTATCTAACTACGTAGCATTTGGGAGGTCCTTAAAATACGAGGATTGGTTGATAAGTCCGTGAGTAATTTTCAATTCAACATTGCCCAGGTCAGCTACCATCTCTTAAAAGCCTACTGTAAAAATTTGTTGAGCAACCTGCGCACTTCAGTTTGTGTTTGACAGCTATTTAAAAACGAAAACATCGCGTGTTTTAACAAAAATGGGAAAAAGTGAATTTCATGTGTCAATGGTTCAAAAGTGGTTTACTGAATTCCGTTGTGGTCGTACTAGCACAAGTGATGCCGAACGTTGAGGTCGCTCAAAAGAAGTAGTCAGAAATCGTCTATAAAACCTCTGGAATGACAATCTCGAAGTATGAAAGAGCGTGAAACAGCTGAGACCACAAGCATCTCAGCTGACCGAATACATCACATCTCACATGAATATTTATACATGAAAAATCTATACCCGCGAGGGCAGCCGCGATTGCGTACACTCGATAATAAGCATCATCGTGTGACAACTTCAAAGGAGTGTTTCACGCAATTGGAATGAATTTTTGTGCCGTTTTGTTACCGCAGATGAAACATGGATCCATCAAACTACACCAAAAACCAAGGAGCGATCAAAACAGTGGGTTTCTCCGGGCGAACGTGCACCAAAGAAGGCCAAAGTGGGTCTGTCGGCAAATAAGGTTATGGGCGGAGGTTTTTGGGATGTACGAAGTGTCGTTCACATCGATTATCTTGAAAAGTGTAGAACAATTACTCAAAGCTTTTGTACAGATTCGATCTTGATTTGAAGCAAAAACGACCCTATTTGGCAAGAAAAAAAGTTATGTTTCAGCATGAAAATGGACGAGTGCAGACGTGTGTAGTTAGCATGGCAAAAGTTAATAAATTGGGTTAGTATTGCTACTACATCCACCATGTTCTCCAGATTTAGCCGCTTCCGATTACTTTCTGTGTTCAAACCTGAAGAAATGGCTGGGTGGTAAGAGATACAGGTCATCACGGAAATAAATGCCTATTTTGAGAGCCTTGAAAAATACAATTTTTTGGAAGGAATAAAAAAAATTTAAAAAACGCTGGACTAAGTGTATAGAACTGGAAGCAGATTATGTCGAAAAATAAAATATTTCTTATTCACAATGTCACGGAGTTATCAAACAACCCTCGTATTCTAAAAACATACATATTCTCTGTGTAATTTCAATAGAGATTCTCTTCAAATAAATTTTTATGAAGGAACGTAAAAATCCAAGAAGAGGAAAAATACTATTACGGGTCCTTGAAGTATTCCACAAGCTTTTTACATATGTTCCTGTTATAAACAAGCTGGTTTTTATACTCAGCTGTACTAGTACACAGAGTATTATAGTTTTAATCAAATAACGGTGGATTGTAACAGAATGAAATAATCGAGATAGATATGGACTTATATATATCAAAATGATCAGGGTGAAAAGAGAAATCGATTGAGCCATGTCCGGCCGTCCGTCCGTCTGTCCGTCTGTAAACACTCTAACTCGCGCAAAAATTGAGATATTTTGATGAAATTTGGAATGCAAGTTGGTATCGAGACTGGGACGGTTGGTTGAAAATGGGCGAAATCGGACCATGACCACGCCCACTTTTCCTATATAGAAAAAATCGGAAATTTGGTATCTCAGCCACTAATATAGCTAGAGCGATGATATTTTACCCACGTGTTGAACTCAGGCCCCTAGGAAGAAATTTGATGAAATTTTGGAAAATGGGCGGTGCCACGCCCACTTATTTAGGGTCAAACATGGAAAGTTTTATGAGTCATAACTCAGAAACCGTTGAAGATATATCGATGAAATTTGGTAGGCGTGATATACATACCTACTTAGCCAAATGTTTGGAAGAAAAATTGCCAAAATCGGTTGACGACCACGCCCACTTTTATATATGGGTATTATAAAGTGACCTAATAAAAACATTTTAAGCGATATCTTTGTCAAATGTAAAGATAATTCATTGAAATTTTCTGGCATGAGTTCTACAATAGACCGGAAATAAAAAATAGGAAAATTTTGGAAAATGGGCGTGGCACCGCCTCCTTTTAGACAAAGGAATCTACGAGATTTCGGAGCCCATAACTCGACAAATAATTGAGATATTATGACGAAATTTGGTTTATATTATTTTATAACTTGTGTTAATAGACACGCAGAAATTTATTGAAATCGGTTTATGACCACGCCTACTTTTTAGCAAAGATATTTCTGGAACACGTTTTGGAAATTTGCAACGTGACATCTTTGTAACTCATAAATTTTGTACATAGAATAATATTCATATGCTTAGTTGAATGACTGATAAAAATTTTGAAAATGGGCGTGGCTGTGCCCACTTTATGCAGCACTCGCTTTATATAAAATCCATCAAACGCAAACAAACAATGAACGCATACAGCTGAGTATCTAATGTTCGATTCCACTCGAACTTAGGCTTCCTTATTTGTTATTTGAAGATTTTGTGCGTTTTTTTTTTAGTTGAGTAAATGTGCAATTCCCAACTGGCTCTAACTAAAATAGCGCACCCATAGAGCGTAAGCAACTAATTACAAAGTTAAATAACTAATTGTCCAAAACAAATATTTTTTAGCCCAATTTATAAAACATACAGTGATTACTTGTGCTGTTTGCGTATTTAACGAGAGAGATCATTTGACAAATGAAAATTTCCAAAACAACAAAGATGTGCAAAATACAAATTTCAAATGCAATCGTCGAGAAATGTGACGCATTTACGTACCCAAAATGAATTCATGCATACGAAGCCAAACTCTAAAATGTAGAAACGAAAAGGCAAATTTTGGACTGCGTGTGCAACCATACATACAGTGGCTCTCAGAAGTATTTTGCATAATTCATTTATTAAGAAAACGTTAGAATTCGCCTTTTTTTCGAATTATTTTGCAAATTTTTTTAATATGGTATTATAGCTGAATCTTCATACTACAAAAACACATTCATTAAAAAACCAAAATACATTTCATCTTTTTTATAAAATTAAAGAAACGAAAAAAGGCATAAATTTTTGCTCACAAAAGTATTTTGCATATTGGTAATTTTATTTATTTATTTATTTATTTGTTTCAAGTCTATAACAAAATTGTCTTACAGACTAGTTGACAAAGAGTAAGAAGTAGAAATAAAATTATTATACATATATAACTAGTAAGACACTTAAAATATATAAAATTGAGATCAACTAAGGAAGATGTCTACAAAGAAAGTAGTGTTTTAATTTGGTTTTTAGAACAAATTTTGATTCACATAAATCCAAGTCTAAAGAAATTTCGAAGAAGTTATACTCTGAAAGTGCTCTATTGACAGGAGCATTAGCGGTGTAGATTGTTTTGCATAAGCTAATACGAAATACGTCAAACCGGCGAAGGTTTCTATTTGGAATATTGAACGGCAACCTTTCAAGCAGAGAAGGGCAGTCAATCCTACCCGTTGCTACATCTGAAATGAAAGATATGGCTAAGAGAGTTCGTCTATTGCATAAAGACGGAAGACCAATCAAACGGCATCGCGATTCATAGGACGGAATCGGATGCGAGAAATTTAAATTATATAAAGCAAATCGGAGAAAAATTTTCTGTACCCGTTCCAATCTATTTATATGAATCGCGTGGTAGGGGCCGAAAATAGCAATTTACGAGTGTATGGGTCACCGAAGTTAGAAGAGTTTCTCCTAACAAAGGCAAGCATAGCGAGCGAGTTTGAAATTGTATGATTGATATGCAATGCAAAGCTAAACTTGAAATCAAAATGCACACCAAGATCTCTAATCTCAGAGACCGTGTCAAGCATACAGTTTGGTGAATAAATGCATCTACAACCTGTTTAATATTTTTTATGCTACCAGTTCTTTTTCGAAATGGCTTCCAAGAATCTAGGGATGGGCTCCGCTAATTTTTGGCAAAATTTCCGGAGGTATTTTGTCCCATTTCCCGGTCAAACCCGCATTTGGGTTATTTTTTGGGTAAATCTTCGATTTTCTCACATGATCTTCAAGACAGGACTAAAAATTTTGATTGGTTCTTATATCAGAGCTTTGAAAAAAAGTTTGTAAGTGTTTTTTATTCGAAAGTGTTCACATTTTAACATCATTAGCGGTATTTATCGGATTATTATCTTGTTGAATTAAAAACCCATTGTATATCATACCCATTTTTTCTGCACTAGAACGTAGGTTTTCCCTAAAAATGGAAAATCGGGAATGCTCGTCCGTCGTACTATCCACTAAAATAAGTTTTACAACTCACTGAGGTGATATACAAACTCCCTGAGCCTCGATTGATCACAAACTCCTACAGTGCTTAACAGTCGCACACTGGGGCCGAGCGTGCTCAAAATTCAGTTTTTAAATAATGAGTTTTTCAAAAAAATAAAAACGCAGATTGTTCCCTATGAAATTCTACACTTCTGGCCCAATTTTCAGCTTTCTATCGTTTTTCAGTTTTGAGTTATCCATACACAAACATAGCAAATTTTCCAAAAAATAATTTTTTTTCAAAGTGAGAAATTTTAATGTGTATTTGAAATAGTTGGTATAAGAGAAGGATATAAAATTTTATTATTCTGCTTTTTCCATAACATTAAGTGAAGCTTATATAATCGATGAGTGTTTTTTTTTTGAAACTAGATGTTTTAAAAAATTAATTTTTAGTATAAAACTAAACGTACCTCTTTTTTTTAAATATTGCGCAAAAAAGTAGTAAATGTAAAAATGCAGCAGTAAAATATGGTCCTTTGTGACAAATAATCCGAGTTCAGAACCAAAAGCAAAGTGCGCATTTAAAAAAAAAGTGAGTTTAAAAATTACATTCCAATTTTAGTTAAAAAAAAAAACACCTATATCTGGTTGAATTTGATTCTGTTCTATCTTAAATTTAGTTGATCCATTATTTACTGGTTACTTTAATTACAAATTGTGGTTAAGGTTACTTTTCAACCCAGTTTTCTTTAATTTAGACTTGTAAGTTGGATTATAATATGAGTTCTTTGAAGCACAAGTTGTGTTACTCCAATTTTATGTTTTTTTATGTTAGGCATGAAAATGTGTGGGGAAATACGTGTTCTGCTTAAAACGCTAATTGAAACTCCTAATTCCCATATAAACATACTTGTGACAACATAAAACTTTTAATATCTCGAAACAAAAAATTGGAGAAAACCATTTTTGTATACATGGTACATATGTACATATTTCATCAATGGGTTAATAAATAGCCGCTAATTGGTTAATATAATACAAATTGGCTATTTTTGTACAGACATACTAATATAATAATTATATAAAACAATGGCGCTATTATAACTCTGACGAGTTCTATGGCCGAGCTTCTGTCTCAATTCGAGGTGTGCTCCTTTTGTTTTTCGTACCAATTGGGTGGACCTACAGTTTTATGCCGGCTCCGAACGGCGAATGCATTTTTTTTGAGAAGCTTTTTCATGGCAGAAATACTCTCGGAGGGTATGCCGCCCACTGCCGAGAGGTGACCGCTGGCCTTTAAAAACCCAATAATTGGATTTTTACTAAAAAATTTTTTTGGTGTTTGCTCGGACTGGGGTTTGAACCCGAGACCTCTGGCATAGCAGGCGAGCTCTCTACCCACTGCACCACTGCGGCCACCATGCCACAGACATACCAATTGTGATTTAAATAATTTATTTACAGATCTTAAAAAAAAACTGGTCACCAATAGGTTAATTCATGACCGTTAATAGGTTAAGATTCCAAAGATTACTGGTTTTAGTGTAGATACAACTAATATGATTTAAATATTTTGATCTAAGAATTAAGTGAAAAAATTTGGTTAAAAATGGGTTAATGCGTGGTCGTTAAGGGGTTAAAATTCTTGGGATTTACTATTTTAGTATCGATATACCGATTCTGATTCAAGAAAATTAAACTCGAAATTAAAATAAAAAACATAGGTCACCAACGGGTTAACTCATGGCCGTCAATGGGTTAAGATGCTATAGATTAACAGCTTTAGTGCAGATAAAGCGATTCTGATGTAAAAAAGTTGATTTCAGAATTTTGAGCGTCCTCATATATATAAGTGGCCCCAGTGTGAGTCGCTTTAATGTTTTTGATTTTCAGCTCTTAATTGGGCTTCCGCCATAAAATACGACTCAAAAATATTATATTTGCTTTCGGAACTTAAAATTATGATTTTAGAAATGTAAATTTTTTTTTAATTTTGTGTTTATTGGGGAAAATAAGACACTTTCTTTGAGATAGAGTTGGTTCCGCAGTATTTGGCGGTGAATATGGTTTTTCTCGGTACTCTGTGCACTGCCTCGTCCGATACTTGATTATTGAGTATTGGTTTTAGTTTTCTGTTTATTGTAGGAGCTTATCTGTGGGGGTTTAGTTGATTTTCTCTCAATATTTCACGTTCTTCTAGCGATGTTCTTCTTTGTACTAGCAACTTTTTTCCGAAAAATATCACTCATAATGTTAAAATGTGAACACTTTCGAATAGAAAATACTTCCAAGTTTGTGTTCAAAGATCCGATATAAGAACCATTCAAAATTTTTTATCCTATCTTGAAGATCATGTGAGAAAATCGAAGATTTCCCCAAAAAATTATCCAAATGCGGTTTTGGCCGAGGAATGGGACTAAAAAACTCCGGAATTTTGCCAAAAATTAGCAGAGACCATCCATAGACTCTTGGAAGCCATTTCGAAAAAGAACGGATATCATAAAAAATATTAAACAGGTTGTAGATGCATTTATTCACCAAAATTACCAATATGCAAAATACTTTTGTGAGCAAAAATGTATGACTTTTTTCGTTTCTTTAATTTTATAAAAAAGATGAAATGCATTTTGGTTTTTTAATGAATGTGTTTTTGTAGTATGAAGATTCAGCTATAATACCATATTAAAAAAATTTGCAAAAGGATTCGAAAAAAAGGCGAATTTCTAACGTTTTCTTAATAAATGAATTATGCAAAATACTTCTGAGAGCCACTGTACATATTTACGTACTACATAGCCAGGGCCGTGCGCACGGGGGGGTTTTGGGGTTAAAACCCCCCCATGACCAAATCTAAGTTGCAATGATTTTGCAAAAATTTTCAAAATACAGTTTATAAATTTTGCATTGAATCTTGCCTCATAATTTTTGACAAAATTAGTTACAATAATTTTACGGAAGAAGAAATTGGTGAAAGTTGCAAAAAATAAGATTGGCCAATACATAAGTTCGGCACTTTGAATTGCACTTGGAGCTTTCCGAAATTACAAAGTTGTGTAGCATATGTTCGTTTGGCATTTTTAAAAAAATTGTACTGATAACAAAAAATGTTCATTTTGTGAAAACAGTGAGCAGTTTCAATTAACACGTACTGTAAACAGTACACGGAAAGAAATTTGTATACTTGAATCAAGAAAAATGCTTTCTTGAACTCAATTTAGAAAATTTTTAGGAAAATAATTATTACTGGAAGGAGGAAATTGAGTTTTCCAAAAATGAGACAATTATTTTCTTATTCAGGAACACTAACAAAATCTATAGAAAAAAAATGTTGAAAAAAAATTTTTAAACAAATAAGAACATCTTTTCTTAAATTTACTTAAATGAAGAAAATCTTTTTGCTAATATCAAGAAGAATTTAAGAAAATTGTGTTTCGACGAATTGGAACAACAAAATACAGCGAAAAAAAATTGAAAATAAATAAGAAAACGTTTTCTTGGCCGAAGTAAAATATCTCTTGCTCAATTTGAACACCAAAGTTCTTTGAGCATATCAGCAAACTACGGCAAAAAAAATGTAAAATAAATAAGAAAACGTTTTCTTGAGCGAAGTAAAATTTTTCTTGCTGAATTTGCATTTCCAAAGTTACATGTATTTTTTCATTTGCCATCCGCTTTGCATATTTCTGAATATTTTTGCAATTCTCAGATTGTTAGTGAAGCATTTGGTATAAGGAGTTCACTATTTACATCTTCATTTATATTAAATAAAATGTCATTTCATTAAAGAAGTCCTAGGAAAATACTAGTTGACTAATTATGGTTTTCCAATCCCTCATGATTAGTTTTCATTTTCCTTATTTTTTACGTTTTTAATATTTTTAGAAAATATTTACTTAATTTAATATTTCATATTTTCTTACCTACTTAAGCTCGTCTAAGAAAAGTTTTACTTGCAACAAAAAAATAATTTCTTAATTATTTATTTCAAAAAATGTTTTCTTATTTATTTAAAATCCAATTTCACTTGAATCAAGAAAATTTTTACTTATTTATTTAAAATCCAATTTTCTTGGATTTTCTTGATATTAAGAAATTATTTTCTAAGTTCAAAATCAAGTCTAATTTTTCTTGTCTCGGCATTGATTCTAGTAAAAAAATCTTTCCGTGTACTATTCAGGATCTGGTTAACTAGGTTTTGATGAATCATAATGAGTTTCAGAAAAGTTAGGGAACATTTAAATTTATAGTGTATGGGTCTGGATATCTGTTTCAGCAAATATGTTTATCTTAGCGAAAAATGTATGCGAATGCAAACCAAAATTAAAACCCCCCCCAAGGCTAATTCCTGCGCACGGCCCTGTACATAGCAATAATAAAACAACAAAAATTTATTTGCGACAAATGTTCAACGAACGCTAGCAGCAATCTGCACTTGTTTTCTGTGTTGATTTTCGAAAATAGAAAAAGTACAAACAAACAAACATACGAACATGGATGACGGGGCGCTCTTATGTACCACTTACCTGCATTCGAAATCAAATTGTTAAAGAACGCGCCAATTGTGTCGCTGCCACTGCCACTGACGCTGCTGCTCAGTTTATTATTGCTACCGCCAGCAGCCGTTGCTGTAGTTGAGGTAGTTTCACTATAAAATACACTTGCACACTCCTCCGCCGCCTTCTTCCTTGTTGTCGTCGTCGAGGTTGTGGTTGTTGAAGCCTTGGGCGATGCATCGCCTGCGACTGCTCCGCTCATGCCAGCGATTGTGATTTCCGCCTCAAAATCAATGCTATTGAAGGACTGATTGTCGATGTCACTCAAATGTTGTGATTTGTCATCGCCGCTGCTGCCACCTACACCTCCACCACCAACTGCGCCGGCAATGCCAACGCTCCCAGCTGCTGTAAGCAAATTTTGCGGTTTCACCTGCCCTTCATGCATTTGCTGCTGTTGTTTTTCTTGTTGTTGTTGCTGCTGTTGTTTTTCTAGTTCTTCTTGTTGTTGGTGCTCTTGATTTTGTGGTTTCATGCCTTGAATTTTTGTGTGCACAACGCGACTGCTGTTATTACTGCCGGCGGCGGCAGGTGGCGGCGCTTCCGTTGCTGCCGTCGACATTGGCCTCGTGTCGATTGCATCTATCAGATTATCAACATCGATTGTTGTTGTGAGCGCATAGGATGGCGGCACCATGGTAATCGCGGTTGAGGCTCTAAGCTGTTGTGGTTCATTTATTTCCGAAAGTGTTGTAAAATCATCGTCGTCATCCAAATCGACAAGTGCATGGCGGTGCACAACAATGCCTGCGGCATCGAATTCACCATCTCTACGAATGTTGGTGGCGGCGGAGGCGGAGGCGGAGCCGGCGACATCAATATGCGCAACGGCAGCTAAATTTGTTGACAGTGTGGTTCTATGCGCGTCATCATCATTAGCAGCATCAGCTGGAGCACCAATGTCGTATTCATCGTCAATAACACATTCACTGATGCTACGACCGGCATATCGAATATTTGGTGCTCTCCTTAATATAACTGTAGAAAAAAAGTACATATGTATGTATAAAAATAAAATGCAATGAAGCTAATCTTCTTGTTTGAGGATTGTGGCAGGAGAAATGGTTTTGCTTATGTAAAAAGAGTTTACTTTGGGTGTAGGCTTTTTTCATTAAATCAATTCCATGTTCAGAGCCGACAATATAACACGATACGCTCTCATTATCGTAATTCATTCTCACAATCGCCATTAACTTTGGAATCACAAACTGAATCAACTTAAGTTCCATACGATATGTGTCTTTCGTGATATTTCGGGTGCCTTTCGCAACTTCTCTGCTGAAACGCTGTTGGAGGGACTCAAATGCATCGGAATAGCACCAAACATTCAGCGCTGCATCGAGGACCTATTGAGTTGTTGGACGATGACGGGTGGGTGGGGCCTTTCTATGATGTCAATAGGGCCACCGCACATGCGGAGAGTATTCTCACCTCTATTGCGGAATCTAGTGGTCAACAAAATACTCTTCGGGAATACGCAAAATACTCTTCAGAAAATACACAAAATACTAAAACTTGCGAATTCTTGAATTCCAAGCTTAGTATAACGCCTGAAATACGATCTTGGCAACACTAGGTATCATATGTGGTCTATGTGAGGGATCACTCTATCCTAGCCAACACCATAACCTAACCTAAGTTCCACACAAAATAGTAAGAGCGAACCTTCTCGGCCGAAGAGGATCTTAATAAGGGGTGGACCATCTTGTGGTTCGATTTTTAATGACCCTGTTCTTAATAACTCTGTCACCTTAAGCACCAGAATTGCTTGTCATTAGATTGGTTGGTTGCTATCAAGGCCGTATTTAGGGGGGGGGGGGGTTTGGGTGTTTGAACCCTCCACGAAATTCTGGTAGATATATTTTACTTCTATCATATTCAAAGCTATATGTTGAAAACACTAGTTTACAAATAATTAATTTGAGAAAATACGAAGAATTTCAGGTATAGGGGAGGGCTGGCATGAACCTGCTGAGGTCAAAACCATTTTTTATGGTTAGGGTTTTGAGATGACGTAATTTTGGGTTTTTTTGGTTACAACTTCAATAAAAAATTCTTTTCGCTGAAGTTACAAATACCCGCAAATCGTATCTTCTCCGTTCGAAAGATAATTAAAGTACGCTTCTAACGACATACCACTTATAAATTAAATTATGTTACATTTCTAAAATTTTAGCATATTTCCTTATAACTTCATAAAGTCATGGCTGAAAGTTCATTACTCGGGTTACATTAGTTTCTGAATTATAACATTTTGTGTGTTTTTCGAAAGATCCCATATATGGGATGTGTGCGTTGTTATATGTAGTCCGATTTCACCTACATATTTTCAATACTAACTTTGGAAAGTCACCATTTTTTGATTTTTTGCGATTATTGAAAAAAATTGGTTTTTATTGGGGTTTTTATAAGAAGTTGTAAAAATCAGGAAAGTTTTATTCTTTTCAAAATTATTCTGTTTTATTGCAAACATTTTAAGCGTAATATTAAAAAGATTCGATGAATACTTTATTTTTGGCGATTTTTTTCCAACTGAAACAAAAAGGATGTTTTATGGTCGAAAAACTCGGCTAGGTGACCCAACTATATGAAAACCACTTCACAGATCAAAGGATATTAGAGGAAGATATAAAGCTTCCCAAGCACTGTTTGCCAGCATAACACCAACAGTCTCAAAAAAATAAGCTATTGCTGTTCTGGGAAAGTTACCATAATTTTTTGAGAACTTTTGAATTTCGATTCCCTCTGAAAATATCTGAAGTCGAAGCACAGAACAGTCGAATATATTTGTTTGTTTATTTGTGCGTTTGCTTTACTGTGTAATTTCAAACAGATCAGTCGACAGCAAATCACAGATAAACAGAATTTTAGTTTTCAGTGCGGCTTTTTAAAATTTTTTTTTGTACATTACAATTTCGATTGTGTTCCCATAAATTAAAAAAAAACACAACAACAACAGTGCTGTAAAAATTTCCACAATACAGCAACAGTCGACTATAATTTTTTGAAACTTAAGCCTGCCCAGTTGCTGTACAGTAGAACGCTGTTTATTTTTTAATTTTCAAATGAAAATGAAATTCAATGGAAATGAAAAAAAAAGTTGAAAATAATTTCAAACCCTGCTCAAAAGACTAAAATAATAACATATCTATCAATTTTAAAAATCGGATGTCAAATAACAAAGTTGCAAAAAAAAAAATAAGAGTCTCAACATAAGCTAAAAATCTTGGGGCGGACTTTTACAGCTGTTTTCGTTTCCACATGGTTGGGTAATCTAACCGAGTTTCTCGTCCATAAAATATTTTTTTTTTCACTTGGATAAAATATCCAATAATAAAGTATTCATCGTGTTTGCAATAGAACAGTCTAATTCTTAAATGAATAAAAGTTTCCCGATTTTTAAAACTTCTTATAAAAACCCTAATTGGAAAATCAAGTTTTGTAAAAAAATTATTCTCCTAAATAGCACTTTAGAAACCAAATTTTTTTATTATTTTTATTTAGTGCACGAAATAGGTTATATATTTTTCTCAAAAAAAAAAAAACAAAATCTACGATGAAAACCCTCCACGAAAAAAATTCCTGGGTACGGCCCTGGTTGCTATGCTACTTATATGGCTGAGTATGCCAGATAGTGGTCGGAAACTATCGATGGCACTATCGTCACTATCGATGGTTTCTGAACATCGTTTACACTATCGATGGTTTTCGACTATCGTTTGAACTATCGATAATTTATTGAAAATTTGAAATGTGACCACTAGGCACCAAACAAACGGAAACTATTCCATGCAGGGTTTGAATTGCTGACTAGCAAGTAGTCAAAGCAACATAAACACGACTATGCATTCTAGTGATTAACCAAAAACATTAAAATTACACTACAATATGGGTATCAAACAAAAGGGGATGGCCCCAGCTTTCATTTGGACTTCGATATATTTCGATAAATTGATCGATAACTGAGTTATCGGTCAAAATGTGATTGCCCAAAAAGATTAATATTACCCTACAATATGGGTATCAAACGAAAGGGGATGACCCCAGGTTTCATTTGGACTTCGATATATTTCGATAAATTTATCGATAACTGAGTTATATGTCAAAATGGGATTGCCCAAAAAGATTAATATTACCCTACAATATGGGTATCAAACGATATTAGATTTTTAATAGCTGTTATACATTTCTGGAAAGCGCACTATATAACGCAGCCTACAGTGTGATTATTAAAAAGGCAAATGGTGGTTACTGTGTGAGCGTAGCCGTAGACTCTCCCAAATCACCCGAAACTATCGTCAACTATCGATATACTATCGATAGTTTGCAAAAAACTATCGTTCACTATCGATGGTGCTGACTATCGATAGTTTCCGACCTCTAATGCCAGATCCAATTAGTACGCTGGGCGCCACTTTTTCTATACTACCTATTCCTATAACAATTAAAATTTGTTGATACGGTTCAAACCATTTTGATCTTTGAGGTAGACTAAGGGGCAGTTGGCTATATCATGTAGGTTATGGAATTCGAAATTGCCAAGTGTTATGCGGCTGATGTGAGACAGTGCCAGACATTCGCACAGGAAGTATACGATCCATTCCTCACTGTCGTTCTGGTTGCAGCTTCCAAAGCTAGTGTTTAATGGGATGCTCATGCGTTCGGCTTGTTTTCCGAATGGCCAGTGTCCTGTAATAGTGGAGTTGAATCTAAAGATTTTCTTTCTTTATCTGCGGAGGCACTTCTTTTTTATGTTGTATTCTGATCAGCTCTGCTTTGTGATCTTACATGCTTTTAAAAACTTCCAGCGAAGCTTGGCCAGTTCCTTTTGTTTATTGTGAATGTCTTTCTTGATTGCTGACAGCAGGCAACTTGACGTGGCTGCCCTTTCTAGCTCTGTAGATGCGCCGGCTTTCGCCAATTCGTCTGTCATCTCATTGCCCCTGATATGCCTGTGGTCGGGAACACAGATGAGAGAGCGATCGCCACGTCTTCTGCTGCTAATGCTTGGCTCGCATTTTTGCAGCTTTTGAAGGTCCAGGAAGATGTTGCAGCAGAGTAAAGCGCCATGAGCGGTCTGAGTTTATACTCATCATATGTACCTCGCGTCCCTAACTGCATGGCTTAACAAAAATTCTCAGGCCCGTTCTATGTCGTATAGCTGCGCTTGAAATATGCTCGCCGAGTCCGAGAAACGAAAAGAGAGTGAGATATTTGGTTGCTCGTAGAAAACCTCAGACCCGGCAGGTGAGCTCATTTTGCAGCTGCCGTGTAGATTGAGATTTTCTGCTTCTTAAGCATGCCATCCCTTCTCCATTCCCGTCTTGAAGGGAACCTCACAATTTCTCTAGCTAAATGCTCATGTGCATTGGTTAACTCAATAAAGATGCACTCTAGCATATAGCTAATCCTTCTTCCTTCAAAGACAATTCAATTACAAGTAAGATTTAACAACAATAAACTTTTAAGACGAAACTGGCAATGAACCTAGAAAAATCGTCTATAACTAAATCATATTTGTACCCAATCAGTAGTATCAACAAACAAACAGAAAACAAGCAAACAAAAATAACTACTTTCTTAGTGGTTTTAATTGTTGCTTAGCAATAAGGCAAAATTTCCATTCAGAAAAGAAAACACAACTTGGATCCACATAGTTCAACCGCGTGGTACATTGAACACAGCTCATTAAATTCACTTCCGCGCCTAATTCGTCGCCGCATTCGTTATGCCACAGAGATGAAACTCATTTGCTAAGCAAACACGTGATGCAAAATAGTATGCAAAGCTGCATTTAAATTGCTCGTTACTTTATTGTCGTGGTAAGAATAAATACATAGTTCCTAGTTACTTGTAAAGGGCAAGAAAAGCACTAAAGTTTACAAACACTAAAGTTCAGCAAATAAATAATCACAAGAAAAATTTATTCAGTAACTAGTAAATGAAACAAAAACAATTCACTACAACAATGAGAAAACAGAAAAAAAAGCAAAAAAAAAAAAAACAGAATATATAAAAAGCGAATCACTTACGAACAATCACAAAAAAAAAGTAGAGCGCGCTAAAAACAAACGTGAGCTGAGCAGCAACTTGTCCTTCAATTCCAATCGAGCACACTCGAACAAACAATGTGAATTGGAGCGAAAGGAGGCGGTGAATAAGACAAATTAAAATACAGTAGAGTTTGCATTATTTGCATTATCACCATCATCAGCAGCAACAGCATAATCATCGTCAACATCATCATCATCATCAAGCAGCATTGTCTGGCGAGTCAACATCATTAACAACAAAAACAACGGCATAGCATAAGTACACATTTTGCTGTGGTGGTACACACTCAAGTCAGCGGCATTGGTATCAGCATTGATTTTGATGAGTGTTTGCGTGTTGTTTCGCTCGTGACATGTGGTGTCCCCACATGAATATGATTTTCTTTCTGTCCTCATTATTTTATACCTTTCATGAAAATGGGATTGCAGGTATGATTAATTTCGCGCGAAGAGCAGATCAGTGACGGGGGAAGATGATATTTTTAGACAATCGAAAGAATCGGCATCATTGAGAGCATTCGTATTGCGATTCGAATCGCAAGGTTGTTTGGTTTGAGTGGCGAGTCCCACAAAATACAAGTGCCGTCGAAACGCCGTATTGATACACGGACTCGTGTCGAATAGATTAAAAAATTATATCAATTCGGAAAACAGGGCGGGTTCTACGTCCTATATCCATCTTATTGAGTTTGGGTATCTAAGAAGACCTTCAGGCCTAACGTTCTTGTATTCTGAAAGGTTGTCGAAGCAAGGCTTGCCAAGGAATTTCATTCCGAATGGGCAGTGCGAGGGACCCCCGCATAGTAGATGTTCCACCCTCTGCTCCGCAGCTCCAGGAACCTTACAGCTGCGTTAGAGAATGTTATTATTCAATTCCAATCAGGCCACGTCTCGTGAATAGCGCAGTTAAGCTGGAAATCTCCCTCCTGTCTTTCTTTAACATCGCTGAGGATCTCATATCATTGTATGAAGGCCGTACCGAGAGAATCGGCTGTTGATAAAACCAATGAGCGCAAGAGCCTCTCCAATATAAAGAGGCGAGCCTTGTCTAGCCAGCTCAGCAGCCATTTCGTTTGCCTGTATGTCGCGGTACCCAAAAAAATTCAGAAAAATTCAGATTGAAAAATGCTCGCCCTGTCCGGAAATCTGATTGATATGGAAGTGCCCGGCTGAGTTGCGAAGATACCCGCTCCCACTCCCTATGCGAGCTTTGAACCGTCCATGAAAACTGAAACATCAATTCATCTCCCCAGAGATGTTACAAGTATAGCAAAAAAAAAAAATTTAGAAACTCATCATAAACTTAATTTTATTTGGAAATTTTTGTAGAAAGCTGAGAATGTCCATTTCCTGAGTTATAATCATGAAGAAGTGCATGGGAACTAAGAAAGGTATAATTAGATTATTTAAACAGTTCTGCGTCTCTAGACATAGACAAGGTGTCCCGAAAGTGCTGCAAGAGCGCAAGAAGACGCATAAACCAAGATGGAAATCTTAAAGGAGTGGAGTTTTTTTTCCTTTGCTTTGCATACAGTTTGTATTATGAACTATGACTAATATTAGTCATAGACAGTAGAAGATTACTTTCTTTACTCAAAAGCTGAAATCGCTAGGACAACAAAAGGCAACAAAACGGGTATGGATTTTTGGCAAATACTCGCTGCGAATATTGTGCTTCCTTTTTAATCTTTTTAATATTTTTTTTATCTTTTTCCTCTATGATTGTTACCGCTGCAGTTGGGGCGATATTTGCAATATTTTGCATTCCTAATTTATATGCCAACACCATCATCATCTCACCACCATTGGCATGGTCAACGTCAACAACAACCGCATTTACCTCAACACAATCGTCACCTCTGTACAACCAGCCAGCCAAGGGGAAGCATAAGTACATACATAAGTAAATATATACCGACTTGCGATGACTTACCTTCACCTTCGTCATCATCAATATTGACCCGAGAGCGCGTAGCATGATTTTCTTCCGTGTCGCTTCCTTTTTGCCAGGCAGTAGTTTTCGTCTGCCGATTGCCCGTCTGCTTCATATCTCCTTCTTTCACTTCTGCTCCGCCTTTCGGCATCGACTGCATCAACTCCGATTCAAGAGCAACTGCGGCTGAGGCTGGGACTGACACTTCATAATTTCTCAATTGGAATATTTGATTCTTTAATGATTTCCTACGCCGCAAATATGCAGAATGTTGCAATTGTTGATTACACAATGCTCCATGCAAACTTTTTACAAGATCACTACTTTTCTTATTATCGTTGTAGTTGCTGTAGTTGCTGTAGCTGTTACTCTTGATTTTACTATTTGCAACATCGAGTGCTTGGAGTATGGCATTGATGACCTCGAGTGCCGCATTTATGATGGCATGTTGTTGTGTTGCATTGCTGATGTTCAGCAAATGCAAACAATAATCGAAAATTTCAATAATTTGCCTGCACTCCTTGTTGATTGGCATCGGGTGCGCTGTTGTTGCTGTTGCTGTTGCTGTATTTGTGGCCTGTGCTCTAGCCTGTTTCTGTGCCGCTGCCTCTGTCTCTGCCTCAGCCTCTCTCTGTGGCTGTGTTTGTGTGTTGGCACGTGCGGCTCCGTCGGTCCTGTTGCTTGTGCTATTTGTTGTTTTGCTCTTATTGTTGATTGTTGTTGTATGTTTTTGTTGGTGTTGTTGCTGCTGTTGACTGAATCCATCATCACAATCGTCCGTTGAATCAGAATCAGAATGAAATCCGTATATAATTAATGGTAGTAGCAAACGTAGGAAACCAAGCACGCCCAGTACGTTGTGTTGTTGTTGATCGGCGAGTAGAAATTCTGTATGGGAGATACATATGTGAATATGTATAGGAAATGACTTAGGAATGAATAAGTACATATAAGTTTATATGTACATATATAATGCCTGTTTATTTTATGATTAACTTGATAAACGAATTGATTCATTAATCTACGTGGAAAGGATATTTTGCAATCCAGTTGCGAGCATTTCCTGTTCATTTGAGCATTTACTCAATTCAAACGTGTCTAATCTAGTTCTTTGTTTTTGGAATTTACAGGACCTTACTCGTTACTTAGTTGGTTTACACTAAAGCACAGCTTGGATACGTGTAAGAAGTAAGCAATACTCTAAACTTGAGTCGAGCTCGAAATTAATCGAAATCAAAATTGAAATATAAAGTGAGATTTCGCCTTCAGTAGGTACCGATTATACTCGATTAGAAATTATGCTAAAATTTAAAACAATGAAATTTAAGCAGACCTTTTATTTAATGACTAAAATGCTTAATGATTATTAACTAAAGCATATTTTAATTAATTCATTTTTGAGCTTTTTATTGATCCATTTTTTAAGGAAAAATTTTGTTGTAAGAAATTAATATATATTTTTTTTGTGCTAGAAGTTATAGATCTATTTCGTTGTTTTGTTTTTGCAACTCAATATTAATTAATACGATTACTTTCGCCTTTTTAATGATTAGATATTAGTCAAATTAAAAAAGTTCATTACTTAATCGATTAATTAATTCTAACTGCATGATTATTTGCTTTGTTTTCAATTATTTTTCAATTTTTTAATCGGAACTACTTTCAATTATTTCTGATTTTTTTTAACTGCATTATTAATTAATTAATCGATTAATTATTTTTATTTTTTGTTTTGTACGGAAAAAATAATTCAAAATAATTATATAAAAAGAAATAATCGCATAATTAAAAATAATCATATAAAAAATTAGTCGCATAATTAAAAATAATCAAGCAATTAAAAACATTCAAGCATTAAAAAAAAATTAAAAGCAATTAAAAATAATCATACAATTTAAAATAATTAATTCAACAATTAAAAAATTATTTGATTTTATGATTATTGCTGATTATTTTTTAATGACAATTAATCATGATTATTTTTTATCATGTATTTTTTAATTTATTTGATTATTCATTTCCAGGTTAATGTAAGACAATTAAATTATGATTAAAATTAAAAAAAAATCCAAATTATTAATCATATTAATTTAAACACGCCTGAATTAGAAACACAAAAATAACTATACAATTTACAGTTGGATTAAAGAATTGTCAATTGAAAATTAAAATTCGAAAATATCGAATCATAATCCACTTGACTATTCTTAAATATATAATTGACTCTTTATAAAATTCAACAGAAAAATTGTGCAGAAAGTAGAACAATTTTGCTACAAATTGGATCTTACGCCGACCCCGAAAACTTTGGCAAGGCAGATGGCCGCTATTTCAGCAAAAAAAAAGAATAATAAAACTTTTTTTTTACTTTCAACCCTTTTCAACTTAATTTAAAGCATAACCCAAGTTCATTGCGTTGTTAAAAATAAATCATATTTTATACTAAACAAATTAAAAATTAGCAATGTGGTTTCCCATCCATTTCTGTCTGTGCAGTTTTTTTTTTGTGTGTGGAGTTCACTTCCGTTTAATTAATATGCTCTCATAGATTTACATATACGGTTGCCTATCTAGAAAAAAACTGCAAATATTCACTCATACATGTACCTACACAAAAATATGCAGCACGGCGCTGGCAAGAACAGATGTATGACTTTCAAACTTTTATTTCCTTAGGATGCCCCTTTAAAGTACCAAATCTGTAAACATTGAACATACCCAGTTGGAAAAGGTAATGTATGGTCATCTATAAATGGATATAAAGGCCATAGGATCTACCCATTAAACATTGAAAAAGAAATTATCAAACGTTTGAGAAAATATTGTTTCTAAAGTTGAGAATCAGCATATATATCATTTGAAAATAAACATATTTTCAAATGTTCATCAAACATTGTTTATCAATTTTAAAATAACTTACAACACATTTGAAAAAAAACTTGTTTCGCATTTTGTACCATTTCACGAATTTCAACATGTCAAGGCTTGAAGGAACGAAGAAATTGTGTGTGTTTGCCAATTTCAGTCAGCGTTCGTTGTTCTACTCGAGCGGTCTTTTAACGGTTGAAATGATGATGGTTGAAAATGATTGTGTGTAATAATGATTCTGTATATCTTACTATTATTTTATTTGTTTGTGGCTTTTTGTGAAGTTACACCAAATTTAATAGAAACATAGTTTGTTTCTCATATTAACATACTCATGTAACTGTACAAAAGGCACCGGAAAAATTCACCCGCACGGGTAAATGAAAAGCATCACATCAGAGTACAAATATATAATACATATGTACATATGTACATCTATTTATTCCATTCCATTTCTGCGCTCACAACACGAACTCTCACTCTCACTATCGCTCAAATTTTCTGCACTCTAGGGTACATATATGTAATACATACAAACATCTATTGATTGCATTCCATTTCGTACCACCTTTGAAATAGGTTTGAGAAAATGAAATGAATCAAATTGAGAATCAGCCCAAAATCCCATACTAAAAATGAGCCTTTTTGTTTGAGAACGCTATCAGGGGAAATTTGAGGTGCATTTGATAACAAACGTTTGATATTTGACAATAGGGTTACTTCTCAAATGAACCTCAAATTGAAAATGAAGAAAAATGTTTATTGGGTATACAGAATGCATGATTTTTTTCATTGTGATGTCCTAGGGAAGTCATGCATCCACTTTTCCCTGCCAAGGTAAGGCAAAAAGGAATGTTTGGATCGCTCTTGCCGTGATCTCAGTGTCGGTTTATTTTCTCACTTAAAAATAAAAAAAAAAAAGACTTTTTTTTGCATTTTTCTCTTCATTCTCTCTCCATCCGATTTCCAACTAGAAATATGTAACTTCACTCCAGCTTGTTCTCCTTTGCTTCTCTCATTGTCGCACCATCTTCCCCTTCACTGCTTCACGCATGTGGGACATTCTACATCAGTGATAGGCAAAATTAAAATGCAGCTGTATTAGTGAGAGCGCCGTCATCGCGCAAGTCAATTGGTTCGTTTTCGTTTAGTTTAGTCGCTTGCTGGCCATTGACGTATGCGGTCGTTTGATGCGATAATAAAATCGTACATAACGTGAAATGGCAAGCGCAAAGTATTTTATGATGCGTAATGCTTTCGGGCAAATCCAATACATACATACGTACATTATTTCTAACGCAAAAACAAGCGATACCCACATACGATGTTGATTCGCCACCAAAGATGACTTGATACGAAACTCTTTTTTACTCTCTCACTTTTATGATTTTCCCACGGGTTTTCTGTGGCTTTGTTGCCAGCATCAACACAACAGAAAACCCGGCCGATCAGCTGTTTGTACAAATTGCAGGTGCCAGAAGGGAAAACACGCCAAAATAAATAGGCGCATTTGGTGGATTTAGATTTTTTTTTGTGTGTTAAATTTTGTTGAAATAATAATGAATTATGAAAAATATCGAGGTAATTGTATTGCTCGTGTATAGTACGCAGTGCAGTTTATTGTTTCAACTGGAAAAAATTGTGTTTCAGTTAAAATTATAAAAAATATGTTAATGAGATGGAACGCGGGCAGCGGTTATTCAGTAGATTTATATATATCTCCGGTTAAAAATTATTATATTTCAGTTCTAATATATTCACATTTTAATAGAATTGCAAAATAGAGTAAAATATTTCTTAAAAAATACCACCCAACTACATGTATTATCGTTCACCACTTTTTGTGCGTTATTCTTAATTTGTCTGAGATTGGGTATCGAACACGAATATTCGGAATGTGGGAAAATCATACTATCCTGTGTATCACTTTTGTGGTTATATCCTTATCTTAATTTGGTATAAACAAAATTTTATTATTGCTATAGTCTTCAATAACATAAGGAAGCCGAAAAACTCCCAGAAATAATATGTAAAATACCCATTTTCAGTTTTCGAACAGAGTGGCACCAATGAAAAATGTTATAAAAAATGCGCATTTTGACAGCGCTCTCACGAAATAAAGAGTTTCGTATCTAGTTATCTATGTTCGCCACTTGCTGAGTGACGACTAAATCGTTTACAAAAGAAAGAGCATAACATGTCTGTGTGAAGTGAGCGCGTTCAATTGAACAATGAAACGCCTATCACTGTTCTACATTATATTGATATTTAGTGCCGCTTTTATGCGTCCGTTTGTTAAAATAGACTCTGTGAATTGTTGTCGTCATTGTAAAAAAGCAAAACTAGAGAAAACCTGATTCTCCTAATTGTTTTTTTTTTTTTGCTAGATTCAATGTTATAGCTGAGAGCCGATGACTAACCTCTTCGCTTACCTTGGTTTGCATTCTGGAATGTATCCGATTTCCTATAAGTTGGAAGGTATAGCTGAGAGCCGATAACTGACCTCTTCGCTTACCTTGGGTTGCATTCTGGAATGTATCCGATTTCCTATAAGTTGGAAGGTATAGCTGAGAGCCGATGACTGACCTCTTCGCTTACCTTGGTTTGCATTCTGGAATGTATCCGATTTCCTATAAGTTGGAAGGTATAGCTGAGAGCCGATAACTGACCTCTTCGCTTACCTTGGGTTGCATTCTGGAATGTATCCGATTTCCTATAAGTTGGAAGGTATAGCTGAAAGCCGATGACTGACCTCTTTGCTTACCTAGGGTTGCATTCTGGAATGTATCCGATATTCTATAAGTTGGAAGGTATAGCTGAGAGCCGATGACTGACCTCGCTTACCTTGGGTTGCATTCTAGAGTGTATCCGATTTCCTATAAGTTGGCAGCCACACAACATAGAGTTCAGATGAAATCATAGTTTTTTTTGGAATACATACTATAATGTAAATTTTTCGTACATCTTTTCATGCGTCCGCAAGGTCATGCATGACCACCTTTCCAACTGGGATATGTACATTATGTGTGTATGCCTGCGCTGGCATTCCTTTGCCATAGACTCTGCTTTTGTTCTTGTCTGTAGGCACATTTTTTTTTTTTTTGTTTTTTTTTTTAGTTTTGTCCTCGCTTAAACGAACTTGAAGTTTGCAAACATTTTGATATCTAATAGGCAAAGCAGATATACTTACAAATACAAACATTCAGATACATATATTTCTTACATGCATACAATCATATACCACCATATACATAAGTCACTTTGAAAACTCAAAAAAAAAGCATGTCCTTCTCAAAGAGTGTGAAAAAAGGTAGAGGGGAAAGCAGAAGGGAAGGCAGAAGCGAAAGCAAAATGTATGTTTAAGAGCATGGAAGAGTAAAGAAAGTTTGAATTTGTTTTTCTGTGGAGGAGTAAAACGTTTGCTACAAATTGCCACCAATTAAATTTATCTTGTTGAGAAACTTTTAATGCAATATTTATAGATACAAACGTACATAAACACAGTGAGATATGATACGTACAGGAGTAATTGGTATGTGTACTTTTCAGGGGGAGCATTTTAAAATATTCAATTATACGTGTATAAATATATATTTACATACATATATACTTTGTATACCAGTGTTTCTTGCTTAGTGTCCTCTTGCAGTGCGTAACAACCTCACTAAATACTAGGTATTTATATTAAAAATATTTATCAGCTTTGCAGTCTGTTCATACAGTTTTTTTGGGGGTCCACTTGGTTTAAAACCAATGCAAAATAAATATGTATACATATATTGATGTATTGTGGAACAACAAGAAAGAAATTATACTTATACTCCTTATATTGTTTGCGCTACAAACTAAAAACGACTCCCAAAATAAACACCCCATAGAGTGGTCCGAGCATAGATTGAAAAAGTCGTCCGGAAAAGCTCACCAGAGGTGAGATACGCTCTTCTGGGAGCCATTTCGGAGTCTCATCAATGTGTGGTAAAACGTAGTTCGATATTTGGGGATGAAGCACCATCCAAAACTATGATTTGCAAATGGTTGGCAGAATTCAAGCGTAGAAGACCAAGGTTTGGTGACCATTTTCGCCAAGGTCGCACATGCAACTCCGCTGTGGCGAAAAATATTGATGCTGTGTGTGAAATGATTTCGCCAGATCGGCATGAGACCTATCTATAGAGGCACATTTAGGCATTGCGGCAAAACAAATACAAATATTGCACAATAATTGGCATGTCAGGAAGCTTTGCAGTCGTTGAAAGAACGACAAGAATAGGCAAGTGCCAATTGGTGCAAGGAAATGCTAGATAAACTCGAAGGAGGTCGTTCAAATTTGGTATATGTAAATATAACATCGTATCCATATGCTTCTGAAACTAGACAGCAATCGACTGTGTGGGTGTTCCAAAATGAACCAAAACACACAAAAGTGTTGCGTTGACAAAGCGTTTCGAAAATAATGATTGCTTGTTTCTTCGGAAAAATGGGTTATTGTGCAACTGTTGCATTAGAGGATCAAAGGACACTTAATGCTGATTGGTATACTTCAATTTGTTTGCTGGAAGTTATCGCTGAAATCAAACGGAGGAACAACAACAAACCGGCGAATAATTGTTCAGCATGGCAATGCAAGCGCTCACACATCACGAAGAAATGTAGAGTTTTTGAACAGTAAGAACATCCAATTAATGACTTTTTACCCACATTCGGCTGGTTTATCGCCCAATGACTTTCTCTTATTTGGATATAACAAAAATAAAATGCATGGCGAGCGTTCGCCATCGCCTGCACAGCCGGTTGAAGCATTTAAATCACTTGTTTTGGAGGTACCACGCTCAGAGTGGCATAATTGCGTTGGATATTGGTTTCATCGGATGCAAAGTTGTAGATTTTAAGTGAGCATATTTTGAGAAGCAATAAAGCGATTTACATATCGCAATTTGTGTTCTTCTTTGCATTTTCCGCAAACTTTTGCAGTGACCCTCGTAATAAATTCCATACAAAACAGATGTATGCCATGGCGTATGAGTAACATTTTTCAGTTTGAAATCCCGAAAGATTGTCGATTTTGTTTCTATAAAAGTGCATTTAATAATGGAGATATGTACTTCAAAACCGCTTATGAAAGAAATATTCGTACGTTTATTCTAAATGAAATTTGTTAAAAAACTTTTTGAGGTGGAATGGCTGTATTCGGACTTAGGAGCAAATTAACTGCAAAATGCCAAAAACTTAAATATTTAAGAAATAATTAAAAATGCGCGCTCTTATGCTACTTTTATATAAATAATAGGTTTAGTCTGCAGTGGCAACTCATATTCTAAAAGAAATATTTGTCTGGAAATTGAGAAATACGGCGGTGAAAATGTGCCCAAAGAAGCTAGGAAAGCCTATTAATAGCTTTAAACGACTAAAGTTTAATACGATAGCAAATCAATTTATGTAAAATTAATTAACATAAAATGGCTGCTGTGATTCGCGTATTCAACTTTGAAACATTTTATTTATGCACGTGTCTATGTAATATGTATGTATATGTACATATGTACGTAATATAGAGTTTCACTTCAGCTTTATCTAACAACATACATACATAAATTATCCATGTGCAATTTCAATTGTTTGCTGCTACAATCGTTTGTTGTGCATTCCAAATGCGATACAATTGAATTTTAATGGCAATTTTTCATTGACCATCAAATCGATTTAACGCCTGCACGACACAAGGCAAGCAATAAAAAAAACAAGAATAATCAACCAATAGTGTACATGTTAATTTATTTGCTTTGGAGTGGCAGTTGGAGGCATGTAAAACGATACATGTGTTAAAAGGAAAAAAATGAAGCCACAAACAAACTTGTAAATAGTTGGTCTAATACAAAAACTTTTTTCTGTTTTACTGTTATAAACGGAATATAGTTATGTATGTAGATTTAGAGGGAGCACGCCAAAAGAAAAAAATGTATATCCTTTCGTTGATCAAAACGTGAGCTGCAAAACTTTGCATGCGCAGATACACTTTAACCCTAATCGTCTAAAGTGAGCCTCTCAGTCTAACTTTAAAGTTTAAAAGCGAATTATTCCCAAACCAAAAAAGCTTTTTGTCTGAAATTTTGGGTATTCCTTCATTTGTGTTCATAAATTAAGAAATAATTTTGATCTTTGGGCTATTTATTTATTTTAACCATTTTTTTTGCAATCGTATAAAATTGGAACGAAAAACGGAAAGTGAGCCTCAAAGACTCACCTTAAGTATCTTTATCGTAATAAGCTTACATTTCTAGAATTCAACTAAATTTTGAATCCGTTGTTTACAAGGTTTACCCAGTGAGGTTTTTACATTGTTAACTCACCATACTTCCCCTGGATTTTGGTGAAATCGTCGTATTCCACCATAGATCTTTATATAGTAATAGCCCAGTTAGTTAAGAACGTGTGGTCCGCCCGCTGACGCAAACGCCCGTATGCAATTTTTAGGATTTTTTGAGCCCGTGGGGCAACGGAGCAATCAGCTGTTTTACTCACACATATTTACATATATATATAGTTTGTTTACATTTTGGCAGGGTTGCCATTTAGTAATTTTTGAACAAACAAGATTTTTGCTAATCTTCAAAGTGTTATGCGGATTACTCTTCAATACACTACTGTGCATTATTTGCCAAATGACAAGAAAATACTAATTTAATCGTTTTTATACTCAGCTGTACTAGTACACAGAGTATTATAGTTTTAATCACATAACGGTGGATTGTAACAGAATGAAATAATCGAGATAGATATAGACTTATATATATCAAAATGATCAGGGTGAAAAGAGAAATCGATTGAGCCATGTCCGTCCGTCCGTCTGTCCGTCCGTCTGTCCGTCTGTAAATACTCTAACTCGCGCAAAAATTGAGATATTTTGATGAAATTTGAAATGCAAGTTGGTATCGAGACTGGGACGGTTGGTATTGAAAATGGGCGAAATCGGACCATGACCACGCCCACTTTTCCTATATAGAAAAAATCGGAAATTTGGTATCTCAGTCACTAATATAGCTGGAGCGATGAAATTTTACCCACGGGTTGAGCTCATACCCCTAGGAAGAAATTTGATGAAATTTTGGAAGATGGGCGGTGCCACGCCCACTTATTAAGGGCCAAACCTTGAAAGTTTTATATGTCATAACTCAGAAACGGTTGAAGATATATCGATGAAATTTGGTACGCGTGATTTGCTTACTTAGGCAAACGTTTGGACGGAAAATAATTAAAATCGGTTGACGGCCACGCCCACTTTTATATATGTGTATTATAAAGTGGCCTAATAAAAACATTTTAAGCGATATCTCTGTCAAATATAAAGATATATCATTGAAATTTTATAGCAGGAGTCCAACTGCGGACATAAAACGAAAAACACAAACATTTTGGAAAATGGGCGTGGCACCGCCTCTTTTTAGAAAAAGGAATATACCTACGAGATTTCTGAGCCCATAACTCGACAAATAATTTATATATAATCATGAAACTTGGTGTGTACACTTTTATTACTTGTGGTAATACATGTTCAAAATTTTAGCGAAATCGGTTTGACGACCACGCCCACTTTTATACATGGGAACTATAAAGTGGCCTAATAAAAACATTTTAAGCGATATCTTTGTCAAATGGGTCAGAATATTATAAATCGATCAAAAAAAAAAAAGTTAGCTGCGATTTTTGCGAATCCAACATAAATCGATAGCCGCACGACTTCTAAGATTTTCTGTATACTTAGTTTTAAAAATTTCTTTTTTTTTAAGTTCATATATTAAGTTAAAGTTTAATGTAATTTTTGGGTAAAATCTTAATATCTCGGGAACTATAAGTCGTATTTGACTGATTTAAAAGGCATTAGAACCAGAAAATTCCAGGCTATTATGAAATGGTATCATATTGCTACATTTTATATTCGAAGCATAAAAACAAGATTGTGAGGTTGTAATTCGCGGTGTTCTCCTATTCAGAAAATTTGCAATTTAATACCACAAAGAGACCTATCAATCAAGAACTAAACCCCGCTTTCGGATTTTTGGGACAGGCATGATTAAAGAAACTACAGCGATGAATGTTACTCTATGTTCAGCAATACTTGCACTTTTATCAATCAAATATACCACTATGAGTAAAGCTAGCGGTAGGCTTTGCTTTTTATCAGATATCTTACCTTCGTACCAATATAAGAGGCAGCTCGTTTTCCCATTTTTACTGCGTTTCGATCATTTTTATCCACGGATTTAAAAAAATTAATGTGTAGTTAAGTTTAGTAAACTTTATGTTTAACAAATTCTTTTAAAAATGAAATTTTGCTACATGAAATATGTCCGGGATCTTGAGGTACAAATGCATAGTACTTTTGAATGTTTTTGACACCTCTCGCTAATTTGAACCAAGGTTTCAGCGTATTTTTTTGCTTTTCTTTTGGGTGTTTTAATTTGCTAAATGTTTACAGCATACTTACCTGTATAGACAATAGTTTTTAAGTCTAACATGTATTGATTTATATGGTATAAATATTCTGTGCTCGTATAGCTATCTAGTATTAACAAGCAAGGAATCCCAAGTTCGAGTAGAATCGAAAATTAGATACTCATCTGCTTTCATTGGTTGTTTGCGTTTGATCGAAACACTGTGTATTTTATATAAGCGGGTTGCCGCATAAAGTGGGCGTAGTCACGCCCATTTTCAAAATTGTTATCAATGATCCGACTAAGCGTATACATAAATATACTCGTTAGTGAAAAATTTTATCAATGTGTTACTTTTAGTTACAAAAATGTCACGTTACAAATTTCTGAAGAGCATTCTAGAAACATCTCTGTTAAAAAGAAGGCGTGGTCATAAACCGATTTCGAACGTGTATTACAAATAAACAAGTGACAAAAGTGTAGGTATACACCAAGCTTATTCATTTATTTGCAACATCCCATGGAAAAGGTCCATGTGATGGATTGGGTGGCACAGTTAACGACACGCTTCTCGAGCCAGCGCACAGACACCACTTGTGAACCACATCACAAACCCTAAGGAACTGTAGGAAGGGCGGCAGGGTTTTTAAAAAATATTTCTTTTGGATATGGTAAAGATGAAGATTACAAAAATAAAGATAGTTTTCTAAAACCCCATTTCAAATTAGCGAAAGATATAAAAATACTCGGGAGTACCATGTATATGTACTTAAAGATCCCCGACATATTTTATGTAGCGAAATTTCATTTTTAAAAGAATTTGTTAAACATAAAGTTTACTAAACTTAACTACACATTAATTTTTTTAAATCCGTGGATAAAAATGATCGAAACGCAGTAAAAATGGGAAAACGAGCTTCCTCTTATATTGGTACGAAGCTAAGATATCTGATAAAAAGCAAAGCCTACCGCTAGCTTTACTCATAGTGGTATATTTTATTGATAAAAGTGCAAGTATTGCTGAATATAGAGTAACATTCATCGCTGTAGTTTCTTTAATCATGCCTGTCCCCGAAAGCGGGGTTTAGTTCTTGATTTATAGGTCTCTTTGTGGTATTAAATTGCAACTTTTCTGAATAGGAGAACACCGCGAATTAAAACCTCACAATCTTGTTTTTATGCTTCCAATATAAAATGTAGCAATAAGATACCATTTTATAATAGCCTGGAATTTTCTGGTTCTAATGCCTTTTAAATCAGTCAAATACGACTTATAGTTCCCGAGATATTAAGATTTTACCCAAAAATTACATTAAACTTTAACTTAATATATGAACTTAAAAAAAAAGAAATTTTTAAAACTAAGTATACAGAAAATCTTAGAAGTCGTGCGGCTATCGATTTATGCTGGATTCGCAAAAATCGCAGCTAACTTTTTTTTTTTTTTATCGATTTATAATATTCTGACCCAAATATAAAGATAATTCATTGAAATTTTGTGGCATGAGTTCCACAATAGACCGGAAACAAAAAATATAAAAATTTTGGAAAATGGGCGTGGCACCGCCTCTTTTTAGACAAAGGAGTATACGAGATTTCTTAGCCTATAACTCGACAAATAATTGAGATATTATAACGAAACTTGGTTTATACACGTTTACAACTTGTGTTAATAGACACGCAAAAATTTATTGAAATCGGTTTATGACCACGCCTACTTTTTAACAAAGATATTTCTGGAACACCCTTTGGGAATTTGTAACGTGACATTTTTGTAACTAGAAATCAAAAAGGAATGAAATTTTGCACAAAGAATAATATTCATATGCTTAGTTGGATGACTGATAAAAATGTTGAAAATGGGCATGGCTACGCCCACTTTATGCGGCACTCGCTTTACGTAAAATACGCCGTGTTTCCATCAAACGCAAACAAACAATGAAAGCATACAGCTGAGTATCTAATGTTCGATTCCACTCGAACTTAGGCTTCCTTACTTGTTAAAGTTGTCGTTGACGACTTTTTTATACTCAGCTGTACTAGTACACAGAGTATTATAATTTTGATTTCATAACGGTGGATTGTAACATAATGAAATAATCGAGATAGATATGGACTTATATATATCAAAATGATCAGGGTGAAAAGAGAAATCGATTGAGCCATGTCCGTCCGTCCGTCCGTCCGTCCGTCCGTCCGTCCGTCCGTCCGTCCGTCCGTCCGTCCGTCCGTCCGTCCGTACGCACGATAACTCGCGTAAAAATTGAGATATTTTGATGAAATTTGAAATGCAAGTTGGTATCGAGACTGGGACGGTTGGTATTGAAAATGGGCGAAATCGGACCATGACCACGCCCACTTTTCCTATATAGAAAAAATCGGATATTTGGTATCTCAGCCACTACTATAGCTAGAGTGATAAAATTTTACCCACGTATTGAGCTCAGGGCCTTATGAAGAAATTTGATGAAGTTTTGGAAAATGGGCGGTGCCACGCCCACTTATTAAGGGGCAAACATTGAAAGTTTTATATGTCATTACTCAGCAACCGTTGAAGATATATCGATGAAATTTGGTATCCGTAATTTGCTTACTTAGACAAATGTTTTGACGAAAAATTATCAAAATCGGTGGACGGCCACGCCCACTTTTATATATGGGAACTATAAAGGGGCCTAATAAAAACATTTTAAGCGATATCTCTGTCAAATATAAAGATCTATCACTGAAATTTTGTGGTAGGAGTCCAACTACGGACATAAAACAAAAAATACAAAAATTTTTGAAAATGGGCGGTGCCACGCCCACTTATTAAGGGTCAAACATTGAAAGTTTTATATGTCATAACTCAGAAACCGTTAAAGATATATCGATGAAATTTGGTACGCGTAATATATTTACTTAGCCAAATGTGTGGACGAAAAATTATCAAAATCGGTGGACGGCCACGCCCACTTTTATATATGGGAACTATAAAGGGGCCTAATAAAAACATTTTAAGCGATATCTCTGTCAAATATAAAGATCTATCACTAAAATTTTGTGGCAGGAGTCCAAAGACGGACATAAAACAAAAAGTACAAAAATTTTGGAAAATGGGCGGTGCCACGCCCACTTATTAAGGGTCAAACATTGAAAGTTTTATATGTCATAACTCAGAAACCGTTGAAGATATATCGATGAAATTTGATATGCGTAATTTTCTTACTTAGGCAAATGTTTTTGCGAAAAATTATCAAAATCGGTTGACGGCCACGCCCACTTTTATATATGGGAACTATAAAGGGGCCTAATAAAAACATTTTAAGCGATATCTCTGTCAAATATAAAGATCTATCACTGAAATTTTGTGGCAGGAGTCCAACTAGGGACATAAAACAAAAAATATAAAAATTTTGGAAAATGGGCGGTGCCACGCCCACTTATTAAGGGGCAAATATTGAAAGTTTTATAAGCCATAACTCAGAACCGTTAAAGATATATCGATGAAATTTGGTACGCGTGATATATTTGCTTAGCCAAATGTGTGGACGAAAGATTACCAAAATCGGTTGACGACCACGCCCACTTTTATATATGGGTATTATAAAGTGACCTTATAAAAACATTTTAAGCGATATCTCTGTCAAATATAAAGATCTATCACTGAAATTTTGTGACATGAGTTCTACAATAGACCGGAAACAAAAAATAAAAAAAGTTTATAAAATGGGCGTGGCACCGCCTCTTTTTATACAAAGAAATCTACGAGCCTATTACTCGACAAATAACTGAGATATTATGACGAAACTTGGTTTATACACTTTTATAACTTGTGTTAATAGACACGCAAAAATGTATTGAAATCGGTTTATGACCACGCCTACTTTTTAACAAAGATATTTCTGGAACACCCTTTTGGAATTTGTAACGTGAAGCCTTTGTAACTAAAAGTCATAGAGGGATGCAATTTTGCACTAACAATAATATTTATATGCTTATTTGGATGATTGATACAAAGTTTGAAAATGGGCGTGGCTGCGCCCTGTTTATGCAGCACTCGTTTCATATAAAATACACCCTATATCGAACAAACGCAAACAAACAATGAAAGCATACAGCTGAGTATCTAATGTTCGATTCCACTCGAACTTAGGCTTCCTTACTTGTTTTTTATTAATTTAGTTACTTTTTTACGGCTTAGTTGGTAATTAAAACACATTTTTCTTGTAATTTTGTTGCTGCCCAATATATTTCCATCACACCTTGGTGATAGTTATCAGGGACTAAAACATAAAATAACAAAAAACACAGTCAGAACATTAAATTTACAATTGAAAATCCATAAAAAAAATTATATTGGGAAGCAACAAGATTCTCACAAAAATCTGTGTTTAATTAAGAAATCTGTACTGAGTTTCTATAACT
Organism: Urophora cardui; assembly: GCA_960531455.1. Classification (NCBI taxonomy): domain Eukaryota; kingdom Metazoa; phylum Arthropoda; class Insecta; order Diptera; family Tephritidae; genus Urophora; species Urophora cardui. Next base: position 31,952,729 of record OY482672.1, on the reverse strand, counting down.
CATATCTTTTCTAGTATAAATAGGTGGTGACAAAGTGTGGATCGTATTAGTGTGACATCACTTTAGTTGATTTTGTTACAGAAACTCAGATTTATTGTGGTAATTTATAACTTTTTAATGTAGAAAAATTGCAGAAGAAGACCACCAAGAGTTATCAATTAAGAAAATACAGCCACCATTGTGTATAAATACAATTTTTGCTTTAATTTTCAGTAATATCTTCATTTATTAGCAGTGTTCAATATCTCAAAATTTATACATATTTTTACGAATAGTTACGAATTTATGTTCAATAACCCAAAAAATTCGCAAAAGAGAGCCAAATTGAGAGAGTAAGACCTCGAGAGAGTTGATAAACGCTGCAAGTAAAATTTTCACTTGCAACTACTAGCAGCTTTAAAAAAATAGAAGTGTCAAAAATATATGATCACAAAAATTTCAATTGGAAATATACAAACATTTTAAACGCAAATTTCTAATTGTGTACTAAATAAGTTAGCGCAAAAACGAATCTTGATGATGTTGTGGAATAGCCAAAGTAGAATTTTGTTTTCCTAATTCACTTATTTCCATTCATTTCCAATTTCAAAAATTTTAATTACAACCCAACCTAAAAATCAAATTGTCAAAACAGCATATCAGCTGCTTTCTTGCGAATGTTTACGATTTTGTGTTCAATCACTTTGGTTGATAATTTTCTCTTTTTCTCGTTTTTACTCTTAATTTGACATTGACGCTCTTTTTGCAAGTACTTGCAAGTAAATTTGTTGATCAAAGCTATTATCTTGTTATTAATTTATATATATATATATATATATATATATATATATATATATATATATATCTATATATATAAAAATGGTGTAAAAAATGTTACTAACCTCATCAGATGAGAACGGCTGGGCCGATTTCTGTAAAACTTTGTGTCAATTGTTCGTATTCTCGAGGAGATGGTTCGTACGGAAGAAAATTTTGGAAAATCCCTCCGGAAAAGTCCGAAAATTGGAAAAATCGGTGTGTATGTGCGTATGTGTGCATCTGTGGATGTGTGTCCTCTATAAATTCCCAAAGTAACCAACCGTTCTTTATGAAATTTTCACAGTATATTAATGTGGTGTTAGTGCACATAGTAGGATATATAGAATTTCGAAAAATTGGGAGCTTCCCGGAATACGGGCCTAAATGAGGACCCAGATCGATCCACCAAGCCTTCGAGCAATATTGGTATCAAATGAAAGGTGTTTAACAGGCCTTCAACATAAAGTTATTTTTATTGCGATACCTAGGCCGGGTTCCCAGATATGGGTTAAAACGTGGGACCGAGTGACCCTGGAAAGTTTCTGAGCGATATTGGTATCAAATAAAAGCTGTTGAGGAGGACTTCAGCAAAGAGCTTTTTAAATAGTGATGCCTAGGCCGGGTTCCAAGATTTGGGTCAAAGCGTGGACCCGGATAACCCCTGAATGTTTTCGAGCGATATTGGTAGAAAATGAAAAGCGTTGAGCAGGCTTCCACATACAGCTATTTTCATTGTGATTTCTAAGGCTGTTTCCCAGAGATGGCTAAAGTAGTGGGCCCGGATGGTGATGGACGGTCCCGGTAAGGTAAAGGTAGGTAGCTACAGGGATAGGGGTAGGGATAGGGATAGGGATTGGGATAGGGATAGGGATAGGGATTGGGATAGGGATAGGGATAGGGATAGGGATAGGGATAGGGATAGGGATAGGGATAGGGATAGGGATAGGGATAGGCATAGGCATAGGCATAGGGATAGGGATAGGGATAGGGATAGGGATAGGGATAGGGATAGGGATAGGGATAGGGATAGGGATAGGGATAGGGATAGGGATAGGGATAGGGATAGGGATAGGGATAGGGATAGGGATAGGGATAGGGATAGGGATAGGGATAGGGATAGGGATAGGGATAGGGATAGGGATAGGGATAGGGATAGGGATAGGGATAGGGATAGGGATAGGGATAGGGATAGGCATAGGCATAGGGATAGGGATAGGGATAGGGATAGGGATAGGGATAGGGATAGGGGTAGGCATAGGCATAGGCATAGGGATAGGGATGGGGATGGGGATAGGGATAGGGATAGGGATAGGGATAGGGATAGGGATAGGGATAGGGATAGGGATAGGGATAGGGATAGGGATAGGGATAGGGATAGGGATAGGGATAGGGATAGGGATAGGGATAGGGATAGGGATAGGGATAGGGATAGGGATAGGGATAGGGATAGGGATAGGGATAGGGATAGGGATAGGGATAGGGATAGGGATAGGGATAGGGATTGAGATAGTGATAGGGATCGGGGGAAGTAGGTTTGTCGCGGCGAATATAACTATAACTTTTATTCAGAGAATAGACAAGTTTTTGTTATTCGCAGTCATTAAGATGGACTCTAAGATAATGGTTAGCAATACGGTAATCAAAGACTTTTCTTTAGGCTTCATAGGAATAAGTTTTAGCAGAACAACGTCTGCCGGGTCAGCTAGTATATATATATATATCATTTTGTTTGGGATTTAAAAAAAATTTATAAACGTTTTCTTTCCTTTCTTTTCAAAAATTAAAGTAATAATAAATGGTTCGTTTAAGTAGACATACTATTTTGCCATGTGAACACATATATGTATGTTCGATAACATTTTACAATCTTGTTGAGTTAGTTGTATAATGCTGTGAAGATTACTGTTTAAATATTTAATAACTAAAAATGTTCAACTGGCAACCCTTCTACCTTGCAACCATGCGAGCGATCAGCTGACACGTTTTTACGTAAAAAACCAAAATGATTTTGATTTCTGCGGTACGGGCTTCTGCGTCGTACGTCGTTGAATAATCGGTTACATACAAATCTCATTAAATAGGTTAGATCAGCTGACACGGTACACGGGTTTACGTTCTCGACTAACTGGACTATAAGATGTCATAAAATTAAAGAGGCCGGCTAAGTCAACAATTTCAAAACAATTAACATTTCATCATTTTTCTGTTTGCTGAGATTCTAAATTACGGAAAAGATACGTTCAGATAGAGAAACGAACGATGAGCTGCTTTATGCGTAAGTAATTTCACCACGAATGTCGCGTTTTAAAAATTTTGGAAGTTGGTTGCGGAAAATATATATTAGGTGCGCTATATGAAAAATTTATTCATATTCATTTGATTCATAGTTTTTCTCATTGTGTGCACAAAAACAAACTTATAACACATGTAATAAAACCATTTGTAATGAACATTCAAACAACTACAAAAATGTGTGAAAATTGCAGTACACTGAGAGAAAAAAAATATATGGAGGGGTCAAAGAAATTGTTTACCTATTTTGAACACTACTTTCTTTGTTTTGAGTAAATTTTCCTTAAAACATGTTAAAAGGTTTATAAAATATTTTTGTTACATGCGTTACCATGGTTTCATATACTTGTTTTGAAAAAATTCATACACTAAAATAATGAAAAATTCTTTAAGCGCCATTCCATTCCCAACTTTCCTTGTTTTGAAGACTCGATTTCTTTAATTTTGAGAAATTAAATTCCCATACAAATCCCCATGGCAACGAATTTGTTTGAATGTTTTTTTATGTTTTTGCACATTTTTGAGAAAATTTACACAAAACAAAGAAAATTTTGTATTGGGACGCGAGTTCAAAATAAGGAAAATTATGTCTTTGATCGAGAGAAATTTTTTTTTGAGTGTACATTAATATCTCCTATTTTACGGAATTACCTTTTTTATCTTTATATACTAAAAAAAATTGTCATAAACCGTTATAAGAATGTATAAAAATGCTTCTGAATTCATTACTGCATAAATAAAAGTAAAAAAAATACCAAAATAATGTGTTTCAAAATTTTCCCATAGATGAGCCTCAGAGTCTCACTTTCGTTTTACGTAACTTTTTAAAATTCGGTGATTAGGGTTAAATCAGGGACTGTAACGGTTATGAGTTCTATCCAAAAAGTTGATTTTTAATCATTATTTGCTGAGTTTTATTTTTTTTTTTTTACTTATAAACTTTACCTACGTGTTAATATGGCAAAATCGACAGCTGCAGCTAAAATTAAACTGAAAAAACTTTTATTCTCTGAGCAAAAGGATAAAACTCAGAAAATAATGATTAAAAATCAATTTTTTTATAAAAATCGAAAAAATAAAAGTTAATGCACCTAGAGGTAGTCTGCGTTACGGTGATTACATCTGTGTACTTGGCTTTGTTCAGAAACTCAGTTTGAAGCGCAACCTGCTTTTGTAGTAGAAGCAGAGCGTTCATAAACGTAAATTTTGCATGAAGCGTCGCTCATCACAATCATCAAAAAAATAATTACTGTCGCTGTTGCGTTTCATGCTACGTTTCTGAACATAGCCCTTCTTTTGCGTTTAACATTTCTCCTTCAGTATGATTTCTTTAGTCAAAATTTAAAAAATGACGATTATCCCTGCTTTAAATACATTGTAAGTTAATAAAGTTTTGTTCGGTAGCCGAACTGTTGTTAGCCCCCACTGGAAACAGATTCTTGTGCAGGTGTGTATGCTGTAATTTCACTTTGCCTGATTATTTATGCACATGATTTTTTTTCGCTGTAAAATCAGATAGTACGAGTACACATATAACAATAATGATTTGGAACACAGTTTACAACTTTAATCCCGAATTGCATTATTAATGAAAATTTAGCGCGGTTTTCATGTTCGCTTTGTGGTCGCAATACCAAAGAGATTTTCATGTTAGCAAATGTATGTATGTAAATTTGTGTCCGCCGATTTTTTTTCACATTCATATGAGGAGGGGACATACGTACAAACATGCATATGTGTTGCTTCCTACGTTCATTTGTTAGCTCCGGTTTTTTTTACTTAATTGAAATGGTTTGATTTTTCCTGTTGATTCTATAATTTTCTTTTTTCTTTTACCCAGGTGAACTTATTTCGAGATGACCAAGCAAATTATGTATAATAAAACAAGGTTACAGAAAAATCGATCCAACCATTTCGTAGAAGTTCAATATACTACTACTTATTTCTTCTTCTTCTGGTACAAACGAGGAGCAAAATTTGAGTTGGAAGAGAAGCTGCGCCTAAAACTTTTTAGCGCTATACTTATTCGCGGTAGTCTATTACTATTATTTTTGGTTTTAGAAAAAAATCCGGTGGTAAGTTCTACTTGTTTCAATAAAAACTTTTTTAGCGACACTTTTATACAAAAAAAAAACAGTTTTGCCTTTCGTTATGCCAAAGTGGACTCGAGTCGTTATCGCTGGCCGATGGATTTATTTCTTACTGGGCAGTAATTGAATGCATCGATTCTACTGATTTCTTTGTACATACATATGCACTCCAAAACATCTTTCTCAGAGGAAACCTTATTTCCATTGCTTATCTGACATGGCAATAAGGCTTAGATAATTCTTGATAATAAGGCCTTCTGTGGTACTCAAATTCCTTATAATAAGGGCTAATAAAAAGGCGTTTAGCTGCATAATTAATATTTTTGCGCAACTTAAGCGTTGAGATTTATTTAATAAAAATAAATTGTTTACGCTCGCCACACATTGTACTCTCTTTGGCCATGTTTGCTCATAAAATCCAACTCTCTCTCTCTGTCTATTTGAGATATAAGCGCATAACAGAAAATTAAGTAGTAAGCAGAGTGAGTGAGCGCATAACAGCAAGCAGCGCTGCCAGTGTATTCTATTGTGACAGCTTAGGCTTATGAATCTTTTTACAGGGCATGTATGCACCTAGGTACAAATACATGTATGAACCCTGCAAAAAAATGTGCGATCAATCCCGAAAGAGATTTGTCCTCGATTGATCTCTTTCGAGAACAATCGGTCCCCGATTGTTCCCGAACGGGTACAAATGTAGACTAATTGTAGACCAATTGTTCCCTAACGGTATAAATGTAGATTAATCGCTTTCATTCCGAGCGGGTACAAATCTAGATTCCTTAAATGTAGACATTTTACAAAAATATGCAATGTACTTAAAAAATTGTAGACAACCGGTAAAACGAATTGAACACCCTTTTTTAATAACAATTTTAACAAAATGTTGCCTAAAATATCCTATGAAAAAATCCTTTACATTACGCTCATATAATGCATACTCAAAACTTACAATTTTTTAAATTTATTTATTGAGATTATTTTACAAAAGTAAAACATTATATAATATTTATTTAAATATGCATGAACATTTACAATTTTTGAAGGAAAAATCTACATTTGTACCCGTTGGGGATGAAAGCGATTAATCTACATTCGTACCCGTTCGGGATGAAAGCGATTGATCTACATTTGTACCCGTTGGGGATGAAAGCGATTGATCTATATTTGTACCCGTTCGGTATGTTAGTGATTAATCTACATTGGTACCCGTTCGGGAATACAAGTTGAACAATTAGTCTCTTCATAGGACATGCTCGAACAAATGCGATCAATTCACTCCATATAAAGGGATGTAAAATTGTATTAGTCGCATGCTCCCTTGCGATTGATCCCGGACACGTCCCGGATTAATCGCATTTTTTGCAGGGAAGGTATAAACATACAAACAAACTACATATGTATGTAAGTATGTATATTTCACTGCATGTAAATGCAACCGAAGTTAAAATTCAACACTCATTTACATCATGCTAATTTAATGCTTTCTTTCATCCCATTTGATCTTTATACCATTTTTCGCAATGTTATTGTGCTTTTCCAATACTAATACCGGCTACATACCTACAAATGTATATACATATGTAGGTATGATTCGGCTAAAAAAATTACTTCATATCAATAATGAATACCTAGTAAAAAATAAAACAGATGCAAATTTTTTGTTTGGTTGTATTGCTGTAAGTGTTAAATGCTATTTTTATGTTAAAACGCCACTTAACAAATATATTTCATTAAAATAATGGATTATATTTGTAACTTAATATATGTACATATGTACATACATAAGTAACCCTGCAAAAAATGCGATTAATCCGGGACGTGAACGGGTACAAATGTAGATTAATCGCTTTCATCCCGAACGGGTACGAATGTAGATCAATCGCTTTCATCCCGAACGGGTACAAATGTAGATTAATCGCTTTCATCCCGAACGGGCACGAATGTAGATTAATCGCTTTCATCCCCAACGGGTACAAATGTAGATCAATCGCTTTCAGCACGAACGGGTACAAATGTAGATTTTTTCTTAAAAACTTGTAAATGTTCAAGCATATTTAAATAAAGATTATATGGCTAGCGTAGAACTAAACTGGTCTATCTAACATTTTTCCAGAAATCGAGTTATGTACATTTTTGAACTTGAAAATCATAAATTTATCCGTGCAAAATTGATGTAGGTCTTATTTCTGCAGCAAAGTGTCCAAACGCTAAAAATGTCACTTTAGAATTCACGTCCTTTTGTCATTTCAAGAAATTCTAAAGTGGTCCAACTAGCATAGACTACCATACACCAGTATGATCTTACACCAGATGAGTGGATGGAATTGGTTACAAATTGTAGAAAGCATGCTCTTTTTGATGTTAATAATATGGTGGGGAAATTTATGTCATTTGACGAACTACGGCCAATGTTCAGGGACTACCAGAGTATAGTAGACGACGGCGCAAAAGTTTCCCAAATGCGAAAGGCAAAATTTGTCAAGGGTGAATCTGTGCTGCAGTTTAATGGTGATTATTTTGAAACATAAATCCGTCGATATAAAGAAATCTAGCGTGAACCTACATGATTTCATAGAGTTCTTGCAGAATTTTACACCAGATCAGGGCAGCGACATACGCGTTTTGAAATTCAAAAAAATGCAGGACATAAAAAAAATGTTGAAATTTGTACCACCGATTCATCACCCCTTTACCTGTCTCTCCACATGTAAGCCGCAGAGATGAAACAGAAAACAATCTAGAAGATTTTCTACCAGCCCGCCGTGGATAAAACTAGGTTACTGTTACTTTTAATGCAGGGGTGATAATTTACGAACATGTGTATGTTATTTTTGCAATTAAAGTACTTCCTTTCATAGTTTTTGTTGTTTTATTGATATAATTTCCAATTTGTAGTTCAAACTTCCTTAAAAATTAAAAATTCTAAAGTGGTCTATGTAACAAGTTTTCTTGTTACAAACAAATATTATATAAAAAACGTTTCTATAATAATTTTTTTTAATGCAGAATGTTAAGTTAACTATTAAGCTAACATAATAATTTACAATATTCACTTAACATACATCAACAATCGCACACCGCACTAAAACGCGTTTCATCTGTTTTCTCCACTTTTGTATTTTGTTAGATAGACCAGTTTAGTTCTACGCTAGCCATATAATGTTTTACTTTTGTAAAAAAATCTCAATAAATAAATTTAAAAAATTGTAAGTTTTGAGTATGCATTATATGAGCGTAATGTAAAGGATTTTTTCATAGGATATTTTAGGCAACATTTTGTTAAAATTGTTATTAAAAAAGGGTGTTCAATTCGTTTTACCGGTTGTTCTACAATTTTTTAAATACATTGCATATTTTTGTAAAATTTCTACATTTAAGGAATCTAGATTTGTACCCGTTCGGAATGAAAGCGATTAATCTACATTTATACCCGTTCGGGATGAAAGCGATTAATCTACATTTATACCCGTTAGGGACCAATTGGTCTACAATTAGTCTACATTTATACCCGTTCGGGAACAATTGATCTACAATTAGTCTACATATATACCCGTACGGGAACAATCGGGGACTAATTGTGGACCGATTGTTCTCGAAAGAGATCAATCCGGGACAAATATCTTTCGGTATTAATCGCACATTTTTTTGCAGGGAGTAAATATTATACGTACACGTAAATTTAAGTGTTTGTGTGTATGTGTTTGTATGCAACCATGTAGTGGTTTAATGAGCCACACAAGAACTAAACCGATAATTTTTAATTGCGCATAATTTTAAAATTTAACCTTTTCAATAAATTTTTTTTTGTTTTTGTTACGAAGCAAAAAATTTAGCAAACGCTCTTAAGGCTATGAAAAAATGTTTAATCGTGATTAAAAAGTCATTTGAGACAAAATTTAATATTACTAATTTGTACATAAGTGATGCTCTAAAAAATATAGCGATTAAAATTTATAGATACGTATGTATGTATGTATATACATATGTACAAAAGAGAAAAACGGAAAGAGTTACGCTCACAAAGAGCGAAACAAACAGAAAATCAAGAAACGGAAAAGTAGTAAAAATTAGCAATTAACAATTTTAATGCTATTTTTGACTGTTAAGGTTACACCACTGTTGAATGATAATGCACTTTGAGTGGTAGTACATAAATGCCCATCCATGGTACGTAATTTACAATAAAACGAGTGATATTTATATGCAAATATAATTGATTATTATTGTTAATATAGACAGAAAAATTATCTGTACACATTTAATGGAAGGGATTCCGATTTTATTTTAACTTATTTTTTAAGTATAAACTTCAAGACGAACTTTTAAAGGTATGCCCGTCTTATTTTTCACTGTCACATTTGCATATTTATATCCTGGACCTCCTCTAAGATTGACATATCCGGTTGCGCAACCCTTTACGAACTCAGTAAGGCGCATCCCAGTGATGATATCATTATTTGTTTTCCCCTATTTAAGATTGAATTATTTAGTAGAATTAATATTACACACATAATAAAATAGTTTAACCTACTTCTTTCGGAAAAAGAAGTATAGCAGTACAATCCTCGTTCGTCGAATCCACAATATGGTCTGCAGAGATTGGTTTGCCTTTTTCCACAACTCCCCATTTGTAAATGTCTCTTTGATATGCAAGAGTCTTCTCGACCACCAAAAATGCCAGAAGGACGAAAGTAACAACTGCAGCTAATTTACAGGACTTCATATTCAAATAAAAGTATTGTCTTCAGCGTCAGACAAGTGAACTGTGTTTGAAATACTACTAGCCGGGGTTCGGTCTTGTATACACAAAATATCCGACCAGTTTAAGTCTGGTTAATTACTTTTTTAGGTATAATTTTCTGTGAATTTAAGTGTATGTACATATTTGCTTTGTTAATTACTACTTGCTTTGAAACTTGTTTGTCTAGTGAATAATATGGCAGCATAAGCTGTTTATTGGTTATCAAAAGAAAGTGACAGAATTTCAAATTTTTCATATCCCCAAGTTTTTTATGGCTTTACTTTAGCTGTTTGCTTATTAAAAAAAGGGGTCACCCTGAGATTAGAGCTACGAATGACGTATTTTCAAGAAAACAATGGATTGAACGACTCATTAAATTTGCTATGTTTTCGCAAGTGTTGTAGAAGTTTATCTAAGAACTTACGTCTATGCTTTTTTCAAGTCGCTCTTAGAACCAAAAATGTGATTCCTACTATTTAACGTTCATGAAAAATATAATAAACTAGCAAATACCCGTTTCTTCGCAATGACGAATAGATAATAGTTAATCTAAGTCAAGTCAAGTCAAGTCAATTCAAGTCAAGTCAAGTCAAGCCAAGCCAAGCCAAGTCAAGTCAAGCCAATCCAAGCCAAGCCAAATCAAGTCAAGCCAAGCCAAGCCAAGCCAAGTCAAGTCAAGCCAATCCAAGCCAATCCAAGCCAAGCCAAATCAAGTCAAGTCAAGTCAAGCCAAGCCAAGTCAAGCCAAGCCAAGTCAAGCCAAGCCAAGTCAAGTCAAGTTAAGTTAAATTATTCCGGGGTTATCTGGATCTACTTGATGACCCGGTCTAGGCACCACAATGAAAATAGCTCAATGTTGAAGCCGTTCCCAACACCTTTCATTTCATACCAATATCCGGTTCCGCATTTTGACGCATAACTGGGGATGCGGCGTAGGAATCACAATTAAAAGAGTTTTGTGTTTAAGTCCTGATCAAGGTCTTCCATTCGATACCAATATCGCTCAGAAACTTTCCGGACCACCCGGTTCCACGTTTTGACCCATATGTGAGGACCCGGCCTAGGCATCACTATAAAAAGAATTCTGTGCTGAATTCCTGATCAAGATATTTCATTTGATACCCATATCGCTCAGAAACATTCGATGGTCAGCCGAGTCTACGTTTTCATCCATATTGTGCAAAAACAAACATATGAGTCGCCTGCGCTGCTCTGCCTGGCACGGCTGCGACTGCGACACTGAACACGGCAAAAAACCAAACGAATCTGTCTATGCTCGCTAAGTATCGAAATAATGCATAGCAGACCTGTATTTTTAATTTATTTATTTGTTTTCTATATTTTCATTTTCATATTTACAAACATTGCCTTCATCTTGCATAATATTGCACTTCAAAGTTTAAAACTCAAATCATCGAAATACTTTTTTTTTTCGCTGGGGGGATGGTTTTGTCCGATGCTTAGGAACACCCTAGAAATGAGCTCCTGCGGGCGGCATAAGCTTTTGCTTGTACCTTAGAATAAGAGTGTTCATATCACCGCCACCCCCTCACCGCTTTTAGACAGAAAGTAATTTAATTTGAGTAAGTGGAAAATTAGCCGAAAACTATTAACAGCAAAGCTGGGATATATAGCTATTTCGAAAAGGGCTTGAACTTTTCTCATCAGTGCCCCTTTCGGGAGTGGAAATTTGAACCAAGCGTGATTTGAACTTGGGACCTCACAACTCCCACCCTTATGATCGTCAATTAAAAAAAAATTAACTCTACTAAAGTACCTTCATAGTGATTGTTACAAAATTCGTTTTTTTTTGTGATGCAGCCTAATGTACATACAAACACACATACATACTATATGCATATGTATAACTTACCAAAAGTTTTATTAAGTCCATGCCTTTCCATTAAATTCTTATTGCGCGAATTTTCAATTAGACTGATGCAATTTTGTGCTGAGCAACGTCGCTTTACCGCGCACTCTGCGCCAATATTTGTCATAAAGGCCTGCAAAAAAGCGAAAAAAAACAAACCATATGAAGATACATACATATCATAGTTTTGAAATAGAAGAATAAAAAATTTCAGATTTTTGTGCAGAAAGAAGAAAGTATTCGGATGTAAGCTTTTATGTTATACCCTTAATTGGGTTTCCAATCAATTTTTAAACAGTGTTGTTCCATATCAGAAGGTAGCGGTGTCATTCAAAGAACTACATTAGGTTTGTTTCTTATTAAACTAGCAGCTAGCTGTCAAGTGAGCAAAACGGAAAGAATTGCGCTCATAAAGAGCGAAACGAACAGAAAATCAAGAAACGGAATAATAGTAAAAATTAGCGACTAGTAATTTGTATGCTATTTTTGACTGTTAATGGTTATTTTTTCTAAAAAAAAAAACATTTAATTTTCTTTATTTCTATTTCAAAAATTCAGAAAATTTCAAAAGTAATAAAATCAAAAGTATTCGTTTGTTTATTTTTTCAACAGCTGTTTCTTACTTTGGCAGCAAATAATTTTAGCTAGGGAAAATTTTACTAGCTGAAATTTGGAGCTGTCAATGGCTCTCTTCTGCTATTTTTTTGACTCAAGAAACAATTTTCCAGCCGAAACTTGGCTAACTATTCATAACTACCCTGCAGTAAAAATCCGCAATGAATCCTTAATGAATCACTGATGCAATTCACCTATGACGAGGAGGCATCAGTGAATACTTTCATATAACGACTGATGAATTTTTCATATAAATGGTTTGCTTTCCTCAGAAAAAAAACAAGAACAAATAAAAATATACTGAGTTATGACGACAGTGATGAATATTCAACAAAGAATCATCACTGATCCCTCAGCAGTGAAACAAATTTACTGCAGGGTAGCTAATAATAAACGGACCTAATGATAGGGCTGAATGTCTTTGTTAGAGCTACAGTATGTGTAATAAGAATTTACACAATTAGCAATTCAATCTGTGATTCTCTATATTTCAACAACTTCAATGACGAAGATCAAGCGTTGTCACAGCAGTATCGGAAGTATTGGAACGACCAGACAAGGGACTGCCACTATTCAGAACTTCTGGCCGTTACAACCACAACAGTAACTACGATCCAGCAATATCAACATATGTACATATGTATATCGCTATGCGACTGGCCGTAATATAGAACCAAGATTTCTACAATATATATCTACTAGCAAATACCCGTCACACTTCGCTGCGACAAATCACACTATGCCACTCCCTTCCCTATCGGCCTCCCCACCAATCAGCATTTCCCGTTCCCCCTATCTCTCTCTCTCCCCGTCTCACGTTCCTTATCAACAACTTTCCATGGCCATCCGGTGCACATATCGGTGTACATCATGATTACTAATGTATTTTGGATAACCGATTGGAAAATTGGAATGGAAAGAAATCTCTATTGAAGCTCTGATTGATACCTTTAATTTGATACCAACAATGCCCAAAAATATTTCGCGGCCATTTAGGCCGGCCCATGTTTCGGCCTCAATCCCGAGAACCGATTGAGGTATCCGTATAGTGTAAAATATATATGGATACCCTGATCAGTACCTTTAATTTGATACCAATATTGCGAAAAATTATTTGGGGCCATCCGGGTCCACGTTTTGGTCTCTATCTGGAGAACCGATTGGAAAATTGGAATGGAATGAACTCTCTATTGAAGCTCTGATTGATACCTTTAATTTGATACCAACAATGCCCAAAAATATTTCGGGGGCTATTTACGTCCATGTTTCGGCCTCAATCCCGGGAACCGATTGAGATATCCGTATAGTGTAAAATATATGTATATGGCTACCCTGATCAGCACCTTTAATTTGATACCAATATTACGAAAATATTTGGGGTCATCCGGGTCCACGTTTTGGTCTCTATCTAGAGAACCGACTGGAAAATTGGAATGGGATGAACTCCTTAAGTATTGAAGTTCTGATTGATACCTTTAATTTGATACCAATATTGCGAAAAAATATTTGGGGCCATCCGGGTCCACGTTTTGGTCTCTATTTGGAGCACCAACTGGAAAATTGGAATGGAATGAACTCTCTATTGAAGCTCTGATTGATACCTTTAATTTGATACCAATAATGCTCAAAAATATATAGGGGGCTATTTAGGTCCATGTTTCGGCCTCAATCCCGAGAACCGATTGAGGTATCCGTATAGTGTAAAATATATATGGATACCCTGACCAGCACCTTTAATTTGGTACCAATATTACGAAAAAATATTTGGGGCCATCCGGGTCCACGTTTTGGTCTCTATCTTGAGAACCGACTGGAAAATTGGAACGGAATGAACTCTCTATTGAAGCTCTGATTGGATATCTTTAATTTGATACCAATAATGCAGAAAAATATTTCGGAGGAATCTGGGTCCATATTTTGACCTATATCTCGGGAAGGGGTTGAGATACCAGAATTAAATGTGGTCAAATCTAATACCAGGTGATCATTGTGTCAAAATTTGAATGTGATCGGCCCGGTAGTTTCAGCGTCCATAGGGAACAAACATACAAACAAACAAACAAACTTTCATCCTTATATATATATGTAGATAGATGTATGTATCTACACCATTTCCACTTTAAAATGAGAAAGCTTCAATTTAAAATAAGAAACCTTCATTTTAAAATCAGATTAGTCAATTTTAAATGAGAAAGCGTCACTTCGAAATCAGAAACTTTCATTTGAAAATCAGATTAGTCAATTTTAAATCAGAAAGCGTCACTTCGAAATGAGAAAACTTCATTTGAAAATGAGAAATTTTCATTTTTATATGAGAAATCATCAATTGAAAATGAGAAAGTTTAAAAGTTAAGTTTATTTAGGTACCAATAGGCATGTTTTCTAAAGCTGCACACTCGTTTGAAAAGAGGAGGCATGTTGAAAAGCCCGTGCACAACCCCCCGAGTTATTGTTATTTTGGATTCGTCCACCAAGTTTTCCAGGTATTGTAGTCGTTCTATTAAATATGGTCCTTCTCCAAAAAAAATATTATTCAGCTTATACATTTGATCAACTATTCTCAATTTAAAATGATAATTTCTCATTTTCAAATGAAATTTTCTCATTTTAAAGTGAAATATTCTCATTTTAAAGTAACTATTCTGATTTTCAAATGAAAGTTTCTCATTTCAAACTGACTAATCTGATTTTTATGTGAAGGTTTCTCATTTTAAAGTGGAAATGGTGTACGATAGCTACTACAACTGGGTATCAATTTATCCCTAGTCGTTGGCAATTATCAAAAGGCATTTTGTTTTAGGCAATACAAAAATATCGAGCGCTCATACTCGTAAAAGAACGAGAGCCAAAATAGAAAACAATAAACATTTGCATCCACGCTCAATCAATGTTCCATTCTGTTTTGGAGGGGAGCATTCATATAGACATATGTACATACACACATACTACACATAGCGCAAAAATTTGTATTTTTTATTTTTTTATTTTATGTGTTGCATTTCATTTACACTAGCAATTTTAAGCAATCTAAACAGTGCATTCATATTTCATAGAGTAGCGACAACTCGTTTGGTTAGAAAAAACCAAAAAAAAAAATTGCACGTACTTTGATGCCGAATGGGGGAGTGGTGGGAGGGAGAAAATGGAAAATGCATCCGCTTTTTTGTCAATGAAACTTAAAAAAAAATGTGCCTTCTATAAAGCACAGCAGTTCAAGTAGTGTAGTAAGCTAACAGAAAACTGTGTGTTTTGTCGTCAAGCATTCGCTGGGCAACGGTATAATAAAAGGATAAAATGTATGAATGGAGTAAACAAAGCACAGTAAGTAGTCTGAAGTTTAGATGCAACTTTTCTAATGCTGTGTAAACAGTAAAAGAGTAACATTGAGGTAAGTAATTTGATTCTTTGATGGCAGATAAAAGTGGCCATATTGAACAAAAATATGATTTTTTTATTAATTTTATTGATTGAAATTAATCTTTCAGTCGTCCGGTACTTGTTGGGTCCTACTGGATGCACGCATGATGCGATTCATCCGATTTCATTTAGAAGGTTTTTGTCAATGTTAACCATCTCCATTTTTATATGTACATACATATCTTGTCATGGGGAAATGTTTGTATATATGTTTATTCAACATTCATTGCTACTGAATTTCACTGAAGTCAACTTTCTCAGAGATCGCGACTTAAGTTATGTGATGCTATAAGATAGTATGGCACAATTTATATTGTTGTTGTAACGGCAAAATCACTTGCTAGAAGTTCTGCGCAGTGTGCAGGAGTGATACTGTTTTTCGCTTGGTATTGCGAAGCTCGTAGAGGGTATTACATTAAGAAAAATTGTATTGTATGATCGTGCTCATTCGACGCGCTACTTTCAAGTAATCAGGTTGCTGCGAGAAATGTTTCTACTTAAATTGGGAAACAGATTTCTTAGTAATTAGCAATGGGGAAAAGGGGGTAAAATGTTTGGTGTCATAGTGATATCGCCCGGGCGACCAAATTTTTTGCGGAATTACGGAAACCATAACCATATATATATATATAATTTATATAAAATAGTAAGAAAAGGATGAATAAACTTTTTCACTACTTATTATTTACTTTTAAATCATATTTTAATAGATATGTACGGTAAGCCTTTTAGCATTACGGTTGAAAAAATTTACTTATCGCACTATTTGCATTAGGACCGTTCGGCGGCAGCAAATTGCTGTAAATTGCAGAAAAAACTGCAAATTCGCGTTTTTTGAGGCATAAACTCAGTCAAAATTTGCAGAAGAGAGCGCAATTTTGACAGTTCAAAGAAGAAGAAAGCTGCAAAGTTTTACTGACGAAATTTGTCGTTGCAAAGTTCAGTAGACTGAAAAAACATACGATTTGCGATCATATTGTTACGTATTTGTCGATAGCTCGATTATTTCTATCGGGTTCGTATCGCTGAATTGTTAAATAAAAGTCTTTATTTACTTCTTAATTCACACCGCTTTATTTCACGACTAAAAAGTCTACACTTGTTTTACTTGACTTGATGTAAACACTTATACGGTTAAGCTCGCCGCCTTATATAGTCTGTCAAACGCAATCTGGAAAATTCTGGCAACACTGGAAATTATCTGGTCTCTTCTTCTAGTTCTGGCAGTTTCCTTAGAGATGTGTTCAGTCATTTAGTGATGTGAGAGTGGAACCGATTATATTCGCCACAATATGGTTACAATTTAAAAAAAAGTCGAAAGTGATTTCAAGTCAAAAAACTATGAAAATCGGGAATATATGTGATTCAATAGAAAATGAAGTGAGAAAATTATATTCAGCCCTATCATGAACTTCATCTGAAAAATTTCCCTCGAAAAATATAAAGCAAAACAATAACAATTTTTCACATTTTGTTTTTGTTTTGCTTTGTAATTTTTGGGAACATTTTGTTCACATGAAGTTCACGATAAGGCTGATTATTTTAATTTATAAAGTTTATTTAAATGATTTAATTTGTTTAATAAGGTACCAGCTAAAAGGAAACGTGTTAATGACAGCGCAGTGGGATCATCGTCTGCACTCTCGGCATTCTGCGTTGTTGAATCGCAAATAGGAGTTAGTATACTACTTAAATGGGAAAATTGTCCATTAATGTCGCATGCCCCGAAAAAATAACTTTTTCACAGATGTTATAACAGAAATAAAAACCTGCCGGAAACTTATAGTTTATGAGATATTTGTTGGTAATGTTGTAAAATCCACCTAACAAAGCACCCAAACTGCGCACTATTACCGAGGAAATACCTTTTTGCGTTGACGGCCTTGGGCCGCACGTTAAAAAGATAACCCTCAGCCGGCAGAATTCCTTGGGAAATTTTTCCATTATTCCAGCACGCCCCGAGAAAAATGACTTATACAGGGGTGTAAGAGGAGCTATCACAGATCCCAAATCTGAAAACCAAACTTGCCGGAGGCTTATGGTTTCCGAGATAGGTAAAATTTTAGACGAGCCCCCAAGGCTAGAAAAAAATTGTTTTTTTAGGAGGGTAGAGGGGGCCCCCAGATTACAAAACTGAAGACCTCACCTACCGGAGGCCTATAGTTCCCGAGATATTTGCTGTTAAAGTTCCCATACAAATTTCACCACACATGCAGTTTAGCGAAAATTTCGCAAAATAATACTTTTCTGCGTTGGCGGCCTTCGCTTCCCGCCGACCCGCTTTCCCTTCGATTTCATTTCGTAAAATTTTAATTTTGTTATGCACTTGTGAATAAAGACAAACAGCTGATTTGCTGCAAATTTTGACAAAGTTTTGTTCGTTGAAATGCCAGTAAATTTGCATAAGTTTCTCTCTTTCGGAGAGCAAGACATATTTTTCTTTGTTTGCAAATTGCTGCAATTTGCAGCCGCCGAACGGACCTATTATAAAAAGTTACTTCTACTTAAAATTCCCTTTTCCTCATAAATTAGAAATGTTGGCAACATTGTTTTGACGAGACGCGTGAGCGACTTATTCTCCTCATTCTCTCATCGCTTCATAAAATAGAAATGTCTGAATGTGATAGTTTTGGCCAACTATGACAGATATATCTAGCAGGAGACACAGAACGCCACAAAAAGAGGCAATTAGCAAACAAAGGTACTTTAGAGATGTTGCATTGCTTGGATATATGTATGTAAATAAGCGCCGCAAAGGGTGCCGTATTAATTACACGCAAAATCTGTAGGAACTGAGACACTATCTTAAACGAAAAACTTCCATTCCTATGGATAGTCTCCAATAAAAGATGGTTTGACTTGTTTACAATTTCGATCACTTTCCAATGGCATCATTCACTAACCATGCTCAGTATCTGGTGCATCATGCCCTCCAAAGCGCTTTTGTGCTTACCTCAAACAATTTACATGACTCACTATCCGTCAAGCCCATTTGCAGATATTTTCCAAAGCTCTTCACAAAATCACACAACGTCTCGCAGAGTTGGGTCTCTTTTCGCTGTGCTATAGTTTGTAAACAAGGTGACAACCGTACAGCGTACCATTTAATATTACGTTCCCTTATCTGCGGAGCATAATAGCCAAATAAATTTAAACATATACGCAGTGAACTGAAAAGTACAAGAAATTTAATGTTAGATAAAGACGTATGTATGTAATAGAAAATATATTTATGTACCGATAGTTGCCATTGCGCTTTATTTCACCATACAAATCCATTAAAATGCGGCTGACGCGAGTCTTTTCCAGTGAACGAAATATCCGATTTAAATTTTCCTCTGCATTCATTCTCACCACTGGATCGAGATCTTCGCAAAATAACAACAACACAGTGGTGGCCATATTTATATGTGTAGCATAATTGATGTGTGCCGCCAGCGCCGGCGACATGATGCACTCGGCGATGCGCTGGAAGCATGCGATTTTCTCTTTTTGGCTGTGCAACATGTGCATAAAATATAACATAAAGCAATTATTGTGTGGGAGTGGTCTACACCAATTCTATAGAAACTTAATAAGCACTTACCTGCATTCCGTATTGCGTAGCTGTTCCACGTAGGAGGTAAACTGATTCACCATTGATTTGTCCATTTTGTTGCTGCTATTAACTTTTGTCTATTTGCTATTATTATAGCACAATTGTCCAATTACACTTTCTCTTCATGGCTAGACATAATAACTTTTCGATAATGAATTATTTTTCTATTTAAAAAAAAACACAAGCAAAAAACAAAACACCTTCCGTAAAATTAATAAAATATTGTCCAATTGCTATACACTCATTCGTATTTTTAAACCAATTTCACTTCGATGCGGTCATTCGTAGTAATGCCAGACCATTGTAAGATTGACAGATATTCGGTTCCGCAACGGGCCATATTAATAAAATCCAAGCAAATGCTCTTACTCAAAATTCAGAAATTTTACTCAAATTTTGAAATTTGTTTCATACAAATTATTGTCAAATTTTTAAAATCTTGAGTAAAAGCATTTGCTTGGTTTTTATTAATATGGCCCAATGTATAATCATGAATTAACAAATAACCAGATTGTGCAATCAGCAGTCGCGCTAGGCGTTCATCCAAAATTTTACAGAATCAGCTGATCTAGTGACGTAGTAACATTAATTCTCTTTCACCCAGTTTCGTTTCCGGTTTTCTAATAACTAAAGATTGCGATAAATGTGAAATTTATATTAAAAAACTATTTTAAATAAAGAAAAATTAAGTGCCGCGTATTTATTTGTGTGAAGAATAGTTCAGTAAAGGTATTTTTTGCATGTTTGCAAATTTTCTTCCTCGTCGATAATGTAGTTGATGACGTACTAACCAAAATGAACCCACTCTCACGGATGAATATTTTGCTGAATATCGCTGATTGCTTAGTGGCCGCTGTGGTGCAGTGGGTAGAGTGCTCGCCTGCTATGCCAGAGGTCTCGGGTTCAAACCACGGTCCGAGCAAAACACCAAAACAATTTTTCTAATTAGTAAAAATCCAATTATTGGGTTTTTAAGAGCAGCGGTCAGCTGTCGGCAGTGGGCGGCATACCCTCCGAGAGTATTTCTGCCATTAAAGAGCTTCTCACAAAAAATGCATTCGCCGTTCGGAGCCGGCATAAAACTGTAGGTCCACCCAATTAGTAGGAAAAAACAAAAAGGAGCACACCTCGAATTGGGAGAGAAGGTCGGCCATAAAACACGTCAGAGTTATAATAGCGCCATTGTATTATTATTATTATTATATCGCTGAGTGCACAATCTTCTTTATTTGAATCATGCATGATGTATAATAGCATTGACAGACGGCATCGATAATCCGGAATATCTAGCTAATTCGGAGTTAACTTGGGAATCACTGAGTAACAAAAACAACAAAAACAAACAAAACCTCAAACAACAAAATAGTAGCCGGACTTTAACAACGAAAAATTATTAAAACGATAGTCGCATTTTAATCACAATAAAACCAGAAAGGGTATAAAATACCGATTTCGGATCTGTTTACACATCAATGTTCATGAGTACTCGTTACTCACGGTTTAGATTTTTTTTTTTTGTACGGTCTAATGCACTCTTTTCATTTATAACCCATTTTTCATACATCTGGCAAGTTGAGTGAAACAGATGATAGAAACGAAGTGAAATTAGAAGGAATGAAAGTTAACAGCTGACGAATCAGTATGAAAGAAATTTGCAATAATGAAAAACGAATCAAAATAAAAACCAATTGAATTTGTAAACAAAAGCAAACGAATGAGCAAACATTCGATGGGGTGTATAGGAATTTCTTCACAAAGGCAAGAGTTACCTAAACCATGTCACAAAGGTAAACGCTGAGGAGGTTCCAATAAACATTTCGTGATTGGTGAGAGGTGGTTACGCTTACATTGATGATTGGAGCGCACATACACAACATAACACATGATAATTACTGAGCACATACACAACATAACACATTATTACCTCTGAAACCTCGTTTGCTGGCTGCCTGTTTCACACAGCAAGTTTGCTGGATGTGAGAGTCCGAAAATTCTCTCACCGTCGGAGTGCACAACAACAATTACACGGTGCTCGACCAGCTTGATTGGTAGCATAACCAGGCCATAAGGGATGCACATTATGCACATATATACATACGAATGTATATTTTAAAAGTAGATGGTTGTCATTTTCATATAATTTTGCTATTTTAAAATATTTACAACAGAGGATAAAAGAAAAGGTTATTATAAGCGCATTATCTGTACCCGGCCAAGCTCTGCTTTGGCCCACTTCGTATTATAGGCATTAGAAGCAAAAAATGGCCCACTTTAAAATAAGTTGGAGGTATCTAGAAGCCTAACTTTCCTGGGGCTGCAGACCTCAGCAAAAGTCAGATAAGTTTAAGAAATGTGAAGGAAAATATGAACAGCGTTTGCCCTCTTCATGTCCTTATTCCTTTTTGCTTCGTATTAGTCTCACACTCCCTTTCCCTCTACTGTTCCCTTTCTCTTTCTCCTTCCATTTATCTTTTCCTTTCCTCTCATTTTCGCTTCCGTTTTCTCTTTCCTTTCACGTCACATTTCCACTTCCCTTTCTATACCGCTCTGCTCTACCTATACTTCCTTGTCTTTTCGTTGCATTTTAATTATATTCCCACTTTCCTTTTCAGTCCCTTTGCCTTCCATTCCCATTAACCTTTCCCTTTCCCTAAGGAATCAGGTTTAGCATAACATAGCCCTGTACTCCACTTCTTATCTGGGTCCACGTTCTGACCCAAATCTGGGGACCCGACCGAAGAATAACAATGAATTCATCTCTATGTAAAATCCCTGCTTAGCACCCTTTATTTGATACCAATATCGCTTAGAAATATTCCGGGGTCATTCGGCTCTAACTTTTGACCAATAACGGAGGAGTTGACGTAGGAATCATAACAAGTATGGCTCTAAGCTCTGCTCAACACCTTTCATTTCATACTGATGTCCTCAGAAATACACTGGTGTTATCCGGGTCCACGTATTGATCCATATCTTTGAACCCGCCCTAGGAATCATAATAAGTTAATTTCTAAGTAAAAGCCCTGCTCAACACCTTTCATTTGATACGAATTAATTTCTGATTTTTATCCATATATCTATATGTAAAATTCCGCAGAAAAACATTGTTGTTAAGACATCACAATGTGCTGGCAACATGTTGCGCGGTATTCTTACAGCTCAATTCTGGAGGCGCATTTTTAGTGGATTTTTGCCGTTGGTGGAGCAAACAGATACCAAAAAAAGATATTACATAATAAATGTTGTTGCTTTTGTTGTTTTTACTGTTATTGGTAGTGCTGCCACCTCAACGGCAAAGGTGTAAGCACAGACAAATAAAAATGGAACCAGAACTATAGGCCAAAAATGCATTATGGGGCTTTGTTACTAGAGGGCTAGGCTCGCCTTTTCTTTTGGTTTCATCAATTACGGAGAGATGAATCCTCATTTTGAAGCATAGTGTTATCAATATTGATTTGGGTAAGTGGAAATAATATTGTTTATTCTTTAGTTGCATATAAAGATATCGTCTATCTACCTACTCACACAAAAGTTTAATCGACAATTTTCAAGACGAGGCGCCCATAATGCTCACATGCTATCATATATGGTTCTTCAGTTTTAATAAGTTCCGTAAATAAATTAGAAAAAAAATCAAATACTTTATTTTTTGTATAGTATTTTTATTAAAATTCATTTTGTTTGACTTTCTAATACATACAGACGTAAGTAGGTATATTAATATATGCATATCTACTTAAATGCATATTCTTAAAAATTTCTATATACATATCTACGCGAATACATACATATGTACATATGAATGTACGAATAAGTACATACAGATATAGCAGTAGTAAATATATGTACATATATCTACTTACATACGTAATTATGTAAATTTGATGTAACCAATTTAAGTTTAAAAGTATTCGTAAGAGCTTTTTCAAATGTCATTTCGTCCTGCGCCAACAAATTCAGTTATATGTTTTTTTTTTTTCGATTTTTTTTTATTACATATTTCTTTAGCGCTATCCGCTAGCCACATTTCTGCATTTCCTGTTTTCTGATATCCTTCTTTGGTTAGAAGTTATCAAACACAGCTATATGCTCTCAGTAGTAGAAATGCTCTGTAAAATCAGTTATACATCTATTTTCGTACAATTGTTTTTTGATTTCAGGTTATTTTTGTGTAAAAAAATTATTTAAAAAAAGCGTATGTGACCAATTTTCAAAATAGGAGGGGCACTGGTCAATTAAATAATGCATTTCCAAGCTATCGCTAATTGCATCGGACCCTAGCGAAGAATTGTATACACATCTTTCACGATTTCTGACCCCCACTAGCAAATTTAAACAATTTGTAAAAAGAGCTATGTGCTGTAAAACGGCGCAAATGCTTCATGCGAAGTGGTTGGACAAAAAAAGTAAAAAAAATTGCACAAGTCTATTACATATGTGTAGTATCATTAGTTAACAATTCAAACTAGAAAAAATATTCTCTAGGATCACCAGAAAACGGTTTTTTTGCTCTCCTGAAAAGTTGCTGAAAAACGTATAGCTCTTTTTGTTGGCGCAGCGACGATTTGTAAGATTTGGAAAAAAAGACTAAAAATTTTTATTTTTTATTCTAACACTTTTTGTTTAGATCTTTCAAAAAGGAAAAATAAAAGAATCGGGATATTGAATAATCACAGTCGATTCGTATAGGATAGTATCTATTAAAGAACACAATTGAAATAATCATATACATACATATATTTCTTCGAAAATCGCTTAAGAGAGAATAACTTTTCGATAGAAGATTTCGCATGACCAGACGATGAAAAAAAATGTTAAGCCAATATTGGACGGAAATTGTTTATAAATTTGTCATTTTTAGGATAGTGTATAAGAAATGCTGAAAGTGAACATGTTTACATACTTACATTTCTATTAATTCGTTGTTGTATTATACGTATGTCTTGTTTTAAGCTAAAAACTAAATTGTATGAAAATTGCATACACAATTATTTACACAGGAAATATTTTTTTTTTTTAATTTTACTTAAATTTTCGAAAATTACTTAGCACTCGAAGGTAAAAAATGATTATTAAAAAAAAAGAATACCTAAACCTTAAATAAAAAAGCTTACAATTTTAACTAAATTAGAGAATACATAGAAAATCATATTTTGTTTTATTTATTTATGTATTCTTTTTTTTTTTTTTGATAGAGAAAAGAATGCGTTTGTGTATAGTGAAAAGACACATTTGACATATCGAAGAAGAATCTATTGTAGAGAATAATGTTTGAAAATGTGAAAAAATGGCTTTCGTTTTAGGCACAAGTTTTAGTTAATCTATCAGGATTAGCCCTCATAGATTTAATCATAACAAAACACAGTGAGCTGAGTAAGAAATATTCTCGCATATTCTGCTATCTTTAGACTTACCTACTCTTCATGATGTAGAAGGCAAATGCACTTCCAATTCAGATTCAACATGAATATCTTAGTAGGCCTGGGTATTTTAAATTTGACCAACTGCAGGATGCGCTTCAACTAGATCGTGCGCTGTTAAATTAACAGAATTCGAATGTACCAACGTGCTGAATATTTGAATATTTTTCTTATTTACAGACAAACTAATTTAAAAAAAATCTTAAAAATTTTCTAGGACATCTGATATGTAGGGGATAAGCTTTTTCTATATAGATAGTAGACCTAGTACATATGTGATTTTGTGTGTGTGTGAAATTGAAATAAACTAGAAAGTGTATATGTATCTAATGGGAAATAATGATAAGATTTAGGACAGGACACCTTAAAAATTGTTTTTTTCTTTCTTATCTTTCTTTATAATTTTTATAACTATAAATCAGTTACTAAATACATAACTAATGTACATACACGCAATGTACATAATATGATATTATCTACATACATTATTTTAATTAACCCACAATGTTCTTCTTTTTTCTTTCTTAATTTCTTTTGTGTACAAATTCTAACGTACAGTAGATTTAAAATAAAAAAAAGAATTATATTAAATTTGTTTGCTTCTCCTTTTTGCTGTTCAGAGTGCATCTAGTGTACATCTATGTATTCATATTAACCGCGCTTCGCTCGCAGCACCAAAAGCGTCAATATCAGGAAACCGAAAATCCACGCCAGCGTACTTAGGAAACCTGAGTAGACAGCCTTTTCCGTGATTGCCCAGCCACGCGTCAAAATCGAACGCAACGAGGTGGTGGCGAGTGTTAGCGGCAGGCAAAGTGATATATAACTAAAATGGGTTTAAAATAGAATACCGTTAATCTTTTTTTTCATATTAAATATGTAGGTATGCTTTCAACTCACCGCAGCACAATCGGCATACCCTCGATGGGCCAAATAACACCGGACAACAGTAGCGTCGGATAGAATGAGCCCAACGCCAGCTGTATGGCATTACGTTCCAGCTCACAAACCGAGGAGATGAGAAAACCAAAGCACATACCGCACATACCCTGCAGCAGCGTCAAAACGATTACCCAAAACAATTCACCATTATTCGTGACACCAAATACGACCAACATAAAGACGAGCACAAGCGTTGTTTGGCCGCACATAACAACGAATTGTGTGATGACATGCGAGAATAGGATTTCACCGGGTGTAACGCCAGCAACCCAAGAGCGATCCAGTAAACCCTAAAAATAAAAAAAAATAAAATCGTGTGTGTCAATGTTTCTACAGAGGGTTAGTTTGTTCAGTATGTGGAAGAGAAATAGTATGCTGTGAAGAGGAGTAAAGTTGGAGTGGGTGAGTTGAAGTACGATGCAAATGGAGATCAACTATACGATTCCAATTGTAGGGAGGATTGCAGCAAATAAAATTTTGTGTGATATTTCAAACATAGGCCGTTATGCATAAAAACTGAGCTCTTTCTCAAGAGACTCAAATCACACTTAATCTCGAGAAATAACCAAATGAAATTTAGATTTATTGTATGGAGTTTTTATCACATTGAATAATTCTTTTTGTTACAAATTCGGTTCTGAATCAAGCGCTGATAGAATAAAATTGTATAAAACAGATCTGAGTGCTAAAAAAAATGTTCTACTTCTTCATGGACGTTCTCCCTATGCAGATATATTGGATTATTGGCGGATTTCGGTGTTTTCTTTTTGTGTTTTATGTGGTTTTTTCCTCAGTTTCGCTAAATATGCACGTTTCCTTAAATACATACCAGTAGCAGTCCCAGCATAAATTGGCCGGGCAAGCCTATCTGTGAAGCAGTCATTCGCCCTTGTGTATATTTCTTTGCTGTATTATCTGGAAGTCATTGCATATGTACATTAGGGATGGGACTATTCGAATAAAAATTATTCGAATAAAAAATCCTTTTATTCGAAAGCTATTCGTAATTCGAATAATATTTATTCGAATAATTTATTCGTATATTCGAATAAATACTATTCGAACAGTACTATTCGAATATCACTATTCGAATACCACTATTCGCGAATAGCTATTGAATGTATGTATGTATGTACATATATATACGTACTCTGGCTTGCGCGAAGGCAAGTGGAATTCCCAAATTACGCATGTACATACATAATACTATTCGAATAGTATTATTCGAATAGTGTTATTCGAATAGTATTATTCGAATAGTACTATTCGAATAGCACTATTCGAATTTTTTCCCACGAATATTATTATTCGTTTATTCGAATAATATTTATTCGAATATTATTCGAAAAAAGTCCCACTACTAATGTACATGCATATGGTTAGTGGGGGTAGTGGTGGTTTTTGAATTCGAAATGTCTACTTACAGCTTACAATGTAAACGGAATTGTGTAAAATCCGCCTACATTCACCTTACAAGGTAAGCTAAGGAAGATTCGAGGTGCCTACCTACAACTTACAATGTAAGCGGAATTGTATTCAGTCCGCCCACATCCACCTTACATGGTAAGCGAAAATAGATTCGGTTTGCCTACCTACAGCTTACAATGTAAGCGGAATTGCATTCAGTCCGCCTACATCCACCTTACAAGGTAAGCGAAAGTAGATTCGAGGTGCCTACCAACAACATACCCTGTAAACGGAGTTGTATTCAGTTCACCTACATCCACCTTACAACGTTGGCGAAGTAGTATTCGAACTGCCTACCTGTAGCTTACAATATATGCTAGTTAGTGATATGGTCATTGGATGAACACTTCACTACCCTGATTACTTTGTATGTAACGTGTAGGCGTTCACTCTACATTGGCGGCCATGTATAACAGATCTGTATATGAGGTGGTGTGCATACAGCCTTACATGTGTGCATGACTTAATCGATTCTGTAAGCAACATTTTCGCCGCTGGGTAGCTACTTTTAGAAAAAAAAAATTAGATACTCAGGCTGTGAGTGACGGGATAGAAAAGTACGCAGCGAGTAAGAGTAAAAATTTGACAGTTGTGAGGTGAATAAAATTTCACTAGCCCCTCGGTATAAGAGTAGACGGGCAAATTAATTAAAACAAGTAAGGAAGCCTAAGTTCGAGTGGAATCGAACATTAGATAATCAGCTGTATGCTTTCATTGTTTGTTTGCGTTTGATGGAAACACGGTGTAGGTATATAAAGCAAGTGCTGCATAAAGTGGGCGTAGCCGCGCCCATTTTCAAAATTTTTATCAGTCATCCAACTAAGCATATGAATATTATTCTTTGTGCAAAATTTCATTCCTTTTTGACTTCTACTTACAAAGAAGTCACGTTACAAATTCCCAAAGGGTGTTCCAGAAATATCTTTGTTAGAAAGTAGGCGTGGTCATAAACCGATTTCAATAAATTTTTGCGTGTCTATTAACACAAGTTATAAAAGTGTATAAACCAAGTTTCGTCATAATATCTCAATTATTTGTCGAGTTATAGGCTAAGAAATCTCGTATATTCCTTTGTCTAAAAAGAGGCGGTGCCACGCCCATTTTCCAAGATTTGTCTATTTTTTGTTTCCGGTCTATTGTGAAAGTCATGCCACAAAATTTCAATGAATTATCTTTATATTTGACAAAGATATCGCTTAAAATGTTTTTATTAGGCCCCTTTATAGTTCTCATATATAAAAGTGGGCGTGGTCGTCAACCGATTTCGCTAAAATTTAGAACATGTATTACCACAAGTAATATAAGTGTACACACCAAGCTTCGTCATTATATATCAATTATTTGTCGAGTTATGGGCTCAGAAATCTCGTATATTCCTGCTTCTAAAAAGAGGCGGTGCCACGCCCATTTTCCAAAATTTTTGTGTTTTTCGTTTTATGTCCGGAGTTGGACTCCTGCCATAAAATTTCAATAATATATCTTTATATTTGACAGAGATATAGCTTAAAATGTTTTTATTGGGACACTTTATAATACACACTAGAGCGCTGCCTACTGTCGAAACTCGACAGTTTTCCTAGATGTTTTCTTATGACTAAGGCACAACTCAAGTTTTTGTATAATTGATTGTTGTTATTGTCACTGTTACTATTTTATTGTTGTTCCTGTTGATGCTGCTCCTTTTGTTGCTAATGTCACTGCTCCTATTTTGTTGTTGCTGTTTGTGTTGTTGTCGTTACTCGTCTTCACTATTCTCCTATATATGTACTGCTATCTTTCTATTTCTACTCTTTCCTTTCCTCAATTTCTTTCCTACTTATTCTTTCTTATCCTTCTTATTACTTGACTTTGTGTTTTTGTTGTAGAGCATTTGCTACTTTTTTATGTTTCTACTTCTATGAAACCACACACCACTTCCAGCCAAACATATTCACAATTGCATGATAAGTTTGGTGAACACGCACAAAATCACCTATGCATGCGCATCTGTTGTGCTCAAAAGCATGCAACAACAACCACACGGCAATTTTCCAACGACGATTGTGGACACATTTTCCAACCAATTTTCATGAAAATTGGCGCAGTTCTATTTGAGAGCAGTGCCTTTCTAATGGTGTGCTTAATTTTAAAATCGGTTCAGTAGTTTCGACGGAGAAGATTGAACAAAATTTATGTTAGCGTATTAATAATATAGATATATAAAAGTGGGCGTGGTCGTCAACTGATTTTGGCAATTTTTAGTCCAAACATTTGCCTAAGTAAGTATATCACGCTTACCAAATTTTATCGATATATCTTCAACGGTTTCTGAGTTATGACTCATAAAACTCAAATGTTTGCCCCTTAATAAGTGGGTGTGGCACCGCCCATTTTCCAAAATTTTTGTGTTTTCTGTTTTATGTCCATAGTTCGACTCATGCGACAAAATTTCAATAACATATCTTTATATTTGACAGAGATATAGCTTAAAATGTTTTTATTGGGACACTTTATAATACACATATATAAAAGTGGGCGTGGCCGTCAACCGATTTTAACTATTTTCCGTCCAAATGTTTGCCTAAGTAAAGAAATCACGCATACCAAATTTCATCGATATATCTTTAATGGTTTCTGAGTTATGACATATAAAACTTTCCATGTTTGACCCTTAATAAGTGGGCGTGGCACCGCCCATTTTCCAAAATGTCATCAAATTTCTTCCTAGGGGCCTGAGCTCAACACGTGGATAAAATTTCATCGCTCCAGCTGTATTAGTGACTGAGATACCAAATTTCCGATTTTTTCTATATAGGAAAAGTGGGCGTGGTCATGGTCCGATTTCGCCCATTTTCAATACCAACCGTCCCAGTCTCGATACCAACTTGCATTTCAAATTTCATCAAAATATCTCAATTTTTGCGCGAGTTAGAGTGTTTACAGACGGACGGACAGACGGACGGACGGACGGACGGACATGGCTCAATCGATTTCTCTTTTCACCCTGATCATTTTCATATATATAAGTCTATATCTATCTCGATTATTTCATTCTGTTACAATCCACCGTTATGTGATTAAAACTATAATACTCTGTGTACTAGTACAGCTGAGTATAAAAAGTATGTAAACAAAACCATATTAAAATAAATAAAGAAATGTATGTATATATATACGAAACGCACATAAATGAAAGAAATTTTAACTAGCGGCTCCTGTTTCTTCTTAAAACAAAAAGCCAAACGTCTAATAATCGCACAGACTTGGTTTCCAAAATAATAGCAAGCAATAGTGGCAAATATTTTCTTAACATATTCATTTTTCACAATTTATAACTTTGAATCAAGAATTATCTAAAGAAGGATATCGTAGTAGATAAGCTGATTGGAATTGTGTATGTATACTAAAAAGTGTGAATGTCAGACAAAACGAATTGGGAAAAATTTTACATTGAAATTCATTTCTCTCCTCTTTCACATTGACATTTTTAAAGAAGAAACAAGATAAAGCAAACGCAAGTAACTTAACCTGTATTGGATAAGCCTTGCTTTGAATCTTTAATTCTTCAGCGGCTGTCAAAATTGTTTTCATTTCAAACAGAAAATTGGTAAAAATTTAAAGTAAATTTACACGTCACCACATTACCCTATAGAACTTTGATAGCGTTTCACACACGGCCTCAATAGTAAAATTTTGTTATTTCCCCAATCACACTTCAACACTTCCAATTAATATGGCAATACTCACTTCGGTACGTTCAATGATTAAAGCGGATGACGTCAAAGCAACTGCCAGAAAGAAAACGATGCTATAAATCCGGGGCAAAAACGATAGAAATATTAAAATATTAATAACAAAACGCAACAACAATTTATCCAGTAAATATATTAGCAGCTAGAAATAAAATAATATTCAAAGCGTCAATACATACGTCAATATCACGCCCGGTGCAACGAAATCTGTGAACGATGGATTCATTGTGCCATAAATGGGTTCTCTAAATTGTATTGGCACATCGCCGAGCTTGGGATTGTCACCACATTGCCGCAACAGCGACATAGCAAAGTCACGATACGCCAATTGTATGTCACGATTCAACATAACACCAATTTGCTGATTAGACATATCTAGCCAAACTTTAATTTCCGATTGCTCTATGGTCTCATCATCGGCATCACGTCCTGCAAGCAAAATTCAGAAGTGGAATTTGTAAAAATACATAGGTATGTATGAATGTAATAAATGTTTTAGTTTATGAAGCCATACCTAAAGCAACGCGCGCCACAAATGCGTCCGTAAAGTTCTCCGATATGTAGATCACACCCCAAGCTTTGCCCAGTCGTACCGCCTGTTTAGCATGCTCCAGTTCGGTGTAGTATGATTTATCCATTGTTTTATTCAAGTGACTCAAGTAACGACAACCAAGATTCGTGAAATGGCAAGAATCCTCATAATAACAAGTTTTCTGGGGAAAAGTGAAAAATGCATGGAAGAGTTGTTTAAAATAAATGCGGCAGAATCTTGCTAAAACTTGGAAAAATTTCGAATACATTTGTATGCATGTATGTATTCACAGCTTACTTACTGTATTATTCATTTCACCATTAACTATTGCCAAATTCAAACCAGTCGGATCACGTCCAATTGCCAAACAGAAGAGTATCACTTGCATTACGGGCAAGGCGAAGATGAAAAGCATAACGCCGACATTACGCCACATGCGCAGAAAATTTTTCGTAAGTAATGCTTTCATTTTGCCCTTCGTTGTGACCTAAGAATTTATTTAAAATTTGCACTGAAACTCACTGTATAGATAAGTGAAATGTGTATGGGACTCACCTGACAAACATTCGCCAAACAATCGTGACAACTTTCTTCATCATTGGGACCGGGTGTATGGCGCTTCGTGGGCGGTAGCATGTCATAAGGCTCTTGATTCAGCTGTGTGTGTGGGCAAAAATATTTTTTTTTTTTGTTTTTTGTTTTTTTTTTATGTATTTGTATTATTTTTTTTTTTTGTAAGAAAATGAGATGAGTTTAATAATCATCTTTAAATTCTTTGTCCGTGTTTCAAACAAGGGACTAACTCTTAAAACTCTTTAATCTCTGTGTTTCAAATAAGAGATCTACCTTCCTAACCCTTAAAACGCTTTAATTTCCGTGTCTGGTTTCAAACAAGAGATCTACCCTCCTAACCCTTAAAGCTCAATCGTCCAATTATTAAGATCGGAAAAGCTGATAAACTAAAAGTGAATTTGTTTAAATTAAAATAATAAACGAGAATACCTTAACCACTAAATCTAAGGTCTATAAAAAGATGCGCTGAAAAGCGCTTTGATATCGCTAAATGAAACGATGCAAATGCTCAAGTCGCACAGAACCGAATCTAAAGAAAAGTTCTCTTATTGCCTCACTGCAAACAAAAAAATTCTTTAACGAAATGAAAACCCACGAAGTGCTAAAATATCTAAAGTTACCACAAAACTCGAAATCAAAATCGAAACCGAAAAACAAATCGAATTCGAAATGTGTGCTTGAGACGAAAACGAGTTCAGCTCCCTCCTAGTAGGACTTGGGATCATCATTTTATTAATGCGGGAGTAGGTACTCCCTTGTCAGTACTACATTGCTTCCCATTATACTCCCAATAATTCTCTGTATAAGCATACAATTTTCTATACACGCTTTTAACATTGTATGTCCTAGGAAAGGATGTTCTCGGAAAGTCTGTCAAATGGAGTACTTTTCTATTCATCCCTTGGCAAGATCTCGCTCCAAGTTCTTCTGGGCTCTTATACAGTTACACTCGAAATTTTATACATCTTATGCATGCATATAAGTAAAAAAAAAAAACAAACAACAACAAAAACCATTTATGTGATACGTAACTTAATAAATGGAATAGATGAAATAAGTTTTCAAATAAATTTTGCTATAAAACAAACCGTGAACACGGATCCATTTGTTTCGTTTATCAGCACTTCTTTGCTTTGATGAAAATTTAAGCCAATCACACCGCCATCTTGACTCGAACTGGGCTTATCCATTTTACTGCCGAATGCCATGGCATGTAACGAAATATTATTACTGTTAATTAGCAATTTATGATCACAAAATCAAAAAAAAAAAGAAATTTAAATAAATGTAAAATGCAAAAAAAAAACAATCAAAAAATATGAGTTGCATTTTAAACAAAATGATCATTAACCAATACCAACCAATGCCCCAACGAGCATGAGTCATAGCAATTACACTACCCGACAAAAAAAATATCCTCGACATTTGATACATGATTCCTATGTAGAATTTTCTGCTGATTCCAAATATGTAATCAGATGGTTCAAAAGTAGAACAGTTTTCGAGATATTTTGAAATTTCAGTTTTTGAGATAAGAAAAAAAAGTAGGATTACTCATCTGTCAATATCTCCACCATTACCGTCTCGATTTTTACGTTATTTAATTTCATTTTGAGAGGATGAAATACCCTTTCCAACAAAGCAAAAATAATTAAAAACGCCGTTAAAGTGACGGAGTTATGGCGAACAAAAGATTTTTTTTTATGAACATTTTCAGGTTTTTTTCGAAATTCATATTCTTTTTTGTAATATCTTTTTACGAAATATTAAATATCCTCCTGGTTTCACACTTTGAGTCAACAGCCTATTTCTTAGTGAACATTTTGGCACCTTCCGGATTATAATCTGTGGAAAAATGGCAAAGTTATAAGAGATTAAGTGAAGAAACCTATATTTATATTTTCATTGAACTTTCAAATCTGGCAAATGTAAACCACTATAACAATAACACTAGTTTACAGCAAAAAATACCTAGAAATCGGGGTATGAGGGAAAATCTGCATGGGCCCCCTGAGCTCAAAAGTATTTATTTTTATTTTTTGCACGGTGTGGTTTTTGAGATAATGGTAATTTTGCGTTTTTTGGTTATCACTTCATTCAAAAATATTTTTCGCTAAAGTTACATGTGCGATAACAGCTAACAGTACCTCGTTCAAAAGGTAATTAAAATACGCTTTTAGTGACGTACAACTTGTGGTGGTTGAGTAAAAACTCACTGAGTGACAGCTGGTCAAAGTTTTGTGGATTTTTTGCAATTTTTAATTTCGATTTTGAAAATAGTTTTTTTATAAAAAGTTGGGAAAATCAGCAAAAGATTTATTTTTAAAAAATAGCCTATTAAATTGCAAACACTTTAAGCGTAATGTTACCAAGATCCCATTAGTATTTTATTTTTACCAAATTTTTGCAGGTAAAACGAACAGGATATTTTATAGACGTAAAACTTGGTTAGGTGACCCAACTATGTGAAAACAACTTCATAGCTCAAAAGGACATTAGAGCGATATATAGAGCTCCACCAGACTAAAATAATGACATATCAATTTTACAAATCGGGTGTCAAATAAAAAAGTTGCAAAAAAAATAAAATTTTTTCCGCGGTATTTCGCGGTGTAAATAAAAAAATAAAATTGTCCCGAAACCCTCTCAACATAATCTTCATATATAAGTGATGACTTTTACAACGGTGAGCGTTCTCACGGAGAAATAAAAAAAAACATGGGATTGCGATACCTAAGCCATTGGAATGTCAGGGACATTGAATGATGAGCCATTTTTGCTGGTTCCTTCTTCGAGAAGAACAAAATGTACCAAAACAGCGAAAACTATCAACATTTAAACACTTTTAATATACATAAAAATAAAAAAATGGAGGTTAAGTACAAGATTTTGATAAAAAAATAAACATAGGTTTGTTCATTAAATCTCTTATAGCATTGTAATTTTTCTACGGATTATAATCCGGAAAGTGCCAAAATGTTCACTAAGAAATAGGCTGTTGACTCAAAGTGTGAAACCAGGAGGATATTTAATATTTCTTTAAAAAAATTACAAAAAAGTATATGAATATCGAAAAAAAAACTGAAAATTTTCATTAAAAAAAATTTTTTGATCGCTATAACTCCGTCAATTTAACGTCGATTTTAATTATTTTGGCTTTGTTGGAAAGGGTATTTCATCCTCTCAAAACAAAATTAAATAACGTAAAAATCGAGACGGTAATGGCGGAGATATTGACTAATTAGTAATCCTACTTTTTTTTCTTATCTCAAAAACTGAAATTTCAAAATATCTCAAAAACTGTTCTACTTTTGAACCATCTGATTACATATTTGGAATCAGCAGAAAATTCTACATAGGAATCATGTATCAAATGTCGAGGATATGAAAATTTTTGAAATTTTGTCGGGTAGTGTTATTTGTATGATAAGTTGTTGTTGTAGGTAGTGAATGTTTGATGTGTGAATTTTTTTTTATCACAATAATGCATTTGCTCAATTATGTTGTAATAGTTCGATGCGAGACGTGGGCGCAAACGTTGCAGAGACAATAAATGCAGAGCCGACAATCGACGACGTGTGCGAAATTCACAAACACAGGACGATGAATTGATGTAAAAATTCATAAATGTATGTGTTTTATGTATAAAAGTGTAAAGAGAAAGAAAAAACAGTAAAAATAAAAATTAATTAATGTGCATCATGCTGTGCAGCATGCCGATAACAAACGAAAATAATAATAAATGTTTATGTACTTAGATATAGTATGTATAAGCATGTACAGGGAAGCCTCGATATAAAGTACCATATGCGATTTAAGTACATATCTATGTCTGGGGGCGAAATAATTCCCACAGAGAATGAAAGAAAGTAAAACCCCCAAAACGTTTTCCTCGCTGACGTCAATTTTTTTTATCCATATAATAAAACCACCATAATGTTTTTGCTTTGAGGTTGAATTTTTTTTATTAACATTTTAAATTTGCGAAATTTGGTCTGAATGATTTTTAAATAAAGGAAAAATGGCTTCAAATACATAATGTATTGAAATATGTTGAAAAAATATTTACATATGTATGAAGAGCCTATACACTCCTGCGACTAAAATTTAAATTATTCACTAAATCGATTTAGTCGTGCTGGGCTACATGAGTATAAGCTCATTCCACTACGAATATCACTATTGTTGTTGTAGTCGGCCAACTAATTGGATGTAGCGTGAATACGTAGAAGAGCGCCTTGCTGATCAAGCAGTTGGCCGACTGTTTCAGTTGGAATGGAATCGCGCTGCAAATCCAACTGTTTCAGAGTCGGCCGACTAATTGGTTGTAGTGTGAATACCTCCATACATCCACATGCTAATCAATTTCAAACTAAATAGATTTAGTCGCAGATGTGAATAGGCTTTAAAATTGCACGAGCTTTAATTTCGTAGAATACTTTAACACGCCAACACCTCCACGAAGAGGTTGTTTTCACTCTTTTTTTTAGAAAGTTAAAAAAATAGTATTTTCAGGATCGTTAGAGGGGTTAAAGTGTTGAAGAAATTTATTCGTCATAAAATTTCACTAGGGGTCTTCTCAGACAAAATATTTGTATAAAGAACCTAAATTGATTAAGAAAAGCTAAATGCTATTCCTTCTTTCTGCTTAAATCAAAAATTCCAATAAGAATTTAAGACCTTTTGTTATTCTCAAGAAAAGTGAATATGATTAACCACTGCTATTTTTTTTTAATAATTCTGACTTTGTCGCTCTTCCGCGTTTTCTTCCTAAAACTACGGCTCGTTGAAAAGTTATAGCGGTAAAGAATTAGTTGAAGCCATGGTTTAAGGTTAGCTATTTTACTTCTTTCAAACTAAGACTAAGCACTTTCGATGTAATTTAAAATTATAAGCCCAAGTTGTGGTTTTCTATAAATTAAAATTTCTCAAAAGAACTTCCGCCAATGCAGGGCCTCTACCAGTTTTTCTTGAAATTCTGTTTGTTCACAAAATTGCCAGCTCCTCTTCCTTTTCGCAGAAATGAATTTGAAAAACAACATTACCTAATTTCATAAACTCTGACGCTTTTTTATCGGTACATATATCGAGTCTTCACTGTATTATTATGTCATACGACACAAATTATGCGTTTAGGTACAGTGAATCACTAATGTCTTCGTACAGCACCCCATACCAAATTGAATGATAGAAAAACAGCAAACCAGAGCAATTATTTTGATAATTTCCAACACCATTTTGTTGATTAGACTTTTTGGTATATATTAAAACAAAAATAAATAAATTTCATTAATTAGTTCAAAAGTTATTAACTAAATCTGCAAAAAGTCATAAAATCACTTCCAATAAAGTCTCCGTACAATTAAAAAGGAACTAAAAGAAACTCTTAAAAATAATACATTGCTCTTATTTTCTGTATTTTGTGGGGTAACCTTTGTTTTTTATAACAGCCTTAAGGCGGTTCGGCATTGATTCCACAAGCTTCTTAGTATATTGTGCTTCAATTTTTACCCATTCCTCCTTCAGAACTGCTTTAAAACGCGACTTTGA
The DNA here is from genome assembly GCA_960531455.1 of Urophora cardui. Classification (NCBI taxonomy): domain Eukaryota; kingdom Metazoa; phylum Arthropoda; class Insecta; order Diptera; family Tephritidae; genus Urophora; species Urophora cardui. The sequence goes on along the minus strand of OY482672.1, from coordinate 31,915,090 downwards.
ATTGATCTGATGAGTCCTGATCCGTTTTTCAAGGAAATTCCATACATGCTCGATAGATTGAGATCAGGACTCTCTGGTGGTGTAGCTAGCAAGTGGGGCACCTTGTACACCAAGTACATTCGCGTATTATGGGCCATATGCTTAGGATCATTATCTTGCTGAAAATAAAATCCTTCAGAAAATCCCAGTTTATCAGCACTTGGCTTTAGGTTTCGCTTTAAATTGTCAATATATACACGGTAGTCCATTATTCCATCAATAATTTCCAGTTTTCCCATACCGCTAGCAACCATACAACCCCATACCAGCACTCCCCCGCCACCTTGTTTTACAGTATTTTTTAAGTTGTATGCTTCGCCTGGCTTTCTCCACACTCTAAGTCGTCCGTCAGAACCAAAAATATTATACTTGGAATCATTAGAGAATATAACACTCCGCCAAAATTCGATCGGTGCATTTTGATACTTCAGGGCGAAGTCCCTGCGCTTTTTTCGTATTTTCTCATTTACCAAAGGCTTACGACGGGGAGAACGAGATTTAAACCCGGCACCAATCACAGCTTTTATTACAGTTTCTGGATGTATTTTTTATTGCTGAACTTATGAAGTTCCGTACTTATCTTTTGTGCACTTATGAACTGATCTGCGGCAACCATTCGCTTAATTTTCCGCCGATCTCTATCAGTGAGGATTGCTGGTCGTGCAGATTTATTCTTATTTTCTACGCGACCTTCATATTTAAATCGCCCGATCACAGATTGTATTGCAGAACGGGTACGGAACAATATTTTAGCTATTTTCGCGAATGATTTGTTTTGTTTCCCCGTGAAAATTGATGATGTGTTTGCGTTCTTCAATCGACAAATACTTTCCAGGCATTTTTTATTCTTTAGTTACCAAAATTGTCCAAAGAACTGAAAACTTTTTGCTCACGAATTTAGGAATTATTTCACCTACATACTTTGTTTACTTTGCAAAGTTGTTATTAGCGAATTTCGGCCAAAGTGCGAGAAAAAGCACAAATGTACGAGGACTTTATTGGAAATAATTTAAAGGCTTTTTACAGATTTTAGTTAATAACTTTTGAACTAATTTATGAAATTTATTTATTTTAATATATACCAAAGAGTCCAATAAACAAAATGGCGTTGAAAATTATCAAAATATTTGCTCTGGTTTGCTGTTTTTCTATCATTCAATTTGGTATGGGGTGCTGTACGAAGACATTAGTGGTTCACTGTATGTATACAAAATGTAATGATTACTAAACGCGTACATACAATTGTACCTATATAATATAATATATTATGTACATAATATAATATATTATGTACTTCTATGTAAAATTTTCATGAATTTCTTTGCTTCAAGATTATTAATGTCAATTAGCATGCTAAGCTTACTGTTAACAACAAATTCTGTTAAACAAAACAAAAACAGAAAAAACATTAATTAAAACCAACTCACCTAAAATTTACATTAGAAATTTCGCCTTTTTGACTTTGCATACGCGACAATTTCAGAAAAACTTCTTCTAAACTAATACATTTGTACATTGACAGCAAAACGCTGGGTGACTCCTCGGCCAACAAATGCCCAGAGCGCATAAGACCAATCTGAAATTGAAAAAAAAATATATGTGCATTTTTTTGTACATCTTTTCTCCCTAACCTCCACCCTCCCCACTCTCTATTTCCATTCTCATGCATTTACGCACCGTGTGTGCCTGACGGGCCTCTTCAATGTAATGTGTCGTTATGATGACTGTCTTTTGTCCAGCCTTTGTTATATGCACCAAATGATTCCAAATACTTTGTCGCAACAATGGATCCACACCAACGGTTGGCTCATCCAAAATCAATAATTCGGGATCGTGCATAAGTGCTACGGCAAATGAGACACGCCGCTGTTGACCACCACTTAAATTTTTAACTAAACGCTTTTCCGATGGCAAATCGAGAAAGTTGAGCAAAAATTGCAGACGCTCCGCTATTTCTTTGGTGTCCATGCCAAAAATCCAACCGAAATACATCATTGTCTCACGTATGGAGAATTCGCCATATAAGGCAATCTCTTGTGGCATATAGCCGACACGCTTGCCGGGCACACCAGAGCCACGTGTTCCGGGCTTGCCGCCGAGCACAAAAATTTCACCCGAATCCAGGCGTCGTCGACCGACAATGCATGAGAGTAATGTCGTTTTGCCGCAACCGGAGGCGCCAAGAAGGCCATAGCTGTAAAAAAAAAAAGGAAACGAAACGAAACATAGAGAAGCAGAAAAATATATTTTCATTTTTAATATAATTTGATTTGAGAATGTGATTCTCTGAACTCTATTCCCATACTTGGGTATAAAAATAAAACTTTAGTTAGTAGAATTCTATAGAAGGTATTTTGAAGAGAAAGTATTGTTGTATCTACTTAGGAAGAAGTGGTAAAACGGAGTCGATTATAATACTACTTTGGGTTCAAGTATCCTCGGAGCATGGGTCCACAATTGTTGTGTAAATATAAACAAAATACTCTAAGAAAAACAAAAAGCCATGTGGAAAAAACAACATACATATACACGGTTATCATTCGCTTTATGAAGAATTGATATACAGCCACTAAAGTCAATGTTAAGTATCACAGTTCAAGTTAAAATTCGGTTCAAGATGTTAAAAAATAAACAACAACAACCTTGTTTAATAACAATAAAAACTAAAAAATAAAAAAACATAAAATGGTCAAGTAAACCTTGCGATCTACCCAAAAAATTAACAAAAAAGTAGATGAAGTAGAAATGAACGTATAAAAAAATAAGGTCGCAACTGTCTTAAATCGCGCATGCAGAGCTTATAACTTTTATGTATGAGATATTTTTATACTTTTAATCACATAACGGTCGTACGTAACACCATGAAATAATCGAGATAGATATGGACTTATATATATCACACTGATCAGGATGAAAAAAGAAAAGAAAATATTCAGCCATGTCCGTCCGTCCATCCGTCCGTCCCTCCTTGAACACTCTAACTCGCGCAAAAATTTAAATACGTTGATGAAATTTGGTATATAGGTTCCTAATCATACTGGAAGAGTTGAGGTTGAAAATGTGCGAAATCGGACCCACTTTCCCTACATGGTATATATCGAATACAAAAAAAATGTGATAACTCGGGCACTAAGTGATGAAATCTGCTCCTCTTTAGTACTTAGAGCGCTTTCACATTACTCGGTGCGGTATCGGATCGACATTTTTGGTTTTTGCCGAAAGTATACCGAAACCTTACCGACCACATATATTTCAATTGGCACTTTCACATTAGTGTTGCATACATGAAATCGGAGCGGATTAAATTCGGTATACCGCAACGCGGTAAGACCGGTCAGTAAAATTTGAGGAATTACTGCATACATTTTTGCGGCGTGATAAAAGAAGAAGAACAAAGTCAGTAAAAAACTCGTTTCGGCTATAAATCGTCGTACCATACGAAAACTAACATATTTAAAATTTCTGGCGAAAGCTATCAATAAAAAAATTCTGTACGAAAAGTAGAACATTTGACTTTTGGCCGACGAAAAGTAATAAAATCGAGTTTTGGCTGACGAAAAGTAATAAAATCGACTTTTGGCTGACGAAAAGTATCAGTAATGATATACTGTTTTTACATCAAAATTGTTGTTGTTTAAACGAAATTTATAGTTTTCGTCAGCCAAAAGTGGATTTTATTACTTTTCGTCAGCCAAAACTCGATTTTATTACTTTTCGTCGGCCAAAACTTGAACTTTTTACTTTTCGTCAGCCACAAAAAATCTGATGTTAGTTTTCGTATGGTACGACGAAATGTAGCAAGTTATAATGTCTTCGTTTTCGCTAGAAGACATTATTGTTATTATTGAGTGATTTGTTGAAGTTAAAAATTTTGTTTAGCAAATTTCGATGTTTGTTTTCCTATTTTCTGACGATTACGCACCGAAAGTATTCCCACAGGTGTGAAAACACAGCAACGCGGAATCGTTTCGGTAAGCTGAAAATACCGAGCAAAAAATGTCGATCCGATGTCGTGCCGAGTAATGTGAAAAGGCCCTTAGATGTATATTTTTGTAAGCTGCTTCATCTGCTTCTAGTACTAAAAAATATTGTTTCACCGCTCCATGTTCAAAAGGGTATTAAAAATAACACACAAATGCAGGTAAATATGCAAATTCATAAAGAATAAAGAAAACAAAGTCACACCGGCGGCAATCGCCTTGAATTGGGCAAAAGTATATGTATATCTACAGGTATATACATATGTATGTATGTATGTACACAAATAAAACTACACACCTGCGCATTCACAAATTTTTGTTGATCTCGACAAAAAAAGCTTACCGCAACGCCGTACAAGGAAAGCATAAATTCGTTTAGAATGGTACCTTACACACATACATATTTATATACCCAATATTGAGTTTTGGCAAACAAATATGTAGACATTTTAATACATTCCCAAATACTTTAGACAAACATTGTTTAAGATAAAAAGATGAGCAATTAATAACCTTTTTAGTTCTAAAATCAGATCTTAACTAGATGAAGGTTAAGGAAGTGTTATGGAGACAAAGTAATCGAAAGTTTCTGGTCATTTCTGGAGCATTTGCCATAATAAATTTTATTTCTTGTGAAATGCGAAGCTCATTTTACGATGTAGCTTTTGACAAATAACTGAATTCCGATGTTTATGTGACGCTCATCACGCGCATACATATACACACAAATTAATAATAGCATAAACCACTGCACATACATAGGTAGATTTTCAAGTTTTATGCGGCCAAAAATATTTTATTGTCTACATGTATTCCAAATTGCTTGTTTAATGCAAAATTTTAATAATTTGTGTTAAAAGTCGATTTTAATGAAAAATATATACAGTGACTCCAAAAAAAATCATACGCCAGAGTTTTTAAATTTATTTCAAAGAGTTCTGTCGAAAATATTACTTTCTTATTTTTGTTTAAAAATATAGACAATTTTTCAATAAAAATCGTTTTAAGCAGGATATCTAAGCTTATGGAAAAAATCCGAAAAATCGTAGAAATTTCTAAAAGTGGATTAAAAATTTCAAAGCGCGGCCAGAATTTATAGCAGATTTTTAGGATATTTCTAAGTGTACTGTTATGTAGCCAACCAAATTTTAGTGTAAAAAGTTAAATTCTCATTGCTGTGAAAAATTCCGTCGATTTTATAAGTTTTTTTCTGTAGGGTGTTTGCCTTATATGTACCTGAGACCGTTCCAATTAAAATTTCCGAAAAGCCAATGAAAATTTTCAAAAAGTTGAATGTTGCATATTATTATATTAAAATTGAATGAACTGCAAAATTGCATAGGGCATCACCTACATTAACCAAGATATGCGTTAGAAATATAAACATTAAAATTAAATATAAAGCACAAAAAGAAAATTATTGTAGGTACATATGAAAAACCCTGTATCTAGTAGTGAAGTGCGGCTTTGTGCGACGTAATTTTTTGTCGGCAAACTACTAATTGTACTATATATCATGTCCGAGAGTTAATTTGACTGAGTCTGACAGAGCAATATAACAAAATCAATTTTGAACACAAAAAAGAGTGAAATTTTTTTTAAAATATCCCAACTTTAAAAGCTTAAAACTATAAACTTATAATTACTGGAAATCAAGGATATTATTGAAAAGTGTTAATAATTACTTGAAGATTTAGGATCCGTCACGATTACTTAAATGAAATGCTTTAAATAATAAATATTCACGTTGAAACTAGCACTTAAAAATATGTAAAAAAAAAACCCGCGTGTAGCATAGTACACGTGATAGAAGTTAACTTCTTACATCTTGTTCAATATTTCAAATAATTGTGTTTTCAATTTATATTGGCTCGAAAGCAACAAGTAACAAGTTTCATATACATATCATATGAGAAGCGAATTTGAAAATACGTCCCTGAAAAAATGCGATTAATCCGGGACGTGTCCGGGATCAATCGGAAGGGTGAATGCGACTAATACAATTTTACATCCCTTTATAAGGAGCGAATTGATCGCATTTGTTCGATCATGTCCTATGAAGAGACTAATTGTTCAACTTGTATACCCGAACGGATACAAATGTAGATTAATCACTAACATACCAAACGGGTACAAATGTAGATCAATCTCTCTTATCTCGAACGGTTACAAATGTAGATTAATCGCTTTCATCCAAAGTTGTAAGCCAAGGCTATTTTTTATGAAAATGTCTAAAAATTATAAATTGTTATATATATTAGAAGAGTTTATTCGATTAGATTTCATCTTGTAGTGAAATCTTTTAAAAAAATTAAGTATTTTCTCCAAATATTTAAAGTTTTGAGAATGCATTATGCGAGTGTAAAAGATATGTGAGGAATTTTTCAAAGTTGCTAGCCAAGGCTATTTTTTATAACAATCTTTAAAAATTATAAATGTTCATGTCTATTTAAATAAAGATTATACAATAAGTTTCACTTTTATAAAAAAAAAAAATTTATTAAATAAATTAAAATTTTTTAAATAGTCAATTTTCAGTGTATAATCGTAGATAATTGATTTTTCAATAGATATTTTTGGTAAAATTTTGTCAAAATTATTATTCATCATTGTTATTAAAAGAAAGCGTGTTCAATTAGTTTTGCCTATTGTATTTTTTAATACATACATATGTATGTACATTGAATATTTTTGTAAAATTTCTACATATAATCAATCTAGATTTAAACCCGTTCGGGAACAATTGGTCCACAATTAGTCTAGATTTATAAGCGTTCGGGAAAAATCGGGCACTAATTTTGGACCGATTGTTCCCGAAAGAAATCAATCCGGGGCAAATCTATGTATATCGGGATTAATCGCACACTTTTTTGCAGGGATATTGCAATGAAAACTATCGCATTTACATACATGTGGTTGTGTGTTTTTGTTTGTACAAATTCTATTTATAGAAAAGGCAATGCTTGATCTTGTTATTAGATTTTGTTTATCGGCAAGCTCATCCGATTGATTTTTATATTGGTTGTTTGGTCGTTTCTGTTTTAATAATTAACTAGTATCTATGTAACCCCCGATATTCGGGTGGCACTTTTATTTATTAAAAAATTATAAAGAAAATTATTTAATAAAAAAAAGGAACAAAAAAATAGGCTCGACCTAGACTTGAACCACCTTCACTTAAATTGGAAGCCTAGCATCTTACAGCTGAGCTACTGCGCTAGTTACGCGAGTTGTGTCAAACGGTGTACTTTAGTTTCTGCTTGTGTTATTAACATTCTCACCACGCTTATTTGACCACAGCGCTGTTATGTACTTACATGTATATGTACATACGTGAGTGAGTTGTAATTGTTAATTCAGTTTAAGTGCAGCATTTGACATACTCAACGCAGGTGGTGTGATGGCGTAGAGGTAGAGTGTTAGGTCTGGAAGCGAGGGGTTGTAGGTTCTCGAACCACTCGATATCAAGGTTAATTTTTTTAAAAATAAAAAATTAGCTAAAATGGCTGCTATTTCCGGGGTCAACTTCCGTTGCATCAAATTTCCAATTTCACTCTCCATAAAAACTCTGTATCGCCGCCTAAGAAGTTAACTTCAAAAAATTAAATTATTGACTTTAGATCAGGGTTTGAATTTGCTTGCTGCAAAACAGCAATAGCCAATGTTTTTTGCTTATTGCTGAATTCAGCCGAGCCAAAAACGAAAACACGAATCATTCGCTTCAGTTTTCAGCTGAGTCGTGTTTGCTTGTGTAGTTAAGCCAAGCAACTCAATTTGAGAGCGTTGCTTTTACTTCCAGCAATTTTTGCTTACAGTTGCTTATTTTGCTGAAACTAGTTTTAAGCAGAATTACTTTTCGTTAGCAAAAGCAAAGCAAAAGCAAATGCAGCAAAAGTAGCTAAGCAATTTCAAACCCTGCTTTAGATATGCTAAGATTCGACCATCTGGGAGCAAGTGCAGATTATGGGGTCGGGAAAAAAGCGATGAATTATTGTTCCCCAGTCTATTTCCAATATGTGGGTATGTTTTTTTTTTTCTGTAATTGTAACAACTTCACAAAATTCAATTTTGGCCGCATAAAACATGAAAATCTACCTATATGCACTGGGTATATGTAAGCAAATTCAGATAAAATCATTGAGATACCCTGCAAAAATTCCGAGTACTCCATTCTAATCCATGGAGTGCTCGCTAGGCACCAACCGATTACTTCAGAACTTGCCACATTTCATACAAAAAATATGGTCCATTTAACATTGCACGTCATTGCAATGGAGTATATACTCCAGTCCCGCATAATAATCAAATTAATCCATGGAGTACCTACATTGGATTACCCTGCAAAAAATGCGATCAATCCGGGATACATCCGGGACAACTCGCAAGGGAGCATGCGATTACTACCCATTTGTATCTCTTTATATGGGTTGAAGTGTTCTCTTTTGTTTGAGCATGTCCTATGAAGAGACTAATTGTACCCAGTTTGTATCCGAACGGGTAGCAAAAGCGCACAATTGTACCCGTTTTGTACCCGAACGGGTAGCAAATGCGACACATCCATTTGTGCGACTAATTGTACCCGTTTGATACCCTTTCGGGTACAATTCGTCTACAATTAGTATACATATGTACCCGTTCGGGTACAATTGGGAACAATTGTAGACTAATTGTACCCGAAAGAGAGCGCTCCCGGACAAATCTTTTTAGAGACTCGTCGCACAGTTTTTTTCGGGTAATTGATGAAGTACCTAACAGTTAGCCGAACATAACAACAAAAACCAAAGGTTTATCGCGACGACGACGAATGACGTGTATACATTCAAACATATGTATGTATGTAGTTACATATGTATCTATACCAGTGATGCACACCGCCGACTGCGCTACTTACACAAGCGCAACATATTTTTGCATTAGTGTGCGCGTATAAGCAGATGTCGCATACCTATTGCTCAGAAAAAAGAAAAAAATTCTTTGCGCGATCGATGTACACAGCATGAAATTCAAGCGCAGACTAATTGGTTGTAGGCGTCAGTGATGCCGAAATTGGGCCTTTCGGACCAAATCTGGTCCGATTAATTTACTTTGGGCTGTTGGGCGGCTAAAATCAATTTTGGTCCGATTTGTAATATGAATATTTTTAGTGGAGACAATTTCTCGGACGCTAAACGTTTTATCTTTCCCGTGTAAAGTTCTTTTATTGTTAGTGAAACACACTATACGCATATCTATTAGAGTTGGGAAATTTAGTTCACTTTGTTGAGCGCTCCATTGGTGAGCGCTCTCTTCAGTGAACTAGTTCACTTTAGTGACTGCATAGGCTATCCAGGAAGGAAGTCCCAAGAAAGCGTTGTCTGCCGCTGTTAAGAGCAGAGCAAAGCAGTGGCAGATGAGGTGTTCGATTGTCTCCTCGCCTCAAGCTTAGGCAGCATCTGCGGTAGGATGCACCTAGCCTCTGCGTGTTTCCCGATGAGGCAGTGTCCTGTGAGTACCACCACAAGGTTCGAGATGTCATCTCTCCTTAGAGTACTTATTTGATGGGATCGCTTGTGAACCCATTTCTGCCAGATTTGAATTGATGTTCGACATACTGGCTTCTGTTGCCATCTATCGCTTGCTAGTTTATAGACATGCTGTTTAAGAATTAGCTTGTTTGTGGCTAAGGCATACCTATGCCTTATGGAAGAACCTGATCGGTAGTGCCCTGCCTCGCAAGTTCATCCGCCCTAAAATTGCCATTGATATCCCTAAGCCACGGGACCTACACGAGGTGCAGACAGGTTTGTTTGGCCATCTCCTTTAGAGATCGGCGACAGTCTAGTGTTAGTTCTGATTTAAATGAGTGGGAGTCAAGATTACTTAGTATGTACATACCTCAGTGAAATAGTTATATGTGCATGGAATAATATTTTATAAAAATTATAAAAAACTAAAGTTATATTTTTTAAATATTATTTTTTACATATATGACTAGATATGAACTAATACAATAGCAAATCAATTTGTCTTTATTTACTGGTGATTTTAGTTTAATTTTTATTTAATTTTCCCTTAGGAAAAAATTATATGTGCGTCAAAGGATTTTTAACATGTATGTGGCTAGATAACAATATTTTATAAATTCTAATAATTTATATGCTTCCCTTTCTTCAACTGAACCTGGGTCAATCTCCTTGGCATGGACTCTACCAATTTTTGTAAGGTTTGGATGCTTATTTCGTCCCATTCCTTTACCAACGTTTCTTTAAGCTGCTTCATAGTCTGAAACTGTCTACCATTCTTATAAACCTTAGCCGAGAGTATTCCCCACAGGTCCTCAATGGGGTTGAGGTCAGGACTGATGGCTGGTCAAACCAACAAAGGGATGTTTCTGGACGATAAAAAATATTTTGTTGTACGAGCGGTGTGGATTGGGGCGTTGTCCTGTTGAAATATCCACTCATTTCCATAAACTTCTTCAGAAAATTGAATAAGGACATTGTCCAATAACTCAATGTACATTTGGGAATTGGTTTTGCATGGGATGAAACAGAGTGGAGATTTTCCAGCATACCTAAAAGCCCCCAAACCATTAACGAGCCGCCACCATGGTTTCGCTTAAGACGATTCTGCCTGGGGTGTCTTAAGTCGCGCCAATATTTTTTACAGCCATCGGGACCATCCAAATTAAACTTTTTCTCATCGCTGAATATAACTTTTTGGAACTCTGTATCCCAGAACTTATATTTATCGGCGAAGGACAAACGGGATGTCATATGTCTTTTTAAAAGCATAGGTTGAGATACTCGCGCAGTATATGTGACATTTTTGTTTTGGGATAATATTTGGTGGACTCGTCTCCTTGTTACCTTAAGGTTAAGATGGGCTTGAATTTCACTGCAACTCATACCTTTTTCAACAGCTAGACGCCGAATTGTTCGCTTACAACGTTCATCAATCTCTGATTTTCTGCCACTGCGTTTGGTAGTCCCATATTTTTCCGGGTTTTTTAGGAAATTAGTAATCGTATTTCTATGGCGTCCCAATTTCGTTGCAATTTCGACCAATGGCACACCACCATCCCTTTGTCCAATTATAAAACCGCGCTCTGTTTCTGTCAAGGTGGATCCGCGTGGCATTTTTTCTAAAAGTTGGAAATCACTCAATATCCGTTTGCAAAAAAATTTATATTTGCTTCACTTGCGATTTGTATGAATAAAGTTATTTTATCTTACTTATTGACATTTGAAGCAGGGAAAATGCGTTTTGCACATATAAATTTTTCCTAAGAAAGGTGGCATATACCACAAGTTTTTATATACCGCATACATTATCAGCGGATTAAAACTAATCATTATATATAAACGAATTACCAAATATGTAATATAATATTTACATGCCCAAAGATAACTAAATAGAGTCTTAAATTAGAGAGATAAATTGAATTAATGAAGTGCACATATAAATATTTCACTGAGGTATGTATTTAAAAATAAATATGTAATTCCATTTTAAGTTGACTTCTGATTTTTGGGCCTTTTTTGGCGGAATTGGGCGGTAATTTGGTCGGTAAAATTTTTTTTCAGTGGCAACACTGGCAGGCGTTGCAATTGCTTGCTAGCAGCACACAGACGACTCGTATGTGTAGCCGAGCAGCTCCGTTTTGATCCGTATTGCTCTTTCGTTCAACACTGATCTATACACATATCGTCGTCGTCGCGATAAATATTTGGTTTTTGTTATCTTCGGCTAACTACGAGCCGATGCAGATACACGAATCGGTCGTTTGGGCTATGTTAGTGGTCACTTTGAAAGTACTCCAACCTACCACAAATTGAGCATATAATTCAGTGATTTTTGCAGTGTATACCTATTAACAACAAAAACATTTACACTTGTTTGAGGGTCTTTTCGGCAATGGCACGTACAATGTACATATGTACGTACTTGTATACATATCTGTGATCACAAGCAATAAGCGCTTAAGCCGACTTAGGAAGATTTCGAGTTATATCTGTGGTCACAAGCAATAACGGCTTAAGTCGACTTAGGAAGATTTCGAGTTATATATATCACGTTATTCTCATTTTAAAACTCTATATTTCTGTAAAACCCCCATACTTATAACTCAATTCAGTCAAAAGATATAAATAAAAACATTTAGGCTTAACTTACAATAGAGCTATATTGAACTTGCTATAATAGTCAAAGTAGATGTATATACTTAATCAAATTTCTTCATGACATTTTCTTTTATTTACAAAATTTTATCGTAACATTGCGGATGGCTCACTGATTTTGCGTCCATAGTTTTTAATCGACTTTTATGATTTGTTAAGAAACGCCTTCGAATATAAAAATCAATTTATCTCGAAATCATATTTTTCGACTTAAGCGATTATTACAAATTGCCACAGATATATTACACAATGGTTTTTGCTGCTTTTTTGTCATATTTTTATACTCAGCTGTACTAGTACACAGAGTATTATAGTTTTAATCACATAACGGTGGATTGTAACAGAATGAAATAATCGAGATAGATGTAGACTTATATATATGAAAATGATCAGGGTGAAAAGAGAAATCGATTGAGCCATTTCCGTCCGTCCGTCCGTCCGTCTGTCCGTCCGTCTGTAAACACTCTAACTCGCTCAAAAATTGAGATATTTTAATGAAATTTGAATTGCAAGTTGGTATCGAGACTGGGACGGTTGGTATTGAAAATGGGCGAAATCGAACCATTACCACGCCCACTTTTCCTATATAAAAAAAATCGGAAATTTGGTATCTCAGTCACTAATATACATAGCTGGAGCGATGAAATTTTACCCACGTGTTGAGCTCAGGCCCCTAGGAAGAAATTTGATGAAATTTTGGAAGATGGGCGGTGCCACGCCCACTTATTAAGGGGCAAACATTGAAAGTTTTATGAGTCATAAATCAGAAACCATTGAAGATATATAGATGAAATTTGGTACGCGTGATTTACTTACTTAGGCAAACGTTTGGACGGAAAATAGTTAAAATCGGTTGACGGCCACGCCCACTTTTATATATGTGTATTACAAAGTGACCTAATAAAAACATTTTAAGCGATATCTTTGTCAAATATAGAGATAATTCATAGAAATTTTGTGGCATGAGTTCCACATTAGACCCGAAACAAAAAATATAAAAATTTTGGAAGATGGGCGTGGCACCACCTCTTTTTAGACAAAGGAATATACGAGATTTCTGAGCCTATAACTCGACAAATAATTGAGATATTATAACGAAACTTGGTTTATACACTTTTATAACTTGTGTTAATAGAAACGCAAAAATTTAGTGAAATCGGTTATGACCACGCCTACTTTTTAACAAAGATATTTCTGGAACACCCTTTGGGAATTTGTAACGTGACATCTTTGTAACTAGAAGTCATAAAGGAATGAAATTTTGCACAAAGAATAATATTCATATGCTTAGTTGGATGACTGATAAAAATGTTGAAAGTGGGCGTGGCTACGCCCACTTTATGCGGCACTCGCTTTATATAAAATACGCCGTGTTTCCATCAAACGCAAACAAACATTGAAAGCATACAGCTGAGTATCTAATGTTCGATTCCACTCGAACTTAGGCTTCCTTACTTGTTTTCTCCTTTTTTTGCTTTTTTGCTTTTTTGCTACTCTTTATTTTGTTATAAAATATTTAATTGTAAGCGATTTTCCAGCTGACAAAGAATTGTGTGATATAAATATGTATTTGTGTATGTATATACATATGTATGTGTGTGCAGAGTTGCTCATGGGCAACATGAATAATGATCAAATTAACTGTTATTCGGAAATAGTACAAATGTATGTACATGTACCTACATTAGAGTGACCGCCTTTTGTATGAGCACATTTCAAGATGGCGATCCCGATGACTGCCGCGCTGTAAAACTTTCCTTTTTAATTCAAAAATAAGCCACAAAATTTGAAGTTGATCGCAGTTAATTTGATGAATCCACAAACAGGTTCTATCTCAGAATAGCTGCACATGGAAATTTTACGAGGTTTTTTACATTTATTCAGCTTTTTTAGAAATGCCAGCCAGTGAGCTTGTCCTAAATCGTAGTTCTTTAAAGCTTTTGCGCGAAAGCAATCGTCAAAAGCAGTTTGGTGAAGCAATTCCGATTTCATTGAACACGTAATATTTTAAAATTTGTTAAGAAGTTAGAATTATTTTCAACGTTTTATTGCGTTCATCTCACTCAAAATTATTTATAAATTTTTTGAAATAAGATAAATGTAAATGCAAGCATGTTATTTAAATAAAACCAGAAAATGTTAAAAAATTGTAAAATCTCCATGTGAATCTATTCTGAGATAAAACCTGTGTGTGGGTGCATCAAATCAACTGCGCACATAGGGATATTTTATCAATCTGGGCGGCCAAAACCTCATTTCCTAAAACTGGCCCGATTTCCAAAAAATAAAATTTTTTAGTAGGCCAAGACCCTAACGCATCATTTTCAATAAAAGTTTATTCTCAAAACTCAAACACAAAGTTTTTACAGTCAATGAAAGTTTGGTCATTCGTGTATTTCTCGCGGCATTTTATAACGTTCTTAAAGTTTCAACATTTCCAATTAATATTTTTACGGTTTTAAGTGAAGTTTTTTAGAATACTGTTATGGATTCTTATAATACAGGTATTCGAGTACAAAATTCATGTTTATTGAGATTTAGTTAGTTGTTAGCGTCTTCTTAATTACGTTTTTAAAAAATGATGTATTAAAAAAAAAATTTCCCAATTTTTTGTTTTCAAAAGGGTTTTTGTTTAGGTGCCCGGCATTGTCCGGCACTGACTCTTTTTTTTCTAGATAGTCTGTTCCCTGTTATTTTGAGTTCAAGAAAGATCGGTTCCGGTTTTTTCCGGTTTTAAGAAAAACAGGCGATTTTTCACGTTGGGAAAAATGACCCCACCACACAAAAAAAATTAGTTGTTTGTGGATTGGAGAACACCCATCTAGGAATATATAAATCGACGTGCTCCGAATCCAAAGTCCGCTTGTCCAATATACCCCCAAAACTTCGAGAAAATTGCGAATAGCTAAAAAAAGCCCCAAATGGCACATTTCATCGACCTAACCTACTAACATGTATTTCGACGTTCTGAATCCAAATCTGAGGTCGGTGTGGTCTCACTACATCACTTTTTAAAAATGTAAAGCCACATTATTTTCTATGTTAAATCGAATTGAAATCACCGTGGGTAACATAATTAACAATTTAAAGCCAAAAAAGAGTTTTGGCCGCCCAGATTAATTAAATACCCCAATGTGCTGCGATCAGACTTGAAATTTTTGTGACTTATTTTTGACTTAAAAGGGAAACTTTTACAGCCCGGCACTCATCGAGATCGAAGGGAGTTGCCAAAATGGCCATCGTAATATACATATACATAATATATGTATGTTTCTACGTATATCAACATGTATACCAAGTGGCAATGACTTGCTGGCGAACTCTGACTTATTGGTTAGCTGTTCACGTTCAACGCTTTTTCTTTCTTTTCAGCTACTCATATCATTTGGCATTAATTTTTATTATTTTGTTCTCATTTAATTAATCACAGATTTACCCTTAAAAAATAAATATTTGTACAGATATATGTACATAGCTACATATGTACATATGCTCGTTTTTTTCAATAAAACAACAACAACAACGAAATCAAACTTTTATACACGTTATTAAAAGTCATTAACTTGACAAGCAAACTACACTTGAAAACAATTCTACATTAACTTGAATTGAAAATGGGCAAGCTCGAAATTGATTCTAGAGGCATGCTCTAGAACAAGGCTGCTCAACGCTCTCGTATTGAATGGGGAAACTCCAATACATCTACAAAAAATTATTAGTGCACTCAGAAAAAATTTGTGTTAGATTTAAAAAAAAGTTACAAACTACAAGTAAATTTTTATTGTACGATTGGAAAATTTTACATACAACATATGTAAATACATACATATGTACAATATTTACAACATATTTTATTTATATTAAATTAAGATATGAACTCGTAGATATAAAAAAATGTATCTACATATTACATAATAACAATAAGTGATAAGTTTATTCAAGGCTGTTTAATAAATTGTCAATATTTATTGTCGAATCAGAGGTGGATAATTGCAGAATTGCTTCCAAATGCTTTTGGGATAAAAGGTTTCTCTGGTTTGTTTTGATTAACTTAATGCTAGAAAAGGCTTTTTCGCAAATATAAGTGCTTCCGAACATGGATAAGTATTTTAAAATTTCATTTCTTATGAGTGGATACTTGTCATATTTTATTTCTGTCATATACATAACTTACTTTAATTATTAATTTATATACGTACCTATAATTAATTAGCATAGGCTATGACTCGCAATAATATTTCAGCAAAAAAAGCTCTAATTCCTATTTTTCTTATTAAAATATACTTTTATTTTTCTTCAAATAATTTGAAATACACTTTTGCCACACATTTTTCAATATTAACTAGAAATTTTGTTCAGTTTTTTCGTTTGCCTACAAATCGCACCCTAAATCAAAAAATTGCACAACTCAAAATTTTTTGATTCCATGAATACCTATTTAGGGACTGCTAAATGGTAGTCTCCTCCCAGCAAAAGTCTTCTTCCTTACCCAAGGTTTTACTTCAAAGCTTCGTTTGTAAAGAAAAAGGTTTTATTGCAATTCTTCCATTTATTTTATATTTATTTGGGTTTTGAGTTACGTCGCTTTTCAATTCAAGAATTCAATTTTTTCAAAAAAAATTTTATTTTCAATTTGTTAGTGTAATTTTCAATTTCATATGGGAAGGGCGACGCCAACGTAGCTTCATATGGAAAGGGCGAATTTGTATCTGTGCCTATGTCTGGGGGGGGAAAACAAAAACAATTGTATTTATTTAATTTAACGAGCACAGGCCCAGGTTATATTTTATTTTTTATTTTTTAGAAACTAGAAAAAAACTTTTTAAGCATGGATGTAACTACAGCTGTTTCACCTTAGATCCCTCTAAGACTCATCAGGTTACTTTTGCTTCTGCCAAGACTCGAACTTGCGCACCTTGCAGTACAATAACTACAGTTCTAACCGCTGAGCTATTGCCTGCCTTCGACATCTGATAGAAAATTTGTTGCTAGTTTCTTTCCTACTATAATTCGTTTCTAACTTATGCACATACATATGTACATATTTACATATTATTATATGATTAAACATAAGTAGCGAATAAAGTGTGGGGATGTTCAAATGAACTTAATTTTTTATTTTAATTTATTTAATTTAACGAGCACAGGCCCAAAAACAATTGTGATTCAAGGGCATAGGCATGAGCATCTATGCTCTAGAAGATCTTTTTGCATAGAATTTAATGCAGTATCGAAATTTGCTAGCAACATCTGTATCATATGTACATATGTATATTAGATGAGTTTTTTTTTGTATGGGATTCTTTAAACCTTCTCAGATCCTCCCTCCGGCACCGGAATATGAAAATAGGATGTTTTAGAGTAAGTAAACTGAAAAAAAAATTTCACTTTTCCCAAAACTGGATGGAGCTACACCGAAAACCGCGAAAATTCCCAGAATTTCAAGGTATGTTTAGATTTATGTCCGAAAAAAGTTAGGATTTTGCACAAGAAAAAAAATTGATACCCACCCATACGAAGAATTAACCGCTAAATCGAATGGCATATTCAGTTTTTTGGTACACTACCCAGGGAAGGTAATCACGCGGCCTAAATTGACCATTTTCTTTTTTTTTCTCATGAATCTTCAACTTCTTGCCCTATACTCTTCCCGAAAGCGAACGTTATTTTTTAACTAAATCACACGGTAGGCTGCGCTATTTAATGCGCTTTCCAGAAATGTATAGCTATTAAAAATCGAATAAAATTTGGATGAGTTCATCAAGTTTAAATGAAGTAAAGTCGGGTATAAAAGGGTAACATATCTTAAAATTTCTTAAATTTTTTTAACAATTTTGCTCTTGAAGGCGGTTTTTCGGGTTTTAAGTGATAGTTTTATGTGGATGGATAACTCCACAAATGCAAAAAAAAAATAGAAAGGCCGAGACCGCGGATAACGGACAAAAAGTTGAGCCGGATGGTGCCAAAACATTTGTGGGCAATATGGGTATCAAAATAAAGATTTTACCTAGGACTTTAATGTAAAGTCAATCCATTTTGCTGTGTCCACCGTTTCGACACATATAAGTCAAAAATCAGACTCAAATGTCGCCGATATCCTTTAAAATATTCTGTAGTCATCCTGAACCACTTATTCGCCAGTATATCAGAAATTGGCTAAGAAATTGGCATGTAATAAGTTCCATATGCAAGCCCTAGTTAAGACCTTTAATTTGATACCAATATTGCCCAATAATATTTTGGCGCCATCCGGGACCACGGTTTTTTCCGCTATCCACGGTCTCGATCTTCCAAATTTTTTTTACATTTGTGGAGTTATCCAACAAAATAAAACAATCACTAATAACCCAAAAAACCGTCTTCAAGAGCAAAATTTAAAAAAAAATTGAGAAATTTTAAGGTATGTTACCCTTTTATACCCGACTTTACTTCATTTAAACTTGATGAACTCATCCAAATTTTATTCGATTTTTAATAGCTATACATTTCTGGAAAGCGCATTAAATAACGCAGCCTACCGTGTGATTTAGTTAAAAAATAACGTTCGCTTTCGGGAAGAGTATAGGGCAAGAAGTTGAAGATTCATGAGAAAAAAAAGAAAATGGTCAATTTAGGCCGCGTTATTACCTTCCCTGGGTAGTGTACCAAAAAACTGAATATGCCATTCGATTTAGCGGTTAATTCTTCGTATGGGTGGGTATCAATTTTTTTTCTTGTGCAAAATCCCAACTTTTTTCAGACATAAATCTAAACATACCTTGAAATTCTGGGAATTTGCGTGGTTTTCGGTGTAGCTCCATCCAGTTTTTGGAAAAGTGAAATTTTTTTTTCAGTTTACTCACTCTAAAACATCCTATTTTCATATTCCGGTGCCGGAGAGAATATCTAAAAAAAAACTCATCTAATGTATATATATATAGAGTGGTTTTTTCAGTAATTCAACAAAATAATATGCCATGAAAATGAAAACGCAGAAGAAGAAAGGGAATTTGAGGAGTAAGTCCCTTATACAATAACATTCATCTCTGCGAATTCATCTCGAATTCGTCACGATATCATCCTAGCTTTTCTATTTATTGGGAATATATCCCAAACAAATTATTACAAAATACACTAAGAAATATAAAAATTAAATTAAAGAAATTCTAGTTGATTTCGCCTCGAATCCGTTAAGTTAGGTGCATATTTTTATACAAAATCAACTCGATAAGCAACACCTTAACCGTGCAGTCTAAATTTAGATTAATATTAACATTTTTGTATTTGTATAATTTTAATTTTGCATGTTTGAAAAAAGTGTGTTAAATTTTTGGAGATCAAAGTATGTTATCAAAGTTCATCGCAAACTTGTTTAAGCAAGTTTCTATAAATTTAATTAGCAAACTTCATTTCAGTATGCAAAACATTTTACATCTAGTCAAGTAAGGTGACTGAAATTAAGAAATTTTAATTTGCATATTTCTAAATAACAACGCCAGATACGTTTGCATGTATGCATATTTGTATTGTTTAAAGTGTTTGAAGCGCTTATACGAGCTGTAAAAATTACACGTATTAAATAGTCTAAATCTACCCACAGAAATGCATATGTATGTACATATACATATGTATCAACATACATACACTTTCAGTTAGAACATCATTATGTTTAATTAAATCAAGATCATAAAATAGCGCTCATCGTAAATTGATTGAACAAATCGCTTGCGCTGCACGAGAATTAAGATTTGTAAATCATATGCAATGCAAATTGTAGCATTTAAATATGAATAAAATTTACAAGCAAAATTAAGCAATTAATGTTAATTATTTACAAAATTTACTACGCGACAATTAGCAAAACTGAATTTGCACGCAAAGAATTTTTGTATGTAAAATCAAATTTTAGAAATGTAAAGCACAAATTACACAAACAGCATTTCGCAAAGGAAGCTGTGAATGAAAAGCATATGATTAAGACATTGCATGCTGCTTTTAAACGATTAATTTTATAAGCTAAGTCGATTAAAGCATTTCCATCTCTCTGTCTATTTGTACGCATACTACATAATACTTCAGTGGTTTTTAATATATTTGTTTGGAGATATGTATGTATGTATGTATGTACCATATGCATTTTATACTATGTACTTACATTGTGCCCTTTGGTACGGTCATATTTAAATTATTTAAAACTTGATTGGCATTCTTCTTCTTGCCGTATGCCTTAAAGGCATGCCGCACTGACACAGCGGCAGACTGTGCATTTCGATTCCATTGATCTGCTGTTCCGCCATCATTGTTTGTGGACATGACGGAATCGCTGGAACTGCAAAAGAAAGAAAAGAATAATATTTATATTTAATAATGAACAAGAAACGTTATTAGTTAAAATTTTTAAAAGTGCAAGTTGAGCAAGTTCGTTGCTTAAGTCTTTAGTATCTATCAGTATTGTGGAAAAAGACGTGTAGGTAGGTAATTGTTTATTGTTTAAAAGTGGTAGGTAATAATTTAATTTTGTTAAAATATTTAAAACAAAAGACATAAAAAGGTTTAATCATTCTATTCAAATAAAATTATTAAGCATGTTTAAGCATGTAATATGGCACAATTCGAGCTAAATCTGTGAAAAATAAAACAAACAAAAAACCACAAAAAAACTTAATAAAAAAATCCACTTTTTTACTTAAAGATACAACGCAGCTACATAAATACATAAGCAATGCTTACTAATAAGAAAATGATAATGATATTGCGTTAACATTACTGTTCGTCGAATGTGCGATTGCAAAAGAAAAAAAAAACCAACAAAACATTTAATATTATTGAAATAAATTAAAATAATATTAAGTTTAATGATTTTTTTTATGTCTTGTTTCTTCATCTATGACAGCAGCAACAATAAATAAATATGTACATATTAGCCAATCTGCTCTACTCACAGAGCTAGCAATTGAGTGATTGTTTTTTTTTTTTTCTAAAATTACAACTTAAACAGGCGATTGCATGCATGTGTGATTGTGCTGCTGCAAAAAAAAAAAAAGTATGTCAACAGTGCAGAAATTGTCGCTGAGTAACCTACTCACAGCATTGCATATTCATTCACAAATGCAGCTGAGTGACAAAAAAAAAAAACACAGGCACAGTGCATAAAAATGCAAGAAAATGTGTGCAGAAAGTGTGCAGACAATTATTTGTAAAGTTTAATTGAAATTTTGAAACAACTTTAAAACTGAAGACTTTAATGACTTGTATTTAATATTCCAAAGATCTCCAGACTTTTCTCCATTTTTCAGTAGGAAAGAAAAATTTATTTTACTATTTTCCTTTGGCGCCGCAAAAACAAACATCTATATGATAAATATCTCATATGTACATGTTTCTAGAAACAAAAAAAAAAAAACAAATGAAGAGTACATTACCCTAATCCTCAATTACGGACTATCAAACTACGGTAACCAAAGAGTTTTTTGAATGTTCAGTATAATTTTTTTTTTTAAGAATGATAAAATTTTAAGTAGCACTCTGATGAAATAAACCATATGTATATATTTTCCAAAATTTCACCAAATTTCTTCATAAGGGTCTGAGCTCAATACGTGGGTGAAATTTCATCACTCCAGCTCTATCAGTGACTGCGATACCAAATATCCGATTTTTTCTATATAGGAAAAGTGGGCGCGGTCATGGTACGATTTCGCCCGTTTTCAATACCAACCGTCCCAGTCTGGATACCAACTCAAATTTCATCAAAATATCTCAATTTTATGCGTGTTAGAGTGCGTACGGACGGACGGACGGACGAACGGACATGGCTCAATCCATTGCTCTTTTCACCCTGATCATTTTGATATATATGTCCATATCTATCTCGATTATTTCATTCTGTTACATTCCACCCTTATGAAATCAAAATTATAATACTCTGTGTACTGGTACAGCTGAGTATAATAATAAGTCCATCTGTAGGTAAGATATAACAACAAATAGCTGCAAGTAGTATTCCACACAGGGAAGCTGATTCTATTAATACATAAATATCGTTTTTTTTATTATCTGCCTTTTTTATTTTTTCATGCGAAAATGTGCGACATGTCCACTATGTATATGTATATATACTTAAATACATATGATTTTACACGCGGTTGCGGCGGCAGACATGTCTATGTAGCAACCAAAAAATGATAATAATAAAACTACATACATATTTATGTGTGCATGTATGTATGTATGCATTTTTATGAGCGCGAAAATTTGCTTGTATTTTGAGTTTGCCACTATCGCTGCCGTCCATCGTTGCCAATCAAATGCCGCAACACACACTAAAATCAACACAAAAACTAAAATGCAAAAAAAAAATATAACTGTAATTGTAGTAAAAAATTATTATTGTCATTAGATAGTAAACCAGATTTTGGCTAAGCGTCATAAAAGTATGTAATGGCCGACAGTTGGCAAGCAAATATGTATGTATATATGTAAAACTAACCAACTACAAGAATGAATAAGTAAAACAACAAAAGGCAAAGCTTTAGGAATGGTCGATTGGTCAGTCGGTCGGTCATTGATTTATACTACTTACATACAAATTTACTGGCTTTGGGTTAGTAGGTTTCTTGGTGTCAAACAAAGTTGTTTTAATTTTTATTTGTACTTTTTGTTTTTTCTATTTTTCTTTGGCCGACGCGTATCGAATGTTCACTTAGTTAACACTATTTCACTTGCAGATTTGACAACACGTTGCACAGTGGTTCGGCTCCATACATTTTGCGGAAAAAAATAGGAGTGGTCCTAGGTCATTGAAATTTTGCACAAAGGTTATATGTGAGCTAATTAAGAAATTTTCAAAAAATGGTTGAAATCGGTCAACCCCTAGGGGTACCTCCCTTGGACTTATAAAAAAATTATTTAAATACAAATTTTAGTTTCAGCTAAAAAGAAATTAAGATATCTTGACGAAACTTGGTACATGAGTTACCCTCATTAAAGGCATTGACAGCATCAAAAATTGTTGAAATCGTCCACTCGCTAGGGGTACCTTCCCTGGACCTATAGTAAAAATTTTTAAAGAAAAATTTTAATTTCAGCTCAAAAAATTAAGGTATCTTCACGAAACTTGGCGCATAAGTTACTGTGATGAAAGATATCGGCAATACCAAATATAGGCGTGATTGGCAAACAACCACGCCTACTTTTCCTACACCTTTTATTCAAAAACAAATGAAGATATACATTTTCAGTAACTGAAAAGAGCAATTGTAAAAATTTGATGTACTTAAGGATTATATTTATAATACATATAATCGAAAATATAACTATGTATGTATATATGGAAAGAAAAAAGCAAATATAAGAAAAATGTTTAATGATTTAGCATATCCTTGACAACAAAATCCAATTCCACACACTTTTTGTTGGGTTGTTGCGTTATGGACTTTATATAATGACCAGAACTTGCTAGTAATCGATTAATAACATCTGTATTGGTAGAAATTCTATCACTTTTCCTAGAAAACATAAGCCTAAAAATCATTTTTTAGTAAGGGTTAGTAAGGGTTTACTCAGAACATGATAAGGAGTTCAACTTTTCTGCTGAGAAAGTATCAATAAGTCTTCTTGTTGTGTGATCAAGTAAACTTTGCAAATTAACAGCAGCATATGTATGTATGTTTACTACAATTTCGTCGGGATAACATTTTTTTTCTCTAATACCTTAAAATAAGCTGGTAAAATGTTTAAACAAATGTGTTTGTTGCTATTGTTGTTTGCAAACCGCAATGTTATGACGAATGTGTTTATCGTTATTTTTGTTTGCATTACCATTGATTCTAACAAATTAGGTGTATAATTTACCAATCTGCATTTTTATCTAATCCTCTATGTGCCTTCATATTCGTAAACAAAAAAAGCCGCGTGTAGCACAGTACACGTGATAGAAGTTAACTTCTTACATTAAGCATAATTATAAAGAAAACATCTGAAATGATGCATAAGCTTGTTACTTTGTGTTGTTTTTATGAAATTGTTTAAGCCATGTTTAATTTATTCAAATTGAAGTGGCGTATGCTATACAAATATAAAGCTTATGGTTTCAGAAAAAATGCATAATTGCATTGTTAATATGTTGCATAATTTTAGGCTATGATGAAATTAAATACATAAATACATACAGGGCCCAGATTCTAAAAATCGTTATCGCCAAATGAGATCGCCAAAAATCTCTAAATTTATATCAGACCCGCCTAAAAGTATGTATCTCCTTTATTTATTTATATCGTCTCAAGCAGCAGCATGCTGGCCGCATTGATGAGTCAGTTTTGTATGTCAGATATTTTACCAGATATTGCATATTTTTAGGTGCGTCTGATATAAATATAGCAAATTTTGGCGATCTAATTTAGCGATAGCGATTTATAGAATCCGGGTACAGGTGAAGCTAATAAAAGCGTGTTAAAAACCACTGATATTTCTGTGTAGAATAACAAACGAATGAATCAGGAGAAAGTATGGTCTGTTTAAAATGACAATATTTGCAGTGATAAACATAAAATTTAAATTCCTTTTCCCTCCTTTTCCGTCAACAACTTTCATTTGATAACAATATTGCTCAGAAATCTTTCAGGGTTATCTAGGTTCACATTTTGACCCATATATGGGGATCCGACCTAGAAATCATAATCGGTACATATCTATGTAAAAGCCCTGCTCAACACCTTTCGTTTGATGCCAGGGATGGAATATATGAGTTATTTTTGAAATTTCAACTCAAAAAGTCATTAGGAAAGAGTTAATATTTTTAATAGATACCCGGGTATCGAGCAATTCGATCTGATCGTTTTTGTTTGAAGCCCGTTTGTTGTTCAAATGCCCGTACAAACATACGGGTAATAAACAAACAAACAACTGTTCGAGCATTTGAACAACAATTGTTCGAGCTACTCGAAAATGTTCAAAAAAAATCGAGAGCTCTACTTTTAACATTTATACATGACATCATATCATTACATGACATGATATCACATCATGACATCACATCATGACATCACATCATGGCATCACATCATGGCATCACATCATGACATCACATCATGACATCACATCATGACATCACATCATGGCATCACATCATGACATCACATCATGACATCACATCATGACATCACGTCATGACATCATATCATAGCATCACATCATGACATCGCATCATGACATCACATCGTGACATCACTTCATGATATCACATCATGACATCACATCATGAAATCACGTCATGGCATCATATCATGGCATCACATCATGACATCACATGGCATGACAAGGGGTTATCCGGGTCCATATTATGACCCATATCAGGGGACCCGACCTAGAACTCATAATCAGTACCTACCCTGCAGTAAATTTGTTTCATTGCTGAAGGATCAGTGATGATTCTTTGTTGAATATTCATCACTGTCGTCATAACTCAGTATATTTTTATTTGTTTTTGTTTTTTTTTCTGAGGAAAGCAAACCATTTATATGAAAAATTCATCAATCTTTATATGAAAGTATTCACTGATGCCTCCTCGTCATAGGTGAATTGTATCAGTGATTCATTAAGGATTCATTGCGGATTTTTACTGCAGGGTATATCTCTATGTGAAAGCTGTGCTCAGCACCTTTCATTTGATACCAATATTGCTCAAAAATATTCCGGGGTCATCCGGATCCACGTTTTGACCCATATCTGGGAACCCGACCTGGGAATCATAACGAGTAAATCTCCATGTAAAAGCCATGTTGAATACCTTTTATTTGATACCAATATCGTCCAAAACATTCAGGGGAAAGCCGGGTAAACGTTTTTATCTATTGCTGTTTCCTGTTTCCTGTTTGCTATTTCCGTGCAACGGAAGTGTACCTGCTTTTTCCTTTTTAAAATTTCACTCTCCATAAAAACTCTGTATCGCCGCATAAGAAGTTAACTTCAAAAAATGTCACATAAGATGTAAACGTTAATATATACGCATGAGCCTAAAAGCATGCTACATTTTGTCAATTTTATCAAAGTTTGATGGGACTTTCGACATTTAAATCAAGTTTACATCGATTGGGGAAAATATGGGAAAAATTATTTAACAGAAATCGATAGAAGACATCCCAATCTTTCATTTTATTACAGTTAGCGAGTATAGCACGCTGTAAAACACAAACTTTTTGTCCATCGAAGTTAGAAAAGGTAGCATTTATGAAGTACCATTTTTGCTGGCCTATATTTCTTTTAATATTTGGCCGATTGCACTGATTTTTTCTTTAATTAGTCAAGGAAGTACTATATTTTCTTTTAAACTCACAACAGGGACAATAGAGATATAAGTTATAAGGAAAATTTATAGCTAAAGTTAGCAAAAATTTCAAGCAGTTTTTGTTGAATAAAATTTTTCTGAATTCTGATACCATTATTTCGTAAAAAAAATCACCTTTTTGCAAAGTAGTCATGAATTGGTCATATTTGGACATTTTTTTATAAGACTACATCATTAGAATCTGAAAATTAGGTATTGAAAAAAAATAATTTTTTCCGCGGCTGAACCACTGTGCGTTGGTGTAAAATAGGAGCAGGAGGGGTTGTAGGGGGCGGGGGTACGTAATGTACTCAATTTCGCAGCACAGAATTTGGACAATAACTTTGCATACACACAAATGCATACATATATATGCATATGTGTATGTGTATGTTTTTGTTTATGTGTATGTTATTCATTTTAACACATCCCAAAAAGTGTGAATGGGAATCGAGTTTTTATGAGCAAAGTGCCATGTGTGGCGATGTCATCAGGCCATAAGGAGTACTCTCTCTCTCTCTCTGAGAGCACACCTTATCCCAAAGGCTTATGCGCCATGCGAAATAAGGCCTAGATAAGTATAAGAGAGTTAGGAGGAGACAGAGTGAGTGCATAACAGAAACAGCGCTGCCAACATACTCCCTTTTTGGATCTGATTTGTCAACAATAAGCAAAACTTTTTTGCAGGGTACATGTGCAAATGTGCAAATGTGTGAGTTGTAAATTTGTACATGTGCATTAAGCAACTAGTTTTAAATGCGAATTGTAATGTTTATTTTTTAATGAAAAAAAAAATCATGAAAATTATAAAAAATGAATTGAAGAGAGCGTTGACTGCTGCAGCGCACATGTATTATACGTACACTCAAAAAAAAAATTTCTCTCGATCAAAGACATAATTTTCCTTTTTTGAACACGCGTCCCAATACAAAATTTTCTTTGTTTTGTGTAAATTTTCTCAAAAATGTGGAAAAAACATAAAAAAACATTCAAACAAATTCGTTGCCATGGGGATTTGTATGGGAATTTAATTTCTCAAAATTAAAGAAATCAAGTCTTCAAAACAAGGAAAGTTGGGAATGGAATGGCGCTTAAAGAATTTTTCATTATTTTAATGTATGAATTTTTTCAAAACAAGTATATGAAACCATGGTAACGCATGTAACAACAATATTTTATAAACCTTTTAACATGTTTTAAGGAAAATTTACTCAAAACAAAGAAAGTAGTGTTCAAAATAGGTAAACAATTTCTTTGACCCCTCCATATATTTTTTTTCTCTCAGTGTATGTATATGAATATGTAGGTATATGTATATATGTACATATGCACGTTGAGTGTTGTTAGATTACGTAAGTATGTATGTAGTAAGTTTAATGTTCAAATCATTGTATAACTAATTTATAACACGTTCGCTCGTGCAGATTTTTTGAAGAAAAATTACTTAAGTAAATTTAGTTGCACCAGCTACTGAAGTCTTATGGCAATGCTTATACATACGTATGCAAATAATGATAAAGTCTTGACATACATATCGTCGTTTAAACTTCAATTGAATATTGGGATTTGCTAAACTTTAACTCTTGGCATCCAGCTTTAATGCTGCACACCATAAATTTTATCTTTGGGAAGCTCGGGCACCGCTATGTTTCCTTCTAATGTCCTTTTCAGCTCTGAAGTCGTAGAGTTGGACGTCAGGAATTCAATTTTAGTTTTTGGCACAAATGTCCGTTAGGAGGTTATGAAAGTCTCACTTAGACGGTTATTAGGACGTTTAAACGGCGATATGAGAATTTCCTTAAAGAATTGGCGAAGAAGTAAGAGGTCTTACTCAAGCGAATGAGCCCCGCAGTAACTGTGACATTTAAGCAACTTATTAAACTTAATATAAATAGGTTAGGCTGGCTCAACAGTCCAATGAGGAGTCACAAGTCAGCTGTTTTGGCCACTTTTACCAAAGGGGAGTCCCAATTTCTTGGATGCTTAAAAACCTCTCCAAAATTCGACACACATTAAACTAAAACAGCACACCTATTTAATAAAGCGCAGAATTTACTCGATCATTGCGGATTCTAGCTTCGACATGCACCCGTAGCAATGCTTGTGAAAGCAGAGATACCTAGTAGTCTACTGTGCTGGGTATTGGTATACATAGAAAGTTTTTGACTCTCTCTATTTTACTCTCCTCCCTGCAAAGTGAGCACGCATTATTACCGTAAGGAATTTGGTTTCAAAAAAAGAGCCCCTATCATATCCTTTCCTTGCCTGATTTTCCTATCAAACCACCAAGTTTTTTTTTTTTTAAATTGCAAAAGCAAAAGTTTCTTTTGCTCAAAAGAGATCTGTTGAAGTATTCCAAAGAAGCAGAGGAGTGACAAATTCCTAAAAAAAAAAATGAAAAAGTCTCACTACTTGCAGATAAACAAGACTCATATGGCCAAGTTGGGATATAAGACAGGCGAAATGCCTTTACTAGCAAAAGCATGGATGACTTCATAATCATTAGGGAAGCTAAAAATATGCAAATGCATATTGCATATGCAAATGCATATTTCGACCTAAAATGCATATTTACGGTCAAAATGCATTTCGTGCTTATTTTGGCATATTTTGGCACTTAATCGAGCAATATCGAAAAATATTAAGCTGGAAACATCTTATCTGGGGTTAATTCAGATAGTTGCGTATACATACAAGCAAGGCTATTTAACTATTGATCTCGACCCCGGAGCGGAGCATTTTCCCTTATAAAAATTCACCACGCCAAACACTAAGTTCTTGTATGCATACAAACAAGGCTACTTGACTGTTGATCAGAGCCTCGAAGCAAACCCAGAGTAAAAAAAACTTTGCTCCGATGAAGGGAACAATAATATGCATGGAACAATATATGTATCGACATAGCAATGTCTCGGCTTAAAAATAACAAAGCCCCGGGAGCTGACGGCTTGCCAGCCGAGCTATTCAAACATGGCGGGGAAGAGTTGATAAGGAGCATGCATCAACTACTATGCAGAATATGGTCGGACGAGCGCATGCCCGACGATTGGAACTTAAGTGTGCTCTGCCCAATTCATAAAAAAGGAGACTCCACAGTACGCGCCAATTATCGTGGGATAAGCCTTCTGAATATCGCATATAAGGTCTTAGCAAGTGTATTGTGCGAAAGACTGAAGCCCACCGTCAACAAGCTGATTGGACCTTATCAGTGTGGCTTCAGACCTGGTAAATCTACAATCGACCAGATCTTCACAATACGCCAAATCCTGGAAAAAACTCATGAAAAAGGAACCGACACACACCATCTTTTTGTCGATTTTAAAGCCGCTTTTGATAGCACGAATAGGAACTGCCTATATGCCGCAATGTCTGAATTTGGTTTCCCTGCTAAACTTATACGGCTATGCCAAATGACGCTGACTAACACCACTAGCACCGTCAGAATTGGGAAAGACCTCTCCGAGCCGTTCGAGACCAAACGAGGTTTCAGACAAGGTGACTCCCTTTCGTGTGACTTCTTCAATGTGATGCTGGAAAAGATAATACGAGCTGCAGAACTTCACCGTGCAGGAAGCATCTTATACCACAAGAGTGTTCAACTGCTGGCGTACGCCGATGACATCGACATCATTGGCACTAACACGCGCGCCGTATGTTCTGCCTTCTCCAAGCTGGACAAAGAGGCTAAGAAAATGGGTTTGGCGGTAAACGAGGACAAGACGAAGTACCTCCTATCATTACACAAAGAAACAGCACGCCTTGGCGGCCACGTCAATGTTGATAGCTACAAATTCGAAACTGTTAAGGACTTCGTCTATCTGGGAACCAGCATTAACACCAAGAATGATGTCAGCACGGAGATCCAACTAAGAATCACGCTTGCCAATAAATGCTACTTCGGACTAAGTAGGCAACTGAAAAGTAAAGTCCTCTCTCGACAAACAAAAATCACACTCTACAGGACGCTCATCGTTCCAGTCCTCATGTACGGCGCAGAAGCATGGACTATATCAAAAGCAGATGAGATGGCACTTGGAGTATTCGAGAGGAAAGTTCTTCGAAGGATTTATGGACCTTTGCGCGTTGGCGAGGGCGAGTATCGACGGAGATTTAACAATGAGCTGTACGGGCTGTACGCAGACATCGATATTGTTCAGCGAATAAAGATTCAGCGGCTCCGCTGGACAGGTCATGTCGTGAGAATGGACGAAGATGCTCCGGCCAAGAAAGTATTTCTGTCGAAACCCGCTGAACGCAGAATAAAGGGGAGACCTCCACTGCGTTGGGAAGATCAGGTGGACAGTGATGCTGGCTCCCTAGGTATTCCCAAATGGCGCCACGCGGCACGAAACAGAAATAGCTGGCGCGCTATATTGGATTTGGCCAAATTAAGTAAGTAAGTAATGTATCGACATATGTACATAGGCATACGCTACACTGTCAATATGAATCGCGATATTTGGATCGCGATCCATATTGATGGTCTGATGAATCGCAGGCTAGTGCTACACGTTCAATATGAATATTACGATATTTTTTTCGCTCTGAGGTTTAAAATATTTTACTTCCGTCCTTTTCACACTTTCACTTTCAATTCAATTTGATGGCTCGCAAAATTTTCATGCTACACAGTCAATCCGTGTTGTCAATATTGCGATCCGGATTGCGGATTTCAAAATTTCGATGCTACACGGTCAATATTAATCGTTTTCCGCATACAAGAGTTTTTTTTCGGAAAGCCACTAAAAATTTACCCTGGAAAATATAGTAAAACATATAATAGTTCAATGCAACCCTGCGCAATATTAATGGAATGGTTTCGCTTGCTTTGTAAAAAGATCTCATGTATTTACATAAATACGAATCTAAAATTAAGTAAAAGTATTTTATAGTATTTAAAACAAATCCTTTAAATGGGGAAAATATGAATTGTACGTTTCAATTCTTATATTATTATTACTTTGCAAAATTCGTTAAAAAAATGTAAGCTTGAAATGAAATACATACATTTTTTGAGCATATTTCAGGTATTTTTTAGGCATATATGCATAAAATGAGATTTTTTCGTGCATATTTACGAGCATATTTCAGTTATTTTTCGGGCATACTAGCATGCATATTTTGAAATTTTTCGTGCATATTTTTAGCTACCCTAATAATGATGCAAAGCCACAAATAACATGCAACCGCTTCTGTTTAACGCGGTGGAGCTTTGATAGTTTATGTTTTCACATTCGTACGTATGTATCAAGCGATTTAATCTAACCCATACGAAAGGCTTGATTTTTAGTGCAATACCTTTGCTGATTTATTATTTTTTTTTTCTTATGCTGAGTTTGATGTCAATATTTTTTAAAAGGGCGTAACACCTTTCTTTTTTTCACAAAATTGAAGTCTTACTCATATAAATTCCATTACAATGTAGACAATGAAAAAGATTGCATCTGCTGTTACAACCAATTTGATGATCTAACCAACCTGAAGGTGGGTAAAAACAAGACTACATACAAGCATACTTCTTTAAATGTTTTGCTTGGTTTTTTTTTTGGTTTTTTTAATGACTCAATATTCAAATTAACCAGGGACCGTAACGATTATCATTTTTATAAAAAAAATCATTTTTAATCGTTATAATTTGATTTTTATTTTTTCAATGAAATTTGATCGATATTTTATGATTTTTATTTTTTCGATCAAAAATAATTTTTATTATTGGATTTAAATTTTTCCGATTATAATAAACTCTAAAAACATTTTTTTTTTTGCAAATTTTGTTCTCAAATAGAAGGATTCACTAACGTTTGAAAAAGTTTACTATGTTCGGAGAAAAAATAAAAAAATATTGATTAAAGTTGATCGGAAAAGTTTAAATCCAATTATAACAATTATTTTTGATCGAAAACATAAAAATCATAAAATATCGATCAAGTTTCATCGGAAAAATTTAAATTCAATAATAAAAATTATTTTAATTTATTTAATTTAACGAGCACAGGCCCAGGTTATATTTTTATTTTTTATTTTTTAGAAACTAGAAAAAAACTTTTTTAAGCATGGATGTAACTAGTTTCTAAAAAAAAAAAAAAAAAAAAAAAAAATAAAAAATAAAAATATAACCTGGGCCTGTGCTCGTTAAATTAAATAAATTAAAATAAAATATTAAGTTCATTTGAACATCACTACACTTTATTCGCTACTTATGTTTAATCATACAATAATATGTAAATATGTACATATGTATGTGCATAAGTTAGAAACGAATTATAGTAGGAAAGAAACTAGCAACAAATTTTCTATCAGATGTCGAAGGCAGGCAATAGCTCAGCGGTTAGAACTGTAGTTATTGTACTGCAAGGTGCGCAAGTTCGAGTCTTTGCAGAAGCAAAAGTAACCTGATGAGTCTTAGAGGGATCTAAGGTGAAACAGCTGTAGTTACATCCATGCTTAAAAAAGTTTTTTTCTAGTTTCTAAAAAATAAAAAATAAAAATTATTTTTGATCGAAAAAATAAAAATCGTAAATAATGGTTATTTAAAAATTTTAAAAATAAAAATCTTTAGTATAAAGATGAGCTCATATTTGGATAGAATGTGCTAAAATCATTGTATCGGCATACTTGCATTTTATTGTTAACGAAGTTTTCATAATGATTTTTTCATCCGAAGAAATGAAAATAACGATTAAAATCGGTCCCTGAAATTAACACAAGCCCCTAACTTTCTTGTTGTGAAAAATGCAAAAACCAAAATTTAAAAGTTGCAAAGAAATCGAATTACAAAAACAAGGCAATTAGTTTGCACAAAATAAATAAAAATATGTAGTACATATGTAAGTAGCCCGTGTAAATTTAAAATTAATACCTTGGAAACATATGCAGTAACTTAACGACTTTCGCAAATTTAAGTAGGTCAAGGTGAACAGTTTTACTTTCACCTTTTATTTTTCAAATCGAATTGAAAAAAGTCAGTGGCCACACACATAAATAGTACGAGTATGCATCTAGTATAATCATAAATGAAATTTGTTTGATGAAAATTTGTGTTAATTGCAGCAAGGTAATCAAAAATTATTACTGCCAGAGCGATTACTGCATAAACCAATGTACATATTTACATACATACACACACATATGTGCATACAACACACACAAACATAACCATATTTTTATGCTTGCATGCATTTTCAGCTCATTTTCGTCAACTTTGCACATTCGCGCAATGCAAGCGATCAAATTTCCGAAAAAAGTAGTTCAAGGTCAAGCGTTTAATGCGATTTCGTGTGGTCATTTAGTCTTTTGGTTATTTAGTCAAATAAAATGCATATATGTACGAACTGGTATTTACGTGTTCATACATGCATACATATTTACGTGTAGATTCCCTGCAAAAAATGCGATTAATCCGGGACGTGTCCGGGATCAATCGCAAGGGAGCATGCGACTAATACAATTTTACATCCCTTTATATGGAGTGAATTGATCGCATTTGTTCGAGCATGTCCTATGAAGAGACTAATTGTTCAACTTGTATACCCGAACGGGTACCAATGTAGATCAATCACTTTCATCCCGAACGGGTACAAATGTAGATCAATCGCTTACATTCCGAACGGGTATAAATGTAGATTAATCGCTTTCATCCCCAACGGGTACAAATGTAGATCAATCGCTTCCAGCACGAACGGGTACAAATGTAGATTTTTCCAAGTTGTTCGCCAAGGCAATTTTTAATAACAATCTTTAAAAAATTGTAAATGTTCATGCATATATAAATAAAGATTATATAATGTTTTACTTTTGAAAAAAAAATCTCAATAAATCTATTATATAATAAAAATAGGTAAAAAAACTTTTTAAGTTAAACGGTTTTATGTTATACATACATTGCAATGTTTAAGATAAATGTACTAAAAACCAAAAAATAATAAAATAGATACAGTCGTGGGAATTATAAACATTTGCATAGACTAGACTAAAATAAAACCGTGGGGCACGTCAATTGTCTACAATCGTTGATTAAAATGTTTGTTTTGTAATGTTACACTATAATTAGGCAGTTGTTCAACCGACAACGATGGACGTGTGATAAGTAGGGCTAGAATGTGGAAAAAAGCTAGCAAGCTCGATTATAAGCGAGTTTTAGGGTTTCATAGTGGTGAGCGAGTAGTACTTTTATCATATGTTTTGTCGATTAAAGACAAACTACGAGCAGTGAAACGATTCCTCGTGTGAATGTCCAACGATAAA
The DNA here is from genome assembly GCA_960531455.1 of Urophora cardui. Taxonomy (NCBI): domain Eukaryota; kingdom Metazoa; phylum Arthropoda; class Insecta; order Diptera; family Tephritidae; genus Urophora; species Urophora cardui. The sequence goes on along the minus strand of OY482672.1, from coordinate 31,880,366 downwards.
CTAGTTGAAACATCTCTTTTATTAACATGGAGTGTATAACTATTGGAATTTCCATGAGCAAGAAAATAGTAAGTATTTTCCTCACCGTCTGCGGGCCAACTGCCTAACGACGAATTAAACGATTCTTCTATCGCACATTAAGTCGATAATTTGTAGACAATTGACGTGCCCCCCGGTTTTATTTTAGTCTAGTCTATGCAAATGTTTATAATTCCCACGACTGTATCTATTTTATTATTTTTTGGTTTTTAGTACATTTATCTTAAACATTGCAATGTATGTATAACATAAAACCGTTTAACTTAAAAAGTTTTTTTACCTATTTTTATTTTCTAGTTTTTAGTTTTTATTTCGCATTCTGTTTAATTCATTTAGTGCTTCATTATTGCAAGGTTTCTTGCCCGTTAGTTTATTGCAGTCCAACGCCTCTATAGCGACCCACGCGCCACCTATCGGAAGTTTTTTTTAGGAAAATATTTCCTTTCAAGGTAGTAATACATGTTCCGAATTTCAGCCAAATCGGACCATAAATGCGATTTTTGTAAATATAGCGACCCACGCGCCACCTAGCGGAATTTTTTTTTTACGAAAATATTTCTTTTCAAGGTAGTAATACATGTTCCGAATTTCAGCCAAATCGGACCATAAATGCGATTTTTGTAAATATAGCGACCCACGCGCCACCTAGCGGAATTTTTTTTTTAAGAAAATATTTCTTTTCAAGGTAGTAATACATGTTCCGAATTTCAGCCAAATAGGACCATAAATGCGATTTTTGTAAATATAGCGACCCACGCGCCACCTATCGGAATTTTTTTTTCATAATATTGCATTGTCATCTGGGTTATACATGCGTGCAAAATTTCAGATTAATCGGTTGACAGGAAGAGGGTGAAATTTTAATTACTAAATTTGACCCAAGAATAAATAATAATAAATAAAACAAACGGGGTGAGCTAAATAAAACCGTTTAAAAATAAGTCGCATTTTCCTCCCTGATGATTTAACTCCAGAACGGCTGGACTGAATTAAATGAAATTTTGCACGTAGTTTTCGATTGAGCCCGACATGGTTTATGGCCAAAAAAAGTATAAGAATCCGGGAAGGTTTTGGAGATATTCCACAAAATGTGGACCAGGGTAACGCTATAACGGGTTCGTACGATATGGGTATCAAATTAGAGGTGTTGACGAGTGCTTCGACATGGTGTAGTTATTGGTCCCATATAAGACCCCTTATTCGAGGTATTTCCTGAAATATGAACCAGGTGTGACCCCAGACGGGTTTTCTACAAAATGGGTATCAAATAAAAGGTGTTGGTGAGTATTTAAAAAATAGGTGATTTTCAAGACCCTTTTTCCGAGATATCGACCAAAATGTGGACCAGGGGTGAACCTAGAAAGTCTGGAGGGATACAATAGGCATAGGGATAGGGCTAGAGATATGGATAGGGATAGGGATAGGTATATGGATAGGGATTAGGGATTCGGGATTAGGGATTAGGGATTAGGGATAGGGATAGGGATAGGGATAGGGATAGGGATAGGGATAGGGATAGGGATAGGGATAGGGATAGGGATAGGGATAGGGATAGGGATAGGGATAGGGATAGGGATAGGGATAGGGATAGGGATAGGGATAGGGATAGGGATAGGGATAGGGATAGGGATAGGGATAGGGATAGGAATAGGGATAGGGATAGGGTTAGCGAAAGGAATAGGAATAGGAATAGGAATAGGAATATGAGTAGGAATAGGAATAGGAATAGGAATAGGGATAGGGATAGGGATAGGAATAGGAATAGGAATAGGAATAGGAATAGGAGTAGGAATAGGAATAGGAATAGGAATAGGAATAGGAATAGGAATAGGAATAGGAATAGGAATAGGAATAGGAATAGGGATAGGGATAGGGTTAGCGATAGGAATAGGAATAGGAATAGGAATAGGAATAGGAGTAGGAATAGGAATAGGAATAGGAATAGGAATAGGAATAGGAGTAGGAATAGGAATAGGAATAGGAATAGGAATAGGAATAGGAATAGGAATAGGAATAGGAATAGGAATAGGAATAGGAATAGGAATAGGAATAGGAATAGGAATAGGAATAGGAATAGTAATAGGAATAGGAATAGGAATAGGAATAGGAATAGGAATAGGAATAGGGATAGGAATAGGGATAGGTATGAGGATAGGGATAGGGATACTGCAACACGGTAATCTAGGACTTTTCCTTTAGGCTTTATAGGAATAAATTTTAGGCAGAACAACGTCCGGCGGCTCAGCTAGTAAATAAATAAAAAAAACGTACGTTTTGAACGTAATGTAAAGGAATTTTTCATAGGATATTTTAGGAAACATTTTGTTAAAATTTGGGCAATTCACTGGCTATTTAAAGTATGTTGTAAAGGAAAATGTGCATAAGAACGCAGTACCTGTGAACAGACTCTCGTATGTGTTTTGTTGTATTTCGTTATTGTTTACAGTTTGTTGTTTACAAAAATTTGAATAAAAAAAATGCCAGGCGAAAGCGAAAAACAGTTATTAGATTTGTTAGCGGCGGATTCAAGTCCTAATTGATATATGATACACACGATGCAAGTAATTTGTTTTTTTTTTCGTCTCACCGCTTCCTTATTTTTGTCTACATTTTTTTTAACAAACTGTCAGAATAAAAAACTTAAATCAAATAGCACACTCAATAAACATAGGCTGCCCAGTTGTATTGGTTGTATTGAAATTTGTATGAGAAAAATCAACCCTACTGATACACCTATTGTAAACCTTTACCAGTATACAACATTACAATACTTTACAACAGCTTGTGAATTGCCCAATTGTTATTAAAAAAGGGTGTTCAATTCGTTTTACCGGTTGTTCTACAATTTTTTAAATACATTGCATATTTTTGTAAAATGTCTACATTTAAGGAATCTAGATTTGTACCCGTTCGGAGTGAAAGCGATTAATCTACATTTATACCCGTTCGGGATGAAAGCGACTAAACTACATTTATACCCGTTAGGGAACAATTGGGCTACAATTAGTCTACATTTATACCCGTACGGGAACAATCGGAGACTAATTGTGGACCAATTGTTCTCGAAAGAGATCAATCCGGGACAAATATCTTTCGGTATTAATCGCACATTTTTTTGCAGGGTTAATTATTGTTGAATATACATATTACAACATGCTGCAATCGACAAGTGGTGAGTGATGATGGTCAACGGACGCAACCGCCAAGCCAATAAAAACGAAGAAAAATACACCAAATTTGAGAGAAATACATACATACATATCGACGCTTCCAAACAATAGTGTACTAAGTCGACTTAGTACATTTTCCCGTTGGGGTTTTCAAGTAGAGCGTGTCTTAATTTAGATGCTGTCTAATTTTGGTATCAATCGGACAATCCAATCAAAAGTTATAAGCAAAAGTGTACATATAATACAACTCGAGATTTTTACAGAATAAAAACTTTGAGAGCTTGCCATGAAAAGCGTACCCTGACTTTGATATTGTCGAGTTTTGGTGTTGATCGTTCAATCCAAACAGAAGTTACAAGTGAAAATATACTTAAGCCCATATGACACTACATTTTTTTTCTGGTATTCTACCAGGTTTTTTGTGTGAAGGAGATGGTCAAATACAGTTTTGCGTTGGTGCAAGCGAGCAAGCTATATTGAAAAAAACCAAACAAAATACCATCTAGGCGATTAAAAACCAACGAGCCAGCTTGTATTTCTGTAGGTTTTTTGGCATTCGGTCATTTTTTCTGACAATTTTTCCAATTTGACAACCATAAAGTAAATTATATTTAAAATAAAAAAATATATGGAAATACAAATTTTAAATTTGCCTCTTGTAAGCTTCTGCTTTGGCCGTAAGGGTAAAGAAGAAGTCCGCAAGAAAAATTATATTGCGTACTGGCTTCCCTTTATAACACGGAATACAAAGCTATCCTGCCCTTTGGGTTTCATAACTTTTTTATTTCAGTATTTTAAATCAAATTTCCAAAAAAAAAATAATTTTTGAAATAAATATTAGGTCCGTTTATTATTAGCTAGTTATGAATAGTTAGCCAAGTTTCGGCTCGAAAATCGTTTCTTGAGTCAAAAAAATAGCAGAAGAGAGCCATTGACAGCTCCAAATTTCAGCTAGTAAAATTTTCCCTAGCTGAAATTATTTGCTTCCAAAGTAAGAAACAGCTGTTGAAAAAATAAACAAACGAATACTTTTGATTTTATTACTTTTGAAATTTTCTGAATTTTTGAAATTGAAATAAAGAAAATTAAATGTTTTTTACAAAAAATAACCATTAACAGTCAAAAATAGCATTGAAATTACTAATCGCTACTTTTTACTATTATTCCGTTTCTTGATTTTCTAGGAGTGTTTTATTGGGCACTTCTCTGCTCGCTTATACTCGATTCTGCTCTCTTGGCTGACAGTTTCCATACAAAATGTTAGAGACTTTAAGAGACCTTTAGAGAGTACGCCAGCTACTCATTAAACTGATCTTTACTGATTATGCCAATTTTTTCTATTGTAAATAAGTAAAATGGTTTCAAATTTTTGTCAATAGATGTCTCCCCTATCTTCGAATTCAACGCAATACCGTTCATTAGAAAATGTTTTCCAATTCCATACCAAAGAACGTATATTGTACAATATACGTTCTTTGTACGTACTTTAACGAACGGTGTTCGAAGATAGGGGAGACATCTATCGATAAAAAGTTGAAGAAATTTCATCAAATAAACACAACTTTTTTCCAATTCCTTTACTTTAACGAACGGTCGTTTAATTTTCACTTGTTTTTATACCAGTGGTTGTTTTTTTCGCAAGTCTCTAACTCTTGCCCAATCGAATACGGCTTCTGTTCGTTTCGCTCTTTATGAGCGCAATTCTTTCCGTTTTGCTCACTTGACAGCTAGCTGCTATTTTAATAAGAAACAAACCTATTATTTTCATTTAGTTTGAAGTTTAATGTCAATCAAATTATTTTTGAGGGAGTATTTGTCTCTTTTCAACCTATAGAAGAATTGTTTTTGTATTTTGACTTTCGGTGGGTTTTCAAAACCAAAAAAACCAGGGAAAAAATGTAGTGTCATATAGGCATTAGCATACAACCGAAGTTTCATATCGAGTTTAAACTTTGAGAGCTTCTCCTGCAAAATACAGTTTTCAGACTTAGTACAGTCTTGTTTGGAAGCGTCGATATGTAAGTATTTGTGTACATAACCATTTAACGTGTCATATATTTTTTGGATATTTATGAAGGTATGGACATACAAAGCATAATAAGTAGCTCATGATGACAAACAAAGTTGCCGCGATAACTCTAGATAATATAATAATATAATGGCGCTATTATAACTCTGACGAGTTTTATGGCCGAGCTTCTCACCCAATTAGAGGTGTGCTCCTTTTTGTTTTTCCTACTAATTGGGTGGACCTACAGTTTTATACCGGCTCCGAACGGTGAATGCATTTTTTGTGAGAAGCTTTTTCATGGCAGAAATACCCTCGGAGGGTATGCCGCCCACTGCCAAGAGGTGACCGCTGCTCTTAAAAAACCCAATAATTGGATTTTTACTAATTATAAAAATTGTTTTGGTGTTTTGCTCGGACCGTGGTTTGAACCCGAGACCTCTGGCATAGCAGGCGAGCACTCTACCCACTGCACCACAGCGGCCACAACTCTAGATACTATAGTATATATTTTGGCAGTCATGCATAAACACATGCAAATAAATACATACATACAAAAATATATATTTCACAAGCTAGTTTGCAGTCTTGTGTATTTGTCTATCACTTTTAATCTGTAAACATTCGCAAACTGTATATGTATGTATACAGATACTAAGAAAATCATTTATTTTAAAATCTGGTCGTTCATTTACCAAACAAACAAAAATAAATCAAACCTCTGAGAATTCATCAAATTGTCATCAATATGCCAAAATAAATATTTGTTTTTTATTTTTAGCTTTTAAGCTTTTGCTTTATTTACAGACAAAGCCATACATTATATTACAGTGGATGCGAAGAAAACCGCGTGCAATGGATTTCAGGGATTGCAAATACTTAACGGTTATTTTTCAAATTTTTACTAAAAAAATCATGCCGAGAGAGAAATGCTAAATACATTAAATTTAATTTTTTAAATTTTTATAAAAAAAAAACTGATTTTTATAATTATTTTCTGAGTTTTATTTTTCGCTGAGGAAATAAAAGTTATTTTCTGTTTTACTTTTTCGCTTAGGAAAAAAATAATAATTTTTCGAGTTTTATTTTCGCTTAAGAAAAAAAAATAATTTTTTGAGTTTTATTTTTTCGTTGATAAAATAAAAGTTGTTTTCTGTTTTACTTTTTCGCTTAGGAAAAAAAAAATAATTTTTCGAGTTTTATTTTCGCTTAAGAAAAAACATAATTTTTCGAGTTTTATTTTTTCGCTGAGAAAATCAAAGTTATAACTCATAACCGTTACGGTCCCTGTTATATTGCACTGTGAGGGTAACTCATATTATTTAAAAAAAAAGAAATTCTAAGTATTTACACATTTTTATAACTGGTTTATTTACAATACAATCGATATCTTATGCTTGATAAAGCAACTGTTAATATTTTGTAAAAAAAATATATTTAACTTAAAATCATTCACTTTATTTAATTTTTATGATTATCAATTAAAGCATGTTTTGTGTTTTTGACTTTTTAATGATTAAATGTTAATTAAATTAAAAACGTACATTAATTAATCTATTGAATAATTTTAGTTTCGTGATTATTTGCATTATTTTTATTTTTCGATTTTTCAATTGCATGATTATTACAATTATTGAAATATTTTCAACTATTTTTGACTTTTTAATTTGCACGGTTAATTTTATTATTTTCAATTATTTCTGATTTTTTAATTGCATGATTAATTAATTAATCTATTATTTTTTTTGCTTGAAGAATGTTACTCATACGCCATGGCGCACAATTTTTTCGAACGGAAAAAATAACTGAAAATAAATATATAAAAAGAAATAATCGGATAATTGAAAATAATCAAGCAATTAAAAACAATTAAAGAATTATAAAATTAAAAATAAGCAAAGAATTAAAAACAATTATAAAACTAAAAATAAGCAAAGAATTAAAAAACAATTACTAAATTAGAAATAATCATAAAATTAATAATAATTGAGTAATTAAAAAAAATTGATTATATGATTATTTCTGATATTAATCATGATTATTTATTATATTTTTTTAATTTAGTTGCTAATTCATTGTCTGGATCATGTAAGACAATTAAACTAATCATTAAAATTAAAAAAATTAATCATTACTACACCTTTTCCAGATTGAATTCAGATAGCGCCAATTATATTTCAGAAAACACCAATTGGATTTCAGAATAGGTAATTGGATTTCAGAATTTGTCATTTGGATTTAAGAATAGTTATCTGGATTTCAGAATCTGTTAATTGGATTTCAGAATAGGCAATTGGATTTCAGAAAACAAAAATTCAATTTCAGAATAGGTAATTGGATTTCAGAATGTGTGAATTGGATTTCAGAAATAGAGAATTGGATTTCAGAAATAGAGAATTGGATTTCAGAAAATACCTTTCGAACTATTTTTGCCATGTAAATACTTCATTATATATAAAGAAGGCCATGGAAAATGCAAAAATTATTTACTATGGAATAAAGTAATTCGTAATTTTTATGCCGTTCAGTTGTAATTGTATTTTTAAAATGAAGTTTCGCGATAACTGCGTAATCTCTCATTTTGAATGGAACTTACAAATTATTTTCCAACTTTACGAAATAAAGTTTATGATATCTGAAATCCAATTTTCGTTTTCTGAAATCCAATTGCCTATTTCTGAAATCCAATTCACACATTCTGAAATCCAATTACTTATTCTGAAATCCAATTTTCGTTTTCTGAAATCCAATTGCCTATTCTGAAATCCAATTAACAGATTCTGAAATCCAGATAACTATTCTTAAATCCAATTTTTGTTTTCTGAAATCCAATTACCTATTCTGAAATCCAATTGGCGTTTTCTGATTTCAATCTGGAAAAGGTGTAGTATCGCCGGTGCTCGAAATTCGCCCATGCAATTTATTTTTTCAACTTTGTATTGGTACAAAAATTATTCCTTTTCGCTGAGATAAGCAACACTTTCCAAATTCCAGTTGTACCGCAACGCTGATTTGCCCTTTTGATCACGGTCCGACGCAAAATCATGGTCAAAATCAAGGCAGATCTAGGAAGGTAGGCCCGGTGGCGAATTCAGAAATTTCCCATGTATTTTGTTATTGTAATTGGTAGAGTGTAATGTCAAAATGATATTTCGCCGTGGTTAAAATCTGAATTCGCTTGGGGCTCGTTCATTCCTATTGGCCATGATGTGAATTCGCTTTGATTTTGACATTACACTCTACCTTTGTAAATAAAAAAAGAAGTTTTTCAATTCAACGCCGAGCCAACCTGTTAGATATGCCTTGGTCAAAATTAAAATTACTCAGTGTGCTCTCCCGCCCTCTCTCTCATTTTTCGCTTTAATGGAAAAGCAATAGGAGATATTTGGCCGCATTGATTTTGATCTGAGCGTAAACTGGGCCAATGCATATAAAACGGATCCCGGCAAAACTAAAACTGAGATTGTGTTAGTGAGAACAGAGAGATTTATGCAACAGTGGTGTAAGCACTAAGCATATGGGGCAAACGTACAAAATAGCAACGCTTTGAAAATAAAATAAATATTTGAATAAGAATAAAAAATGTATTACTAAGGAATTTTTAACTTGAAAAAATGTTTTATAAATTAATTTGGATTCACCAATGTAAAATATTGGAAATTCCAGTAATAAAAAAAATATCTACAAGGAGTTTTAGTGTAAAAATATACATTAAAAATATATTTGAAGAATATTCATTGAGAAATAGTTGAGAGTTGTTATCATTTACGAAATTTTTTCAAAAGTACATAACTAAACTTGTTAAGGTATGCAAGGATGGGACGTAAATTATAACAGAAGATTTAGTAGAACCGTTAAGAATACAGCAAATTTCTTTATATTATATGAAAAATAAAGCATTGCAATTTTGCAACTTGGAAATTTGGTTGCAGTACAAAATGATGTATTATTCATGGTCATACATACGCCATGGCACACTGTCGCATAAACAAACAAAGCAACGCAGCCAGTGCTTGTGTTGCTTCTTCGCTGTTTAAACCAAAGATGACTTGATACGAAACTCTTTTTTACTCTCTCACTTTTACGATTTTCCCACGGGTCTAATGTGGCTTTGTTGCCAGCATCAACACAACATAAAACCCGGCCGATCAGCTGTTTGTGCAAATTGCAGGTGCCAGAAAGGAAAACGCGCCAAAATAAATTGTCACTTTCGGTGGATTTTAATGTTTTGTTTTATGTGCCCAATTTTGTTGAAATAATAAAGAATAAAAAATAAAAAAGGTAATTGTATTGCTTGTGTGTAATATTCAGTGAAGTTTATTGTTTTAACTGGAAAAAATTGTGTTTCAGTTAAAATTATAAAAAATATGTTAATGAGATGGAACGCGGGCAGCGTTCTTCAGTAGATTTATATATATATCCTGTTAAAAATTATTATATTTCAATTCTAATATATTCACATTTTAATAGAATTGCAAAATAGAGTAAAATATTTCTTAAAAAATACCACCCAACTACATATATTATCGTTCACCACTTTTTGTGCGTTATTCTTAATTTGTCTGAGATTGGGTTTCGAACACGAATATTCGGAATGTGGGAAAATCACACTATCCTGTGTATCACTTTTGTGGTTATATCCTTATCTTAATTTGGTATAAACAAAATTTTATTAATAATAATAATAATAATAACTAAACTTGACAAGGGATGACGGAAAATCGTTCCACAATACATCAAAATTTTATTATTGCTATAGTCTTCAATAACATAAGGAAGCCGAAAATTCCCAGAAATAATATGTAAAATACCCATTTTCAGTTTTCGAAATGAGTGGCACCAATGGAAAATGTTATAAAAAATGCGCATTTTGACAGCGCTCCCACGAAATGAAGAGTTTCGTATCTAGTTATCTATGGTCTAAACAACGACTGAATCACAGAGCGCAAGCCTATGTGTGTTATACTCATTAACTCACGTGAGTCGATTTGCCGGGCCTTGATATAGATCACTGACAGTGGTGCCAGATTGAGGGAAATTTCCCTTTTTGAGGGATATTTCACTGCAAAATTTTTAAAGAGGGAAAAAAGGGACATTTTGTTGCCGTCCATATAAAAAAAAATGGATTTTTTGGTTGCAGAACTGTTTACATACCTACATATGTATAATTTATAGTATAACTTAAATTAAGCACCTCTCACACTGAAAAACCCCCATTCAGTGTATGATCACACGCCTTCGCGTTAACTTATGCAATGCAAAAGGGAGTCGGTTACATACATGCGTACAAGTAAACATACAGTGAACTACACTGCGTATACGTAACTTGTTTACATAAATACATATATACAGGTGAAACTAATAAAAGCGTGGTAATAATCGCCACTCTTAGGTAATTTATTTTTCATTGTGCACATTCGTACTGTATTGTTAATATTCGAAAGAATTTGGAGAATTGGGAGCCACTTAAAAGCTATTTTCGCCTGGCCTCATTTGAAGATAAGCGTAAAAAAGCAGAAACTATTTATAAAGAATTGGAAAGAACGAAACAAGGCTTATTTTAGATTTTTGAAGTACGTTGTTAACTTTTTCAATGAATTTAACGCATTGTTCCAAAGCGGAAATGTACTTACTTATACACCGACTAGGGGAAGAAGCTGATACACTTGTGTTGAAAATTGCAAGAATTTCTTAAAACCCGACTTTTTTACAATTCCATGGGAATTACAGCTAAAAGTTTTGGAACTTCCAACTCCATATTTACTTGAAATTGTACTCACGTTACCCCATTGAAATGCTGAATCAGAAAGAATATTTTCAATTGTAACGGATGTTAAATGGAAAAAGCGAAACAAACTTTCTAGTGATATGTTAAATGGTATAAGTAAAGTAAGAGTTGCATTTCAATCCCAAAATAACAATTGCTTCAACTTTAAAATCAACAAAAATCATATCCGCTTGCACAATGCAAATAATTTGTATAACTGATACCTTTAGCTATTAAAAAACTGTATTTGCCTGTTATATATTCTTATATTACTGAAATAAATGCTATAAATTCGGTGGGAATATTGTGGGATTTTTTTATTTAAAATGTGGGAAATTAGGGATTTTTTTCCAATTTCTGTGGGAATTTTAGCTGAGATTATCTGGCATCACTGATCACTGATGGGCGTTTTGACTCATATGAGCAGTTACTCTCAGCACACGTATTCTTACGCTCTTATTTCAGTTGCTGTTGAGCGCGAAAAATCAATTGAGTCACAGTGGAGCAGCGTTGCCAGAATGACGATGGCATCGTCATTTTGACGATTTTTGGACTCCATGACGATGGGACGATTTCATGTCACAAAATGACGATTTTAGGAAGTACAGAAAAATATAGATTTATTCGTAATAAAAATTAATTACTTTATACAAATTTCCATAATTAAAAAAAAAATTAAGGCAATCTGATTGGTTTTCTTCAATCCTTTTCCAACACTGGTATTATCATAATACTATTATGGTTTTCATAAATCCTTTTATTACATTAAAATGCAACATTGCCTTAGTTCTGAGCGCACTGCCACACGAATAGAATAAGTGCATTCATTGCTCAACATAATCTACTATTCTCCGCCGTAGATGATCTTGTAAAGTGTATAAAAAGCAGTTTCGACGATTCTAAAACGGTGGCAGCTTTATCGTGTGGAAGAACAAAAGCAACAAGTATTATTCAAAACGCTCTTGGGCAGTACCAGCTATAATCGCTATGTGCCATACTCCGAACAACTAAATTTTCATTATGCGTTGATGAATCCACTGATATACGTAAGTAATATGAAATTACTCGGTCATGTAGTGAGAGTATGTATAAACTTTTCAGTGAAAGACTTTTTTTTTGGCTTGGTCCGTGTTGAAACCTGCGACGCTATCAATTTACATAATGCGATAAAACAGTATTTCATCGAAAACGATGTGCCTTATGAAAACAACATGATTGCATTTGTCTCAGATGGGGCAAAAAATGGATGACGATTTTTATTTTTAAATTGACGATTTGGGACCGCTGTGGTGCAGTGGGTAGAGTGCTCGCCTGCTATGCCAGAGGTCTCGGGTTCAAACCACGGTCCGAGCCAAACAAATTTTTCTAATTAGTAAAAATCCAATTATTGGGTTTTTTAAGAGCAGCGGTCACCTCTCGACAGTGGGCGGCATACCCTCCGAGAGTATTTCTGCCATGAAAAAGCTTCTCACAAAAAATGCATTCGCCGTTCGGAGCCGGCATAAAACTGTAGGTCCACCCAATTAGTAGGAAAAACAAAAAGGAGCACACCTCGAATTGGGAGAGAAGCTCGGCCATAAAACTCGTCAGAGTTATAATAGCGCCATTGTATTATTATTATTATTATTTGGGACAAAAAAAATCTGGCAACACTGCAGTGGAGTTAGAACAGAATTTTCATGGCAGTTGTGTTTCAGCAAGCAAAGAGATGACACGTATCGTCGCTTTGCTTTTATTTTTTATGCAATAGTAAGTTATGCGCTATTTAATGAATGAAAGCATTTAGGGCAATTCTAAATTTTTCACTGCGAACAGTGCGAGTGAGAAAATCCGCAAAATGAAAAATTGTTTAGAATTGCACTAATTATTTTATCATTTCAGATACTTTCCCTAAAATGTAACGTAAGAAAAATAAGCCACTTTGAAAAAGACAATAGACATTGCATATTACCAAAGGCATCGGAAATCATAAAGCAATATTTGTCATTCATTTTGAACAAACACATATAGGTACGCGCATAAATAGTATCATAAAACAATCAAGCGGCACACGATGTTGCTTCGCTGTTGTTTGTTAATCAACTGACTGCAAATGTTCTTTGTCCCATGGTAGCCACTTTACGCTCGCGGTTACCAATACATGCTTACATTTCATTTGCCCACCAATGATATAGATAGTGGGCACATTTGCCAACGAAGCAAAAACGAAGTAAATCAAAAATGGTACAAATATAAATAAAGTAATAAAGTATAATAAATACGAATTAAATAAAATTGAAATGAAAAGAGCAAAATATTTATATAAAAGAAAAAGGGAAAAATAGTAAAATAAAAGGATATAAGATAATATATAAAAGAAATAAAATAATAAATAAATGAAAATAGAAAAAGGTGTAACAGTAAATAAAGCGAAATTAAAATAAAAATTGAAATGAAAAAAAGAATAAAAGACAACTAATATATGGAATAAATACGAATTAAGTAAAGAGTTTAAATAAAAAGAATAAAGTATTTAAATAAAAGCAAATAATATAATAAATAAATGGACATAAAAAATAAAAGGAAATAAAATAATAAATAAATGAAAATAAAAAAGACCTAACATTGAATAAGGAGAAATGAAAACAAAAATTAAATGAAAATAATTAAAAAGTACACATATGTATTGGACGAATCTAAAGTAAATAAGTGTGGCATCCATATAAAATATTTGAGCGCCAAAATGGCTGGTTTTGATTAATATATAGATGTTGAAGAAAACAACATTTGTGGTTCTATTGCTGTCATACTCGCATCATGCTTAAGCCATAAGGAAGTTAATGATATCACACTTTTATTCTCCTTTACACGCTTAACGCATAATAATCGCTAAGAAAACAAGCGTTCCCAAACATACAAAACAGTTTATGACTAAATGACATCAAGACCATAATGCATGAAAGCACTACGCTAATTGCATACAAGGAAACAATTAAACTTCAACTGGGTTAGTGAAAAAAGCAAATAAAAAACTAAAAAAATATTTTTCTTTAAAACCACGTTTTCATAAATAAAAAAAGTGAATAGTCGCAATCAATTTATAACATTTCAAATAAAATCATAGATACTGTACAAAAAATTTAGAAACTCGAACAAAAAAAAACAAACCCAAATATATGTATACATTGCAGCATTGCGCTACCGCCATGTGGACAAACAACTTGCATAGATATGCATATAAATTACGTACATATTTCGTAATACTTGAAGTTGATGATATCGCTCAAACACACTATCAAACACACACAACAACAACATGCAATAACCGCGCAGACAAACGAGTCAATGCAGCTCATCAGCTCAACCGTCAATTCATTTGCATACAAACTGCTGATGTTCATGTTGATGATGGTAAATATTTGTTAAGTGCAGAGAGGCATTAATATTTGCGTACAAATTAAGTTTGTTTACACGGTTATGTGGAGATGGTGGGTTGGTTGCCTGCAGATAACACCGCTGGACATTTAATGCTGTGGATGATTTAATTCTTAATTTTTGTTTTTTTTTTTTTAATTACGATATTTTTACGTTTTAGAACCTTTCATTTTTTTTTTTTAAGTTTGGTATCACACTCTCCAACTAAGCGTAAAATTTAGTAAGCAACGAAAGAAAAGCTTAATGATGCTATTAATTGTATGGAGAAGTTTAAGTGACACGCATATTTTAGATAAATTGTGCTAAATTGTCATAATGAATATTCAAATTTTTAGTTGCGAAAAAAAACCAAATTCGCAAAAAAAAAAATAAGAAAAATTGACTGCAAAGCAAAGTTAAGTAATCGTTACGTTAATTTAAATATCATAAATAATGAAAAAAAAAATAGTAAAACGAATTAGTAATGAATAAAAGCGTATTATGGCTTATTACAACCGCACACAATTATATCATTATTATAATTTCATTTTTGCAAAGCTGCTATCGGCTTATTTAAGTGTACATAATAGTTCAATCGTCAGAAGGTAATTGCGTTTCCTTATAACTATACGCTAAACACTCACTTGAGCGCATATATAATACTTATGCACCAGTGGCGGATGCATCATACAAGTTGAAAATCCTGACTTGCCTAAATATTTTGGTTCATTTCATTTTACGAATTATTTTAAAATCTGCTTATTTTACGCTTTAAATGTGTTTACTCCTTAAGTAATTTAAGAAATTCAGAGATTTTTCCATTAGTTTTGGCATCCGCAATAAATTCAGTTGAAGTCTTCCCAAATGATTCTAATAATAACTTTTCCGCTGCTTTTGTAGATAATTCACGTTCTGAAGATGAATAACTTGAATTAACTTTCTACTGTGCCAGGCTTTTTGATGTACTGACCAAAAGTAGATACAGCTAAACAATTATCAATTTTATTATCAATTTTATATCACAACTTAATTATTCTTCATCACCTTCATTTTCTCGATTTATTGCAATACGTAGAGTTTCATGCGGCATTAATATAAACAACAAACCAAATATGCAAAACGAATTTAAACAAAGTCAATGAGTAAACCGCAATCAGACTTTCAGCTAATAGAGCAAAGAAAAATGAATAAATGGCAAATGGCAAATGGCTATGCTTCAAACATAGGCTTGCCCAGCGAATTTCTGCTAGACCCGCCACTGATGTGTATATACACACATATATAAAACTAGAGGTATGCTTATATTTGGCAACGGAAATTTATTAACCCCCATTTAGTAATACATATAATAACAATTTACTAAACAAAATGGTCAAAACAAAGTGTTATATTAAATGAGTTCAAAGTCGCTGCCACTATCAAAGAAAAAAGATAAGCCTTCAACTCTCACTTGTATGTGCATATGTAAAGCATTGTTATTTGATGAAAAAGCGCCAAAAACAAAATGGATTTACCAAAACCATTTGCATAGATTTTTTTGACGGGCATACAAACAAAATTTACGATGGGAGCATTTATTTTTATTTTATTTTATTTTTTTTTTTTTTTCTTCTTTTTTATGAATTTCATAAAAGCTACTTATATTAGTATAGTAGTATGTAAACGACCCTAATACGGCCACATGTATATTTTTAAATTCAAATATGCATACCTATTTAGTGATTTAAAAGTTTGATTGACCTTGTCGTTTTATAGCTCGAGCGCAGCAGCAGTGATTTTTGAATAAAATAAAAGCTTGGGAGCGCGGCACATAGGCGCAAGCACTACATCACAAATCTATGTACGTGCATAACTAAATGATAAGTGATGAGTTACAAACAATTTTAATGCGTAAATTACAGACATACACTAGTACATGCTTAAACACGCACACATGCCAACGCTTTAACATTTTATTTAGCTCTCTATCAGACAATTAATTCGCTTTTTTAGAAACATGCCAACATTTTACGAAATCGCTTTGCGAATAAATAATGATATGGTGAGCATGCAAGAAATTATATACAGACATACATATGTAAGTACAAAGTATATATAACGGTTAAATGGACAGTGCAAAATAAAAAAAAAAACCAAAAAAGGGAGTTAGCAACAGCTGACTATAACAAAATATGCAAATTTGTGTGTGTAAGCAAATCTTAATGTAGAATGAAGGCGGGTGTTGCCGTATTGCGAGTGCATATGTACATCTTGTGAAAATATCCATGAACCAAAGACAGCCCTAAGCTGTTAAAACTGGAATACGCTGGCAGCGCCTTTTTATTAGCCCTTATTTTAAGGTATTAAAACTTCATATAATCCCTTACTATAAGAAAAGACACAGGCCTTATTTCCTATTCAGAATAAGTCTTATTATATTATAACCACACAAGGCTTTATCATAAGGAATTCTCTAAGCCTTATTCCCATGCCGGATAAGCCTTGCCAATATGGTTTCCTCTCAGTAAGATAGAGAGTAGTCCTTACAGCCTGATGACATCAACGCAGGAAAATCAGCCTTATTATAAGCATAAAACTTTTGCCGCTTAGAATTGCAGGCATTATTTCATAAGCTTTTAAATCGTCTGAAATAAACCTTAAATAAGGCGTAAATTGTTTGAAGGGCATACATAGACCCATACAAGTAAAGCATATAATACAACGAAAGACTTAAGCAACGAACTTGAAATCATTATTTGCACACTTTGACAGCTCTAACACACCTAGATGGAGACGTGTGGCGTGTGTTATGTGGTATGTGGTGTGTGTATGTGCCGCGTTAAGGCATGCATTTGCAAATGATAGACTGACAGTTAGGCATACATTATCTGTCACTTCTATTATTGACGGATATCGTTTATTTATTACTTAGATATAAATTGAAAAGAAAAACAGAATGACTTGCATTTTTGGGATAATGATACATAGTTTCTAGTAAGAAATAATATCTGTGGTTACAAGCAATAACCGCTTAGGTCGACTCAAGAAGATTTCGAGTTATATATATACCACGTTATTCTACTTTTAAAACTCTATATTTATTATTTATTTATCAAAAGATATAAATAAAAACATTTAGGCTTAACTTACAATAGAGGTATGTATATTAAACTTGATATAACAGCCAAGGTAGATGTATGTATGTATATACCTAATCAAATTTCTTCATGACATTTTGTTTCATCTACAAAATTTAATCGTAATATTGTGGATGGCTCACTGTCCATACCCAGCCAGTAAAATCATCGTAAACGAGCTCGTAAACGGATGTTTTCTCGAAGAAAACTCTAATAAAATATCGTTTATGATATCCGTTTACGATTCGCCTACGAATACTGTTTCGCTTTAAAATGTTCAGTGCCTACGAGTGTCGTAAATGTATCGAAAAACCACTCGTATATGAATCTTTTTACGTCCGTTTTTTTATCGTAAATGTAGAAATTTTACAAACATACATACTTACTTTTAAAATATTGAGTTTGAAATTTTTCTTTTCCTTTTTTTTTTGACATGATAGAAAAAAGTTTCTTTTGTTATTGTTTTCTTATTCGAGAATAGCTCGTAGATCGCAATGTTCGTAAAATGTACGGTACCTTGCTGGCTGGGTAGTTTTTAATCGACTTTTATGATTTGTTAAGAAACGCCTTCGAATATAAAAATCAATTTATCTCGAAATCATATTTTTCGACTTAAGCGATTATTTCAAATTACCGCAGATATCGAATACTCAGCTGTTAGCTCTAACTAAAGTACCATTTCGAATTGCCATATAACAAAAAATATTTCTGTACCTTTATGAATGTAACTAAGTCTGCCATAACACTTGTAGTGCTTTGATGCTGCCGAAATACAAGTTGAACCTAGCTATGTTTTAGTAAATAAGATTGCATCACCAAATCATAAAATTTACGCTGCCACGCCTATTTTTTAACTTTAATCTGCTTTTTTTTCACTGTTTACTTACATATGTGTGTGTTGTTATATTAGTCTAATATCACTTACTACGGGTGTAATATGTGTGGTGAATTTACATATTTGCCTCCTCGATAAACTTAAGTTTAAGGAAAGGTCAGGCTGTTGATTATGATAAGATCCAAGGGAAAGTCACGTTAATAATTGGCAAAAAAAAAATATATCTGACCTGGCGCTAGAGTTCATAACGAAGTTTTTTAGCAAATTATTCGAAAACTTATATTAAATGACTTGCCAAACCCAAATTTGTAAACTCATTTATCATCATCAAGAGCCAAATATGCCACAGAAAACAGGCAACCGTATACACATCAAATGTGAGTTTAGGAAAAAAATTATATGGAAGTATTTTCAAATAACAATAAAAAAAACATGTTCACGAATTTTCTAAACTATTCTTGTATACAATTTTGTAGTCCATTTTCATAACAACTCATGCCGTTTATTTTAATTACGTGAATTTAAATGAGCTATTGGCCATTTTTTTAATGAAGAAAAATTGAAAAATTTTTTTTGGTAGAAGTTATGGATCCATTTCGGAGACCACCACATCCCCTCATCAGACTTCTTCCAGCGACCTCAACCGAGAATCGAACTTAAGTCGTTCGATTGGTAGTCACAGGTCTATCCCATTGAGCTACCACCGCCGTCAGCTTTGTTTCGCTTAAATTTCAATTTTCCCTCCATTACAATCCACATACCAACAACAGTAGCTTAATGACACCCTGCCTTTGCTACCTAGTATGTTGGTGCGATAGTGTTATTTTAATTACATTTTATTCGGCAGCTATTTAACATTTTAAATGGCGGACTGGCGTTAAAAAAATTAAAGTGAATACAGAAATTTGTAAACCTGGGGGTTTTTAAATCTACTTTAATACACTATAATATAATAATACAATGGCGCTATTATAACTCTGACGAGTTTTATGGCCGAGCTTCTCTCCCAATTCGAGGTGTGCTCCTTTTGTTTTTCCTACTAATTGGGTGGACCTACAGTTTTATGCCGGCTCCGAACGGCGAATGCATTTTTTGTGAGAAGCTTTTTCATGGCAGAAATACACTCGGAGGGTATGCCGCCCATTGCCGAGAGGTGACCACTGCTCTTAAAAAATCCAATAATTGGATTTTTACTAATTAGAAAAAATTTTTGGTGTTTTGCTCGGACCGTGGTTTGATCCCGAGACCTCTGGCATAGCAGGCGAGCACTCTACCCACTGCACCACAGCGGCCACACTGCGCTTAAAATATTAGTTTTTGTTAAATTAAAATTTATATAATACTTAAAAGCTAAAAAAAATATACATTTTTAAAATAAATTGTAAATAGATGGACATAAAAAAACTATAACTTTGTGAAACAACTGACTCACTCAAAATGAGTGATAAATGATGAATGACTAATGATTAATGATGAAAGGTGAATGATGAATGATGATGAAAGATGGATGATGAATGATGGATGATGAATGACGAATGATAGAAGATGAATGACGAATGATGGATGATTAATGATAAATGATAAATGATGGATGATGAATGATGAATGATGAATTATGAATGGTGGATGATGAATGATGGATGATGACTGATGAATGGTGAGTGATGAATGGTGAATTATGGATATGAATGATAACTGACGAATTATGAATGGTGAATGATGAATGATGATGATGAATAATGAATAATTAATGATGAATGATGGATGATGAATGACGAATGATAGATGATGAATGACGAATGATGGATGATAAATGATAAATGATGGATGATGAATGATGAATGATGAATGATGAAATATGAATGGTGCATGATGAATGGATAATGATAAATGATAAATTATGAATGATGGGTGATGAACGATGAACGATGAATGATGAATGATTAATGATGGATGTGAATGATGAATGATAAATGATGAATGATCACTGATGGATGATGAATGCTAATTAATGATGGATAATGAATTACGAATGGTGACTGATGAATTAAGAATGATGGATGATAAATTATGAATGATGAATTATTAATGATGAAAAGTGAATGATAAAAGGTGAATTATGAATGATGAATTATAGATGATGAATGATGAATGGTGAATGATGAATGATCGACGATGAACGATGAATGATGAATGATAAATGATGAATAATGAGTGATGAATAATGAATGATGAATAATGATGATGATCATGATAGTGATAATGAAGATGATGATTGACCATTTTTAAGTCAAAACTAATAGGTCAGTGTATTTTGCTGCGCTCTGTATCTCATCGCTCGTACTCATCCCTTGGAAATTACTATGACTGATGATAGTTTAAGCTGCAATTCATGCTCTTTTACAAAATTTAGTTATTTTGGTTTTTGTTTTTGCGCTGCGGGTGGAAGTTGCGCTGATTTTTGTGCGTGTGAAAGGCTCGAATGCTGGTCTAAATTATGTGCTGTGGTGTGAGATGTACAGATAAATACATATGTAGATATATATGCTATGTATGCATGTATGAGCAAAATAACCATTTCGAAATTTTTGCGCAATATTTTTTGTTTTCTGCCTCTTTTATTGCTTAGAAATTCACTTTTAATTGCAAATATTTTTTTCTGCTCCTTTGGACTTGTTTTAAAAATATGTTAATTAAAATATGTACAAAAATAAAAATAGACTAAAAATAAAACAAAAAAATAATACAATTATTAACCAGTTTTTTCGAGTGCTCATATTCTTACTCTTACAATGCTTTGTAATATTTTTATTTTTGTTTTTTTTTTTTCAAATTTGTACATTTTCAAACATTTTTTTTTACTTACGCCGTTATCAACATTGCGCTTTTGCTTTATATTTTCGTTGTGCTTGTTGGCCTCCGCTGGCTGCCTTTGTTTCTGTTTTTTTTTTTTTTTGTATACAAATTTGTTTTTGCTTTTCGCGCAAATAAACAAATTAAGTGTTTATTATTTTGCAATTAAAAATTTCGTACCAGCGCAGTCATGGATTTGGAATATTCTTGAAGATTTTTTACTGCAATTTCTAAATTGAAAATTTTGCGAGCAAAATTAGCAAAAGTAGCTATTTAACAATTTAGCGCGATACGAGTATGTTGTTGGTGGAATGCATGTGTTGCTGTAATATGAAAATGTAAATAAATGAATTAGTCAAAAATTTGTTAAAAATTGGTGTTCCATTTTCATTTAGATTCTTACAGAAATCGGCGACGTTCGTTTCATTTTAAGCGAGCGGAAAGAGTGGTTTTTTCTGGCAAAAGTAAATTGAAAAGTAAAAAATATCTTTGCACTATGTACATAAATAGTATGTTATTATCCTCCAAACAAAAATCAATTAAGTGTTTTTTACGTAAAAAAGCAAACAAAACTTAACAAATATTACTATTAACTAAATATGTGTTTGCATACTCTTATTTACCAGTGTGTTTTTTTTACTTTAATTTCGTATTTGCTTGAACTATTTTGTGTTCCCATGCTTTTTTCGTAGCAATAGTAACTGAGAGCCGAACATGAGTAGGTTTGCTGACAATAAAAGCATTTACTCGTATTAGTCAGTTGTGTTGTGATTTTTGTAAACGATAAAATAGTGGGCATTTCGTCACTTGAGTCATGGGAAAAAATGTCGCATTGTTGAAATATCAAATTTGGAAATGAAAATTCAAAATAAAAAGTAAAAAAAAAAAAGTATTAAACGATTTTATGTTTGTCAAGCCAAATTAAACAATTAAAAAGTTGTTGAACATTTACTTGGATGAACAAGTCATGTGTGTATGTGTATATGTATATACTAGTTTTCAGATATTGGATGCATCTTTCGCATGTTAACAATATGAATGGATCTGCATTTAGAAATATAAAAAGACTAATGGAATTGTGATAATTTGTATGTAGTTTTCATCATACTAACAACCACCCAGTTTTTTTAAACTTTCTCAAGCAGTAACAAAAAGGGCCCCATCTATCGTGAAATAGTTCGAACTTTTATTCTGTTAGTGGATTTCTGGATAGCAAAAAGGTACTTTACTGCAAAATTATAGAGCAAAAAAAAAATACAATACACATTTCGCCTAAAATGCATTCAAATCTTGATAATTATCCTGCAAACTTAGGTGCTGAAAATGATGAACACGGTGAGAGATTTCATTCGTATCTGTATTTGTATTTATTTATAAAAAAAAGTATATTAGTACAAGAAGATCACTAGGAGATCTTTTATAGTACAGCATTTAAGAACATAATAGTAAGAAATTAACTCAATTAAATTAAAATTAAAATTCCCATTTTAGACTCAAGTTAAAAGGAGACGAAGAAAAGAAGAGAAAAAATAAGTAAATAAAATAAATGTATAATTAAATAAATACATACGTATCTAACAGTAGCTTAAAGTATTAAGTTCAGCGCAGTTTGCAAGTCCCAATGCAAGTTTTTATGTACACATCAAAAAGTAAATAAAATAAAATAAAATAAAATAAAATAAACATGAAAAAAAAGTAAAAATATACATATATTTATATATATAAATATATTTATTGACGAAAATACGAATATAAAATGTTCCTAAAGTTGCTTTTGTTTAAACTATTACAGACCGAAACAGGAATGGAATTCCAAATTCGAATAGCATTGACAAAAAATAGCCTTGCAGAGGGCACGAGATTGTAGCTAGCAGTGTTTAAAAAACTGGCATAAGTTTCATTTCTGTTGATTTTGATTTTGATTCCGCTTCTAAAAATCAGAAGTCGCAGTTAATCAATATGAAAAAATATGAAAATGAACGATTTTGCCTGATTTTGATTTTGCGCTGATTTCATATTGCTCAAAATCAAAAGCAGCCTGATTTCAAAATGAACAATTTTGCCTGATTTTGATTTTGCGCTGATTTCATATTGCTGAAAATCAAAAGCGGCCTGATTTCAAAATGAACAATTTTGCCTGATTTTGATTTTGCGCTGATTTCATATTGCTGAAAATCAAAAGCGGCCTGATTTCAAAATGAACAAATTTGCCTGATTTTCATTTTGTGCTGATTTCATATTGCTGAAAATCAAAAGCAGCCTGATTTCAAAATGAACAATTTTGCCTGATTTTGATTTTGCGCTGATTTCATATTGCTGAAAATCAAAAGCAGCCTGATTTCAAAATGAACAAATTTGCCTGATTTTCATTTTGTGCTGATTTCATATTGCTCAAAATGAAAAGCAGCCAAATATCAAAATTAGCGATTTTGCCTGATTTTCATTTTGTACTAATTTTGATTTTGTGCTGATTTCATATTGCTAAAATCAAAAGCAGCCAAATATCAAAATCAATGCTTTCACAGTTTTGCTATTTACGCTTACATGCGCATACATACATATGTATGTATACAAACGTAATACAGAGGGTAAGAAATTATGTACATACACACATGTGTTCATGGAAGCGTAAATAGCAAAACTGTGAAAGCATTGATTTTCATATTTGGCTGCTTTTGATTTTAGCAATATGAAATCAGCACAGAATCAAAATTAGCACAAAATCAAAATTAGCACAAAATGAAAATCAGGCAAAATCGCTAATTTTGATATTTGGCAGCTTTTGATTTTAGCAATATGAAATCAGCGCAAAATCAAAAGCAGGCAAAATCGTTCATTTTGAAATCAGTCCACTTTTGATTTTGAGCAATATGAAATCAGCGCAAAATCAAAAGCAGGCAAAATCGTTCATTTTGAAATCAGGCCGCTTTTGATATAAAGTAATATGAAATCAGCGCAAAATCAAAATCAGGCAAAATCGTCATTTTAAAAAGCGACGAATATCAAAATCAAATAAAATCAAACATTTCACGACTTTTGCTAATTCCGACTGCAGTTTTTTAAACACTGGTAGCTAGGCATGATCAAGTTAATAGTTTTTGAAGGCGATATGAAGGTATGTATCTTGGTACGAGCATATGATGAGAAATTATTTTTTGCACAATCATACTTGTAACAAATCCAGAAAATCACAAAAGAGTAGTAAAAAGTACATACTCACATTCCTAATTATTTTTATTCTCTCCTTAAAATCGCGAAATACAGATATTTTTTATTCCATTAACTTTTTGATGTGTAAACATCTTTGCTGTAGCTACGAGTGATTTCGAAAAACAGGTAAAGTTTACGCGTAAACGTAAATGACCTTTGTGTTAGTGCACTGCTGCGTCCGTGTGAATCGCTTGGCACTGTCAGTGGTAGGTAGGCAGATAGACATGTACTTACAAATGCTTGCATGCATAGCCGTGCAAATGCAAATATCAACGAAGCGAAGTGAAGTTGTTGTTGTTGTTGTTTTCTGCAATAATGCGACAAATAGGCAAAATAAAAAGGACCAACCTGTTTGAACATGTATGCAAATGTGTGGATATGCACACCTACCAAAACGAGGACCCGGATAATCCTTGAATGTTTCTGAGCAAAATTGGTATCAAATGAAAGGTTCTGAGCAGAAATTCTATACGGAGCTCTACTCTTTATGATTCCTATGTCGAGTCCCAAGATATGGGTCAAAACGATGACCCTGATGATCCTGGAATATTTCTGAGCAATATTGGTATCAAATGAAAGGTGTTGAGCAGGGATTTCACATAGAGCTCTATTCATTTATGAGTCCTAGGTCGGGTCCCCAAATATGGGTCAAAATGTGATCACGGATTAACCCGGAATGTTTCTGAGCAATATTGGTATCAAGTGAAAAGTGTTGAGCAGGACTTTTCCACGGAGCTCTACTCTTTATGATTCCTAGGCCGGGTCTCCAGATATGGGTCAAACGTGGACTCTGATGATCTTGCATGTTTCTGAGCAATACAAAACAAAACAAAATAAAAAATCAAAATTCAAAAACCAAAAACCAAAACAAACAACAAAATAGTAGCAGTCACAATGACAACAAAAAATTATAAAAACGATAGTCGCATTTTAATCCATAGAAAACCAGGAAAAAAGGAATAAGGAAAAGGGAATAAATATCCGATTTCGAAACTGTTTACACATCAATGTTCATGAATACTCGTTATTCACGCTTTAATTTTTTTCCTATTAATCGCTGTTTTGAGAGACATTGTGCACTTCAAAACTCGCCACAAATGGAAAGAAATAATGCTAAATGTTACTCTCTTTTTTGTTGTTTGCATTTCCGACAGCGCACAGTGGTTCGGCTCCATACATTTTGCGGAAAAAAATAGAAGGAGTGGTCCTAGGCCATTGAAATTTTGCACAGAGGTTATATGTGAGCTAATTAAGAAATTTTCAAAAAATGGTTGAAATCGGTAAACCCCTAGGGGTACCTCCCTTGGACCTATAAAAAATGATTTAAATACAAATTTTAGTTTCAGCTAAAAAAAAATTAAGATATCGTCACGAAACTTGGTACATGAGTTACCCTCATTAAAGGCATTGACAGCACCAAAAATTTTTTGAAATCGGCCACTCCCTAGGGGTATCTCCCTTGGACCTATAATAAAAATTTTTAAAGAAAAATTTTAATTTCAGCTCAAAAAATTAAGATATCTTCACGAAACTTGGCGCATAAGTTACTGTCATGAAAGATATCGACAATACCAAATATAGGCGTGATTGGCAAACAACCACGCCCACTTTTCCTATACCTTTTATTCAAAAACAAATGAAGATATACACACTAAAAAATAATTTAGTAAATTTACGCTTAATAAGGTAGGCAACTGTTTGCCTACCTTAATAGCTGCAATTTTATACACGGGAAGTGTACATCTAAAATTAAACACTTTATGTGCAAGAGTTAAAACATCACATGTTGACTTATATATAAATTTACACATTAAAACAGCATTACGAATGCTTACTTTCAAACATCACTTGCGTACGCGTAAACTTTTTGGTTAATATTTACCGTTCGTATGCGGAAATATGTTGATATTTACACAAAAGTTGTTCGAAATTATTTAACGATGTATATTTGCTATTAAAAGAATCACAATATTATGCAAAAAATGCTTTAGAGTAAATTTTGGCATTTTTTTCGCGTTAGTACACACTTTTTTGTTGAAATACCAACTTATTTCTATGGTAAGTTTACATGCTGTTTTTAGAGTGTACGTTTTCAGTAACTGAAAAGAGCCCTTGTAAAAATTTTATGTACTTAATGATTATATTTATAATACCTATAATCGAAAATATAACTATGTATGTATATATGGAAAGAAAAAAAACAAATATAAGAAAAATGTTTAATGATTTAGCATATCCTTGACAACACGATCCAATTCCACACACTTTTTGTTGGGTTGTCGTCTTATGGACTTTATATAATGATCAGAACTTGCCAGTAATCGATTAACAACATCTGTATTGGTAGAAATTCTATCACTTTTCCTAGAAAACATAAGCCTAGAAATCATAACCCCTATTTACTAGTAAGGGTTAACTCAGAACATGATAAGGAGTTCAACTTTTCTGCTGAGAAAGTATCAATAATTCTTCTTGTTGTGTGATCAAGTAAACTTTGCAAATGAACAGCAGCATATGTTTCTGTTACTACAATTTCGTCGGGATAACATTTTTTTTCATCTAATACCTTAAAATAAGCTGGTAAAATGTTTAAACAAATGTGTTTGTTGCTATTGTTGTTTGCAAACCGTAGTGTTATGACGAATGTGTTTATCGTTATTTTTGTTTGCATTACCAGTGATTCTAACAAATTAGGTGTATAATTTACCAATCTGCATTTTTATCTAATCCTCTCTATGCCTTCATATTCGTAAACAAAATATGTCACATAGGATGTAAACATTAATATATACGCATGAGCCTAAAAGCATGCTACATATGTCAATTTTATCAAAATTTGATGGGACTTTCGACATTTAAATCAAGTTTACATCGATTGGGGAAAATATGGGAAAAAAATTTTAACAGAAATCGATAGAAGACATTCCAAACTTTCATTTTATTACAGTTAGCGAGTGTAGCACGCTGTAGCACACAAACTTTTTGTCCATCGAAGTTAGAAAAGGTAGCATTTATGAAGTACCATTTTTGCTGGCCTATATTTTTTTTAATATTTGGCCGATTGC
Organism: Urophora cardui; assembly: GCA_960531455.1. NCBI lineage: Eukaryota > Metazoa > Arthropoda > Insecta > Diptera > Tephritidae > Urophora > Urophora cardui. Next base: position 31,852,910 of record OY482672.1, on the reverse strand, counting down.
ACTGATTTTTTCTTTAATTATTCAAGGAAGTGCTATATTTTCGTTTAAACTCACAACAGGGACAATAGAATATAAGTTATAAGGAAAATTTATAACTAAAGTTAGCAAAAATTTCAAGCAGTTTTTGTTGAATAAAATTTTTCTGACTTCTGATACCATTATTTTGTAAAAAGAAATCAACTTTTTGCAAACTTGTCATGAATTGTTCATATTTGAACATATTTTTATAAGACTACATCATTAGAATCTGAAAATTAGGTATTGAAAAAAATGAATTTTTTCCGCGGCTGAACCACTGTGCAGCGTAGGATTGCGATGTCCATATTGTGGAACGAATTTCCGTCATCCCAAGATGCTGAAGATGGCACATTGCCGAAACCGGTTTATAACCAAATCAAAGTTGACAAGGAATGATGGAAAATCCTTTCCACAATACATCTTTAATGTTACTCCTTAATAAAGTTTGATGAAGAAACCCAATTTTTGTTGTTGAAATTTTACTCTTCTGGAAAATTTAAGTTAAGGACTCTCAAAAAAAATTGGTAAATATAAGTAATGGTACATCCAATTATTGCTAAATTAGTCTTAAAATGTTCACAATTAAATTCTCTATGGGATGGAGGGGCTAACTTTTTCCCCCATATAATTTTTCAGATTTTAGAACAGTCGAGTCTGTCATTTCTTAAAACAATTCGATTTCTTTTACCAATTTTTTTCATTCTTTTTGCCATTGTAGACAAACTACTTGACCAATATTTGAGTGTGAAGGCAAAAATTGTTTGCTAGAGCTCTCTCTACCAAATCTTCCTAGATGTCAACTTGCCACGATGCCTAATAAAAGTTTTTGATGCACTTATGTGATGCAATGTCTTGCATATATGGCTTTTTCTACATTTTTACCGATATCTCAGAAACTGGGTCTAGCACAAAAACAATAATGATGATATTCGACATGAGCATAAATTTTGCTTTAGAAAAGTTTTATTTCATTTTTGATGGTTAAAAAAATTTGACGAGTAGTGTAATTTTCTAGAAAATTTTAACCCTCTACCGACCTTCAAAATTCCATTTTTCTCGGACTTTCTAAAAAAAGGGGTCAAAACGACCTCTTCGTAGGGGTGTTATAAAGTATTCTACGAAATTAAAGGCCGCGCAATTTTACTATATGTTTACTAACAACGATACGTATTTTAACCCTTTTTTTCCTTTATGTAAAAACCACTCAGGGTAAATGCCGCAAATTTAAAATGGCAATACAAAAATTTAACATCAAGGAGGAAAACGGTATGAGGGTTTATGGATAGTGCTCTTTCATTCTGTGTGGGAATTATTCCGCCCACAGATAACAACCCTCAATTTATGTTACAGTGTAATAATTGCAACAATGTGTATGAGTAACTTTTTCAGACAGGGACTTTTGAAAGTTTATTCGTTCGTTTTAATGCTAACTCTTCAGAATACGGATGGATTTTGCAATAAATTTTTAATAGACATTATACACCTTTAAATACTGGTTCACAGTCCATCAAAAACTCAAAATCAACAAAAATTTCACATAGCCTTATTTGTAAGTGGACTACTCACTTCTCAGTTGTTAAGTTTTTTTTTTATTAAAAACATACAATATCATTATTTAATAACCTTCACTTGAATGCGAACTGGAGAGATTGAGTACTTAGGGCCGGTTTCACCATCTCCGGTTAAGCACTTAACCAGAGATTTTTGCCCGGTTAAGCAATTTATTTGACAGCTCGCCATACAGTTTACGTCAAACTAACCAGCGATTAAATTAACCGGAGGTGGTGAAACCGGCCCTTAATCTCACGCACATTCAAATTAATTATGTAACTCACTGAATGATGAACAGAAGCTTCTAGAAACATTTTGTAATTCTTGCAACAAAACAATAAAACATTAAAACGAAAATTTAGCGGACTTTGTTCCTGAAAACTCATTTTCTTTTACTCATAAAGCAATGCATAGAATTTAAGGCCAATGCGGCTGCGCAAATTCACTTACAAAAAAACTAAACGCATGTGTCTTACTTTTTTTTTTTTAATTGTACTCAATAAAACTTTGAGTTAATTATTCGACTCGTTGCAACATTAAAGTGTAGAATTGTTGGCCAATAAAAATACCCATAAATGATTGCATTAGTAGTGTGTTATTCGCATAAGTGTGCAGTAAAAAAACTGAAATGATACAAAATTAAATCAAAAACAAAAAAAAAACAAAACGAAATCGAAATCGAAAAAAAAAAAAAAAACCAAAAAGAAAAACAAAAACAAAAACAAAACCAAAAACGAAACAAAACCAAAAACAAAACCAAAATCGAAAACAGAATACAAATACAAATACAAAAAGCTAAAAGCTAAAACAAAAGCAAAGTGCTTTTGCTGCTACATATGTACATATGTACTCGTATTGGCCACTGTTCTCTGGCCTCTGGCCTGTGATCGACTTTAACTACTGCAATTTTCTGATTGTCCGCTCATAATGGAGCTAATCGTTCAGCTAGTAAAACCGGTTAAATTAATATTATTGCAAAATTGTAAAAAAATTCCATTCGAATATGATGCAAAGCAAAGCAAAGCAAAGCAAAGATACGAAGCGCAAATACGAAAAATAGGAGAAGCACGATAAATGAAAAAGTTAAAACAACAAATAGTAGCCACAGGAAATAGTCTAAATATTTAATCACCGATTTTAAAGCCCATTAAATATGTATGCCTTCCCTGCAAAAATTCCGAGTACTCCATTCGCTAATCCATGAAGTGCTCGCTATGGACCAACCGATTACTCCATAACTTGCCACATTTCATACAAAAAATATGGTCCATTTAACATTGCATGTCATTGCGATGGAGTATATACTCCAGTCCCGCATAACAATCAAATTAATCCATGGAGTACCTACATTGGATTAATTGATGGAGTACCTAACAGTTAGCCGAACATAACAACAAAACCAAATGTTTATCGCGACGACGACGAATGACGTGTATACCCTGCAAAAAATGCGATTAATCCGGGACGTGTCCGGGATCAATCGCAAGGGAGCATGCGACTAATACAATTTTACATCCCTTTATATGCATTTGTTCGAGCATGTCCTATGAAGAGACTAATTGTTCAACTTGTATACCCGAACGGGTACCAATGTAGATCAATCGCTTTCATCCCCAACGGGTACAAATGTAGATCAATCGCTTTCAGCACGAACAGGTACAAATGTAGATTTTTCCAAGTTGTTAGCCAAGGCAATTTTTAATAACAATCTTTAAAAAATTGGAAATGTTCATACATATTTAAATAAAGATTTTATAATGTTTTACTTTTGTAAAAAAATCTCAATAAATAAATAAAAAAATTGTAAGTTTTGAGTATGCATTATATGAGCGTAATGTAAAGGATTTTTTCATAGAATATTTTAGGCAACATTTTGTTAAAATTATTATTAATCATTGTTATTAAAAGAAAGAGTGTTCAATTCGTTTTACCGGTTGTTCTACAATTTTTTAAATACATTGCATATTTTTGTAAAATTTCTACATTTAAGGAATCTAGATTTTTACCCGTTCGGAATGAAAGTGATTAATCTACATTTATACCCGTTCGGGATGAAAGCGATTAATCTACATTTATACCCGTTTGGAAACAATTGGTCTACAATTAGTCTACATTTATACCCGTACGGGAACAATCGGGGACTAATTGTGGACAGATTGTTCTCGAAAGAGATCAATCCGGGACAAATCTCTTTCGGGATTAATCGCACATTTTTTGCAGGGTACATTCAAACATATCGCCCGTTTTATGCAATAGGGATTTAACTCGAAATTTTCGATTTCTTGGATTTTGCCATATATTTCAATAACTAGTTAGTGCCTTTGAGTCTAGTCTTATCAAATACTCAAAAAGATAAAAATGGCGAAAATAGAAGTGATTTTGTAGTTAGCCGTAGAAGGAAACTATTTGAAATTATAAAACTTTATTTGCGTTTTCCCAAAAAAATTTTTTTTTTAGTTAAATCCCTATTGCATAAAACGTGCGATATGTATGTATGTAGTTATGTATGTATACACATATCGTCGTCGTCGCGATAAACATTTGGTTTTTGTTATGTTCGGCTAACTACGAACCGATGCAGATACATGAATCGGTCGTTTGGGTTATGTTAGTGGCAGTGATGTGATACGTAGGGAAAATTCCCTACATGTAGGGATTTTAGTCGGAAAAAAGTGACCGTAGGGAAAGAAGGACAGATTTTTATAAAATATCTAAATGTAGGGATTTTTTGGCAAAGTCAAATCAAAATTTCAATTCAACTTTTTTTCACTTCAACACTGACTGTCGATCTGAATAATGAAAATGCTGCGAAGATGAGTTAAATCGCGAACCCTTCAATGACGTAATTGGAGAGGGAATACCGTATAGTAAACTATCTAATAACACGATACTTTTAATCAGGGCATCGGAGCAAAAGATTTTTTTGCTCTGGCTATGCTACGAATTTTTTTCCCCTTACGACCAACTAGATGGTATTTTGTTGGTATTTCGTTTGGCTTTTTCAATATAGCTTGCTCGCTTACACCAACGCAAAACTGTATTTGACCATCTCCTTCACACAAAAAACCTTGTAGAATACCAGAAAAAACGTAGTGTCATATGGGCTAAAGCAAAGTATTTGACGCAATAACTTTTTTTTTATTATTTTTTAGAGAAATGCTGTACCTATGATAGTATCAATGAAATGTTTCGTTCCCTTACATATTTATATGCCTACGTCTACCTACCTATATATCGCACGTTTTATTCAATAGGGATTTAACTAAAAAAAAAATTTTTTTGCGAAAACGCAAACAAACTTTTAGAGCCTATACACACTTGCGACTCAATCGATTTAGTCGGGCTTTGATTTGCATGGGAATGTATGAAAGCATTCACACTACATTCAATTAGTCGAACAACTGAAACAGTTGGTTTTGCATACAACAGCCCAATTCGCTTAATCGATTGAGTCGCAAGTGTGTATAGGCTCTTATAATTTCAAAGAGTTTCCTTCTACGGCTAACTACAAAATCACTTTTATTTCCGCCATTTTTATCGTTTTGAGTTATTTTATAAGACTAGACTCAAAGGCATGGCCCAGTTATTGAAATATATGGCAAAACCCCATAAATCGAAAATTTCGAGTTAAATTCCTATTGCATAAAACGTGCGATATATATGTTACATACAACGCATTAATACATATATTTTTTTATTATAATAATTGTTCAAAACAGTAAATCATCAGTATTTTATTGTAATTTTTTTTTGATTTCTTTGAGAGCCAGTGTGTATGCAGTATGCAGTAGAACAGTCGATTTTCATTATTTAGTAAAAGAAAAAACGTTCATCTACTGACGTGCGGTTTCTTCATTGTTCTAGCATGGAAATAACTAAAAAAAGTGTAGGGAATTACGTAGGGAAAATTTGAAACAAGCGTAGGGAAAAGTAGGGATTTTTTTATTGCTCTGTAGGGAATTTCCAAAAAAGTATCTACCATCACTGGTTAGTGGTCACTTTGAAGTACTCCAACCTTCCACAAATGGAGCATATAATCCAATGATTTTTGCAGGATTTATATGGTTGAGAAATATACACACATACCAATTGAAGCAAAAGAATATTGGCATTTAAGGCGAAAAAAGTGGCGTGACTAAATTAAAACAAGTAAAACAGTGAAACTAATACTAGTATTCTGTAAGCTGTCTCAAGTCACTAATAGAGACTTTTGGAGACTTTTTCGTGGTGAGATTGATTTTGAGACAATTTGGTATTCCGTAAGCGAGCTCACGTCTCAAGTCTCAAAAAATACGTCACTAATTAGTGACCTGGTGGCGAGGAGGTCACAAAATAAAGAAAACATTGAGGTGAACTAAATAAAGCGTCAAAATTTATAAAAACTTACAATTTGTTTGCTCTTTGCTTGTTCGCTTGCTATTTTCTGCAATAAAACAAGTTTATTTGTATGAAATTAGCAAAATAATAAAATTTTGCTGGTTTTGCTGACTTACTTTTTTCCGCCATTTCGATCAAGTGTAAATAGTGATGTGATACGATATTTATCGATATTTCAATGTTTTACGTTACATGACTTTTTTTGCGAATCGGTTCCGATAAAACACGCATAAAACATTATATTCATAACTATTTTTATAAGTGATAAGTAGTAATGATACGCTTTATTTTTTTAATGCAATATATTGCTCATAAATTCATTTCCAAAACCTATTTTCGTATGTAATCGATTAGTGAGTATTCGTTAAATTATTTTGTTATCTCAAACAGTCTCAGTACATTTTCACCACAGTCTTTGGTGAAATTTTTAGTGACTGTGGCTTACAGAATACCAAAAATGGCTCAAGTCACTAAAAATGTCTCATGTCTCAAATCTCAAATTTTGTGACTTGAGATGAGACGGAGTTACAGAATTCGCCTATAAATCTATTTAGCTCTGAAATGAGACACGCGTGGTAATAAAATTGAAAAATAAAACAGGAAAAGCAGTAAAAATAAATATAACTTAAGAATTCCAACAGGTTTCCCATTATCTATACTCGCATCCAAAGCCACAATGGAAAATTACCTTCATTTATAACCGCAAAGGAGCAATAAACGAAGGCGAATGAACTTCCAAATGTGGAAGCTGAAGGATGGATGGAATAACTTTGGTTGCGAAATTGACCTTCAACTTTGCTAAGTTGTGGAAAATTTAATGATTACAGTGTATAAAAAAATATGTAAATCAAATAAGTATTTAAAAATAATTGGGCAATTCTCAAGCTCTTGAAAAGTATTCTAAAGTTGTAAAGTGACATAGGTACTTTTACAACAGAGCGTTGATTTTTCCCATACAAATTAGAATAACACCAATAGAACAGCTGGAGCCGCCGAAAAAGCGTAACGGTATTTCCAAAACACTCACGCATATTTCGACATTGTACTTAAGACGATTAGAAAGAATGAGGATGTAGGCAAAAGGTGAGATAGTGGAATCAGAGTTCCTCTGCAAACTTCCCACATTTTTTATAAAGCTGAAAAGTTTGTTGAGAGAATGTGCATCCATTCTCAGTAAATCCAGCTGGCCCGAGAATGCACAATCTTAGTGTAGCGAAAACCGCACAGGTGCAGAGAAAATGCTGTGTGACGTCCGTCGTGTCCTCCACCAAACAAGATAGGCATAATAAGTTCTCGTTGATGCCTATGTTGTTCACGTGCTCTCTCCACATGGATTGTGATCAACGCCGCAAGGACTCGAAGCTCCCTCACATGCAGTGACACAGAAGTATTTTGCATTAAAATTTTGTTGAAAAAAATGTGGAGGTATTTTGTCCCATTCCTCGAACAAAACAGCTTTTAGGCCATTCTTTGGAGAAATCTTCTGTTTTCTCACATAAGCTTCAAGATGGGACCAACAATTTTCTATCAGGCCTACGCGCCATTTTTTTTTTTTTTTGGAAGTTCTTCGTTTTTAAAAGTGTACACATCAGTAGTTTGCAGAGTTTTATGGAAACACAACTGCATTAGAGAACTGTTGCCAAATTTTGTCCCGCCCGTGACGGCAAATAAATTCTTTGTTTTTTTCTCAAAAGTATTGATAATCACTCGCTGAAAGTTTTTTTAGAAGATAAACTATAATATGTTGTTGACTCACAGTTTCCCATCATCAAAAACGGTAATCGCTGATCGGCTTAATTCAAATCCTGTACCTTTTAGAAAAATATGCGTACAAATGTCACACCCGTGACGTTGCAACGGCGCAGAAGCAAATAAATGATGTTTAAATTGCATTTAATTTAGTGTTATCTTTCTCACTATTACAAGCATAACATTCACTCTGCTAATCGATGTCATTAACCAGGAAAAGATGTCAAAATTTATGAACCAAAAGACTACTTTTAACATACGCAAGAATATTACTAATAGCAGAAAAAAGCCAGACATTCGAGCAATTATGAATATGTGTATGCATGTGTTAAAATTGGCACTGAAGGCAACTTTTGTTACTGCAAACGATGCGGGCAAAGAAGTCGGAAGATCCTTTCAAGGCTAGAAAGTGAAAGGATCTGTGTGTTAAAAATGTTTTTTTTTATTATCATTACCCAACAGAGAACCTGTTTTCTGTAATAAAAACTACTTTATGGCGGAAATATCTTTAACTCAGGCATAGTAAAGAGTTTGCTTTTAAATAAAATAATGGCACTGAAAACAAAGTTAAAACACATATGACGCTTGTAACGACACTGACTGCGGCTAACCAAAATGAGGATGAGCCACCAATTTACACGGAAAGAATTTTTTACTAGAATCAATGCCGAGACAAGAAAAATTAGACTTGATTTTGAACTTAGAATATAATTTCTTAATATCAAGAAAATCCAAGAAAATTGGATTTTAAATATATAAGTAAACATTTTCTTGCTTCAAGTGAAATTGGATTTTAAATAAATAAGAAATAATTTCCTTACGGTAAGTGTTTTTCTCTTGTTTTTAGAAATAAAAAATTAAGAAATATTTTTTTTGTTGCAAGTAAAACTTTTCTTATACGAGCTTAAGAAAATAAGAAAATATTAAATATAAAATTAAGTAAAAATTTTCTAAAAATATTAAAAACGTAAAAAATAAGGAAAATGAAATCTAATCATGAGGGATTAGAAAACCATAATTAGTCAACTAGTACTTATTTTCCTAGGACTTGTTAACTGAAATGACAACATTTCAATTAATATAAATGAAGAGTGAACTCCTTATACCAAATGCTTCACTAACAATCTGAGAATTGCAGAAATATTCAGAAATATGCAAAGCGGATGGCAAATAAAAAAAAAATACATGTAACTTTGGAAATGCAAATTCAGCAAGAAATATTTTACTTCGCTCGAGAAAACGTTTTCTTATTTATTTTAAATTTTTTTTGCTGTAGTTTGTTGTTCCAATTCATCGAAACACAATTTACTTAAATTATTCTCGATGTTAGCAAAAAGATTTTCTTCATTTAAGTAAATTTAAGAAAAGGTGTTCTTATTTATTTAAACATTTTTTTTAACTTTTTTTGCTATAGATTTTGTAAGTGTTCTTGAATAAGAAAATAATTGTCTCATTTTTGGAAAACTCAATTAAAAATTTTCTAAATTGAGTTCAAGAAAGCATTTTTCTTGAATCAAGTATGCAAATTTCTTTCCGTGTAGCGTTAAAAGCAACATAAAAAAATAATTGTAACTGCATGCATCTACATACATACATAAGTATGTATACATATGTACATTTAGATATAAAAGGCATTCAAAGTTGCTTAAAAAGTGGTCAGCCTTGAGATGAACCCAATTATTTTGTAGATGGGCGTGCAAACAAAGCCACTAAAATGAGCAGACAGTCGCCAGTGGCGAACAAGAGCGAATAAGTAATGGAGGAAATAATGCAAGCAACAAAAGCGACTAACTAAAGAATGAAATAGTTTAATATGTATATGTGAATAAGAAGTTAATTGCAAAACAAAACAAAACAAAACAAAAAAAAAAACAAAAACCAAAAAACGAAAAACGAAAACAAAAAAAAAAAAAAAAAAGGTTTGTGTATTGAGTCTTTAGTTTGACTTTTTTAAATTGTTTGAACATTTTGAACTTGCCGACCAGTAATTTTGAATTCAACACTGTCCACATCCACTAACACTACTGCTGCAAAAGTATGAGCAACCTGCGTAATTACAAGCTTTTATTTAACTTCACTTTTTGTATGTATGTCTGTATGGGTGTATGTATGTCGTGGAATTTTGCAACGATCATTTAAGATACTTCTAGTTGAGCTAGGTACTTGAAATTTGGAACATAGTTCAGGATCCGAAGACAATGCAATGTGAAATAAAAAAAAATCCGATAGATGGCGCTGGTGTCGAGATATTTGTAAAATTCGTATTTACCGACCGAATTTGTTCATATTCGGTATATATATTGCCTATGAGAAAGTAAATACATCTGTGGAAAAAAATCGCCGCTAGGTGGCACTAGTGTCAAGTTATTTGTAAAATTCGTATTTACCGACCGAATTTGTTCATATTCGGTATATATATTGCTTATGAGAAAGTAAATATATCCGTGGAAATAAATCGCCGCTAGGTGGCGCTAGTGTCAAGATATTTAGAAAATTATTATTTATGAATCAATTTTGTTCCTATTTTGAACACGTATTACGAAGTAATCTATTCACAAAAGAGTATAGTAAAACCGCTTAAAAGACTCCACAGGAATTGGATAATAAAAAAACTGGCTGAGCAGAAACCATCAAAATGTTAAACATAGTGCACTTCATATTAAAAACTGTTGGACTATATTGATAGTTGGATGTAATATGCATTGTAAAACAAAAAAGGCAAAAATAAAACAAGTAAAAAAAAAAAATTTTAAAAAGCTTTTATTTAATATTAATATAAAAATTTACTAAAAAGGAAAAAAAACTATTTTTTTATATTTTTGAACAAGATTTATATTAGTCCTTAGTTCATTTGGATCTTAATTTCACTCTAAGCATACATTTAACGTATTTCTTCAAAGCATTTCTGTATATGTATCAACATAAATAAAAGCGCGGGTACTTATTAGATATTCATGTTATAAAACAGTATTGGTGAAATGGAAGGAAGCGATAAAAACTTTAAATTCCAATTACGTGAGATATACATTACGTAAAGAGGACCCGCGCTTTTATTTATACATACTATGGGGACACTGCTCCACAATTTTCTGAACTATCTCAACCATTGAAAGTGGTTTACTGAATTCCGCTGTGGTCGTACTAGCACAAGTAAAGCGGAATGTTCAGTTCACCCAAAAGAAGTAATCACGTCAGAAATCGTCGATAAAATCCATCGTAGAATGAAAATGTGTGAAATAGCTGCCATTAGAAGCATCTCAACTGAGTGAATATATCATATATTACATGAATATTTAGAGAAGAAGAAGTTATACGCACGATGGTTGCCGCGATTGCTTATACTCGATAATAAGCGTAATCAGGTGACAACTTCAGAGGAGTGTTTGGCGATGTTCAGCCGCAATCCGAACGAATTTTTGTGACGTTTTGTTACCGTAGATGAAACTTGGTTCCATCACACACACCAGAAACCAAGGAAAAACCAAAACAGTGTGTTTATCTGGGTTAACGTGCTGGAAAAAAGCCCAAAGTAGGTCTGTCGGCCAATAAGGTTATGGTCACAGCTTTTTTCATTCACATCGATTATCTTGAAAAGGGTAACAAAAATTACCGGTGAATATTACTCAGAGCTTTTGGACAATTTAGATCTTGATATGAAGCAAAAACGACCGCATTTGCAAGAAGCAAAATTATGTTTCATCATGACAATGCACGACCGCAAACGTGTGTAGTCACCATGGCAAAAGTTCATAAATTGCCTTACGAATTGCTACCTCACCAACCATATTCTATAGATTTAGACCCCCTCCGATTATTTCCGGTGAAGAAGTGACTGGATGGTAAAATATTTGGATCAAATGAAGAGGTCATCACAGATAGCAATGCCTATTTTGAGAGCCTTGAAAAAATCCTATTTTGGAAGGAATAAAAAATTCGCAAAGCGCTTCACCAAGTGTATTGAGCTAGAAGGAGATTATGTTTAAAAATAAAATGCATTGTTGCAGAAAAAAATTATTTCTTGTTCAAAATTTCGCGGACTTATCAAACAACGCTCGCATTTATTGATATTACCCAGCAAACATTTTCGGAGCACTAATAAGTTGGAGTCCGATATGAGTCCGAAATATGTGTATGCGCCTTAAACTTTTGGAATTCGAAATATGTGTGAAATATGAGCCTCAGAATTTTGGACTCCGATATGCATCCGAAATATGTGTAAAATATGGGCTTAAGAATTTTTTCCTTTATAATTTTTTTTTTTTTTTTTTAATGATAATTGTAATTCATAGATGCTGTTTCGAAAACGGGGAAGTGTAAAAGTATCACTAAAGTTCAATATAATATTGAATGTTCCACTATATGATGGCGTTGCATTGAATTTCAGGACGAGTTCAGGTTCGATTCCAGAGGAGAATACAAATAGACAACAGTATAAAGCAAGTAATGAAGATGAAGAAGGTTCTATGATGAGAGAAGCGGAGAATGATCGGGTATAAATGGAGGGAGAGGATGAAAAGAAGAAAGAAGGAAAATGTAAAAAAAAACTAAATTTGTTTGGTTTTACTAGGAAAAAATGCTCATAAATATGAGTCCAATATGCGTCTTTTATGACTCTTATTCAGGCTCGTATGATTTGAGAAATTAGGCTCATATTGGCCGACCAACTTAAGAACAGAAATACATACATACATTTTGGGCTCCAAAATGATCTCATGATGAATGTGAATGCTCCGATTTAGGATCCCTTTCTGACTCTTTATGACTCCGAATGTTTATTGGGTATTGAACAGCAATGCTTTGAATGTATTTTGTATGCTATGTTTTTTTTCTCAAGGAAAAGTTGATGATTATGGAAAACGAAGCTATGGCAATAAATTAAGAGCTGTTGTCCTTTATTGTTTGCTTCCTTTGATTTGTTTCATTGTAATGTTAAAAAAAATTAATTGCAAAAAAAAAGTTACTGTCTACTTAAAAAGTAAATTTTCAATAAAAAGCGAAATTATAAACAATTCTTTTCTTATGTTTGCGAATTCCCTCAAAAACTGTGTTTGGAATACTTAATTTCTCAAAGCCTTTTAATAATGTCTGGCATAAAGCGTACAACTAGCAGCGTATGGTAGACACAATTATGGCAGTAGCAACAGCAAAAGCACAGAAGCTAAACTGATTAAAAAAAAATAGTATATATCAACGTCATTTGTCGGCTAAAAATCAAGCGAAGCCACAAAATATGGCGCGGCACTTAGCTGACGTGATAATCATAGCGAATACTCTTATTAAACGCATGTGTGCTGTGGTAATGCACGGAAAGAATTTTTTACTAGAATCAATGCCGAGCCAAGAAAAATTAGACTTGATTTTGAACTTAGAATATAATTTCTTAATATCAAGAAAATCCAAGAAAATTGGATTTTAAATATATAAGTAAACATTTTCTGGCTTCAAGTGAAATTGGATTTTAAATAAATAAGAAATAATTTCCTTACGGTAAGTGTTTTTTTCTTGTTTTTAGAAATAAATAATTAATAAATATTTTTTTTGTTGCAAGTAAAACTTTTCTTATAAGAGCTTAAGAAAATAAGAAAATATTAAATATTAAATTAAGTAAAAATTTTCTAAAAATATTAAAAACGTAAAAAATAAGGAAAATGAAAACTAATCATGAGGGATTAGCAAAACCATAATTAGTCAACTAGTACTTATTTTCCTAGGACTTGTTAACTGAAATGACAACATTTCAATTAATATAAATGAAGATGCAAATAGTGAACTCCTTATACCAAATGCTTCACTAACAATCTGAGAATTGCAGAAATATTCAGAAATATGCAAAGCGGATGGCAAATAAAAAAAAAATACATGTAACTTTGGAAATGCAAATTCAGCAAGAAATATTTTACTTCGCTCGAGAAAACTTTTTCTTATTTATTTTCAATTTTTTTTATACTCAGCTGTACTAGTACACAGAGTATTATAGTTTTAATCACATAACGGTGGATTGTAACAGAATGAAATAATCGAGATAGATATAGACTTATATATATCAAAATGATCAGGGTGAAAAGAGAAATCGATTGAGCCATGTCCGTCCGTCCGTCCGTCCGTCCGTCCGTCCGTCCGTCTGTCCGTCCGTCCGTCTGTAAACACTCTAACTGGCGCAAAAATTGAGATATTTTGATGAAATTTGAAATGCAAGTTGGTATCGGGACTGGGACGGTTGGTATTGAAAATGGGCGAAATCGGACCATGACCACGCCCACTTTTCCTATATAGAAAAAATCGGAAATTTGATATCTCAGCCACTAATATAGCTGGAGCGATGAAATTGACGTAAACGAAATCACGTGTTGAGCTCAGGCCCCTAGGAAGAAATTTGATGAAATTTTGGAAAATGGGCGGTGCCACGCCCACTTATTAAGGGGCAAACATTGAAAGTTTTATTAGTCATAACTCATAAACCGTTGAAGATATTTCGATGAAATTCCGTACACGTGATATACTTACTTAGGCAAATGTTTGGATGAAGAATTTCCAAAATCGGTTGACGGCCACGCCCACTTTTATATATGTGTATTATAAAGTGGCCTAATAAAAACATTTTAAGCGATATCTCTGGCAAATATAAATATATGTCATTGAAATTTTATAGCAGAAGTCCAACTGCGGACATAAAACGAAAAACACAAAAATTTTGGAAAATGGGCGTGGCACCGCCTCTTTTTAGAAACAGGAATATACGAGATTTCTGAGCCCATAACTCGACAAATAATTTATATATATTGACGAAACTGGGTGTGTACACTTTTATTGCTTGTGGTAATACATGTTCAAAATTTTAGCGAAATCGGTTTGGCGACCACGCCCACTTTTATATATGGGTATTATAAAGTGACATAATAAAAACATTTTAAGCGATATCTTTGTCAAATGTAAAGATAATTCATTGAAGTTTTGTGGTATGATTTCTACAATAGACCGGAAACAAAAAATAGAAAAATTTTGGAAAATGGGCGTGGCACCGCCTCCTTTTAGACAAAGGAATATACGAGATTTCGGAGCCCATAAGTCGACAAATAATTGAGATATTATGATGAAACTTGGTTTATACACTTTTATAACTTGTATTAATAGACACGCAAAAATTTATTGAAATCGGTTTAAGACCACGCCTACTTTTTAGCAAAGATATTTCTGGAACACGCTTTGGAAATTTGTAATGTGACATCTTTGTAACTAGAAGTCATAAAGGAATGAAATTTTGCACAAAGAATAATATTCAAATGCTTAGTTGGATGACTGATAAAAATGTTAACAATGGGCGTGGCTACGCCCACTTTATGCAGCACTCAATTTATTTAAAGTACACAGTGTTTCCATCAAACGCAAACAAACAATGAAAACATACAGCTGAGTATCTAATGTTCGATTCCACTCGAACTTAGGCTTCCTTACTTGTTTGCTGTAGTTTGTTGTTCCAATTCATCGAAACACAATTTACTTAAATTCTTCTTGATGTTAGCAAAAAGATTTACTTCATTTAAGTAAATTTAAGAAAAGATGTTCTTATTTATTTAAACATTTTTTTTTAACTTTTTTTGCTATAGATTTTGTAAGTGTTCTTGAATAAGAAAATAATTGTCTCATTTTTGGAAAACTCAATTTCTTAATTCCAGTAATAATTAAGTCAATTTTTCTTATTTCCCTAAAAATTTTCTAAATTGAGTTCAAGAAAGCATTTTTCTTGAATCAAGTATGCAAATTTCTTTCCGTGTGTGGCTGTTAAAAAAGGCTTATATGCTTGCCTTTTAGACATACATACATACATATATGCACATATGTACACATACATAGGTAGTACATATTCTCAATAATTCTATTGTTTGAAACTAGAGTTTTGTTTCATAATTCAATTATGATTATAATAAATTGTTCCCTCCATTAAAACAATTAACAATGACGCGTCTATGAAGTTTCGCAAAAAAGAAGAATAATAAATTTTGCCAACTCCAGCAACAGTGGTCGCCTGTGCATCGTGCCTTGACAGCATAATCATTTTCCGTCATTTCATAAAAGCGCATTACCAGTCAGGCAAGCCCAGCGAAACAGTTTTTACTTTCGCTCTCGAGCTGCGTCATAGCTGCCGCTGTACCCGTTGTTGGTGCTGTCGTCGTTGCCACCGCATGCATTGACGTAAATACTACATATGTAGTTTGCGTATGTATGCGTGTGTGTGTTTGTTTGCAAGCGATTGTTTGGCAATCGGTAAATATGCAACGCAACGCAATGCACTTTTGCATGCAACAATGCAACTGCAGCCGTCCGTGCACACAAATAAAATCACACATACACACACAACAACACGTGAATACGAGCATATGTATGTATAAAGAGCCCCTTACTCATTCCATTGCGGCTAGTTGAGTTTGCAGCCAACCAGGTTTTTCCGCCGATTACGTCTTTTATGGCCACAAATGTGCACACAAAAATTAATAAAAAAGAAATATATATGTATGTACCAGACCTGTAAAGTGCAAGTACCAGTCCAATTACAAGTACAAGTACCCCAGTACTTCGAAATTCCAGTACAAGTACAAGTACAAGTACTTTACTACTGAATTTTACAAGTACAAGTACTCTACTGATAAGTACTTTTTAAGTACGTACACATATCTGTGTTTTTGTTCTGCTTTTTTAAATGTTTTGATTGAAATAAAAATTTTATATCAAAATCAACTGAGGTGATATTTTTTTGTTTGAAACAATCTGAAATAGTTTGTCAAAAAAGTACTTGCATATAAATTGATAAGTACTTTTACTTGTACTTGGAATTTCAAAGTACAAGTACTGTAGTACTTGTACTTCGAATTTCTAAGTACAAGTACTGTTGTACTTATACTTATTTGGTACTTAGTACCAGTATATACTAAGTATTTTACAGGTCTGGTATGTACGTACACACAAGACTATAATTTTGTATTTTGCAAGAGTCAACTTACATGTATTTAGTTAGGCTTATGTGTCCGCTGTAATACACTAATATGAGACTTATTATTCTCCTTCTTTTTCTCCTTCTTTTTCTTTTTCTACTTCTGCTTCTTTATTTTATATACCTTCTTCTGCTATCTACTCTTCCTCTTTTGCTTCTACTTGACTGCGCTTAGCATTACTTATGTTATTTTGGCATTCGAAACCCGATAGTTAGTAGTATAGCCAATTACCACCCAGCTGCAGGACTTAACCGCTCAGGCACCATCTACCAAAAGAGCGCGATGCTACCGCCACATGTTTCGACTTCTCTAAACTGAAAAAAGGGGCTAATGTAATAATAGGGAGCTTCAGTCAAGTCTAGAAAGCATCGTTAACACCAAAAAAAAGTGTCGAACTCTCCAACTAAGAATCACTCTTGTCAGACATCGGCATTTTGACTCATACGAGAAAATGAGATAAGCTCCACAGACACACATTTTCACCAAACATTCTCGGACCCCTCTTAATTTTGTAGTCCAATAGGAAGCCGTAATATGTGTATAATATGAGGAATCCAATACTAGTCCGAAATATGTGTGAAATATGAGCTTAAAGGCGGATTCGTCATTCGAGTTCAGAGAGAGAAATTCCGAAAAGTTCTGAATTCATTTTATAAGATAATTTCAACCTTTGTTCTGAACTCGAACGATGAATCCGCCTTTAGAAATCATTTTTTATAATTTTTTTTTGTTTTGTTTTGTTTTTTTTTTTTTTTTTTTTTTCAAATGATAATTGTAATTTATACACCAAAGTTCACTGCAATGTTTAATGTCCCACTAACTATATTATGGAATTGGGTTGAATTTCAGGTTGATGTCAAGGTCGAATCCGGAGGAGAATACAAAATAGACAAGACTATAAAGCAAGCAGTGACGATGAAAAAGTTTACACAATGAGAGAAGAGGAGAACAATAGGAGGTGGAGCTGCATATTTGTACTTGGAAACCGAATGGAGAGAGGATGAAGAGAACTGGGTCAAGGGACGGTAAATACAAAAAAAAAAAATATTTTGGTTTTAATAGTCATAAAAGAAGGTAAAAAAGAGTCATAAATATGAGTCCAATATGTGTCTTTTATGACTCTTATTCAGGCTTATATGATGTTTGAAATTAGGACGACCACCTTAAGAAGAGAAATACATACATTTCAAACTCCAAAATGAGCACATAATAAATGTAAACGCTCCGGTTTGGGATTCCTTTCTGACTCTTTTATAACTCCGAATATTTGCTGGGGAAAATAAATCTGCACTCACCAACACAACACAATCTCTCTGACAGTTTTGCCTGCCTCTGCTTTGTACTAAATAGGCAATTGAAAAGTAAACTCCTCTCTCGATGCATAAAAATTTCACTCCCCAAGCCGCTCAGCGTTCCCGCCATAATATATTGCACTTCGAGCTTTTGAGAGAAAAGTTCTTCGGAAGATTTATGGATCTTCGCGCGTTGGCGAGGGCGAGTATCGAAAAAGATTTGATCATGAGCTGTACGTATGCATGCATAGTTCAGCGAATAAAAAGTGAACGGCTGCGCTGCCTGAGTCATGTCAAAATGACTTTACCTTGAAAAGCTTAAGAAAGGCTTTTCCAAAAAATAATTTGAAGCAGTGTTGCCACCTGTTACACTTATATTTTTGTCTATGCAATTGAACCAATTGAGATTCATATTTTGTATAATGAATTCCATTAAACTCAACAACTTGTTATATACCTAATATTGAATTTCAGCAAAGCACAAGCCTTTATTTACCATTTATTTACCTACTTCTTATTTTCGTGGTGCTGCTGTTGGCTGCATTTTGATTAGTTTCTTGTTTTATGGTAGCGGTGGAGGTGATTTTGTTGTTGTTGCAGTTTGATGACATAATTTCATCAACGTACCGGCCGGTTTTGTGGGACACTGAGCCACTCAGCCATACAGCCACTTTTGGCCAACAACGCTCGAAACATGCCGCGCTAACCAACATGCAACCTAACCATCGTCGTCCGAATATTGGACTGTGCCACCATCAAGAAACAAAAATAAAAGAACGCCAGATAAATGCCAATCAAAAATAACCAGCTGTTGCAAGTTTTGCAAGTATGCGTTTAAGCGTGTACATATTAGAAGGCTGCACGAATGGATTCAAAACGGCCAACAAAATATTCGCGGCCGTCCAATTACAGTACCTACTTGTTTCTGTCGTTTTAGAATAAACGCAAGTAGAGCACAACCATAAACAGAACCAATACAATTACTTATTCGTAGCGACAATTACATGACCTTAAAAAGGTTCTGCAAATAGTGTACACTACTTGCGAATACTTCGAATATAATCGAAATATATGTATGTACATACATATTTTCATAAACACACATCCAGACGTTGTGTTCAGCAAAATTACGCTGCTAGTGTGAGTCTGTGTATGTGCATATGCATACACACTAGGGCGGGTCGATTGGTAGGGGCCCAAAAAAAATTAATGCACACATCGCAATTATAAAAATTTGGGTAATTTCAAGCTTTTTTGCCCAAGAAACCATATGTCTAAAATAAATTTCGAACCAGAGCTTTTTACGATCTACATATTTCCAACTGTTCTATATATTTTAAAATAACTCGGTAACCAATACTTCGATTCTTTTGATTTTTTCGGCATTAGTTAGGAAACTCATTTGGCATATTAAGGTGGTTTTATGAAGGAAATAAAGTTCTCCCGAAATTCGCGGAACAACCCGATTTTCATGCGAATATAATACGGAAATCAATACCTAAAATTTTTCCTTAATATATTAAAATTTAGAGGTCGTGCAAATGCCTCCAAATTTCTTTCTCCTTTTATATCAGTGATGATACATAATTTTTTTTCAAAGTCCTTAATGAACAAGAAAAACATTTCTTATCATTAAAAAATGGAACATATGTTTGTTGGGCTTTTAATTTTTGGTCCACCTTAATGCCATATGCACATTAAATAAACAAACAAACCAAAGAAGCAACAAGGTTTTGCGAATACTTCATAACATGGTTATTATTAGTTATGTTCTTTTCTATCGTGGCGAATAGTGTACACTAATCGCTCCAACAGAGCAAATAGAAATAGTATTTGTATTCCAAATGAAAAGTATGGGTTATATTCGTATCTGCATTGAAATTGTGCTGTGACTAATTGTACAATGCATAGAGTATTCGAAAATATAGAAGAGGCAAATGGTATTGTGCAGAGGGCTAGTACATATGTGTACGTATGTATATATGTACATGTGCATGTGAGTATGCTTGCGTTTTGCAAAACATTTATTGGCTTATATTTTTTGCACTCATATACATATATATGTGCATACATACAAAATTAATTAAATTATTATTGCTCAAGTAGATATTTTACTCTCCACTGTAATGGTCTTTCGGACTCTCTGCAAGTCGCAATTTTTTTCGGTTTGTTGGTTTAAAATATTTAACAAAAAGAGAAGATTTTTTATATTTAGTTTTTCTAATTTTTCTTATTGTTCATTTATAAAGCGCTAATATGTACTCGTAATAGTGTTAACCCACTTACATATTTTAAGTACAAATTTTTGCTTTGATTTAATTTTGAGGAGGACTGTTAAAATTATTTTTCCTAATTTTGTTTTTTTTTTGTTTCTATATGCGTTTAAGTATTTTCGATCAAAGTTAGATATTATTATAACACTGTTATAACTAAAATAGCTTTAAGTGCAAAGCAATACATACACGGAAAAAACTATATTGATGTCACATCCATATTTCTTTATATATTACACTTTTTTTTTTGATGTTATAACCATTGTATATATCTCTCCCGGAAGTCAACATTTTAAAACAAAACAGTTTTTTCTAGCTGCGATCGTGCCTTTACTGGCATAGGCAAACTATCTATGTTAAATTCTGCATCGAAATAGGATTACAAAAAAATATAATCTGTAGACACTGCTGAATGTCGACTTAAAATTCTAGGTCCAATCAGCTTTCAAATAAAATTAAATGCAAAACACTTTAAAGTATATGAAAAGCCTGGCCTAAAACGCGGCACTCTTACCTAAGCGTCATACTGTTATTATATCTAACCATTATTAAATATAATTATTGAAATGATGTTTTAATTGCTCTTCGATATTTCCTGCCATGCTGATTAATCTAAATATGAATTGCGTTTATAGTAGGTATATATCAGTTATGTGGTAAACAATATCAAATAACTAAATCGACCGCTAAATAGAACTGGTTTCCATGTACTCGTAGGCAAATGTGGATTAGGGATTCCAATCCCGGGATCCCGGGATCCCGGGATCCCGGGATCCCGCCCTTTTTGACACCCCGAAAATCCCGGGATCGCTAGAATTTTATCCCGGGATTTTCGGGATAAGATAAAGAGAGAATATTCCGCTATTATAGCAAAGAAAAGTTATATTTTATATAATTTTTATTGGTCTCAGATCTGTATACTAATAGCATTTCCTATTCTGAATGAAAATGTTGCATTATTACATTGCAGCATTATCAACATGTGTCATGTGCCCTATTAAAGTGTTGAATTTTTCATGTGATTAATGAAACAAAAATAATGCAACCTTTTACTTGTGCTAAGAGCAGAAAATGTTGCCCGTAGTCGGGCCAGTTTTATATTTTGTCAATAGAACAAACATCCCCAAAAAAGTGTTGTGTCTGTGTAGAAGAGAAGAAAAAAATGTGACAGCCGGAAGAAAGTGCGACATTTTTGCTAGAATAAAAAAGTGCATTAGTTAAAGTAAGGATTAAAATTTTTGATTTTTTTTTAATAATTAAATTTTTTTGTATTGAAGTACGCGTTGTAAGGAAACGTACGTTAGGTATTTTTAAAGCTTTTAGCTTGTGGCAAAATTCATTCGATAATTTCTATTTCCTGATTTTTGTTTATTTATAGGGCATGGAAATTTATGCAAATACATGTTTTTCTTAGATTTAGGTAGAGCAAAATAAATAAACAATCTTTGCGAATCGTGAAATTGTCTTAAAAATGGCATTCAAATGTTTTTGCATATTTTGCATATTTTGGTCATATATGCATATTTTTACATATTTTGCGTTGTTTGCATTTTTTTATTACATATTTCGCATTATATTGCCTATTTTTGTAATTTGCTAGTTGACAGTTTTATACAAACGAAATTCATGCATAACAGTCATCTGACGACGAATAGAGTTTCGTGTGAACACGGCTATTATTAGTATATTCGATACGGTGCATACCTGTCGACAAAGAGCCGTTTTCAAACATGCTCCTATTACCTCTGTGGATTTAGAACGTTCGTTTTCTATGTTTAAGAGCTTTTTTCGACCGAATCGGCAAATTTTTCTTTTTGAGAATATGAAAAAAATATTTCATTGTGTACGCTAATGAATCGTTAAATAAGGATTAACCTTTACAAATTATGAAATGTTCAAGACTGAATTTATGTACATATCTATAAAAACATACATACATATGTATAAACGTACAACGTAAGAGCAAAATTGAATTAAAAAATATTTGTACCTAATTTATTTAACTATTAGCCGCTTTCGATTCACAATTTCTCTGCTGGCTATAAATTTCCCTCTGCCAAATTTATATGTGAATGATAGCGAGCAGAGGGAAATTTTTATCGACCAGTTAGCGAGTATGGCTACTACTCATTATGAGTTCAAACATTTTTGTTCGATCCGACCTCGCTTGTCTGATGGCGAATCGAAAGCGCCAATTGTAACTTCAATAAACATGAATTAATGCATTTTTTTTTTATTTTTCATGCATATTTCTCAGTTTTTGTTGCATTTTTTATGCGCATATTTTTTATTTTTTAGTGCATAAAATTCCATGCCCTAGTCATTTATTTCTCAAATGTTTTTTGGAATTTTCCCACATGGAAAGTAAATAATGGAAGAAAATGGAAACAAAATTTTAATTAGACTTGTTAGTCTTACAACACTGTACTAAAATTAAATACGCAGCTGCATACTCGGAATTCATATCAAAATTTTGCCTCCGATGTTTATCTATTCAGAAGTTGCATTAATTTTCTGAATTTTTCGGCAAGCTTGGAAATATCAATAATTTTTCTTTGCACTTTAAAGTTGTAGCGTTCCTCGAAATATATATTTCCTTTTTTCAACCCCAAATGTGGGAAAATAATACTGGTCGAACAATTTTTGTAATAGAAATAAAATTCTACGTTTCAAAAGGATTTCGGTGTAGTTTTTGAGACATTCATGTCCAAAAAGGCGAAAAACGCAGTTTGTGGCCATATTCACTCCTCAATATTTTTAAAACTACTCACTTTCATTAAAAACTCATTACATCTATTGAAAGCACGATCATTTCTTTTGAAGACAACGTAGATATCCGAATAAGATACCCGAAAAAGGAAAGCGCTGTTTTCAAGAGAAATGATCGTTCTTTCAATAGCTGCAATCATCTTTTAATGAAAGTAAATAATTTAACAGATTGAGCAGTGAATATAGCAAAAAATCGCATTTTTCATCTCTTTGGACACGAATATCTCAAAACCTACACGCATTACCGAAAATCCGACTTCAAATTCAGAATCAGCGCACCGAAATCCTTTAGAAAAGTAGAATTTTATTTGAGTTAGAAAATTTTTTGGAAATATTGTCGGCCTGTGTAATTAAAGTCCAAATCCCGGGATAAATCCCGGGATCCCGGGATTTTAAAAATAAATCCCGAAAATCCCGGGATCGTAAAAATCGGAAAAATTGGAATCCCTAATGTGGATGTATGTAGTTACCCAAGATTCAAGCTCAAACTAAAAATGGAGAAGCTATAAAATAATAAAGTTTGCATAAGAAAATGTCAATCCAATAACGATTTTCTCATTACTTTTATTTGCTGTAGTTCTTCACCTACATCGCACACCTGTTTGTTCACAAACATAATTATAAATCAAAAATTCTTCTACTTCAACCCAGCAAACATTGTCGGAAGTCTCATAATTTTGGAGCACGATACGAATCCGAAATATGTGTGAAACATGAGCTTAAGAAAAAAAATTTAATAAATTTGTTTGGTTCTTTTTTTTAAATGTTAATTGTAATTCATAGATGCTTTTTCGAAAAAACGAAAGTATAAACGCAACAGCAAAATTCGATACAATGTTTAATGTCCCACTCTATATGATTTGATTGAATTTCAGGTTGGTTTCAGGAGGAGAATACAAAATAAACAACAATATAAAGCAAGCAGTGTAGGCGAAGAAGGCTGCGAAATAAGGGAAAATGAAAAGCGGAGCTGAAGCTGCGTACTTGTACTTGGAAACCGAATGGAAAGTGGATGAAAAGAACTGAGTCAGGGGAAGGAAAATGCAATAAAAAACTAATATTTTGGTTTTACTAATCACGAAAGAAGATAAAAAGAGTCATAAATATGACTTTTATTCAGGCTCATATGATGTATGAAATTAGGCTCATATCGGCCGACCAATTTAAAAACAGAAATACATATATTTCGGACTCAAAAATGAGCTCATAATGAGTGTGAGCACTTTGGTTATGATTCCCTTTTGACTCTGTTATGACTCCGAATGTTTTCTGGGAATAGAGAATTTTATTGAGTGGGAACTAAACTTTTTTTAAAAATTTCCATTTTTAAAATTTGTTGTATCCATTAGATCGGGACGATTTGTGTGTAAGGAGTTAACCGATATCGTGCAGTCGAAATTATGGCTCCCCCCCATTTTTTTGAGTAAAAAATTCTTCCACGACATGGGTTTTAAATGATTTTTGATATGCCGAAATTTGATTTTTATGGACCAAGACGGATTTAGAAAATCTAAAATGGCTAAAAAAAATGGCAAAAAATAATTAGGCAAATCAAATGCAATCAAAATTTTATGCTAAATCAAGATATGAAATCAGATTGAAAATCGGCTAATTTCATAAATTCAACTGCCTAACTAGAAGAGTTAATCCCCAAAACGTAGACTAAAGGTGTTTGAAATTTGTGGTTTAATTTATGCAACTCTTAGAAAACCGAACATTGCTCATACGTCATAGGGTACGACTGGAACAAGTTCACACGTTCAATTTCATAAAACATACACACATATGACTATATTTGTACACATACACTCATATTCACACAAATGTATTTATTCTCATATTTGCCAATATTTTAGAACTTTGAACTGCGGCTTTGCTTATTAATTTAAATATACATACTCAATTCAGAAAATTTCCGTACAATAATTAACGATTTGTTTTGAAGTAGCCAGACGTAGTACTTATTCAAATTTGTATATTAATAGCTATGTTTAAAGGTATACTATTTTTGCAATTATAGATTTATACAAATTTCACAGAAACTAGAAAGCAATGGAATTTTTTCTATGACTGTAAACGCGCCTCCAGAGTCATCTAGAGCCCACAGAATATGACTGACTTTTCTTTGCGTCATTGATAGCTTAATAAATACATCATGCATAAAATCCAATTGTTTTGTTATTACAATGCATTTGTGATATGGAAGTTTTTTTTTTGTAGATTCCCGTATGAAAATTTTATAAATTTTCTTGGAATTCAACGTCGCTACTGAAAACAATATTAAGTATGTATATGATATCGTGTGGCTTTCCTTTGCATTTCTGTCATACGCTTATCCACTCATTAGCTCATCACATTAATCTGCTATAACATGCGCTAAAAAAGGGGCTAATTCTTGAGCAATAAATCAGTCAAACAAATTGGACACGTGAGCGAAACGAATTGCCAGAAGCAGAATCGTAGATGAGACACTTTTTTATGTGACGAAACGGCAAAATAAAAGCGCTTCAATGTTTGTTTCTTTTTAGATTTTTAGAAAATGAATCACCTTATGAATGGCGCAACTACTGTGTGTGTATGCATGTATCTACATATCTACATATGTACTAACTAACGGTTCATTACGAGGCAGCCGAACAAACGACCAACTTGCCCAACCGGTTTACAATAAAAATAGGTATATAAATTGAAACATACTTGTTGCCAGAAGGGTGGACTACGGCTAATCTTAATTAAGTATAGTAAATAAACACTTACATATATGTAAGTACCTACATATACAATTATGTCCAGTTACTAATATGTCAGCAAAATTAAATAAGATTTACTAATTTGTTGAACATTTTATTTATATTAAAAGTATTAACACAAAGCAATTTTCCAACAAATTCATGCTCGTAGCAATTAAATGCTTTATTAAATGCATTTCAAAGTCGAAATAAATGTATGTATGTACATATGTGTCTTTGTACATATCGCACACTAAATCAAAAAGCGTTACAACTCAAAATTTTTCGAAATCGGGTTTCTTCCATAAATTGGTACACAGAATACATCTCTAGCGGCTGCCTAAAAATCTTTTCCATCAGAGTCTTTTTTAACTGAGAAATAACTATTATACGTAGCCTTTTTCCATATCATTGCCTATAAAAATTAAAAAGTTTTTTGCCTCTCCTGAACATTTTTGAATTTTGACTTGTAACGCTTTTTGATTTAGTGTGCGATATGTTTTTGTAAGCATTTGTGAAAATAAGTAAAACGCTTTAAGCCATTGTAAACGTAAACGTTTATTAAAACTTTGCAACAAATCAAACAAAAAAAAAACAATCTAATTGTTTAAGTTTTCCTTGAGCAACAATGTTTACAAACATTGAAAATCGCAATGCAGCATAAAAATGTTATATCTATATACTTTTTTTGTCTCTTAAATCCAATTGTTTAAACTTTCTGTAAGCAATGCTTTAAAGTGAAAATGTATCTACTTTTACCCTTACATAACCCTGAAGTTGGTTTGTTTTGTTTTATGAAGTTTTACTTTTATTTGCTGCGCCTTATTCAGCAAACGTTGCACATAGGTAGATTTTCAAGTTTTATGCGGCCAAAAATATTTTATGGTCTACATCTATTCCAAATTGCTTGTTTAATGCAAAATTTTAATAATTTGTGGTAAAAGTCGATTTTATTGAAAAATATATACAGTGACTCCAAAAAAAATCATACGCCAGAGTTTTTAAATTTATTTCAAAGAGGTCTGTCGAAAATATTACTTTCTTATTTTCGTTTAAAAATATGGACAATTTTTCAATAAAAATAGTTTTAAGCAGGATTTCTAAGCTTATGGAAAAAATCCGAAAAATCGTAGAAATTTCTAAAAATGGATTAAAAATTTCAAAGCGCAGCCAGAATTTATAGAAGATTTTTAGGAGATTTCTAAGTGTACTGTTATGTAGCCAACCAATTTTAGTGTAAAAAATTAAATTCTCAATGCTGTGAAAAATTCCTTCGATTTTATAAGTTTTTTCTATAGGGTGTTTGCCTTATTTGTACGCGAGACCGTTCCAATTAAAATTTCCGAAAACCCAATCAATATTTTCAAAAAGTTGAATGTCGCATATTATTATATTAAAATTGAATAAGCTGCAAAATTGCATACTCAAAAATCTTCTAAAAAAAATGTAGCTTTAGAATTCTTAGCCCCTTTTTATGATAAGTATTTCCTTGACTTTGAAAAATTGGAAATACTAAAAATAATGCCTAAAAAGTTAACAATAATCGGTCATAAATATCGCGGTTACTTTCGAGCATCACCTACATTAACCAAGATATGCGTTAGAAATATAAACATTAAAATCAAATATAAAACACAAAAAAGAAAATTATTGTAGGTACATATAAAAAACCCTGTATCTAGTAGTGAAGTGCGGCTTTGTGCTACGTAATTTTTTGTCGGCAAACTACTAATTGTACTAGATATCATGTCCGAGGGTTAATTTGACTGAGTCTGACAGAGCAATATAACAAAATCAATTTTGAACACAAAAAAGAGTGAAATTTTTTTTTTAAATATCCCAACTTTAAAAGCTTAAAACTAAAAACTTAGAATTATTGGAAATCAAGGATATTATTGAAGAGTGTTAATAATTACTTGAAGATTTAGGATCCATAACGATTACTTAAATGAAATGCTTTAAATAATAAATATTCACTTTAAAACTAGCACTTAAAAATATGTAAAAAAAAAATTAACCCTTTCTTTTCAATTTCTTTACCCGTGGAGGAAAAAAATCGATTGGCACATATTTCATTCATTTAGTCCTAAATAAGCATAATTTGTAAGAAAATTAAAAAAAAATTAATTAGTTTAGGTTTTACAGCCCTTTGAAATTTGTACGATATATCGTACAAAGTTCGTGAAATGAGCCAAAATCTTGCAAATTTTGCTTTTATAATTTGTTTGGACTTTTTTAAACAAACATTTTTTAAAGCAACGAAATAAAGATATTCTTAATATTAAGCTTAAAAATTGTGACTTCTATCCAGATTTAATAAAATTCATACTTAAATACATAATTATTATATATAAAAAATACATATATACATTAAAAAAAATTTAGTAAAGACAAAATAAAAAAATATAATTTTAAACTTAAAAGCTGTAACCTCAATACAAAATTCATTGCGACACATATTTTTAAATTGTAATTTAAGTTAAGGATATAAAAATATGTATGCACTGAGAGAAAAAACGTTATATTTAGCGTTCAAAAGAATTACTTCCCTGTATTGAACACTTTCTTTGTTTTGAGCAAATTTTCCTTAAAACATGTTAAAAGGATTATGAAATAAAGTTACTTACATGGTTTCATATACTTGTTTTAAAGAAATTCATACATCAAAATAAGGAAAAATTTCTTAAGCGTCATTCCATTCCCAACTTGTCCTTGTTTTGTGTATTTGATTTTCTTAATTTGATAAGTTGAATTTTCAAACAAATCACCATTGCAACGAATATGTTTGAATATTTTTAAGATAATTTACTGAAAACAAAGAAAAATAATGTATTGGAACGCGTGTTCAAAATAATAAAAAAAAATATATCTTAGATCGCGAGAAGTTTTTTTAGTGTATGCATATGCATGTATTTATTCGATAGGAAAGAAAAAAGATTTTATTTCTAGTGTTTTTTTTAAATACATAAGTGAATATTGAACGGTTTTGTACTGATTCGACTAACGGACGAACTTTATAGAATTTGTCAATAAAATGTACACTGAAAAAAAAATTACTCAGATTGTGGAAAAGTGGGAATGATTCGGCGCTAAAGAAAATTTTCATTGTTTTGATGTACAATTTTCTTTAAAACAATGGTTTTATTCCTTGATTTGAAGAAAATTGTACATCAAAACAATGAAAATTCCCACTTTTCCACAATCTGAGTAATTTTTTTTTTTGAGTGTAGATTCTGTCGTAACAGTATGAAGCTTTTTAGTGACATCGTATCCTTAAAAATCTGTATTGAAATCGTAGGATACCAAAATGTTGTCATTCTACCACGTCGCATGCACCTATGGCTATTTGTAATTCAATTAACATTTTAGTTTAAAAATTTTGAGTTTGTTCAAATTCTGAAACTTCATTTTGCGCTGTGTATAACTATCTAAAGCAGCTACGTGCCACGCAACGTCGAAAAATTTGCGTTTGAATTTAACGTAACAAGCAGCACTGAGTAGCAACTTTCGCGGATTTTGTACGATATATCGACCAACTTAATTATGTACGATATGTATATCGTAAATTTGAGTTACCTAATTTTGTACGATAAATCGTACACTTTTTTTGCGCAGGTCTCAAATTAATTTTTACGTATATTTATTTTATTTAATATTTTTATTATATTCGGTAGGGCATTGTATACACACAACTTCATAAATTTTGGGCACCTTTGCTTTTATTAAATTTATAAAAATCGATTTTTATGGTGACTCCTAGAACAATTGCATTCCTGAAAGGGAGCATGTGAAGAATATGTTTTTTTCTGAGAAACTTTTTACAAAAATTATATAATTTCTGGCTGTATTAGATAGGGAAGAGTTCAAATTAATATAATATTGCTTTCTTTGGCAAAAATAGTGCTTAGTTTTAACAAAAAATCATGTAAAGGGACACGAAAAATTTGGTCGATATATCGTACAAAATTAAGCAAAGGGTTAAAATATTAACTTTAGATATTTATATAAGTTTCGACCATCTGGGAGCAAGTGCAGAGTATGGGGTGGAGAAAAATGCGATGGACTATTGTTCCCCAGTCTATTTCCAATATGTGGGTATGTTTTTTCTGTAATTGTAACAACTTCACAAAATTCAATTTTGGCCGCATAAAACATGAAAATCTACCTATGTGCGTTGATTTCTGTATGAGGTTCTTTTTTGTTTTTTGTACAAAGATCTTTTCTGAGGTGACCCCTAGTGAAATTTTATGGCGGATAATTTTCTAGAACATTTCAACCCTCTAACTACCTTCAAAATAACTTTTTCATAAAAAAAACGGGTATGACAAGATTCAATTAACCAGATCTCAGAGACTGAATAACTTAATAATCCCGAAATATAGTACACTAACATCTAGCCGACTGTTTTTCATTGGTGCAGTTAAAATGTGGAACAGGATACCAGAAAATATAAAATCTCAACTAAATAGAAACAACTTCAGAAAGCTAATATACGAATATTTTAGTGACCTCAATATGACTCTAGCTTCATAACTATAAATAAGCTGCTAATTTCCTAATTTTTAATATCCTAAATTCTATTTTACAACTTTCGCTATTTTCTAAATCTGATTTACTATCTGTCACTTTTTGATTTTAGCTGTTAAGTTCCATTATACTAGGTTTTGTTATATCCCTCAAATAATGTTTTTTTTAAATATTAATAACAATGTATCCCATTGTTGATGTACATATAAAAGTCTGGCTAGTCTTAATTGTACAATGAAATTAAGTAAATAAATGTTTAATGAAAACGACCACTTCGTGATGGTGTTCTGGGGTTAAGATATTCTACGAAATTAAAGCTCGTGCAATTTTCCTAACGACATATGTATTTCTATTTCATTTATTTAAAAATCACTCAGGTGGAATTTCGCAAATTTACAATGGCAATAAAAAGAATTTGACCTCAGGGAGCAAAACAGTTTGGAGGTTTTACTATACAAATGGATAGTGGCCTTCTTTTCTGTATGGAAATTATTCCAACCCAAAAGTGATATTGCACAGTGTAGTAAATTTCTGCTTTAGAATACATTTTTATTTTATTTTATTGCCTTTTATACCTTAGGAGTAAACTATTCCTTGGTATTGATGTCACTAAATAAATATTAATTAGGAAATTTGTACAAAACCACAGGCAGGTTTAAGAAGCAATAATAAAAAGAAAGAAAAACATATGTATGTGCAAAGTATTTGCTAATTGAGTTTGCCTTTTTCATTTTTTTGCCAGCGTTTTATAATTACTTGTAAGCCTGATATTGTTTGTAATATTCTTACATATTGGCTCAAGCGTATACGCAATCATTCCCTTGAAATTGTAAATATGTATACATAAATATGATTATGAACACATGTAGTAAGATATGTACATATATGTATGTATTTATTTGTATTATGCATGAATACAATGCCATTAGTTTGCTAAAAATTTATAATTTCTCTCAACTTTTTTTTCTTTGCTTGCTGACAAAACTGACAAAATTACGTATACGCACTGTTGAACATTGCTGTGCTGCATAGCGGCGTGAAGAAAGGAAGTATACAATGTGCATACTAAGGTGGAGTGAAAACATATGGAGATTTTTTTTTTGTTTTTTTTAACGTACCAGCAATGGCAAGTTGCCTTTATACAACTTAATGAACCCCAAAAATTTTATGGCGATAGGATGACGTTTTGAACTGCCCCCAGCTCGGCAAAGTTGAAAGCAATAAGCACGATCTGGTACAAATATGAAATTTTGAAAATTATATTATCAAAAAACGAAGTATGAGGACTGATAAACATGGCTAAGCTGAGTATTAAAGTGAATTTTTTTTTTGGAAACAACCACAACAAAAGTTATTAAAGGTCAAATTTTATATTATGCATTTTTTAAATTGCAATTATTTAAAAACTACTGAACCGATTTCGAATATTTTTATATCATTCGATATAATTTTATATATCAAAAGTAAGGGGATAAAAGGGGGGTTGACCCCCGCAGTTGGTGTGTTATGGAACCCACATCAAATGTATATCAAATTAAAGGGAGTCAAAATACCTATCAAATGGTAAAAATATTTGAAATCGGTTCAATAGTTTTTAAGTAATTGCAATTTAAAAAATGCATAATATAAAATTTAACCTTTAATAACTTTTGTTGTTGTTGTTTCCAAAAAAAAATTTCACTTTAATACTCAGCTTAGCCATGTTTATCAATCCTCATACTTCGTTTTTTGATTTTATAATTTTAGAAATTTCACATTTGTACCAGATCGTGCTACTTTTTACAACTTTGTGAGGCTGAGGTCACCTCTAAACATGCGAGTGGGTTAATAAAATTTTACAGGCTTATTACTGGGCTAGAAAGGTGCCGTTCTGGCTTTGGAACAAATTGAATTTCCAAAAAAAATTTTTACACCACCTTAATGCATACATATGTATATATGTACATTAGAGTGCGTTTAATTTGTATGAAAAAATTAAAAGTTCATAAAAAGACTGTATCGGTTTAGTGGTGTTTTAAGTGGGTCAAAACTCAGATTACCATATGCGACAATTGACATTTAAATCTAATCTTCTATGTTAAACTGAATTTTGACCCACGTGAAACACCACTAAAGCTCCATCAATCGTTACCAAAGTTTACACTTGTTATCCCTGGGTATAGAAGTATTGATTTTGGGTATTAGATAACTAAAAAACAAATATTTTGATTTTTTGACGCTTCATATTGTTTTCTGAACTGCCACCAATCGGGACCAAAATGTATGTGTGAAACATTTGATCATGTTGCTATCGATTGAGGGGGCGATACAGTAAAATATCGTTAATTTGAATTTTAAACGCACTCTAATGTACACGCATTGGTAGAATTGCAAGCAAATTTGCTACATTTTTGGTAAATAAAATCATTTTATCCTTAAAACAGCATTTGTCGATGAATATCTTTTATTACACACAATTACGACGGCACTAATTGCTTCATGGCAGGCAATAAAAAAGTGATCGATCAGCGGCCTTACAAGCTAAATTGCCAAAAGGCCATTATTTGAATTTTATTTTATATTGATAGAAGCTTAATATTGAAACGCCAAACTAAGAAGTATTATTACGCAAGTTTTATGGCGTTTTCTTTTCTCGAAATAATGTTGCCCTGTTTGATTTTCTTAGCCATTTTGTAAGTTTGTCTGGTCCTTTCACCAAATATTGACCTCTAACTAAGTAAGAGGACACCCTTATCTACAAATTCAGCCATTTTATAGAAAGTCAGGATACGCAATTCCATAATTGGGATATAGGAGGGCAATATTTTTTCGTAGAAAAAAAACGTCATTAAGTTTGTTCATTAAAGCAGCTGGATTGAGTGGAGCACATCAATTATGATGAAAATATATTGAAGGTATGACCCATGCATGCACAAATTAAATGGCTTAAATTAGCTAAAACTGCTAATTACCTAGACCTTTGATAATTTTCAATATAGTATGAACGCAATGTGTATTATACAACTGCCATATGCATTTTCATCGTTGCAATTACTTTTAATGCAGAGTTTTATTGCATATTAGAAAAAAAATCAACAGTCATTAATGGAAAGCTGTTCAAAGGTAATTTTAAAAAGTAATTACATATTATTTACATGACTAGCAAGTGATTTTATGAGTATAAGTATAAGTAAATAGTTTCATGCATTAATTAATATAAATGTGAAAAAAACACATGTATACATGCATGCTGAGTGCATGTGCACCCAAAAATTCCTCTGCTGGCTATAACCTATAGCTGCTTGAGCTTTGTAGTAGAGTTGTAGGGGCATGCAGCTCCTTAGATACATATATGTAATTAAAAATAGTAATAGTAATAAAATAACAATAATTTAGAACAAAAAGAAAATGTGTTGCAACAAAAACATTCGTGCAATAAAAGCTTAGTGAACAATTGCACTCGAAGCTCAAAACTTTTCTGTGTGCGTGGAAACGTATTTCATCAGCAAAGTTTAATTAACATTAAAAAAATGTTTATGGATTTCTTTTTAAGTTTTATAGAGCATTTTTAAGTATTTTAAGTTGTCAAGAGTGTACCGATTTTATTATAAAGGTCATTATCATTACATGCCTACATACAGTGCCGGCCCTAGCATAAATTGGCTGGGCAAGCCTATGTATGAAGCATAGCCATTTGCCATTTATGTAATTTTCTTTTCTTTTCCTCTCATAAAAGCCAATGTATGGAACCTTTAACGCATGCTCACTAAGATTGTGCTGTGATTGGCTGTACAAACAAAATACACGTTATGAGTTGTGTTGGTGGTATATTTGCGCTATTTTCCTAAAGGGATTTTAGGCGCAAGTTGTCGGATGTTACAGTGAGCGCTGTATTATTGTAATGCTACGTTACAACGTGAGTGAATTTAAAAAATAAACATATTTCAGCCGTAAAATAACCAGACTTTAAAGAAATTCGCAAAATGAAATGAACGAAAATAAGTATTTAGGCAATCAAGGCTTTTCGGCTTGTATGAGAAGTCCGCCAGTGCCTACATATCTGCATTAATACGTACATACATACATGCTTATTTATTTATACACACATGCACACACGTAATGACAAAATATCGATTTGCTAATAACGGTCATTGAAAATTGTCAGTTGACTGCTCATTCAACTGCGAAACAACAATCAATTTGCTTAGAACTCAAAAGTGGCAATTTTGCGCTTAGAATAATGTACAAAGTACAACAAAAAAATGTGTTGCCTGATTTGTCGACTGGCTAATTTCCGACGCACAGACGTACGGCTAGTGGATAGTTGGCGATACGAGGCGAGGCGAGGCGAGTGTGAGGTGCTGCACGTAAGAAAATAAATAAATAAATATTTGTAATTTAATACAAAAGCGTATGCACGTAAGCAAAACAACAACAAATCAATAAATATACAGCAGAGAACGCAATGATTGTTATTGATTATTATTATTTTTCAATTGGAAATTTGCTTAATATTTTTTTGTTGCTTTTTTTGGAACAAAATTATTTATGCCACGCATTGTCAGCTGTTTTACGAAGACAGATTCTTATGCTCAAATATCTGCATTTAAGCACGATTATAATTCTTTGCGAAATTCTAAAGACTATTTTTGTTCGCTGAAAAATATTTTTCGTACATTTTTTTCTATTTACATGTGCATATTTGTGCTAAAATATATAAAGTAAATATAAATAAGGATTTAGAAACATACATAGATTGAATTGTTTTCCTCACTAAAAAATATATATATATGTGCATACGTATTAATTTACAAATACATATATATGTATGTATAATACACATTATATGTACATACACATTTATTATAAACAAGTAAGGAAGCCTAAGTTCGAGTGGAATCGTACATTAGATACTCAGCTGTATGCTTTCATAGTTTGTTTGCGTTTGATGGAAACACGGTGTACTTTATATAAAGCGAGTGCCGCATAAAGTGGGCGTAGCCACGCCCATTTTCAAAATTTTTATCATTGATCCAACTATGCATATGAATATTATTCTTTGTGGAAAATTTCATTCCTTTTTGACTTCTATGTAGTTACAAAGATGTCACGTTACAAATTCCCAAAGGGTGT
Organism: Urophora cardui; assembly: GCA_960531455.1. NCBI lineage: Eukaryota > Metazoa > Arthropoda > Insecta > Diptera > Tephritidae > Urophora > Urophora cardui. Next base: position 31,817,526 of record OY482672.1, on the reverse strand, counting down.
TCCACAAATATCTTTGTTAAAAAGTAGGCGTGGTCATTAACCGATTTCAATAAATTTTTGCGTGTCTATTAACACAAGTTATAAAAGTGTATAAACCAAGTTTCGTCATAATATCTCAGTTATTTGTCGAGTTATGGGCTCCGAAAGCTCGTAGATTCCTTTGTCTAAGAAGAGGCGGTGCCACGCCCATTTTCAAAACTTTTTCTATTTTTTGTTTCCGGTTTTTGTGGAACTTATACCACAAAATTTCAATGAATTATCTTTATATTTGACAAAGATATCGCTTAAAATGTTTTTATTAGGTCACTTTATAATACCCATATATAAAAGTAGGCGTGGTCGTCAACCGATTTTGGGAATTTTTCGTCGACACATTTTTCTATGCAAATATATCACGCGTACCAAATTTCATCGATATATCTTGAACGGTTTCTGAGTTATGATATATAAAACTTTCAATGTTTGACCCTTAATAAGTGGGCGTGGCACAGCCCATTTTCCAAAATTTTATTGGTTTTTGTTTTATATCCCTAGTTGGAAACCTTCCTCGAAATTTCAGTGATAGGTCTTTATATTTGACAGAGATATCGCTTAAAATGTTTTTATTAGGCCCCTTTATAGTTCCCATATATAAAAGTGGGCGTGGCCGTCAACCGATTTTGACAATTTTCCGTCAAAACAGTTGGCTAAGTAAGTAAATCACGCATACCAAATTTCATCGATATATCTTCAACAGTTTCTGAGTTATGATATATAAAACTTTCAATGTTTGACCCTTAATAAGTGGGCGTGTCACCGCCCATTTTCCAAAATTTCACCAAATTTCTTCATAAGGGCCTGAGCTCAATACGTGGGTGAAATTTCATCGCTCCAGCTATATTAGTGGCTGAGATATCAAATTTCCGATTTTTTCTATATAGGAAAAGTGGGCGTGGTCATGGTCCGATTTCGCCCATTTTCAATACCAACCATCCCAGTCTCGATACCAACTGGCATTCCAAATTTCATCAAAATATCTCAATTTTTGCGCGAGTTAGAGTGTTTACAGACGGACGGACAGACGGACGGACGGACATGGCTCAATCGATTTCTCTTTTCACCCTGATCATTTTGATATATATAAGTCCATATCTATATCGATTATTTCATTCTGTTACAATCCACCGTTATGAAATCAAAACTATAATACTCTGTGTACTAGTACAGCTGAGTATAAAAACTATTCGCATCTATTACAGTGTGAGGTAAACACTGAAAATTGTTAGAAATGCGGTCATTTGTATGCTAACAGGCACTCAGCGCACTGATATTATCATTTGTTTTTGATATTATTCTTTATTGATATATCTGTCACTATGTGGTTTTGTTTATTATATTTACATATCTATTATACATACATATATGTAGGTATATATTCATATGTATATGTACATTTATTTAATTACTATCATTTATACTGCTTACGTACGATGGCAGAGCAGCCGTGTCTATCAATTTTAAAATGTAAATTGCGTAAAATAACATATTGCATGCGAGCAGCCGATGTAAGAGAAATAGAGAAATAGAGAGAAGAAAAAAAAAACAATAGATTAAGTACTAAAAACCATTACGCTGATGTAGATTTCGAATACTTTTTTAATAAACAAGTGAACGTATTTTATATTATATATAAAATAAGAAATAAACTACTAAACCCTGCCACGCGATGCTGTGGCTTTCGATTACACTGTGAGATAATTTCACAATTTTCTTGATTGTCATTTTAAATTTGACTTCCCGTTAAAATTGGCAGAATATGAATGGGCTGTAAGCCCATAGAATCTTATTAATAAAATATAAAATGAATCTTATACCTAGATAGTTACTGGTTATTTTTATTTTCTGTGGACCTAGATTTTTTATACAAAGTTTTTGTGCAAGGAGCCCCATAGTGAAGTTTTATGCCGAATAATTTTCTAGAATATGTTATCATTAAAGCGACCTCCAAAGGCCATTTGTGGCAGTCCTCTTTCTCTTTCTAGTTTTCTTTCATATGACATTTCAAATTTAAAAATCAAACAAACTATAGCGTAAAACTGAATTTTTGAAAAGATGGCAACCCTTTTTGTGAAAATAATAATAAATTACTCATTTTAATGTAAAGCCCTTTCATATGACATCTCGAATTTAAAAATCAAACAATCTATAGCGTAAAACTGAACTTTTTAACAGGTGGCAACCCTTTTTGTAAACATTTTAATACATAGATTACTCGTTTCCAGCTCAAGACCTTTCATATGGTACCTGAAATTTAAAAATCAATCAAACTATACAGGATAATTAAATTTTTAACCAGGTGGCAACCCTTTTCAGTTCGAGAACAGCTTGGCGAGATTGTTCGAGTGCGAGTTAAATTATATGGAGACAGGTCTTAAGTAGGTACCTGTCTATTAATTAATTCGTATAGTTTTAATGAGTTAACAGATCAAAACTGCCTTGACAGATCGCTTGAACAAAAATTCTGGCTTATTTTACTTTTCAAAAAAGTGCAAGTGTCACTCATTCATCTTAGCTGGAATAACGGACATGCATGTATGAGCATTAAGACTTATGCCGTTTTCTTTTCCCGAAATAGTGTTGCCCTGTTTATTTTCTTAGCCATTTTTATGTCTGCCAATTCCTTCGTATATTGAACTTTAACTAAGTAAGTCAAGGTCTACAAATACAGCCATTTTATAATTCAGATTACGTAATTCGATAATTGTTATTAGAGCTCTAGATACCCGGGTATCGAACAAATCGAATTGATCGTTTTTGTTTGAAGCCCGTTTGTTGTTCAAATGCCCGTACAAACATTCGAGCATTCGAGCTTACAAACAAAAAAATGTGTATCGAAAAAACAAAAATAAAAACAACTACATATGAAGAAAAAAAAAATAATAAACAAAAGAAAAAACAAACCATTGTGTAAGGAGAACAGTGGAATGACTCTGGGATGTGTTTAAAACAGGTCGAACAGCTGTGCTCAGCTGATTTTGAAGTTGTTGTTATGGCCCAATAACGATCGTGAATGCAATATAAGTTGCTCTTCTTCTTTCTGTTTTGTAGGTTGTTGATTTTACATTCTTACACATGTTATTCGTGAAATGGCTGGGGTTTACGCCCTCTCTGGGAATTGCGTTTTAGCAACTCGGCCTTAATTTCTTTTCGGAATTATGAATTGGTTTTTTCAATCCCCAATTCCAGAATTGCGTTTCTGTCCTGCTTGCTACGACCATGTCATTATGGTCCCTTTTCATACAACAACCACATCCGGCCGCCATGCTGAACTGCCCTTCAAAACTGGCCGCCAGGCTGGTCTGCCCATCATTTTGACATTTGGCGATTGCACATCGACCATATATCGACTTTTTTTAATCGATTTTTCGATGAGCCGGCTCACTAGACGTTTTACACTATGAAACAAACTTCAAAATGCCCGAATTGTTCAAATGCCCGTACATACATACGGGTAATAAACAAACAAACGACTGTTCGAGCATTTGAACAACAATTGTTCGGGCTACTCGAAAATGTTCAAAAAAATCTGGAGGTATAATTGTTATATAAGAGGGAATGTTCTTTTTTCGCAGAAAAGGAAACACCAAAAATCAATTTCTGGTCTATGTGAAAAAAAAAATATTTTATCCAGACATTTTGTTGCTTGAATAGACATTTTTTAGGAGGCGTTTTGGCAGACAAACAGAAAATTCTCTCTTATTTATTTACAGAATTTAATTCTGCAAACACAATGGCAACCATCGGCCAACTAAGCAGCAACCGAACCCTATTTATAGGGAAAATTGAACAATGCTTGATAAAATGAAAGTACAGCTTACGAAATGTATGTTATATTACTGTTTTTATATCAAGGAATTCATTTCCGATGTTTAGCTGTACATAAAACTTGGAATAGATGGCGCTGTGGTACATTGGCATGCACATTTTAAACAGCAGATGTTGCTAAGACATCAAGTGCAACCATAATGCTGCTGGCAACATGTTGCGGGATGTTTTTGTTGCGCAATTTTGAAGGATAAATATATTTGATAATATGAACGTGAAGTGGCGCATTTTTAGTGGATTTTTCGCTTTGATTGCGCAAACAAATATCTAACAAGAAAAATTACATAAGAATACAAGAATAATTACATAATAAGTGTTGTTGCTACTGTTGTTTTGACTGTTATTGATACTGCTGCCACATCAAAGCAAAGACACAGGCACTGCCACAGGCAAAACCAGAGCTATAGACCAAAAATCCATTACGGAGAGATGAAACCTCATTTTGTTAGCACAGTGCCGCTGCTAACTTTGCTCAAATCTAGTTTCATAAGAACAAAGCTTGCGAGCTAGGCTGTATAATAGTTGTACAGGTACAAAGCATGGAGCCGTGCATTTAAATTAGGCTGTTCGCCATGAAGATGATTATAAAATTTATTATTATTGTGAATTAAATTTCTTTGTTATTTTCTTCGCAAAAAAATCACAGCATAAAACCCTAAGTAAACAAAAAATCCCAATTTCAGTGGAAAATAAACAAATCTCATTCGCCATTTTCTTTTCATGGAATTTATTTTATGCCATTACTCATCACTCATATGCGCTCATATGCGCTTAAAAACATAATTTTTTTTTTATTATGTACTAATATTACTCGTAATAATATTTTTTTTGTTGTTTGCCGTCGCCAATTTCTTTTTATATTTTAGCAATGAGTTTCATCATTTCACACTTACTTTATTGTTGTTGTTGTTGTTGCTTCGTTTTTGCTTAGTTGTTATGTAAACAGCGAATGTTTACACAATAAATTTTTGTTGCCTTTAAAGTAAAAAAAAAAACACAAATCCGCACGATTCACTTTGGTAAATATGCATGTATACCGTGATTCTATGGAGAAGGGAGGTCGGTAAAGCTACGAAACAAGTATATTTTCAAACAATTTTATTTGTGCCACTTGTTGCTTTATGCGGTTTCTGCTTAGATAGTTCGGCAAATATTTTGTTTTTTTTCGGTTTTGTTTTATCGCAGAAACTTTTAATTTCTAGTTTTCGGGTATTTTTTTTTTGTAGTTTACCGTTCGTTCTCCACCGTTAAGCTGTTTGCGCTGTAATGGCCAAACTAAAAGCTTAGACTTCACTAAACAAAAGACTGCGGACACAAACTTGCTTCTTCTAAATGAAGCGTACTCAATATTTGTGTGTATATGTATGTGTGTGTAGGTACATATATGTTACTGCGTTTAGCTAACACAATCAATCTTCTCCTTCACGTATTTTATTTAACGGTTGTTTGCGCTTTATAAATTTTTTATGACAATTTTTGTGACAATTTTTGCTGTGTTATTTTTTTTCTTCAAATAATAAAAATTAATTTAGGCAGTTTTGCAAACGTAGTAAAACATTAGTTAATATTTTCGTTATTAGTCACTCTTTTAAATATTTATTGTGCTTGCATTTCTGATATTTTCAACTTCACGCGCCGCCAACATAACTTAGAAGCAAATTGCTATTAGTTTAATTGTACCAAAATAAATTAAAATACTGTCACTTTTTAAAATATTTTTATGTACATATGTATATAGTATACAATTATGTACATGTATGTATGCATGTACAATATTTTACAACCGCACTCCAATCCAAAATTTGACTTTTGCGTTGCCGAGTCTGTGTGTCTTTACGGCGAATTCGTAGCTGCACTTGCGTTTCTCTCAACCGTCCAAAGCGTACTGAAATCATAATCAAACAAAATTTCATTAGCTCACGCATAGACGGCAACGCTGCTGGCCATAATCAAAATGCTTTTGGGAGTGCTCATTTTGCGGTCGGTTGCTTGTGCATACACATTTCACTCAATCTTCATACATATGCAGGCACACAGCAAAACAAAAGCTTTAGCTTCAAAAGCTTACTGGTCAAACGAAGACCTTCTTAGACTTTGCGCTTTGATCAGCACTTAACAGTTACTTATGTATTTAGTTATGTATGTAACACATGTTTATATATGCATTAAATTTACCTTGACTGCAGAAGCGGCAGTAGTAAATACATATGTAGAAAGAGAGGAAGTATAGAAACTGTAATATTGTTAAAATTAAAATAATAAATAAAATATTGCAATATTGAGTTGTGATAAAAGAAAATACAGTGCTGATAGTTTCTGTTAGTTCTTAGATTTAGAATATAATAATACACTGGCGCTGTTATAGGTTAGGTCAGGTTGGCCAGGATACAGTGATTCCTCACATAAACCACATATGGTCCTTAGTGTTGCCAACATTGTATTGGAGGCGTTATACTAAACTTGGAATGCAAGACTTCGCAAGTTTTAGTATTTTATGTATTTTCTGAGGCGTATTTTGTGTATTTTCTGAGGCGTATTTTGTTGACCACTAGATTCCACAACAGGGGTCAGGTACTCCGCCTTGCGGGGTGCCCCTATTTGCCCTCCTTGATATAGTCGAAAGGTCCTCGATCCAGCGCTGAATGATTGGGGGTATTCCGATCCATTCGAGCACCTCCAACAGTGCCTCAGGAGAGACACCCGGAATATCAAGAAATACACCTATCGCACTCCCTGTAGTGAAGGGCCTTTTCAATATGTTGTACAACTTTGTGATTATTTATGCTGTTTATCCTCCATCACGACAAGATAAATGCGTTTTATGCCTTCCGCCAAGCACTTCGAACCCTGACTGAAGTCGTCTCGCCCTTCCCCCCCCCTCCCCTGGTTCGCACCTTGAGGGGTCCTACTCGACCGGAAAACAGCCATTGCTAACCCTTCGCGGTCTCACCTCACTGCCCTGGCGCAAACACCAGTAACAAGCATCGGGGACGATAGAGGAGGTCCATTGTCCAGACAAGAACCTCTTGGAGGTTGCAACCGAAGAGTTTTGGCGCCCTGGCGCTGTTATAACCCTCTCTAGTGCCTCTAAGCGTCTTGCAGTTGCATGTGAGGTGTTCAGCCGTCTCCTCATCCTCATACTCTTTACAGCTTCTGCAGTTGCTGCGATAGGGTTCACCTACCCTCTCCATATGTTTTCCTAAGAGGTAGTGTCCCGTGAGCACTCCCATGTGGTCAGAGATATCTCACCCACTTAGGAAGCATAGTTGACGAAATGTCTTGTTATCCCATTTCGTCCACGTTCGCTTTGAAATCCGACAAGCTGGAGTTTCTTGCCATCTGTAACTTGCTAGTTTATAGATGTGCCATTTAAGCATAAGCCTACATGCGGCAAGCACGTTGTTTGTCAAGAAGAACCTGCTCGGTAGTGCCTGTCTTGCTTATTCATATACCTTACAATTCCCAGCGATATCCCAGTGGCTCGGCACCCACACGAGATGCAGTCAAGTCCAAGAGTCGTCATCTCCTGTAGAGATCGGCGACAGTGTAGTGTTAGTTAAGAGTTGAACAAGTGGGTGCCAAGAGATTTAATTGATGCTTGGCTATCGCTGAAGTTGAATAAATCCTTGTCGAAAGCTTCATATCCCATACGATTAATAGCTTCGATTATAGCTGAAACTTCAGTCTGGTAAACGCTGCAGAGATCTGGTAAGCGGAAAGATAACCCGAGATTCAAGTATGCTGAGAAGACTCTGCCTCCAAACGGACGTAGGGCTGACATAGCCGCCGATTGAAAACCTACGAGATCCAATGGCAGGATATTTAGAACGGCCTGCAGAGCTTCGTTAGGCGTCATTCTCAGTGCGTCACTAATGCTGATCATGCTAGATCCGTGGACCTTGCACAAAAGATTATAGTTTGACGGCTTGCTCACAGCAGGTAACCATACTAGGAACGCATATAGCAGGATTGGTCGAATTATCGTAGTGTAGATCCATCTTAAAGTGCTGGGAATAAGTTCCCAATTTTTTGCCTATAACCCTTTCACACATGTATAGAGCAAAGTATGCTTTGCTTTGTCGCTGAATGATGTTGTGCTTCCAGTTCAGTTTTTTTCCAGAACCACCCCTAAGAACTTAGCATTGCCAGCTAGGCTCAGGCGAATTCCATTTAGTTCTGGTAGATTTAAAGGTGGCATTTTGTACCGTTCAGCGTATGGGACAAGTTCTATCTAGTTCGAGATGACACTGAGCCCGCCTGGTTATGTATTACATGCATATGTTTATAGCCGCTTGTAGTATTATGAAGAAGTTTAAACGTGCACACCTCCGCACACCTTATTAAATAAAAAATAGTTAAATCGCCTAATTTCAAACGCTATTCGCCTGCGATTGCGAAGTAATTTCTACAACAAGCTGGACTTTGAAAATTAGTCGACAAAGCGGCATTAAACTCAGCATAGCTTCAGTTCAGCGACTCACTCTTAAAGCTAAGCACACATTTAAATATTTGAGTCAAGTGGATGTCTTTATTTGCACTCAATTGGCAGCAGGTGCGGGTTTTTCTCACTGCGCACAATAACTCATTTTTGCGGCACGCTCTCTTTTGGACTCTCACACAATTTGAGTGAGTATTCTTTATATATATTACGCTAAGCGACTTTTTTTACGCACTATAACTTTTAGACGGTTATACCGATTTTGGAAAATGTGGTGTCAAATGAAAGGGATTGCCCTGTAGATGTGCAGGAAGGTTTAACATTTTTAAAAAAGGTTGCCACCTGTTCAAAAATTCGTTTTTATGCTATAGTTTGTTTGATTTTTAAATTTGAGGTGCCATATGAAAGGGCTTGGCCTGAAGATTAGTAATTTATTATAATTTTTACAAAAAAGGTTGCCACCTTTTAAAAAATTCAATTAAACTCTACAGGTTGTTTGATTTTTAAATTTAAAATGTCATATGAAAGGGCTTTGCCTACCAATATGAAAGGACTTTACTTTAAAATGAGTAATTTATTATAACTTCTACAAAAAGGGTTGCCACCTGTTCAAAACTTTATTTTTACGTTATAGTTTGTTTGATTTTTCGATTTGAGTTGTCATTTGAACGAGGTTTGTATGAAATGAGTAATTTATTATAAGTTTTACAAAAAGGGTTGCCACCTGTTCAAAAATTCATTTTTATGCTCCAGTTTGTTTGATTTTTAAGTTTGAGGTGATATATGAAAGGCCTTAACCTGAAAATTGGTAATTTATTATCATTTTTAGAAAAAGGTTTGCCACCTGTCAAACAATTTAATATTCCGGTATAGTTTGTTTGATTTTTAAATTTTAAACGCCATCTGAAATTGCTTGCCCCGTAGATGGATAATAAAATTTAATTTTCACAAAACCGGTTGTCACCTATCTGAAAAACTTTGTTGACATTCTTTCACTATAGGAAAGAAAGGAAGGAAAGGAAAGGAAAATAAAAGAGAAAAGTGAAAGGAACGGTAATGGCGAAGGAAGAGGAAAGGAAAGGGGAAAATGTAAGAGGAAAGTGTACGGAAAGTAAAAAGGATAAAGAGGAAGGAAACGCAAAAAGAACAGAAGAAGAGAAAAAGGGGGGAAACTAGAAAGAGAACGAAGAGTCCGTAAAATGGAATTTTGGAGGTCGCTAGAGGTTTAGAATATTCTAGAAAATTATTCGACATAAAATATCACTATTATCTCCTCGGACAATCAGTACCAGTAACTACATGTTTTATTTTATACATATTTTATTATAGAAATATTATATAAGAAATATGGTCTTTCCACTCTTAAATCGTTCCGCTCTCAATTTAATTGGTCGAATTTTCGACCACGCTGATACTAGTATTAATTTAATTTTATTTAATTTCAGTTACACATATGTATTCATGTATATTTATATATGCTTAAACATATTTATATTTCTAGATATGTATATGCACATGTGTAAGATAAAAAAGACTTTCGCTTATTAGTTTATGCTGTTATTTAGATAAGATTGCAATAACATTTTTTCTTAGTAAAATATCCAAGGCACTCTGGCGTATAAGTAACCTACAAAGTTCACAGTCATCTATATATATGTATGTGTATAATAAATAGAACAATATCGTTCTGCTATTTGTATGTATGTATATGGTCCAATCAATCAAGACAATAACGCTGTTGATTGGCGTGAAATTAATTCAAATGTAATAAAAATAAATTACGAAGTAATAATTTGCGCATTTCGCTCTTAAGTAAAATAAAATAGTCAATTCTTACTTAAATATGTGCATATGTAGATATGTAAGTATATAAATTAAAAAAGTACGGCGACTAAAGAAGGCAAATAGTTAATTTTTTGCAAAATATAAAGAAAAGAATATGCACGCTGGAGAATGAAATGGAGCAAAAAATATTGTGTATAACTAGCCATGACACTGATTTATGGCAGATATGCGCAAAGCTTTCTGTCACAAAACAGTTTCATGAATAGGTTAAGGTCTTTTCGTAATCTCTGATACTTACATATATTTACATACACATGTATCTGCACGATTGCACTTACGCTTCCGTCAGTATTGCTGATCTTTTTATCATTTCATTCAGAAAAAGTCAACATGTCGAAATACATATGTACATACATATGAAGGTACATACATATATTAATGTATGCATAATTATTAAATAAAAACCTGCAACAAAAACGTCTTTAGTAAAACCCATAGTTCACGAAACTATTTAGCACAACTGCAAAGGCGATCAAAGTTCACTCAACAAGAAGAATCACCTGCCGTTGATAGCCGCGCGTTTAGCCTTGAGATATCAACAACATTTAAACTAAAAGTTGTTGTTTATCTTTCAACAAAAATCACAAATTATATAAATACTATTAAATAGGTACATATACGAATGGGTATACAATGTATACTATACATATCGCTAGCTTGGAGTGCAAATTGTGTAAGTCCTTTTTTCAAACTTTGTAGGAGAGACAAAAAACAAAAAATAAAAAAATTTCGAAATGAAAAAAAAATTTTCTGTTCATGTAAAATTTCGGAGTTACACAATTTTCTTCGTTTTTTGGACTTACACAATTTGCGTATCACAGAATAACAACGAGTAGAAAAATTACAAGTATCAGAGACTGGTTTAGCGTGGTGCGTATTTGATTTTTCTAGCGTTCCACATAAAAATACACTTTTCCATAAAAATGGACTTACACAGTTTGCACTCTAAGCTAGCGATATGTAGATAATATGCAAGTAGTTATAAGGGTATTAAGTAAGTGCTCTGCCGAGTTGCCACCAAATGGATTTTCTTAATTCAACAATTTGTAAATTAATTTTTAATGTGATATCTTGGAATGTGAACCTCTCGATTTTATGCAAGACAAGTACGCTCTTAGTAGCAAATTATTAATATTAGTATATTATTAATCAGAAACCTTTGAACTATGAGCTGAGCCAGAATCTATGACAGCAAAAACTTTGTAGAATAAAAAAGGAATAAACCAAAAAAGCAAGCCAAGTTTAATCAACTCTAAAGACAAATCTCTCATTAATTACTCCTTGTATGATAAATTTTCCACTATTAATGCTAAATCTATAAAACAACAAAAACTTGTTATTGCGAAAACAGCAAATAAATTAAATGTTAATTATTTGTCAGTTCTGCCATTTTTAAAATTAAATAAATATATGCATGTTTGTATTAAATGGAGAAGGAAGAAGTAACAGTTAACTATTTGGTAAAGTCATAATTATTTGGACTATGGATCACCGACAAATGACAATGACAAAAAATATGAATGAAACAAACAGCTTTTTATAATTTATTTAGTTGGCAAAATACCCACAATTTCATCATCGTTCGGCTATTTGTTGAGAGGAAATTTTTAATAACTATTAAGACAATATTTGTTTCAAAGGTTCATCAATCGTATTTATTTTGTATCAAAAAAAAAACAAAAACAATAAAATATTACTGTTAAATTAAACAGATTTCGTGCTAAGCACTAAAAAGCTTTCAAATAAAATACTACTTTAAGCAAATTTATAAAAATGCATACATTTTGCCTTGTATAAACAGGTATACATAGTGCATATATGTATGTATGTATGTATGTATGTATGTGTGTATTTTTACATATTTATTTACATATTATTAATGGTTACATGTTCATACTTGACTATTCGCCATTTACCTTCAACCAATTAAGTACTTTACAATCCTATAAATGCGTTTTTTTGTATACAAATTTATTTAATTAAAGTAAATTGTTTTTCTGTTTCTTTTTGATTAACTGGAAAATGCAAATAACAACAACAAAAAACATGCATAACAAAAACATCAAAGGCCAAAACGCATTGCCAACTGGGTTGTTCGCTATTTTGGCCATAAAATGTTACAACACCATGGACAAGTTTAACGAAGCTAAAGAAACAAAAGAAGAAATAAAATATATTAAAGCACTTGAACCAAAGTTACATGCATACACATGCATATGTACATACATGCATACATACCCTGCAGCTAATATATGTAAGAGACAGTGCCGAAAAACCAGAGTCTAGAACTAAAGAGTTAACAACTAGCTCAGAACTGCCTCTAAAGTGATGCAGAGCGCGAGAGTTTATTAATGTGACTTCATGAAAAATGTATGTTTACAGCTATTACTTTAAAGTTGAGCAACAACAAATGTTGCACTTTACAATAATGATCCTCTTTGCAGTCTTTTGCGTAGGACGTATGTATGTATATATCGTCGTACCATACGAAAACTAACATCAGATTTTTTGTGGCTGACGAAAAGTAAAAAGTTCAAGTTTTGGCCGACGAAAAGTAATAAAATCGAGTTTTGGCTGACGAAAAGTAATAAAATCAACTTTTGGCTGACGAAAACTATCAATTTCGTATAAACAACAACAATTTTAATGTAAAAACAGTATATAATTACTGATACTTTTCGTCAGCCAAAAGTCGATTTTATTACTTTTCGTCAGCCAAAACTCGATTTTATTACTTTTTGTCGGCCAAAAGTCAAATGTTCTACTTTTCGTACAGAATTTTTTTATTGATAGCTTTCGCCAGAAATTTTAAATATGTTAGTTTTCGTATGGTACGACGATATAACCAAAGTAATATTACCTGGCATTTGTAAGTGAACGGGGATAATTCCACACTTTGGTATTTTATTATATATCTAACTAATGCCGCATTTATTTTCAGTATATTAAAAATTATTTTTGCAAGAGGCGACCAAAGACCTAACATTTGCGAACTAGTCCTGAAATGCTTCCTTTTGAACTCCAACCGAACTATTGATTTTTGAACTATCCCAGGACTCTCCGTATATGTAGGAAATAGCTAAGAACGCGTTCCAAAGTTCTGCAGAGGCGGATAATCGTCATTTCGTGGGACATCGCCGTGTTGAACAAGACAGTTGGAAGCAGACCTGGGTAATGTCAAGTACCAGTACGACTTGTGACAAGTACATTTTAAAGGTATTGTACTGGTACTGGCATTCGCAAAATTTTCAAGTACAAGTACAGGTAATTGCAAAATAATTGAAGTTTTAGCAAATACTTCAAATTATTTGAAAAGAATTGAAAGTACTTGAAAAGAATTAAAAAATGTTCTGGAATCGATTTGTAAGTAATTGAAAGTACTTGAAAAGAATTAAAAAATCGATTCAAATACATTTTTCATTTCTTTTCAAGTACTTTCGATTATTTTCAAATACTTTGAAGTATTTCCTAAAACTTCAATTATTTTGCAGTTCCTTGTACTTGTACTTGTACTTGTACTTGTACTTGTACTTGTACTTGTATTTGTACTTGTACTTGTACTTGAATATTCTGAAAGTACTTAGTACGGACTAATTACTTCAAGATCGATATATAAAGTATTTAAGTACTTAATAGTCCAATTACTACTCAGTATTACCCAGGTCTGGTTGAAAGCATTGCGTTGGTATAGAACGAGAACCAACCTTGTTATTTTTGAATTAGTTCTGCGCTAGCCTGAAACTAGCGCAATTTGCTGCAGGGTATGAAAATGTATGTATGTATGTATATGTTTTTTTTTTCATTTTTTGTTTACGACTTCACTTCATGGGGCTAAGAAGCCAAAATGTCAATCATTCGTCAATAGAAAATGAATATCACTAAAGTAAACATGTAAGTAGAAGGTTATCAAATGTTTTAGTCAATTACCCAGTAGCCCCAAAGATCTACAAATCATCAATAATTTCCTAATTACATTTCCTTTAGAGAAGATAACAACTTCCATGACTTTGCTCCGTGACTATCACATGAATGACTTTGTATAATAAAAAAAGCAATGAAGCGCAAGCTTCGGGCTTTCATTCCAAACCGCATGCTTTTTTCATATGGTCGTTATTATGATCTTGTTAGGTATTCAGCATGAATGGTAGCAGTATTGTGGTGCTGAATATACACTTGCCCACCATCTAACTTTGTTATGTGCTTCATTCGTATAAATTTTGCTGTATCGGCTTACTCTTCTTAACCCCTACTTTAGTCAGTGAAGAAATGATATGTACTCAATTTGTACGTGCCGCTCAACAAACTTTAGGAGTACCTACGATATATCTAAAAAAAAGCAAGTATCCTGGCATGAAAAAAAAATCGCAGCACCTCATCAATGGGTCTAGTGGGTATATACCAGGGACCGTAACGGTTATAAGTGATATACAAAAAGTTGATTTTTAACGATTATTTTCTGAGTTTTATTTTTTGCTCAGAAAATAAAAGTTTTTTCTTGAGTTTTATTTTTTGATCAGAAAATAAAAGTTTTTTCTTGAGTTTTATTTTTCGATCAGAAAATAAAAGTTATTTTTTGAGTTTTATTTTTCCCTCAGAAAATAAAAGTTATTTTTTGAGTTTTATTTTTCGATCAGAATATAAAAGTTATTTTTTGAGTTTTATTTTTCCCTCAGAAAATAAAAGTTATTTTTTGAGTTTTATTTTTCGATCAGAATATAAAAGTTATTTTTTGAGTTTTATTTTTCCCTCAGAAAATAAAAGTTATTTTTTGAGTTTTATTTTTCGATCGGAAAATAAAAGTTATTTTTTGAGTTTTATTTTTCCCTCAGAAAATAAAAGTTATTTTTTGAGTTTTATTTTTCGATCGGAAAATAAAAGTTATTTTTTGAGTTTTATTTTTTTGCTCAGATAATAAAAGTTATTTTTTGAGTTTTATTTTTTTGCTCAGATAATAAAAGTTTATTTATAAATTTTACGTATTTATGTGACGCGAGCACATATATACTATTAAAAATTTAATTTTATGTAAGTATGTATGTGAGAAGGTACATAAATATGTAGCATTTAGAAACTCTGTAGGACAGAAATAAAGTTGTTGTATGTGAAGCATTTACTTAAATCTAATAACTTTAAACGAGCAATTCTTGTATATATATACATATATATATATAAGTACATATATATACATATATATATATAAGTACATATATATATATATATATATATAAGAATTGCTCGTTTAAAGTTATTAGATTTAAGTAAATGCTTCACATACAACAACTTTATTTCTGTCCTACAGAGTTTCTAAATGCTACATATTTATGTACCTTCTCACATACATACTTACATAAAATTACATTTTTAATAGTATATATGTGCTCGCGTCACATAAATACGTAAAATTTATAAATAAACTTTTATTATCTGAGCAAAAAAATAAAACTCAAAAAATAACTTTTATTATCTGAGCAAAAAAATAAAACTCAAAAAATAACTTTTATTTTCTGATCGAAAAATAAAACTCAAAAAATAACTTTTATTTTCTGAGGGAAAAATAAAACTCAAAAAATAACTTTTATATTCTGATCGAAAAATAAAACTCAAAAAATAACTTTTATTTTCTGAGGGAAAAATAAAACTCAAAAAATAACTTTTATATTCTGATCGAAAAATAAAACTCAGAAAAAAACTTTTATTTTCTGAGGGAAAAATAAAACTCAAAAAATAACTTTTATTTGCTGAGCGAAATATAAAAATCAAAAAATAACTTTTATTTGCTGAGGGAAAAATAAAACTCAGAAAATAACGATTAAAAATCAATTTTTTTATAAAAATCGAAAAAATAAAAGTTAATGCACCTAGAGGTAGTCTGCGTTACGGTGATTACATCTGTGTACTTCTTTTGCGTTTAGCGTTTCTCCTTCAGTATGATTTTTTTAGTCAAAATTTAAAAAATAACGATTATTTGCAATCCCTGGTATATACACATGCCTACACGCATGTGTATATACATATATAGAATACATAGAGTACGACAAAAGCCAATTGCACCCACGCGTACGCTATTATGTGCTTACAAATATTTATAGGTACATATGTAGTACTTATATATATATATGTATAAGGTTTCATACACCAAAAATATAATTTTACAAAAAAAATGCGCACAAATTCACTGATGACCACTTCAATTCAATTCGATTCATTTTGATAGTATTCGCACAGTCACTGTTGGATTCAACGTCACGCTTGCGCAAAATTGCGTGTCTTAATGTGTTGATGTCGTTGATCGATTACGAATTTCATAAAAAAAATTTTTTTTAATATTATATATGTATGTATGTATTTGTTATACCCAGTTTTGTTTAGCTGCAATGTTTTGATAAAAAGACAAATTCAAATCGTTAATTACTTTATGTTGTTATATGAATATGTAAAATTATATTAGGAAACCAGAATGCATTAAATAATGATCAATCAAATTGCACTGCTCACAAATTTAGTTTGTCTTGCTGATTAACAATTAACGCTGACCATTAAAAATCTTAAACATAAACCAATTTTTTAGCTAGCAGCCTGGTATATAATATTTATAATATTCCACAATTTTAGATTTCTTTAATTTGTTTACATGCATTACAAGTGACAAAAAATAAAAATAAAGAAGCTAAGTAAAAGACACAGCAAAAGCGCGCCGTTAATTGAATTGCGCTGCTTGCTTTATCAGGTGTCTTATTGTTAAATTGACGTTTGAATGAAGTTGATATGACGAATAGGCGGGTTAAGTTGTATGAAAACCGGTAAATATACCTACATACGCATGAACGAGTATGTAGTAAAAAGTTACAGGTGCATATGTAGATAGACATGCACAAGTACGAGCTAGGAAAGAGGGCATGCGTCGACCCTTTGGCAATTACTTTGACTTGCGTACGAACTTGCGTTCGTATTGTAAATTATTTTTTTATTTTTGTTTTTTTTTTTATTGTACCAAAAATTATAGTCATTTTGACATTGAAATTATTCAAGGAGATCTTATGAAATAATTGGCTGCGGTGCACTTTAAATTTTTTTGTTAATTTAAAATTATTTGCGATTGAACTATGTATGCATGTATGTATATTTTTTTACTGTGATGTGCGTTTTAGATAGCAGCAGATATGTCTATATGGTTCTTATGGGCTTTCTGAATATATGTATGAAATACGTAAATAAATTCTTTCTCGTCTCTTCTTAATTGGCGCGTAACCGTGTAGACGATTTTTTTGGTATTACCAGGTGCCAATTGGAAATATATAGGTACCAAGGGAGGATAGTTAGTATTCACCTGTGTGTAGGTCTCCATTTTCTTCTACCTTCAGCAAGTTTCGATAGAAATAGTTACTGTCTGGACGGGACCACCTTTATCCATTCTCACGCCGTAACCTAAACAACGCAGCCGCTGGATCTTTATTCGCTGTACAATGTCGACATACAGAAGGCCTACAAAATTCTACTTGCAACGGAAAGTGCCGGTATTGGAAAAAGGATAGGAGTTTTCTCTGAAGACTCTGGGATCTTCAATGGTTTCATCCGGGCCTGGGCTTTATCAAGGGCCGCATCAGTCGGCACTGGTTTGAGTAAGCAAAAACAAGATAGAAGCGGTTGCGGACCTGTAGGGTCTGTAGAAGTCTGTGGGCTTGGTGCAATAAGGTACGATCCTAAGCCAGGTTAAATATGGAAAGGAGGGACATTTTCCGCTTAACTGCGGTATTCACGGGACATTGGGCTATTGGCAGGGCCGCCAATTAATTTAAAAGTAGCTAAAACAGAGGCATTAACCTAAATTTCTGTCGGTAACATACTTTAGTCATCAGCTGTGACCTAAATCTTTCCTTTTATCATAAAACGATACAATATTTCGCGATATTTCTGCCTCAAAAGTTCAAAAAATCGTGCGAACATACCGTCCGAAACGCCCAGGAAATACCCATATCGCTGTATAAGAATTTGCATCATACCGAATTTTTCTGTTGCAACAGAAAACGAATTCAAATTTATGCTGCAAAGTCGACGCCAAAAACCAACAATTCCTTAAGTGGGATGCAGACACGTTAAGAGATTTATAAAATTTGTTGAAATTTAAAATGATTGCTATCTACGAAAGGTGATTAAAGGTGTTGTTTGTTTATTTTCTGTAGCAAAAACTTGGATATCATTTTGAGATTCCCGGGCCCTCTAAAGCCCGGGCCCGGGGCAATTGACCCCCTCAGCCCCCCCTCTCGTCGGGCCTGGCTATTGGTACCCACACAGCCCGATTGGGATTGGATCACAACACACAGTGTCACAGTTTAATCTTCCAAGAACGGATGAAATTCTTTGGAAAGCCCCTCTTCGACGACCTCTCTGCACTGAAGGACGTCAAGCCTGAGGCGCTTATTAGATACATGAACTCAACAGGATGGCTAAGGGCGTAGGACCTACCCTGGCTTCCGAAGTGATATCCTCGTTTACTCTTTTCTGGTTTTTGGTTCGTTTGTCCCAAGTCGTGGTATCAAAACGGCGTTCCGTTGCTAATTGGAGTCAGTGGGACTCACCAATCAAACCAACCAACGAACTCAAAGCGCCATTTTATCTGATTTTGTCATTTTCCACGCTTCTGCGCCGTACAGGAGGACTGGAATGATGAGCGTCCCGTAGCGCGTGATTTTTGTTCGTCGAGAGGACTTTACTTTTCAATCGCCTACTTAGTCCAAAGTAGCACATGTTAGCAAGAGTGATTCTTCGTTGGATTTCCGTGCCGACATTATTTTTGGTGTTAATGCTGGTTCCCAAATAGACGAAGTCCCTAACGGTTTCGAATTTGTAGCTGTCAAGAGTGACGTGGTGCCAAGATGTGCTGTTTCTTTGTGCGATGACAGCAGATACTTCATCTTGTCCTCGTCTACCGCCAAACCCATTTTCTTAGCCTCTTTGTCCAGCTTGGAGAAGACAGAACATACAGCGCAAGTGTTAGTGCCAATAATATCAATATCATAGGCGTACGCCAACAGTTGCACGCTCTTCTGGTATAAGATGCTTCCTGTGCGCTTAACTTCTGCAGCTAGAATTATCCCTTCGTAAAGAAATTACCTCGTAGATATTGCAGTTTTAGGCCTCATTATAATGGAATAGCCTACCTGTAGTTTTCGTGAGACCTTGAAATACTCTCAAGCTGTTGCTTGTTAAATTCTACTGTAAAAGTTCTTACGTCAATTTTCTTAATTGCAGCTCCAGCCAAAATATGTACTTTGATTTTAAAACCTTATAAATGTATTCGATGATGAAATCAGTTATTTTTTAAAAGTGATTTAAATTTCGAATTGATCAACATTTTTGAAAACCGTGAAGTTTATCATTTATTTTTAGATAAGCTTATAAGCATTAGCAAAATTAGTAAATAAAATATAATTTACGCGTAAATCCAGCAAGTGCAAGCATTTAAGTAAATGACAGATTCTATAGCTTTAGCACTCTGTAATTACATTTCATTAACTTTTCGAGTAGCAAAATAATGTTTGCGTCATAAATAAAATTTATATTAAAAAATGTCAACAAACACATTTTTATTAAGAACTAAAGCTTAATCACATTTGACACACCTGACAAAAATTAATTGCTAATTATAATATTTTAGTGTTTTTTGTTTTCATGATTAGAGCTTGCTTAAATACTCATACTTAGCTAAATACTTATGTATGTATTTTTTGTTCAAAGTAAGCACATACACATAACATTACGTAGATTTTTTTTCTCATTTATTTTCCGTATCACTCTCCATAATCTATGGTAAAATATGCTTTAAAAACTAAAGCTGGTCATAGTCAAAAACAGGAAGAAACTTATTTCGCGCATGCGCATAAATCAGCAAATGTCATCAAATTTTTAAATTATGTGTATTAAGTTTGCCAATTATGTTTATATGTATGTATGTATTTAGAAGCCATTTAGATTTATCTTGTTCGCAGCCAGTTATATCTTCTTAAAATACTTTTTTATACTCTTAATTAAATAAACTCTTAAAATACATGTTAATTCTATATCAAATTTGCAACTTAAAAATATTAAAAACGGTTTGCAAATGTACATACATAGCTGATATTGCACACAATTTTAATATGATAATAAATATATAATCGATGTAAAAAAAAGAGCGAAAATATATTTATTGCCAACAGATGCCATCTAATGGAATATTATCATTTTTTATAGTGAAGATAAACAAACAAGCCGCTTTTGAGTTCAAAAAGGTTTGAATTAGTTAAAATCTAGAATTAATAAACATCACTAAAAATGTACGTATGTATATAATATACATATATGTACCCTGCAGCAAATTGCGCTAGTTTCAGGCTAGCGCGGAACTAGTTCAAAAAAGAGACAGGCTTGGTTCTCGTTCTATCCTAATGTAATGCTTTCAACTGTCTTTTTTAACCCGCTAATGTCCTGCGAAGTGGCAATTATTCCACTCTACAGAACTTTGGAACGCATTCTAAACTACTTGCTGTTGGACAGTCCTGGGATAGCTCATAAATTAATAGCTTGGAGATAGTTCAAAATGTAGCACCTCAGGACTAGTTACAAAAATAATTGTCAGCTGGCAGAATTCTTAATATACTGAAAATAAATGCGGCATTATTTATATAATAAAATACCAAGTTTTTGTAACTTAATCATAAAAAAGGTAGAATTATCCCCATTCAGCTTAAATGCCAAGCAATATTACTTTGTTTATATGTACGTCCTTTTAACCAAGTTCCATTTGGCACTACCCAGCAAAAGACAGTAAAAGGGGACATTATTTTAAAGTGCAACATTTGTTGTTGCTCAACTTTAAAGTAATAGCTGTAAACATAAATTTTTCATAGTCACAATAATAAGCTCTCCGGCTCTGCATACCTTTAGAAACGGTTCTGAGCTAGTTGTGAACTTTCTAGTTCTAGGCTGTCATTTTTCGGCACTGTCTCTTATATTAGCTGCAGGGTATGTAGATACATTTGGACAGACTTTTTTATATATCATGTGCATTTTGCGCTTATTCTCTTAACTTCTGAATATTAAACATTGCCTCATTAGCTTAATTAAATATGTATTAAATTAGCACTGAAGAACAAAACAAACTTGCTAATAAATTAAACGAGACATCTAACATCTGACATGTTTGGTTCTATCTGGCTGAAATCGTTGCTGTTGCACATACGTACATACATTATATACAAAATATTGAATCTGGCTACGCATTTCAACGATTGGATCACAACAAACGATTCTAACTAGAAATTATATTTTTCAAGAAGGTTTGTGTTTAAAATCCAGGGGATGACAAAATTTCGTTCCACAATACATGATGTATATTTCTATTCGATTCTCGAAGGTCCACCATTGGCATAAATCACAGCTTTCCTTAACACGTTTGTGAATTAAACCAGGGATCGAAAATAAAAATCATTTTTTGTTTTGATGCTATAAAACTCCAGGGCTATATAGTGTCTTTGGACCAAATTAATAACTTTACTTTCATCCCAGGACCTCCAGCATCAATAACCTGGACCCTATTAATTTTTCTGATTTTTTTTAAAAAACGCCAGCTATAAAATAAAAATCTGGAGTTTTATTTTTTAAGGACAGCGATAAAATAAAAATTTGGTGTTTTATTTTTTAGCTCCAGCGATAAAATAAAAACCTGGAGTTTTATTTTTTAACTCCAAAATAAAACTCCAGGGCCAATAACTAGCGAACCCCTTAACCGAATTGCATAAATTTGGTATCAGACGAAAGGTAATTCAGTAAGCTCTTTAATGGTGGTACCCGTGCCACGGTTACCACTCAAACCAAGGTTGCCACCTATTTTTTAATTTTTCACAATTTAGCAAGTTTTCTACGGTCCATATAAAACACCAAAGCCAATAACTAGCGAACCCCTTAACCGAATTAAACAAATTTGGTACCAAATGAAAGGTAATTGAGTAAACATTTTAATGTTATATATATGACAAGGTTGCCACCTATTTTTTAATTTTTCACAATTTAGCAAGTTTTCTACGGTCCATATAAAACACCAAGGCCACGAACAGCTGCTGATATATAATTAAGAATGGCTATTAAAATTCGATTATAAGCTAATTGAAGTATCTGCAATCGATAGGAAATAAAAAAAATCGGTTTATTCATCTTTAAAATTTGAGTTTTCCACCGCTAGCGAAAGCGATTCGCATACTGTGTAGCGGAAAATTTTTTCAATTGTTGTTTTTCGAGGGCGAAGCTTATGTACCTTTTGATATGCAAAAGATTCAAGACTTCGTTTTGCCTTTTGTAACCTGAGCAATTCATAGAAAAAAATATTTAAGCTTTCATAAAGTAGTAAAAATCTGATCTAAAATTTAAAGTGAAGTGAAAGGTAAGGATTCTCTTTTTTATATATGTACATACGTATATCTGTATGTAAATTACAGTTCTATGTATGTTAGATAAATAGTCCAAATGTTATTGATTTGTTTTATAATACATCGTTTTTTGATAGTAGTGCATTTAGCAATTGTGCTTAATTAAAACTACTATTATGAAATGTTTAACTTCGGCAAAAAAAAATATCAAACTTAGCAAAAGCTTAAAACTAGGTGGCAACTTGGGAATGCGTTAAAAATCTTATCTAATTATCTTTTGACACCAAACTTATTTAATTCGGTTAAGGGGTTCGCAAGTTATTGGCCTTGGTTTTTTTATATGGACCGTAACTTGCTAAATTGTGAAAAATTAAAAAATAGGTGGAACCTTGGCATGGATACCATTAAAATGTTTACTCAATTACCTTTCATTTGGTACCAAATTTTTTTAATTCGGTTTAGGGGTTCGCTAGTTATTGGCCTTGGTGTTTTATATGGACCGTAAAAAACCAGCTAAATTTGGGAAAAATGAAAAAATAGGTGGCAACCTTGGTTTGAGTGGTAACCGTGGCATGGGTACCACCATTAAAAAGCTTACTGAATTACCTTTCGTCTGATACCAAATTTATGCAATTCGGTTAAGGGGTTCGCTAGTTATTGGCCTTGGAGTTTTATTTTGGAGTTAAAACTCCAAGTATTTATTTTATCGCTGGTGCTAAAAAATAAAACACCAAATTTTTTTTTTATCGCTGTCCTTAAAAAAGAAAACTCCGAGTTGGTTGATTATTTTTGTCCAAATAAAATATTCCTCCAAATATAATTTTTTTCTTTGGCGTTTTATTATAGAAGGAATAAAACTCCCGGTCCCTGAAATAAACTCCAGATATCCAAGCTTCTCGTTCAACTTAAAGTGTGCTCCTATACCTCTTATAGCAGAAGTGTCGTTCTCCAAACGAGTATTTTTTTTAATTTTTTTTTTATTCTTTAGAAACTAGAAAAAAACTTTTTTTTTAAGCATGGTTGTAACTACAGCTGTTTCACCTTAGATCCCTCTAAGACTCATCAGGTTACTTTTGCTTCTGCAAAGACTCGAACTTGCGCACCTTGCAGTACAATAACTACAGTTCTAACCGCTGAGCTATTGCCTTTATTTTTTTTTTTTCTTTCAAAACTAAAAACATGTTTTGCTCTATAACAAAACAACAAACACATAACAAGACTTTCAAAAATTTTACTGCGAGTGATTTATTATTCAACTCTTTACAACAAATTTAACATTCCTTAGGTGCATATGAACATATGTATGTGCTCATGTAGATATGTACATATGTTGGTATAATAGTTAGGCAGCTGACTAAAATTTAGTCACTTTCTCTAACATTCCATTGATATAATCTCAAAACCAATTCAAATTACATATACCCAAAATTTTAAGTAAACATAACCGAAACCAAGCAAGATTAAGCACATAAAGATTTAGAGCTTTTGGTCTTAATCCAATTGTGTAAACGAAGTATATTTCGTCATTTTCAAGACACTTCTGAAATCATGCAGATGACGCGACACAAAACATCATTTGCTTTTTTAGATGGAATCAAATTTTTTTGCAGACTCTGATTTAAAAGTGCGCGGCTATTATTGTGTTGCAATATATGCAGCCTGCGCATGCGCACAACCACAGCTTCCGTATTTTTTTTTTTTTTTTTCAATTGTTGACATTTTCAGTTGGTTGACTTTTTCGCGCTTTTATTCAATCTTAACTTTGGGTATTTTATTTTTTTTTTTGCTGATTCGTTTCTATTTTGATATGTTTTGTGTTATTATTTACTCACCGTTGTCCGCACGTATAAATCTTGTGCGCTGTTATGTTGTTGTTGACCTTGTTCCAGTTATAACAACGAAAATCATCACAATTTCAATACCGAGACAAAAAAAAGCAAAACAACTAGAAAAAGATGAGGGCAGAGTGCAAGGGAAGTGTAAGAGTGTGGAGCAGCAAAAAAACGCTTAGCGTGCGATTACAACCAAACAAATAAATAGATATGTATGTAAGTATATGTATATAAATATATTGGCAGCTGAAGTCAACACCTAGAAGTCAAAGAAACCGAAAGTCATTTGAAAATAAACCAAAAAAAAAACGCTTGAGGTTACAACAAAAGATTGGCGCTGATGGCTGTTGTCTTGTTGTTATTGTAATTAATTACATTACTGACCAGCGCAAAATTAATGAAATTCGCCAAAATGAAGTTAAAAGAAGAAGAAAAGAAGTGATATAAACAGGAAAATCATAATTATGACAGGAAAAGCTGCAAAAAAAATAAAAAAGTAAGGTGTATTAGAAAAAAAAACTACCCACAACAACAAGTGTCTTTCGTTTACAAGAAACAGACAGGGAATAGCTGCCAGCCAGCTACTGAAAAACTAAACCGCAGTCAAAAATTCCAAACAAAAAAACCGCTTGTAATTTTCGCTGGCATGCACAATAATAAAAAAATATTAAAACCAAAATATAATTAATTTTTAGCTAAAGCTTTTGATCATTTGCGATCGCGATTAAAGCTCTACACAACGCAAGTTTGTCAATTGTCACATCCAGCGTTGCCACTTTTGGTACTTTCGTACCAAAACTGGTACTTTGAAAACAATTTGGTACGTTGGTACTTTGCTTTTGATTTTGGTACTTTTTCTTTAAGCATAGTACTGAGTTCGAGTTTCACGTGAAACTGCTGTCAAAATCCATACAAACAAACTGGCTGTGAAACATGTGTGAAATTTCACGGATATTTCACGACAAAGTTATACCGAGTTCCTGCCGTGAAAACGTTGCGCAACATGCTAGCAACATCATGCCAGCAAAATTTTTTCACGTCATTTTAAATAGACAACGCCATTTATTTTCGAGTGAAAAGTGACATTTGTTAAAATTGGAATTTTTATTTTGTATAAAATTTTTTTATTCGCCAAAAATTGAAAGATGGTTCTGAGGCGATGCTCCAATTTTTTTTCTTTTTGACAAAAAAAATTTCTTGAAACATTTCACGGCAAAATAAATGCATGTTGCTGGCGAAATTTCACGGCTGTGAACTCAGTGCTTACCTTTAAAAGCAAAGTTTTGGGAAACAATGTTTATTTATTTCCATCAATTTTTTTTTTTATTTTTCTATATATTATTTTTGTTCGTCCACTAAAAGAACAATAATTATAATATATTGTGGAACGATCTTCCGTCATCCCTTGTCAAGTTTGGTTTGGAGACAAACCGGTTTCGGCTAATATGGTTTGTCTCCAAACCAAACTTGACAAGGGATGACGGAAGATCGTTCCACAATACATCATATTCCTACCCTGTCGGAAAAACAAGCAACCAAAAAGTATTTAACAATAATTATGTTGATTAATTACATCGGCAACACGCGATATGTATCCCAAAGAAGTAGATGTTATGAAATCGATACAATTCTTGATCACTAGCATGACCCAACTATACCGGTGTAGCATTATGCCACCAAAAATTACCGTGTATTTTGTTAGAGCTTTTTTGCAAGTAGTTGGCAAAATTAGCAAACGAATTGTATGGAGGGAATAACCTCCTTTTGTCCTTTTGACTGAAAATAGCAATTATACTTAGCCTTTTCAACTTGTAAATAAAAAAAGTTTTTTGGCTCCTGAAATTTTATTAATTTTGAGTCAATTTATGATTTAGGTAGCGATATGTTGAGGTTTGTTTTCCATTAAAATACAATAAATGAAAAAAAAAAACATTTGTCTACTGCGACTGTTAACACGGAAAATCTGTTTGGTACTCTCAAAAGCAATTTGGTACGTTTCTTGGTACGAAGAAAAATATGTTAGTGGCATCACTGGTCACATCACGGAGCGCGCTTTCATATTGACTCTCCTGAGTTGACTTTTCGATTTCCACTCAAAAATGTCACATTTGACTCACTCATACAACATCCATAGTTGCGTATTGGGTTTTTTTTATAATTTCGTGTTTACGTTGGTTAGTATTAGCATTTCATTGACCACCGGTAAATTTTTAAGTACGTAGGTACGTACATATGTATCTATATCAGGGATTACCACACCAATACTTTCAAACATTGTGCATGTGTTAAAAGCACAAAAGCTCTTGGCTACACTCAAAAGAAACTCAACCATTGTCGAAAATTAAAATTGGAAATGGATAGTATTTTTATTCCTAACTTCACAAAAAACCACAAACAAAAAAAATTAAAATAAAAAAATATGAGACGAAATGCAAAATCATGATTCCTAATAAAAATATTACGTAAAAAATCCAAACAAAAAACCCACCCCCAACACACAATCATTTACAAGCATTCAGAGACTGCTCGAGCAGCACTACCTGCTAGCTCAACAGCTCAATGCTGACTGAACAGAAATTTGCAAAATTTCTTTTCGTGCACGAAGAGTTCTGTAGTGTCGGTGTGAGGCTGTCGGTGTGAAAGCTCTAAAAAGCTTGTACCGCGTGCATAGGCTCTGAAAATGCCTGATCTATATTGTTTTTATGTATTTAAAACAGGGATTATCACACTAACACTCTCACATATTGTGCATGTGTTAAACGCACAAAAAGCTCTTGCCTACACCCAAAAGAAATTCAATCATGGTCGAAGACTAAAATTTTGAAATTAGAAATGGATATTACTATTATTATTAACTTCACAAAAAAACACAAACAAAATAAGAGCAAGAAAACAAAGCCTAATAAAAATATTACGTAAAACACCCCCAGGCACAATCATTTACAAACGTTCAGAAACTGCGCGAGCAGCACAACCTTCTAGCTCAACAGCCTAACTGTGTAACCTAATACAAACGCAAGCCGTAAATTAACGCACGCACGCAAAGTTTTCATATGCGTTGAACCGAAATTGACTTGCGTGCGTGTACAGATAAAGAAATAGAAAAATATAGAAAATCAGAGGAAATCTTGTTATTTTGTGGAATATGTATCTAACACACACGATATCAAAAGCAAGTGTCAATTTTTTTGCAAACAATCACCCACAATGTTTAATTTCAACTGTCACGCAAAACAAAAATTGGGCGTCGAGTTTGCTTTTTACGCACGCCGTTCAATTTCGGTTACTCCCATACAAGTTGTATGGGCATGAGAAATTTTGACAGTAAATTGACGGCGTGCGTTTGTATTAGGTTACACAGTAACGCTGACTAGAGACAGTGTTGCCACGACAGAAATTTTTTTGTTAACAAAATCCAACAAAAAGTTTAACAATTCTCGAAAAAGTTTAACATATTTTTTTTTTCGAAATGAGGATATATATTGTACCTTAAATCATAAAATGACACAATTCAAAATTTTTAAAATCGGGGTTTTTCAACTAGAGAAAACAACTTTGTTTTTCGCTTCAAATACATACATATGTACATATGTATGTACATATCGACGCTTCCAAACAAAACTGTACTAAGTCTGAAAACTGTGTTTTGCAGGAGAAGCTCTCAAAGTTTAAACTCGAAATGAAACTTCGCTTGTATGCTAAGTATATTTTCACTTATAACTTCTGTTTGGATTGAAGGATCAACACCAAAACTCGACAATATCAAAGTCAGGGTACGCTTTATATAAAACCGTAAGAAAAAATAAAAATTTGCTACGTGGTTTTTCATGGCAAGCTCTCAAAGTTTTTATTCTGTAAAAATCTCTAGTTGTATTATATGTACACTTTTGCTTATAACTTTTGACTGGATTGTCCGATTGATACCAAAATTAGACAGCATATAAATTAAGACATGCTCTACTTGAAAACGCCAAAAACGGAAAAATGTACTAAGTCGACTTAGTACAGTATTGTTTGGAAGCGTCGATATGTACAAAGCTGAACTCTAAGGGTTAGAACAGAACCGAAAAGACACAGTTTCTTATGAAATCAATTATTTTAAAGATTATGCGGCGCGACGTCGCCAACGACAAAATTACGATGTCGTCAACTGAACGATTTCTAATTTTGGTGACCAAAAATGCAGAAGTACATATTTATACGAGTACACACTCAAATGTAATAAGAGTCTAAAGCAGGCCTGCGCAACGCTCTCGTATTTAAAGTACAAAATACAAAATATCTACAAATTTTTTATATGCACTGAGAAAATTTTTGCTCATTTAAATTTTGTTTATAATAATTTATTGTTATGAGCATCTATGATGTATGTGATACTACCATTTGAAAATAAATTCTAAAATAATATTTTATTGGAATTCATAAAAAAATTTAAATGAGCAAAAAATTGTTCAGTGCATATAAAAAATTTGTAGATGTATTAAGTTTTGTACTTTCAATACGAGAGCGTTGAGCAGGCCTGGTCTAAAGCATTAAATTAATCAATTTAACTATTTAATTTTATTATTTTAAAATGTTTCAGTCGCTGGCTTTGAAGCAATATGTTTACGTCAAGGACGTTCGCTGTCGTAACGTCATGTCACTACGATTTGATTCTGTTTTCACCCCCAAACTGTGTCAACTCACATTGCATAGCTGCGAATGAGTGTCAACAGGAATTTATCGTTAACTTGGGTATGCAATCAGACCGTGCTTTTTCTATTGATGGAATTAGGAAACTGAATGAGCTTCAAGATTTTGAAGCAAATACATTTTCATCTTGGAATGAAAAAGTTTAACAAAACGAGAAAAAATTTAACATTTTAACACGCACGAAAAAATTTAGCAATATTGCTTAATTTTAAGCAAAACGGCAACGCTGACTAGAAATCGTTGAATAAAAATTTGCAAACACAATTTCTTTTCGTACACGAAGAGTTCTGTAGTGTCCGTGTGAGGCTGTCGGTGTGAAAGCTACAAAAAGCTTTTGCACGCGTTCATAGCAAAAGAAAATCTCTGATTAAAAAGTATGTAATTGACGTTTACTTAAGCCAAAAAATCAGTTAAATTACCGCTGAGTACGTTGATTTCAGCCATCATAATCATTATGTTTATCACATATGTATGTATGTATGTTCAGAACGAATAGTTCAAAATTCTAGCACAGTCTAACCAATTATCCCAATTAAAATAATACTAAACTCAAATGCTTCCGCACTAAGTTCTGATAAAACTGCGCGAACCTCTTTACAAATTGTTCACGAACGTAAATTGAAGCTTGGCTGCTTAGCCAAATGGAATAAACTTCAACTTATGCGGCTACCCGGACACTGCGTTGTTCAAGGTAATGAACTGGCCGATGAATTGGCGAATTGCGGTTTAGCGGAAGAACCAACTGGACCGCAGCCAATAATAAGGCCAATTATAGCGGGCAGTGTGAAGTTCATCAGGGAGTCCATATGAGAAACTGACGGGGGCCGATGGAACTCTACAGATTTCTGTAGAATCACAAAAAGCCTAACAGGGAGGTAGCAAACTTCCTGCTCAAGCAGAGAAGGAGGAAGCTTCGGGAGCTTTTGGGGTCGATTGCAGAACATAATTCATGGGGAGAGCACATGACCACCATATGCATCAGCGAGAGCTCATTATGCTTATCTTTTCGGGAGGACGGCGACGGCACAGAACATTTTCTCTGCACCAGACCGGTCTTCGCTAGACTAAGATTGCGCATACTCGGGTCGGATGTATTGAGAATGGCGGATGCATATTCTCTACCACTCGACAAACTTCTCAGATTTGTTAAAGAATCTGGCAAATTTTCAGAGGAACCCTGTTTCCACTATCCCATCATTTTCCTACATCGTGGTCCTTTCTAAAGGCCTTAAGTAAAATGAAATATGCCAGAGTACTTCGTAAATACATAGTTTTTCCCGTCCTACCATAATTCCATTCCAATCCATTCCAAGATCTGATGTTGATGTTGTTAACTTTTCTTAATTGGCGTCTATACAATTTTAGACAAGTCCCAAAAAGACGCATCATTCATTACTGCTTCATGACCTCTAGTGCCAACTAGAAATACCAAGAGAGGCTGAATGATTACACTGGATCACAAAATGAAATTTTTTGTCTGTACTTTGGACGTGACCATCCTATCTATATGTAAAATCGGTCGCTGATTCCGAAAATCGGGCTCATTTTTAATTCTATGGGAAGGTTTTTGAGATATCGGCAATTTACCGTTATTTGGCCACTGGCTCCACTTAATCCTGTTTACCTTTTTAACGCAGTGAGCTATCTTCCTTGGAGTGACACTCAACGAAAGAAAATTTCCTTTTCATCGCTGCTATAACATTTTTCTGTAGCTCTTATAGTTTCTGAAATATTGACGATTCAATTTGAATTTTTTCGATTTTTTACGATTTTTTGAAGAAAAAATTGAATTTGTCAGGCAATATCTTTTAAACCAATGTCTTCACCTTCGGTTTTACTCCTTTACATGAAGCTCCATTCTATTGGGAAAAATATAAGCTATCAACGAAGAAAATCCATGGTAAAATGGAAAAGTTATAGGCGATCAAGTAAATACATCCAAATCGCGCAATGCCTCTGCACGGGTATATTCTATGCATGTTATACCCGTAAATGGGCTTTTATCTACTGCGCTGCCAATGTGCTGCTACTGCAGATGTGTAGGTATTGGTATAACATGCATAGAATATACCCGTGCAGAGGCATTGCGCGACTTGGATGTATTTACTTGATCGCCTATAACTTTTCTATTTTACCATGGATTTTCTTCGTTGATAGCTTATCTTTTTCCCAATAGAATGGAGCTTCACGTAAAGGAGTAAAACCGAAGGTGAAGACATTGGTTTAAAAGATATTGCCTGACAAAAACAATTTTTTCTTCAAAAAATCGTAAAAAATCGAAAAAATTCAAATTGAATCGTCAATATTTCAGAAACTATAATAGTTACAGAAAAATGTTGTAGCAGGGATGAAAAGGAAATTTAATTTTCTTTCGTTGAGTGTCACTCCAAGGAAGATAGCTCACTGCGTTAAAGAGGTATACAGGATTAAGTGGAGCCATTGGCCAAATAACGGTAAATTGCCGATATCTCAAAAACCTTCCCATAGAATTAAAAATGAGCCCGATTTTCGGAATCGGCGACCGATTTTACATATAAATAGGATGGTCGCGTTCAGAGTATTTTTTGGCTGTAGAGCAGTGTTATCTATCCATCTGACCCTTCCAGTGCAGTGAAAGCTTCTTTCGGCTTCGACAGGAATACTTTCTGACTCAATCATATTGCGCATGTTTAAATTATATGTATATATGTATGTATGTATGTATGTACATTAAGGTGGTCCCCAAATATATGGAGACACATTTTTTTTTTTTTTTTCATTATTCTTCAACCTCACCCACTGGTCAATGCTTATACAGTCGAATATATCAAAAATCAACTCTTATCCCGATCGCAGATGGTTAAGGGGTATCGCAGAGAGGTCAAAGTTCATATTGTCATATGTGACCTCTGTGCGAACACTTTAACCGTCTCCGATAGGGACCAAAAACTGTATTAAATTATTATCTTTGGATGCAGGACTATCGATTTCGGACATTAGATATAAAAAATAACTTAATTTTTTGGACCTCCATAGAGTTTTCTGAACTTTGACCCCTGTGCGACACCCCTTAACCATCTCCGATGGGGACCAAAATTTATATGTAATATTTTTGAATGTGCTGCTAACGAAGTAGCGGGTGAGATCGAAGAAAATCGCTAATTTGTTTTAGAGACCACCCTAATGTACATATGTACTTTCATTTCAATCTCAACGGCTTTAAGAGAAAGCCTACGATATAATAAATTATCCAACTGTCCGTTTGTGGTTTGTACTCTTTCCACGTATTTAATAACATTTTTTCAAAGTACTTCAGATTTACTTTATACAATAATGAGCTTTGAGTCGAGGAGTGTACTCAACTATCTTTACAGATCTTTAAACAAAATACACACCATAAAAACATACATATGTATGTATATTCAGTGCAATTAAGGTTGAAGTAAACTACTATCGACGTTGTTTTCTGAGAGTAGACTTCCTGATATATTATTACCCAAAAACATTATTTTTGCATTAGCTTATAACTAACTGTATCAGGAAGCTTTCAAGAATGAAAAGGATAAAAAATGTCCATGCGTTGTTGTTGGCAAATAATGCTGGTACTATAGGTTTTCTCGGGTAAGTCTCTGAAGAGTTAAGAATAGGATTTTTGCCAATCAATTAGAAAGTAACTGCAAACATACATTTTTATTTTTGAACTTCGAATACAGAATAGATGAACCGCACGTGCTAACTTCCTTTCAATATTCCATAATGTAGAATTTAATGTTTTCAGTTGTTTCAGATATTCCCATTATTTTTTCATTTCATCAATCAAATATTACCAAAGTCCATATTTTCCCATTGCTATGACATTAAGCTATCTATCGCCAAGCAAAATTTCATTGCTATATTTCTAATGAACACTTAAAACTTATAAGCATACACTGAGAGAAAAAAAATATATGGAGGGGTCAAAGAAATTGTTTACCTATTTTCAACACTACTTTCTTTGTTTTGAGTAAATTTTCCTTAAAACATGTTAAAAGGTTTTAAAATATTGTTGTTACATGCGTTACCATGGTTTCATATACTTGTTTTGAAAAAATTCATACATTAAAATAATGAAAAATTCTTTAAGCGCCATTCCATTCCCAACTTTCCTTGTTTTGAAGACTTGATTTCTTTAATTTTGAGAAATTAAATTCCCATACAAATCCCCATGGCAACGAATTTGTTTGAATGTTTTTTTATGTTTTTTCCACATTTTTGAGAAAATTTACACAAAACAAAGAAAATTTTGTATTGGGACGCGTGTTCAAAATAAGGAAAATTATGTCTTTGATCGAGAGAAATTTTTTTTTTGAGTGTAGCTGATTTTTATGAGATTTTTGACTTTGTATTTTGACCGGCCGGCTATTAGCTGACCTTTTAGACATTTTAGTCGCTTATTTAACTAAGTAGTAGAATTCACTGTCAGTTAATTGAAAATTGTTGTACGTAAAATTTTTCATTAGTTCATTTCCTTCATAATTAAGAGGCGCTGGTGATGACACCGAAAAAGGTAAATACATATTCTATGGCGTCAAGTGCAAAAGTCCGATTGTATAAGGTTAGTATACATACATATATGTGAATACATACATACATAAATATATGAGAAAGTATGCACATATGTATGCATATATGTGTATACCCACCAAAAATCTAAGTATTATTTAAGAATTAAAACAGCAGATTTAAAGGCTTCCGAAATAAGGTCTGAAAATGATAAGGGTAACAAATTTGTATGGCGTAAGGCTTAAAATAAGGCTGATTTTCCGGTGTTTATGTCATCAGACCATAAGGAGTACTCTCTCTCTGCAAGCACTCCTTATTTCAAAGGCTTATCCGCTATGCGAAATAAGGCCTAGTTAAGTATTAGAAAGTTAAAAGCAAACAGAGTGAGTGCATAACAGAAGCAGCGCTGCCAGCGTACTCCTTTTGTACACCTGATTTGTCAACAATAAGCAAACCTTTTTTGCAGGGTCTATGCAATGCAATTCTAGAAAAATACTTAATGCCTGCCCCTTAAGGTGTAGGCATTAAGATGTTTTACAATTTGCAAATTACATAAAACTCAGCAATTTTAATAATTGCAGGAATAGCATGTGAGATGGAAAAGTTCGTGAAAGCTATTAAGGAGAAACATGATTAATGCAAATGGGATATTGATGCTTTCTTCATCAGTGATAAAAACTAAAACATCAATTGAAATATAATGTTACGACAAGACCCATATTAAGTCATTTGATGACGTACATTTATCAATGTTTGTCGGAGGCAGCTTCTGAGTTTACATTACAATTATTTAATTACAACCAAATTATAAACCTCAAAAAATTTCCACAGACACCCCCACGTAAGTGGGGTTTTCTTGCAGTCGACTTTGAAAAAAAAAACGCTTGAAGTGCTATTCACAATAGCTTCATTATTTTACGTTGCAACACTACTCTTCAGGTGTGACCGCTGTGCAGTGGGAAGAGTGCTCGCCTGCTATGCCAGAAGTCTCGGGTTCAAACCCCAGTCCGAGCAAAACACCAAAAAAATTTTTCTAATTAGTAAAAATCCAATTATTGGATTTTTTAAGAACAGTGGTAACCTCTCGGCAGTGGGCGGCATACCCTCCGAGTGTATTTCTGCCATGAAAAAGCTTCTCACACAAAAATGCATTCGCCGTTCGGAACCGGCATAAAACTGTAGGTCCACCCAATTAGTGGGGAAAACAAAAGGAGCACACCTCGAATAGCGAGAGAAGCTCAGCCACAAAACTCGTCAGAGTTATAATAGCGCCATTGTATTATTATTAGTAATCTTCAGGTCGATAAAGGAAAATCGACTATATACATATGTATATGTATTTATATACCTAGCATGTATAAATATACATAAATAAATAACACTGCCCTCGTACACGTCTTAATGACAATCGAAAAGTTGACAAGTCATTAAAAAAGATCGTTCCTATGCGCAACTTCAATAACATACGAACACCTTAAACACACTATGTACACTTCCCGTACGAGCAACAATAAAAGCTTAACAGTAAAATAATAATAACAATATTACAGGTAACAATTTTATACATACAAATGCGTTTACGGCATTACGAGACACTTTTGTGTGCAAAACAAAAAATTAAAAAAAAAAGTTAAACTTCTTAAAAATGCAATGTTTTTATAGATAATTTATTTCTGCCTTTCGTTTTTTTTTTTTGCAAATAACGTTTTACTTACGTACACTTGCGAACGTACACACGTAACTCTTTGCACGTAATCTCGCAATTTTTTGTAATCAATTCATGTTTTTTTTAGATATACATACATAGTAATATTTAAATGCACACAACAATGTATTGTGCAATTTATCAGTTGTCATAAAAATTATTTAGCAACCATATACAGACTTACATAAATGTGTACATACATATATGTATCAACCAACCACACCTTATGAAAAAAATTATAAGATTTGAATAAATGGTTGATAAAATACCACTTTTTATTTAAGGCTCTCCAAAAAAAAAATGTATGTGAACACTTCAGGTCGCTTCTCGCAACTACAAAACACTAAGAAATGCTTGTGCATTTCTCAGTACTGACTGTACAATAAACCATTTGCCGGAATCGATACTCGTATAACTCCCGCATAACCGATATAAAAGTTTTGGAGTATAACTTCACTACCCAGTAGCCCCAAAGATCTACAAATCACCAATACTTTCCTCATTACATTTCCTTTAGGGAAGATAACAACTTCCATGACTATGCCCCATGACCATCGCATGGTGATGGCCGCCTTTGCATGAATGAATTTTTATAGTAATAAATAATAGTTTAAAAAACTAAAAAACACGCTTTAATCTTAAAAATCGTACTAAAAATTGAGAAATAATTTAATTAGAAACAAAATGATGAACGAAAATATAAGTATTTAAGGAAAAGCGTGGGGTGATCAGTATGTCAAAAAATATTTAAAATCGGTGTTTTTTTACTAATAATTTTATTTTGACTTTTTTGAGATTTCATATATCGTACTCTTTAATTTCGCAACTAGGTATATTTTTGTACTAGTTGTACGAATCGAATATTTTCATGTTCAAATATTATTGAGCACCCCCACGCTTTTCCTTAAATACTTATATTTTCGTTCATCATTTTGTTTATAATTAAATTATTTCTCAATTTTTAGTACGATTTTTAAGATTAAAGCGTGTTTTTTAGTTTTTTTAAGCTATTATTTATTTTTGACTTTTTAGTGAAATTTTTCATTAAAGGATGTTTTATGCGGACGCAAGAATAAAAGTAAAAAGAAGTCTGATGGGATGTGGGGTTCTCCGAAATAGATCTACATACATACATATGTATTTATAACTTCTACCAAAAATCCCAATATGCAGTGAAGTAAACTAGCTTATTATGCAATATTTTCCAAACCCTTTTATTCAAGGTTTTCCAAACTAGTTTGGAAATACAAAATTTCCCAAACGTTTTGTTATATTTTATAATCAGAAAGTGAAGAGAAGTTGAGGTGAAGCATTTGAAAAGAACAAAAAAAAAGAAACCTGATTGAATAAATTCGAATTTAGACAACAAAGCTCCGAATACGTTTGTAGCGTAATGGTAAGGTATGCTGCCTACGGGCCAAGGAGCTCAGGTTCGAGTCCCGAGTGGCGCATTTTTTTTTTTTTTTATTTTTTTTATTTTTAGAGAAATTTTTTTCAGCTCACGTTTACAAAACATTGTATAAAAATGTAATTAGGGTTCCTTTTCGTTGATTCAGCACTTACTATTAAATGAATTACAAACAAAACCAGTTCTTGTTTTGCATACATATGTATGTACATGCGATTGTTTTTATTGCAAACACAACAACGACAAAACAGAAAGCTTGTTACACAAAACACAAAACCAGTTCTTGCTCTGCATACGTATGTATGTACATTGTACATGCGGTTGATTTCATTGCAAATACAACAAACCCAAAACAGAAAGCTTCAAGCTTCATTTTTGAGTGAATTCATGCATTGAGTTTATCGCCATCGCTGTGAGCGATCGCTGGCTGTTGTGCGTTAGTTCGCTCGCTATTTGAGTGGTTATACGTTTTTCTTTGAACATTTGTTTGTGATTTGAGAAGAATGTATTTTTGAGCGTTCGTGAGTGAGTTTTTCCGTACCCTGCAAGCTTGTTACTTATTGGCTTGTATACGGGAGTGAATTGAAATTCATAGAGGCTATTTTGAAGAAAGGTAACATAAAAGCCGCAATGAAGCTTAAAATATAATGTTGAATGTCCTACTATATGATGTCGTTGGGCTGTTGATGTCATGTTTCGAATCCGGAGGAGAATAGAAATAATAGAGAGAACACAAAAAAGTGAATGTTTGAAAGATATAATAATTTAGTTAAATGTTGCAACTTTTAGGATGGGATGAAGTTACATACATACATACATACATACAGATGAAGCTAATAAAAGCGTGTTAAAAAAGCAATGAGGCGAAAGCTTCCGGCTTTCATTGCAAACCAGATGCTTTTTTAATATGGTCGTTATTATACTCTTGTTAGGTATTCAGCATGAATGGTAGCATTATTGTAGTGCTGAATATACCAGGGACCGAAAATAAAAATTATTATTATTAGGTATGTTAGTGTCTAGCACGAAATTATTATTTTTAATTTTAATTTTTATACTTTGGAATAAGCGGAAAAATCCAATTAGCTCATACAGCGATGGTAGATGTGATAGCTATTTCGAAGAAAAACCACTTTCTTCATCATCAGACATCTTCTCGGGAGCACACCAGGCTTTGAACCTACGCTCCAACCATCAGTAATCGAATATTAGCGAAACGCTAAGCACTGCGGCTACCGATGGTCCTGCTGAGCTGTTGGATTTTTCACTTCGGAATAGCTATCACATCTACCATCGCTGTATGAGCTAATTGGATTTTTCCGCTTATTCCAAAGTAAAAAAATTATCAGCTGCCAACCAGTATTCAACACTTGCATAGCAGATGTACGAAAATCGTACACTAAGTGAGGTTAGATTGAATAGAGCAAGTGAAAAATCCAACAGCTCAGCAGGATCATCGGTAGCCGCAGTGCTTAGCGTTTCGCTAATATTCGACTACCGATGGTTGGAGCGTAGGTTCAAAGCCTGGTGTGCTCCCGAGAAGATGTCTGATGATGAAGAAAGTGGTTTTTCTTCGAAATAGCTATCACATCTACCATCGCTGTATGAGCTAATTGGATTTTTCCGCTTATTCCAAAGTATAAAAATTAAAATTAAAAAATAATAATTTCGTGCTAGACACTAACATACCTAATAAAAAAAATTATTATTTTTTTCGATACTATAAAACTCCAGGGCTAGATTGTGTCCTTGGGCAAAATTATTAACTTTACTTTCATCCCAGGACCTCCAGGATCAATAACCTGGGCTCTATTAATTTTACTGATTTTTTAAAAAAAACGCCAGCTATAAAATAAAAATATGGCGTTTTATTTTTTAGCACCAGCAATAAAATAAATACTTGGTGTTTTATTTTTTAGCTCCATCGATAAAAGTAAAACCTGGAGTTTTATATTTTAACTCCAAAATAAAACTCCAGGGCCAATAACTAGCGAACCCCTTAACCGAATTGCATAAATTTGGTATCAGACGAAAGATAATTCAGTAAGCTTTTTAATGGTGCCACCCAGGCCCGTAGCTAGGGGGGGGGGGCATTATGGGGCAATGCCCTACCTTAAAATTAGAATGCCCTACCTTAAAAAGGCCAACAAGTGAGATGAATTATTATAATTAAATTTTTTGTCATATTTTGAGACAAAAAATTATTGCGGTTGCAATGTATGATATGGAGAATCCACCCTTCATCACATATATAATTAAATAAGACCATCGAATTTTTGTAGTTTGGTTAAAGGAATGGTTCATTCCGGCACTTTTCTGACAAAAACTAATCTCACTGTGAGTGAACAACACCAAAAGCGCGGAATTGATTACTAAGGCTGTGTGCTAATCTAAAACATTTTACTCGATGGAAAAATGAGGTGTCTAAATTTTCTATGGTTATAGTTTAATCATTTTCGAGAGTTTTTTCTCACCTTGACTTGCGTGCATACCTACAGGCGACCCACATACCAAATTTAACGATCTCCACATCTAAATCTGGAAGCTGAACCATCTTGTTGGCTTATTCTGAATGAGTATTGCTTATGTACTGTCACAATAATTATGTGTCAACAAATAGGTATTAAATGTACGGGGAAAATTTTCCAACAGTCTACCACGCGTTGAAAAAAGTCATTGGGGGTTGTAGAGGAGGTCCTTCTGATTTTAAATCCAAAAGTCCCGTCGACCGGAGATGTTTGTAAGTTGTAAAATTTACCAAACAAACCCCCAAAAACTGCGTAATTACCAACAAATATCTCGTGAACTATAAGCCTCCGGCAAGTTTTGATTCAAGTTTTAAGATCTGTGAAAGACCCTCTACACCCCTGAGAGTCATTTTTCTCGGACCGTGGCTCCTTAATGTAAAGCCGTCCCTTTCGGTAGACAGATGGAAATCTGAGCCAATGTAAGTCACTGACATAGAGAAAAGTGATATATATGCTGATTGATTTTGGAAGCCATGCCTCGATGTCAAATTAATTGTGTTATTTTATCGCTGGTGCTAAAAAATAAAACACCAAGTTGATTGATTATTTTTGTCCAAATAAAATATTCCTGCAAATATAAATTTTTTCTTTGGTGTTTTATTATAAAAGGAATAAAACTCCCGGTCCCTGGAATATACAGTTGCCCACCATCTAACTTTGTTATGTACTTCATTCGTATAAATTTTTCTCATTCCTCTTACTCTCCTCAACTCCTACTTTAGTCAGCATCACCCCAGAAATGGGCCTAGTGGGTAGTTAAACATCTAAGACCATTAAATATTTTCATTTCCCCTCGACAGTGGGCGGCATAGACTCTGCGGGTGTTTCTGCCATGAAAAAGGATCGCACAAAAAATTGCATTCGCCGTTCGGAGCCGGCATAAAACTGTAAACCCACCCAAAAAAGGAAAACAAAAAAAAAACTGGTGGGCACGAGGGGGAAGAGAGAGAGAGCTCGGTTTAAAACTCGTCAGAGTAACCATTGTATTATATTATTATTATTTCATACTTTCTGCTAAGAATAACAAATTCAAAGCGACATGGCAACAAACACAAAGTTCGTTTACAAGCCATCACGGTTGTACTCCATGCCGCGAACGCCAAGCAACTTTAATTTCGTTCTTGTAACAAGTAAGTAAACAAAACTAAACACATTGCGCTTTCTATCCTAGAATAGTTCAGACAAGTTCTTTACTACGTCAGGGTTTAGCTGTATGTAACTATGTACATATATAAACTACGCGTGTATGGTGTCTCATTTTCATATTTCACGGTCTCGGTAAGTAATATCAAATATAATTAAAGTTCACAAATGACATTTTAATTAAATGCAGCTATTAATTTAGTGTTAAGATTTTATAAATAATAAAAAAACAAGGAAGATCCTTGCAATGGCATAAGCAATAAAATTTATATAGTAAAATACAATAGCACATACATATGTACATTAGATGAGTTTTTTTTTGTATGGGATTCTTTAAACCTTCTCCGATCCTCCCTCCGGCACCGGAATATGAAAATAGGATGTTTTAGAGTAAGTAAACTGAAAAAAAAATTTCACTTTTCCAAAAACTGGATGGAGCTACACCGAAAACCGCAAAAATTCCCAGAATTTCAAGGTATGTTTAGATTTATGTCTGAAAAAAGTTAGGATTTTGCACAAGAAAAAAAATTGATACCCACCCATACGAAGAATTAACCGCTAAATCGAATGGCATATTCAGTTTTTTTGGTACACTACCCAGGGAAGGTAATAACGCGGCCTAAAGTGACCATTTTCTTTTTTTTCTCATGAATCTTCAACTTCTTGCCCTATACTCTTCCCGAAAGCGAACGTTATTTTTTAACTAAATCATACGGGAGGCTGCGTTATTTAATGCGCTTTCCAGAAATGTATAGCTATTAAAAATCGAATAAAATTTGGATGAGTTCATCAAGTTTAAATGAAGTAAAGTCGGGTATAAAAGGGTAACATATCTTAAAATTTCTTAAATTTTTTAACAATTTTGCTCTTGAAGGCGGTTTTTTGGGTTTTAAGTGATAGTTTTATGTGGATGGATAACTCCACAAATGCAAAAAAAAATAGAAAGGCCGAGACCGCGGATAACGGACAAAAAGTTGAGCCGGATGGTGCCAAAACATTTGTGGGCAATATGGGTATCAAAATAAAGATTTTACCTAGGACTTTAATGGAAAGTCAATCCATTTTGCTGTGTCCACCGTTTCGACACATATAAGTCAAAAATTAGACTCAAATGTCGCCGATATCCTTTAAAATATTCTGTAGTCATCCTGGACCACTTATTCGCCAGTATACCAGAAATTGGCTAAGAAATTGGTATGTAATAAGTTCCATATGCAAGCCCTAGTTAAGACCTTTAATTTGATACCAATATTGCCCAATAATATTTTGGCGCCATCCGGGGCCACGGTTTTTTCCGCTATCCACGGTCTCGATCTTCCAAATTTTTTTTTTACATCTGTGGAGTTATCCAACAAAATAAAACAATCACTAATAACCCAAAAAACCGTCTTCAAGAGAAAAATTTAAAAAACAATTGAGAAATTTTAAGGTATGTTACCCTTTTATACCCGACTTTACTTCACTTAAACTTGATGAACTCATCCAAATATTATTCGATTTTTAATAGCTATACATTTCTGGAAAGCGCATTAAATAACGCAGCCTACTGTGTGATTTAGTTAAAAAATAACGTTCGCTTTCGGGAAGAGTATAGGGCAAGAAGTTGAAGATTCATGAGAAAAAAAAGAAAATGGTCAGTTTAGGCCGCGTTATTACCTTCCCTGGGTAGTGTACCAAAAAACTGAATATGCCATTCGATTTAGCGGTTAATTCTTCGTATGGGTGGGTATCAATTTTTTTTCTTGTGCAAAATCCTAACTTTTTTCAGACATAAATCTAAACATACCTTGAAATTCTAGGAATTTGCGCGGTTTTCGGTGTAGCTCCATCCAGTTTTTGGAAAAGTGAAATTTTTTTTTCAGTTTACTCACTCTAAAACATTCTATTTTCATATTCCGGTGCCGGAGAGAATATCTAAAAAAAAACTCATCTAATTTACATACATTAGACCGTCTCGCCTTATAGCGACCTAAAAGAAAAGTCCACCGTACGCCCCCCATATGATGACTTTTTGGAAAATCAATGTCTTTGGATTGAAAGTAAGGTTTGTACTATGTAATAGTATTAACCCTATGCGCGCCACAGCGGTCACTATCGCCCAGTACATAGTTTATGCCACCCTAATGTATTTTTATGCCTGCATGTTAAACGTTGTCAAAAATTATTAATCTTTTGCAAAAGAAGTATTCCGATGGCTTCAGTAGAACCCGAAATAAAACACGTTCAACATTCCGAGGAATATATGATTTTCGCTTACCGTGGTGTTTTAGGTTCATTTATAAAGATTTCTTCTGAGGAGACCCCTAGTGAAATTTTATGGCGAATAAATTTCTAGAACATGTTAACCCTCTAGCGATTTTAAAAATACCATTTTGCCGGAATTTCTAAAGGGGGTCAAGATAACCCTTTATTGGCGGTGCTAGTGGGTTAAACTGTTCTAGAAAGTTACTCGCCATAAAATTTCAGTAGCGGTCTCCTCAGAAAATGTATTTGTAAAATAACCAATCGGACACGGTTAAACTTCGGAGACGGTATCTTCGACTACTTACTACATAAATTAGCATCGACCTAGGGGGTGTGATTGAAGAAATATGCTATGAAATTTGTCTCCATACATTCGGGGAGCACCCTAATATACATTCATACATATTTATATAATTGCAGATTTACTATTTCAATATTCAGATTTCTATCGCTCATACTTGATGATTAGAGTCTCCTGAAGCAAGAAATCTCACATTTCCTAATCTGCACTTGCAAAAACGTCTTCGGCATTATCATTGTCGTCATATACCCTCCTGTAAGTGCATATCAACTTACATACACATGTGCATATAGGCTAGATTAGCGAGCAAAACATGTGTTTCATTTTCATTGAGGATCAATGCAAGCTTCAATATTACGTACATTTGCATT
This sequence comes from Urophora cardui, assembly GCA_960531455.1. NCBI lineage: Eukaryota > Metazoa > Arthropoda > Insecta > Diptera > Tephritidae > Urophora > Urophora cardui. The sequence continues at coordinate 31,774,233 of OY482672.1, read as the reverse complement.
TGCTAAGCGAACAACTTAATTACGGTAATTACAATTAAACTTGACATTCGCAATTATTGCAATATGTGCAAGGGAGTGATTTAGAAAAAATTTGAAAAAGAAAAAAAAATTGTTAATGACAGATGGAATTAGAGTATGTGGCTCAACCGGTTTTACGAGACAAAAATAATATCAAATTATTTACAAATATTTATTTAAATATAAAGTATTGCGCTGATTGCTGAGAAATGATGCACGGAAGAGGGTTTGAGTGTGAGAAACAAGAAACCAACGGCGATTTGCCTATAGATGATGGATGCTTCAAAGGGATTTATAGATACTAGAGTGCTGCCTACTGTCGAAACTCGACAGTATTTCTAGATGATTTCTTATGACTAAGGTGCAACTATAGTTTTTGTATAATTGTTTGTTGTTATTGTCACTGTTATTTTTTGCTGTTGTTCCTGTAGGTGCAGATCCTTTTGTTCCTACTGTCACTGTTTTTGTTGTTGGTGTTGTTGTCGTTACTCGTCTTCACAATTCTTCTACCTACTTCTTTCTTTCTATTTCTGCTCTTTTCTTTCCTCAATTTCTTTCCTACTTATTCTTTCTTATCCTTTTTATTACTAGACTTTGTGTATTTGTTGTAGTGCTTTTGCTAATTTTTTATGTTTCTACTTCTTTGAAACTATACACCACTTCCAGCCAAACATGTTCACAATTGCATGGTAAGCTTGGTGGGCACGCAGAAACTCACCTATGCATGTACATTTGACACAGCTCTGATGTGTGCAAAAGCATGCAACTACAACCACAAGGCAATTTTCCAACGACGATTGTGGACGCTTTTTCCAACCAATTTCAATGAAAATTGGCGAAGTTATATTTGAGTGCAATGCCTTTCTAATGGTGTTCTTAGTTTTAAAATCGGTTCACTACTTTCGACGGAGAAGATGGAACAAAATGTATGTATAATATAGATTTTATTAGCGCGTGGAAAGAAACCGAAAGTCTCTCTGTTGTAGTAAGATAACTTTTAAATAAAGTAGAAAAATTGTCTTCAACTCTTTAAGCAAACTTTCTTGAATGAATTCCGTAAAATATGTATGAGCAAAGGAAACACAATTGCTTGAATATGACTAAGGAATCCACAGCAGACGAGATAAACTCTTTATTTAATAAAAAAGGTGAATTTAAGGCATAGACACACGATCTTCAACTGCCTTCCTAGAAGCTCTCAAATCTGTTAAGCAATTTTATACTATTTACAGTTGTTCGTTATTTACACATACGTACATATGTATAAACAGCACAGCATTTTGTTTGCTTGCAACAAACAACAATAAAATGTAATAAACTTTTGCTCTCACACGATCGCCTACCAAGTAGAAATGTATGCGCATCCAAGGCACGCACCACACCATGCATACATACATATATGCTAAATATTTTACTTGGCGACTATATAGCTTTGCTTTACGTCTCACGATCACCGTCAGATGGCAGACAATCATAATAACTTAAAAAAAAGCTCTTACATATAAAAAAGCTTTTAACGAAATGCGCACGCGATCATGCCAAGTGTTAATAAAGAAAAATTCACACTACATTCTGTAAGAAAAAATCATTTTTTGATAAAACAAAAAGGTATGTGTATGTGTGCGCGATTAATGGCTGATAGCAAAGAAAGACTTTAGCTACGAACTTGATAAAATCATGTCTGTGTGATACACATATATTTATGCAAAATGCATATATAAATACAGCCGCTTGTTTTTAAAACAAAAACAAAAACAAAAACAAAAACAAACAAAAAATAAAAACAAAAATAAAAACAAAAACAAAAAATAAAAACAAAAACAAAAATAAAAACAAAAACAAAAATAAAAACAAAAAAAAAAACAGAAACGAAAAACAAAAAACAAAAAACCCATGCGCTTTGCATAAAAGTAATTAAATTATTTCAATTTGTAAGCGTCGATTGGCATCGTCCATTAAAGCAAAAAAAAAAAACACAAATAATATTGCCACAGGGACAACAGCACTGGCGCAGAATATCAAGTTTTCGCATCTAACTCACATATTCAGTTTAATTATAGACAAAATTGATCCATACAGAAGCGTACGTATGTAAATAAGTTCACTTATTGTGCTCAATATGCACGAATTCATCGACCAAACAAAGAATGAGCACGGAAACTGCAGCCAAAACAAAAATAATTAAAAAATACATACACTGTTAAACCTCATATTTCCGGAACCATATTTTTAAAATGAGATCTTGTAAGCGCATATCGTGAGTCTATTACCATGAATATTACCATTTCTCTTTAACTTTCGTAACTAAAATGTTAAGCCAAATTTCATCGGACTGGAACGTTACATAACTTTGGAAGTGTATTCCGATGTTACTGTACATTTTGCGAAAAATCTGCGAATATAACCAACAGATCTTTTTGCTTTTCTTATATGTCTCATATAAGAGGTAAACCCATAGAGAGAGTGGTTCAGTGTACCTAAAAAATACATTTTAAGATGATTTATGAGCAATAAGGTGCGGACTGCCACGTTACAAGAATTTGTCTGCCACGTTACACGTACGAATTTTCGATACATTGTATGAACAAAGCAGTAAATAAAAATTCAATTTATTAGAAAAGAACATTTTTAAGTCTTCATTTTAAGTTTACAAATATCCTTGTTTGGATTTAGGAAAAGTCATGATCTTTTTGCTAATCGTTTGTATTTGATGAGCACTGGATATATTTCTTATTGACTTTGTTTTTGAGAAAAGCTCAACAACTTTCAACTCATCATTAACACAGTCAATTTGTTTTTCCGTAATTTCCTCAACAGAAATTTTGGATGCAGTCATATGAAATGCAAGTACAAAATCACATGCATTATTTACAACAACAGTAATGTGTTTTGAAACAATATTTTTTACGGTGGCACCTATTCCATCTACACATCCTTTCCATGTGATGTTGCAAAATAGTTTCACACAATACTAATTGTGAATATTACTTGCTATAAATTTGTTTTTAAATTGCGAGGATGGGTAAAATTTTTAACAGATGATACAAATATGTTACAATAGTTTCTTTTGTATGCGATAAGTTGTTTGATACGAATACTTTTGCTTTAAAAGTTTCGTTGTGAAAAGGGAAAGTTGTCGCTGATTCCAATGGGCTTTCTGCACCTCGTCTTTGGGCGAACGTACAAGTTAAATACTTGATACTGCTCACGTTTATTAAAGCTACGTACCAAAAATTGCGGTGCCAACGTAGATATGTGAAAAATTAAATCCGTCAATAGTCCGTTTCGCTCTCGTCTTTCAGTTCGACTCACACAACAATTTTTTTTCCATTTCGTCCACGATACTTGCATATCGAGACTAACGTCACCCACCAAATCAGTCACCTTCGAAACAGTTATTCCAGCGCATGTATTACACTCTTCATACCAACAGCTCATTGAAGATGCATCACATAAAAATTGCATTACAAAACCGTTTTCATAATCTGGCACCTAGGGAACAATTTTATAATTACTTTAGTTATTTATTAATATATAAACTTTCCCAATCAAAGTAAAATAAATACGAAATTATAACATAATTTACCATTTTACCCGGAGTCGGTCAGTTCTGAATCGAATTTCTTAAAATGGACAATAAATATGTCAACTACCAACATTTGTCACCCCTTGCCGGGTGCTTCGCGAAACAATGTTGCATATTCAACAAAATTTAAATTTAGTTAATAAAATTTTAAATTTTTCCTGTAAAAAGACTGCCACGTTACACATGTTTGGTCATTTTTTATTCCATATTACCGGCCTTTTTCCAGGCTTTTTTTTCTACCGGCACCAACATGGGAAGAAGCCTGTTTAAGAAATATATAGTACATTGCATTATATAAATGCATTCCGCTAAAAAAAAGAAAAATATGTATTTTTGACTGGAACGTTACACAAAATTTGCTACCCTAATCTTTTCAGCCAAACATGCAAACCAAAGACATTTCGCTCTTTATCTGGTTGGATTTAAATAATAAAAAATCCTAGGCCTCAAAGTGGATATAATACGAAATAAACCAACAGGACAGAATTTTATTGCCATTTTCTCTGATGATGAACTTCTTAAAAATTTTAAAATTCTGAGATAAGTTTGCAAAGATGAAGAAATATCATATAAAAACATCTTTAACTTCCTGAAATTTACTTTTATCAGGTATTTTGCGGAATAACGTTTCATATTAAACACCGTTTTATATAATATTTCGACAAAAAAATTTTTTTTCTGGTTACATTTTTCGCAATCTTGACCATATGTCAGCCAAGCAAAACAAAATATTTTTCGTTCCTAATTATTGATGATTAGTAATCAACAATGAACATCGAAACTCAGATTTTTGCGTTGTGTATAGCTTCATTTTCATTTCGTTGATGTACATACATATGTATAGATTTACAGATATAATAATTATGCTGCTATGACCTAGTGGGTAAAGCTTGTTGGCGGCATAAAACTGTAGGTCCACACAATTTATAGCGAAAAAAAATTAATGCGTACACCTCGAGTTGGAAGAGAAGCTCGGCCTAGAATTCGTTCCGAGCTGTGTTAGCTTTAGTGTATTATTTGTATACATACCATATCGCTCCCTAAATCATAAAGTGACACAACTCAAAATTCAAAAATTTTCAGGAGAGCCAAAAACTTTTTTCCTTTACAAGCAATCGTATGGCAAAAGGCCACGTATAATGGTTATCTTTCAGTAAAAAGAGACAATTATTGAAAACTTTTTTTTTCAATCGCAAGATATATGTTCTGTGCAACCGTTTATGCAAAGAACTCGATTTAAAAAATTTTGAGTTGTGTCACTTTATGATTTAGGGTGCAGTTAAATCGAAAACTTTCCGCACTTTAAATGTGCCCTACAATGCTCCGTTTTTGTTATAAAGTGCGAGCGTTGTTGATTCCAATACTTTGGTATTTAACTCAACAACGGAAACTGTTGGAAAAATTGGTCATCTAAACATTAATTTTTGTTTGCATTTTTCTTTTCTCTCCATCCGTGTTCCAACTACAAATATCTAGCTTTCGTTTATTCTTCACTTCTTCTCTGAATGCGGCACCTTCTTCGCCTTCACTGCATGTTATATAGTGTTCTCTATTTTGTATTTGTAGCAATTTTATTTTTATTATTATCAATACTAGATTTCGCATCTTAGAAGGGATTATCCATGATTCAACCATATAGAAGTTGGTCTGTTTTTGGCGTTACGGTTTGACAACTATCTTGTGAGGTTGCATTTTTAGAGGTTGAAAAAAAGGGACCGTTATACTTTTGGAGTCCAATAATATAATGAGCAAAAGCAAATTATGATAATTTTAAGCAAAGAATCCTCCTAACATATCCAGCATTTATTATTAACTATATGGGCCCAAAAGGAGTCATATATGCCTCCTCCCAGAAACATTCGGGGTCATAAAAGATCCAGAAAGGAATCCTAAACCATTGCATTCAAACTAATTATCACCTGATTTTGGAGTCCGAAATGTATGTGTTTCTGTGCTTAAGGTGATTGCCCGTTATGAGCTCATACATCATATGAGCTTGAATAAAGGTCATAAAAGACTCCTATTGGGCTCATATTTATGAGTCCTCTTCCTTCTTCTATGACTAGTAAAACTAAAAAATTAAATTATTTTTTTTTTGCATTTTCCTTCCCCTGACCCAGTTCTCTTCATTCTCTCTTCCCTCGGTTTCCAAGTACAAATATACAGCTTCACCTGCGCTTGTTCTCCTCTTCTGTCACTGTGGAATCTTCTTCGCCTTCATTGCTTGCTTTATAATTTCCTCCCTATTTAATATTCTCCTCGGTATTCGAACCCTGAAATCAATTTGAAATTCAATCCAACGCACAGTGGGGGCACCTCCATACAAACGCGGCCAAAAATAGTAATAATTGAGCTAGAAACTTTAAACTCGGAACTTAAGCTTTCTTGATTGAAGATAGTAAACTGTGAAAATTTGAACAAAATCGGCCCACAAATACACCCCCCTCCCATATAACGGTATTTTTGAAATTTCAATATTTTGTTAACTATTATAGCTAAAATGCTCAATTTTAATAAGAGCACACATTTTTTAAATATAAATAATATACAGTAATCATTTTGGAAAAAGCGCAAAGTATTCCATGGTTTTCAAATTAAAAATATATGCACTTTTGAGCATTTTATAAGCATTCATCATAAAATTTTCCTTCAAAAAAATCACATTTAAAAAAATTTTTATACCACAAATGAAACTATACTTTTCTAAAGGATTTCAGTGTGCTGAATCTGAATCTGAAGTCAGAATTTTTAAATTGGTTCTAGTTTTTGAGATATTCATGTCCAATTAGGCAAAAAAACACGTTTTTGACTATATTCCCTGCTTAATATCTTGTATGTATTATTTTTTTATTCAAAATCAAATACACCGTTAGAAAGCATAAACCATCCCCCTGAATATGGCGTTTAAATTTTTCAGATATCTTTATTAGAATTGGAGAAATTGTTGTTTAAGTTTCATTAACTTGGCAAGTTTTCCCCGTACAAAATTATTAATACTTTTTGAAGCATACTTTTGGGGATTTTGTATGGGAAAAATGTATGAAAACTTAGAAAAACTCACTCCATAAAAAAGTTCATAAAACAAAAAAGCGCAAACGAATTTTTAAGATTTCTTCACCTGTTTATAAAGCACGTTCACTAGCACCAAATATTAAAAATTTGGAGAGGTTATATTTTGTATTTTTTTTTTATTTCATGTTGAAATTTTCCAATTTTTACACAATTTTTTTTTCTGTTCGAAAAGAAAAAGGCTGCAAAAAAATAATGATAACGCTGATAAAAAAAATTCTTTCATAATTTGAAAGTGTGAACCATTGCCTACAACACGGTGAACAAACTATTCGATTAGTCGCCTAAGAATAAGATTTTTCATAATGTCAAAAGTAGCCTAATTATTGCGTTTTGAAAAAGGCACTTTTAGTCAAATGGGAAAAAGATTATTTAAGCGAAAAGCGCAGGTGGATTTCAAGAATTAAAATGCAGTTTGATTAAAAATATATCATTTCAAAACATATGAGAAAATTGGGGAGGTCATATTTTTTATTTTTTTTATTTTTTTGGTTAAAATTGAGCAAAATTTTTTTTTACGACTTTTTTTGTCAATATTTGAAAGTTCATATAAATCTAAGAGTTACCGCTGGTTACAAAAGGCTTATTGTTTCTAAAAGGCCAAATCAATATCTATGTAATGATGTATCACTCGATTACATACGTTAATAATTGAATGAGTTACAGCATTTTGTATAAGGTGTAATTGTTGAGAAATAAAAGGACCTATTTTTTGCTCAGTTTTTAACACCCTGTACGGCTAAACAAAACGAGACTCAAAAAATTTTATATAAGCTTTTTTTTTTACAAATTGTTATATCTGTCAATCACTTTCAAAAAAATTTGATTTGCTAATACTTTAATTTCGATTTTATTTTTGGCCGCTATCACCCAGTGTGCAACGGCATAACATAGTAGAAAATTCAACATCATATCGAACTTTGGTAATACTTTTATGCTTCCCCTTTTCGAAACAGCATCTATGAATTACAATTATCATTTAAAAAAAACAAGAAAAGAGCAAATAAAGTTATAAAAAAAAAATTATCCAGTTTATATTTCACACATATGTATTTCGAACTAATATTGCATTACAAAAGTTTAAGGCTCATATTATAACCATATTTGGGGCTCATACCGAACTCCAAAATTCTGAGAGCTCCGAGAAAGTTTGCTGGGTTATTCAGGCTCCAACGATACATATAAAAAAATAGGTTCATACGGGGCGGCCAGCGCAAGAAGGAAAATGCATTCATTTCGAATTCTTATATGAACTCAATATCCGATTCGGGATGCCGATTAGGACTCTTTTATCTGTCCGAATGTTTGCTGGAATCACATTAGCGAATTTTTCATGTACACACAAAGACACATATGCAACTATTTACATATGTACAGATATACACAAATGACATAGTTATATTTAAGTACGCAGTTAGTGCAATTTTGTGCTTATGAAACTTCACATCCTCAAACTTAATTAAATTGTTTATTTAAATTTTTAGCACTTTATGTTAAATTTCACACTTTGCGCAAGAGCAATTCTTTATACATATACATGTACATTTTCGAAAACAACTTTTGCAATTTATTTAGATGCTAATTAAGCGATTTCATCAAACAAAAGTGCTGAAAATGTTTACCAACTTAATGTGATATTACCTTGAAATACATACTTTTTTAAGCACAAAACAGATAAATTAGATAAATAGTAAAAATAGATACATAAATTAAAAAAAATACTGGCAAATCTGCAGAGCTGGGCAATAAGGATTACGATTACAAGTTGATTACGATTATTATAATCGTAAGCGTTGTTACAAAAATAAGAATTATTGTAATCGTAATTTGAAAAAAAAATGTGAAATTACAATTATTGTAATCGTAATCCTATATGTAATCGATTACAAATGTAATGCTCATCGCCCAGCTTTGGAAATATCTATAACAGATTTGTGACAAGAGTTCATTACATGTCTCAGAGATGAGTCACTAAAACGGAAGGAGTATTCAAATAAGTGTCCAACTCTAAGGCAGCCGTGCAAAAAAGGTGATACGCAGTAAAAATTTTAGTTTAATTTTAATTCCATATTGGTATTTATATATAACAATGCCAAAAAGCATAAAATTAAAACCATTCTGGTTTAAAAAAAAGAAGAGAATATTGAGAGACAGAAATTATTCTTGGTGTCAAATTAATACTTTCTTGGAATTAAATCAAAACCAAATTTTGATTATTTTTAGAATATTTCTGGTATTAAAAATAGTTTAAATTGGTATAAGATCAATCCAAAATTGGAATAAATTCTATACTTTTATGGAATTAAATCAAAACCAAACTTTTATTATTATACTCAGCTGTACTAGTACACAGAGTATTATAGTTTTAATCACATAACGGTGGATTGTAACAGAGTGAAATAATCGAGATAGATATAGACTTATATATATCAAAATGATCAGGGTGAAAAGAGAAATCGATTGAGCCATGTCCGTCCGTCCGTCCGTCCGTCCGTCCGTCCGTCTGTCCGTCCGCCTGTAAACACTCTAACTCGCGCAAAATTTGAGATATTTTGATGAAATTTGAAATGCAAGTTGGTATCGAGACTGGGATGGTTGGTATTGAAAATGGGCGAAATCGGACCATGACCACGCCCACTTTTCCTATATAGAAAAAATCGGAAATTTGGTATCTCAGTCACTAATATAGCTGGAGCGATGAAATTTTACCCACGTGCTGAGCTCAGGCCCCTAGGAAGAAATTTGATGACATTTTGGAAAATGGGCGGTGCCACGCCCACTTATTAAGGGTCAAACCTTGCAAGTTTTATATGTCATAACTCAGAAACCATTGAAGATATATCGACAAAATTTGGTACGCGTGATTTACTTACTTAGGCAAACGTTTGGACGGAAAATAGTTAAAATCGGTTGACGGCCACGCCCACTTTTATATATTTGTATTATAAAGTGACCTAATAAAAACATTTTAAGCCATATCTCTGTCAAATATAAAGATCTATCATTGAAATTTTGGCGCATGAGTCCAACTATGGACATAAAACAAAAAAACACAAAAATTTTGGAAAATGGGCGGTGCCACGCCCACTTATTAAGGGAAAACATTGAAAGTTTTATGAGTCATAAATCAGAAACCGTTGAAGATATATCGATGAAATTTGGTACGCGTGATATACTTACTTAGTCAAATATTTGGACGAAAAATTTCCGAAATCGGTTGAGGGCCACGCCCACTTTTATATATGGGTCTTATAAAGTGGCCTAATAAAAACATTTTAAGCGATATCTCTGTCAAATATAAAGATATGTTATTGAAGTTTTATAGCAGAAGTCCAACTGCGGACATAAAACGAAAAACGCAAAAATTTTGGAAAATGGGCGTGGCACCGCCTCTTTTTATAAACAGGAATATACGAGATTTCTGAGCCCATAACTCGACAAATGATTTATATATAATGACTAAACTTGGTGTGTACACTTTTATTACCTGTGGTAATACATGTTGAAAATTTTAGCGAAATCGGTTGACGACCACGCCCACTTTTATATATGGGTATTATAAAGTGACCTAATAAAAACATTTTAAGCGATATCTTTGTCAAATTTAAAGATAATTCATTGAAATTTTGTGGTATGATTTCTACAATAGACCGGAAACAACAAATAGAAAAATTTTGGAAAATGGGCGTGGCACCGCCTCTTTTTACACAAAGGGATATACGAGATTTCTTAGCCCATAACTCGACAAATAATTGAGACATTATGACGAAACTTGGTTTATACACTTTTATAACATGTGTTAATAGCCACGCAATCGGTTTATGACCACGCCTACTTTTTAAGAAAGATATTTCTGGAACACTCTTTGGGAATTTGTAACGTGACATCTTTATAACTAGAAGTCATAAAGGAATGCGATTTTGCACAAAGAATAATATTCATATGCTTAGTTGGATGACTGATAAAAATTTAGAAAATGGGCGTGGCTACGCCCACTTTATGCAGCACTCGCTTTATATTAAGTGCACCGTATTTCCATCAAACGCAAACAAACAATGAAAGCATACAGCTGAGTATCTAATGTTCGATTCCACTCGAACTTAGGCTTCCTTACTTGTTTTTTCTTAATATTTTTTTGGTTTTGATTTCAAACCAAAAATACTTTGATGGGGTTATAATTGAGAAAGAGAAAATTTTTTATACTTTTGAGGATTTGTTTTTAAACCATGAATGATTAAACTCTTTTAGAGAGAATTTTAATACTTATTAAGACTTTATTTTGGAATAAATAAAATTGTAAAACTTCTCATAGTTTAAAAATAAGACTTTTTGGCATTAAAATTCAAATTTAATTCCAAGAATGATTAAATTAAGTACCAAATGATATTATAAATAAACTATCATTTTTTACTGTGTAAAAAGAAAAATGGAAATAATTTCGGCTTTGCTCTTTCAATTTATGTGCATAGTATGCATTTATCTATCACAATTTAGTAATATTATGAAACTAAAATTAAAATTAACTACACAAACTTACGCCGTATTGGAATTTTCCCTGGACCAGCTGAAATGTCTGCGTAAACGTTCCATGTCCGAAGTTCGTTGCTCCTTGCTAATGGATTCTTTCTTGGGCGCCATTATGTAACTAGTTTAGGTAGTTTCTTTTTATAATACAACAACACTTAAGTTAGAAGTCAATTGGAATCTTACACAAACACACACACACGCACAAACACGCGTACACGTTGCGATGCTTAGTTCAAATACAGAATAAGAAGTTGAGAATGAAAAAAAGTGCTAGATTCTTAGAGGAATGTAAGCACTTATGTAAATGGCAAGTAGCATTGAGTAGTTGTAGCACCGGTTTAGCAGTTGTTTGCTTTATTTTATTTGTTGGTTTTTTGCGCTTTGAAATTCTTTAACATTTACGACTTTGTTGTTTTATTTTTCCACTTGTTTTGCACGAGTTTTTGACTGAATGTATGTATGTAAATCATTTATAAATTTTGGTTTTGACTTTTGTTTATTTGCTACGCTTTCCAATATTTTAATGCATGTTATTTATTATTTAATTATGTATGTACATATATATATTCACGGCATATGCGTATGCAAATTACGTATTTAGCCACTCTCACTAATTTAAACAGAAATCGACAGAAAAAAAAGAGAAAAAAACACTTTCAATCATGTAACGCAGTTATTTATTTCTTATATTCTGTTTACTTTTTAATTTTGATTATTTTTTATTTTTTTGAACGAAAAGAAAAATATGTAAATTAAACAGTTACATGTGTGACAACAAAAAAAAAACCCCCCTCTACGAATAATGCGTTGATTACAAAGTGAATTTTTGTATTTTTGTTTTCTTTGTAATTATTTATTTTGTTTTTAATGTTCGATGCATTATTCGGTTTTGGTTTCTTTTAACATTTTCTACTTTTCAACATTTTGTTTAACTTTCTTCTTTCGTTTTGGTCGCTTCGGTTGTTGTTCGTGCCTCTACGTCACTTTTATCGCCGCTGTTTTTCCACGTAATAGGTACATGCATGTGTAGTATCAAGTTAAAGATAACAAGTAAGGAAGCCTAAGTTCGAGTGGAATCGAACATTAGATACTCAGCTGTATGCTTTCATTGTTTGTTTGCGTTTGTTCGATATAGGGTGTATTTTATATGAAACGAGTGCTGCATAAACAGGGCGCAGCCACGCCCATTTTCAAACTTTGTATCAATCATCCAAATAAGCATATAAATATTATTGTTAGTGCAAAATTGCATCCCTCTATGACTTTTAGTTACAAAGGCTTCACGTTACAAATTCCAAAAGGGTGTTCCAGAAATATCTTTGTTAAAAAGTAGGCGTGGTCATAAACCGATTTCAATACATTTTTGCGTGTCTATTAACACAAGTTATAAAAGTGTATAAACCAAGTTTCGTCATAATATCTCAGTTATTTGTCGAGTAATAGGCTCGTAGATTTCTTTGTATAAAAAGAGGCGGTGCCACGCCCATTTTATAAACTTTTTTTATTTTTTGTTTCCGGTCTATTGTAGAACTCATGTCACAAAATTTCAGTGATAGATCTTTATATTTGACAGAGATATCGCTTAAAATGTTTTTATAAGGTCACTTTATAATACCCATATATAAAAGTGGGCGTGGTCGTCAACCGATTTTGGTAATCTTTCGTCCACACATTTGGCTAAGCAAATATATCACGCGTACCAAATTTCATCGATATATCTTTAACGGTTCTGAGTTATGGCTTATAAAACTTTCAATATTTGCCCCTTAATAAGTGGGCGTGGCACCGCCCATTTTCCAAAATTTTTATATTTTTTGTTTTATGTCCCTAGTTGGACTCCTGCCACAAAATTTCAGTGATAGATCTTTATATTTGACAGAGATATCGCTTAAAATGTTTTTATTAGGCCCCTTTATAGTTCCCATATATAAAAGTGGGCGTGGCCGTCAACCGATTTTGATAATTTTTCGCAAAAACATTTGCCTAAGTAAGAAAATTACGCATATCAAATTTCATCGATATATCTTCAACGGTTTCTGAGTTATGACATATAAAACTTTCAATGTTTGACCCTTAATAAGTGGGCGTGGCACCGCCCATTTTCCAAAATTTTTGTACTTTTTGTTTTATGTCCGTCTTTGGACTCCTGCCACAAAATTTTAGTGATAGATCTTTATATTTGACAGAGATATCGCTTAAAATGTTTTTATTAGGCCCCTTTATAGTTCCCATATATAAAAGTGGGCGTGGCCGTCCACCGATTTTGATAATTTTTCGTCCACACATTTGGCTAAGTAAATATATTACGCGTACCAAATTTCATCGATATATCTTTAACGGTTTCTGAGTTATGACATATAAAACTTTCAATGTTTGACCCTTAATAAGTGGGCGTGGCACCGCCCATTTTCAAAAATTTTTGTATTTTTTGTTTTATGTCCGTAGTTGGACTCCTACCACAAAATTTCAGTGATAGATCTTTATATTTGACAGAGATATCGCTTAAAATGTTTTTATTAGGCCCCTTTATAGTTCCCATATATAAAAGTGGGCGTGGCCGTCCACCGATTTTGATAATTTTTCGTCAAAACATTTGTCTAAGTAAGCAAATTACGGATACCAAATTTCATCGATATATCTTCAACGGTTGCTGAGTAATGACATATAAAACTTTCAATGTTTGCCCCTTAATAAGTGGGCGTGGCACCGCCCATTTTCCAAAACTTCATCAAATTTCTTCATAAGGCCCTGAGCTCAATACGTGGGTAAAATTTTATCACTCTAGCTATAGTAGTGGCTGAGATACCAAATATCCGATTTTTTCTATATAGGAAAAGTGGGCGTGGTCATGGTCCGATTTCGCCCATTTTCAATACCAACCGTCCCAGTCTCGATACCAACTTGCATTTCAAATTTCATCAAAATATCTCAATTTTTACGCGAGTTATCGTGCGTACGGACGGACGGACGGACGGACGGACGGACGGACGGACGGACGGACGGACGGACGGACGGACGGACATGGCTCAATCGATTTCTCTTTTCACCCTGATCATTTTGATATATATAAGTCCATATCTATCTCGATTATTTCATTATGTTACAATCCACCGTTATGAAATCAAAATTATAATACTCTGTGTACTAGTACAGCTGAGTATAAAAAGAAAAGGCACATTAACATATGCACATATGTATGTATGTACACATACTACATACTTACTTAATATTTTTAACAAATAGATTTAGTAAAATTTACATATGGCTACTAATTAATCAAGATAATAGCGACACAAGTGTGGGTTTTTTGTTAATGCCGTCAATTATTATGAAGATGAAAATGCCAGTGAAAGTGTAGAGAGTAAAAGCAAAAGCAAAACCATTTACCTATAATTTTTATCTAACTTTAGGTTGTCTATAAATTCTTAGAGTTTAAAGTCGATTCCAAATGGAATTATGTATGTCGTTATAGGATGAATAATTCCACATAGAAAACTGCTTGCGACACAATTACGAGGGTCACAGCAAAGGTACGTGGGAAATGTAAAGAAAAACACAAATTGCGTTATGTAAATCGTTTTTTTTTTGTTTCTCAAAATATTCTTTCATTTGTGCCAATAATATAAATTATATGTACCAATATCCTTGTTGTACTTTAAAAGATCTCAATTCTTATTGTACTAATTTATGTCAATTAATATCAATATCAATATCAATATCAATATCAATATCAATATCAATATCAATATCAATATCAATATCAATATCAATATCAATATCAATATCAATATCAATATCAATATCAATATCAATATCAATATCAATATCAATATCAATATCAATATCAATATCAATATCAATATCAATATCAATATCAATATCAATATCAATATCAATATCAATATCAATATCAATATCAATATCAATATCAATATCAATATCAATATCAATATCAATATCAATATCAATATCAATATCAATATCAATATCAATATCAATATCAATATCAATATCAATATCAATCTCAATATCAATATCAATATCAATATCAATATCAATATCAATATCAATATCAATATCAATATCAATATCAATATCAATATCAATATCAATATCAATATCAATATCAATATCAATATCAATATCAATATCAATATCAATATCAATATCAATATCAATATCAATATCAATATCAATATCAGTATCAATATCAATATCAATATCAATATCAATATCAATATCAATATCAATATCAATTCTTCTTTTGCATCCGATGAAATCAATCTCCAAACCAATTTGCCACTCTGAGCGAGGCAACTCCAGAACAAGCTATTTACTAAATGCTTCAACGGACTCTGCAGATGATGAAAAACAATGGCCACGCATTTCATTTTTGATATATCAAAATAGGAAGAAGTCTTTAGGTGATAAATCAGGCGAGTATGGGCAATGAGTCATTAGTTGAATGTTGTTACTTGTCAAAAACTGCACAGTTCGCCGTGCTGTCTGAGCGCTTGCATTGTCATGCTGAACAATGATTCGCCGGTTTTTGTTGTTGTTCCTTCTGATTTCGGCGATAACCCCGGCAAACAAATTGAGTAATCATCGGTTAAATAGCTTCCTTGATGAAAATTATTAACTTTTCCTTCATCCCAGCACCTCTATCATCAAAATCCTGGCCGCAATATATTTTTGTGATTTTTTTGAAAAAAAAAAATCAGAATATAACTATAAAACCCTGACTTTTATATTTCGAGCAATTAACAATTTGTGTATTAAAATTGTTCAAAAATAATAACATGTACCGTTTGGCAGTTATACAAGTAGGCCTCTGTATTGGTCCTAACACCTTGGACCTAACTACATATATACACAGCCGCAAGCATGCAAATTTTTAACGAAGTTGCGTGCACATACCGAGAGTGCACCGGTTCCTTCGTTCTCCAACTTCGCCTATTACTTGTCTATGAATCAATTTATAGCTGATACTTTAAAATATAGAAGGGTCACCGCAAAATAATAATTGCGTGTTTCTTCCGAAAAAAAAATGGGTCTTGCAACTGTCGCATTAAAGCATCGAAGGGCAGTTAATACTGATTGGCAGGGACCTGGCTTTTTATTCCTTTTAAAATAAAAATCCATACAAAAAACTATTTCTGGCTGTTTATTTTATTTGAACAAAAATAATCGTTAAATTTTGATTTTTATTTTTTCGAGCCAGGAATAAAAATTATTCCTATTCTTTTATTTTTTAAGGATAGAATAAAAATCATTTGTCAATAACTAATGAACCGCTCAACCGAATTTAATGAACTTGGTATCTACCTATGGATAGAAGGCTGAAAAGCATTAAAATGAAGGTCAAGGGGTTGCCACCTCTTTTTATTTTTTTTACAAACTAAAGTAGGTGGCAACCCCGTCATATTGACCTTCATTTGAAAAATTTGTCAGCCCTCTACCCATCGGTACCAAGTTCGTTGAATTCGGTTAAGCGGTTCATTAGTTATTGGCAAATGATTTTTATTCTATCCTTAAAAAATAAAAGGACAGTAATAATTTTTATGCCTGGCTCGAAATATAAAAGTCAGGGTTTTATAGTTATATTCTGATTTTTTTTTTTCAAAAAAATCACAAAAATATATTGCGGCCAGGATTTTGATGATAGAGGTGCTGGGATGAAGGAAAAGTTAATAATTTTCATCAAGGAAGCTATTTAACCGATGATTACTCAATTTGTTTGCCGGGGTTATCGCCGAAATCAGAAGGAACAACAACAAAAACCGGCGAATCATTGTTCAGCATGAAGTTGGAGAACGAAGGAACCGGTGCACTCTCGGTATGTGCACGCAACTTCGTTAAAAATTTGCATGCTTGCGGCTGTGTATATATGTAGTTAGGTCCAAGGTGTTAGGACCAATACAGAGGCCTACTTGTATAACTGCCAAACGGTACATGTTATTATTTTTGAACAATTTTAATACACAAATTGTTAATATAAAAGTCAACGTACGACTTTTAAACAAAGCACAACACTTTATTAATTGCTTAAGTTAATCACCAACGAATGTATATTTCAATTTTTTACACCAAACACTTTAGCAATATATGTATGTAGGCTCATTTTTAAGTTAGCAATCTTTAATTAAAAAATATATATATTTTTTTTTGCCGTTTTACCGCTGTCAAAGAAATTTTGAGACGCGTACACGCATCAGCTGTTCCCTTGTTCGCAGAGGAAAAAAACAGCAAGCAACAAACAACAACAACAAAAAAGTTACATATGTATCAAATTTCTAAACGCACGTAAATGCTTATGAAATCGTGGTCGAGCAAAAGCGAACCAAATACGTATGAGTACGTCGGCAATGGCACTCTGCTGAAGTACTGAAGCACCCAACAGCAGTGATTTGACGCTATGCCTGCCTGTCGTTGTGCACACGTCGCAACGCGTCCGCCAGAAAGCTCAATACCGCCAACACAACTACTTAATAACAAACATGTAGGTAATTGAGCAGCAATGCAGCAACGTTGCAGACACACATACATATGTATACACACAAATGGACGCGTTACTCACAAATACAGACTATTATAGTTATACCACATAAATTTGTGTATAAAGAAATTGAAAACGAAAGCGAAAGCACAAGACAGTGAAAGAAGTCAAAAGCATTAAAGTTTACAATCGCAAGTAAATTAGTCAAAGACCGACAGAGAGTGTCTGTTGATCGGTGTAATAGGTTTTATTCAAGCAATTTGAAAATCAATGGCATAGCGAAAAGTAAACAAAGAAAAGTATCGATAAGCATCAACAAGGCTAAAATTCGCTTGGAACCGAGTATTGTATATCCAGCTGTAACTTATACCAAAATGTTTTTACTGGTTGTTGCTTTCAATATTTAATTTTTCTTATGCCGTTTGTTGTTGTTTTTTCTGTTGTTGTTGTGGTTGTTTGTGTTTTTGATGATGTTGTTGTTTTTTGTTTGTGTTGTTGTCGTTGTTTTTGTTGTGGTTGTTTCTGTTGTTAATGATGATAGTGTTGTTGTTTTTGTTGTTGTTGTTTTTGCTTTTATTGTTGTTGTTTTCGTCGTTTTTTGTTGTTGTTGCTGTTTTCGTCGTTTTTTTGTTGTTGTTGGTGTAGTTGTTTCTGTTGTTAATTATAATGTTGTTATTGTTTTTGTTGTTGTCGTTATTTTTGTTGTGGTTGTTTCTGTTGTTAATGATGATAGTGTTGTTGTTTTTGTTGTTGTTGTTTTTGCTTTTATTGTTGTTGTTGTTTTCGTCGTTTTTTTGTTGTTGTTGGTGTGGTTGTTTCTGTTGTTAATGATATTTTTGTTGTTTTTGATGTTGTTGTTTTTGTTGTTGTTGCTGTTGTTGTTGTGGTTGTTTCTATTGTTAATGATGATGATGTTTTTGCTTTTACTATTTTTTGTTTTGCTCTTTATTAAACCGTTTCTTGTTGTTATACTCAGCTGTACTAGTACACAGAGTATTATAGTTTTAATCACATAACGGTGGATTGTAACAGAATGAAATAATCGAGATAGATATAGACTTATATATATCAAAATGATCAGGGTGAAAAGAGAAATCGATTGAGCCATGTCCGTCCGTCTGTCCGTCCGTCTGTAAGCACTCTAACTCGCTCAAAAATTGAGATATTTTAATGAAATTTGAAATACAAGTTGGTATCGACTCTGGGACGGTTGGTATTGAAAATGGGCGAAATCGGACCATGACCACGCCCACTTTTCCTATATATAAAAAATCGGAAATTTGGTATCTCAGTCACTAATACAGCTGGAGCGATGAAATTTTACCCACGTGTTGAGCTCAGGCCCCTAGGAAGAAATTTGATGAAATTTTGGAAAATGGGCGGTGCCACGCCCACTTATTAAGGGTCAAACATGGAAATTTTTATATGTCATAACTCAGAAACCATTGAAGATATATCGATGAAATTTGGTAGGAACGCATGATTTACTTACTTAGGTAAACGTTTGGACGGAAAATAGTTAAAATCGGTTGACGGCCACGCCCACTTTTATATATGGGTATTATAAAGTGGCCTAATAAAAACATTTTAAGCGATATCTCTGTCAAATATAAAGGTATATCATTGAAATTTTATGGCAGGAGTCCAACTGTGGATATAAACGAAAAGCATACAAATTTTGGAAAATGGGCGTGGCACCGCCTCTTTTTAGAAGCAGGAATATACGAGATTTCTGAGCCCATAACTCGACAAATAATTGAAATATAATGACGAAACTTGGTGTGTACACTTTTATTAATTGTGGTAATACATGTTCAAAATTTTAGCGAAATCGGTTTGACGACCACGCCCACTTTTATACATGGGAACTATAAAGTGGCCTAATAAAAACATTTTAAGCGATATCTCTGTCAAATATAAAGGTAATTCATAGAAATTTTGTGGCATGAGTTCCACAATAGACCGGAAACAAAAAATATAAAAATTTTGGAAGATGGGCGTGGTACCACCTCTTTTTGGACAAAGGAATATACGAGATTTCTTAGCCTATAACTCGACAAATAATTGAGATATTATGACGAAACCTGGTTTATACACTTTTATAACTTGTGTTAATAGACACGCAAAAATTTATTCAAATCGGTTTATGACCACTTTTTAACAAAGATATTTCTGGAACACCCTTTGGGAATTTGTAACGTGGCATCTTTGTAACTAGAAGTCATAAAGGAATGAAATGTTGCACAAAGAATAATATTCATATGCTTAGTTGGATGATTGATAAAAATTTTGAAAATGGGCGTGGCTACGCCCAATTTATGCAGCACTCGCCTTATATAAAATAAACGGTGTTTCCATCAAACGCAAACAAACAATGAAAACATACAGCTGAGTATCTAATGTTCGATTCCACTCGAACTTAGGCTTCCTCACTTGTTTTTCTTTTGTTTCTGTTGCTAATGATGATGTTGTTGTTGTTTTTGTCTGTTGTTGTCGCTGTTGTTATACTGTTGTCGTTTCTGTTGTTGTTGTTGGGCTTAAAATTGTTTATATAACCCTAAACTGTATTTAGTCCAGAGTACGGCAAAATTGTGAGAGGGTTTGTGTTGGTGAGAGCGGACCGATTTGTCACAAACATTAGTTAAAATGTGTGTGATGTTTCGACAAAAATATCTGAAGCCAACTTGTGCTAGTCTGCCCTCAAAAATTGTTTGCTTTACTGCTCCTACAAACCAAGCTACTTAGATAGATATGTAGCTCACCCTTTAACATATTTGGGTATTGCCAAAGAGTCTTATGAAATACCAAACAATATCAAAAAAATCCCAAAACACGCGCTAGTATTTGTACAAGCACTCTCTCAATTAACAATTGATTGCAATCAGCATTTCTGTCGGAAATTTGTTACTGCCTTTGCCATAACACATACATATATACATCGTAGCTTTGCAAGCAAAACGGAAATTGTGTGGAAAACTGTTGATGCTCAGCTATTCACAACACATCCATATACATATGTAGATACATTAGAGGAAAATGTACGCCGAAGAGATAACAAGAAAAAAGCAAAAATTGTGGCATGAGTGGGTATGAGAGAAAAATTGCAAAACTTGTTATGAATTAAAAAGCTACAGGAACAGCGCTGAAAGAGATTGACGTGAAATAATAAAAGCGAAACAATCAGGAAGTAATTGTACAGTGTTTAGAAATTAAGTTATGATAAACGAAAAAAATGTTTCCTATCCATCACATAATGAGCAAAATGAAAACAAAATAAATAAGTGTCAATTGTTGTATGCAGTTGCAAAAGCAAATAATAAAAACGCTTGCAAAATTATTCATGCATCTCTTCATAAGTAATTAAGCTCAATTAAAGTTGTTCGCATGTATATTAGGGTGGTCCTAAAAATTCAATTAGCGATTTTCTTCGGTCTCACAACCTACTTCGCTAGCTGCACTGTTAAAGATATTACATATAAATTTTGGTTCCGATCGAAGATGGTTAAAGGGTGTCGCATTGGGTCAAAGTTCAGAAAACTATGAAGGTGCAAAAAATTAATTTTTTTTATATGTATCTAATGCCCGAAATCGATAGTCCTGCACTCAAAGGTATTAAATACAAATTTTGCTCCCGATAGGAGACGGTTAAAGGGTTTCGCGCAGGATCCAAAATTCATATTACCATATACATATGTATGTATGACACCTGTGTGACACCCCTTAACTGTCTGCAATCGAGATCAAATTTTTTTTTATGTGGTATCCCTGGGTACAGGACTAGCGATTTCTGGCATTAGATATAAAAAAATTTAATTTAATTTTTTCAGTCTGCATGGAGTTTTCTAAACTTTGACCCCTATGTGACACCCCTTAACCATCTCTGATGGGCAGAAAAGTTTATATGTGATATCTTCGACTAAATTAGCATCGACCTGGGGGGTTAGGTTGAAGAAATATGTTACAAAATTTTTCTTCATACATTTGGGTGCCACCCTAATGCACATATCGTGTATATGGAAAGGTTTTCTAAGCATAAATACTTGTACATACATATCTACATACACACATATCACTTTATGTATACATAAAAGCTATTTAGAATATTATACTCACAACGCTACTAACCTCATGTGAAATGCCATTGGCTTGCACACAAAACACTAAAGACTTAAGACACAAACCCTTTTGTGCTTCTTTGGTTTTTTTCTTAAAACAACTAAAACTTCATTTGTGTTAGTAAAAAATAAAAATACTTCAAAAATGCACTTAATTGAAGCTGAATTTTCTGGTAAAAATAACTTTGTCCTTTTAAACACAAATATGTTCAAGACCGATTATTCAAGCATACGTTGAATATTTTATATAGTGTTTTCAATGAACTCTTGCATTCATAATTACATATATGTATATAGGTATTCTAAATGCATATATATGTACATATGTACCGAGTGTTCTTGTTCGTTATTGCTAAGCTGTAATGTGATGCAATTCTCAAACTTAATTTTATGTATTTCGAAAACAGAAAGAACAAAACACGTTGAAAATCAGTATATTGATCTCTACAACTGGAACATTCTTCAGGGGATTCACATTTAATTTAAGTGCCAAAACAATAACTCGTTCTTTGCAATTTCTGTTTTTTTTTTGCAATTCAAACGATGAAACCAAATTTGCATACATGAAATGGGGAGACTTGCCATAAATTACATTTGGCCTTTGAACGCGGCTAAAATACTCCAGGTATTACTAAATGCTAAATCTGTTGTTTCATTGCATTTGTTTACATATATTTGCTCTTTTATCATTCCAAACATCAACATGCAAGCTGAAACCTAACTAAGTAACCCGTGGAAAATATTAAACATCAATCCAGGCGAATCAATAGAGAATTTCAGCATAGGACTTAGCAAATCAGAGTTGCATTTGTTAATACAGATCGCCACAATGAGAGCCTGTATCCTACACTTTTTCTGAATTTCAGCATAGGACTAAGCAAATCAGAATTGCATTTGTTAATACAGATCGCCACAATGAGAGCCTGTATCCTACACTTTTTCTGACTTTTGGGAAATAGTTGATACGCGAAATATTAGAGAGGCTCGCTTTTGAGATGGACACATGTAACACTAGCCGCTTAGTAATTAAAGCAGCAATTTGACCATTTGAAATTAATAGATACCAGTTAACTCTGTTACGCTTGGCTTGTATGTACATGTGTATTTTTTTGTTACTATGCAATCATGTCAGATACATTAAATTATAGGTAACAATGAGATACACATGTATGTATGTAAATATATTAAATTTAATCAAGCACTAAACTGCTAATGAAATGAAAAATACATATATGCATACATACATACTCATGTATATGATACCAGCGAGAGCTTCACAGGTGGCGGTGGGGACTAATAAATTTTCGAAAAAAATAATAACTTTGTGAATAGCAAAAAGTGAATACTGTGAGCGGTCTGTTTCTGTATTGTAATCACTTTTGCGAAGCAGATATACATATTATTTCAGACTTCAGTATTGTGTAATAAAGCTCTACAAGTACAGTCTTTTATAGTTACGACATCGATATTCTTATACACTTTCAAAACTGGTTATGTGACATTTTTTCGATATTGAGTTTTTTATAGATTATGTAACAGTATTTAAAGGTGTATAATGTCCATTAAGAATTTATAGAAAATCCTTCCATATTCTCAAAAAATAGCATTAAAAATGAGTCTCTATAGATTTTATATGTACACATTGAAAATTCTGTTTTTCTTTTTTCTACTTTGTGGCTTAATATGAAAAATACAAATAGGGACTTTTGAGATTGAACCACTCATATGGGCTTTCTTTCTCGCTTCTCTAATCGAATGTTTGCTGGTTTCTCCATGTATTTACATACATACATACATAATATGTTTTTACTCTCACTCGTATTCATCGATAAATATCAGGGACCGATTTTAATCGTTATTTTCATTTCTTCGGATGAAAAAATCATTATGAAAACTTCGTTAACAATAAAATGCAAGTATGCCGACACAATGATTTTAGCACATTCTATCCAAATATGAGCTCATCTTTATTCTAAAGATTTTTATTTTTAAAATTTTTAAATAACCATTATTTACGATTTTTATTTTTTCGATCAAAAATAATTTTTATTATTGAATTTAAATTTTTCCGATGAAACTTGATCGATATTTTATGATTTTTATTTTTTCGATCAAATATAATTGTTATAATTGGATTTAAATTTTTCCGATCAACTTTAATCAATATTTTTTCATTTTTTCTCCGATCATAGTAAACTTTTTCAAACGTTAGTGAATCCTATATTTGATGGCTTGAAGTTGACGATTGTGCCAACATTGGCGCAGTTCTATTTGAGAACAAAATTTGCAAAAAAAAAAACAAGTTTTTAGAGTTTATTATAATCGGAAAAATTTAAATCCAATAATAAAAATTATTTTTGATCGAAAAAATAAAAATCATATTATATCGATCAAATTTCATCGAAAAAATAAAAATCAAATTATAACGATTAAAAATGATTTTTTTTATAAAAATGATAATCGTTACGGTCCCTGATAAATATATATTACAATAGCAAATGTGAAAAAATTTAATCAAAGAAAGTTAAACGCAAGGCCATTGCACGATATGTTAAAGAAAAAATAAAGCGTCGATATCAACTGAGCCGGCAAGTGTTTATGGGCGTTTATACATATCTCTATACATATATGTAGGTGTAGGTAACACCAGCTCGCATTATATTCGTATATACCCAGCGTCGCTTTTTTCTGAAACTTTATTTACTGGTCCAGAATTAAATGGACCAAGTCAGATTGATGAAACAACCTCAATAAGATTTTTTTCCGGGGTTTCTTCTACGGCGTGTTAGTCAAAAGATTTTGCTACGCTTGGTATAAAAACTTGTATTGACGTGCATA
This sequence comes from Urophora cardui, assembly GCA_960531455.1. NCBI lineage: Eukaryota > Metazoa > Arthropoda > Insecta > Diptera > Tephritidae > Urophora > Urophora cardui. The sequence continues at coordinate 31,749,584 of OY482672.1, read as the reverse complement.
TTATAAATACAAATACGTACATAAAATTAAAATGTTTGGACCATTACATTTGCTATCTGTGTAACCTAAATCAAACGCACGCCGTCAATTTACTGTCAAAAATTTCTCATGCCCATACAACTTGTATGGGAGTAACCGAAATTGAACGGCGTGCGTAAAAAGCAAATTCGACGCCCAATTTTTGTTTTGCGTGACAGTTGAAATTAAGCATTGTGGGTGATTGTTTGCAAAAAAATTTACACTTGCTTTTGATATCGTGTCTGTTAGGTACATATTCCACAAAATAACAAGATTTTCTCTGATTTTCTGTATTTTTCTATTTCTTTATCTGAACACGCACGCAAGTCAATTTCGGTTCAACGCATATGAAAAATTTGCGTGCGTGCGTTAAATTGACGACTTGCGTTTGATTTAGGTTACACAGTATGGCACACTAACAATGTCAATGGCGAAAAAGTGAGAGCAAATGCATGCCACGGCACAATGCAACGCTTACTTTAGCTTTGTTCAACAACTTTACTTGCAAGAAGAGCGTCAGTGACAAATTAAGAGTAAATACGAGAAAAAGAGAAAATTATCAACCAAAGTTATTGAACACAAAATCGTAAACATTTGCAAGTAAACAGCTGATGGGCTGTTTTCACAATTTGATTTTTAGGTTAGGTTGTAATTGAAATCTTTGAAATTGCAAATAAATGTAAATAACTGAATTAGGAAAAGGAAAATCTACTTTGGATATTCCCCAACATCGTCAAGATTCCTTTTTGCACTAATTTATTTAGTAAGCAATTAGAAATTTGCGATTAAAATGTTTGCATATTTCCAATTGAAATTTTTGTGATCATATGTTTTTGACGCTTCTATTTTTTTTAAAGCTGCAAGTAGTTGCAAGTGTAAATTTTACTTGCAACTATTTTCAACTCTCTCGAAGTCTTACTCTCCCAATTTGGATCTCTTTTGCAAATTTTTTGGGTTATTGAACATAAAATTCGCAACTATTTGTAAAAGCAATTAAAAATTTTGAGTTATTGAACAAAGCTTTTGTCTGCCGCTGTTAGCTTTGCAGTCGACGTCAGCTATAGCCAGCGCTGGTTCTCTCTCTTTCTTTAGTCTCAGCTTCGATCGACTCGGAAATTAAATAAGTTTTTTATTACTCTTACCAAACGAAGACCTGTCAAAAACCAGCGAATTGGGCAGGAAGTAAAATTGGAAAAGCTTTGTTGTTGTTTGACACGAATATTATATGTGCATATGCTTCGTTTACATACATACTTATTTAGGCTGTGGCTGTTAAATATTTTGGTTATCGGGCACAAGAAAGTTACCTGCTTTAAAAAAGTATTACAATAGTTGAAAGTGATTCAAAAAGAGCAGGGAGTTACCACACTTTCGAAAAAAAAAAGAAATTTTTTCCACATTCGATTATTATAATAATAATAATCCACTGGGATGTTTATAACTCTAACGAGTTTTAAGGCCAAGCTTCTCTCTCGATTCGAGGCATGTTGCTTCATTTTTGTTTTTTCTACTAATTGTATGGACTTACAGTTTTATGCCGGCTGCGAACGGCAAATGTATTTTTTGTGAGACGCATTTTCTTCATACTATCAGTGCCTCGGGTCTTTGAATTTTGTTGAACAGAAATTATTTATTATATACGTACAAATTTAACAAAATTTAACAAAAATTATTAAAACAGCGTCAATATTAATTTTTGACTGGGTCCCTTCTGGCCCAAAATATATTAAAATAGTGTCAAATTTAATTTTTGAGTGGGTCCTTTCTGGCCATTAGTGTCCTTTAAGGCACACTCGCCCCTTACTGGGTATATCACTCCCTACTGAGTGAGTCTAATTTTGTATTTTATTGTTTGCAAAAATGTATGTATATGCATATTTTTGTACATTTATGTGTTTTCTTAATATTAAAAAAAAAAATTAAATTTGAATCTAAAATTATATCTAGTCTGTAAGATTTTTTGTAATCATAGACTTAATAAATTGAAATTGAAATTGAAATACATTCAGAAGGTTTGCCGCCCAATGCCGAGAGATCGCCGCTATATTAAAACGCCAATATTTGAGGTTTAATTAATTAGAAAATTAATTAAGACAAATCGTTGGTATTGCTCTGAGCTGGGGGATTGAACCCGGTACCCCTGGTAAGGCATGCGGGCACTCTACCCACCGCAGCACATGCATAATTAAGTGATACCGAGAAAAGGTCGATGTTAATTGCGATCAAAGAGTAAATTTATTTTACACTCTTCAATAAGGTCAAACCAAACAGGGTTTCTTCGTTCTATTATTTTTTTTTAGCTCTGACGATCTGAAGTAGATTAAAGTATGATTCTTAAATCAAAATTTCTAGCATTATCTGCTGCGAAAACTTTTGGAGCGGATTAGCAAAGCCCTAAGCCACTAATAAAAGCCTCGTTCTGAAATTTCCCGACTCATTGAAAGTACCACGACATGCAAATATGGAAGTTAGAGACTCTAAACTGCACAGACGTGTCACATACACTAACAAACCGTATTTTATAGACATAAAACCAAGATAAGCAAGTGTTATGGGTATGTGGAGTATGCCAATATGTTATATGGTAGATATAAAAGATAGTAAACAGTATGTACATACATACAAACATATGCACTTGTTGTCATACAAAACGCTAATAAGCGGCAACAAGTAGGACCGGACATAAGCCCATATACAACAAGTGAATATAAAAAAAAAAGCGCAATGAGTAAAATAATAAAACAACAACAAGCTGTTACACTCGCTAACAACTTTAAAAGTAATTTTTGGCTTCCAGAGAGAGGTAGACGCACACAATATGCACTAAAAGGCATTGGCACGTGAGAAAACATTTTTAATTTTGTGAAAGAAGAAAATGATAAACATTGTTCCATTGTTAAAGAGAGGCAATAACAACAAAGCAAATGGTATATAAGCAAAAACAAATAAATAATAACAAAAAGTAATTGCAAACTACCCCAACATTAGCAACGGGTTTGCCTTTATTATTAAGTCAATAAGCGATTCCAAAGGTATTCGCATTTTGCGATGAAGAAAATTTGGCGCTGGCTTTTCAGGTTTTATACAAAATGTTACTAAAAAAAATCTATTTTAAGAAAAATTTCTCGCAAAAGTGAGTGCTGAATCAAAAGCTTCCGTTTTGTGTGATGAAACTTTAGTGCGCGAAGGTATAGATCAGCGTTGGGCAAAGTAGCTCCTGGTAGCATTTTGCACTTAGGAGCCGACTCGGCACATTTGGGTGCTGGTGAGGGACGCAACCTAAGTGCAGCATAAGGGGAGAAGAACTCACTAATACATAAGCAAGATTGAGAACGAGAGAGTATGTCGCCGCCTGTATTCGTGGCAGTGATGGAAAATGAAAGTTTCCAATTATGTCAAATTTGTACAATAAGTGGTGAATTTTTGAATTTCATTGCGCAATCAATTTGAAAATCGTCTGTTGGTACCATTACCTTGATAAAATAAGTTTACAGCACATATTGTATAATAAGGATCTCATACAAAACCATTCTTACGCATATATTGTGTAACCTGAATTGAGTTTTGCAGAATAGTTCGAAAATCAATTGATTATACATAAGTGCCTTGCTACTTCCCAAATAACCGAAAACTGCATAGGCACGAGTCATTTTCCATCACTGGTTCGTGCCTGAGAGGCAGTGTGCAGCAGTATTGCCGTAGTGTCAAACAAATTGGTATCACAAATTGGTACTTTCATGGTTTTTTCTTCGTATCACCTAAAAATTATTGAAAAAAAAAAAAAAATTAATTAAATGGAAGGCCAGCTTAGCACCTTTCATTTGGTACCAATATTGCTCAAAGACTTGCTGGGTCACTCTGGGTCCACATTTAGGCCTATATTCCGAGAAGTTCCCACTTATTGAAATTCTATATACCCTATCATGTGCGTTAATACCACATGAATCTACTGCAAAAATTTCATAAAGATCGGTTAATTAGTTTGGGAGTCTATAAAGGACAGATACACATTCTTTTTTGTATAACATATGTACTCTATTTAATATAAGAGAATTTATAAATGTAAAATCTTGAATTTTGACATTGCTAAAATAATAGCCGCTTTCGAGCCGCTTTCGATTCACAATTTCTCTGCTGGTTATAAATTTCCTTCTGTCAAATTTATATGTGAATGATAGCGAGCAGAGGGAAATTTTTATCGACCAGTTAGCGAGTATGGCTACTACTCATTATGGATTCAAACATTTTTGTTCGATCCGACCTCGCTTGTGTGATGGCGAATCGAAAACGACAAATATAAAAATAAATTACCTATGTATCTTCTATGAAACGAATGCGAGTGAGTTTCATAAACCAAATATTATTTCCACTAAAATAATATATGTATTGTAGGAGCGGCAACTCTGGGGGAAGAGCGCCTTTGTCAACAGGGAGGGTGTCATTGTGTAAGGATTGTATAATAAATGTGTTTTAGTACCCTTTTCTACAACTAATACTATTACAACTAGTACTTTTACAAACTAATACTTATGCTCTGCTACTATCAATACTAAAGATATTGTCGGTCTCCTGCCAGAAACACGAATGTGAAATTTTTTCTAAGTGCGATGTCTGCTCTTTATCGGGTATATATTGATATAATAACAATTAATATTTGTATATATGCTTATGTACATACAAGTATATGTTAGGTATGTATGTTTACACAAGAATTTATACCAATATTAATTGTTATTACATCAATATATATCCGATAAACAGCAGACATCGTACTTAGAAAAAATTTCACATTCGTGTTTCTGGCAGAAGACCGACGATATGTATATAGTTTGTAAATAAATCGATTTCCATGTAGAAATGAAATACGCATAAACTAAATGTATATTATAGTCGTTGCTACATAAAAATCGAAAAATTCAGTATTAATTACTTTTTTCATAATTCTTGGCGAAAATTGTATTATTTTTTTCCGTACTACGGCAACACAGTTTGAGAATTGTTGATCGTGGCTGAGAGTTGGTGGTTTTAGTTTTTTATTTTTAGTGTTTCCGCAGGCTTCTTGCGATGAACATGACGAGCGGGGAAATATACGCTGATTTTAATTGTTTTGCATTCCCCTTGGCACCGAAAAACAAATTAGCCCCTCTCCATCCTCTTGCTGGCTCCGAGACTGCTGCAAGAGCCAAATTTTCGCCCATCACTGGTATAGATGATGATTTCTACATGAAATTAATACCTCGCCAAAGAATGTGACACACTGAACGTTGACTTTGTTAAAGAACGTCAAATGGTCATTCAAATGTATGCACAATTCCATCAATCACAACATGAAATCAAGTCACTGAAAGAAACCGTCGCTCCGGAAGAAGAAAGACGCATGTCAGTAATTTGTCGACGAAGATAGACGCATTAAAAAATATTTCGAAGAAGAAAGACGCATTAGCATTAAAATTGACAAAGAAAAATAAAAAGTCGAATACGTCTTTCTTTCCTAAAAAAAATATTTAAATGCGTTTTTCTTTATAGTAAAAAAAAATAAAGCGTCTTTCTTCGTTAACAAAAAAAATAAAGAGTCTTTCTTTCGAAAAATATTTTTAATGCGTCTTTCTTTGAAAGAAAAAAGTTTCCGTCTTTCTTCCTCAACAAAACAGTGCGTCTTTCTTCTTCTATAGCGACGAAACGGTTTTCATATGTAATGGAAACCCTAGCAGGTTTGGGTGCTTAGAATATACACGTGGTAAGGAATGCCTGCCGTAAGAGGCGACTAAAATACACCGGCGTAAAAGGTTGATAATGGCCACAAAAGGTCGTTCGCATAACAGTCGGGCTAGTGTCAGAAGGAACTAGTAGCCGAGCGTAGCGAATTTATTCGACAAAGGACTGTTACCTCTCCTACACTACCTTGGTTGCTGTTGCTGTTACTTCCCCTACAGTACTAGTTGCTACAAAAGCAACAATAACATTTATGCAAAGAGGAACAACAAATAACTGAATAAATAACAAAAAGTATGTCACTACAAATACGTACACATGTTGCCATAGCAAACCAAAGTCAAGAGCAGACGGGAGGCCCCAACATTAGCAACGGATTTGCCTTTATTATTAAGTCAATAAACAGTTTCAAAAAGATTTGCTAAGAAGAAAAGTTGAACTGGCTTTTCAGCTTACATATATACAAAGTTTTACTAAGCAAAATTTAAGAAAGAATTTAAGTAAAAAATATGAGTGCTGGTTCCAGAGCTTCCGGTTCGGATGATGAACCTTTAGTGCCCGAAGATTTTGATGATGATTTCTACACAACATTAATGGATAAAGTACCTGAGGTAATTAAAAGAAGAATAAGAATTTATATCACAACTACTAAATACATATAACCAGTAACACAAGGACGCATTGTTTTATAATATACTGAAGTTCTTAATGGCTTAGAGCAGTCAAGATTCATACAGATCTAAATATGTCAATGTTAGTGCTAGTTTTAATATTAATCGCTTACGTAAAATAAATTAGATCGATATACTTACATAATTTTTCGTAAGAAATTTTTAAAGTGCTGTAATTGATTTTCTTTTGAAGCGTGCAAAATTAGTTGGTCTTGCCGTGCGGGCTAGAACGAGTGCGTTGGGCTGAGCTAATAGTCTCGTTTTGTGTGATGCAACATAGGTACTTTCTGATTTCCTGAGCGATTGTAGGTCGTTCGTTACATAGTAGGTTGCATTTACAATCATTCTAAGGGGTTTCGATTGGAATCGTTGGAGAATTTCGCTATTTAGGTTTGCTGCGGCAGATTTTGCTTTGACAGATTTTGCTTCATTTCAGTCTTTCAGCCAGTGGGTAATTTTATATAAACTTCTTTGAAGCTTGAGTGAAGCCATGTTGGGGTTATGGTCTGCAGCCAGAAGAGCAGTATCATCGGCAAAAGTGCCGATAGTGACTCCTTCTGCTATTAGGAGGTCATATGTACGTATAAAGCAAGCACATTATTGGGTCCATTACACTGCCTTGCAAGACGCCTGCTAAGCTCTCGTAAAGCCTCTTGTTTGACGAAAAAGTAACGATTTTTCAGATAAGATTGGCTATATAGAAATTAATTTGTAGGTAGAGTATTGTTTTATACTTAGTACAGAGAAGAGAGCTTGAGAGATGTCTACATAGACCCACATAGCATTTTATGAATTTTTTGATCATATTCCAGTCTTTTTCGATCCCTATGCACGTTTAAAATAATGGAAAATGTGCTCATTTTCTGATCATAAAATAGCTTTTCGTCTGTAGAACATGGTACCCTACGTCCAACTCTTCTTGGGAGTCGTTTTCGAGTCTTCTTTTAATCGTATTTTTATCATTTTCGAGTCCCTTTCGATTTTATTTTTTTCGTTTTTGAATCTTTTAGGGGTCATTTTACTTCGTTTTTCTGATAATTTTCGATTGGCTTTCCAATCTTTTTTGAGTCATTTTCCAATCGATTTTCTGGTCATTTTCGAATCTTTTTTGGGTCGTTTTTCAGTAACATTCTGATCAATTTCTAATCATTTTCTAAAACTTTTCTACTCATTTTCCTATCATTTTTGGGTCAGTTTGCAACCGCGTTTCTTTCCCATCTTCTATCCTTATACATATTCTACCCTTAGCCTTACCTTTACCAATATCGCAAAAAGAACTTCCACAGTCACCATCAGTCCACATTTTGGTCGGAACTTTTAAAACAGATTTTTAGCCTACAATAATATTAAGCAAATAAGGAGTTTAAGATCTAAAAATTTCAATCCATAAATGAATTCCTATGAAAATGCATATGCGCATTTTGGCACTCTCATATACGGCAACACGAAAGACGTGCATCCATATGTTCCTGCTCTACAACATTCGGAACCATCAATATCGAAATCTAATATAAAATTCTCTGAATTTTTTTTTGGAAAAATTATAGCTTTATGTACTAGGCTTGCTAAGGAATATTTCTTTTTTTTTTGTAAAAAAGCAAAGTAATCGATCACATTTCGATCTTTAGCATGATCAATTTGTGATAAATTATTTTTTTAATCAGCAAAGGGGATCGAAAAAGACTCAGCTAGATGATTTTTATATGACAAAAAAATAAAACCACTTTTCAATCGCTGGTGTGACTCATTTTCGAGTCTTATTGTAATCGCAGAAGTAATTAATCAGTTTTTGATCATCGAGGGGGTCCAAAAAGACTCTGTACAGTCAGTTTTCATAAGACAATCTTCCAAATGCTATGTAGGGAAGGGCAGCTGTACAGTATGTAGTTTTTTTTTTTTTTTTGCTCAAAGGCAGATAAGATTTTCTCGGTAAGTCTATGTAGTTGTTCAATAGTTCCGTGCCCTCTTCTGCAGCCTAACTCGTGTTTGGGTAGGATTGTTTTAAGGAAAAGAACTTCGAAGACTTTTGGCACAATGGGCAGCAGGCTAATGGGTCTGTCAAAGCCCGTCTCCACATAACTTGTTTCGCTAACGAAACATGAAGGCAAGGTCTATTTGTTATTGAACGATTGAGAATAGTTTTCACTTATTTTCATATTTTATCTACATATCTCCCATCTTCCTCTCCATCTGCACAGATCACCAAAGCTCTGCGTCAAAAAGATACACACGATAATGCAGATAATGTTCAACGTTTGGTCATTTGTTCGAATCGTTATAAATCCGATTTGCATATGGAGCAATTGCGTTGTCAGGAATTGAATGATGAGATACAACGTCTAAATGATCGTTTGGAGCATGTAAATAAATTAAGTAATATGGATCATGCAACTATAGCCGAATTGCGTACTGTCATTGGTGAGTTGAACCACAGATATTTAAGAACAAAAAAATTGCTTAATTAATGGTTTGCCAAATTAATTAATTAACCTCGATTGCAAAAATTGCTTTTAATAAAAAAAAAATACAGAAAGCGCTTGGATGCAAAAGGATGCAGCGCAAACACGCGAACAGATGGCGCAGGATGAAATGCTGAGGATGAGAGAGAAAATGGACAACCTTGAGCAAATGGTGGAGCATTTGAGTGATAAACGTTCGGGTTTGCAAAGGTGTTAAGATCATACTCGTATTTCTTTATTCCACTGCGTAAATTGATATGAGAATTAATTTTTAACATTGTAGCAAGCGTGATGAGCAAAAAGAGCGTGAAAAGCTCAATAATGAGATACGGGAACTCAACAAGCGTTTACAAATACAACGCGATTATGCGTCCCGCGTAGAAGAAATGGCACAAAATATGGATGAAAAAAATAAAGCGCTGGTTAAAATGCTCGATGTAAGATCAAAAAAAAGCCGGATATTTAGCTGTATATATGTATATTCAGTAATGATCCTCCCCATTATACATATCGCACACTAAATCAAAAACAGTCACAACTCAAAATTTTTCAAAATTAACTTTTTTCCATAAAACAGTTCTCAGAACACAAATCTAACGACTGTGCAAAATTCTTCTCCAACACTGCCTTCCTTAGGTGGAGAAATTCCGTTATGTCTGTTTTGATGTTACTTGCGTTTATGTTACCTGCTTGAACAGTATCAACTAAATAGTACTATTTATAGTTGTGACTGTTTGCATTTAAGCAACAGTGTAGTTTTATTTTCAGTTAAAGTGTCTTATTTCGACTTGTGACACTTTAGCTGAAAAAATTTGAAATATATTTCGACTTGTGCCACTTTAGTTGATAAAGTGTTAAATAGTTTGCTATATCGTTCAGAGGTGTGATTTTTTTTTTATAGAAAAAGTAAGTATAACCAAGTATATTATCTTTGATACAAGTAATTATGATAATTGATAATTTAAATCAATGTAAGTATTACTATTAAGGTTAGAGTTTTCAAGAGTATCATATTAGAAACATGTTATTAGAAATTTTATGCAAACTTTTTTTTCTTTGGTTTTCATTTGCTTTTGAAAATGTGTTGAAGACATGGATGAAGATTTAATTCAATTTGATTAACTTACCTGTTAAATTGCCTTGTTGAATTTACTCTTAAACTTGAATTTTATACTTACTTTTTACATACTTACCTGTTATATACTTACCTTTTAAATTGAATACTTACCCTAAAATATACAACGTGAAGTTAAATTTTTTTGTTTTTCCTTTCCTTTTTGCTAATTAGTTAGTGTTTGAGGACTTTTAGGGGTAAATCAAAACATATTTTCAACCAAGGAGACACAATTTGACTTAATACCATAAAACCAACGAAAAAATTCCAACTAAAGAGTCACAACTCTAAATTGGCTCGTATTGTCAAAACTACCAAACAAAACTAAAAAAACTGTTTGTAAATCAACTTTATACAGGCTTTAATACCATGTGCAACTTTATTTGATTAAAAAATTGCAACCATGTCAGCAAAAACAGTTTATTGCCTCTCCTGAATATTTCACATTTTTTGAGTTGTGACGCTTTTTGATTTAGTGTGCGATATATACATTAGAGCGTATCGCCAAAAAAAGTTTAAAATGTTCCCCTCTGGTTCGAATGTTTACTCCTTGGAGATTTCAAAAATGGAAAAAAATTTTTTTTCGGCACCCTGTAAAAACAGCGAAATTCGTTTTTTGCTTATAACTTTTCTATTTGGTGTTTGATTTTAACGAGCAATATATTGTTGTAAAGGTTTTAACCCGTGTCATATTTCGTCCATATAAGCCATTAACCTGCGACACCAACTTTAGCTTTTATTAAAATTTATTTAAAACCAACACCCTGTATTAAAAAAAAATTTTTTGAATAAAGTAAATTTAGCCTTGAATTTAGTTTTGACATCATTATATGAGTAAAAAAGATTATTACTTATTAATATTAGCTCTGTTTAATGAACAAAAAAGTTCGGAGCAGGTTAGAGCAGAGCAAAGTCGGGCAGCTGTCGAAATAGAGCAACATAGAGCAACTCAGAGCAGAAATGCCATGAAGAAGTACATAGTACACTCAAATGATCGATTGGAGCTCATTTATTATTACAGAGCCACCATGCTTGCAATTTTATTCTGATACGGACTTGCAGGAACTACAAAATTCTAATGATGTTATAAAAATACCTGATTAATATTTCCAAACAGCAGTGATTGATACTAATTATACTAATTATAACCTATTAATTTACTCAGATTTTCTATGCCATTCTCTAAATACTGAGCGATTTGAACAGGTAGTAAGTGATTCTTGTACAGAAGTTGCTGACGAGGAACGCCTAGGTTATATACTCGTTAAAGTAAGTAGCCGAGAACGTTACAGAAAATTAGAGCCAAGAAAAGATTTAGCATAAATGCATTACATTTATTTCCTCATTATATGCAGGTAAATATTCTTTTTATACCATTCATGGGAATGAAATGGTATTATAACTTTGTACCGAAACACGAATGGTGAAAGTACCAGAACGAGGCGTTGCAGACCTACGAAAATATATACCAATATGATCAGGATCATGAGCTGAGTCGATTAAGCCATGTCCGTCTGTCTGTCTGTTTAATCGCAAACTAGTCCCTCAATTTTTGAGATATCTGCATGAAATTCGGAATGTGAGTGTATTTTTAGGAGAAGCTTATCATTTGTCGGAATCGGCCGAATCGGACCACTATATCATATAGCTGCCATACAACCGATTGTTCAGATATATATATTTTAGGGTATAACTTCTCCATCTAAATAATGACACTTCTTTTTCTAAGGAATCTTTGTATAAATTACCCAGAGAATTGAAAGTATAAATTAAACAATATCAGACTATGCAACTTTTCATTTCCCCATTCATGAAAGGTATGCAGTCTTTGGTACGTCCGAAGTCAGCCGCGCTCTTACTTGTTTTTCTTAGTATTCAGGAAACAATTTTTTTTTCAAATACAGGGTGTTGGATTTAGTAAAAATAGAATAAAAGCTGAACTTGGCATGATGGGCTAAAAGTTTCTATGGATGAAATATTGCCTTGGTGAATACCTTTCTAAAAATGTATCACTTTTGAAAATCGAACATAAAATATAGAAATTATAGAAAAAAAACAAATTTCGCTGTTTTTACAGGGTGACAAAAAAATTAAAAATTTTTTTTTTGAAAACCTCATAAGGTAAGTGTTCAAACTGGGGGGGAACATTTTCAACTTTTTTTTCCTCCATACACCGTGATACGCTCTAATGTACATACCTAGTATTACCTACTCTTTTGTACAAACTGCAGGAAACTTCCAACGAAACTTACACCTGTCGAAAACGTTTAGACACACTCGAAAAGGAACTCGCACAAACACGCAGCGAAGAGTCCAAAGCCAGAGAGAAGATCCAACAAATCAAATTACAAAATGAAAAACTAACGAAAATGAAAGTGCGACAAAATTTACAAGTACTTTCGTTAAAAACAAATCTAGATTCTCTACATACACAACACAATGTGACCAGCAATAAATTAGCCAAAATGGCGGTCGAATTGGAGTATGCGACACAGGAACGCGATGAGCATAAGCGAACGCTAGCACAGCGGAATAGTTTGTTGAAGGTAAGAAGCATCCATCATCCAGCACAAAAGTTCGATAGAGAATTGGTTCAGCGAATGCTTTCGCTTATTTTTCAGGTGCGCGAGGATGAAATCATGAAGTTGAAACGTGAGAATGCAAAATTAATCAAATCGGAAGAGAATACCTCGCGCAAATATGCGGCGTTGAATGATGCGCGCGCTAAAGCCGAACAGGAAAATGCACAATTGAAGTATTAACTCATTGCCGTTTTTTTTTTTTTGATGCTTTGAGTTACCTATAAACGCTCTTCTCTCTCAAACAGAACCCAATTGAATACGCAGGAAAAGGAATTGGAATCGATGCGTCGCATTGTGCGTAATCTCGAGAAGAACAATGAAAACCTCACCAAGGAGCGTGATACTTTGAAAGTTGACTTTGTTAACGAACGTCAAATGGTCTTGCAAACGGATGAACAATTCCAGGAATCACAGCATGAAATCAAATCGTTGAAAGAAACGATTTATGCAATGGAAGTTCGCTTGAAGAAGTTGCAAGACGATTATACGAAGGTGCAGAAGGAGAAAGTGAAGAAGATTGAGGAGATTCAGATGTTGATGGATAAAATCGATGCTATACAAAGTGAGTATATTAATTTATGTATGTAAAAGAAGTAGAACATGTGGGCCCTATAGATGTTATATCAAGACGTTTTTGGGGGATAACGCGCAGGGCTAACAAAGGCTATTGTCCGATCGAGTAGGCGCGAGCCAGAGGGTTAGATGCGAGACGGTCTCAGTCATAGTTCAAGGTGCCTGGCAGAAACGCATTTATCGTGTCGTGATGGATGATAAACAGGATAAAGAATCACAACGTTGTACAATATATCGAAAGGGCCCGATGTCTCTTGATATTTCGGGTGTCTTTAGCAACGTCTCTGCTGAGGCGCTTTTTGGAGGGGCTCGAATTGAACGGAATTCCCCTCAATCATTCAGCGCTGGATCGAGGACCTTTTGCGTTGTCGTACGGTGACGGGTGTGTGGGACCTTTCGATGATGTCAAGAAGGGCACATAGAGGCACCCCACAAGTGGGAGTACTCTTACCCCTGTTGCGGAATCTAGTGGTCAACAAAATACTCTTCAGAAATACACAAAATTCTCTTAAGAAAATACACAAAATACTAAAACTTGCGACGTCATTCATTCCAAGTTTAGTATAACGCTTCCAATACGATGCCGGCAATACTATGGACCATATGTGGTCTATGTGAGGGATCACTGTATCCCGGCCAACCTAACTTAACTTACACATACTTTCAACCACTGCAGCGTTTACCAGGCTGAAGTGTCAGCTATAATGGAGGCTGTCAACCGTATAGGACATGAACCTATCCACAGGGATCTATTCATCTTCAGCGACAGCCAAGCAGCAATTAAGTTTCTTGGCTCCAAGTCGTTCAATTCTGAACTAACACTAGACTGTCTCCGATCTCTACAGGAGATGGCCAAACAGACCCGTCTGCACCTCGTTTGGGTCACGGGACATAGGGATATCGAGGGAAATTGTAAGGCAGATGAACTTGCAAGGCAAGGCACTACCGAGCAGGTTCTTCCTGACAAAGACCGCATAGGTATGTCGTTCGTCACATGCAAGCTAATGTTTAAACAGCATATCTATAAACTAGCAAGCGACAGATGGCAACAGAACCCAGTATGTCGAACATCAAGACAAACCTGGCCGAATTGGGACCACAAACGATCTCGTCAAATATGTACTCTAAGGAGAGAGGAAATCTCGAATTTTGTGGGGGTGCTCACAGGACACTGCCTCATCGGGAAACACGCAGAGAGATTGGGTGCACCCTATCGTAGATGCTGCAGAAGCTGCAAAGATGATGAGGAAGAGGAGACAATCGAACACCTCATTTGCCATTGCCCGGCTCTTAACAGCGCCAGACGACGCTTTCTTGGGACACCTTTCCTGGATAGCCTATCTAAAGTCGCGGATGTCGACATAAAGGACCTGGTGAATTTCATTAGGTTATCAAAATGGTTTAAAAAGGAGGAGTAATCTCTTTCTTCTTGTGGTATCACAATGGGCCTCTGCACTGGTCTAAGTGTGCCCCTAGGGCAGCCACTCTAACCTAACCCTAATTGTAAAAGCTAAAAGTTAGTCGTATTTTTTTATTTGTCATTTTTGGTTGCATTGCATAGATGAAGTACATCTCAAGGAAAATTACGAGATTGAGCTAAAACGCACCATCAGTGATCTCGAACAGAAAGTCAGTAATATGCAACGTCAACAAGATGCGCTGCTAAACGAAAAGAACGGCTGTCTACGAAATCTTCAATTATCCGATGAGAAGCATGGCAAATTGGAGGAACAAATCACAAAATTGCAAGAACAAATTGAAAACTATAAAAGTAAGGTTGCATTGCGTGAAAGCGACATCGGTCGGCTGCAATTGCAAATCGACAAAATGGAAAAAGAGAGACGCATGCTAAAAGCAGAGTTGCATTACACGCAACTAAGTCATCAACATACACGTTGCGAGTTGCAAGAACGGAAGAAGGAATGCGATAGATACACAAAATCACAGCAGGTAAGTTTATCTTCTCTATATCTACCGTGTCCCTAAAAAAAAAGCTCCCATATATGTACGTTATATTGCAGGAAGATAACCAAAAACTTGGACAACTCAAGCGCGAACTCGATCATCTGCGCGATGAAAAGAATACCGTTTCAGTTTCGCTTACCAAGTGCAATGAGAATTGCGCTAACCTCAAATATCAACTACAAACACTACAAACTGCTTACGATCAAACGCAGAAGCAATATTCACAGTGTCAGGAGGACTTGCGTTTAATGCGTGTGGAGATTCGGAATCTACGTACGGAACGTAATGTGCTGCGTAAGGATCGAGAAAATGCAGCAGATTTGCATCAGGAATTGCTACAGATACACCGATTACTCAATCAGGAGCGCATCAAGGCACGAGCAATGCAAGAGGAACTGCTAACACCCATGAATATACATCGTTGGCGTAGTTTGCAGGGCAGTGATCCGGAAAAAATCGATCTCATACAAAAAATACAAACACTGAGAAAGTAAGAAAGAGGGAGAGAGAGAGAGAGAGAGAGAAAGAGAGTAGAGTAAAGTGTAACTTTTGAATTAAATGCAAATATTCTTACAGGCAAATCCTGCAACAAAATGTGTCAGCATTGCAGCAGGAACAAGCGCTGGAAGAATCCCAACGACTATACGAAGCGCTAAAGGAATTCATGCTGAAATTACCGAACCATAAAATACGTGCTGAGCTGAATAACGTCAAGGTAAGCAAAGCAAACAGCTGTACTCCTCACAGCAACTCTCTTACAAATAGGCTGCTCTCTTTTTACTTTCAGGCCATTTTAACAAGCAAGCAACGTAAATTGAAAGCTCTAACAGCCGAATTGCAACTAAAAGAAATGGATGATAAAAGCAATATGAAGAAATTGGACGACCTTAAAGTGCGTCTTACCGATACCAAGTCACAATTAAACCAAGAGCGCCGAACAAAACAAAAACTCTTCGAGGAACATCAGTTGCTGGTACAAATGCAAGCGCAATGCTTCTCGGCGCCACCCACCATGCAACGCACTTTGGGCGCTGGTTTTAGGATTGTCACGGGCGGTTAAAACATGTCTGCTTTAATGAAATATGTACTGCAATCTTAATAGTTTAAGGAACGTAAAACATGTTATTGTGATTTCATATGTTTAGGAAAATAGTTTTAATTAGATCAAAGAGGTTGTATTTTCTGAGAAAATAAAGTTGAATAAATTAAGTATTTGGGCATCGGCATTGAATTTTGTCTCAAAAATGTGCGTTAAAAGTAACACACCATCCATGAAGACAAGATTAGGTGAGTCTAAGAGCAGCTTTAAGCTGTTGCAGATGCCAACAAATACTCCCAACCAATTTTGCAGAACAAAGCCCGAGTAAGAACACAAAACTTCTAGCGGGATATGAGAATGAAACTGAATGGTGATTTTATTTAAAACAATCTCTTGCTCAAAGCAAGAATAAAGGAAATCTTTACTGATTTTTCGAAATTGAAATGTTTTCTGCATAATTTCGAAGACCCAGTAAGAAATGCCGTTATTCATATTCAAGAGAACGCTCACGCTGTAAAATACCGTTAGTTGTTTAGAATATGTCAAACATTGTTATTTTCCTTGAAAGAGTTTTTAGTGCTTAGCACGAAATTTTTATTTTAATTCAATTTTTAATTGTTGGGGTAAGTGGAAAATTAAAAATTGAATTAAAATAAAAATTTCGTGCTAAGCACTAAAAACTCTTTCAAGTAAAATTGTTAACGTTGTTTGGTATATAGATACTTAAAATAAATACCAACAACAATGTTCATTGCGAACTGCCTACAACAAAAATTCAGCACGTTTGTGGAGAATATATGCAAAAGCAAATACACACTAACGTTAATGTTGAAAATGAAAAAGGCAAAAGTGGGGAAAATCCAACAGCTTGCACAGAGTCTCAATGGCCGAGTGTGTTTTTGCGTTGGGTCATTGCGGCTGAAGATGGAATGGACTCGGGTTCAATCCCCGGTGCATCCACTTCCGAAAAGAGTTCTGATGATCGAAAAATGGTTTTTCGTGAAATAGCTATACACTCAACCTTCGCTGTAAATAGTTGTTGAATTTTTTTCCACTTACCCCAACAAGTGTTATTTTCCGCCTAATAAATAAAATTTTGTGCCCTTTTTCGAAAATGATTTATTCTTTTTCTTCTTCTTCTTCTTCTTCTTCTTCTTCTTCTTTTTATTCTTCTTATTATTCTTCTTCTTCGATTTCTCTTTATCCTCTTCTTCTACTTATACAGTCACACCGGTCTTCAGATTATGCACATCTTGACTCGGATCGCTAGTTTCCGCATACAAGCAATCAATGTAATTCTCTTGACTGGAATAGATGAAAGGCACAACTCGACTCGAGAGCGCGGTTTGTGTTGACTGCGTAATGCTTTGTTCCTCACAATTTTGTTGTTGTTGTTGTTGTTTTACTTGTTTCAGTATATCCTTAAATTCCTCAATAACACATTCACGTGCCTTCAATTCGATTTGATTGATGGACAATTCAGCGCTGAGAGCTTTTAATTTCTTAAGCTGTGTGCGATTTATGCGCTGAAAAATCAAAAGAAAAAGAGGTAAATGAATAAATTAATCATGCTTGTTTATACTGTGAGTTATAGATATTGCACTCTGTAAGAAATTGTTTGTCCTTTTAAAAAGTCACCTGCGTTACGACCAGCTTCTGCTTCACCTCTGTTGTTGGTAGATTTTCTACGACGCGTTTGAGTGACTCACAAACACGATGTGATTCTTCTAGCTTTTGTTCCAGCTTCTCTTTGTGTATCTCTTGTTTTAAGTTTCGCCTGCAAGTATGCATTTTTTGTTATGGAATTTCAGACTTTTAATCTATAGTTTTTTTATTCTGTAGATATTATTAAAAGCTATGAATCATAGAGAAGTAATTTCGATCTTAAGTGCTTTGCACCTAACTGATAACTCTGCATTATACGATCATCAGCTCGGTTATGGAGTTAGGCGCTGAGTTCAGAGCGGATAATAATCGATATCATGCAAAAACAAGCTAGGAACTTTTAAATGGCACATTTGTGCTTATTTTGCAGCTCCGCGTTATTTATTATTGCCTCATATTTATGGCATCAAAGCCGTTTATTTGTACGCTTACCAGAATTCCTTATTTTCGATATCATCAGCAGCATTAGACATGTCTTTCGTATGCTTTCTTTCTCACCTTTGCAACATCTGCACTTTCTCCAACAACCGATAACGATTCGGATCCACACCCTTTAATATGCGCCATCTATGCACACCAGTTGCTTTCTTGGCATCCTCCATAAGTGAGCGCACCCTAATGCGTTCCTGATTCAATGAACGTTGCAATCTTATGATCTCCTCACGCATATCGGCCGTACTCTTAATGGCACGCTGCAAACAGTAGCGTTCTGTTTGTAAATTGGCAATCTCAATTTTCAGCAGGCGAATATCTTCGACACGTTGATTGTACTGCGTTTGACCTGCAAGTGTAAATTTATGTATGTTGAAGTAAAATAATGATTCATTATTAACATTATTTGTGCCCACCATTATCCAAGGCTATTTGCGTATTTGTTAGCTTTTCCCGCAACACCACAATCTCATCGTTTCGTCGCACCATTTGCAAACCAATCAAATTCTTCTGTTTGCGCGTCTCATCCAAATTTTGGGACAATTTCATGAATTTTAATTCATCTTCGCTTATAGTTTTCAGTAAATTATCATTTTTCGATTTCATTTCACGCAATTCCTTCTGTACGTTACGCAGTATATTCTCTTTATTATTCAATTGGGTTTGTAGCTCTTTTTTGTCGTTATTTAATCGTTCAATTTGAAGATAAAGATTTGTAATCTTGTTTTGATTTGCCGTTATCTCCGAGCTCAATTGTTGAATTTGTTGATTTGCTTTCTGGAAAATAGATGGATAGTATGAATTTAAAATATACTTTAACAATAAGCTGTTTTAGAGGTTAACTACAGAAAGGTTAGATTTGATATTACCTAAATCTGATTTGATGACTGAGGTCTTCAAAGACTCACCTTAAAATCAGTAAAAACTATAAGTTAGATTCATAAAACTAAAAATGTTCTATAGTTTTACATCAATTGCCTAAAAGTTTCTGTCAAAACAAAAAGCAAAAGAGCAGGCGCACTATTCTCCTAGACCATTTGGAGTCTAATTCTAAAGAACGACTCCTCGCTGTCATATTAGTCTACGTAAAACAGATGTACAAAAACGATTCTAACAGATCTTACTACTCGCAATACCATAAAACGAATTGTATGTGAGTAAACCAAAGAAGGCACTCATACCGTGTGTAATATTCGGAAATTATCCCGTTCCTGTGTACATATTTCCAAATTTCGTTTCAATGCCAATTTCTCGGAGTGAACCTCATCCAATTGCTTTCGCACATTCATTAACGTTAAGTGTTTTTGTTGTAATTTCTCGCTCAGATCGGTAATTTGATCGGTCTTCAGCTGAATTTGCTCTGGATTGGTATTATAAAAAATTTTAATATTATTACATTTTTACATGTATATTGACTAGCAAATACCCGCCCCGCTTCACTGCGACAAATGACACTATGACGCTACCCATCAATCTCCCAACTATTCTCTATTTGCCGTTCCATCTATCTCTTCCTCTCCCTGTACTACTCTCTGTCTCTCCCCTCCTCTCCCGTTCTCCATCATCAACATTCCCTGGCCATCCGGGTCCACATATCGGTCAATATCATTTGAATCGGTTCAGGTATCTCGGGAACCGATAGCATGAACTATATACATATATATATATATATGGAAACCCAATTGCTCTAAAATATTTTAGGGCCAACCAGGTCCACGTCAAGGCTGCTCAACGAAATGAACAATGTGTCAGTGAATAGTGTTCGCGAAATTGCTAAGGGCTTGGTAAAAAGTTTATAAGGGCTTAATAATTATTTGGTAAGTATATATACTATTTTATTTTTACATATTGAAAATTTTAAGTTTTTTTGTGTAAATGTATACGTTGAAACTACTAAAGAATAGATAAGTTGTTTAAAATATTAATTTAAAAATAGGACGGAAATGGGTACAACACCATTTAGAGGTGTACCCTTTTGCGTGCTAAGTACGGAATTAGGAACATTTGGAGCATTCTGTTTTATCTTTTTTTTGATATACGAAATAGAATTCGTAAAAACTTAAAAATTGCATTAAATTGTAAATTTTACATATATTCTTATGGCCTATTTCCGTGCTACACTTAATGCAAAATTGCGACCGTTTCTAGAGCCATAAAGTTTGGCAATTTATTACAAATTAGGGAATATTACGCAAAAATTGAATTGTTTAAATATTTGAAAATTCGTATATTTATAAATATTTTATGTATATAAATGCATAATTGGCTTACAAATTGTTACGATTACGGATTTTTCTAAAAAAAATTTAAATTTTTATAGTTGCTGAAGAAAGGTTGCATAGAACGGAAATAGGATCAAGTATTTTACGTATGTTCTCAATTCCGTTATATGTATGTACTATTTTGCGTGCTAGGTACGGAATTAGGAACATTTGTAGCTTCATGTTTTACCTTTGTTTTTTTTATATACGAAATATAATTTATAAGGATTTTGGAATTACATTAAATTGTAAATTTTACATATATTCTTATGGCCTATTTCCGTGCTACACTTAATTCAAAATTACGACCGTTTCTAGAGCCATAAACTTCGGCAATTTATTTCAAAGAGAATAATAGTTGTATTATTTAAATATAAAAAAAAAATATATATAATTATAAATATTTTAGCTATATACTTACATATGTAAATGCATAATTGGCTTATAAAATGTTAAGTTTATGATTATGAAGAGGAAGAAATTATTAAAAAAATTAAATCGCCTCAGCCAATAAACAAAAGAGGAAAATTTTCAGTAACTGATCTCAATTTAAATAATAATTATTATAATTAGTTTAATAGTGCTGTGCTATTTTTAATGACTGAGACGCTATAAGCGATTCAATTTTAACTTAAAATGTTTGATTCCTAAGTATACATATATATTTAAGTTCATATCTAAAATTTTTTTTTATTTAGATGAACGCAGTAAGCGACTTTCGTTTTAATATTTTTTTTTTCATCTTGATGCTGGAAAAGATAATACGAGCTGCAGAACTCCACCGTGCAGGAAACATCTTATACCACAAGAGTGTGCAACTGCTGGCGTACGCCGATGACATCGACATCATTGGCACTAACACTCGCGCCGTATGTTCTGCCTTCTCCAAGCTGGATAAAGAGGCTAAGAAAATGGGTTTGGCGGTTAACGAGGACAAGACGAAGTACCTCCTGTCATCACACAAAGAAACAGCACGCCTTGGCAGCCACGTCAATGTTGATAGCTACAAATTCGAAACTGTTAAGGACTTCGTCTATTTGGGAACCAGCATTAACACCAAGAATGATGTCAGCACGGAGATCCAACGAAGAATCACGCTTGCCAATAAATGCTACTTCGGACTAAGTAGGCAACTGAAAAGTAAAGTCCTCTCTCGACAAACAAAAATCACACTCTACAGGACGCTCATCGTTCCAGTCCTCATGTACGGCGCAGAAGCATGGACAATTTCAAAATCAGATGAGATGGCACTTGGAGTATTCGAGAGAAAAGTTCTTCGTAAGATTTATGGACCTTTGCGCGTTGGCGTGGGCGAGTATCGACGGAGATTTAACGATGAGCTGTACGAGCTTTACACAGACATCGACATTGTTCAGCGAATAAAGATCCAGCGGCTGCGTTGGGCAGGTCATGTCGTGAGAATGGACGAAGGCGCTCCGGCCAAGAAAGCATTTCTATCGAAACCCGCTGAACGCAAAAGAAAAGGGAGACCTCCACTGCGTTGGGAAAATCAGGTGGACAGCGATGCTGCCTCCCTAGGTGTTCCCAAGTGGCGCCATGCTGCATGAAACAGAAGCAATTGGCGCGCGCTGTTGGACTCGGCCAGAATCGTCTAGACGGTTAAGCGCCAATCAAGAAGAAGAAGAGGTCCACGTTTAGGTATCTAGTTCTGGAGAACCGACTTCAGAGTTGGAATAGAATGAACTCTCTATTGAATCATAAATTGAAGCCCTTAATTTGATATCAATATTGCTTAAAAATTTCGTTGCTATTCGGGTCATATTATGGCCTCACTCTCGGGAACCGATCTCTAGCGGGTTAATTTTTTATAATCGAGCTCTTCATTACATAACAAATATCTAGTATATAAAATTTAATGTGGGAGTGTCCTTCATGGGCTCCCAAAGTAAACAATCGATATTTATGAAATTTTCATTGTAGATTTAGATAAGTAGAAAAGAGGAAGCTACCCGGAATACAGGCCCATATGTGAACACAGATATCAAATCAAACGTGTTGAGCAGGGTTTCAACATAGAACCCATTACATTGTGATGCCTAGGCCGGGTCCACAGATATGGATCAAAACGTGGACCTGAATAACCCTGTAATGTATTTTTGGCGAAAGGGAATCCAAAAAAAATGAGAAGGGAACGAAAATGGAAGGTAAACGTAAAGAGAAAAGGAAAAAAGAAAGTGATGTGTGATGGGAAGGGAAGGGAGGAAAAAAAAAAAATTTCGTCGCTGTGAAGCGGGACGTGTATTTGTTAGTAAGTGATAAAAATTAACAAAAACGGACAATAAATATGGATTTTCGACTCCAGCGCCACCTAGCGAGTTAATTTTATGTAAAAGCGTTTTTGAATAAGTACATAACAAACAAACTTATGCATACGTGCCAACGAACAGAATCGAATCATAAATACGGATTTTGCGAATATAGCGACTCCAGTGCCATCAAACGGAAAATTTTAAGCCTATGTCGGGGGGACTTATCCAAAGAATAAATTGTCAAAATTTGTCAAAAATCCGTTCAGTAGTTTTTCACCCATTTCCTCATATAAAACCCCTCTACAATTATATATATGTATAATAATATAGGAGATATCACATCAATTCAAACTGATAATCCCGTGGGATTGCCGAACGGTACGCTTAAAAAGTTTAAGGTTACTAAATACCATGATCTTCCATGGAACAATCCCTTTTGCAAACGACTAAATTATATCTAGACACATTTTCGATAGACCCATAAAAAAAAGAAAACAAATTGCTTCCAAACAACAACCTTGCTGATATTCAATGCGCTCGTTTAGAGCATCCGCCTCCTGTTCTATCTTGTCACGTTCCTTCGCCACTTTCGACGCATTTATGCGCGCCTCATCCAACTTTAAATTCAACTTATTTATCTCCAATCGCAATCCATCAATATTGGTCGTTTGCAACATAATCGTATGTTTGTGATCGGCAATTTGATTGTTCAGTTTAATAATATCACTACGCAAAGCATCGCGTTCATGTTGTATGTGCTCTTTGAAACGACGCATATCCTCAAATTTGGTATTGGCATGAAGCAAATGCTTTTCCAGTGAATTGTATTGATTTCTGATTGTTGAAGCAGGAAGCGAAGCAAGAACAATCATTGAAATCTTATACATACTGAGGTTTGTAGCGGCGCATTATACTCACTTCACACGCCCAATATCTTCACCCAACGCATGATTTAGGCGATTCAATTTGTATAGCTTGTTCGCCAGTGAGCTTTGATCCTGCTGTGCTTTTTTGTTCTTTTGCGTCAGCTGAGCTATTGTGTTCGCTTTGATTTTATCCTCTAAACGTAAAGCTCTTATAAGCTCTTCATTCTCGTGCTGCTCCTTACGCAATTCACGGATCTCTTCTTCGTTTTTCTGAGCTTGCCTATTAATGAACGCATATTCGGTACGTAACTTCTCCAACGCATGTTTTTGCTGATCAAAGGCGGTTATTTTCTCTTTAAGCTTTCTTTGTGTTTCAGTTAACTGTGTTGTGTGTTAAAACAAAAAAAGTAGGTATGAGTATTAATTATACTATGCAGCCACAGAATAATCTAGACAAAAAATACCTCTCGATTGACAGTTTCCAGCTTTGCTGCCGTTCGCGTAATAATGTCCTTCTGATCGTCTATATTACTATGTAGACTTCTTATTTTGACTTCAAAATTTGCCTTCTCCGATTCAAGCACATTCACTTTTGTATTCAATTTTCCCAAGGTATCTTCGTTGTTCTTGTTTATGTACTCGAGCGTCTCGGAATAGTAACGTTGAAATTGCAAACGTTTCTCCAGATCCATCACCTCACCGTTCAGGCGATCACGTTCGCGTAAAATTATGTTTTTGTAACGTGCCAAATTACCAAGTCTTTGAGAGGGAGATATAGAAGTGCGAGAGAGAAAAAGATAAGGAGAGCTTTGGAGATAAGTTATAACAGCAAAAAACAAGAACGGTGAAGTTGAGATTCGCGCTTTGTCTCTGGAGTATGTGCATTCCCTCGTCAATCCCAAACAGTAGAGAAACTCGTATTTAAAATATGTGTTGAAAACCCTGCATTATGTTAAACGACAGACCAGCTCCTGCTTTACTTACTCAGATGAGTCATCCTGCTTTTTTGCCTCTTTACTCTCAAAGCCCTCACATTTTATCATTACTTCCTGCAAAAGTTCTTGCGTATCCTGTTCACGCATCAAAGATGCATCGCTTTCCATCCAAGCCTTGCCTAATCAAACACAAGAAAAATAAATTTCAATATAAATCCAACCCCCAAACTAACAAATTCTTAGCCTACTTAAAGCTTCGCGCAAACGTTCCATAGCCTCCTCGGAGGTTGCCGTGAGCTCCAAGGCTAAGCGCAACTTATTCTCTGCGCGTATAACTTGCGGTCGTAGTACAGCCGTCTCTTTCACTTCATCCGCATAGCGACGATGCAAATTGAAAATTATATTTGTGTATTTCTTCAATTTCGAAGCCTCATAAATGCGATCGGCTTGCATCAGTTTTTGAATAGTCTGCGTGTGAAAAGTGTATGTATAACGGAGAATTACAAATTGTTAACTCTCAAGTTAGCTCGTGGAATCAAATGAGTTGGCTTGGTATTACCTGGTTGGCCGCCGTAAAGAAATCGTCGTTTAGATCTTCCAACAAATCCAATTCATGCTCGTGCAATGATATTTCCGACATTGGAATTTGTGGTTTTGGTTCCACCTGCTTTACAGGCTCTTTTTTCTTTTTACCTTTACCCTTGCCCTTGTCCTTTTTCGGTGGCATTTTTGTGTTATTTAGTGACTGCTGTTTTTTGTGATTAGTGACAAGCGGTTATTTTAAAATCTCACAGAATTGACCTTCAGGCCGCAGTTGTTGTTAATGCTATGAATTTATTTTATTAAGTTTGAGTTAATTTATTTAAAGCTCAAAATCAAAAAATTCAGCATGTACATATTTTTTCTGAAAAAGTTTATAATAAAAAAATATACATAAATATTTTGTTTTAGAAATATGTATAATTTTTTTTTATTGTATAAAAGTGATTGAGCAAAAACTTATTTCATAGTGACAGCAAAAACACACACGTAAGTTATCGAAAAAGAAGGTTGTCGAGCTGGTTTCTTCAATAATCTACATTTTCTGTGCTCGGTCTTGAAGCAAAACTACAAATGATGATATTACCCTTGATGGGAGCCCAGCAACATCTTACCGCTCATGAGTAGCAGATCGAGTATTCCTTACCTTGGCTATATCAATAACCTTGACCAAATGCTTGCAACCGGTTAGCGAGTTCAGACAGAAAATTGAAAAATAAAAGAGTTCCATTGTCCAAGTTTTCGCCACCCTTAATGTATTTATGTACATATATAATAACGAAGAAAACAGTGTCCCTTGTGATATTCCGGGTTGTTTCAGTACTCAAACACGATCGTCAATTGAACGGTACAGTCTACAACGATCTACAAGGAATGCAACCGATTTTGGTGCTCTGTTATTGCAGCTTTTATCCTCCCAATAGGCTCAAAGGTATTACATTCATCAATACTTCCCTCCTTACATTTCCTTTATCGAACATAAAAACTTCCATGAACATGCCCTATAGCTATCCCACGGCGATGGCCGCCTTTGCATGAATGACTTGGTATACTTAGTTAAAAATGAAGTGAAGCAAAAGCGTCGGGCTTTCATTGCAAACCCCATGCTTTTTTCATATGGTCGCTATTATAGTCTTGTTAAGTATTCAACATGAATTGTAGCAGTATTGTAGTGCTGAATATACAACTGCCCACCATCTTACTTTGTTATGTACTTCATTCGTTAAATTTTTCTGTTTCGGCTTACTCTTCTTAACTCCTACTTTAGTCAGAGAAGAAATGATCTGTGCTCAATTTGTACGTGCCGTTCAACATACTTTGGGAGTAGCTGCGCTATATATATATATACAAAAGCAAGTATCCAGGCATGAAAAAACTAGCAATTTCCTTTCCCTGACTGACTGAAGTGTAATTGAAACAACATTTTCTGTTTATATGTATAATATATATATGTGTATATTCTTACTTATTTATTTTTTAACATTTTTTTTTGTTTAATTTCATTTTGACCAACATAAAGAATATGCGCGCCAAACGGTTTATTTGTTTTATTTTTTTCTTACTTTACTAATGAAAGAATATGCAATATAAATGTAAATAGTTTTGCTTAAAAAGAAGCTAAAGAGAAATTAAAAATGTACAAATAGTATGTACATATGTATGTAGATCACAAGAAGTCATTAAATTTCAATGAAAAAAAAAAGCGTTATCGCTATTTGCAATTTTTTTTAAATTATTATCAATAATAAATAGCATACAAATATATATGTGTGTATGTATGCGTCAATATTTTCAGTTAACATTAAGTAAAAAAACATTTGTAAGCTTATAATTTGTTGAAGATACTTGGTGAAAAATAAAACGCAAATCGGTATATATTGAAATTAATGTATATTTTTACTAAAAGTAAAAAAACAAATGCAGTTTTTTTTTCTTTATTAGAAATAATTTGAAATATTTGATTTATGTACATAAGTATGTACCTCGCTGGCTAAGCCCGACATTAATGAAGTCGTTTTACTTAAAAATTTTAAAAACGCTTTAGCGCGCAAATAGCAAAATTAAGTAATAATTAAAATTTAAATTTCTCTATTGGCATAATGTTATTTAAATATTTACTTAGTAAAGAAGCTAAAATTCCAACTCATAACACAAATTTTCGCTAAGCTTTTCTCTTTCTATTTTTTTATTTTTTGTTTATTTTGCTATTTTCTCTTTCATAAACACAAAAAAAAATCAGCGCTACATACTTTCACATAGAAAAAACGATATGGGCTTATCCTGTTATTTAGCTATTTCCCTTACAATATACAAATTTGAATTTTCTTTTTCTTTTTTACTTTTATTATCCCTTTCACTAAAAAAATGCCATACAAAATGTTTTTAATGCTACAAAACTAACTTTCTATGTTGATCATTTATATATGTATGTAGATTTTCTTAATTTTTATGCTATTAATATTTTTTCTTTTTTTTTTTTTTACTTTTTATTACCTTACTAACTCTTACTAAAAAAATACATACAAAAATAGTTTTAGAACAATTAATTAATTTATCGATAAAAAAAGAAGAAATTTACATAAAAACAATGCATGTTTTTTTTTATTGACCTTGTTGTTGTGAAATACGACACTGTAAAAAAAGACGTTAACAATCGCTTTAGTTAAAAAGTGCATATTTAATAAAAGTATTTTTGTTTTAGAGACTTTTTGATGAGCAAGCACATACATATCTGTGCCCGCAAATTAAAGTAGCCTAACTCGAGATAGTGCGAAATTGAGTTATTGTTATAGTGTTAATCTTTGGAGGAAAATCCATCGATCTGTCTTATCCACATTTAAATCGGAGTAATAATTAAAAAGTTGTTGAGATATACAAATTATCCTAACTCAACACGGTAGGCAGGAAGCGACGATAGGTTGCATGAAAATGTCGAGAAAAAAGGAAAGTGGGGTTGTGTTATGTGATGTTTATAGATGAAACATCCGTTGAAATTAAAATCCGAGCTGCTCCTTTTTCAAGGATATCCACATTTTTTGTTTTTTATGAAAGGATCAAATATTGAGGAATTCGAAAATTCGCCACCGTCCAAATTTTTCCGATTTCAATACATTATTTGGTCGCTAAGGGATACAAAAAAGGTATTAAAAAGAAAAAAGGACACCTGTAGTGGAAAAATCCAATGTGAACAGGACCTAAAGGATAACCACTGAAATATAAAATAACACAAAAAGTACCCACTTTAATTTGCGTATAACTCCTAAAATGTTAACTCTACGTGAAAATTCCTTATTATATGTTTCATTCAGAATAAATAAAGAAATATTTCTTTAATATACAATTTTGATGTACCTGCAGTGCTTAATGTACTTTTGTGCATCTAAAGTGAAAAATTCAAAAAAAGTACGTTTTTTTTATAGTGCTATTTTAAGTTCAAATATTTTTGTAGTTTATGTAAATATTTTAATCTAATGATCCAACTCTCATTCCTACATATCTAAACGTTAATACTAAAAAAGAGTTAGAGCTAAGATACGCGCCAGCTGTGCACGGTGGGCGGGAAGCAACAATAGGTTGCATGGGAATATCGTAAAAACGATGGCCCAACGAATATGTGCCTAGCTGTGTGCTGGTACTAATTTTCGTTTAAAAAAAATGTTGGAGATTTTATTCACGCTTGCTGTGTGTTTATGAAGTATATTAGAATATCATTTTACGTAAGTTTTTAGCCGGCGGTCGTTTTTTCGATATTTTCATGCAACCTATTTTTGCTTACCGCCCACCGTGCACAGCTAGCGCGTATTTTAGCTCTAATTCTTTTTAATATTAACGTATAGATATGTAGGAATGAGAATTGGATCATTAGATTAAAATATTTACATAAACTACAAAAATATTTGAACTTAAAATAGCACTATAAAAAAAACGTACTTTTTTTGAATTTTTCACTTTAGATGCACAAAAGTACATTAAGCACTGCAGGTACATCAAAATTGTATATTAAAGAAATATTTCTTTATTTATTCTGAATGAAACATATAATAAGGAATTTTCACGTAGAGTTAACATTTTAGGAGTTATACGCAAATTAAAGTGGGTACTTTTTGTGTTATTTTATATTTCAGTGCTTATCCTTTAGGTCCTGTTCACATTGGATTTTTCCACTACAGGTGTCCTTTTTTCTTTTTAATACCTTTTTTTGTATCCCTTAGCGACCAAATAATGTATTGAAATCGGAAAAATTTGGACGGTGGCGAATTTTCAATTTCCTCAATATTTGATCCTTTCAAAAAAACAAAAAATGTGGATATCCTTGAAAAAGGAGCAGCTCGGATTTTAATTTCAACGGATGTTTCATCTATAAACATCACATAACACAACCCCACTTTCCTTTTTTCTCGACATTTTCATGCAACCTATCGTCGCTTCCTGCCTACCGTGTCAAATAGAAACATTTTGCATCAGTTAAAGTAACTTATCTTCACTTAAGTCTAGTATTGTATGAAAATCATTTTATTAAAACATCCTAACTAGAGTTACATATGTGGGCACATTTAGTTGTGTTTTCTGTTTATTAAAAACACTTAACTCGAGTTAAATGGTGACAAAAACCTTGTTGGAAAGAATTTAGTTCAATAAAAAAAAACTTAACTAGAGTTAATTCTGCTTTTCATAAAAATTGTATTCAATAAAAGAACTTAAGTTATAAAACTTAACTTTTTCGCCATAAAATTTGCTTTAAGATTTCGCTTTGACAACTATTCCTTTTCTAACACTAAAAATCCATTGTTTTCAATTTGAAAAATCCGAATTGGTCCAATAGTTTAAGTTTTGATAAAAAATCGATTATTCTCCGTTCACCATGTTTTGAGTTAAGCTACTTTAATTTAACGGCACAGGTATGTATGTATGTATGTACCGTAGACCGTCTCGCCTTATATGGACCGAAAAAAAATTCACCGTACGCTCCCGCCCCACATATTATGTCTTTTTGGAAAGCATTTCCAGAAATTTGTTTATTTTTATTTTTTGACGCCGCTAGATGTCGCTAAAATTAAATTTTTCATATATTCGGTATTTATGGTTCGATTCCCATACAGCAATGTCTTTGGCTTGAGAGTAAGGTTTCTGCTTTATAATTGTATTAACCCTATGTGCGCCATTGGGGTCACTTCCACCCAGTACTTTTTTTATACCACCTTAATGTAACTTTTTTTTTGTCGGCATGTGAAACGTCATAAAAAAGCATTAATCTCTTACAAAAGAAGTATTTCGATCGATTCGATGGAACCGGAAATAAGACATATTTAACATTTCGAGGAATATAAGTATTTCACTTCCTGTGGTCTCTTAGGTTCATTTTACAAATATTTTTTCTGGGCAGACTCCTACTGACATTTTATGCCGAATAATTTTCTAGAACATTTTAACGATATGGCGAACTTTTTTTTTGCGATACGGTCTAATGTAACGGCATAGCTACTAAAAAATCTGGAGCTGTTGGTTGTAAACAAGGCAAATTCATTCATATGGTAATGGTAAGTGAACGGCTGACTTCTCCTTCTCGTTTTTAATTCGCCAAGCACTGAAGAATACAGGAGAATGTCATACAAAGAAATATTTGACTTTGAGTTGGACATTCTGATGGACAAAAACTTAAAGCGAATCGAGGCGAATATTGCCGAATGCGCTCTGCCATTACGATAATGAATTTGCCTTGGTTGTAAATAAGCAATTTTTTTTCTCTAGAAATATTTGCATTATCAAAATACAAATCGTCGCTCCGGAAGAAGAAAGACGCATGTCAGTAATTTGTCGACGAAAAAAGGCGCATTAAAAATATGTCGGGGAAGAAAGACGCTTTACAAAACATGTCGACGAAGATAGACGCATTAAAAATATTTCGACGAAGAAAGACGCATTAGCATTATTAACTGCAAAGAAAGACGCATTACCATTAATATTGACAAAGAAAAATAAAAAATCGAATACGTCTTTCTTTCCTAAAAAAAATATTTAAATGCGTCTTTCTTTATAGTAAAAAAAAATAAAGCGTCTATCTTCGTTATCAAAAAAATAAAGTCTTTCTTTCGAAAAATATTTTTAATGCGTCTTTCTTCCTCAACAAAACAGTTTGCGTCTTTTTTCTTCTATAGCGACGCAATTTAGTTATTTACTATACATATGTATATTGTACATAACTATTCTTTTCTGGTGGTTTTGTTTCGAGTGTTCACATGTCTATTTTGTCCAATTCTACTATTGTTCTATGGTTCAATTGCTATCTTGGTCAAATAGGTACATACATGTCCGATTTATGTTGGACTTCTGTAATGCACAAAAGAAAATCATTTTTTTACACGACTTGTCTAAGCATTTTATTTTATGCTCACTTTTATTTTGCTTACTTACGAAACATGCCTTTATCTATGCACAAAAACAAAGAGCCAACCGCCACACTTTAGAAACGAAAACAAAATATCTATAGAGAGAGAGAGAGAGAGAGAGAAAGGAACTAGCTTACACAATTTTTTTTTTTTTTTTCATATTAACAGATTAGCTTTAAGGTTTAGTACTAGACCTTTATATCATTGATATATATATGTACGTACATATGTATATATGTATAAATTTCTACATATTTTGTTAAGAGTATACAATTTAGTTAAAAAATAAAATATAATATAATGCTAGCTTACAACAAGTATCTAGGTAAGTATACAGTTGCAATTGTCGATCGTGTCGTGTTTTTAAGTCCAATACAATTCATTTCTCTTACACATTCAATTTGCGTAAGTTAAAAAAACATAGAAAAGAAATACCAAAAAAAAAACAAAAAAAAAAATCTGGATAACATTTTCACTTTCTGCCATTACTGCTTCACAAAAGAAGCAACTGCCACTCTATTGCAGCAAACGCAACGTCAGACACGCGCTTGTTATTCACTACTACTATCACTTTTACGGCTGTTCCTCGCAAATTTGCCACCAACAGTTCATAGGAACGCTTCACCGAACGTACCATTCGCTCCTACGAACCACCAGCTGTGGCTGCGCGCGGCGATAAGGCATTGTTGCTGTTACCGCCACCAGCGGTTGTTGCGGTGGCTGCTGCTGCTGCAGCCGCTGCCGCTGCCACAACTGCAGCCGATGTTGTGGCACGCACCTCACGCACATAACAATCACGACAGACGCGCACCGCCTTGGTCAGTCCATATTTGGGTAGTGGCGCTGATGCATTGGAGCAAACACCACAAAATACGCCACCGCAATTGCGACAATGATGACGACGCCGGAATGCGGTAAATTGTGTGCGACAGGCCATACAACGTGGCGCCTTCTCGTCTGGCACCCAGGCGGGTGGCGACAGACGTGCAGTCACATTGGCGGCGCGCATGCTGACAACACGCGACGATGGTGTGGACGATGAGGCTAGTGTTGCAGTTGTTGCGGCGGTTGTTGTTGTTGTTGTTGGCGCTGTTGGTCCTACTGGGCTACTATTATTATTATTATTATTGTTGTTGTTGTTGTTGTTGTTATTGTGATTGTTGGTATTTGGAATCGTTGTTGCACGTTGACTAATTGGCGAATTGTTTTCCGAAGAGGCAGTCGATGACGAGCTCGACGAAATGGGCGACGTACTGCCCACCGAATCGTTGCGACTTCGACGCTGCCGTCGCCGTCCGCTTATGTAAGCGCTCAAGCGACTGCTTTGTCCGCCGCCCACCGGTGTCGTTGGGTAATGTGTTGTTGGGCTACATGACGAAATCACAGCGCCCATTTGATCGGTGTGTTGATCGTGATCGCCCAAGCTGCGACTGCGACTGACATGCGTACGTGGCGTCGTCGTCGTAGTCGTCGTAGTCGTCGTTTCGCTGTCGTCTATGGTATGACCGCGCTGTATTGCGCCACCAATGGAATGCCGATTGTTATTGCTACTGCTGCTGTTGCTGCTGCTGCTGCTCACAGCACTATTGTTGTTGCTGTGACCGGAACCCCTACCACTACTGCCATTAGTATTATGGAACACATTATCTAATTCGGGATTAACTTCCTCCGCTGAGTAGATGCTCTGATTGGAGCCGGCATTCTCTTGTATCACATCCTGTTCGGAGGCGCGGAACTCGAAGAGATCGGAATCTTTAGGCTTCTCCGGAATGTCGATGATCTCCTCCT
Organism: Urophora cardui; assembly: GCA_960531455.1. Taxonomy (NCBI): domain Eukaryota; kingdom Metazoa; phylum Arthropoda; class Insecta; order Diptera; family Tephritidae; genus Urophora; species Urophora cardui. The sequence continues at coordinate 31,716,308 of OY482672.1, read as the reverse complement.
GTGCTGGCGACATATTCATGAGGAACACACTACGCAATATTTGACGTAAATCAGCTGCAAAATTGGTTTGCAATTGATCAGCCACGCCCGCTATGCATACGAACAGGCGATGCAATAAGTTCTCGATGCTCCTGCAAATTTATTAAAAAAAAAAAAATGTATAAATTACAGTGACACAAATTGAGGGTTGTTTGGGGACGTAATAATTAACACACAGTACGAAAGGCCACTAGCCATATAGTAAAACCCCCAAACCGTTTTGCTGCCTTTTGGGTTCTTTGTACAAGGATTTTGGCTGAGAAGACCCCTAGTGAAATTTTATGGCAAATCATTTTCTAGAACAGTTTAAACCCCTAGCGACCTTCTAAAAATATTTTTTTTAATGTATTATGGAATGAATTTCCGTCATCCCTTGTCAAGTTTTATTTGGTTATAAACCGGTTTCGGCTATGTGCCATCTTCAGTATATTTTACTGTTCATCGAAACCGGTTTATAACCAAATCAAACTTGACAGGGGATGACGAAAATTCGTTCCACAATACATCGCAATCCTGCCCTGTCGGAAAAGCAAACAACAAAGAGGAAACCATTTTTTATTTATTTCTTAAAAAAAGGGGTCAAAATGACCCCTTCGTGGAGGTCTTAGAGGGTTAAATTGCGCTACGGAATTAAAGCTCGGGCAATTTCACTTTGTTTCCTAACAACATATTTCTATACGATATGTATTTTAACTAGAGTTGGGAAACTATCGATAGTGCCACTATCGATAGTTTTTGATAGTTTTAAAAAAACTATTGACAGTCTTCGATAGTCTTCAAAAAAAATATAAATAGAACTATCGATAGAACTATCGCCAAAAATTTGAAAAATTCAAGAAAACATCAAAATCTCAATCTTACATTCAGTCCAGCATATTTTAGTGCACGGAAGTGAAAGTTTGAAGTCGAAACAAAAAAAAATAAAGCCTTCTATAATGTCGTTTCTATTATTTTGTACATAGACGAATATAAAACGTTAACAGAATCAGAAATAGTAATGTGCAATATGGAGACGTAAAATGTGAAAAACTATCGATAGTTTTTGATAGTTTTGAAAAAGCCATCGATGGTCTTCGATAGTGTTCAAAAAAATAAAATATCGATACTATCGATAGTTTCCCAACTCTAATTTTAACCCTTTTTTCCATTAACATATCGACCCCTTTGCGCGATTTTATCGTAAGGGTAATTTTCTGGAATTTCACTTTTTGAAAATTGGCTTTATTTTTTATCGTAAGGGACAATCCACACTTTTTTCTTGAGCTCGAATTTATCGTAAGTATCGCCCATATAAAAATATTTTGAATATAGCTAGCAAGTAATTTTATGTATTATTTATTTTGAAATTTAAAATAGAATATGAAGGGGATTGTAAGCGTAATGTAGCCATGGTACCATGATTATGTTTGGATTATCTTATAACCTTAAACGAGTTGTTCTTGTATGTATATTAATTTATTTATATATTTCTATATCCACTACTATCTCGGGAACGGCTGAACGGATTTGGAGGACATTCGTTTTACTGATAGTATGCCTATGGTCGCTGTGGTGCAGTGGGTAGAGTGCTCGTCTGCTATGCCAGAGATCTCGGGTTCAAACCCCAGTCCGAGCAAAACACCAAAGAAATTTTTCTAATTAGTAAAAATCCAATTATTGAGCAGCGGTCACCTCTCGGCAGTGGGCGGCATACCCTCCGAGTGTATTTCTGCCATGAAAACGCTTCTCACAAAACATGCATTCGCCGTTTGGAGCCGGCATAAAGCTGTATGGTATTTTACGACGTATTTCAATTAAAATATTGCTAAGTGGAATTTCTACATAACCTAATTTTATTAATTCCTATGTAAACTATCGCGAAAACGGTTTGCTGAGTTGAGTTTTGGCTCATTTAGTTACTTTATTAGATATTTGTATATTTCTATATGGTGAAATAGAATACTTTCTAAGGAAAGGAATCACGTCTGAGCTCGACCACCCAGGTACTAGTAATTTATGGAAATAAGAGAATGCCCCACTTGGATGGAAAATAATGAAAACTAGCGCTTAAAAATACGTACTTATTTAGAAAAAAATAGCAATAGTATTATCTGTTCTTGTGTCGCCTTTAAACGGCATCTGCAATGTAATTTGGAGGGTTTTCTGACATTTACTGATTGAGAGTCGCTGGTTCAAATTCTCGTTCGATGTGCAGTTTTATATTTTAGACTAGAAACGCCAACAGATGTTGCTCTATCCAACCATTGATTTATCGGAATAATGTAAAATTTTTATATTTCCATTTACCTCTCCTTCTCCCTGCTCATTTACCTCTCCCCTTTCTCTTACTCCCCACACTCGTTCCATTGCTCCGTCACAATACAGGAAATAATCTACCTATTTACCAAATTTCCAACAAACTTACATATTATAAAAACCAATTTTCCCAATAGATCGGTCCTGGTCTGCCGAAATCGAACTTGGAAACTTTAGAATGGAAGACGAGTACAATACTCACTATATTACCATTATCCCATCATTAAAAACACAAAAGTATGGAATAAAACATTTGTATTTTCCATACAAACTCTTTTTTAAATATTATCGTAAGGGACATTTATTCAAAAATACTCATACAAAATTGAGAGCGAAAATTATCGTAAGGGACAAAATTATGATTTTTTCGCAAACTGCACATTTTTTTCAAGAAAAAAATTATCAGGTTCAGTATATTAATTAATTACCTAATCACGTGTTCAATTTCGTTTCAAAATTCGAATAAAAAGTAGTAAAAAAACGAAAAAAATGCTCTCCTGTAAAATTTGCTTTTGTCCGTTACGATAAAGTCGCACAAAGGGGTCGATATTTAAAAATCACTCAGACGAAATTTTGAAAATTCAAAATGGCAATAAAAAAAATTTGTCCTCAGGTAGCAAAACGGTTTGGGGTTTTTACTATGCATATCGGCCTACCGGGTATAAAAAACAACAATAACAGCACTTACCTAAACCTTTTGCGTGTAGCAGCCTTAACAGCTTGACTAACTTCGTTGGGTTGTTGTTGTTGCTGCTGTTGTTGTTGCTGATGGTGGTGGTGTTGGTGTTGGTGATTATAATGGTGGTGCGCATTAGCAACACCATCGGTCAGCGAAGATGCATTACTGGCATCTGCGCTCGAGGTGTTACTGTGACTGCGGCACCCACCGTTCCCATGACTATCTTTCACTTCACTGGAACTAACTGGCTGCTGTTGTGGCTCCACCAACGCCACATTGCTATTGACACATTGCTCGCCAGCTGCTGAACCATTTCCCGTTTTCGTTGCGCTCTCATCGCACCTGCGATTATGTCGCTGCTGCCGCTGCTGCTGATGGTGATTATGACGATGGTGGTGGTGGTGATGATGATGATGATGGGGACTGTGATGTTGATGATGATGATAAGCGTGACGTCCGCTTGGCGAGTGGCGCAGCTTTTGTTCGTGTTTGTGTTCAGTTTTTCGAGTTTTTGACTCACTTGTGGTCGCATAACTTTGCTCCTCCTCATGCTGTTGCTGTTGTTGCTGTTGGCGGTGCTGATTGCTCCTACTGCAATGGCGTTTCCCACTCGCTGATGCACACCTATTACTTTGTGTAGACGGTGAAGAGTACGACGAGGATGAAGATGAGCGCTCACAGCTACATGCCGATATCTGATCATCTGTTGTCTTTGGCGATGGCGTTAAGGTCTCTACTGCCGCCGCAATTATTGTTGCATTATCATCACTCTCCTGTGTATTGAGCCTACTGAGACGCAATCTTCGCAATGCTGCACTTGTGGTGGGCACATCAATGTATGCATGTTCTTCCCCCTCGCCAACATTGGCATTACTGGAGGCATCATCATCATCATCAGCATCGTCGTCGTCGTCGTCATCTTCACTGACAACGAAATTGCCCGTCAAAGGAACTTCTTGCGGCTGTAGGAGATTGCCGAAATTAGTGTTTGGTATAAGATAACCGGAAGCACAATCAGCAGATACAATATCGACGTTCTCACCACCACCCATGACAACTTCATCATCGTCGCCTTCGTCGCCGTCATCATCATCATCGTCGATATCAATGTTTTGGTGATCGATGTCAACGCTATCGCCATCGTCCTCTACATCCTCAATATCACCATCGTCGACATCATATACATCAACGTCAGCATCTTCATCTTCATCCTCATCGTCATCCTCCACTTCCTCGTCGTCGTCGTCGTCGTCGGACCAATCTGCCGGTGAGGTGGTTGAACTATCTGACACTGCGGACGTTGTTGACGCTATCGAATGTGACGGTGTTGGCGATGCAGCAGGTGTCGACAAGGCTGAGCTACCGCCGGAGCTCGACGATGAGATCGAGCGTGGAGTACATGAGCGACAAGGCGATTTTATACGACGGCTTGACTTTGTCGTTTTCGCTGCTAGTGCTGCGCTGGTTTTAGGAATGGCTTCATGTGGCTCCCAAGCGTCGGCGCTACTCGCTGGCGAGCTACTGCTCATGTTATTGTTCTGCTGCGCGTGTGCTGAATCTCCAACACAGTCTCCAGTTGGCCTGCTGTTCGCATTTTGTGCGCTTGAGTTTGTGCTATTGGTGTTGATGTTGTTGTTGTTGCTATTATTATTCCGTTGATCCTCAACTGGCGCTTCAATGCTGCTCGTGCCAACCGGCAGCTATATATAGTAAAAAATTATTATAAAAATAAGTGCCGTAAGTAAAGATGAGCTAAAATATATGTCTACACATTCAAATTCCCACTCACAGTCAATTGTATATCCTCATTTGTGCACAACAACTTTTCCAATTGTTGCAATTCGCTTTTACTCAACGTACGCAGCAAATCGCGTATTTTGATGAGTATTGTGCGAAATGGACGAAACATCTCCGACAACTGATCGCCGGGCATATCCATGTTGAGCGGACCCTTCGGATAGATAACCAATCCTGTAATGATAGCCAAACGTGGTATGGAAAACATCAAGGCCGGATCGAATGTATCCACCTTGTCCTGTTCAATCAAGCCCAACTTCAGTGCACGTTGCAATGTCTCCGAGAAGAGTACGCATATCAGTTCTTGCATCTCATACTCCTCCTTCGTTTTCACCTGCACCATAGCGCTGACATAGCGCAGCTCGAATTCGGCGAAAAGGCGATCGAAGATCTTCAAACTCTCATACAGCTGCTCCGTAGTTGAGTCGTTGATATCCAAATGCAATGTCTTACTATTCGGTACATTATTGCGTAGGCACTGATCTCGCAACAGACTGCGCACCGTTCCCAGACTCCGTGTCACCGCCTGGGCCAGTGGGCGCATCTCTTTGCTCTCCTGCTCGCGATGCATTATCGACGAGCCAGCTGCTAGGCATTCGGCGCCGAACCATAATTGACCTGCCAGATTTTCCTGTAGCACTTCTTCGGGAAATTTTGCACGGAATGCGCGTGGATGGCGTTCGTCGCCGAGCAACTCTTCCATTATTAAATTGGTGATGGCTAGTACTTTGTCCTGGAATAAAGAAATACATATGTATGTATGTTGATTCATTATTTTTTGTAGTGCATGTCTTATGAGCTAAAATAAATACATATGTATGTAAATCTTACCTGCCCCTGACGTAGCCGACTGACCAAGCGCGAGCAACGATCTGGCTCTGCACGCCCATCAAAACTATCCAATTCGCTAGCAACGGCCGTGAGTGAACGATCTGCATGATAGAAACGTGCCAAGAGTGATTTGTCATCTGCCTGCAAGAGTGCAAGAGCGAATTGTGAGAATGAGTTTAAAAATGTTAATTAATTGAAATTTTAACAAATAAGTATTATTTATTTAATAACATGAAGATCTTTGGATAAGTGTCTATATTATTAATACGCTAACATAAATTTTGTTCCCGTTTCTCCGTCGATTCTTCTGAACCGATTTTAAAAATAAGAACACCATCAGAAAGGTAGTGCCATGCAATTGTGAACCATACCTGGGTAATACTGAGTAGTAATTGGACTATTACGTACTTAAATACTTTATATTTTGATCTTGAAGTAATGAGTCCGTACCAAGTACTTTCAGAATATTCAAGTACTAGTACAAGTACAAGTACAAAGAATTGAAAAAGAATTGAATTTTTAGCAAATACTTCAAAGTAATTGAAAAGAATTGAATGTACTTGAAAAGAATTGAAAAATGTACTTGAACCGATTTTTCAATTCTTTTCAATTCTTTCAAGTACTTGAAAAGAATTGAAAAATCGGTTCAAGTACATTTTTCAATTCTTTTCAATTACTTTGAAGTATTTGCTAAAAATTCAATTCTTTTTCAATTCTTTGTACTTGTACTTGTACTAGTACTTGAAAATTTGGGAATGCAAGTACTAGTACTACTACAATTTTTTTAAAATGCACTTGTCACAAGTCGTACTGGTACTTGATATTACCCAGGTCTGTTGTGAACAAGTGATGTGTAGGTTTGAAAGAAGAAGAAAACATAAAAAGGAAGAATACTATAACAAAAATAAAAAGTCAAGGTATAACTAGGAAAAGGAAATAGGAGAAAGAGAAAAAGAAAAAGAAAAATAAAAAGAAAAAAGAAAAGAAAGAGATAAAGAAAAAGATAGAGAAAAAGAAAAAGAAACGGAAAAAGAAAAAGAAATATAAAAAGAAAAAAAAAGAAAAAGAAAAAGAAAACGAAAAATAAAAAGAAAAAGAAAAAGAAAAAGAAAAAGAAAAAGAAAAAGAAAAAGAAAAAGAAAAAGAAAAAGAAAAAGAGAAGTAGAAGTAGAAGAATTATGAAGGCGAGTAACAAGAACAACAAACGAACAACACCAACAACAACATTATCAACAACAACAACAACAACAACAAACTAGCAGTGACAGCGCAGATGCGTTAAAATAAAAACACGGTTAATAACAACAAACCGTTATAAAAAAAAACTATAGATAATAGCATCTTAATCAAAGAAATCATCTACAAAAACTGAGTTTCGACAGTAGACGGGCCTCTAGTATTAAATATCTGCTAAGATTTGCGAAAAACAACAAACCGTCGCTATTGAAGAAAAAAGATGCAAACTGTTTTGTCTAGGAAGAAAGACGCAAACTTTTTTTCTTTTAAAGAAAGACGCATTAAAAATATTTTTCGAAAGAAAGACTTTATTTTTTTTTTTGATAACGAAGAAAGACGCTTTATTTTTTTTACTATAAAGAAAGACGCATTTAAAAAATTTTTAGGAAAGAAAGACGTATTCGATTTTTTATTTTCCTTTGTCAATATTAATGCTAATGCGTCTTTCTTCGCAGTTAATAATGCTAATGCGTATTTCTTCGTCGAAATATTTTTTAATGCGTCTATCTTCGTCGACATGTTTTGTAAAGCGTCTTTCTTCCCCGACATATTTTTAATACGCCTGCTACTGAATAATGTTAGACCAAATCAGATGTTTCGAAAATTGTCTGAAATAACGTGGAGGTGTGTATCCTCAAAGAATGGTTGGCGGACTGCGGATTTTTAATGACCTGATGACGAAGGAGTTTTAGCTTGACACGAGTAGTCGAGAATCGCAATAAAAATTTGAATTTTTTAACCAAAAAACGCCAATAAATTCAAGTAAAAGTTGTACCCGAACAACGATCCTAAAAACAAATCGTTGCTGTGCAGGACTTGGGTACTGCATAATTGCACCAAAGCCATGGATACATCTGCCCAAAGTCCTAGCTTAAACCCAGTCAAAAATTTCTGGCCTTTCTTGAAATAGCAAGACAGAAAACGAAGGTCTACTAGCGATAAAGGCTGTAATTAATACCATTCAGGAAGAATGGCATAAAATACCCGAAATTTATGGTCTGATGGACCTGATTCATTCCATAACCCTTCGTCTACAATGTGTGGTTGAGGCTAGTGGCCGTCATACCAAAATTTCAACGATGAGGTCTGTTTTTTTTCAATTTCTGTCACATATGAAAAAATTGTAAAGAATTAATTGACAAAATGTTTTTTATAATTTTTTGAACTTTTGTTTTTTCTGTTGTATCTATGCCTTAAGTTTTGGATTTTTTTGGTCCTAAATGTTGTAAACATATTAAATTTAATATTAGCATTTAAAAAAAAGATTAAAAGCTAAGCTTAAGTGACGAAATACCAGTATGAAAACAAATTTCTGAACTGTTTTCATTTTGCAAAGAATTAATTGACAAACTGTATATGTATTTTTTACTTTTTTATTTTTTTTTTATTTTTATTTTTTTTATGAAGTTTTTGGCCGTTTAATCGAATATATATATTTTCCTTATTGAGCTCCAGGCCACAAATTAAATTAAAAACAATTTTTAATTTTAATTTTTATTTGTCAATATTTCGATCTCAGCCTGAGATCATCATCAGGAACAAATTCCTTGTTTTAATCGACATAAACAATTTAATCGATTAAAACAAGGAATTTGTTCCTGATGATGATCTCAGGCTGAGATCGAAATATTGACAAATAAAAATTAAAAAATTAAAAATTGTTTTTAATTTAATTTGTGGCCTGGAGCTCAATAAGGAAAATATATATATTTTTATTTTTTTTTTTATAATTTTTTATTCTTCAATTTGCATTATCTCTTTATTTTTTATTCTACCACACGTTTTATTTTGTATTTTTCTGCTTTGTCATATCAATCTGAACAATCGTGCTATGAGATCGCCTTCGATTTCTGATTTACTGTTCGGCGCTCAAACAACCAAGAACAAAATTTCGTGTAATTCCTAGATACACATTTAAAATGGTGAAAATATAGAGAATTGTAGTTGTATATGAGAAAGACTAAATTCGAAATGAGAATAACGAGTTGAAGATACATATGAAGGGGGCAATTGAACATAAGAACAGTGTAGGTTAGGTTAGGTTTCTAATTGTTGGGGTAAGTGGAAAAAAATTCAACAACTATTTACAGCGAAGGTTGAGTGTATAGCTATTTCACGAAAAACCATTTTCGATCATCAGCACTCTTTTCGGAAGTGGATGCACCGGGGATTGAACCCGAGTCCATTCCAACTTCAGCCGCAATGACCCAACGGATAGGTTAGGTTTCGTTGGCTGAGGTCTGAAGACCCCTCACATAGACCACATATGGTCCTTAGTGTTGCCAACATACAAGAGGCATTATGTTATTATATTACACTCGGAATGCAGGTCTTCGCAAGTTTTAATATTTTGTGAATTTCCCGGTCCGCAATGCTCTCTAGAGACGTGAAGTATGCAGAGCCGAGACAGTTAAATTGTAGTCTGCCGAAAGAACAGTGTAGTGCGAATGTGAAAGCGTCAATTAAAGTTAATATTTGTGAATTTTAAATAAGACCAATCAAATATTAATACAACTGCGTCAATGCTTTTGTTTTCGTTCACACTGCTTATAAAACACAGTTTAGAGCGCGAGTAAAATCGCTTACTAAAAATAAAAGCGTGACGTATGCATACGCAATTAACACGTAATAAGTAATCTTGCTTAACAACTTCCAGTTACACCTCTCTATTTAAATATATATGTACATACATACATACATATGTATGTAAATGCACATAGTAAATATGTTTGTAAGTCTGCAGGTATATGCGCAGTTATTTATGTATAAAAAACAAAAGCCTTAATTAAGAATTAAAACAGCAGATTTAAAGGCTTCCGAAATAAGGCTTGAAAATTATAAGGGTGGCAAATTTGTATGGCGTAAGGCTTAAAATAAGGCTGATTTTCTGTGTTCATGTCATCAGACTATAAGGAGTACTCTCTCTCTCTCTCTCTGAGAGCACACCTTACTGCAAAGGCTTATCCGCCATGCGAAATAAGGCCTAGATAAGTATTAGAAAGTCAGGAGCATACAGAGTGCATAACAGAAGCAGCGCTGTCAGCGTACTCCTTTTTTAGACCTGATTTGTCAACATTAAGCAAAACTTTTTTGCAGGGTATGTACGTACATATATCACTATAATTACGTACTTATTTACGATAAAAAAAAACACACACGTCGCGACAGCTTTTCATCACAAGTTCACAGTGAAATCTTTCATCTCACTGTTGACTAATTGCTCGCATTGTCAGCTGGCCATAAATCAGTGTACATATTTGACAGCTTCCAGACTCATAAAAAATAAGTCAGTATTTTCCAGTCAACCAAGTTATTAGCTTTCGTTTTTTGAGAGGTCAGATTACACAATACGGGCTCACTTTTCCAGTACGAGCTTAAACAAAATTTATAGTTAAACTTAAACAAATTAACCCTACAACTTTGACCCTTGAGGAAACAAATGATCTCCTTTTGCTAGTTTAAATGACCGAGATGACATGGAAGATCTACTGTCAAGCCAGTCTCACATATGTAACTTCACTTGTAATGCTGAAATTAATACATAGATAGGTATATACATACTTATAACTTGAGCATGTCAAATTACATGGCATCGAAAAAGGCTGCCGAATATGAGATAGATACATACATACATAGTACATATTTATCAAAAAGTGTGATTCTTCGTTGAATTTCCGTGCTGACATTATTTTTGGTGATAATGCTGGTTCCCAAATAGACGAATTCTTTAACGGTTTCGAATTTGTAGCTCCAAACAGTGCCGTGGCTGCCAAGACGTACACTACTCTTTCTTTGTGTAATGACGGAGGAGGCACGTCGTCTTGTGCTCGTTAATCGCCAAACCCATTTCTTCTTAGCTTCTTTATCCAGTCCAGAGAAGACAGAACATGCATCGCGAGTGTTAGTGCCAATGATGTCAATATCGGCGTAGGCCAACAGTTACGCACTCGTGTGATACAAAATGCTTCCTGTGCGTTTAGGTTCTGCAGCTCGAATTATCTTTTCCAGCATCAAGTTGAAGGCGTTAGTCAACGTCATCTGACATAGCCGTTAGACATAGCCATAGCACTCTAGTTTGATATTTACTACTTCAAATATTTCAAAAGTCATTCAAAATATTGTTCTTACTATTTATGCTTCATCTAATAAAAAAATATAGCTAATTCATTTAAATTATCTCGCAATACTACAAATCTTACAAATTACTTAGCGTCGACTTATCGAACAACCCCTGTCAAATAAAAAATAAAAACGCAAAGTAAACACAAAAAAATAAAAATCGTTGAATTAATTTTGTTTGTGAATACAATAATATGTAGGTATGTAAATAATATATAAAAGTGGGCGTGGTCGTCAACCGATTTTGGTAATTTTTCGTCCACACATTTGGCTAAGTAAATATATCACGCGTACCAAATTTCATCGATATATCTTTAACGGTTTCTGAGTTATGACATATAAAACTTTCAATGTTTGAACCTTAATAAGTGGGCGTGGCACCGCCCATTTTCCAAAACTTCATCAAATTTCTTCATAAGGGCCTGAGCTCAATACGTGGGTAAAATTTTATCACTCTAGCTATATTAGTGGCTGAGATACCAAATTTCCGATTTTTTCTATATAGGCAAAGTGGGCGTGGTCATGGTCCGATTTCGCCCATTTTCAATACCAACCGTCCCAGTCTCGATACCAACTTGCATTTCAAATTTCATCAAAATATCTCAATTTTTACGCGAGTTATCGTGCGTACGGACGGACGGACGGACGGACATGGCTCAATCGATTTCTCTTTTCACCCTGATCATTTTGATATATATAAGTCTATATCTATCTCGATTATTTCTTTATGTTACAATCCACCGTTATGAAATCAAAACTATTATACTCTGTGTACTAGTACAGCTGAGTATAAAAAGGACACCTGTAGTGGAAAAATCCAATGTGAACAGGACCTAAAGGATAACCACTGAAATATAAAATAACACAAAAAGTACCCACTTTAATTTGCGTATAACTCCTAAAATGTTAACTCTACGTGAAAATTCCTTATAATATGTTTCATTCAGAATAAATAAAGGAATATTTCTTTGATATACAATTTCGATGTACCTGCAGTGGTTAATGCACTTTGGTCCATCTAAAGTGAAAATTTCAAAAAAAAAAAAAAAAAAAGTACTTTTTTTATGGTGCTATTTTAAGTTCAAATATTTTGCAAGTTTATGTAAATATTTTAATCTAATGATCCAATTCCCATTCATACATATTTATAAAGCAATATTAAAAAGAATTAGGGCTAAAATACGCGCTAGCTGTGCACGGTGGGCGGTAAGCAACAATAGGTTGCATGAAAATATCGAAATCCTTATGCCTGATGATATCAACACAGGAAAATCAGCCTTATTTTAAGCCTTACGCCATACAAATTTGCTACCCTTATAATTTTCAGGCCTTATATCATGTTCAGACATAAAAATTAATTAAGTCAATTGGGGTTGATTGAACATCTTTAGATTTGGTGTTCAGACATATTTAATTTACTTGGCCCATTTAACAGTCGGCTCAAGATACATACACACATACACGCCGTGAGCTGAATATCAAACTCTCGTGACCTAAATGTCAAAATTGCAAGGAGGACGAAATAATTTGACATTCATCTCACAATTTTTACCAATCGTAAACACGAATGCATGTATAAAATAAGCACAAATAAAAACAAATTTGATAGGTGATGAAGAAGAACAAGAATGCAGCTGATCTGACGAACCAACCTGTTTAGTGGACACTGACGCTAATCACATTTCTCTTTTCATGACATTTCATTTTACTTATGAAACAAGCCTTTTAACAGGGTTGCATGCAGAATTGTTCTTCATTAACAACTCATTAATTTCTAATGAAGCATTAACTTGGTCAATTTTTGTATGGTAAATTGAGAATCATTGGGCTTGAAAATTGAATGAAGGCTCTTAATGTTCAATTAAGGTTGTGTCTGAACATAACATTATTTCTTAAGCATTTAAATCTGCTGTTTTAATTCTTAAATAAGGCTTGGATTTTTTGGTGGGTACATATGTATATGTTGTTATTGGATACAACAAAAAACCCGGTAAAACTGAAAACATTGCCTTGTGTTAGCTTTGCTTAACTTGAGCAAATTCTACGTCAATTCAGGAACCCTAAACTTAAGTAGACATTATTATACGAGTATACTTATCGAATATGACGATAATAAATATAATTACTTAATGTATATATGTAGGTAGATAGAAATTAACCTCCTAATTGAAAAAGATAACGATTGCAAAGAAAAAGTACTTTATAGTGGAGAAGTAAACGATTAGAAATTCAAAATATATTAATTGAAGAGGACATGTCTACAAGTTATTAGAAAACGCATTACTGATAAGGAAATAAAGAAAGCAAGTCAGATTGGTGGTTACTTTATTTTGGGGTTCATATTACCCCATCCGATGTGACAAAAAAAAATATCCACCTGCCGGCTTCAAACTTAAGGTAAAACACATTCTACGTCAATAAAATGTCTATAAAACCAAATTGTTGTTGATAAATACATAAGTAAGTGAAAAGAGAGAGGAAAGAAACAAGCAAAATAGCAGAAAACAGATAAGATAAAATGCAGTAAATATACGGAACTTTTCAGGGATTTCTTCCACTTAGTCCTACTTTTCGAGGTCTGTTGCGAATGCTTCTACACAAAACTGAATAATTTAAACCCTCCTTGATATCATTAGATGGCGATTTAGGCATGACAATGACCCCAAACATGCCTCCAGAATCGAAAACTCGTGGTTTGACGTAAGAAAGCTACTGTTTTGGAGTAGCCCTCACAGTCGTCGGCCCTCAGCGCTATAGGGAATATTAAAAAAGACGATGGGGGATCGAAAATGAAAAAATAAGCAAGAACTATGAAAAAAAATGTACATACATACATACAGACATATGTACCTACACATGTACGTATGTAGGTACGTATTAAAAAATACCTATTAAATAAAAATGCTTTTTAGTCTAGGGTTAGCCTAGTGGGATGCCATTAGATTACTAATGAAGGACGAGGGTTCGATCCTCATGAAGAGATCTAGTCATCTCCAAAATAGATCTAGTATAACTTCTACCATTTTTTTTTTTTTTTTCAATTTTTCTTAAATAAAACTGGCCAGTAGCTCTATAAAAATACACATTAAGTAATTATTAGATTGATTGTTCAATATGACGGACTTTAAAGTGTAATTTACGCACATACATATGTACACATAGACATTTCTACATATTTAGACGATACAGAAGTAGATAGTTTAGTTAACTTTACTTTTAAATTTGAATGCACAAAAAATTTTTATTTGGTTAATTATAGTAATTTGTTAGAAACCTGACCGCTTTTCGAAAACAAAAAACGTATAAAAGACAAGCAAATAAGAAAAAAACATACGTAGCAAAAGCTGAAGCGGCATTGAAATACAAAATAGGTGCATAAAAAGAAACAGAAATATGAGGGTTGTTTGATAAGTCTGTGACATTTTGAGCTTGGAAAATACGACATATTTTCAAGTGCTGCTCAAACATTGTTCATCAATTTGAGCACAATTTGAGAAAAATGTATCTTTGAAATGTATTTGAGAAAATGGAATTTCTCAATTTGAGAATCAGCCTAAAATCCCATATTAAAAATGTTCCTTTTAGTTTGAGAACGCTATCAGGGGAATTTTGAGATGCTTTGAAAAAAACATTTTAGGTTTGAGAAAACTGGTTTATGCTCAAATTCATCTTGAGAATAAAGAAATATGCCCAATAAACATTTTTTTTTATTCTCAATTTGACATGACATACTAAATTGTGGTTTATTCTAAAATATACCTAAGTACATAATTTTGTTTTTCAATCGGTTTGTGTATAACTTTTTATTTTCATAAACCTTCGGGCAACATAACGTAGCTCATTTTCACTGCGACTCACTGTATGTGTCAAAAGTTCAGACTCGCTACCACACCCACCATATTCTCCAGATTTGGTCACCTCCGATTATTTCCTGTGCCCAAACCTGAAGAAATGGTTGTGTGGTAAGAGATTCGGGTCCAAAAAAAGGTCATCACAGACAAAAATTCCTATTTTGAGAGCCTTGAAAAATCGTATTTTTTGGAAGGTATAAAAAAATTGGAAAAATGATGGACTGAGTGTATCGAGCTGGAAGGAGATTATATTGAAACATAAAATGCATTTTTACCAAAAAATTATTTCTTATTAAAAATTTCACTGATTTATCAAACCAACCTCGTGAATAAATATTTAAACAATTGCTGTTGGGCACAAGGGCGTACCGCATTGATTACAATTGTTTATGATTTTATGGCTTCTTATGAATTCTACGTAGTGCAAACATATGTACGTACATAACACCAGACCTGGGTAATATCAAGTACCAGTACGACTTGTGACAAGTACATTTTAAAAGAATTGTACTAGTACAAGTACAAGTACTTTCAGAATATTCAAGTACTAGTACAAGTACAAGTACAAAGAATTGAAAAAGAATTGAATTTTTAGCAAATGAATGTATGTACAAATGAATGTACATTCAATTCTTTTCAATTACTTTGAAGTACTTGTACTAGTACTTGAATATTCTGAAAGTACTTGGTACGGACTCATTACTTCAAGATCAAAATATAAAGTATTTAAGTACGTAATAGTCCAATTACTACTCAGTATTACCCAGGTATGCATAACACATGCATATACATAACTACATATGTATATGTACATATATCTTTTGTACCTACACACTAAGTAGTTTATTTAAACTCAATTTTCGCAACTGCAGTGAACATTGACTCCTCTAATTGGTGTTGCATTGAAGTCCAAATTTCATAAATGACCTAGACTACTGTGTTTCCACGGCATAGGACGGGTCTCAATCAACGGAAAGATTCGAAATTACATATTTATATACATACATATCGACGCTTCCGAACAATACTGTACTAAGTCTGAAAAATGTGTTTTGCAGGGGAAGCTGCCAAAGTTTAAATTCGATATTAAACTTCAGTAATACTTGAAAACACCAAAAACAGAAAAACGTACTAAGTCGACTTAGTACAGTATTGTTTAGAAGCGTCGATATGTACATATGTATATATATTTATCCAACCAAGCACTGCCGGAGGCATTCATCCTTCAAAACCGGGAATCAGACTTTAAGTATCTCTAAAAAGACACATTCGATTTTAATTCTGAATTCATATGTGGAATCAGCGTACCATTTTGATACAATCTAATGTCCATATTGGCCTGGTTATTTTTTGTCGATTTTTTCCTTTTTTGATTTTCAACATTTTGGAACATCAAAATTAATTTTAGACAAATGTCGTAGAAGAGTCGATATCGATTAATTTCCATCCATAAAAATCACCCCGGCCCAATGTATGTATGTATTTTCAAATGGATTTTCAGGATGCTTCCAATGGAACCATGACCACAGCATGTTAACAACTTGTATCTGTGCACTTAATTCAAAAACGGACATTCACCTCAAAGGCAAGTACTATGTACTTTCGTTCAAGCAGTAAATGCCGTAATAATCACCAAATAAGGCTTTCTCAAAAGTCTAATGTCAATAAAAGAGTGTGTGATGTGTAAGTAGGTACATAATTTTAATTAACGACAATAAACAATGGTGAAATGCATAAAAGTACACCCAATTAACAACAACAACAACGAAAATTCGTCCTTCGCCAAACAAGTCATAAATATATATATATACAGTGCTGTGCAAAATAAAAGCAACCAATGAGGATTTTCCGATAGAAAAATCTCGCAAGCCTCCATCTCTAAGGTGGCTTAATTGTTTTAGGTTAGAATTTGTCTTCCAAGTGATGCTTATTGGTTAGCTAACTAATTCTTAGTACGAAGCATTTGGAGATTTTCATATTCTCGGTCTATTGAAGAGCTGAGGAAAGACTTACAAAAAAAAACAAAACAATTTGAAATCCACACAAATAAAGGAAATATAGAAACGGAGTAAAGAAAATAAAATTTTGATTAAAATTATTGCATTTGCATTGCAGTGTATTTACTTGTCGTAACGTATAATTGCCTATATAAATCAAAAGCTAAAAGAAACGAATAATCAGATTATTGTCACTGATAAACTGGCCAGAACTGACAAACAGAGGAAACTTTCCACATAATAAAACAAAGCCATTTGCACATAGACATCTTAATTACAAATAAAAACATAAAATAAGACGTAAAAATAAACTTCAAAACATGTGAGCGTTGAGAAAAAGCGCAAAAAACTCATCAAGTAGTCAGTTGGCAGAAATGCGGCAAAACAAGCGCTAATTTGCGAGAATATCTGCTGTCTATTGACTGAGTAAGCTCCGGCTGAGCGTTGCCTGGAGTTTTGTTTACATATTTTTTTAAGAGGGTGAATGGTGAATGAATGTGGGCCCACAACATTTTATGAATTTGCATATGTATGTGTGTAAGGTAATTGACCTCCTACATTGCCACTAAACGTTAATGACCTCAAAAAGTCAATTATTACGCAGCAGTGCGTGATTCATAAATTTTTGACGATAAAAGGAACACAAAACCAACATTCAAGAACTCCACTGCCGGTGCGCATGTGCGGTTTTTACCAAATAAACACTGCCATTGATGAGAATTCGAAGTTTTTATAACAGGCCTTATAAATTTTAGTTATCAATGCTCGATAATAAAAATCTGATATTTAGATAAGGTGCCTAATTTCTAACCTGAGTCAGGCGCTTTGAAGATTTAAGTAACTAAGTAGATTTCGTAGAAATTACGACAATTAGGTACAAAGCCAATGAAATCAAATATTTAGATTCAAATATCGTAACATGTGTTTGTTCATCGTAGATGTATACCGAATTAAGCATATCGATGCCTTACTTTCTCAACCTCGTATCTTAAATAAGGAAACTTTTCAGGAAACAAAAAAAACTGTTTATTTTTTTTTTTACCGTCGTTTTTTATGTAAAAATTTTCATGCAATTATTAAGACATGAATTATAACTATGTGCACAATTAAAAATTATATACTTATCTATGTTAGTTTACGCATAAAACGAATTTTTTAAGATACGAGTTTTCTGCATTAACGACAATTTCATTTTTGAAACTTGATTTATAAGTTACTCGTTTGCTGCACTTATAGCTTAATCAGAATCAGCGTCGGACGATTAAAATACACGGCAGTATGTGAGAATGAACAGAACGAAATCGCTGGCGAAAATCGCCCGGCGAAAATTCCTGAGAATAGACTTATGTATTTCTAATTTGGACGCTATCGCCTGTCAAATAAATTGTTTGGAACTTGATAAAAACATATAATAAAAAAAAATATACGTTTTTTGATGTGGAAAAAATTGAAAATATGGACAGACGAGAAGAGTCCATGGAAAACGTAAGGAAACATTGTAATTATAAAAATATTCATATGGCAATTTCGCCTTGATTCTGTTTTACTGGGCGATATTCTCAAACAAATGTCATCGCCGCACCACGTGAAAACACGCCCGGCGATTGGTTCTGTTTAAGCGGTGACAGGTAACAAGGTCAATGGAAATAAGGTCAATTGACATCGCGCGATTTTTAATTCCAAATTTTCATTTTCCTACTTTTTTGCCATTCCGCAGGATAAGGCAAGTAGACATAGTTTTTATATACATTTTTATTTAAATTTTTGTATAACTAGATATTTAACATACTTTACATTATTATATAATTTATTGAAATATTTTTGCTGTGTTGGCAACAACTTGTCTGCAGTAGGGACAGAGAACAGGGCACTTTACACGAGCGGCATTTTGCGCAATTTTTGAATAGCATTCGGCACAAAGCTTAAAATGGCTGCATGGAAATAATACCGTATCGCGAGGGGTTTCGGTACAGATAGGCTGACCATAAATATGAATCGAAAATGAGGGACAAAATTTCAAATGATATAAGTACGAACATATGTATATTTATGAAACTTGAAATCGTAAAAAATATTTATTCATCAAATAATAGCCTTACAAACATATGTAATTCACATTCTCTTCAGACTTTTTGTTTTAACAAAAATAAGCAAATTTGTAAGTTTAATTATAGGTATCTACAATAAAGCAAGCATAATGCTACGATAAAAAAGAATTTGGTAACTTAGTTTAATGTCCACAAATCAATTTTAATACGATTTACCAATTTCTTTCAAATTAATTTGCCACACAGCAGCCACAAAAATTACATTCCAACAAACATATAGTCAATGAGGATGGTAGTTATCTATTATCGATAACTACTTAAATTCTGATGAGAAAAAGGGCTGCTACCTCAACCTTTTTAATATAAAACAGATTTTAAACAAAAAATAAATAATAATAGTCAAAATAAAATATTGATTTTAACTAACTTAAAATCAGATTTTATCAAGACTATGAATATGCCTCAAAATAAATAAATGAGGGACAAATGAGGGACACTAGGAAAAAAACAGAACATTTTGAGGTTTTCCGAAAAAACAAAAATACGAGGGACGGACGTCTGAAAAACAGAACGGTCCCTCAAAAAACAGAACGGATGATCAGCCTAGGTACAGAGGATACAATTTAAAATGGCATTTGTCTGGCTGAAATGGATGACTTCATTATTGTCTTCTTCCCCGCTTTCGTCTGACATACTTGCATCACAATCCGCAATAAGATTTTCGTCAGTCATAACGGGTTTGCAGAAGAACTCAGCAATTATTTTCATGAATGAACAAGTTTTAAGCATAGTTGACATTATTTGGGAAATAAGGTCAATTACTTTATTTCCAAATTTTCGTTGACCTTATTGCGTTTTCCAAAAACCGGGTGGGAAATAAGGTCAATTGACATTATTTCCGTTGACCTTGTTACCTGTCACCGTTTAAGCTATTATATGTATACAACGAAGATACTTCAAAACTATTAAATAAAAACAATATTTTGCTTAAGTTCAAAGTTTTATTTGTTAGAGGATATTATAAAAAAACAAGTAAGGAAGCCTAAGTTCGAGTGGAATCGAACATTAGATACTCAGCTGTATGCTTTCATTGTTTGTTTGCGTTTGATGGATTTTATATAAAGCGAGTGCTGCATAAAGTGGGCGTAGCCACGCCCATTTTCAAAATTTTTATTAGTCATCCAACTAAGCATATGAATATTATTCTTTGTGCAAAATATCATTCCTTTATGACTTCCAGTTACAAAGATGTCACGTTACAAATTCCAAAAGGGTGTTCCTGAAATATCTTTGCTAAAAAGTATGCGCGGTCATAAACCGATTTCAATAAATTTTTGCGTGTCTATTAACAGAAGTTATAAAAGTGCATAAACCAAGTTTCGTCATAATATCTCAATTATTTGTCGAGTTATAGGCTCAGAAATCTCGTATATTCCTGCTTCTAAAAGTAGGCGGTGCCACGCCCATTTTCCAAAATTTTGTGATTTTTATTTTATGTGATAGATCTTTATATTTGACAGAGATGTCGCTTAAAATATTTTTATTAGGTCAGTTTATAATACACATACATATGGTCAATTCCACCTAAAACGGCCCTATCCAGCAAAATTAGAAATTACTTATTTTTAATTAAATTAAATTTGTTAATATGCACAAGAGGATGATTCTTATGGCTGAATAAAAAAAATTGGATTCATGTAAATTTTTATAAGTTCGGCAACACTTTGAACTTTGTCTATACTGAATATTCAGTTCACATTCTCTGCAAGGTGTCTCTTTATTTAACATTTATATACTCTTCCATTCTCAATATTAATAAAAACCGTTACCTCTGAAGAGACTAGGTCATTGTTTTACATTTCTGTGAAGTTTCGATATTATACGTTTTATAGTAACAATTTTATGGCGTGTTTAATATACTTAAATTTTCGGTCACACCCGTCACAGAAAAAATTTAAAAAGTTTAATTATATTGGTACTTTACATTTTAACCACCTGACACTCTCCAATAATAACAAAGTAGTCGCGATAAATACTTAGTGAAATTTTCTTAAAATTTATCGCAGTAATTTAGTATTCAGTTCTAAAAAATATTTGGTCACACCCGTCACACCAACGCGAAGTATACATATATTTTTTAATAGATTCGAAAAACAGAAAGCGCGAACAGAGGAAGAAGCTTAAAGAAAACAAAGAAAAATATGAATTGCATCTAGCTAAGGAGAGAATAAGAGATAATGATAACAGATAAAACTGCGCATCTCAGTTTAAAAATCGATACAATATTTTTAACATTTGCCATGCTCCTGAGGATTTTGGATTAGAAATGACTTGGAATTTTTTCGCTACAGGCCATGGTAAAGGCGCTGTAGATGGAATAGCTGCAGCTGCAAAAAGAACCTTAAGTACGGGCATTAAGGCTAGAGAATATTTTATGAAAACACCCGTTGACTGTTTCCAATATCTAGTTCAAACAAACAAACTTAATAAGATCGACGTTTTTTACGCATCAAAAGACGATGTTGAGCGCGACAGTAATTTCTTGAACGCAAGGTGGGAAAACGTAAAATTAATGAAGAATATTCAAAAAATGCACAACTTTAAAAGAGCAGATGCGGTCTCTGTGTATGCTTGCGATTCATATTTATCTGAATTTAAACAAATTTTCCTAAAACATACACCTCTGGAATAATGTGAGTTTTATGATAGCGAGCAAACAATGTTATGTTACTTTTTTTCATATTACGAGTTATAAATGAAGTCAATAAAAACTTTTAGTTCATCAAAAATTTTGAATTTTGGTACTGGGTCACACCCGTCCAATTTTTTAAACAGGGTTTTCGCAAGAAAAACGTGAATTTCAAAATAGTAAGTATGTGCTATACAATCAAAAAGACTTTGAACAACGTGCTGGACTAAATTTTTTATATGCGTTCTGTGAAAAGTTTTACAAAATTTATATGCAAAGTGGGATTTTTTGAAAGCTCAAATATATAAGGTCACACCCGTCCCAGCTTTCTAATGGCCACTCTGGTCGGAAATGGTGTCCTTCAAGTATATATCTGCTATCCACCGTTTTTAACTTTCCCATTGCTGGGAATAACGGCCTTTTTTTGAAATGCAAGCTTTCCATTTCAAAATTATAGCGAAAATTATGAGTATCATGGTCACACCCGTCACAATGGAATTGACCATATATAAAATGGGCGTGGCCGTCGACTGATTTTGACAATTTTCCGTCAAAATGTTTGCCTAAGTAAGTAAATCGCGCATACCAATTTCATCGATATATCTGCTACGGTTTCCGAGTTATGGCTTATAAAACTTTCAATGTTTGCCCCTTAATAAGTGGGCGTGGCACCGCCCATTTTCCAAAATTTCATCAAATTTCTTCCTAGGGGCCTGAGCTTAACACGTGGGTAAAATTTTGTCACTCTAGCTATATTAGCTGAGATACCAAATTTCCGACTTTTTCTATATAGGAAAAGTGGGCGTGGTCATGGTCCAATTTCGCCCATTTTCAATACCAACCGTCCCAGTCTCGATACCAACTAGTATTCCAAATTTCATCAAACAAAATATTTCAATTTTTGCGCGAGTTAGAGTGTTTACAGACGAACGGACGGGGGATGACAAAACGATTAATACGCCTTTAAATATACATGTACATATATTAAGATAAGAGTTTGACGCAGTTATGAAAAAAGCATTGATTGAGATACCAAGATATTTATTCCTATTTTTTGTTTTGCTATAGACACAATCTATTGAGATAGGAATTTGTTGCAGTTATAGAACGGAAAAAAGGAATCGTTTGATATGAAAATCTCAAAATCGCATTTTTTAAGAAACGAGGTTGAGAAAGTAAGGCATCGATATGATGTAAATGCGAAGATCGTAAATTTTTTTCGTCACTGACATTTTCAGTGAGAGAATATGTGGCAAAATTATTAATTGGAAATAAGACACATGCTTCTGTTTATGAAATATTGTATGGTTTGTTATGAATGCATAAAAGACATATGATAAGGTAAGTGTACCTATTTCCGTACTATTAAGGCATATACACGTTCAAAGTAATATTTTAGTCGACAGAAAAACACTTGAAGTCTAAAATTGACTTTTACTGATGCAGAAAAATATATTGTCATAAAAAATTAATAATATTTAAAAAAAGAGCAACAGAAAGTATTTTTTGTGCTTTTTTTCGAAAAACATATTTTGTTCCCAATTCCCTCCGAAAATTTTGTTCGGTTCCCAATTCCGTACGAAAGCGTTCCTATTTCCGTTCTAAACTATAAAAACCCGTTTCTGCTCAAATTTTAGACATTTTGTGTAAAATAAAAAATGTAAATTTACATAAAAGGTATAAGCATATATTTATTTAAAAATTAACACAAAATTTATAGCGAAAGCCCTCCAAAATATTAATTGGGTGTTACTTACTTACTTACTTAATTGGTACGTAACCGTCTATACGATTTTGGCCGAGTCCAACATAATACGCCATCTATTTCTGTTCCGTGCAGCGTGGCGCCATTTGGGAATACCTAGGGAGTCAGCATCACTGTCCATCTGATCTTCCCAACGCAGTGGAGGTCTCCCCTTTTTTCTGCGTTCAGTGGGTTTCGACAGGAATACTTTCTTGGCCGGAGCACCTTCGTCCATTCTCACGACATGACCTGCCCAACGCAGCCGCTGGATCTTTATTCGCTGAACAATGTCGATGGCTGTGTAAAGCTCGTACAGCTCATCGTTAAATCTCCGTCGATACTCGCCCCCGCCAACGCGCAAAGGTCCGTAAATCCTCTGAAGAACTTTCCTCTCGAATACTCCAAGCGCCATCTCATCTGCTTGTGCTATAGTCCATGCTTCTGCGCCGCACATGAGGACTGGAACGATGAGTGTCCTGTAGAGTGTGATTTTGGTTCGTCGAGAGAGGACTTTACTTTTCAATTGCCTACTTAGTCCAAAGTAGGATTTATTGGCAAGAGTGATTCTTCATTGGATTTCAGTGCTGACATTATTTTTGGTGTTAATGCTGGTTCCCAAATAGACGAAGTCCTTAACAGTTTCAAATTTGTAGCTATCAACAGTTACGTGGCTGTCAAGGCGTGCTGTTTCTTTGTGTGATGACAGGAGGTATTTCGTCTTATCCTCGCTGACCGCCAAACCCATTTTCTTAGCCTCTTTATCCAGCTTGGAGAAGGCAGAACATACGTCGCGCGTGTTAGTGCCAACGATGTCGATGTCATCGGCGTACGCCAGCAGTTGCACACTCTTGTGGTATAAGATGTTTCCTGCACGGTGGAGTTCTGCAGCTCGTATTATCTTTTCCAGCATCAAGATGAAAAAAAAAATATTAAAACGAAAGTCGCTTACTGCGTTCATCTAAATAAAAAAAAATTTTAGATATGAACTTAAATATATATGTATACTTAGGAATCAAACATTTTAAGTTAAAATTGAATCGCTTATAGCGTCTCAGTCATTAAAAATAGCACAGCACTATTAAACTAATTATAATAATTATTATTTAAATTGAGATCAGTTACTGAAAATTTTCCTCTTTTGTTTATTGGCTGAGGCGATTTAATTTTTTTAATAATTTCTTCCTCTTCATAATCATAAACTTAACATTTTATAAGCCAATTATGCATTTACATATGTAAGTATATAGCTAAAATATTTATAATTATATATATTTTTTTTTTATATTTAAATAATACAACTATTATTCTCTTTGAAATAAATTGCCGAAGTTTATGGCTCTAGAAACGGTCGTAATTTTGAATTAAGTGTAGCACGGAAATAGGCCATAAGAATATATGTAAAATTTACAATTTAATGTAATTCCAAAATCCTTATAAATTATATTTCGTATATAAAAAAAACAAAGGTAAAACATGAAGCTACAAATGTTCCTAATTCCGTACCTAGCACGCAAAATAGTACATACATATAACGGAATTGAGAACATACGTAAAATACTTGATCCTATTTCCGTTCTATGCAACCTTTCTTCAGCAACTATAAAAATTTAAATTTTTTTTAGAAAAATCCGTAATCGTAACAATTTGTAAGCCAATTATGCATTTATATACATAAAATATTTATAAATATACGAATTTTCAAATATTTAAACAATTCAATTTTTGCGTAATATTCCCTAATTTGTAATAAATTGCCAAACTTTATGGCTCTAGAAACGGTCGCAATTTTGCATTAAGTGTAGCACGGAAATAGGCCATAAGAATATATGTAAAATTTACAATTTAATGCAATTTTTAAGTTTTTACGAATTCTATTTCGTATATCAAAAAAAAGATAAAACAGAATGCTCCAAATGTTCCTAATTCCGTACTTAGCACGCAAAAGGGTACACCTCTAAATGGTGTTGTACCCATTTCCGTCCTATTTTTAAATTAATATTTTAAACAACTTATCTATTCTTTAGTAGTTTCAACGTATACATTTACACAAAAAAACTTAAAATTTTCAATATGTAAAAATAAAATAGTATATATACTTACCAAATAATTATTAAGCCCTTATAAACTTTTTACCAAGCCCTTAGCAATTTCGCGAACACTATTCACTGACACATGCGTTAACTCCACGTTTGATGATTAACTCATATTTTAATGCAAATTTTGTTTAAATTAGTTTTTCTTGGAGGCTACCAAGTACAATACTTGGCAGCTTGAACAACTTTGATAAAATTCGTAGCTTTTTTATTCGAAAATATTACCACATATTCTTATTTTTCCATTTTAAACTTTTTTTCCCCAAAATAGCACGGAAATAGGTACTAGCACGGAAATGGGTACACTTACCTTATCTAAGTACTACATATATACATATGTACATCTTACTAATATTATAAATGTGAATGTAGCGATGCTTGGATGTTTGGATGTCCAGACGTTTGCTTTTGTTCCTCAAAAACGTGAGAATGGCAAGACGGATTTTGTTGAAATTTGGCAGGCATACAGGCTATAGTCTGGAAGGAAGTATAGGCTATTTTTTGTTTTTAATTTTGGGGGTTCCGACCCTGCTAAGGACCGTTACTTTTCGATATATTTTTATTCCATATAACTATGAGTATACTGGAATTATACTTATGATATTTCGCATATAGGTATAGAAAGATCGTACAATATAGGTATCAAACGAAAGGGGAAGGTCCCAGGTTACATTTGGACTTCGATATGTTTCGATAAATTAATCGATAACTGAATTATAGGTGAAAATGTTATTTCCCAAAAGCATTAAAATTACACTACAATATCGGTATCAAACGAAAGGGGAAGGTCCCAGGTTTCATTTGGACTTCGATATGTTTCGATAAATTAATCGATAACTGAGTTATCGGTGAAAATGTGATTGCCCAAAAACCTTAAACTTGCCCTACAATATGGGTATCAAACGAAAGGGGATGGCCCCAGGTTTCAATTGGACTTTGATATATTTCGATAAATTTATCGATAACTGAGTTATCGGTGGAAATGTTATTGCCCAAAAACCTTAAACTTGCCCTACAATATGGGTATCAAACGAAAGGGGAAGGTCCCAGGTTTCATTTGGACTTCGATCTGTCTCGATAAATTTATCGATAACTGAGTTTTCGGTGAAAATGTTATTGCCTAAAAGCATTAAAATTACACTACAATATGGGTATCAAACGAAAGGGGAAGGCCCCAGGTTTCATTTGTACTTCGATATATTTCGATAAATTGATCGATAACTGAGTTATCGGTGAAAATGTTATTGCCCAAAAGCATTAAAATTACACTACAATATGGGTATCAAACGAAAGGGGAAGGTCCCAGGTTTCATTTAGACTTCGATATATATCGATAAATTGATCGATAACTGAGTTATCGGGGATTGCCCAAAACCTTAACATTACCCTATAAAATGGGTATCAAACGAAAGGGGATAGCCCAAGGTTTTTTATTTGGATTTCGATATATTTCGATAAATTTATCGATAACTGAGTTATCGGTGAAAATGTTATTGCCCAAAAACATTAAAATTACACTACAATATGGGTATCAAACGAAAGAGGATGGCCCAGGTTTCATTTGGACTTCGATATATTTCGATAAATTGATCGATAACTGAGTTATCGGTCAAAATGTGATTGCCCAAAAACCTTAAACTTGGCCTACAATATGGGTATCAAACGAAAGGGGAAGGCTCCAGGTTTCATTTAGGACTTCGATATATTTCGATAAACTGATCGATAACTGAGTTATCGGTGAAAATGTGATTGCCCCAAAACCTTAAATGTCCCTATAATATGGGTATCAAAAGAAAGGGGATGGCTCCAAGTTTCATTTGGACTCCGGCATATTTCGATAAATTTATCGATAACTGAGTTATCGGGGATTGCCCAAAAACCTTAACATTACCCTATAAAATGGGTATCAAACGAAAGGGGATAGCCCAAGGTTTTTTATTTGGATTTCAATATATTTCGATAAATTTATCGATAACTGAGTTATCGGTCAAAATGCGTTTCCCGAAAAACCTTAATATTACCCTACAATATGGGTATCAAACGAAAGGAGATGGCCCCAGGTTTCATTTGGACTTCGATATGTTTCGATAAATTTATCGACGATTGAGTTATCGGTGAAAATGTGATTGCCCAAAAACCTTAAAGTTAACGAACAAGGGGAAGTTTTTTAGTCTATGGACACACGGTTGGTGCGACGGCATCAATTACGGTGCATTGCCCACCCGCAAAAACAAAAAATAAAAAAATAAAACAGGTAAGAATTTAAATATTTCCCTTACGTTTGTTCTTACAGCCTCTTCTATAACCATCTTTGGGCCTTTTCACATTACTCGGCACGACTTTTGTCTTCAATGAATCCATTAAGATGAATGTTTGTTAATACATATTCAAACCCATGAGTTTACATTTTTTTTCTCTTTATGCTGGACTTCGACAAACTGAATGTTGAAAGGGGACTTCGTAGGTGCGGGTAAAGACCAGTACTTATATACATTTGTATGTACACACATATCGTCGTACCATACGAAAACTAGCACTTTCAAAATTTTTTACAAAGAAATTGTATGAAAGAAATTTTAAAAGTGCTAGTTTTCGTATGGTACGACGATATGTACATATGCATATGCGTGTTTTTATGTTTTTTTTTTCACATAAAAAAGATTATAGCTAATAAAAATCTTTAACTTACATATTTCCTTATATTCGATGCGGTTCGCTTTTGTTGTGCTCATGGATTACAAAAAAAAAAAAATAACTAAATTGTGGCACGTGCGATCACGAAAAATTAAAACGAAAAAATACAAAAATAAAAATGAAACCAACGCAAAATAATTATCAAATGGTGAAACTGAATGGTGACTAAAACATATTAGATGTAGTGGGGAATGCCAAATTGTAATTATTATAATTAAGGGTAAGTAGCGCGTGAAATAATTTCGCATCAACTTGTCGATGTCACTAATTTTGTACTAGTTAGTAATTAGTATGACAGGAGATATCGAACTTCAAAAATTTACTATGCCCAGACTTTCTAAAATTTACGCCTGCTTTGAATGCTCTACAGCAGAGGGTTTCGCTAATTGCACATCATCTAGTGACTGAGACTGTCATATGTATGTATGGTATTTTCAGGTTTAAGTCAATTTCTGCATTTTATAATGAATTTAATAGTCAATTTGTGAAAGAAGCCGTCAAAAAATTTGTTTCAAGATTTGCACAATATCCATTTATACAACAAATGCTTTGAGTGTTGGCTCTATTTCAACGCACATTAACGTGCACAGGTGGTTGTTATACATACATACATATGTAGTACTCTGAAAGAAAAACGTTGTAAATCTAAAGACTTTCGCTGTTAAATCAACTACTTTCCGCAGTTGAAATGTGCCCAACAACGCTCCGTTGTTGTTTCAAAGCGAGCGAGCGTTGTTGATTTAAGTCAACAACGGAGATAGTTGGAAAAAATTTTCACCTAAAAATAAATTTTTGTTTGCATTTTACTCTTCATCTTCTCTCCACCCGGGTCCCAACTGCAAATATGTAGCCTCCGCTTGTCCTCTTCTTCTTCTCTCCTTATCATTCACTGGTTGCTATCTTTATTTCTTATTCTGATTTTTCTTCTTTATTTTATATTCTCCTCCGGATTCGAACCATGACATCAACCTGAAATTCTATCCAATCATCACGTAGTGAAACATTCAACATTATATTGAATTGTAGTAACATATTTATACTTCCCTTTTCCCAAAAAAGGATCCATGAATTATATGAATCATTGTAAAAAGAAAATTTAAAAAAATTTGTTCTCATTAGTTTTGTTAACAACGGAAACTGTTGGGTCAAATACTTTTGCCTTTAAATCAACAACGGGGAGAAAATTGTTGCTAAAAATAAACTTTCGTTTGCATTTTCCTCTTCATCTTCTCTCCATCATTATTGTTTTTGTTGGTTCTCTCACAAAAAATGTTTTCTCACAAAAAATGTTTTCTCACAAAAAATGTTTTCTCACAAAAAATGTTTTCTCACAAAAAATGTTTTCTCACAAAAAATGTTTTCTCACAAAAAATTTTTTTAAATCAAGCAAGTTTTTAAAACAACAGTGCCCGTTTTTTAATCATTTGTTGGATCAAAAACTTTGCTGTAAAAACAAATACTTTTGCTGTTGAATCAAAGACGGAGATACAACAGCCGAAAGTTGTTGATTTAACTATGGGTATTTTTTTCAGAGTATGTACTCGTATCTATGTATAGGTATGTAGCAGACATAGATAGAAATGCAATATGAGTTGTACTTTCAATAAGTGCAAACATACGTAAATACATTTGTATTTTCAATTTTACAATTCGTTTCATAATGTGCCAACGCCACGATTGCTTTTCATAATCATCAACAAATTGCTTTTGTATGTATATACGAGGGTTGTTTGTTAAGTCCATGACATTTTGAATAATTTTTTCAGCAAAAATGCATTTTATGTTTCAACATAATCTCCTTCTAGCTCGATACACTTAGTGTAGCGTTTACCCAAGTTTTTTATTCCTTCCAAAATAATTGGATTTTTTAAGGCACTCAAAATAGGCATTTGTTTCTATGATGACATCTTCATTTCATCCGAACTCCTACCACCCAGCCATTTTTTTTTTAGGTTTGCAAACAGAAAATAATCGGAAGCGGCTAAATCTGTAGAATATGGTGAGTGAGGTAGCAATTCATAGCCCAATTTATGAACTCTTGCCATGGTAACGCATGTACGGTCGTGCATTCTCATGATGAAACAGAATTTTGTGCTTGCCAAATGCGGTCCTTTTTGCTTCAAACCAAGATCGAATCTGTCCAAAAGCTCTGAGTAATATTCGCCAGTAATTGTTTAACCCTTATCAAGATAATCGATGTGAATGACACCTCGTGCATTCCAAAAAACTGTGACCATAACCTTATTTGCCGACAGACCGACCTTGGGCTTCTTTGGAGCACGTACACCCGTACAAACCAACTTTTTTGATTCTTCCTTGGTTGCAGGTGTAGAGTGATGAATCCAAGTTTCATCTACGGTAACCAAATGGGGCAAAAATTCGTTCAGATTGCGTCAAACGCTCCGTTGAAGTTATCACACGATTACGCTTATTATCGAGTGTAAGCAATCGCGGCAGCCATCGCGTGCATAGCTTTTTCGTGTCTAAATATTCATGTACGATGTGATGCATTAGCTCAGTTGAAATCTTTGTGGTCTCAGCTATTTCATGTGCTTTCATTCTCCGATCGTCCAATATCATTCTTGATGGGGTTTTAACGAAAAATTAATGCTTAATCAGCAGACGAAATTCACCGTTTTACATTTTTGTTAAAACACGCGAGGTCTTCGGCTTTAAATTGCTCTCAAACACAAACAAAATTGCGCAGGTTACTCAATCTTTTAAGAGATGGTAGTTGTTGTCCAGCTCAAAATGTCACGGACTTATCAAACAACCCTCGTATGTTTGGCTGACGGCAACCCATAAAAATATTCTGTGGTACAATTTATACAAACATACAAGCATAAGTTCATATGCATACATATCTACATATATTTTTGCAACAGCCTTGATGTTAAAATTATAGCTATGTATGTTCATATGTATGTATGTAATATTTATGATTTCCAACCATTTGCTTGGCTGGCTACTGAAAATCTGAGAATGAGCCATCATTCATGTTTGCTTTCCAATTTTCACTGCAAGCATTTGCTCGATATTATTTTTTCTGTAGTCAAGAGATGATGTAATGGTGTACTATAATTATTTTGGAACACAAATAAACACATACCTACACATGTGCCGTTGAAAGAAATAGAAACAGAGTTTAAAGATAAATCTCAGCTGATTCTCTTCATTTTATAGAATGATGTAACATAAGCGATTGCAATGAATTTGTAACACTTTTGAAAATAAAAAATGTCAATAAGTGTAAAATTTCAATATTTTTAGAAATTTGCAGGTGTATGACATCACAGCCCTCAGATGTTGATTATCCTCCTTTTGGGACCCCAATGATACCGCGCGCTGGAACCTCTACGGATTGATATTTTCCATGCGCCTAATTAATACGCTTCTCCAATGCAGCTGCATTCTATGTAAATTTCAAATTGCAAGTTTTTAAGTGGCTCTAATATTTTGTTCGCCACTTTACATTTTAACCAACAAACTATTTTCAAAAAAAGAAAAAACTGTCATGTATGCAGGTTTGTTGGCACAATATAAATGGCGCGTGCGAAACATAAATACCCCATGGCTCCGCATTTTGGTTGCCAAATGATAAAAAACTAAGCAAAAAATTACAAAAAAAAAATTCGGAAAATGAAAAAAAAAATTTATTAAAAAGTTGTCTCAACACGTCTGATTCAGTCATTCATCAGAAGCAATACTTAGCGGAAAATTTCATTCATCTTATTTATGCATTTTCAAGTTGTTTCTGTCGCTGCCAAAAAAAAAAAATTTTTTTCGCAGGCTTTTGTGGCAGAATTGGCACGCCAAGCAATGAAGGGACACGCCTACTAGCGTGCCATAACAACACCATAGATTCAATTGAAATTTATAGGCCAGTGTGACTTTGACGACAATAGTCATAAAGCAAACAATTGTCAAATGGAATGCATGAGCAAAGGAAAAATCCATTTGAATAAACCAAAACAAAACAAAAAAAAACAATTTAAGGTCATCGCCAGCGCATTGAAAAAATGAAAATTTGGTATGTTGTTGTAGGTCGACTAAACATTTTACATTTTACGTCACGTAAAGGAAACTGGGTCAATCTAAATGCGAAACAAGTAAGGAAGCCTAAGTTCGAGTGGAATCGAACATTAGATACTCAGCTGTTTGTTTTCATTGTTTGTTTGCGTTTGATGGAAACACGGCGTATTTTATATAAAGCGAGTGCCGCATAAAGTGGGCGTAGCCACGCCCATTTTCAACATTTTTATCAGTCATCCAACTAAGCATATGAATATTATTCTTTGTGCAAAATTTCATTCCTTTATGACTTCTAGTTACAAAGATGTCACGTTAAAAATTCCCAAAGGCCGTTCCAGAAATATCTTTGTTAAAAAGTAGGCGTGGTCATAAACCGATTTCAATAAATTTCTGCGTATCTATGAACACAAGTTATAAAAGTGTATAAACCAAGTTTCGTCATAATATCTCAATTATTTGTCGAATTATGGGCTCCGAAATCTCGTATATTCCTTTGTCTAAAAAGAGGCGGTGCCACGCCCATTTTCCAAATTTTTATATTTTTTGTTTCCGGTCTATTGTGAAACTCATGCCACAAAATTTGAATGAATTATCTTTATATTTGACAGAGATATCGCTTAAAATATTTTTATTAGGCCACTTTATAATACACATATATAAAAGTGGGCGTGGCCGTCAACCGATTTTAACAATTTTCCGTCTAAATGTTTGTCTAAGTAAGCAAATCACGCGTACCAAATTTCATCGATATATCTTCAATAGTTTCTGAGTTATGACATATAAAGCTTTCAATGTTTGACCCTTAATAAGTGGGCGTGG
The DNA here is from genome assembly GCA_960531455.1 of Urophora cardui. Taxonomy (NCBI): domain Eukaryota; kingdom Metazoa; phylum Arthropoda; class Insecta; order Diptera; family Tephritidae; genus Urophora; species Urophora cardui. The sequence goes on along the minus strand of OY482672.1, from coordinate 31,683,345 downwards.
CACCGCCCATTTTCCAAAATTTTATCAAATTTCTTCATAGGCGCCTGAGCTCAACGCGTGGGTAAAATTTCATCGCCTGACTGAGATACCAAATTTCCGATTTTTTCTATATAGGAAAAGTGGGCGTGGTCATGGTCCGATTTCGCCCATTTTCAATACCAACCGTCCCAGTCTCGATACCAACTTGCATTTCAAATTTCATCAAAATATCTCAATTTTTGAGCGGGTTAGAGTGTTTACAGACGGACGGGCAGACGGACGGACGGACGGACATGGCTCAATCGATTTCTCTTTTCACCCTGATCATTTTGATATATGTATATAAGTCTATATCTATCTCGATTATTTCATTCTGTTACAATCCACCGTTATGTGATTAAAACTATAATACTCTGTGTACTAGTACAGCTGAGTATAAAAAAAACTAATCGAATTTTAATGATTTAATCAGAGCAAAAGTTTTTGCAAACGCCATTGAATATTGTTGAGAAACTACAAAACAAATACATGAGCTAATATTTTAGAAAAAATAAATTTGTTTGAATTCTGAAAGTTCATTTACTTACATATATGTACATGGGCGATTCCGTAGAAGGGTAAACCATGACGAAAAAATTAAATGTTAAAAATTAACGGTTATTTCTCAACATATATTAAAGAAATTCGGTATGTGGGTATATTTTTATGACTAAGCAGATGATCATTTGTCGGAATCGGACCACTAAAACATATAGCTCCCATACAACCGATTGTTCAGATTATACATTTTGGGGTATAACTTCGCCATTTAAAAAGCTAGGGACATGAACTTTTCACTATTTATACCCATATTGACCCAAATAATGTGACCGAAAATTGTGGAGATCAGACCACAATAACATAATTTTTTCCTGAGCTTAAAAAAATCTAGCGAATGCATATATCTTCACGCTAAAACCATCAATGGAGTTCTACATTATTCTAGTTTAATCGTTATTCATTAATTTTGTAAAATTGAATCAAAATTCGCAAAGTTTTGCACTTTTCTAATAGCACCTAAAAATGACTTCCACATTTGTTGTCCCGTTCGCTATCGCCCTTTAAATTTTAATATCTCAGAGACTTCAAATCGGTAGTAGTTCTTATATAAGAAGAAGAATGCATTAGGCATATAACTTTTTACAATTTTTGCAAATACGAAAAACGGCATACCATAGTCGAATAGAGCATCAAAAAATATAAACCCCATTATTTTTTTTTTTTGCGAAATTGCAAAAAAGTTTCCGCGCAAAACGAAATTACTTTTTTATCAGAACTGCTGAAAAAAACAAAAAGTTTTGTACAGTGTACACGTTTTTCTTCATAATAATAGATATTTATTTAACTAATAATCTTCTTATTATTCCAAATGCCTTTTAATGGGCCTAAGGGAAGTGCCCCACACACCCCAAACTAATTTTCCTTCAGAAAATTCTGATTCAATATAATAATAACACAGCTGTGCGCGGAACGTTTTTGAACCGAAATCACCTAAAAAGGTGATATTCATTACTTGTACAATATTTGCCACCACGTGGTGGTATGCCGAATTTTTCGTCAACATTTGTTATATGCCTACTATGCATGCTTTATTGAGCTTTGAAGGCGTACGCGTTCGCCATACTGGAATCACCCATATGTATGTAAATACGGAATGTCATTTGTGTACCTCAAACTTAAACCTTATCAAGCAGCTTTTTGTGTCAGCATACATGCATATTTACATATTTGTTAATGTTTTCTTTTTATAGCATTTCCGCTATTTTTATGCCTATGTAAATAAGCTAATCGAAATTGCAAATTAATCCAGAGCGAGTCGAAGCGAAAGTTTGACATATATAGTACTATTACACAAATATTTGTTGGAGCTTCGTCTCAAGAGATTGCTCAATAAAAGCGCTCAAATGCTGTTTAGTAATGATTAGCTTTATTCAGAGCTCGTGACGGATGCTCAAAGGAGAGGTAAGGTTCTTGGGGCTGGCCCTTCGAGTGGCAAACTTTTCACAAATACACTTGGTTTCTATGTAAAGTAGATTTACAAGCTACATTTTACCGGTGACAACACATGTGGTCTAAAGGAGGAAATTACAGTGCACATTTTATGTATGGTATGTATGTGGCCGCTGTGGTGCAGTGGGTAGAGTGCTCGCCTGCTATGCCAGAGGTCTCGGGTTCAAACCCCAGTCCGAGCAAACACTAAAAAAAATTTTCTAATTAGTAAAAATTCAATTACTGGGTTTTTAAGAGCAGCGGTCACCTCTCGGCAGAGGGCGGCAAACCCTCCGAGTGTATTTCTGCCATGAAAAAGCTTCTCAGAAAAAATACATTCGCCGTTCCGAGCCGGCATAAAACTGTAGGTCCACTCAATTAGTAGGAAAAACAAAAGGAGCACACCTCGAATTGGGACAGAAGCTCGGCCATAAAACTCGTCAGAGTTATAATAGCGCCATTGTATTATTTACTGTGTTTCTCAGATTATCTTTTATGTGTTGAACTAGCTGTACCCGGCCAAGCTTTGCTTTGGCCCACTTCCTATTAAAGGTACTTGAAGCGAAAAACGGCACACTTTAAAATATGTTGAAAGTATCTAGAAACCGAAATTACTTCGGGCTGCAGAGCTCAGTGCAATTCAGATAAGTTTAAAAAAAGTGAAGGAAAAAATTGATATTTTCAAAAGTTTGCCCTATTCATGTTCTTATCCCATTTTTCTTCGTATTAGCCTCCAACTGCCTTTCCCTCTACTTTTCTCTTTCTCTTTCCCTTTCTATTTATCTTTCCTTTTTCCTTTCACATCACATTTCCGCTTCTCTTTATCTACCACTCTCTCTTACCTCTCCTTTTCTGTCTTTCTCCTTTTTATTCTCCCTCTTATTCTTTCTCTAATTCCCTGTCTTACTGTCTCTCTCCCCATCCTCTTCATTCCATTTTTATTTTATTCTCCCTCTCCTTTTCCATCCCTTTGCCTTTCCCAGTCTCATTACTCTTCCCCTTTCCCTAGGGAACTGGGTTTAGCATAACTTACCCTGCATTCCACTTCTCATTTTATACCATCATTGCTTAAAAACATTCCGTGGCGTCCTAATCGTCTCTTTTACCCATAATTGAGTATCGGAACTAAGAATCACTATAAAAATATCTCTATATATCAGACCCGGTTAGCACTTTCATTTTATATCAGTATTGCTCAGAAGCATCCCGGGCTAATCCGGGTCTACTTATTGACCCACATCTGGGAACTTGACCTAGGAGCCATAATGGGTACGGTATCTGGAGACTTGACCAAGAAATCGTAATGGGTACGGCCCTACATGAGAGTCCGCTCAACACCTTTCATTTGGTACCAATATCCTTAAGATATATCCCGGAATCATCATGCGCCGTGATTAAATAACAATATCGCTAAGAAATGATCCGCGGCCATCTGGATCCACATTTTAACCTACATCTGGGAACCTGACCTAGGAATCATGATGAGTTCATCTCTATGTAAAAGCCCTGCCTTTCAGTTGACACGAATATTGTTCAGAAATTTTCCGGGGCCATCCCGGTCCACGTTTTGAACCACATTTAGGGACCAGACCTAGGAATCATAATCAGTTCATCTCTGTGTAAAGGCCCTGCTCAGCACTTTTCATTTGGTACCAATATCCCTGAGAAATATCCCGGTGTTATCCGGGTGCGCGTGTTGACCCACACCTTGGGACCCGACTTAGGGATCGTAATGAGTTCATTTCTATGTAAAATCCCTGCTTAAAACCCTTCATTTCATACCAATATCACTGAGAAATTTTCCGGGGTCTTCCGGGTTCACGTTTTTACCCATATTTGGGGACTCGTCCCAGGTATCATAAATAAAATAGTTCCATGTTGGAGTCCTCATCAAGACCTTTCATTTGATACCAATATCGCTCAGAAACATTCGAGGGTCATCCGGGTCCACGTTTTGACCCATATCTGGAGACCCGACCTAGAAATCACAATGAGTACTATTCTATGTGAATTCTCTGCTCAATACATTTCATTTGATACCAATATCGTCCCAAAATATTCAGGGGAAAGCCGGATCCTCGTTTTCACCTTTTGACCTATATCTCGGGAGCCGACTTCCGGATTTGAAAAAAAATATATATATAAACCATCTAGGGAAAGGTACTAAGCTGGTGTGTAAATTTGGTCAAAATTCCTCCACGCGTTTGGGCGAAAGCCGGCGACAAAGAAATGGGATTGATTTATATATATATATATAGAATATTGAGAAAGATTAAAATTGCGTATATTCTTCTAATCTATGTATGTATGTTTACTCCTCTAACTATTTCGTGTGAATTATTTGAATTACATCAATCACCCTGTACTACAAGTTCAAATGCCAAGCAGATACTTAGGTACCTACATATATGTATTCTAAAGTCACAATCGTATTCATTATACATATTTACTTATATAAAATACGTAGAAGCGACTGTGTTTATTTTTGTTTCTCTTTCCCATAATGTTGTGTGTTTCATTCCGTTTGTTACTGAACCGACAGAAGCCCAAGGGCATGATGACTACGTATTTACAAGCGAAAACGTTGTCAACGTCTTTATCAGTTTACTTTGTGCTCTTTGTCACTTCAGTATTTTCATTTTTTAATTTCGATTAATTTTTTTTGTTAATTATATGCCATATACATATGTATGTATGTATGTATTATGTATATAAAGGTTCCATTTTAATTAGTAAGCAACCATTTGTTTTTATATGTACGGATGCCATTAAATTTACAAGGTAAATATGATGAATAAAAGGCATGGAGCAACAAAAAAGGAGAATGCATAAGATCAGATGACTTCTTCTTCAATCTTCATAAACACACGAACACAGGCATTTTTTTTTTGTTGACATATTCCACACACACGCACCCTAGCATTTCCATAGGGGCCAAATCTGTCAAATTCTTCTACATTCCTCTTTGCATGACACTTCTGGCCCCACTATGTATGAAGGCATGTCGTCATGCGAAAACCTTTATTGTTGAATCATGATAAAAGGTTTTTTTATTGTCACGAGTTTTAGCTGAAGAAATGTCAACTGAAGCTAATAAAATATTAGTATTTATTAAAAGCAAAAATAAGTAAAATAAATAATAGCTTAAAAAAACTAAAAAACACGCTTTAATCTTAAAAATCGTACTAAAAATTGAGAAATAATTTAATTAGAAACAAAATGATGAACGAAAATATAAGTATTTAAGGAAAAGCGTGGGGGTGCTCAGTATGTCAAAACATATTTAAAATCACTGTGTTTTTACTAATATTTTTATTTTGACTTTTTTGAGATTTCATATAACGTACTGTTTAATTTCGCAACTAGGTATTTATATTTTTGTACTAGTTGTACGAATCGAATATTTTCATGTTCAAATATTATTGAGCACCCCCACGCTTTTCCTTAAATACTTATATTTTCGTTCATCATTTTGTTTCTAATTAAATTATTTCTCAATTTTTAGTACGATTTTTAAGATTAAAGCGTGTTTTTTAGTTTTTTTAAGCTATTATTTATTTTTAACTTTTTAGTGAAATTTTTAATTAAAGGATGCTTTATGTGGACGCAAGAATAAAAGTAAATTTTTCACATACATTTTTTCCTTAAGCCTAGTACTAAGTTCACAGCCGTGAAATTTCGCCAGCAACATGCATTTATTTTGCCGTGAAATGTTTCAAGAACATTTGTTTGTCAAATGAGAATAAATGCCAAAACGAAAACTGAGCAAATGTAAAAATTAAAAATTTGGAGCATCGCCTCAGAACCAACTTTCAAATTTTGGCCAATAAAAAAATTTTATACAAAATATAAATTTCAATTTCAACAAATGTCACTTTTCACTCGAAAATAAATGGCATTGTATATTTAATTTGGCGTGAAAAAATTTTGCTGACATGATGTTGCTAGCATGTTGCGCAACTTTTCACGGCAGGAACTCAGTACAACTTTGTCGTGAAATATCTGTGAAATTTCACACATGTTTCGCAACCAGTTTTTTGTATGAATTTTGACAGCAGTTTCACGTGAAACTCGAACTCAGTACTATGCTTTATAAAAAAAAACATTGGTCATGAGAGCTCAAAAATGAAGCCTAAACGAAAAAATATCAACTAATATGTACTATGTGTATCGAAGCAAAACTATTTCAGTTTTTAATCGGAGATATGCTCTTCTTTATTTGCCTGTGCATATTCACAATGAACAGTCAGCGCTCCAAAATATTCTCATTGTCCTATAATCACTTCCATATTTTTCTTGTATACCAAAAATAGTAAACAGCTTCTTGAAAATAAAAATAGCCAAACACATGTGAAAGTTACCAAGAAACCAACAGCGAAAAAATAACCTATTTTGGTAATTACCAAGTTCGGCAACCGTGCTATAAATAGAATTTGAACAAACAAAAACAGTTCTTGCTTTGCATACATATGTATGTATGTACATGCGATTGTTTTTATTGCAAACACAACAACGGCAAAACAGAAAGCTTGTTACAGAAAACACAAAACCAGTTCTTGCTTTGCATACGTATGTATGTACATGCGGTTGATTTCATTGCAAATACAACAACAAAAAAACAGAAAGCTTCAAGCTTCATTTTTGAGTGAATTTATGCATTGAGTTTATCGCCAACGCTATGAGCGATCGCTGGCTGTTGTGCGTTAGTTCGCTAGCTATTTGAGTGGTTATACGTTTTTCTTTGAACATTTGTTGTGATTTGAAAAGAATGTATTTTTGAGCGTTCGTGAGTGAGTTTTTCCGTACCCTGAAAGCTTGTTACTTATTGGCTTGTATACGGGAGTGAATTGAAATTCATAGAGGCTATTTTGAAGAAAGGTAACATAAAAGCCGCAATGAAGCATAAAGTATAATGTTGAATGTCCTACTATATGATGCCGTTGTGCTGTTGATGTCATGTTTCGAATCTGGAGGAGAATAGAAATAATAGAGAGAACACAAAAAAGTGAATGTTTGAAAGATATAATAATTTAGTTAAATGTTGCAACTTTTAGGATGGGATGAAGTTACATACATACATACATACATACATACAGGTGAAGCTAATAAAAGCGTGTTAATGAAACTTCTGCACAAAGTCTTCTGTTCTCTTTTTGTGCCTGTAAATGTTTTTTACAACTGTGTGTTGGTTATGTACCTACACGTGAACTTTATCTTGAAACTCTCTGTAAAGTCACGTTACACAGTAAGGTGACTGAATGACGTCAAAGACTCATCATTCACAAGAAAAAGGAGGATGCGATGATTTTAAAAGCATTAAGTATTTTTAGCTGAAAAATGTGTACATTTTTACATCAAAATATGGTAAAAGGAGGTAGAAAGACTTACCAAGCGAAGTAGGTGCTTTGACTTGCTAGATAATAAAATCGTTTGGTTTAAATTAGGTTAAGGTCACAAGGCACTAAGCTGCAAGACGAGTAAACAAATTTTATTGTTTTTACATGGCCGTTTTAATGCTAATAATTATTTTATGTGAATTTTATATGAGCTATTGGCCAGTTTATAATTAAGAAAAATTTAAAAAAATTTTTGGTAGAAGTTATGGATCCATTTCGGAGACCACCACATCCCCTCATCAGACTTCTTCCAGCGACCTCAACCAAGACTCGAACTTAGGTCGTTTCGATTGGGAGTCCAATTTCTATCCCATTGAGCTACCACCGCCGTCAGCTTTGTTTCGCTTAAATTTCAATTTTCCTTATATTACAATCCACATACCAACAACAGTAGCTTAATGACACTCTGTCTTTGCTACCTAGTATGTTGGTGCGATTGTGTGTTTTGTTTTGTACAAAGTTCTAAAGCGATTAACAAGCAAAGCTTTTGTACATGCAATGGAGCATTCCATGGAAAATGGTAAATTTGTCCCGTACAAACATTTCGATTTCTCAAACATACACTAGTTTTTCAAATGCAAGCTTCTGGTTTTTGTTTAGAAATTAGTCACACAATATTGATGTACTAGAAACTTTGTTTGATAACCTTTTGGTTTGTCTGTGAATTGTAAAGATGTATACCATTTGTCCCGTACAAACAATGTAAAAAATTACATTACAGCATTTTTAATTCTTTTAGAATAACCATATTTCTAATATTTTAGTTGTTTGAATAAACCTTGATATTAGTCCTACCACATTTACTTTTTTATTTTTTTCTAATACAATTAATTTGACTAAAATTGCACCTGGTTCGCATAAACCAAGGATCATGGTAGACCAGCCCTGTCCCGTACAAACACATAACTTTTTTAAGATTTTTCACATATAGACGAATATTTCAAAAGCAAGTTTCTGCTTTTAATAAGAGTTTTATTAGACAGTAATAATGCACCAGATATTTTGTTGGTGAACATTTTGGTGTTCCTGTAATTCAAATCCAAAACTGTAAAAATTCGTACAATTTGTCCCGTACAAACCATGGAATGCTTCAATGCTTGTTATTGTTTCAGACTTTTTTTATAATTTTTATTCAATTTCTATGCATTTCTTCTGCAGAGTGCTTTCATCCCAAAATTATTTGGCTAAAAATTGCAATTGTCCTATTTACCATTTCAAATCGATTGTACTACTAGGGCCGACGTCATAGAATTGTTATTAAAAAATTATATACATATTAGGGTGGTCTTTAAAATCAAATTAGCGATTTTCTTCTATCTCACTCCCTACATCGGCAAGAGCATGGTCAAAGATACCATTTATAAATTTTGGTGCAGATCGGAGGCGGTTAAGGGCTGTCGCACGGGGGTCAAAGTTCAGACCAAAGCAAAGAACAATTCATATTAACATATGTGATCCGCCTGACACCCCTTAACCGGCTCTGATTGGTACCAATATTTATATTTGGTATCCCCGTGTATAGGACTATCGATTTTGAGCATTAGATATACAAACAATTAAATTTAATTTTTTCAGTGTCCATAGAGTTTTCAGAACTTTGACCCATGTGCCATTTCCGATTGGGACAAAAATTTACATGTGATATATTCGACTATATTAGCATCGACCTGGCGAGTGAGGGTCACGAAATATATAGAATTTGTCTCCATACATACTCACATGCTCGTGAAATCAACTCAATTCAGTGAATTAAGGACAAATGTGTTGATAAGCGAGATGTGCACTTATTTAAGTCAATATTTAGTGTCATAATTATGACCGTCAATTTAGCGAAGCACCCAACACGGAACGAATCGATATAGTAACAAAACAAATTCAAAATATTAAGTTTAACAAGTCTGAAATTTAATTTGTAAATTCAGCGCATTTTTATTCTTCCGAACTGTATGCTTGCTTCTAAACATACATATCGATGCCTTACTTTCTCAACTTCGTATCTTAAATAAGGAAACTTTTCAGGAAACAAAAAAAAACTGTTTATTTTTTTTACCGTCGTTTTTTAAGTAAAAATTTTAATGCAATTATTAAGACATGAATTATAACTATGTGCACAATTAAAAATTATATACTTATCTATGTTCGTTTACGCATAAAACGAATTTTTTAAGATACGAGTTTGCTGCATTAACGATAATTTCATTTTTGAAACTTGATTTATAAGTTACTCGTTTGCTGCACTTATATGCATACAAGGAAGATACTTCAAAACTATTAAATAAAAACAATATTTTGCTTAAATTCAATGTTTTATTTGTTAGAGGATATTATAAAAAAAAAAACAAGTAAGGAAGCCTAAGTTCGAGTGGAATCGAACATTAGATACTCAGCTGTATGCTTTCATTGTTTGTTTGCGTTTGAGGGAAATACGATGTGATTTATATAAAGCGAGTGCTGCATAAAATAGGCGTAGCCACGCCCATTTTCAAAATTGTTATCAGTCATCCAACTAAGCATATAAATATTATTATTTGTGCAAAATTTCATTCCTTTATGACTTCTAGTTACAAAGATATCACGTTACAAATTCCTAAAGGGTTTTCCAGAAATATCTTTGTTGAAAAGTAGGCGTGGTCATAAACCGATTTCGCTAAATTTTTGAGCATGTATTACCACAAGTTATTAAAGTGTACAAACTGATTTTCGTCATAACATCTCAATTATTTGTAGGGTTATAGGCTCAGAAATCTCGTATATTCCTGCTTCTAAAAGTAAGCGGTGCCACGCCCATTTTCCAAAATTTTTGTGTTTTTTATTTTATATCCATAGTTGGACTCCTTCCATAAAATTTCAATGATAGATATATCTTTATATTTGACAGAGATATCGCTTAAAATGTTTCTATTAGGTCACTTTATAATTCCCTTATATAAAAGTGGGCGTGGCCGTTAACCGATTTTGGCAATTTTTCGTCCAAACATTTGCCTAAGTAAGTATATCACGCGTAATAAATTTCATCGATATATCTTCAACGGTTTCTGAGTTATGACTCATACAACTTTCAATGTTTTCCCCTTAATAAATGGGCGTGGCACCGCCCATTTTCTAAAATTTTTGTGTTTTTTGTTTTTTGTCCGTAGTTGGACTCCTGCCGCAAAATTTCAGTGATATATCTTTATAATTGACAGAGATATCGCTTAAAATGCTTTATTAGGTCACTTTACAATACACATATATAAAAGTGGGCGTGGCCGTCAACCGATTTTGACAATTTTTCCTCCAAACGTTTACCTAAGTAAGTAAATCACGCATACCAAATTTCATCGATATATCTGCTACGGTTTCCGAGTTAGGGCTTGTAAAATTTTTACAGTAAAACTTTCAATAGTTGCCACTTAATAAGTGGGCGTGGCACCGCCCATTTTCCAAAATTTCATCAAATTTTTTCATAAGGGCCAGAGCTCAATACGTGGGAAAAATTTTATCACTCTAGCTATATTAGTGGCTGAGATACCAAATTTCCGACTTTTTCTATATAGGAAAAGTGGGCGTGGCCATGGTCCAATTTCGCCCATTTTCAATACCAACCGTCCCAGTCTCAATACCAACTTCCATTCCAAATTTCATCAAAATATCTCAATTTTTGCGCGAGTTAGAGTGTTTACAGACGAACGGACGGGGGATGACAAAACGATTAATACGCCTTTAAATATACATGAAGCATTCCATGGTTTGTACGGGACAAATTGTACGAATTTTTACAGTTTTGGATTTGAATTACAGGAACACCAAAATGTTCACCAACAAAATATCTGGTGCATTATTACTGTCTAATAAAACTCTTATTAAAAGCAGAAACTTGCTTTTGAAATATTCGTCTATATGTGAAAAATCTTAAAAAAGTTATGTGTTTGTACGGGACAGGGCTGGTCTACCATGATCCTTGGTTTATGCGAACCAGGTGCAATTTTAGTCAAATTAATTGTATTAGAAAAAAAATAAAAAAGTAAATGTGGTAGGACTAATATCAAGGTTTATTCAAACAACTAAAATATTAGAAATATGGTTATTCTAAAAGAATTAAAAATGCTGTAATGTAATTTTTTACATTGTTTGTACGGGACAAATGGTATACATCTTTACAATTCATAGACAAACCAAAAGGTTATCAAACAAAGTTTCTAGTACATCAATATTGTGTGACTAATTTCTAAACAAAAACCAGAAGCTTGCATTTGAAAAACTAGTGTATGTTTGAGAAATCGAAATGTTTGTACGGGACAAATTTACCATTTTCCATGGAATGCTCCACATGTACATATATTAAGATAAGAGTTTGACGCAGTTATGAAAAAAGCATTGATTGAGATACCAATATATTTATTCCTATTTTTACAAGCTTTTATTTAACTTCACTTTTTGTATGTATGTATGTATGTATGTATGGGTGTATGTCGTGGAAGTTTGCAACGAATATTTAAGATACTTCTAGTTAATAGCCCCGTCACAATCAACTGCCGGATGTAGTTGCATTTTGCCGCATGTAGGTGCGTCGTCACAATCATCTTGCGTTTCTTTGTGATCAGGGCATCGGAGCGAAAGTTTTTTTTTTTTTTGTTAGATCCGCTCACTAAAGTTTTTTTCCTGGCTCCGCTCTTAACTCCCAATTTTTCTGTTTTGCGGTGATCAGGGATGCTGTTTGTGGGCAATTTTTACCAAACTGGTAAGAATGTAAGTTTATTCTAAATGTATAAAAACTGTTAGTAGAGAAAATGTGATATATATAAAGTGAAATTTTCATGTTGTAATGGAAATTCAAAAATATGATTGGTCATATTTCGACCGGTGCGCGATGATTTTTAATATAAATGCGATAATAAAAAACTATTCGCTGTCATCTTACGAGATAAATAGTTACGAATAAATTATTCGGAACTTTATTTGCTATTTCAAATAATGGGTTACATTAATAAAAGCCAAGCATTTGCTTTTGCTTCAGATTTCAGACCTTTTACTCACATTTTGAAATTTGGTTCATACAAATTAATGTCGAATTTCCGAAATCTTGAGTAAAAACATTTGCTATATTTTTATTAATACGACCCAATAAATAAAAATTCTGGGTAGAAAAAAAACAGCATTTGAAGAACATATAGATACATACATACATATGTATGTACATGGTTTCGATTTTATCACAAAAATGTATATAAATAAAAAATATCTATTATTCGAATAATTCTTTTTGCAGTAAGAGAAATTAATTATTCAAATAAAGATAAAAAATAAGCACATCTCACACTGAAAAACTTCAGTGTATGAATGCACACGCTTTCGCCTAAAAGTATGCAATGTTTACACACATACATACATACATACATACATACATACATACATACAGGTGAAACTAATAAAAGCGTGTTAAAAATTATTCATCTACCTATTATTCGTTATTCGAAAAAATTTTGCTCAACTCTGATACATATCAATAAATATGTATGTAAGTAGGGATGGCAAAAAAAATGAAATAACCAATTAACTGCTTTTTAGGTTAATGGAAAGCGTTCGATTATTAATCGCGAATAATTGTGGGGAACTAACCGATTTTAACCGTTTTTCGATTACAATTATTCCTTAAAAAAAATATATAATAAACGAAAAAAATCATCACTTATTAGGAAAAATCGTCAAAATGACGATAAAATCGTTTATTCGGGAACTGGAGGGAACATTTATTGCGGTGTTTTTGGATATACTCATAAACCGTAGTTAACCGAATTCGGACTCGGGTGAAAAGGCGGAAATTCTCAACTTCGATTATTTCCTTTCGATTATTTTCGACTTGAGAGGAAAAAGTTTAATCGAAAAAATAATCAAAAGGAAAAAACCCATACATTTTAACCGTTAACCGAAATAAATTAACCGATTATAATGGTTTTTCCGGTTATTGTTGCCATCCCTATATGTAATTGATTTTAGCTCCAACTCCGCTATTTCCAATGATTTTAGCTCCTTGGTCTTCGCTGCGCTCCGCTCCATTGCCCCGAACAAATGTCAAATGCTTCTTCTTATGCCTTACATGCGGCAAAAGTTGAAAGTTGGGAACTTTTTTATGGTAGATGGCGCTAGTGCTGCCGGATCTGTCGATCCCCATGCAAATACATACATTCCACTCAGCTGTCAGCTCAAACTTTCATTGTGACGGGGCTATAAGCTAGGTACTTGAAACTTGGAACATAGTTCAGGACCCGAAGACAATGCAATGGGAAATAAAAAAAAATCCGATAGATGGCGCTGGTATCGAAATATTTGTAAAATTCGTACTTACCGACCGAATTTGTTCATATTCGGTATATATATTGCCTATGAGAAAGTAAATATATCCGTGGAAATAAATCGCCGCTAGGTGGCGCTAGTGTAAAGATATTTGGAAAATTAGTATTTATGAACCAATTTTGTTCCTATTTTGAACACGCATTACCTACAAAAAATAGAGAAAATCCGTAATAAAATTTTGCCGATAAATGACGCAGGTGTCGACATATTGATGCAAGTTTTATGAATAACGGAACAGTAGCAGAAAAAACTATAAACACGGAAAAATGCCGACAATCTTGAAACATTGGAAGCGTTAGCAATAAACAAAGTTATAAGGCCGGTCTATTGATTAAGATTAATCTGCGAAAGTAAAAAAACTAACAAGAGAGATTCTAAAAAACACAGATACAACGCCAACATACATATATAGGTAAGATTGCACGAAGTTATCTGTTCACAAAAGAGTATAGTAAAACCACTAAAAGGACTCCACAGGAATTGGATAATAAAAAAAGGAACCATTAAAATTTAAACATAGTGCACTTCATATTAAAAACTGTTGGACTATATTGATAGTAGGAGTGTTGACAAATATTAGATATAATATGCATTGTAAAACTAAAAAGGCAAAAATAAAAGAAAGTAAAAAAAAATTTTAAACAGCTTTTATTTAATATTAATATAAAAATTTACTAAAAAGGAAAAAAATAAATTTTTTAAATTTTTGAACAAGATTTATATTAGTCCTTAGTTCATTTGGATCTTAATTTCAATCTAATCATACATTTAACGTATTTCTTCAAAGCATTTCTGTATATGTATCAACATAAATAAAAGCGCGGGTACTCATTAAATATTCATGTTATAAAACAGTTACGTAAGATATGCATTACGCAAAGAGCACCCACGCTTTTATTTATGTTGATACATATACAGAAATGCTTTGAAGAAATACGTTAAATGTATGATTAGATTGCAATTAAGATCCAAATGAACTAAGGACTAATATAAATCTTGTTCAAAAATATAAAAAATTTATTTTTTTCCTTTTTAGTAAATTTTTACATTAATATTAAATAAAAGCTGTTTAAAAATTTTTTTTTACACTCAGAGAAAAAGCAAGCTAAATTTAAGTATAGCGGGCTTGAATGAAGCCGAAAACGTTATGAAAGTCTGTTAAGCTCGAAAATGCTAAAATCAAGAACATATTCTTATTTCTAGAACGGCATTTTTTAGAAGAAAAAGCTTATATTAAGAAATTTCCGGTTTGAAACAAACTTGAATAAATTTATTTTAAGCATTGCTCATGATTGATTTGAGAAAGTGCATTCTTATTTTCAGAATGTTCAACTTTATTTTAAGAATACTTATACTTGCTTTCCACTTTTTCGAAATTCAAAATTCGAAAATATTTAACCCACCTAACAAAAATAAGAAAGAATATTTTTTTTTGCATTTTATTTTAATTTTTTTTAATGGATGAGTCATATTGACATGCAATTCTTATTATCACTATATATAATTCAGTATTTACATACATACTTATAAATAAGAAAGATCTACATATGTACATATACATATCTTATACCGAACTCATTTTAGAAAAGTGTATACATTCTTCCGTAAGCTTTTTAACGATTAAAAAACCCAGTCAATACTTCCACTACCAACACAGAGTTTTACCACCCAATTTTAGTGGTAGTATCCCTATAGCAAACTATTTTGAACCGTTTCTTACCAACACCGATGGTCTGGAATCCAACAATTTTGGCCACGATTTAAAAAGTCAACGGCTTTCGCAGTTCATGTGTACATGCCATCCTCCACATTTGATGTAATTCTTCATCTATTTCAAACTATTAAAAGCCATATTAAAACATAAGCTAAATTCTCATCAATGCGATAACTCTTACCTGTTCCTTTTCCAAGAAAACAATTTTACGCCAAGCTCCATTCACAATCCCAGCGGGGGAAAACATAAATTGTTTTTTTTTTTTTGTTTTATTAATGTTTTTCAAACAAAAATCAACAACTATTGAAAATTAGATATTTTCTGGTAAACATTTGGCTATGGTGGTCTTAAATTGAGAATTTCATTCTTAAACCAAGACTTTTTCAGTTTTATATCTTGTTTCAAGAATACCATTCTTGATTCAAAATTGATGAAACTTAAATTTCATTTATTTTTCATTAATTTCTGTAATTCTTAATTCAAGTACGACACAGCTTGTTTTTAGCCCGCACCTTTTCTCTGAGTGTACTTTGTTTTATTTTTGCTATAGACACAATCTATTGAGATAGGAATTTGTTGCAGTTATAGAACAGAAAAATAGGAATCGTTTGATATGAAAATCTCAAAATCGCATTTTTTTAAGATACGAGGTTGAGAAAGTAAGGCATCGATATGTATGTATGCACTTATTTAAATTGGTGACAATAATTTAATATTGAAAATCAATTTCTCACAATATCTAAATTTAAGTATTTCTAACGCCTGTTGTTCAATTAAAACAAATATGGAAAAGTACTTAATAAATATACATATGTATGTACATGCACCGTACATGCAGGTACACATGTATTCCTGTTCCCAGCACCAACAATCAATTAAGCACTGCATCAGGTAATTGATCGAATTATAAACTGAGAATTACACGCGCGAAGTCATCTGCCTCACGGTGCAAAGTGGTGTCTATCAATTTAAATTGATCAAAGTTTATAAAATGACATCAATGTGTGAATATTTCTTTTAAATATATAAGAACATAGCATTCAAACCAGCTGATGTATTTGATATTGAAAGTAACTTCAAATCTTATCATGTTTTTGATTTTAGCACGGAAACAAAATGAAATCACGTTAGAGCTTTGATACATAATAAGAAGAATTATACCATGTCTCCACATAACGTGTTTCGCTCTTTTTTTCTGCATTAATCTTGTTTCGACACGGAAACCAGTGCCGAAACTCGCCAATTTCCATACAAAATTTCTGAGAGCGAGTGAAGATTGAAACACTGTTTCATTCTGAATCATCTTGCCAACCTCGATGATATCGATGTCTTCTCTAATTTTGTATCGAAAATCTATCGAAATCTCACACATACCAAAACAAAAACACAAAAATAAGCAAACATACAAACATTTAAGAAGAGCAAGAAAGAGAAATGCTAAACTGAATCACGATCAGCCACGTGGAGACGGGTTAATTAGCGAGATGTTTTGCTACATGTTTCTCTGGTGAATCAAATTATGTGGAGACGGGATTTTAAGTACTTTTGAAATCTTTATATATATTACGCTAAGCGATTTTTTGTACGCACCATAACTTTTACACCGTTATACCGATTTTCGAAAATGGGGTGTCGTATGAAAGGGCTTGGCCTGCAGATGTGCAGGAAGGTTTAATTTTTTTGAAAAGAGTTGCCACCGGTTGAAAAATTTAATTGTCCTCTATAGTTTGCTTGATTTATAAATTTCAGGTACCATATGAAAGGGCTTGAGCTGGAAATTAGTAATGCCGGAATCGCAATTTGGCGTTCGGTCGGTCGCGCTTCTGACAAGTGAGTAGAAATGTATGGAAATATATGGAGCAAATCGCATTGTGACCTCAAGCGTTTGATCGTAAAATTTTTGTAATATCGTATGTTTATTGCAACCCTGTATAACGCCTGAGTTGAACATTTCTCTACTAGGTCGGGCGTTTGACATAAAATAAATTCGAATTGATTTCTTTCGATGAAAAAATAGAAATTTATGAAAAAATTCAAGAAAATATGTTAGTGGCAGTGAACATGTTTGCAATCCAATATCTAATATCGAATGTCAGTGTGAAGCGGCTTTGAGGTACGATCAACGCGCGACCGACCTAACGCCAAATTGCGATTCGGGCATAATTTATTACAATTTTTACAACAAGGGTTGCCACCTGTTCAAAAATTCAGTTTTACGCTATAGTTTGTTAGATTTTTTAATTTGAGGTATCATATGAAAGGGGTTTGCTTGAAAATAAGTAATTTATTATAATTTTTAAAAAAAGGGTTGCCACCTGTTCAAAAATTCAGTTTTACGCTATAGTTTGTTAGATTTTTTAATTTGAGGTATCATATGAAAGGGGTTTGCTTGAAAATAAGTAATTTATTATAATTTTTACAAAAAGGGTTGCCAACTGTTGTAAAAATTTTAATTTTACGCTTCATTTTATATTTTATTAATAAGAATTTATGGACTTAACCCAATGTATATTCTGTAATTTTTAAGGGGAAGTCAAATTTAAAATGGCAATACAAAAAATTGTCAATTATGGCAATAAGTGATCTTCCACCCTCAAATTGTCGCACAGTGTAATTGAAGGCCACAGCATCTCGTGGCAGGGTTTACTAGTTACTATCTAAAGCTACTAGACCGCATAAGACTGCAAAAAATCTCTCAGCCAGACGACATAGCAATTTTATGTTTGCTTGTGCTATGGTTTGCCCGAACAACATCACATACCAGGAAGCAGACTAGGTTAGATTAGGTAATAGAGGCTGTTGGTGCAACACCACCACACTTTGGGCCAAAATGTCCCATTGCGATACCACTAGGAGCTAAAACTCGAACCAAAAGGTGAATTCAGCGAATCTTAAAATGTTTACAGACACCATCTCAGCCAATTCACCGAGGTCAGAAAAGTGGGGTGTCCCCAGATATTTCAGCCTCTTAAACCACCTCATCCCTGCAGCTCCTACAGAAGTCATGAAAAGGAACGCCCAGTCTCTCAGCATGTCTGCCAATAGTGATGTGCCCAGTAATCGGGCCAACAACAAGAGATAAGTCCTTCCTCCCTAGAAGAAGTAGCCCCTTAGTACGTCTCGCATCCCCATCTGGCCATACGAGTCTTGAATGTTTGCAAGTGCTAAGGCATCTTCCATCTAGCGTCCGCTTCTGAAAAGAAGACGACAAACTGGCAAGTGAGGTTTTTGTACGGCCTCGTGGACGAATTTGGTATTGAGCATAATTTCATTTAACACTACGTTTTGCGTGGAAAAAATTTCCATTACCACTATTTTTTATTTATTGTAGTGGAAACAAATATCACTACCACTAATTGAGTAGTGGAATCATTTCAGAGTTCGACTCATTCAATAATGAGTAAGATACTCAAATTTGTGAGTTTCTGCAATCTCGAAGATTAGTTTTTGTATGTATGTATCTAAATGAGCGAAATATACATGAAATTTTAAATAATAACCGAAGTCATTATAATAAGCCGGTAACTGGTATAAGTACCTACATACAATATATGAAATCAATAAAACTCGCTCGTGCTAAGTGAGCAAATTACTAAATTAAATAACAATCATGCACAATAGACACATGTCCAGTTATTTAAATTGTGTGCAGCACACATTTATTGTACTCGTTTAGTTTCTCTATTTGCTTCTTTTTTGTTTGGCCGAATGAAATGCAAGGTCAACAAGGTTGCTGTATACAACTGCGCCGTTTGTTTGGAGAACCAAATAAAATATAAGGAAAACCATATTTATAAAAAAAACTACATTAAACGTTTTGTGAAAACAACTTAAATCGTGATTTTGCAAAAGATATCTGTCATTGGCTCATATTAAAATGTTAATCTTTAAAAATAAACGCTTATAGAGTCTAGCTCATAGCATTTTCGGGTCAAATGAAACTTTTTTCAAGTCAAGTGAAACTTTTTTAAGTCAAGTGAAACTTTTTTCAATTGAAATAAAACCTTTTTCAATTGAAATGAAACCTTTTTTAATTGAAACGAAACTTTTTTCAATTGAAATGAAACCTTTTTCAATTGAACTGAAACTTGTTTCAATTGAAATGAAACCTTTTTCAATTGAAACGAAACTTTTTTCAATTTCATTTCCATTGAAAAAAGTTTCGTTTCAATTGAAAAAGGTTTCACTTGAGTTGAAAAAAGTTTCACTTGACTTAAAAAAGGTTTTATTTGACCTGAAAATGCTAGTATATACCAGTTTTGTGTATAGCGTCCACTTGATTTCATTCCATACCCAATACAATAGGGGTATTCGCTATCCATAGCACGATAGCAAGATAGCAGGGATTGCAAATATCCTAGACCAAAATATGCTACAAATAGAGAGCACCCTATTGCACAGTCGTAGGAAATTTTAAGAAACAGCCTTTCTTTTTTGCCAAGCGGACGCATTAATCACTCACTTTTTAATAAATAAATCGTTTTATTTTAGTAAATTTAATAAATACACACAAAACATAACATTTCAAGCAAAATTTGGATGCTTAAATTGAAATTGGAATTAGCAATTGGCAGATGTCAGCTGACGCAGGGTCGCAATTAATTTCCTACACTTCATAGCAAATAAATATACATAGGTTTTGATGTAGCATATTTTTGAGGTCTAGCATATTTCTGTTCGCCTGTATTTTGTTGTTGTGCGTTGTAAAACTTTGCAATCCGTGCAATCCGTGCTACGTGCTAGGGTTATGCTATGGATAGCGAATACTCCTAATGTTTTCAAAATTGTTGAATTCACCATATAAGCGATTTTCCAAAATTGAACGATATTTAATTTAAACAGAATATGCGTTCTCCAGACTGTGAGCCCATTTTTTGGTCAACTTTTTAGCTGCTGCGCGTTTTAGCAAATAAGCGGTAGTAACAAATAAAAACAACTACAACAACAACAACGATGGCGCCAATGAACGGCTGCCTAAACAACACATTAATATTGCTTTGGCCTTCACCAAAGCTTTGGCCAGCAAACGTTAAATATTTGCCAGCAATAAATATTTGTTTTGGTCGTTAAGTCTTTTTTTGAATTATTTATTTTCTCTTACTTACTTACACGGCCTGTTAGATTTATAAAAGCCTAATGTACTGATTATAAATTTGCATTCGAATTTTTTCTCTTTTTTTGTTCATTTGCTCGTTTTTCTGTGTTTTTCTTTTTTCAAGTTTAGATTAACCATGACATTCAAATTTTGCAAAGAAAAACTTTTAAACATTAAACATTTGCGAATTTGGAATTTGTGAGAGATTTTGTTGTATTTTTTTATTTTGGCGGTTGTAAATACATACAAAATGGCGGCTATTACTTCTTCTTCGTCGTAATTATCCGAGAGAACAACTTACATAAATACAAACACATATTCAATAAGATCACCGCGGCTATGCTTGAGAACACTCAAAATACCTTCGCATGGAATTAAGAATTTACCTGAAATAAAAAAAAAAAAAATTATTAGAAAAATACATGTAATCTCGAATGGTATTACTATAAAATTAGCTAAATGCGCTAAGAAAACAACGATACAAAATTTATATTGCTTAAGCTGCCATAAAGGCCATACAGAATCGGCTACCGACGCAATCAGGGATCTGTTAAAGACCAACATTCTTTAAAGCGTCAGCACAGATTTGAGTTTCTTTTTTTTTCAATGATGCCTAATGGTGTGGGTGTGACTAAGGGGCGCGCCCAATGTCGAAGAAGGGAGAGAAAGAGCAGCCAATTGGTCGGCAATATATACATTAAGCCGTATCACGTTATATGGACAAAAAAAAAGTTTAGTGTGTGTCAGTTTTATTTGAACACTTATGTCGAAAAAATATTTTTGGTGTAAAAATTTTTTTTTTAGGCCCGCGTTAAAAACAGCTAAATCGCGTTTTTTGTAATAACTCCCTTATTTGATGTCGGATCTCTATGATCTTAATGTCGCAGAAAAGGTCTCGCTCAGCACTATATTTGGCCCATATAAAGTTTCGTCGCCAAAGGTTGTCCTGAGTTTTACCTTTAAAAATTTTGGAGTTACTATCCCTAAATTTTTGAATTTTTATCACTAATACAAAGCTCTCAAAAAACCATGAAGAATCCCCCAAATAAATTCTAGCCTTTATTCACAAACAAAAAAGTTATAACGTTGTAAAATGAAACACTTGTTTTTTTATAAAAAATTACACAGTAGGGAGGCAAAAATACCACAGAGAAACGGCGAAACACGTCAGCTTAATATTTGGCTCCAGATTACCATGGCGTTTTTAGAAAATCCGGATTAGCTCCCATTTTCGAGATATTTAAGAAATAATTTTCAGTTTTCACATACAAAGCGATCCCATGGAGAGGGGGAGAGGGGGAGAGGGAGAGGCTATGAGTAACTATTGTTGAGGTAATAAAAATAAAGAAAACTGCTTTTAATATCGTTCATATTTTCATTGTTCATGTACAATTTTCTTTAAATCAAAGAATAAAAACCACGTTTTGAAAGAAAATTGTATTCAAAACAATGAAATCATTCCCATTTTTCCATAATCTGAGTAATTTTTTTGAGTGTGAGCAAAGTAATATAAGCGATGAAGAATTCACTTTCAGAGCTCTGAAACTTCTTTCATAAATATCTCAAAATTTGGAGGGCATCGTCATTTTCGGTCTTGGTTATCATAGATAAGAAGATGTTTTCGGGATTAAAGTAAAATGCATTGTTTTCAATTGTAGGCTGAATAATTAACTGCATTTCTAGGGGCAGACGACGCATCCAGCGCAAGTATTGATAATACATTTAGACTTCCGTTGTCTCTTCTTAGGCGCGTATAATTTTACAACGAACTATAGCAGTTTTTCTAAATAACTTGGATGATTTTACGATACGCACGGATGCAGAAATCGTGAAGCCGTTGTAAGCCAGCGCGTTGTGCTTAGAGATCCCACTTGAATACTTACCAAATCTTCACTACAGCCATTATCATTCAATATAAATAACGTTGATCAGCACGAATAGTCCAATCATCAACAATTTTTTTGCATATCATGTGTCCAGTATTGGTAGCTGTTCTATCGCGGTACATAATCAAGTCAAGCGAGGACTTAGAATACTTCTTAATCAAAAACTCATACTTATATGGCGTTACTGTCTCATATAAATAAGAACTTGGGATCATTTTTCAAAAAACAGGTTCCCTGATTTTAAAACGGTATAACTTTTTTGTTTGTGAATAAAGGCTAGAATTTTTTTTGGGGAGTCCTCATTGTTTTTTGAGAGCTTTGTATTAGTGATAAAAATAAAAAAATCTAGGGATAGTAACTCCAAAATTTTTAAAGGTAAAACTCAGAACAACCTTTGCGGTCGAAACTTTATATGGGCCAAATATAGTGCAGAGCGAGACCTTTTCTGCGACATTAAGATCATAGAGATCCGACATCAAATAAGGAAGTTATTAGAAAAAACGCGATTTAGCTGTTTTTAACGCGGGCCTAAAAAAAAAATTTTTACACCATAAATATTTTTTCGACGTAAGTGTTCAAATAAAACTTTATTTTCGTGATACGGCTTAATATACATATCTAATAAGGTGTCATCAAGCAGTTGCTTGTGAAATTGATTTTTTTCAAAGTACAATGGCATTTTCAGCTTGCAATAAATTAATTTAAATCTTATCTATATATATAAAAATGATTTGGTATTTAATTGAAACGCTAAAACTTGAAAACGGCTGAACCAAATCAAATACTTCCTTAGGGGGGTTTGTTTGTTGTTACCTCGCGAAGGTTTAGTCGAAGAAAAAATTTAAAAATGTTAGGGGGGCGTGGCACCTCCCATACAACCTTAATTTTTAAAGCTGATTATCTCTAAAATAGTTCAAGGTAGGGAGCTGAAAATTGGTATAGAGGTAGGTGATATCAAAACCCTTCTCACTCAGAAAAGTGGGGGTTACCAGAAAAGGGGGCGTGGCACCTCCCATACAACCTTAATTTTTAAAGCTGATTATCTCTAAAACAGTTTAAGGTAGGGAGCTGAAAATTGGTATAGAGGTAGGTGATATCAAAACCCTTCTCACTCAGAAAAGTGGGGGTTATCAGGAAAGGGGGCGTGGCACCTCCCATACAACCTTAATTTTTAAAGCTGATTATCTCTAAAACAGTTTAAGGTAGGGAGCTGAAAATTGGTATAGAGGTAGGTGATATCAAAGCCCTTCTCACTCAGAAAAGTGGGGGTTATCAAAAAAGGGGGCGTGGCACCTCCCATACAACCTTAATTTTTAAAGCTGATTATCTCTAAAACAGTTTAAGGTAGGGAGCTGAAAATTGGTATAGAGGTAGGTGATATCAAAACCCTTCTCACTCAGAAAAGTGGGGGTTATCAGGAAAGGGGGCGTGGCACCTCCCATACAACCTTAATTTTTAAAGCTGATTATCTCTAAAACAGTTTAAGGTAGGGAGCTGAAAATTGGTATAGAGGTAGGTGATATCAAAACCCTTCGCAATCAGAAAAGTGGGGGTTATCAGAAAAGGGGGCGTGGCACCTCCCATACAACCTTAATTTTTAGAGCTGCATATCTCTAAAATTGTTTACGCTAGGGACTTGGAAATTGGTGTGGAGATAAACGATAACAATTCCATATTAACGCAAAATAATAGGAGTTATACGAAAAGGGGGCGTGGCACTTCCCAACAACACTTAATTTTTTAAGCTGAATATCTTTAAAAGGATTTAAGTCAGGGACCTGGAAATTGGTACAGAGCTATATGATATCAAAACAATTTTTGCGCATAAAAGTGTAGGTTATCGGAAAAAGGGGCGTGGCACCTCCCATATAAACTTAATTTTTCAAGCTGAATATCTATAAAAGCGTTTAAGATGGGACCTAAAAGTTGATCAGGAGATTATCGATATCAATAGCATGCTTATGAAAAAAACAGTAGTTTTGGGAAAAGGGGGCGACGAACCTCCCATGCGTTCTTAGTTTTTAAGGCTAAATATCCCTAAAAGCGTTCATGGCATGTACATAGAAATCACTATGCAGATATACGATATCAATACCATGTTCACCCAAAAAAAAAAGAGAAGATTTATCGAAAAATGGGGCATTGCACCTCCCATACGTACTAAACTTTTGAGGCTGAATATATCTAAAAGGGTTGGAGGAAGGGCCTGAAAACCATTATGGAGGTATACTATACGTATCAATACTCTTACTTACTTGGTTAAAATAGCCAATACTCAGTGAAAATAAATATCCGGAACAGAAAACTAAAAATGTTGTGTAACGTGCAGCCTTAAACTGAATACTAAAATTATATATTTTTGAAGTTGTATACACAATGAAGTAGTGAAAAATCGTTAATTTTCTATTAAAAACAATACCGGTGTAATAACAATTTTTGAAATGAAATTAATAAAAAAATCTATTTTGGGCAGAACGAAGTTTGCCGGGTCAGCTAGTTTATGTATATAAGAGCACAATTTATAACACTTTCATTTCCAGTTGTTTTTAAAAACATTTTGCTTTTGAGACTACACAAGTCCATTTACCCAAAACAGTTAGAAATACTTACGTCACAGAATAGTTAAAATTAAAACTTTATCTTAGTACGCTTTGTACTTTCTCTTAAAATCTGTGTTTTACTGCAATCATAATTGTATGTAGATAAGATTTTAAAGAATTAGGTGCTATAAAAGTTCACGTAAGAACATTTTGGTTGAGGTAGAGAACATCAACTTTATCATTTTGTTTGTTTAATTTGCTTTTATAGCTCAACGGATTACAGAGAGACGCTAAATTTATATGATGCTACTTTGAGATTATAATTAATAATACAATATATTTGCATAAGAAATGAGATTCCAGCGAGCTGAAAATAAATGGAGTGTTGTTTTCTTGATTGTTGTTCGGTATATGTATATTTTAGTGGATCTGTCACGCCTTCTACTGGTACTTTCAAGATTCGAGTTTCGGCACAAAGCTATAATACAATTTCGTATTCATGAAAGGTATAATCATCTATTATATAAAAGTGTGTGTGCGTGTGTGTATGTGTCCTTTATGGACTCCCAAGGTAATCAACCAATCTGTATGAAATTTTCACAGTAGATTCATGTTGTATTGGTGCGCATGGTATATAGAATTTCGAAAAAGTGGGAACTTCCCGGAATATAGGCCCAAATGTGGACCCAGAGTGACCCTGCAAGTCTTTGAGCACTATTGGTATCAAATGAAAGGTGTTGAGCAGGCCTTCAATATAAGAGCTATTTTCATTGCGATGCCTAGGCCGAGTCCCCAGATATGTGTCACAACGTGGAACCGAGTGACTCCACAAAGTTTCTGAGCTTCAACATACAGCTATTTTCATTGTTATTTTTTAAGTCGGTTTCCCATAGATGGTTCCTGTAGTGGTCCCGGATGTTCCCGTTAAAGTAAAGGTAAAGGTAAAGGTAAAGGTAAAGTTAAAAGTAAAGGTAAAGGTAAAGGTAAAGGCAAAGGTAAAGGCAAAGGTAAAGGTAAAGGTAAAGGTAAAGGTAAAGGTAAAGGTAAAGGTAAAGGTAAAGGTAAAGGTAAAGGTAAAGGTAAAGGTAAAGGTAAAGGTAAAGGTAAAGGTAAAGGTAAAGGTAAAGGTAAAGGTAAAGGTAAAGGTAAAGGTAAAGGCAAAAGTAAAGTTAAAGGTAAAGGTAAAGGTAAAGGTAAACGTAAAGGTAAAGGTAAAGGTAAAGGTAAAGGTAAAGGTAAAGGTAAAGGTAAAGGTAAAGGTAAAGGTAAAGGTAAAGGTAAAGGTAAAGGTAAAGGTAAAGGTAAAGGTAAAGGTAAAGGTAAAGGTAAAGGTAAAGATAAAGGTAAAGGTAAAGGTAAAGGTAAAGGTAAAGGTAAAGGTAAAGGTAAAGGTAAAGGTAAAGGTAAAGGTAAAGGTAAAGGTAAAGTTATAGGTAAAGGTAAAGGTAAAGGTAAAGGTAAAGGTAAAGGTAAAGGTAAAGGTAAAGGCAAAAGTAAAGGTAAAGGTAAATGTAAAGGTAAAGGTAAAGGTAAAGGTAAAGGTAAAGGTAAAGGTAAAGGTAAAGGTAAAGGTAAAGGTAAAGGTAAAGGTAAAGGTAAAGGTAAAGGTAAAGGTAAAGGTAAAGTTATAGGTAAAGGTAAAGGTAAAGGTAAAGGTAAAGGTAAAGGTAAAGGTAAAGGTAAAGGTAAAGGTAAAGGTAAAGGTAAAGGTAAAGGTAAAGGTAAAGGCAAAAGTAAAGGTAAAGGTAAAGGTAAAGGTAAAGGTAAAGGTAAAGGTAAAGGTAAAGGTAAAGGTAAAGGTAAAGGTAAAGGTAAAGGCAAAAGTAAAGGTAAAGGTAAAGGTAAAGGTAAAGGTAAACGTAAAGGTAAAGGTAAAGGTAAAGGTAAAGGTAAAGGTAAAGGTAAAGGTAAAGGTAAAGGTAAAGGTAAAGGTAAAGGTAAAGGTAAAGGTAAAGGTAAAGGTAAAGGTAAAGGTAAAGGTAAAGGTAAAGGTAAAGGTAAAGGTAAAGGTAAAGGTAAAGGTAAAGGTAAAGATAAAGGTAAAGGTAAAGGTAAAGGTAAAGGTAAAGGTAAAGGTAAAGGTAAAGGTAAAGGTAAAGGTAAAGGTAAAGGTAAAGGTAAAGGTAAAGGTAAAGGTAAAGGTAAAGGTAAAGGTAAAGGTAAAGGTAAAGGTAAAGATAAAGATAAAGGTAAAGGTAAAGGTAAAGGTAAAGGTAAAGGTAAAGTTATAGGTAAAGGTAAAGGTAAAGGTAAAGGTAAAGGTAAAGGTAAAGGTAAAGGTAAAGGTAAAGGTAAAGGTAAAGGTAAAGGTAAAGGTAAAGGTAAAGGTAAAGGTAAAGGCAAAAGTAAAGGTAAAGGTAAAGGTAAAGGTAAAGGTAAAGGTAAAGGTAAAGGTAAAGGTAAAGGTAAAGGTAAAGGTAAAGGTAAAGGTAAAGGTAAAGGTAAAGGTAAAGGTAAAGGTAAAGGTAAAGGTAAAGGTAAAGGTAAAGGTAAAGGTAATGGTAAAGGTAAAGGTAAAGGTAAAGGTAAAGGTAAAGGTAAAGGTAAAGGTAAAGGTAAAGGTAAAGATAAAGGTAAAGGTAAAGGTAAAGTTATAGGTAAAGGTAAAGATAAAGGTAAAGGTAAAGGTAAAGGTAAAGGTAAAGGTAAAGGTAAAGGTAAAGGTAAAGGTAAAGGTAAAGGTAAAGGCAAAAGTAAAGGCAAAAGTAAAGGTAAAGGTAAAGGTAAAGGTAAAGGTAAAGGTAAAGGTAAAGGTAAAGGTAAAGGTAAAGGTAAAGGTAAAGGTAAAGGTAAAGGCAAAAGTAAAGGTAAAGGTAAAGGTAAAGGTAAAGGTAAAGGTAAAGGTAAAGGTAAAGGTAAAGGTAAAGGTAAAGGTAAAGGTAAAGGTAAAGGTAAAGGTAAAGGTAAAGGTAAAGGTAAAGGTAAAGGTAAAGGTAAAGGTAAAGGTAAAGGTAAAGGTAAAGGTAAAGGTAAAGGCAAAAGTAAAGGCAAAAGTAAAGGTAAAGGTAAAGGTAAAGGTAAAGGTAAAGGTAAAGGCAAAAGTAAAGGTAAAGGTAAAGGTAAAGGTAAAGGTAAAGGTAAAGGTAAAGGTAAAGGTAAAGGTAAAGGCAAAAGTAAAGGTAAAGGTAAAGGTAAAGGTAAAGGTAAAGGTAAAGGTAAAGGTAAAGGTAAAGGTAAAGGTAAAGGTAAAGGTAAAGGTAAAGGTAAAGGTAAAGGTAAAGATAAAGGTAAAGGTAAAGGTAAAGGTAAAGGTAAAGGTAAAGGTAAAGGTAAAGGTAAAGGTAAAGGTAAAGGTAAAGTTATAGGTAAAGGTAAAGGTAAAGGTAAAGGTAAAGGTAAAGGTAAAGGTAAAGGTAAAGGTAAGGGTAAAGGTAAAGGTAAAGGTAAAGGTAAAGGTAAAGGTAAAGGTAAAGGTAAAGGTAAAGGTAAAGGTAAAGGTAAAGGCAAAAGTAAAGGTAAAGGTAAAGGTAAAGGTAAAGGTAAAGGTAAAGGTAAAGGTAAAGGTAAAGGTAAAGGTAAAGGTAAAGGTAAAGGTAAAGGTAAAGGTAAAGGTAAAGGTAAAGGTAAAGGTAAAGGTAAAGGTAAAGGTAAAGGTAAAGGTAAAGGTAAAGGTAAAGGTAAAGGGAAAGACCCATTATAACATAAAAGCTTTTTCGTCGCTGCGAAACGGGACGGGTATTTGCTAGTACAATATAAAGTTACAGGAAATAAATAGAAGTAAAATAAAATGAAATAAAAAAAATTAATTATGCCAAACTACTTATTAAATACTACTATCTATAGCAAAATCTTGTAAATGAACTTGTGGGAGTACTAAATACAAGCCATACACATATATGTATGTACATACCCTGCAAAAAAATGTGCGATTAATACCGAAAGATATTTGTCCCGGATTGATTTCTTTCGAGAACAATCGGTCCACAATTAGTCCCCGATTGTTCCCGTACGGGTATAAATGTAGACTAATTGTAGACCAATTGTTCCCTAACGGGTATAAATGTAGATTAATCGCCTTCATCCCGAACGGGTATAAATGTAGATTAATCGCCTTCATCCCGAACGGGTATAAATGTAGATTAATCGCTTTCATTGCGAACGGGTACAAATCTAGATTCCTTAAATGTAGAAATTTTACAAAAATATGCAATGTATTTAAAAAATTGGTAGAACAACCGGTAAAACGAATTGAACACCGTTTCTTTTAATAACAATGATGAATAATAATTTTAACAAAATGTTGCCTAAAAAATCCTATGAAAAAATCCTTTACATTACGCTCATATAATGCGTATTCAAAACTTACAATTTTATTTATTTATTGAGATTTTTTTTCGAAAGTAAAACATTATATAATCTTTATTTATATATGCATGAACATTTACAATTTTTTAAAGATTGTTATTAAAAATTGCCTTGGCGAACAACTTGGAAAAATCTACATTTGTACCCGTTCGTGCTGGAAGCGATTGATCTACATTTGTACCCGTTGGGGATGAAAGCGATTGATCTACATTTGTACCTGTTCGGGATGAAAGCGATTGATCTACATTGGTACCCGCTCGGGTATACAAGTTGAACAATTAGTCTCTTCATAGGACATACTCGAACAAATGCGATCAATTCACTCCATATAAAGGGATGTAAAATTGTATTAGTCGCATGCTCCCTTGCGATTGATCCCGGACACGTCCCGGATTAATCGCATTTTTTGCAGGGTATGTACATACTTTTATACTTATGTAATTACGTTTGAACAGAGATAGCGAAATAGAACAGCCCTTCAAACCGTGTTATTTACTCCCTCAGATAAGATATTAGATATCTACATATGTACTTACATACATATGTATTTGGCGTGCATGTTCAAGGTAGCATTTATGTGTGTACTTATGTACATACATATTACATACATACATACAAACAAATGTAAAAAGTAATTGAAGTACAAAGCAAATAATAAAACAAAATAGCGAATAAAAATAGAATGTTCAGAATGATCTCGCATTTATTAATTATACTTTGATAGCATCAGTAATGAACCAGCAGTAGTTGCTAACTTATAAATTCAAATACATACATACATACATATCTAACTTAAGGTGTAACAGCAGCATTGTTTTGTGTATGGAAATTACATCCATTTATAGAAAAAAAAAGTAATATTTTTCGCAGATTGTAAATACAATGCAATTTCAATATGACACTGAGGCTGATCACTGCGAAATGTGAAATTCCAGCAGACGAGCATTTAGAAAAACCCAGTAAAGGAACATTTAAGCGCATTAAACATTTTAGCAAAAAGTGTTGTTTATCTTATTTATTATTATTTACATACTTAAGTACTTAAATATATTTTATTAATCAAAATTATTTGTTGTGCTTTATTTTTACTGTATGGCCGAAATTATTTTATTTTTGTTGGTTTGTTATTTCTCTTTGTACTTGAAGTAACTGGAATGGAATAGAATGGTAAAATCTTAGCAAAAGAATAACGAAAAATAGATAAACTTGAGTAATAATTTAATAGGTCTACATTCTACTAGATCAATTAAATCACTTGGCCTTGAGAAATATAAAATTGAAGGCTAGTTAGTGATTGTTTAATCCCATTTAAACATTATTATTATTATTATTATTATTATTATTATTAATACACAGGCACATGCATATATACTGACATACATACAGGTATAGCTACTTATGCATATTTGTAAACGGTGGGAATGACCGAAGATCGATATAGAACAATTTTATATGTCCAATTTTGGTAAATAAATGAACTGAATTGTTTAGCTTGTATTTACATAATTTAATTATTTGGAAATATTTTGGTTGCTTTAAAAATTTATTTGCGTTTTGCATGTACTTCTGGACATACATATGTACATATAGGTACATCAGACGCGGATCCAGGATTTCGGCAAGGGGGGGGGGGGTGGTTTTGAAAATTTCTTTTTTTGGAAGATGTTTTTTAAGGGCAGACGCTGCACATAGGTAGATTTTACGAATTTATGCGGCCAAAAGTGAAAATTTTAAAATTGGTGCAAATACAAAATCCAAAATCGCTCTACGTTTATAATAGACCGGGGGTGTCCCTGCCGCTAGTCGAAACTTATTATTCTCCCACTTTTTCGATTTTTTATTTTTTACGTATTTTAAGTAACCCATTTTTAAACGTCAATATTTTCAGTTTTAAGACAGTTATCAAAGTAAACATCATGGATTCGAGTGCTTCAGGTAAATATCATTATTTATTGAAGAAATCGTCAACCTAGCATAATAAAAGACCCACCATTTTGAAGCTTTTAAGCATATTGGCCTTTCTTGAAAAAATATTGTTAATTTTTTAATTCAAAAGCATTTTAGTTATATTATCGCCTCCGATCGATTACCCGTCAATTTCTCTACGGAAAAATGCAAAGCCAGAAATTGTCAACAATGGATTAAAAATTGGCCTATTTGTAAAATTACCTGATTTCGTATTTTTAGTATTTCCAATTTTTCAAAGTCAAGGAAATACTTACCATAAAAAGGGGCTAAGAATCCTAAAGCTACATTTTTTAGAAGAGTTTTGAGTATGCAATTTTGCAGCTCATTCAATTTTAATATAGCAATATGCAACATTCAACTTTTTGAAATTTTTCATTGGCTTTTCGGAAATTTTAATTGGAACGGTCTCACCCTACACCCTACAGAAAAAAACTTCTAAAATTGACGGAATTTTTCACAGCATTGAGAATTTCACTTTTTACACTAAAATTTGTTGGCTACATAACAGTACACTGTCTCCTCAAACTCCTTTATAAATTATGGCCTTGCTTTGAAATTTTTAATCCACTTTCAGAAATTTCCACGATTTTTCAGATTTTTCCCATAAGCTCAGAAATCCTGCTTAAAACGATTTTTATTGAAAAATTTTCTATATTTTTAAACTAAAATAAGAAAGTAAAATTTTCAACAGAACTCTTTGAAATAAATTTAAAAACTTTGGCGTATGATTTTTTTTTTTTTTTGAGTCACTGTATATATTTTTCAATAAAATCGACTTTTAACACAAATTATTAAAATTTTCCATTAAACAAGCAATTTGGAGTAGATGTAGACAATAAAATATTTTTGGCCGCATAAAACTTGAAAATCTACCTATGTGAAAATATGGACTAATACCGCCTACTATTATTATTCTATATACTAGTTGCGCCATTTCCCGCATCTTAAAAACACCAAACTCAAAATCCTCCAAATTAACAATAGGTTTGTTTCTTATTAAACTAGAAACTAGCTGTGAAGTGAGTAAAACGGAAAGAATTGCGCTCATAAAGAGCGAAACGAACAGAAAATCAAGAAACGGAATAATAGTAAAAATTAGCGACTAGTAATTTGAATGCCTTTTTTGACTGTTAATGGTTATTTTCTCTAAAAAAAACATTTAATTTTCTTTATTTCTATTTCAAAAATTCAGAAAATTTCAAAAGTATTCGTTTGTTTATTTTTTCAACAGCTGTTTCTTACTTTGGCAGCAAATAATTTCAGCTAGGGAAAATTTTACTAGCTGAAATTTGGAGCTGTCTATGGCTCTCTTCTGCTATTTTTTGACTCAAGAAACGATTTTCCAGCCGAAACTAGCTAATAATAAACGGACCTAATATGTATGTCATCACATAAAGTGCAGGAGATTTCAATTGAAGTTCTAAATAACATGTATAACGTATGTATGTTTTTTTTTGCATTGGTACGTGCGAATGAGTATCGTATGGTATTGGTGGCAAATTGATCATCAATTTCACTTACCCTTGCATTTAAAGCCAAAATAAATAAGAATATATGTATGTAGTACTTTTTGGTTATATTTATATTTTTAATAGAATTTTTACTTTATTGAAGTTCTTGTGTTTATATACTCAAATTTTTAAAAGATTAATTTAAACAAGAATTGCGAAATGCCTCTGGAAAAGGCAATTTCTCCAACGATTCAGACATTTCTGACCAAATTAATTCTGTACAATCCCGATAAAAATAGGAATAAGAAAGAAAAGAAAATAAATTTGCGATTTGGCAATTTGCGAATAGCATTTGACAAATTTGATTTTATGCACGTGCGTCCAAAGGTACCTAGATGAACTTTTTTCGCATTTAGGTACATATTTTGGATGTTATGTGGTCCAACCATTGCTTTTGGAATGATAGAGTTTTCCTTGATCAGTTTGGGAAATTTGGGCGCAGAATCTATAAAGGCATTAATTTGGGATCTATGATAAACCACAAGGGGGTAGGGGGGTTTGAACCCCCAAAACCCCCCCGTGGATCCGCCACTGAGGTACATATATGTATATTATTTATTTACCAATACACAAATATACGGCGAAGAGAAATTAATGGCAACCATTAAAATGATTAAGGTAATTTAAGGCAAACTTTGAATTTGCGTACTTTTTTTACAATCCAAGCTAATAATATAATTTGCTGTCTACGTTATCAAAAATTTAATGGCATCTATTACCCTCAACGTTATCAGTCAAAGAATTTAATTAAAGATAGAATATTGACATTTCATATGGCGCCACTTTTCCGACCCTGCATTAGCCCCCACATTTATGGCACTTATTTAATAAATATGCATCGTATTATAAAATAGGTGTATGCATTTTGCACATTTACTGCAATAGTGTCATAACTCAAAAAATTAAAACATTTGATTATGAGGAATTGTGCGCATTATTTTGGTGTGTGTGGTAGGTATAAAAGCCCTCCAAAAAATTATTCGCCTTATTTAAGGTTTATTCCAGCAGATTTAAAGGCTTACGAAATAATGCCTGAAAATTCTAAGCGACGAAAAGTTGTATGGGCATAGGCTTATAATCCCTGTAGGGAAAATCTCTAGTTCCGAACTAGGTCGCTTCTAGTGCATTTTTCGACACTACTAGTGCGAGCTAAATCTCTTTTGCATGTTATCAACTGGCGAATTTAACACGGCGATGTCCTAGGCGGTGTCAATTGTCACCCTCTGCACTACATTTTCGATAGTTCCGAACTAGTACTAAATTCTACAGTTTTCACTAGTTCGTTTATTGGCACAATTTCGATAGTTCTGAACTAGCTACAAGTACCTAAAAATTCTACAGTTTTACATCTGCCGCTTAAATGCAGTATCTGACACACTTCATGCAAGTTGCGCGATGGCCGACTGGCTAACGCATGTGTCTTTCAATCTGAGGGGCGCGGGTTCGAATCCTGTCGGTGTCAAGGTGGATGATAATTTTTTTTTTAATTTTTTTTTTAACTAATATTTTTTTATTTATTTATTTAATAAAAATTTACATTAATATTTAAAAAGTAATAAAATAAAAAAAAGTTAAAAATAAGCCTGAGGGATCGGAAAAGAATAATTAGGGGAACAATTTCATTTCATACAAGATGCAAATAGAAAACTGTTTATATAAAATGCTTCACTAAACGTCTGAGAATTGCAGAAATATACAAAGCTGGCGGCAATTGAACTAACGAAAAATTTTCATAGAATTTTTGTCACTTCGAAATTGCATACAGATCAAAGTGTGTCTCATAATGGTCACTCAATTCACTCCTTCAGAACTGGTGAGTGTCTAAATACAATTGATCTAGTTCCCTTTTGACACCTTTTCGCTAGTTCGGAACTAGAAATTTTGCTCACTAGTTATTGAGTTCTCTGCAGGGATAAGACTGATTTAAATGTGTTGATGTCATCAGGCTGTAAGGACTACTCTCTCTCTCACTCTCTCTCTCTCTCTGAGAGGAAACATTATTTCCAAAGCTAATCCGGCATGGGAATAAGGCTTTGATACTTCCTTATAATAAGGCGGTGTGTGATGTCTATAAAACTTCCGTTTTTTTTTTAATTAAGACACTATTGAAGTATGTGAATGATCTTTGATTTTAAAGTTACTGTAATGCTTATACTACGATACGTTGTGTGCATATGCAATCTGTGTAGTAGTAGATTTACTATACAGAAACGTATATAAATGCAAATAAACATATGTATGTCTGTATACATATATATAGAATATACTAGTAGTTATCAATCTTCAAAGATTTTGCTTGCGTTTCAGCCGTTTCGCTGAGCGGCATGTAAAACTTACTAGTATGTATGTACATATGTACATATGTAACAATGGAAATGCTGACAATGGAAAAATACTGTAAATAAGTAATTTTCGCATTGAATACGTTCTGTTTAGATTAAGAAGGAAAATAGCCTTTGTAACTATATTTTCATGCATGTATTTATGCATCTTTTTTGCATTGTTTCTCAACAAAATAATTTTAAAGAACTTATTCAAATTATGCGAATAAACTAAACACTTCCTACCAAAAGCTTGACGCACGCGCTTTGATGGGAATTTTGATACATTTCACATGTTCAATGCGAATAAGGAAACAGATGCGAGCAGCTAATGTGAGCAAAATCTAAAAATAATTGTGATTTATTTAGGTACGTATGTATTTACATTTTGTAGTACATAAACAAATGCAAATTATGAGAATGAAGTATGCAAATACGTATAAACATAAAAGTCATATAATTCAAATTAACATGTATAGGTAGAATGTAAATGCTGAGCAGGTAAATTTGATTGTGCATAAAATTGAAACCACAAAGGCGTTTATTAAAATTACTTTTCTAAAAATACACCCAATAAATAAAACAAATATGTATACTTGTCTTCCACAAACCGTTAACAAACAACAAACCACCTGAGGTTTAAGAAACTTTGCTGAATTAATGCAAGCAACACGTAAATAAACGGGATAAAAATCCAACGAAAAGTGATAATGGGTTTGCCAATTGCAGGGTAAATCAAATATGTATAAAAATAAAATCTTAATAATTTGGGTTTAAAAGCTTGATGGTAACTTCTGTATAATAACAAAGCATTAACATGACATCAGAAATCCTTTTACGGCTTTTATCATTTATTCGAAATTAAATTACAAACCACGTATGTATGTACGTACTTAGTGCTACATATAAGGAAATTAGAAACATAAAAAGGTTTTGTAGGGTTCCACAAGACCTTCACACACTGTTGTCGATGTGAGTCAAGGTAAAAATGTTTCAGAGAGGCATCACACTATTTTGTAGCTCTGTGCACATTTTTCGCTGCCGCGCGTCTCTAATTGCGAGAGCAGCTCGGCCTAAAGCTCGTCAAGATTTATATTCACACTATATTAAAAATTGTATTAAAGTGGGTGTAAACTCTGCAAAACAGCCGTGCTAACGAGGAATGAAGATACAAAATCGTATACATACATACATAATTGTGCAAATTCGATGTTGAGTTAATGTTTTAGTTTTAATTTGGTTTTCAAAACTCTCTGTTGTACCAAAACCCAAAGCAACCTGCATACTAGGAAGTCATACCAATTACACTGTTCACCCATTAGTGGCTGCCGTGCCAAATTGGGAACACCTAATTATTGAGGGCCAGAGAAGAAAAACTGTCAAGCTTAATTTCTCAAATTTTTATTATTTTTCTTATGGGGTCTATACACAGTGCGTCTGACTCGCGAGTCATCTGTGTACGTGTTGACTCGCCGTGTCACAGCAAAATATCAAACTAATTTTGATTTTCTTGAGTCAATGCTAGAGTCATGTCGGTGTAACTACTACATGCAAATTTTCACTAATACACCTAAACTGACTCTTGAATCAGACTCATCGTGTATAGACCCTATTACACCCAATAAACACAACGGATTCGCCTCGAATTCGCGTCGGATTCGCTTTCTCTGATTATATTATCGCGGCGATATATCGGCGAATCCGAATTCGTAGGCATGTCACCTATCACTAGCGATTCGAGAATTTGTTCATTCTCGCATCGCTGGCGATTCGAATTTTTTATCATTAGCGATTCGAGAATTTTTAATTTCTCTGATCGTTGGCGATTCGAAAATTTGTTCATTAACGATTCGAGATTTTTTTATAAATGGCGTTTCGAAAAATTAAAAGTTCAGAATTTTGTTTACTGGCAATGGGTTAAATCCGTATAAAATAATGCAAAACATTTAAAATATTTTTATAACAACTATAATGATTTTTTAGTGCAAAACAACTTAAAAAAGTAGAAAAAAATGATATCGCGAAAATTGATTTACTCGAACTTGCCGCGAACCCGAGGCGAGTCCGAGAAATTACATTCGCGAAAATCTGCTTTCGCGAACTCGCCTCGAATTCGCCGCGATATCATCCTCGCGTCTGTGTTTATTGGGCATTCATACTATGTATGTATGTACATATATCAGACATATCATGCTGAGCTAGCAATGACGTATTTAATGATAATTATAATCGAGTACACAAAAAATAAAAAAAATATTGAAATAACGTCAGTAAATTCGGCACGTGTACAAAAGACAAAATGATAAAAAATATTCTATAACCGTATGTATACATACATACATATGTAGTAAGTACATGAGCTCAGCCATGTATGCTACTTAGAAAGCGTGTAGGAAGGTGGAGAATTTCGGCACGGTTTAAGTCTAAATATGTAAATTAATCATATCCAAAAAAAGTGAAGCTACATATACCAGAAATCTCCAACTTATTATTTGTTAAATTCACACCTCTACCCGATTTATCACAAAATCAACTAAAATTATACCCATGTATGTATGTAAATAGTGGCCGCTATGATGTAGTGGTTACAGTGCTCGCCTGTCATACCAGAGATCCCGGGTTCTAACCCCAGTCCTGACAAACGCCAAACAAGTTTTTTCTAATTAACTCTAACCCAATTATTGGGGTTTTAGAAATAGCGGTCACCTCTCGGCACCCTCCGAGTGTATTTCTGCCATGAAAAAGCTTCTCACAAAAAAATGCGTTCGCCGTTCGGAGCCGGCATAAAACTGTAGCTCCACCCAATTAGTAGGAAAAACAAAAGGAGCACACCTCTAATTGGGAGAGAAGCTCGGCCATAAAACTCTGCAGAGTTATAATAGCGCCATTGTATTATATTATTATTATGTACATAGGAAAATACATAAAGTAGTACTTAGATATGTATAATTATGAACTACATACCTAACAAATCTGCTTCAGCTTAAAAAGGCTTAAGTAATTATTTATACAAATGAGGTCTCTGGCCGTGGCTGTGCACCTCAACACCGATGCGTAATAATGTATTCTGTTAGAATGAATGAAATCAAGGATGATTAGAATAAGACTTAAGAGACTTATGTTGCGATTATTATCTTAAAGGTTACCAGCCAACTTCCGCATTACGGTAATATACATAAATAAATTTTAGGTTTGAAGCAGGTATTCATGTACATACATACATATGTATATATTTATTTTTACTTTTTGACTTATTTAGGCATTCAGTCATGTGTCTGTTTGCACATACATTTGGCCGCTTTCGTATTGAAGGCTCTACGACGGCGTTTTTTTTTACATCAAGAACGTCATTTGAGAAGGGTTTTCATATAAAAAAAAGTATTTTTTTATTTTTCTTTTTTTTTTTCTTTTTTCTTTTTTTCTTTTTTTTATTTTCTTTTCCTTTCCTTTTTTTCTAATTTTTTTAAATATATTTTTATGTTCTTAAAATTCGCTTGCAGTAATTGCCTTAATTTGCAAATAGAATGCATTTAAATGCAGTAAACATCTACCTATGTATGTACATATAATGTTTTGGCTTTTGACTTGTCAATGATTGATAAGAATACAATGTTTCTGTCATATAGGTAATAAATTTTTAATTAAAAACCGACTTACTTCGCATTTGTGATAAGCTAATTTCTTCATACAAAAGCAATCGACCAAATGAATTAAGATTCGTGGAATGGATTTCAAAATGTGTAGGCTACGATTTATGTGCTAAATTTGCCTCTTAACAACAATGTTTGCGCACAAGGTTTTCTCTGCTTCCAACGGGAGGGTCGAGGTTAATGTTCAACTAGAACCTTCGCTCTCGATGAATATATAATTCAATGAGCTACGTTATTGTGTTGTTTTTTATAATTAGAAACGTTTTTTAAACTTCAAAAAAGAAGACTAATGGCGTTTTCTTTTCTCGAAATAATGTTGCCCTGTTTGATTTTCTTAGCCATTTTGTAAGTTTGTCTGGTCCTTTCACCAAATATTGACCTCTAACTAAGTAAGAGTACACCCTTATCTACAAATTCAGCCATTTTATAGAAAGTCAGGATACGTAATTCGATAATTGGGATTTAGGAGGGCAACATTTTTTCGTAGAAAAGAAAACGCCATTAGTAGATGCTACCTACAAAAACATCACACAGCCAGAGTTCAATAAACTAAAAAGTATGAAAAGTATTAAAAAAATTTGCTTTGAAGTATGTATACATACATATGTATGTATGTACAAATTATTATCTACTAATATTTGCATCATATGATGAAATAACTGAAAACATTAGCAAAAACCGGTTAATAAGCATAACTAAGTACTTTCTTACTAATCTGGATTTGTGCTATTAACTCCACATGTACTATGTCATCCAAAAGATGTTTTCAAATAAAAAACATAAACAATTAATACGAAAAATTCTCTAAACTAACCGTCCATATGATTCATTTTTATTGTTTTATAACTAAGTTTGTACTTAATTGTTAAGATGAATTTCCGGTTTGCTTTACGAAATACGCAAACCTAAAAGCTTCTCTTGCGAAATGTTCTCTCTGTACATTATTTTGCATTTAAACTGCCGATTAAGATAATCAAGCACATAAGTAAATATCGAGCGTTACCCTCTCCACGGCTTTAACATTTCCTGCTGGGTACTGACTGTTACGTTTATGTGTTAGGGTTACGTGATGTGTAAATGCGGTCAAAATTTATCTCTTTAATTGTTATGAGCGCTGCTTAAATTAAATTGCATAGCCATAGACCAATAAACGGGAAATCAAACAAAAACAATAAAACAAAAATTAGTCTCAAACAGAAATTAACGCTTAAAGTTAATTAAAGTTACATTATTCCAAACTATAACACACTATCTGTTGTCTTCATTCATGCGTTCGAGCTCATTCAGTGCACTCTCACAAACATCACGGTACGCCTAAGGCAATTAGACTTGCCTCATGGTGGGTTGTTGTAGCTAAAAATGGCATTTTATTACACATAAAACCACATAAGTAAGCTTTGTATAGAATTTTGCTGGAAACTCTTTTAACGAAGTTGTTTTAAACACATACGTGCATACACATATTCCAATTATATTTTAGTTCAGTAAACCGATTTGCTGCTCCCAGCTGTTCTCACACTACAGATGATCTACATAGCTAGCGTATCGTATCCTAAATAAGACTAAAACACATTAAGGCAAGTCCAGCTAAAATTTTCTCAATTTTTATGAAGCTTTCATCGAAAAAATGAAAAATAGTATATATGTACATCAGGCGCGGATCCAGGATTTCGGCAAGGGGGGGGTATTGAAAAAATTTTTTTTGGAAGATGTTTTCTAAGGGCAGACGCTGGTGAAAATATGGACTAATACCACCTACTATTATTATTCTATATACTAGTTGCACCATTTCCCGCACCTTAAAAACACCAAACTCAAAACCCTCCAAATTAACAATATGTATGTCATCACATAAAGTGCAGGAGATTTCAATTGAAGTTCTAAATAACATGTATAACGTACATGTATTTAATAAATTCATAAATTAAAAAGCCGGAATATGCGGGTGTTACGCCTTCAGATGGATCTGAAGCTACTTTATTATAAACTTGACCACTGCGCGACACCTAGTGAAGGGTAGCAGTTATTATATGATATAATTTGAAGCGAGAGGTCGCTACTGCGTGTTCTAAATTTTCAAACGTGCAACCAAAGAACGTATATTGTATAAGAAGGGAAAATTCGGTATTTTGGACGAGTGAGGTGGAAATCGTTTAGTCAAAAAAAGATGATGACTTCGCGAGTTGCCTCCCATCATTCTTCAAGCTCGAATTCGTTTGTTTTTCGCGGGGAAAAATAAATTAATTTTGACATTTCTTTTGCTTGACGTTTAGTTATTATTTCTATTCATACTCTACCGCCACTGAAAAGATGCAAAGATGGTTGAAAATGAGCCGGGCTGCAAATTTTAGAATTTTATAAAAACCTTGATCTGATGAAAAGCTCTGTTGCCACTTTTTTATCCTTTGTTGAAACATTACTGTCGATACTTAAAACCACAAATCAATTTACTAAATATTGTGAACACCTTGTAATATGTAGAGAGCTTAAACTTTGATTTATTTACCTAAGTATGGCATCATTTAATTTACTAAAAGATACATACATATTTATTTCGATAAAAACGTGGATTTGAACGAAGCAGTACTTTGCAAATTCAAAGCACTTCTTTCACCTCCATTTTGAGAAGAAAATTCGATGAAATCACACGAACAAGTAAGATTTCTTAATATCTTTCAATATACAAATTTATTGAATTTATTATACATAACTATTCTTAGATATTAAAACTTTGCGTATGGATTCAATAAACGCTTGTTAAAATATTAGCTGTGTTTTCGTCGAAAATGAGTTGCAGCAATTTCAATTTTATGAATGAATCTCTTGTAGTATTTTAACTTCGTACTCGTTTTAATTCTTGTTTTTGGTGGTTGATTGGATTGTATAGTACGCGCTTATTGTATTAGATTTAATTCCTCTAAATTTCGGGTATTTTCTATTTAACTATAAGTTGTAATTGCATGTTATTATTGCCTACAAGGACAACTATTTTAATGAACTGATTCAATTGTACCTGTTTTACCTTGTGGATATGTGCATATAAAATATAATCTGAAAATAAATGTCGAGTTTTGCCTTTGGACAGCTAAACCCATCCAACCATTGCTTTTGGAATGATAGTTTTCCTTGATCAGTTTGGGAAATTTGGGCGCAGAATCTATAAAGGCATTAATTTGAGATCTATGATAAACCACAAGGGGGAGGGGGGGGGGGGGGGTTGAACCCCCAAAACCCCCCCGTGGATCCGCCACTGATGTACATATACCATAACAGCACTGAATTAAAACAAAAGTCCCCTAAAACCAGGTATTTCCCAAACAAAAAAAAAAGAAAAACAAAAGCAATCAACAGCAACCAGAAATAAACTATTTATCTATGTACCTGTAAAGTGTACAATTTTAATTATGAATTATTTTTAATACTCTTACGCATTCTTTTTCTGATTTTTCATAGCTATCGCTCCGAATGTAAAGGAATTAATAAATCTAATTTTGTTTGAGTTACGCTTAGCATTTGTTCTAAAACATATTTTACTTATACATAAATGTATCGAGAACATTCCAACATCAAATCTTACGCTGCATTTCAATTGACAATTAATTGATTAATTAAATTATTAAGTAGTGAGACATGAATGTATTTAGATAATTAAATATGGCAACGCAGAGTGACAACGAAAATTGGCATTCACTTAATATGTGCAACACTGTTTTAACGATTACTCTTTTGCTCAAACTAGTTACTACACCTTTTTCAGTTTATATTCAGAAAGTTGCAATTGATATTCAGAAAATTAAAATTCATATTCAGAATTTCCATTTCATATTCAGAAAATTACAATTCATAT
This sequence comes from Urophora cardui, assembly GCA_960531455.1. Lineage (NCBI taxonomy): Eukaryota > Metazoa > Arthropoda > Insecta > Diptera > Tephritidae > Urophora > Urophora cardui. The sequence goes on along the minus strand of OY482672.1, from coordinate 31,640,772 downwards.
TCAGAATTTCCATTTCATATTCAGAAAGTTGCAGTTCATATTCAGAAAATTAAAATTGATATTCAGAAAATTACAATTGATATTCAGAAAATTACAATTAATATTCAGAAAATTACAATTCATATTCAGAAAGTTACAGTTCATATTCAGAATTTCCATTTCATATTCAGAAAGTTGCAATTGATATTCAGAAATTTACATTTCATATTCAGAAAGTTACAATTCATATTCAGAAGCTTCATTTCATATTCAGAAAGTTACAATTGATATTCAGAAAATTTAAATTGATATTCAGAAAATTACAATTGATATTCAGAAAATTGAAATTGATATTCAGAAAATTAAAATTGATATTCAGAAAATTACAATTGATATTCAGAAAATTACAATTGATATTCAGAAAATTAAAATTGATATTCAGAAAGTTGTTCAGGTACTTTTTTATACTTTGCATTCAAGGAAAATCTAACATGTTGGATGCATTGTATAGCTTCACATAAATGTAGGCTTTATGTATGTCGGACTTTTGGAAAAACTGATTGGAACTGGTCTGCTGTGAGCTTTCGCGGCTTTTTACCGCCGGCACTTTGTTTTTCCAGTCTTCCACTTACAGCCCAAGTGTAGGCCGTTTTGTAGGCGATGCCCAGCGATTTGGCTAGGGTTGGCCAATCCTCCCCTTTGTTAGCGACATTGACAATGCGCTCCCTGTCCATCAAGGAGTAAGACTTGTAATTGCTCCTTTCAATATCTTCGGTGTCTGGAAAAAAAAGAAAAAAAAAAATGAATTGTTAAAAAAGGTTCTGAAAAACCTTACTCAAGTTTCAAATACTTACCATCAATTGAAGCTCTGCATATTGCGCAGAGCTTGGGAATTGCCATGAGCAGCACATATGTATGTATCTATTATATAAAAATGAATGTGTGTGTGTGTGTATGTGTGTGTGTGTGTGCGTTATTTATGGACTCCCAAAGGAATCAACCGATCTTTGTGAAATTTTCACAGTAGAGTCATATGGTATATGCGCTGGTGATAGGGTATACAGACTTTCGGAAAAGTGGGAACTTCCCGGAATATGGGCCCAAATGTGGACCCAGAGTGACCCAGCTGCTCTCCAAGATATGGGTCAAAGCATGAACCGGAATGACCCCTGAATGCTTCCGAGCGATATTGGGATCAAATGAAAGGTGCTGAGCATGCCTTCAACATAGATTTATTTTCATTGCGATGCCTAGGCCGGGTCCCGAGATATGGGTCAAAACGTGGACCCGGATGACCTCTGAATATTTCCGAGCGATATTGGTAGCAAAGGAAAGCTGTTGAGGAGGACTTCAACAAAAAGCTCTTTAAATAGTTACACCTAGGCTGCTCTCCAAGATATGGGTCAAAGCATGAACCGGAATGACCCCTGAATACCTCCGAGCGATATTGGTAGCAAATCAAAGGCGTTGAGCAGGGCTTCAACCTACAGCTTTCCCAGAAATGGCTCAAATAGTGGGCCCAGATGGTGATGGATGGTCTCGGTAATGTAAAGATAAAGGTAAAGGTAAAATTAAAGGAAAGGGAAAGAGAAAGGTAAAGGTAAAACTAAATGAAAAAGAAGAAAGAGAAAGGGAAATGTAGAGGGAAACCCTCATTATAACATAAATTTTGCGTCGCTGCGAAGCGGGACGGGTATCTGCTAGTACAATATAAAATTTACACTCGTACAGTGAAATTTTCTGAATATCAATTGTAATTTTCTGAATATCAATTTTAATTTTCTGAATATCAATTGTAATTTTCTGAATATCAATTGTAATTTTCTGAATATGAATTTTAATTTTCTGAATATGAATTTTAATTTTCTGAATATCAATTGTAACTTTCTGAATATGAAATGAACATTCTGAATATGAAATGCAACTATCCGAATATGAATTTTAACTTTCTGAATATCAATTGGAACTTTCTGAATATCAATTGTAATTTTCTGAATATTAACTGCAATTTTCTGAATATCAAATGGAATTTCTGAATATCAATTGTATTTTTCTGAATATCAATTTTAAATTTCTGAATATGAACTGTAACTTTCTAAATATGAATTTTAATTTTCTGAATGTGAAATGGAAATTCTGAATATGAATTTCAACTTTCTGAATATGAAATGGAAATTCTGAATATGAATTGTAATTTTCTGAATATCAATTTTAATTTTCTGAATATAAATTGTAACTTTCTGAATATAAACTGAAAAAGGTGTAGTGTGATTAGAGATCACAAGATCAACAGTAAGATAATTAAATATGTATACATAATTGTAAGAATAGTTAAAAATAACAGACAAGAGTTCAATCCTAACTTTATTCTTAAGAGTGCGTTTCGGTGAACCGAGCAACGTCATATACATGTGTGTACATATGTATAATGCGCTTAAAGTTGCATAAATATAATAAATAATTAGGGGATTCACAAAGTGTCATAAAGTCATATGTCATATTAAAAAAATATTGTACGGAAATAGTTATAAATCACTTTTTCGAAGCCCTGTGAAGAAATAAGCAAAAAACAGCTAATCAAATACCACGATCCGAAAACATATCGTGCATAGTTGTATTTATTTAATACACACACAGCATAGGATGCAACAACAAAATATTATGACTTATGACGATATGACGTAAAATATGACAGGTTGTGAATCCCCTAAATATATATAGTAGTAATGTGTTGTGGAACGAATTTCCGTCATCCCTTGTCAAGTTTGATTTGGTTATAAATCGGTTTCGGTTATGCGCCATTTTCATGAGTGTCAAGTTAGCGAGGCACCCCTGGCATATCGGATCCGGAGGGGGTGCATATTTAGTCCCTATTTAATCCCTAATTAATCCCGCAAAAATTAATTTTTTCCCTCAACTGCTTCACGGAATTTTGGGGTGCCTCGCTAACTTGATATCAAGTTAGCGAGGCACCCTGTAAAAACTGTCTTAGACATGAGATATCGGAAACGGGTTTGTGGCTTAATTAGTCCCTAATTAATCCCGCAAAAATTAATTTTTTTGCTAAAATATTTTTTGAGTTTTTTCCAAAGTATGTCCGTGTCAAGTTAGCGAGGCACCCTAATAAAATTTTGAGATATCGAAATCGAACTTGTGGCAAAATTAGTCACTAATTAATCCCTAATTAATCCCGCAAAAATTTATTTTTTCCCTCAAATATTTATGGATTTTTTGTACCCGTGTATATCGATGTCACCTTAGCAAACACCCTAATGAAATTTTGTGATATCGAAATCGGACTTGTGGCATAATTAGTCTCTAATTAATCCCTAATTAATGACACAAAAATTAATTTTTTTCCTCAACTGCTTCTCGGAATTTTGGGGTGCCTCGCTAACTTGACATGTCAACTTAGGGAGGCACCCTATAAAAACGTCTTAGACATGAGATATCGAAATCGGGCTTGTGGCTAAAATAATCCCTAATTAATCCCTAAACAATGACGCAGAAATTAATTTTTTTGTTCAAATATTTTTCGAGTTTTTTACCAAAGTATGTCCGTGTCAAGTTAACGAGGCACCCTAATAAAATTTTGAGATATCGAAATCGGACTTGTGGTAGAACTAGTCACTAATTAATCCCTAATTAATCCCGCAAAAATTAATTTTTTCCCGCAAATATTTATGGATTTTTTGTACCCAAGTATGTCCGCGTCACCTTAGCGAAACACCCTAATGAAATTTTGTGCTATCGAAATCGGACTTGTGGCATAATTTGTCCCTAATTAATCCCTAATTAATGACACAAAAATTAATTTTTTTCCTCAACTGCTTCTCGGAATGTTGGGGTGCCTCGCTAACTTGACATGTCAACTTAACAAGGCACCCTATAAAATCGTCTTAGACATGAGATATCGAAATTGGGCTTGTGGCTAAATTAATCCCTAATTAATTCCTAAACAATGACGCAAAAATTAAATTTTTCCCTGAAATTTTTTTGGTTGTTTTTGTACCCAAGTATGATATCGAAATCGGCATGTCAACTTAGCGAGACACCCAAAAATTCCACATGCCACAAGTCCGATTTCGATATAATAAAATTTCATTAGGGTGTTTCGCTAAGGTGACACGGACATACTTGGGTACAAAAAACCAAAAAAATTTCAGGGAAAAAATTAATGTTTGCGTCATTGTTTAGGGATTAATTAGGGATTAATTTAGCCACAAGCCCGATTTCGATATCTCATGTCTAAGACGTTTTTACAGGGTGCCTCGCTAAGTTGACATGTCAAGTTAGCGAGGCACGCCAACATTCCAAGAAGCAGTTAAGGAAAAAAATTAATTTTTGTGTCATTAATTAGGGATTAATTAGGGACAAATTATGCCACAAGTCCGATTTCGATATCACAAAATTTCATTAGGGTGTTTCGGTAAGGTGACGCGGACATACTTGGGTACAAAAAATCCATAAATATTTGAGGGAAAAAATTAATTTTTGCGGGATTAATTAGTGACTAATTTTACCACAAGTCCGATTTCGATATCTCAAAAATTTATTAGGGTGCCTCGCTAACTTGACACGGACATACTTTGGTAAAAAACTCGAAAAATATTTGAACAAAAAAACTAATTTTTGCGTCATTGTTTAGGGATTAATTCGGGATTAATTTAGCCACAAGCCCGATTTCGATATCTCATGTCTAAGACGATTTTATAGGGTGCCTCGTTAAATTGACATGTCAAGTTAGCGAGGCACCCCAAAATTCCGAGAAGCAGTTGAGGAAAAAAATTAATTTTTGTGTCATTAATTAGGGATTAATTAGAGACAAATTATGCCACAAGTCTGATTTCGATATCGCAAATTTTCATTAGGGTGTTTCGCTAAGGTGACGCGGACATACTTGGGTACAAAAAAACCAAAAAAATTTCAGGAAAAAAATTAATTTTTGCGTCATTGTTTAGGGATTAATTAGGGATTAATTTAGCCACAAGCCCGATTTCGATATCTCATGTCTAAGACGTTTTTATAGGGTGCCTCGTTAAGTTGACATGTCAAGTTAGCGAGGCACCCCAAAATTCCGGGAAGCAGTTGAGGGAAAAAATTAATTTTTGCGGGATTAATTAGGGATTAAATAGGGACAAATTATGCCACAAGTCCGATTTCGATATCACAAAATTTCATTAGGGTGTTTCGCTAAGGTGACACGGACATACTTGGGTACAAAGAATCCATAAATATTTGAGGGAAAAAATTAATTTTTGCGGGATTAATTAGGGATTAATTAGTGACTAATTTTACTACAAGTCCGATTTCGATATCTCAAAATTTTATTAGGGTGCCTCGCTAACTTGACACGGACATACTTTGGTAAAAAACTCGAAAAAATATTTGAACAAAAAAATTAATTTTTGCGGGATTAATTAGGGATTAATTAGGGACTAATTAAGCCACAAACCCGATTCCGATATCTCATGTCTAAGACAGTTTTTACAGGGTGCCTCGCTAACTTGATATCAAGTTAGCGAGGCACCCCAAAATTCCGGGAAGCAGTTGAGGGAAAAAATTAATTTTTGCGGGATTAATTAGGGATTAAATAGGGACTAATTATGCACCCCCTCCGGATCCGATCTGCCAGGGGTGCCTCGCTAACTTGACACTCATGCCATTTTCACTATCTTCTTTCGTTCGAAGATGGCACATAGCCAAAACCGGTTTAGAACCAAATCAAACTTGGCAAGAGATGACGGAAATTCATTTCACAATACATCGCAATCCAACCCTGTCGGAAAAAGAAACATCAGGAAAGAAATATATATGTATACTAGATGAGTTTTTTCTAAGATCTTCCCTCCGGCCACAGAATATGAAAATAGGATGTTGTAGGATAACTAAGCTGATTTTTATTTTTTTTTAGAAAGAAAACTGAGTGGGCTACTCCAAAAACAGCGATTTTTTTTTAAATTCCATGATAGGTTTAGATTCATATATGAAAAAACCACAGAATTAAAAATAAAAAAACAAAAGATATATATTCTCATGTAAAATTAACGACTAAATCTAATGGCGTACTCAGTTTTTTAGTGCGAGCCATAGGAAGGTACCAAGATCGCCTAAAGTGGAATTTTATTTTTTCTAGTCACGGATTTTCAAGTTTGGACCCTGGCATTTTCAAGTAATCAGAATCCGAAGCTTCTATGTTGATGTTTTGACTTTAAAAAAACGAAGAAACAAAAAACAACCAATCGCAGTATATCAGCACTTTTAGCTTATTTATTTATTTATAAGCATTTTATGGGGAACAGTTGACATTTAGTTAACTGCATGTCGACCATTTCCGTATATCAGGTTTAACACAAGAAAAAGCAGAAAAAAAGATAAACATACATACATACATATGTATGTACATATGTGGCATTTAAATAAATATCAGCTTGAGTCATGCCACAGAACAAACAATATACAGAATGCGCACTTCATACAAATTTATTTTTCTTCGCCGGACGTGATATTGCGACCCGCACCAGAGCAGAGCAGTTAACATCACGTCCACTATGAATAACATGACGACCCGCACCATAGCAGAGTAGTTTACATTTAGTTTAATGTTAAATATTACGACAAAGATGTTGATATGTTATTCGCATACAAATCCATGTCCAAATGTACAGCCATATCTACATACCCTGTGCGGAAAATCTCCAGTTCATAACTAGCGCGCAGCTAGTAAATTTTTCGACACTCCTAATGCGAGAAATCTCTTTTGCATGTTAGCAAATGACTAATTTAACATGGCGATGTCATTGGCGTAGGCATGGGTAACACTGCGCTGCGCGGCGCAATTGCGCTGACACCAACCCTGGTGTTATTGCGCTAACTCCGATTTGGGAAATGCGCCAACTCAATATAGCGCCAACTCAATGTAGCGCCAACTCAATGATGCGCTATTGCAATATAACACTGACTCAATTTCGTGCGCTAACACCAGCTCCAATATAGCGCTAGTGTAAAATGGCGCAACCACAACGCCAATAACAGCATCATAGTATATGTATACGTATGACAACGTCACAATTATGTGTGCTTGATAGTGATCTAAGTGACTCTAATTTCCAGCATATTTTCACATATATACGGAATATTTTTCCAAATGATTATGAAAATTAAAATTAATTGTGCCCTCGTATATGTAAGCAGAATTGCGCCAAAAGAAATAAAACGGGGATGGTAAACAGTAACAAGCGAAAAAATGTTATTTATCGATTATTCGATGACAATTGCGCTAAAGGTGTTATTGCGCCAGTACCGTGAGTTGGCGCCACGGTTGGCGCTGGCGTTATTGTATCAGCGCCAAAAAAATTGCGCCATTACCCATGGCTACATTGGCGGTGTCAATTATTCACTGCTGTATTACCTATTCGATAGTTCTGAACTAGTTAAAAATTCCTACAAATTCTACAATTTTACACTTAAGTACAGCATTTGACACACTTAAAGTAAGTAGCGCGATGGTACAGTTTTAACGCGTTTGACTTTCAATCTGGCGAGTGCGGTTTCAAATCCAGTCGATGTCAAGGCGAATGATATATACATATATGTTTTTAAATTAATTTTTTTTATTTATTTATTAAATATAAAATAGTACAAAAATAATTAAAAAGTAATAAAACAAAAAAAAAAAAAACAAAAATAAGCCCGAGGGATCGAAAAAGCATAACTAGGGGAACATTTCATTAAGTGAAGATACAAATTTTACATACTCTTTGTACAAGATGCTTCACTAACAATCTGAGAATAGTAATTATATGCAAAGCCGACGGCAAATGAACTGACGTCTCTTTGGCACCTTTTCGTTAGTTCTGAACCAGCAATTGTGTTCACTAGTTATTGATTTCTCTGCAGGGCACATATCCATATCCATGTGTACATATCACACCCTAAATCATAAAGTGACACAACTCAAATTTTTTCGAAATCGGGTTTCTTTCATAAATCGGTACACGGAATATATTTCTAGCGACTGCCAAAAAATCGGCTCCATCGAAATCTTTGTGGCCTTTTCCCATATCATTGCCTATAAAAAAGGAAAGTTTTTTGGCTCTCCTGATAATTTTTGAATTTTGAGTTGTGCCACTTTATGATTTAGGGTGCGATATGTACATAGGTATATAGCGGCACAAATATCTAACACCGCTACCTAATAAAAACGCAAGCCGCCAATTAACGCACGTACGCAAATTTTTCATATGTTGGTAAATTTTTTTTGCAAACAATCACTCACAATGTTTAGATTCAACTGTCACACAAAACAAAAATTGGGAGTCGAGTTTGCTTAATACATACGCGGTTCAATTTCGGTTACTCCCATGCAAATTGTATGGACATGAGCAATTTTTGACAGTAAATTGATGGCGTGCGTCGATATTAGGTAGCGTAGTAAAACGCCACGAGGAACATGCGAAAATGATCGTGGTAAACGAAGTAGTTTAACAGCGTCGGTCGAACAAAAGCTATGCTAGTTAGCAGAGACAGCGCTGCTTGCGATCTACCCTTGTACCCTCACCGCTCATGCCTTGACTTCAAATTTAAAGCTACTCGTCATGCGCATTCTGTATATTGTTTATTCTGTGGTCATGCTTTCTTTTTAATAAACTTTTATATGCGCAAATATCATCATATGTATGTACTTATGCATTTCTGGGAAAAAAAACAAAAAAAAAATGTATGTCTACTTACATATCGCACGTTTTATGCAATAGGGATTTAAATCGAAAAAAATTTTTTTTTTTGGGGAAAACGTAAACAAACTTTTATAATTCCAAATAGTTTCCTTCTACGGCTAACTACAAAATCACTTTTATTTACGCCATTTTTATCTTTTTGAGTATTTTATAAGACTAGACTCAAAGGCATGACCCAGTTATTGAAATATATGGCAAAATCCCAGAAATCGAAAATTTCGAGTTAAATCCCTATTGCATAAAACGTGCGATATGTACATTAGACCGTATCGCAAAAAATAAAGTTCGCCGTACGCCCCCCCATATGATGTCTTTTTGGAAAACATTTCCGGAAAATTTTTAAATTTTTTTTTGGACGCCGCTAGATGTCGCTAAAATTTATTTTTCTCATATCTTCGGTATTTATAATCCGATCTCTAAGTTTAATACAGAAATGTCTTTGGCTTGTAGGGCGGCTTATACTGTAGAATATTATTAACCCTATGTGCGCCATTGGGGTCACTACCACCCAGTACTTAGTTTATACCACCCTAATGTACCTTTTTTACGTCTGCATGTTAAACGTAGTCAAAAATCATTAATCTTTTGCAAAAGAAGTATTTCGATCGCTTCCGCAGAACTCGAAATAAAACACGTTCAACATCCCGAGGAATATAGGTTTGTCGGTTCCTTTGGTCTTTTAGGTTAATTTTACAGAAAAATTTTCTGAGGAGACCCATAGTAAAATTTTATGCCAAATAATTTTCTAGAACATTTTAACCCTCTAGCGACCTTAAAAATACTATTTTTCCTGATTTTCTAAAAAAAGGGGTCAAAATAACCCTTTATTGGCGGTGATAGAGGGTTAAAATGTTCTAGAAAATTATTCGCCATAAAATTTCAGTAGGGGTCTCCTCAGAAGAAATCTTTGTAAAATGAACCTAAAGGACCAAAGGAAGCGAAAAACATATATTCCACGGAATGTTGAACGTGGTTTATTTCGGGTTCTACTGAAGCGATCGAAATAATTCTTTTGCAAAAGATTAATGATTTTAGACTACGTTTAACATGCAGGCATAAAAAATTGCATTAGGGTGGTATAAAATAAATACTGGGTGGTAGTAACCCCAATGACGCACATTGGGTTAATAATATTCCATAGTATAAGGCGTCCTTTCAAGCCAAAGACATTGGTGTATTGAACTCTGAGATTGGACTATAAATACCGAAGATATGAGAAAAAAAAATTTTAGCGACATCTAGCGGCGTCCAAAAAAAAAATAAAAAACTTTTCCGGAAATGTTTTCCAAAAAGACATCATATGCGGGGGCGTACGGCGCACTTTATTTTTGCTTCCCTATAACGCGAGACGGCCTAATGTACATACATAAATATTAAGTTAAAAATGGATTCAATGAATTAAATACGTTTGTTTGATTGAATGTAATTTCGGATATCGATGCCTTACTTTCTCAACCTCGTATCTTAAATAAGGAAACTTTTCAGAAAACAAAAAACACTGTTTATTTTTTTTACCGTCGTTTTTTATGTAAAAATTTTAATGCAATTATTAAGACATGAATTATAACTATGTGCACAATTAAAAATTATATACTTATCTATGTTCGTTTAGGCATAAAACGAATTTTTTAAGATACGAGTTTGCTGCATTAACGATAATTTCATTTTTGAAACTTGATTTATAAGTTGCTCGTTTGCTGCACTTATATGCATACAACGAAGGTACTTCAAAACTATTAAATAAAAACAATATTTTGCTTAAATTCAATGTTTTATTTGTTAGAGGATATTATAAAAAAAAAACAAGTAAGGAAGCCTAAGTTCGAGTGGAATCGAGCATTAGATACTCAGCTGTATGCTATCATTGTTTGTTTGCGTTTGAGGGAAATACGATGTGATTTATATAAAGCGAGTGCTGCACAAAATAGGCGTAGTTACGCCTATTTTCAAAATTTTTATCAGTCATCCAACTAAGCATATGAATATTATTCTTTGTGCAACATTTCATTCCTTTATGACTTCGTTACAAAGATATCACGTTACAAATTCCTAAAGGGGTTTCCAGAAATATATTTGTTGAAAAGTAGGCGTGGTCATAAACCGATTCCGCAAAATTTTTGAGCATGTATTACCACAAGTTATTAAAGTGTACAAACTGATTTTCGTCATAACATCTCAATTATTTGTAGGGTTATGGGCTCAGAAATCTCGTACATTCCTGCTTCTAAAAGTAGGCGGTGCCACGCCCATTTTCCAAAATTTTTGTGTTTTTTATTTTATGTCCATAGATGGACTCCTTCCATAAAATTTCAATGATATATCTTTATATTTTACAGAGATATCGCTTAAAATGTTTTTATTAGGTCACTTTATAAGACCCATATATAAAAGTGGGCGTGGTCGTCAACCGATTTTGGCAATTTTTCGTCCAAACATTTGCCTAAGCAAGTATATCACGCGTAATAAATTTCATCGATATATCTTCAACGGTTTCTGAGTTATGACTCATACAACTTTCAATGTTTTCCCCTTAATAAGTGGGCGTGGCACCGCCCATTTTCTAAAATTTTTGTGTTTTTTGTTTTTTGTCCGTAGTTGGACTCCTGCCGCAAAATTTCAGTGATATATCTTTATAATTGACAGAGATATCGCTTAAAATGCTTTATTAGGTCACTTTACAATACACATATATAAAAGTGGGCGTGGCCGTCAACCGATTTTGACAATTTTTCCTCCAAACGTTTACCTAAGTAAGTAAATCACGCATACCAAATTTCATCGATATATCTGCTACGGTTTCCGAGTTAGGGCTTGTAAAATTTTACAGTAAAACTTTCAATAGTTGCCACTTAATAAGTGGGCGTGGCACCGCCCATTTTCCAAAATTTCATCAAATTTTTTCATAAGGGCCAGAGCTCAATACGTGGGTAAAATTTTATCACTCTAGCTATATTAGTGGCTGAGATACAAAATTTCCGACTTTTTCTATATAGGAAAAGTGGGCGTGGTCATGGTCCAATTTCGCCCATTTTCAATACCAACCGTCCCAGTCTCGATACCAACTTGCATTCCAAATTTCATCAAAATATCTCAATTTTTGCGCGAGTTAGAGTGTTTACAGACGAACGGACGGGGGATGACAAAACGATTAATACGCCTTTAAATATACATGTACATATATTAAGATAAGAGTTTGACGCAGTTATGAAAAAAGCATTGATTGAGATACCAAGATATTTATTCCTTTTTTTTTTGCTATAGACACAATCTATTGAGATAGGAATTTGTTGCAGTTATAAAACAGAAAAATAGGAATCGTTTGATATGAAAATCTCAAAATCGCATTTTTTTAAGATACGAGGTTGAGAAAGTAAGGCATCGATATGTGATAAATGGATTTGCACTATTTTACAGCTGTGAATTGATGTGACAATTATTACTACATATTTAAGTATTTCTTATACATATTACTTTTTATTGCAAACAAGCGCTATTATTAAAACCCGCAGTTGGCTTTGTGCGATAAAAAAAAAAAATTACAGCGCTATCTCCAACGAGTGCAGCGCTGAAAGTGCGTGTGTACTTTATTAAATACTCTGTTGGAAATTTTATTTACATACATACATACATATGTATTAAAAAAAAGATTACAATTTTGGGTGGTTGATTTGTGGAACAACGAGTAAATTGCATACAATCCATACTCAAATATAGGTACAAATAAACAATGTAAACAATTAGTTTTCGCTCAAAGGGTTACGACCAAATTTTAGTATGAAAGCAGTTTATAAATAGCCTGGGATCTCTTTATTTTTTATTTGTTTGTGCTTCATTTAATATCAATGACTTTATTACTAGCAAAACTCTTTTAACTTCGATGAACTATGGCGTACCATCGTGCTGCTTTATGGCCCAACAAAGGCTTGATTGATACATAAATACTTATAAAGATAGTATAAGTAAGCATGTGCGATATGATTACCAAAGAGAACGAGAGGCAATGAACGAACCACCGCAGCCCGTCGACCAAACTTTCACTTTTTCGTATTGAAACTAGAGTAGTAAAAAAAAAGACGACAATAAATTGTATAAAATTGCACCTAATTGTTTTTGCAATTAAATACATTGTGGAAATTAAATATGTATGACTTAAATAAATAAAGAGAACAGCGAACAAAATATATATGTATGCATGTGTACATAAATACCCACCAAAATGTGTCTTTTGCGCCGAATCATTCCCACTTTCTCATAATCTGAGTAAATTTTTTTCAGTGTAACTAGATTGTTTAGGTGAACTTTTTTTAACTTTTACTTTTATTAACGTCTGTCTTTCTTTCATCCTTTTCTGGCTGAAAAACGTGAACATTACATCCCCTTCCAAGAAAAAAAAAATAATCATAAATCATTAAAAAAAAATATATGTTTTGCTTTTACTGTACAGTTGGACACCATAAATTGTGATTCAAACAAATTACACAATTCAGTGTATAGGCCAATGTGCTGAAATTTTGTGGTATCGACTTAAGTACGTATTGTTATTGTTGATTTTTGTTTTTGTATTTTATTTACATTCTTTACAAGCTGACGTAAAGCCTCTTGGATTCCGCACATAAATGTGAGGAAGCAACAGCTATGAAAAGACGAAAAGTATGCATTACAGGCGCATATTCATTTAGCATAATAAAATAGCAACAAGTTACATCATCAGGGTTGCCAACATAATATTATATATACGTATGTCGTTAGAGTGGTCCCCAAATGCATGGAGAGAAATTGTATATTTATCATATTTCTTCAACCTCAGCTCCCTTAAGTCGAAGATACCACATATGAATAAGTTTTTGTCCCTATCGGAGATGGTTAAGGGCTGTAGCACAGGGATCAAATTTTATATTACCATACGTGACCCTTGGGCGACACACCTTAACCATCTCTGATCGGAACAAAAATTTATATGTGATATTTTCGACTGTGCTGTCACCGATTCAAACACTGAGACCAAAGAAAATCGCTAATTTGATTTTTTAAGGACCACCCTAATGTATTGTACATGCAGAAATAGCCTTAAATTTATATTTTATTAGATGAATTTCAGTGTTTCTCAAAGGTAGTCCGATTCAGAAAAACATTTTTTTAAACACCACCTCAAATTAGTTTAACCTTGCGTAGTTGATTGATCTCCGAAAGAGACCTTGGCGATGCCAAAATAAGGACACAGCTTTCCATAATTTTTTCTTACTTATCATTTCGAGCTCATAAAAATGAAAGCTTAGATTTTCGGGTGAAGAATAAAATTTGAAAAACTCCGACTCTTAGGAAAAAATCAGAAATATTTGCAAAAATATTCCAACATTATGGCAATGATAATAAAACTTTTATGTAGACCTGCATTATAACTAAACATATTGGCTATGTAACCGGCAAAAGTCAAGCCAAGCACGTGAGAAGAGTACAAAAATATTCAATACGCAACACGCGCCTTAAAATATTTATTTAAGTAACTAGCAAGCGATTGCGCCTTGAATAATTTTTTGTTAATTAGTAAGTAATATTTGTAATCACATGGTCGAGCTTGAAGTGTAAATACATAAATATGTAAATATGTACATTACACCGCATCGCAAAAAAAATTCACCGTACGACGCCCACGCCCTCATATTAAGTATTTTTAGGTTAAAATGTTCTAAAGCACCACTGGAAGCAAAAAACATACATATCGCACCCTAAATCATAAAGTGACACAACTCAAAATTCAAAAATTTTCAGGGGAGCCAAAAAACTTTTTCCTACAAGCAATCGTATGGCAAAGGTCGCGTATAATGGTTATTTCTAAGTCAAAAGACACATCTTGTTGAAAAGTTTTTTTTGGTCAATCGCTAGAGATATGTTATATGCGTCCGTTTATGCAAAAAATCTCGATTTCAAAAAATTTTGAGTTGTGTCACTTTATGGTTGAGGGTTTGATATGCATGTATGTGTGTATATTTCTCGGAATGTTGAATGTGTTTAATTTCGTGTTCTACTGAAGCGATCGAAATATGTACTTCTTTAGCAAAAGATTAATGATTTTTGAATACGTTTAACATGCATGCCTAAAAGGTTACATTAAGGTGGTATAAACTAAGTACTGGGCGGTAGTCAACCCAATTGCGCACATAGGGTTAATGCGATTATATAGCAGAAAAAACCGCCCTTTCAAGCTGTATTAAATTTAGAGATCGAACTATAAATACCGAAGATATGAAAAAAAAAATAAGTTTAGCGACATCTAGCGGCGTCCAAAAAAAAAACTTAAAAAAAAAAACGATTTCCGGACATGTTTTCCAAAAAGACATTATATGGAGACTTTTGGACTTTTTTTTGGTACCCATAAGGCGAGACGGCCTAATGTACATATCGCTCATTTGCTGCAAGACCGGCATAAATCAAAAAACATGATTTTTGAGTTAATGATGCAGAATTGTTCGTTATATCATACTTCATGTTGAGTAAAAAATTCATATGAATACCTCTTATATGCTCCGCTTGAGAAGAGAATATGCCGTTATTTCATTTCATCTGTTTCAACTTTTTTTATACGTGAGAACGACATATCTCAGTTGTGCGACTGCTGCCGTCGTGTTAAGATCGTTTGGCTTTCTCAAACAGAGGCATATTTTGTTTTTTCAAGTACACAGCGCTAATTTGAGTTATGACTATCTTGTTGAAAAGTTTCATTTAATTCAAACATGGTATATTACAAAATATGACGTTCTAGTTGATAAAAATACTATCGCCAACATAAGTATTTCGTGATATGACGTTATTACATATAAAAGAATGACTAATAAACCGTCACCATTTTACATTATAACAAAATGTGTCGTTGTTGAATATAGCATTATTAACAGTAACAATAAATTGCTCTCACTAACACAAAATATGATGCTATTGCTGATAAAAAATATAGCTATGTATGAATAAAACGCACGATCACAATAATAAAAGTTGTTGTTTTAGGTTATTTTAAAATGTCAAACTGCAACAGCAGCAAATCATCTTCGAGTTTATCCCGATCATCCTCTTTTTCGGAAGACTTTAGCTCTGTTCAATAACGAAAAATTGTTACGAGTTTTTCCTAAAATATGTCATTTTTGTATGGAGAACTGTCATTTTTTATGAAAAATTCGTAACAATTTTTCGTTATTGAACAGAGCTTTTGACGACTCCGTGGCTGATGCAATATACTGCTCAAAATCACCGCAACAAGAAAGTGATAGTGAGGATAGCAAGACGAAACATGAATCCATTAATTTTTTAATTACTTGAAGTAAAAAGTTAACATTTATCGTTTATGAATTATAACTTAAGATGAAAAGATGTTGAAGAGTTCCTTAATTTCTTAAGTTCAAAAGACTGTTTCTACACTCAGAAAAATAATCATAGTAGTATCAACAGTTTTCTTCTGTTAATCCCTAAATTCGTTAAATTAACAGAAATATGTTTAAGTAGACACATTTAGAGTTATATAAACGTAAACATCTTTTACTTTAACAAATATATCTATTAAAACCTATTTGTTAGTTCAACAGGACTGATCGTCAATTATTAACAGAAATTTTCGTTGATATAACTGAGTCACTGTTAACTTAACCCTAATATCTGTTGCTGTAACCTTTATATTTATTTGTTGATTCAACAAATCATTACTGTTGACTATCAAAAGAAAAAGTATTTATTTTGCCAGCTTTCTCCGTTGTTACTTGTTGCTTTGCTTGCGTGAGTGAGTTTTAATTCACGGATGCTTTTTCGAACAAAGGTAAGTATAATAGCCACTAAAGTTCAATATTCAATATAATGTTGAATGTTGAATTTCGCACTATGCATATGATGCCGTTGGACTGAATTTCAGGTTGATGTCATGGTTTTAAATCGGAGGAGAATATAAAATAGAGAACACAATATAGCAAGCAGTGAAGGTGAAGAAGGTGCCGCAATGGAAAACAAGCGGAGATGAAGCTACATATTTGTACTTAGAAATAGAACGGAGGGAGGATGAAGAGAAAAATGCAAACAAAAGATTTAAAAAACTTGCCAATAGCTCTAAAAATACACATTATAAAGTAATTGTTAGAAATAAATTGCCATGTAAAACACAAAGGGATTTATTTTTAAGTAACAAAATTTCAACTGCGGAAAATTGTTGATTTAACAGCAAAAGTGTTTGGATTCACAGCGATTTTTTGTTTTCAGAGTAGTACAACAATAAAACTGTTAAAACAAAATATCGTCTGTCAATTTAACAGATATATCCTTTGGATGTGATTTGACTGTGGAATCTGTTGTTTTAACCCGTAATCCCGTTGATCTACCAGTATCTTTTCTCTCGGTGTATGAATTATAATTAATTTATGTTTATTTTTGTGATATTCATAAGTACATAATATGTATATATGAAGTTCAAAAGACTGAAAATAAAATGAATTAATACGAACTTATTGTTTTTTTTTTTTCAACAATAATGACACATTATAACTTAAGACACTCTATTGAATATATTTTTGCAACAATAACGTCATTATGCAAAGGAGAGTTGGTTCTTATTCATGAAAAAACCATAAATGGATACTTGGTGTTGATTTTCCTTTATGGATATGTTAAATATATTATACTGAATTGGTTTGTTTTGAATTTGTAGGATTTCCTATTTTCTGTGTAAGATTGGAGTCAGTTGAAAACTTTGAAAGCGTTTTCTGGACAATTGATTTTTTTTACTTATGCCGGTTTTGCAGCAAATGAGCGATATGTTGTACTTATTACACGTAACATTTAGTTTTTAGTCGCACACGCACTATTCAATGAAAATTACATAACTTCATTTTTTTTTTTTTTTTGGTTTACAAAAAAAGTACTTCGGTACTTCTATTCATATATCATTCCTGACCTTTTAAACGTTCAATAGACGTGGATAAAGCCAACGGCAAAATCTAAATTCAAATAAGAAAAGGCAAAAGTGCAAGCGAAAACATTTTCGGTTAAATGAAAACATTTTCAAGTCTGGTGAAACAATTTTCAAGTCACGTGAAACCTTTTTCAAATGAAATGAAACTTTTTTCAATTGAAATGAAACGTTTTTCAATTGAAATAAAACCTTTTTCAATTGAAATAAAACCTTTTTCAATTGAGATGATATTGAAAAGTTTAATTTCAACTGAAAAAGTTTGAAATCAATTGAAAAAGGTTTAACTTCAATTGAAAAAGGTTTCACTCCACTTGAAAGAGTTTTCACTTGACTTGAAAAAGGTTTAATTTGACAAATACTATATCTAGATTATACGTTCATTTGGAAAGAATTAATGGCGTTTTCTTTTCTCGAAATAATGTTGCCCTGTTCGATTTTCTTAGCCATTTTGTAAGTTTGTCTGGTCCTTTCACCAAATATTGACCTCTAACTAAGTAAGAGGGCACCCTTATCTACAAATTCAACCATTTTATAGAAAGTCAGGATATGTAATTCGATAATTGGGATATAGGAGGGCAACATTTTTTCGTAGAAAAGAAAACGCCATAAAACTCACAATATTAATAACAAAGCTGTATTTTAGCAATAAAAGCATTCGCAGACCTGGAATATTAATATTTTTTAATTACATTTTAACATTGCTAGAGTTTGTGTTAATTAATATTAGAGACAAATAATATTTCATGTGAAATTATTTTTAAACATCCATAAAAACGATTCAAAGTAATTTACTTTTGCAGCCCTCTCTCTCTCTCTCTCTCTAGTAGCAATCAACTTTTCCATCTACAATTGCGACAATTTCACTTTTGTTTTAATTTTTCGTTCGAATTTCACTTCGAATGCGGCTAATAAAAGAGTTATTTAGGTACTTATTAAGTACTCAGTTGGCTATTTGGCCTTCATGCCTCAGAAATAAAATCACTTTTCGGTGCTAAAAAATTACGCCATTAAAGTATTAATACTTAAGCAGTAAACTGGCGTAGTCGCTGTTTGTGAAATTATTAAATCCACTGACACAAATTAAAAATGTAAAATGAAAATGAAAAATACAAAAAAGAATATATGAAATACCATAAAGCGATATGAACGCGACTCAAGAGAAAAGAACATTTATGTGGTTACTTATTTGCTTGTATTTAACACATTCGTGCATTTCATAAACTTTTCACGCTTTCTGCATTTGGTTTAAGTGCACTACTTAGCTACCTTAAAGGCCAATTCATAAACGAAATCAAATGATCGTGTGCGACGAAGTTTTGGCTGTAAAAAAATTAAATGTAAGCTTACAAAAAAATACCGTGTATACATAAGTACGTAATATATTGTAACACAGTGGCACTCAAACTATCCACAGTTGGAATATCAATGGCTTTTTCAAATAATATACGGTTCTTTTAAATATTAAATCAGACCCCGCTTATATTGGTTAAAATCTGTTTGACTTTTCTCATTTACTCACGAGATACCCATTACGTTTCTCTGAGATCGGATTCTTTTTTAGAAACCAAATGTTTTTCTTAACTGTTTATAAACGTTCACAAAAAGCCTTAAGGTTGATATGCAGAGAGAGTATTGTCCATTTATACTGGATCCCAGGCCACAAGGGGATGTACGGTAATGAGAAGGCTGTGAGTTAAAAAAGAAGGGCGCAGTTCTCAGAGCAGAACACTCCGTGGACGTTTCGATGCCACTCAGTGAAATTAAGCATACACAGGTAATATATACAGTATATGATGGACCATAAGGCGTGATCGAAAAGGCGTGTAAACAATCGCAGGACTGTAGGGTGTCCAAAATTATATGTAATCGTACAATCCGAAGCTAGCTAAATCGTTATTATACCTCAAAAGGGATGAAGGCAGACTTATGATTTGCGTCCTCATAGGACACGGTCTTTTATCATCACATGCGTTCATAAAAGGACTAGTTGTTGAAAGTGAATGCAGAGGATGCGGATTACACGAGGAGACGGTAGAGCATGTTCTCTGCTCTTGTCCTGCTTTTGCCAGGCGAAGGCTTCGGCTACTAGGGAAAGTCGTATTCAGTGATTTTGAATCGGGTTCCAAAATAGCGGTAAAGAAACTCTTGGTATTCGCTAAAGGGACGGGGTTGTTCGCTCTTCAGTCTCTGTCCAGGCTTTTAATGTGCAGGTGTTCATGTTCAAGAGCTTTTGTGGTAACACTATGGACTCATTCAGTCTATGTAAGGCTATTAATGGCCAGCCAGTTTAACATAACCTAACCTAAGTATTCTCGAACACTTGCTGCTTTATCCACTACCAATACTTACTACGTTCGGAATTAAAATGCGGCATTAGTACATGCAAAAATTTACAAAAAATTTCCCACCATCTTAAAATACATTTTATTCTATTATAAACCATTGCATAATAAGCAGTCCCTACATCCCCAAAGGGGAAAAGAAAATGCTAATAAAAATAGCTGAATAGCTTTTTGCAAAAAAAAAAAAATAAATAAAAAAGGAAATATTTAGGGTAACTATGCCGGTAACCGACCACCCCCCAGTAACCGGACACTTTTTTCTTTTACCGCTTAAAATAAGAAAACTGTTTATTTTTTCTTAATTTTGAAAACTGCAATCGAATTAGCCATTAATTTTAAACAAATTCGCCACTTGGTTTTCGTTTTATTTTCAAAAGAAATCCCTGTGGCATCACATTTAGTTTGCGTGTATGAAGTGAAGTGTGAAAACGTGTGATTTCTTATTTTTTCATAGTGGCGCTTCATTTCTTTCAAGTAAGTTTTTATTAAAATTTATTGACAAAAGTGTTTCAAATGGCGGTTTTCATGCACAATAATGATAAAAATACGTATAACAGCATAAAATCATTAGAAAATGGATTACTGGAACGACAATTAGAGTGTTTTCCAATAACCGGACACTGTGTCCGGTTACTGGAAAGTGTTAAAAAACCTACTATGCCAGTAACCGGACACGCTTTTACTTTAGTATTATATTTAATAATATGTGTTTAAATTTCAATTATTTTCCGAATTAGTTATAAAAATGTGAAAGAAAAGGGGCAGAAGCAGGTTCCAGATAAATAAAGACTTTAGTTGGCGTTAAATGATATTCGGACCAGGTTAGGTTAGGTATTAGTGGCTGCCACCGCTCGTCCAGTGCGAATATCTGGATTTAGGAACATTTTGTGGAATAACATCCGAGAAATATAGAGGGCAAGCAACTGATCCTGACGGAAACATAAGAAGATTTGTCGAAGGAAATAGTGGACAATATTTTCCGCTTGCTACAGTGCAAACACATCTACTATAATTAAGTACCTATTTTAGTAGGCCTCATGACCAGTTGTGATACCACGTGGATCTCTGGATTACACAACATGTAGACGGAGATAAGACGCCTATGAAAGTGAACCAGCTTATTCGCTTCGTATGGGGTAAAATGTCAAATATTTTTATGTTTTCAAGCTGTTCCAGATATCCAAAGGTGCATCTGTCGAGAAAGCGTACCTGGAGTAAGAGCGGGACAAGAGCTCTATGCCTTATACCTCCTCCTCATCCCTGCAGTTTCGACAGAAATCGTTGTTAAGGAGAACCATGTGCGTTCCATGGATACCCATGACGCAGAAGCCAGTAATTATACCAACTACACGGCCAATGTGGGGGTGACTGAGAAGAAAGATATTCGAGTAAAGTCGATGAGTATTCAGAAAGTCTTTTTTGACACTCCAAGGTCAACGATTCTAGATAAAATACAAAGAAAGGTTGTAGATAATGCTTTACCTTCTACCACGATCCCTTCTGAAAAAAGATGGCCTCATTAGTACAGTACGAAAAGTTTTACATAACATTAAAAGAAAGACGTCATTGGATTTCAGAGCTTTCTAATTATTTACAATAAAATAATTGAGACCGCGGCTGTCTTCGACCGGAAGTTATATGTAGATACTTTTCATGAATGGGAGCATTTACACACATGGTCTGATTTTCATTAACTTGTAATGTCCCTTTTTGTGGGTTATGTATCCAAGGATTTACTACAGAAAATAGATTTACGTCCTTAGCCGTTTAACTGGAGAATATATATATATAATAATATATATATATATAATAATATACTGACGCGTATGTAACTCTAAGGTATTAAGGTCGAGCTTTATTCCCAATTCGACCCGTTCTCCCTAATTTTAATTTTTGCTACTAAATGGGTGGCCCAACAGTTCCATTCCGGCACCGAACAGCGAATGCATTTCTTACGAAACCTATTTTATGGAAGAACCCGGAGAGTATGTCAACCAGTACCCAGATGTTACTGCTAGTTGTAAAAACTGCAATAATTAAGTTTTAATTAATTGAATTAAATTTTTGACATTTGTCCAGGCTGGGAGTTGAACTCATTACCCTTGATATGGCAAGCGAGCACTCTACTACTACATAACAGTTATAAATACATATGTAGAAAATATATATGTACATATTTTCTCTTAAAGTGTATTTAAATAAGTAAAGCATGGGCCAGGGTTTGTTTTTCTTGTTATTGTTTATTTATTTACTTTAAATTAAAATTTAAATATCTTTTCTAATGCTTTTTCTAAAGTTTTTTAAATAAAAAATGGCAGCAAAACTATAAATTTATGGTTTTTATAACGAAAAAATAAGTGTCCGGTTACTGGATCTTTACTGTCCGGTATCTGGAAAAAGTGTTCGATGACTGGCATATTTCGACTTTTTTTACAATAATAATTTTTGTAAAAAAACTGACAGCTTTCTATGGAAATGGTTAACTTTATTAGATTCAGAATTAGTCAATACTCATTTATTAATATAGGGTTAGTCAATATTAGTAATAGACTGTAATTCAGAGGAGTTTGAAAACAAAAAATTAGTTAAGTGGTCGGTTACTGGCATAATCACCCTATATTTCAAAAATTTTCGCATCGCAACTAAATTTATGTATCTAGAAAAGCTTTTGAGGCGCTTATTTCATGCAATGCAGCGCCAGACGGTCAGACGGCGAGACGGCGAGATATTTTAAATTGAACGCATCATCATATTTCGGTCTTTGCTTACGTCTACTCCTACTTCCTTCACTTTCTCTTCACATACATATGTACATATGTTTATATGTTTATATATCGTTTTTTAATTCGCATGCCACTCATTCAACAGACCGCCGTTTGTTGGTAAGTACGTATGTATTTCATTTTCTCCCCAATGTATCGCTTCGTTAAAAATGTATGTGAAATACGAGTTTTTTTTTTTTTTTTTTGGTTGTGTGTCCTCACTTGGGAGTCGTCTTTCAGTATTGTTTTTGTTTTGTTTCATTTTTTTTTTTTGGTAAACCTGTTGCGCCACCAAAAGTAAGAGGTCTGACAGCAAGCGCATAGCCCGAAATCCAGCCAGTCAGACGGTAAGAAGCTAAAAAAATATATATACATATGTATATACTTAATAAAAACAGATGGCAGAAAAGACAAAAATAAAAAAGTAAAAGTGTTGTCTGGCTAGTTTTTATTTTTAGTGACGATTTATATTTCTTACCAGGGGTAATTTTTTGTTTGCTTTTATTTTTATTTCAAAAATCAGGTCATTGTACTAGTTTTGAGTGTTAAATGTACTCCAACTTATCGGCCTTGCTTTTTCTCTCTCTTTTCCTGTCCTTCGCACCTTTAAAGGTATTCGCCAATGTAACTTTGGTTTGATTTTGTGTGACGAAATTTTAGTTTAAACTTCAAGATTTAAAGCATCACAGAAAAAGTATGACTCATAATAAAAATTATGGCTGTTTTTAAGAATTTATGTATATACACAAAAATATTCTCTAAAATAAGTAATATCTAATAATTAAAAATTTTAATTTTAATTTTTTTTTTGATTCATTCGACCAAGAATTACAATTTCATTAATTTTCAATTGAATCCACAATTTTTTAAGAGCAAAAATCACAAATTGAGCGAAGCCATATGCGATTATGTATTCATTTATCTTAGCTGCATCGATTTCATTTTGCTGCTGCCATTTTTTTTTTATCGTACAGAAATGACTAAACTTTATTCTCTACTTATATATATACGAATATATATGTAGTACAAATGTATGTATGTATAAGCTCAGCAAATAGGCTAGGCTGATAGCTGAAGCCTAAGCTATAAAACAGGTATACGCTGGCAGCGCTGCTTGCTGTTATGCACTCATTCTCTCTGCTCCAAACGTTTTAATACTCAATTCTCTGTTATGCGCTCATACATATCAAATAGAGAGAGAGAGGGAATTGAGTTTTATGGGCAAAGAGAGTAAGTATAATGTGTGGCGAGCGTAAAAATTGCACATAAATCAAGTGTTTGCCCACCAAGATACTTTGGTAATAATGCATACATTCAATCTACATAGCCGGGTTAAAAGCACAAACAAATAAGGCACAATATCATTCTTCTCAAGTCAAAAGGGTTTGATGTGTCAAGGTTGCTTAAGTATTAGAAAATTCTTTGAGCGAATCATTTTATACTTATTTACATATGGCATCAGCTCCACACATTGGCGAGCCAATTGACAGCAGTCCAAAGAAACCAATCAAAACCCACCACATATGCAGTAGCCATAAAGCGCGTGGCACATCTCTAGTGGCTTTGTTTGCGTTAATGGAAATGCGTAAAAATTTCTATAGCAATCAAAGAACTGAACGCAAAGTGCAAACCGTTTCTGCTCATAAACGCATAAACAAACATACGCACATAGTATGTATATTTTCATACATACATAGTTATTTACATGCGTATTTTGATATATTCCCACATGGTGACTGTTGGACATTTGAAACTTTTATTTCTTCGGTTTTTTTTTATTTTGCATGTGTAGGTAGATGCAACCAACGTCTTCATTTATTCGTGGTATTTTATGGTATTTTTCCTTTCACTATTTTTACAATAACGCAAACATACACACAAATTTATTAGTTTCCAATATAATCTTAGATAATTTTTATTTTTTTTTTGCCGCTTGCCGTTAGTTGACAAATAAAATTGGCAACAAACTTAGTATAATCGTATATAAGCACTTATATACAAATACATACATACATCAAGCTGGGATTTCCCAAAATAGGTGAAAATCGCATGGCTAGCCGTGACGAGCATGCACACATAAGTATACATACGAGGGTTGCTATTTAAAAGTCTCTTTATGGTAACGCTAATGTACAAGTGTCGTCAAAAAAAGGTGCAAAATGTGAAAAAATCATAACTAACTCCTTATTTTACTCTTGTTGCATATTTTCTTTAAATAATTAAGTTATTTATATATTTAGTTCTTTCTTCCGAAGAACATCTAAATTTCGACATTTTTGCAAAATTTATACATGTTTTGGAATGAAATAAGCATGCGCACTTAACCACATACTTGATTGCATGTCAGTTGAAAATAAACAGAAGCAACAATCTTTCCGTCGATAATACGCAATTTTTATGGCGTTTTCTTTTCTACGAAAAAATGTTGCCCTCCTATATCCCAATTATCGAATTACGTATCCTGACTTTCTATAAAACGGCTGAATTTGTAGATAAGGGTGCCCTCTTACTTATGGCGTTTTCTTTTCTGCAAAAAAATGCTGCCCTTCTATATCCCAATTATCGAAGCGTAACCTAACTTTCTATAAAATGGCTAAATTTGTAGATAATGGTGCCCTCTTGCTTACTTAGAGGTCAATATTCGGTAAAATTACCATACAAGCCTACAAAATAGCTAAGAAAATCAAAAAGGGCAACATTTTTTCGAGAAAAGAAAACGGCATTAGTTAGAGGTCAATATTTGGTGAAAGGACCAGACAAACATACAAACTGGCTAAGAAAATCAAACAGGGCAACATTATTTCGAGAAAAGAAAACGCCATTACGCTCGCCACACATTGTACTCTCTTTGCTCATAAAAATCAATTCCCTCTCTCTCTCTCTATTTGATATTTAAGAGCGCATAACAGAGAATTGAGTATTAAAACATTTGTATAAGAGAGAATGAGTGCATAACAACAAGCGGCGCTGCCAGCGTATTCCTGTTTTATAGCTTAGGGGTCAGCTATCAGCTTAGACTTTTTGCTGGGTATTTACATGTGCTATGTACATACATATGTATTGGCGAATAGTGTCAACTGACTTTAGTAATACTTTCTTCAATGTGCGATTATTGGCCTTGCAACGAATAACGTTTGTTTATTGGCTGTAAATATGCGCTTCTTCGGTTTATCAACTTTTACTTTCACATACTTGAGTTAATGACCGAATTATCAATACTTAAGTACTTACTTACTTATAGCATCAATTAAAAGATTTATGAAATTTGATTTTCTAATGAATTATTAAAAAAAAAAATAATAAATTTAAAAATTACTCAATTAAAATGATGGACATTTGAATATTCGTGATTGTTGTGGAAGGTATGTTGGTTGGCCTGTTTTTACCAAAGAACGTAAACAAAAACGATGAAACTGTTGATTTTATCCCATTTGGTGGAAGTGCTCACACTTGGTGGAACAGGTGAATGCAACAAAAACGATGAAACCGTTGATTTTATCACATTTGGTAGAAGTGCTCACACTTGATGAAACAGGTGAATGCAACAAAAACGATGAAACCGATGAATTATCGCCATTGGTGGAAGTGCTCATACTTGATGAAACAGGTGAATGCAACAAAAACGATGAAAGCTGTGAATTATCGAAATTGGTGGAAGTGCTCAGAATTGGTGCAACCGGTGAAAGTAACAAAAACGATGAAAGCGGTGAATTATCGAATTTGGTGGAGGTGCTCAGAATTGGTGGAACCAGTGAATTATCGAAATTGGTGGAAGTGCTCATAATTTTTGGAACCGGTGAATGCAACAAAAACGATGAAACCGTTGAATTATCGAAATTGGTTGAAGTGTTCATAATTGGAGTAACCGATGAATGCAACAAAAACGATGAAACCACTGATTTATCGCATTTGGTGGAAGTGCTCATAATTGGTGGAATCGGTTAAAATAAGAAGAACGATGAAAGCGGTGAAGTATCGAAAGTGGTGGAATTGCTAACACTTCGTGGAACCAGTAAATGCAATAAAATCGATGTAACCGTTGAATTATCGCATTTGGTGGAAGTAGTCATTATTGGTGGAACCGGTGAATGCAACAAAACCGATTAAGCCGTTGAATTATCGCATTTGGTGGAAGTGCTCATAATTGGTGGAACCAATGAATGCAACTAAGCAGGGTTTGAATTTGCTTGCTGCAAAACAGCAATAGTCGATGTTTTTTGCTTATTGCTGAATTCAGCCGAGCAAAAAACGAAAACACGAATCATTCGCTTCAGTTTTCAGCTGAGTCGTGTTTGCTTGTATAGTTAAGCCAAGCAACTCTATTTGAGAGGGTTGCTTTTACTTCCAGCAATTAGTTGAGTGGTAAATTTTTGCTTACAGTTGCTTATTTTGCTGAAACTAGTTTTTAAGCAAAATTCAACATGAAAAGATGTTTACAAATGGACATACATACATATTATGTGTACATACATACATACATAAGTAAATATGCATAAAAAATCGAAATATGCGTAAACAAATAGTTTCAGCAAAATAAGCAAAAGCAGAAAAAATGCAAAGACACAACTAATTGCTGGAAGTAAAATGATATCTCCCAAATAGCGTTGCTTTGCTTAACTATACAAGCAAACACGGCTCAGCTGAAAACTGAAGCAAATGAATCGTGTTCTCGTTTTTTACTCGGCTGGCCGAGTTTGCTAATTTACTTTCCGTTAGCAAAAGCAAAGCAACAGCAAATGCAGCAAAAGTAGCTAAGCAATTTCAAACCCTGCAACTAAGACGATGAAACCGTTGAATTATCGCCATTGGTGATATTGCTATTGCCGTTGGTGGAACCGGTAAATGCAACTAAAACGAAATATTGTAATTGGTGGAACCGGTAAATACAACTAAAAGGAAATATTGCAATTGGTGGAACCGGTGAATGCAACAAAAACGAAATATTGCAATTGGTGGAACTGGTGAATGCAACAAAATCGAAATATTGCAATTGGTGGAACCGGTAAATGCAACAAAAATGAAATATGTATTGCAATTGGTGGAACTGGTGAATGCAACAAAAACGAAATATTGCAATTGGTGTAACCGGTGAATACAACAAAAACGAAATATTGCAATAGGAGGAACCGGTAAATGCAACTAAAACGAAATATTGTAATTGGTGGCACCGCTAAATACAACTAAAACGAAATATTGCAATTGGTGGAACCGGTGAATGCAACAAAAAACGAAATATTGCAATTGGTGGAACTGGTGAATGCAACAAAAACGAAATATTGCAATTGGTGGAACCGGTAAATGCAACTAAAACAAAATATTTCAATTGGCGGAACCGGTAAATACAACAAAAACGAAATATTGCAATTGGTGGAACTGGTGAATGCAACAAAAACGAAATATTGCAATTGGTGGAACCGGTAATTGCAACTAAAACAAAATATTGCAATTAGTGGAACCGGTAAATGCAACTAAAACAAAATATTTCAATTGGCGGAACCGGTAAATACAACAAAAACGAAATATTGCAATTGGTGGAACTGGTGAATGCAACAAAAACGAAATATTGCAATTGGTGGAACCGGTAATTGCAACTAAAACAAAATATTTCAATTGGTGGAACCGGAAACTGAAAAAAAATGAAACCGATTATCGCAACTGGGTGAAGTATTCTAAAACGATGGAGCCGGTGAGTACGACATAATCGTTGAATGCGGTGAAATAGTGCGGCTGTTTGACATTCTGTACATTGGTGGAGCCACAGTGTGACAAAGTAGATGAATTGGAGATGAATTAGTGGAGCTGGTGGACGTGCCCTAAATTGAATTTAGCAATAATGGCAAACTATGTAGGTGGCCGTCATTTAAATAATTACATATTTGTAGCAAATTAAAAAATAAAGCGTTTCTAAAAATCGGAGCCGTTAAGACCGTGTATGTACATATGTACATTAAGGTGGTCCCAAAAATTAAAAACCAACAAACAATTGCGGAACGAGGCTACTTTTATGCTCGTATTACTCCTAAAACAATATACATATGTATGTTCCCCTTTTTTAATTATAAAAAACCTCTATCTTGTTCATTTAGGACATGCAAAAAATTATGTATCATCAATGATATAAAAACAGAGGAAATTTGGAGGCATTTGCGCGATCTCTACGCTTTAATATATTAGAGCAAAATTTTCGGTATAGATTTTCGTAGTACAGTCGCAAGAAACTGAACTTTATTTTCTTCATACAATTTTGGACTACTCTTACTCACTGGAAGTAGTGTCATTGAAGTACTGTACCATTTAGACTTTCAAACACTGTGTACAAATTCCTCATATCCGGTAACGAAACGAGGCCACTTAGAGCGAGCTACATATGTACATACATATGAACACATATACATACGAACAGTAGATACATAAAATGTTGCGTGCAGACGGCCAACGGATGAGGAATTGCATGTTGATGCAACTTAATGAAGAATGAAGAAGCAAAAAGACGATCAAGCAATCAAAAAAATTCAAAAGCAACGCAAAGGCAAAGAAAGAAATTTGCAAATCCATGTCGTATAAATAAGAAGTAAATTTAAAAGAAGAAAAACTATGTTAAAAAAGAAAAAGCAAATATGTATTGTATGTAAGTATATGCAATAAAAGAGCAAATGAATAAGCGAATGAAGATGGGGGAAACGGTATAATCAAAAACAGAAAAAGTATAACAAATAACCGCAATGACTAAAACAAGCAGAAGTTAAGTTGAATGTGGTGTGATCAATTAAATTGCCAACGATGCATTCACGCCGCTAATGGCAGCTTTTTTGTAGAAATAATATACACGTTTGTGTAGATGTATTAGTTAATAATGAACAGGCAGTGAAGCATTTCTGATTGCAGTCCAACGGAATGAGGAAGACCTTTGCTAAATAAACAGAAATCATATATACGTATGTACATAGTTATGTATGTATGTATGTAATACATGTGTATGCACACATACAAACTTACAAAGTAGAATGAACGTCATTAGCTGGTTGTTAAATTTCTTTATTTCTCTTGCACGAACTCTAGTCTAGATTACTAAGCCGTTAGTATTTTCACTCAAACAGTGATGTTCAGCCATTTCTCTTTAATTTACGTATGTATGTACATATGTATTTATTACAGTTAATTTTAAAAGATACTAGCAAATACCCGTCCCGCTTCGCAGCGACGAACAAAGGCTTTTATGTTATAATGGGTCTTTCCACTTACCTTTACCTCTACCTTTACCTTTACCTTTACCTTTACCATTACCTTTACCTTTACCTTTACCTTTACCTTTACCTTTACATTTACCTTTACCTTTACCTTTACCTTTACCTTTACCTTTACCTTTACCTTTACCTTTACCTTTACCTTTACCTTTACCTTTACCTTTAACTTTAACTTTACCTTTACCTTTACCTTTACCTTTACCTTTACCTTTACCTTTACCTTTACCTTTACCTTTACTTTTACCTTTACATTTACTTTACCGGGCCCACAACTTGAACCATCTCTGGGAAACCGACTTAAAAAATAACAATGAAAATATCTGTATATTGAAGCCCTGCTCGACACCTCTCATTTGATACCAATATCGCTTAGAAACATTCGAGGGTCATCCGGGTCCACGTTTTGACCCATATTTGGGGACCCGGCCTAGGCATCGCAATGAAAATAAGTCTATGTTGAAGGCCTGCTCAGCACCTTTCATTTGATACCCATATTGCTCAAAGATTTGCTGGGTCACTCTGGGTCCACATTTGGGCCTATATTCCGGGAAGTTCCCACTGTTTCGAAATTCTATATACCCTATTATGTGCGCAAATACCACATGAATCTACTGTGAAAATTTCATAAAGATCGGTTGATTACTTTGGGAGTCCATAAAGGACACACACACACACATACACACACACACACACACACACATTCATTTTTATATAATAGATAGGATGTTACCAAAAAAAGTAAATGGTTTGTAAAGATTTCCTGGAAATTTTGAAAAATTAGACAGGTTTCGAAAATTTGTCAAAGAAATGTTTAAGAATTTTCGGACATTTTGCTTGGTATGCGGTTTAGTTGGGTACATATCGACGGCTGAGTAAAATTTCACCCCATTTAAAATTTTTTGTTCAAAAACGCCCCATTTCAAAAATTGTTTCAATAACGTCCCATTTCAGATTTTGCTTCAAAAACGTCCATATGTTCCCATAGGCTTATGAAAAGTGTATAGGGTGTCAGTACATGGAAATTCCATGATGGAATACATATGTACAGAGCTGTTTAACCCAAATGCTACCCAACTGTTAGCAACTGTTGAGCTCAACAGTTGTGGATCAGCTTTGTCTTAGAAACTCAACCAATGTGTTTGGCCCTTGTTTCGGAAAAGTCGGATTCATTCCGGTACGTTGTTGTTTGTATTAGCAATACCAAGCCCCGCCTAGGCAACACACATTTGTCACAAACTATCGTCAATCTCATCTAGCGGGAGACCCAGAAATGTGGCAGCTCTTTGAGGTTTGTCCCAAGGGAAATTGGTTTTAGATGAGTTGGTTTTGTGGGGCATGTGAAGAGGTGCTGGGTGTCGTGTGTTGGCTCTCCAGATGCCGGGAATACATACATTCGGTATGCTGGATTCAAACAGGGACCCGTAAGAGTTCAGTCTGCTGCAGTATCCAGAGCCCACGGAATGACTCGGGGTTTCCCCGACCAAGGGCGGTAATTTCAGTTTAACTCTGTTTAGACCAGCACACAGTTCTGTACGTAGAACCGGCTGTTGTAAGATGTATCCCTTGTTATAAAAGCTTAACTGCATTTCGAGAATAACGCACTGATATTATTATTGTTAAAAAAGGCGGTTTAAACCTATTGTACATATGTGTATAGGTATGTAAATTTATATGTTTTTTTAAGTTTGTTCTATGTACATCTAAGTATGCTTACCTTTGGTTTATTCAGCCACTTTCGAAACGTGTCCATTTTTTACTACTGCCTTTTTACTGTTGTTGTGGCCTTCGATGCAGACGGCGATAACGACGACGACGACGACGGCGGCGTCTTGCCTACAACTATTTTAGTTATGGTTGCTGTTGGTGTTGTATTTCGGCCACTTGCAAAAAGTAAATGCAACTGTTATTCGTCGTATTTCAACTGCCACAACAAAAACTCAACTGGTACATAAATTGCAATTTTATGATTTTTTGTTTTTTTATTTTACTTTATGTATTTTATTTTTTATACTTTTCCTTCTTCTTCTTCTTCTACACAGTGTTTTGTTGGTAGAGCGAAAAAGGCGTCGTCCTTCGGACGGCTTGTGACTTGCAAACAGAAATCGGCCACTAATGCAAAAACAATTTTATGCAAACGTAATTGTATGAATGGAAACTACTCGTTGGTAGTAAATTTTACGATATTAGGCGACATTTGTACATATGCACTTATCCATATATACATACATAGGTACATATATGCACTTTTGTAGTAATTTTCACGTTAAATGTTGGTCGCCAGGTAGGTATGTATATCCGCGAGTAATTTGCACACATTCAAACTTACATATGTATGTATGTTCATACGTGGAGATGTAGGTACGTAGGAGGAAAAATCACTTGATTGCAACGTCGACGACGTGATGCGGCTCTCGAAAAGTAAATGACAAACACCCGCGTGGCAAACGAAATATGTATGCACGGAAACAATAAAACAAAGAAATACATACGCCTTTGTATGGGAGTGAAATGGAATGACGCAATGGAGTTTTAATTATAAATTTAAAACACACTGATTTTTTTCGATAATTCCGCTTTGTGCTGCCATTTGTCATACATACACATACATATGTTAATGGTAAAAACGTACATAAATTTATTTACTGCAATCACTTCGGAAAAAATTAACATTGCAAGTATTTAATACACTTTTGATTTACGTTTATTCATATGCCAAATTTGCCCTTGCATTTGCCTTCCTTTAAATATAAGTGGTTATGTACATGCAAATGCATACACACGTTCCAGATTTAATCAAAATACAATAATTTTACAATCGCATAATTGTGCCACCATGTTTTGATGTGCGTACAAACGCATTAAAATATTTCAGACCTTTTGAATATGGCTAACATGGAAATTTTCACGTCTTTCTATTTCACATCAAAAATATAATTTTGCAGTTTCCATTTTCTATATTCTACTCGCCATTGCTGCTAATCTCCAACGCATGCACACAGACTAGCAATTAAACCCCATCACTCAAATCATTTCACATCATAAAATATGGTATTTCTTTTTTCTTGGTTTGTTCGCATTAAATTAATTTAGAAGTGAAAAAACTAAAATTCTACAATTTTCTTTTATTAAATGAAAATAAAAATCAAAACGAATTGCACTCTGACTCCAATTTGTGGGTCCACACTTGGTCACAACAAAATTACGAATAACGAGTAGAATTCGTAAATGCAGGCAGGGTTTTCAACACACTATGTAAAGAGTACTGTTGCCATCGCCTAACTGTGTAACCTAAATCAAACGCAAGTCGTCAATTTAACGCACGCACGCAAATTTTTCATATGCGTTGAACCGAAATTGACTTGCGTGCGTGTTCAGATAAAGAAATAGAAAAATACAGAAAATCAGAGAAAATCTTGTTATTTTGTGGAATATGTACCTAACAGACACGATATCAAAAGCAAGTGTCAATTTTTTTGCAAACAATCACCCACAATGCTTAATTTCAACTGTCACGCAAAACAAAAATTGGGCGTCGAATTTGCTTTTTACGCACGCCGTTCAATTTCGGTTACTCCCATACAAGTTGTATGGGCATGAGAAATTTTTGACAGTAAATTGACGGCGTGCGCTTGATTTAGGTTACACAGTAACGACACCAAAAACTTGTTGTGTGGCAATATTTATTTGCTTTTCCTATGAAGCAAATAAATAAAATCACCATTTAGAAATAGATTGTCTCTTTCTCCTATAAAAATGATGATATTTTCGAAATTACAAATACATCGCCGCAGAAATAAAAACACGGCTAATATTAACGGCACACATGCGAGAAACTCCAGTATGATGGGCTTTTTATGCGAGATCCAGCATGCCAAGACGGCAAAAATGTACAAGCAACCCTTTTCTCGCATACCGGCTGGGAATTATCATTTTCCATAAGGCTGGTATCGACCTCTCAAGAAACAGCTCAAGAAATTTTTGGATTTATTTCTTGAGTAAAAAATAGTAGTAGGCAAGAAATTTTGACGTTTAGTAATCCACCGTGAATACCAAGTGAAATGAAGAAGAGCATCAAAAATGTAAACAAAATAAACCTTTTTGTAAACATAAGCAATTAGTAAGTTCTTAAAAAATAGTAAATAAAAGCTTTAAATATACGTTTTCAATAGTTTTATTTTGTTGTTATTTTAGGAAATCATCGAAAGCGACGAGGATGACCATATATTACTGGTAAACTGTGGTATATTGATGGCCGGAATGGAATAAAATATGAGAAATCGATGCCAACTATGCCCTTGCATCATTAGAAAAATTGTGCATTCTATTTTTCGTTTCTTTCTTGCCATTTTCACTAACTATTTCCACGATTTTTTTTCAACACGCAACAAACGTCAAAATTTCTTTAAGAAATAAATGCTCGATGATATATTTCTTGGCAAAACCTGTGTTGCTGAGTTCGCATAACGTTGAAAAATAGTATTAAAAAAGAGTATTAAATTTCTTGAGAGGTCGATACTCGCTCAAGAAAGTTTCACAAGAAAAATTTCTTGAGCATTTCTTGTACGTCATTTTATATGGAACTTTTGCGTTTCTTGAGAGGTCGATACTAAGCTATAAGTCTCTGCGAAGATTATGTAATGTGTTCAAACTTCTGAGTTCCTGCAACGTTAGAAGCTTCTATGCCTGAGACATTACGCAAATAAAAAAACCATGCTGGCAAATGCCCAGTGAAAAAACTCTCTCCGGCTTGCGAGAAATGGACGTATGCCGGCTATAGGATTTCCCGTATGTGTCGACATGGCATTAAATAATTCATCGCCGGTACTCACGGTATATATATTGGATCATGGTCGGTACTCATGGTGGAATTATATATGGTGGAAGCAAATGAAGTTATGCTTTTTACTTATGAATCAGCTGATGTACAAATGTGCCAAATTTTCAGCAATTATTGTTTTGCTTTATGTCTTCTATACATATTTCCGAGAAAAGTAGTGAAATGGCGTATGCAACTAGTTTTTCTGAGGTTATTATTATATTATTATACACTTAGGCTGTGTGCCAATCGGTAGAAAAAATGAAATTTTGACATAAGGGAGTAAAATTTTGGCAGTATTCGTGGTGAATTCTATTGTCATAATTTTACCTAGCTCAATGGGCTAGGTACAATTTTGACATTTTGTAATTGCATACATATACAAGTAACACAAATATTTAAAAACAAAATAACATCAGATCATTACATGAATACATTTCTGCTATTTCCATCAATATTGCCATCAACAATTATATTCATTTTACGTTTTAAAATTGTATCGTTGTCCGTGTTCGCCCAAAAGTTTATCTTTGTAACTGTCAAAATTTTCTATTCCGTTTGGCACAGCAAAATTGTGTTTTTTTTCTCAACATGGTAAAATTTTCTACCTCATTTTCCCATAGAGAAAAATGTTACCGATTGGCACACAGCCTTAGTGTGATTTCTGTGTTGATAATTATATAATTATTTTTCATTATTTCAAGCGGTGAACGCTTTTCAGCCATTTTGATGAATCTTTTTGTGCCGATTCATAAATTGCACGAATTTCAATAAGTAAACAAAACAAAGAAAAACACGTGTTTTTGCATTTGACAGATCAGTACATAACAGTAAATTTTGTTATTGCCCATTTACCACCACCATATATAATTCCACCATGGTCGGTACTTTTCTTGACGCTGGTAGCGCTGCCACACGGAATTTAGGCCCCAAAACAGGGCTTCGAGCGGATCAATGGAGTGAAAAGCTGAGCAATTAGAGCCTATACACACTTGCGACTCAATCGATTTGGTCGAATTGGACTGTTGTATTCACACTACTCCAACTATTTAGTCGAATCGGTGGCAGCTATTCACACTTGAGACTAAATAGTCGTGCGATTGACAATGACATAGTGTTGCCAATGTTCACATTTTACTCAGCAAATTTTACATTAGTGGTCTTCATATAAAGTGATGAAGTATTAAATTGTTAAAGTTTATCTGCATTCTTACATGAAAGCACCTTCTTGTCAGCTGTCAACTTGATTAATAAATAAAAAACAATAAAATAAACAAAAAGTGCATACATTGTTTGGCTTTGTTTCTTATTAAACTAGCAACTAGCTGTCAAGTAAATGAAAAGAGAAAAACGGAAGGAATTACGCTCATAAAGGCGAAACGAACAGAAGTACAAGAAACGGAAAAATAGTAAAAATCAGCCATTAATAATTTTCATGAAATTTCATTTTCATTATTTCTATTTTAAAATGCGATTAATGACATTTGAAGAGAACAACAATATCAAGAAACATATGAAAACGGAAGTAAATATCCTTAGTTAGATAATTCTTGTCTATAACTACACCATTTCCAGATGGATTTTAGAAAGCGTCAACTGGATTTTAGAAAGGGGAAATTGGATCTTAGAAATGTCAATTGGATTTTAGAAAGGGGAAATTGGATTTTAGAAATGTCAATTGGATTTTAGAAAGGGGAAATTAGATTTTAGAAATGTCAATTGGATTTTAGAAAGGGGAAATTAGATTTTAGAATAGCCAAATGGATTTTAGAAAGGGAAAATTGGATTTTAGAAATGTCGATTTGATTTTAGAAAAGGGAAATTGGACTTTAGAAACTGTAAATTGGATTTTCGAAAATTTATATAATTATTAATTTATACTTTCATACGCAATAAAGAATTTCTATTCGAAAAATTCTGTGTAAAATTTATTTTAAACGCACATTCTGAAATCCAATTCACGCTTTCAAAAATCCAATTTTGTTTTCTAAAATCCTTTTAACGCTTTCTAAAATCCAATTGACATTTCTAAAATCCAATTTCCCCTTTCTAAAATCCAATTGACATTTCTAAAATCTAATTTCCCCTTTCTAAAATCCAGTTAACGCTTTCTAAAATCCATCTGGAAATGGTGTAGTTAATAAGAAACGAACCTTTTGTTTTTAAACATTTTGAAAATATTAATTGAAATATTCAATGTCTACAATTTACCAAAAGTGAAATAAAAGTAGTGCTGTCAGCATGGCAACTCTTTCAACTACGAATATCACTGTTGTTGTTGTAGTCGTTCGACTAAATTGTCTCAAGTGTGAATACGTAGAAGGGCGCCTTGCTGATCAAGCAGTTGTACAACTGTTTCAGTTGGAATGAAATTGGGCTGCAAATCCAACTGTTTCAGTTGTACAACTAATTGAATGTAGTGTGAATGCTTCCATACATTCCCATGCAAATCAACATTCGACTAAATCGATTGAGTCGCAAGTGTGTATAGGCTCTTAGAGCCTATACACACTTGCGACTCAATCGATTTGGTCGAATTGGACTGTTGTATTCACACTACTCCAACTATTTAGTCGAATCGGTGGCAGCTATTCACACGTGAGACTAAATAGTCGTGCGATTGACAATGACATAGTGTTGCCAATGTTCACATTTTACTCAGCAAATTTTACATTAGTGGTCTTCATATAAAGTGATGAAATATTAAATTGTTAAAGTTTATCTGCATTCTTACATGAAAGCACCTTCTTGTCAGCTGTCAACTTGATTAATAAATAAAAAACAATAAAATAAACAAAAAGTGCATACATTGTTTGGCTTTGTTTCTTATTAAACTAGCAACTAGCTGTCAAGTAAATGAAAAGAGAAAAACGGAAGGAATTACGCTCATAAAGGCGAAACGAACAGAAGTACAAGAAACGGAAAAATAGTAAAAATCAGCCATTAATAATTTTCATGAAATTTCATTTTCATTATTTCTATTTTAAAATGCGATTAATGACATTTGAAGAGAACAACAATATCAAGAAACATATGAAAACGGAAGTAAATATCCTTAGTTAGATAATTCTTGTCTATAACTACACCATTTCCAGATGGATTTTAGAAATGTCAATTGGATTTTAGAAAGGGGAAATTAGATTTTAGAAATGTCAATTGGATTTTAGAAAGGGGAAATTAGATTTTAGAATAGCCAAATGGATTTTAGAAAGGGAAAATTGGATTTTAGAAATGTCGATTTGATTTTAGAAAAGGGAAATTGGACTTTAGAAACTGTAAATTGGATTTTCGAAAATTTATATAATTATTAATTTATACTTTCATACGCAATAAAGAATTTCTATTCGAAAAATTCTGTGTAAAATTTATTTTAAACGCACATTCTGAAATTCAATTCACGCTTTCAAAAATCCAATTTTGTTTTCTAAAATCCTTTTAACGCTTTCTAAAATCCAATTGACATTTCTAAAATCCAATTTCCCCTTTCTAAAATCCAATTGACATTTCTAAAATCCAATTTCCCCTTTCTAAAATCCAGTTAACGCTTTCTAAAATCCATCTGGAAATGGTGTAGTTAATAAGAAACGAACCTTTTGTTTTTAAACATTTTGAAAATATTAATTGAAATATTCAATCTCTACAATTTACCAAAAGTGAAATAAAAGTAGTGCTGTCAGCATGGCAACTCTTTCCACTACGAATATCACTGTTGTTGTTGTAGTCGTTCGACTAAATTGTCTCAAGTGTGAATACGTAGAAGGGCGACTTGCTGATCAAGCAGTTGTACAACTGTTTCAGTTGGAATGAAATTGGGCTGCAAATCCAACTGTTTCAGTTGTACAACTAATTGAATGTAGTGTGAATGCTTCCATACATTCCCATGCAAATCAACATTCGACTAAATCGATTGAGTCGCAAGTGTGTATAGGCTCTTAATAGGCGAGTTCCCGTGGCAGTGATCCAGATCCGGATACAAATTTTGCAAGCAAATGCAACAACAATTTGGTTATCCTGGTATTTATATGGATCAAAAAAATCTATTACAGTCTATACGGATCCGAAATTGATACAGATAAACACCAGATAAACACAAAATTCTTGTTGTATTTGCATGCAAACTTCTTATCCCGATCTGGATCACTGCCACGGGAACTCGGCAATTGTTTGAAAAGCAATTTGGTGTTGTAGGGTGGGAAATTGATTATTTTTTTATTTTAAATATTCTCAATAGTGTTAAATAGAGCCATTTGAAATCAAATGAAGTATTATTTTTTTATGCCATTTTCAACTCTTTGAAATTGAAAACGGGTTAATTTTTTATGCTTTTATATTGAAATTGCAATTAATTCGATTGTGAATCGAAATAAATCAACATCTATTTTTTATTAAATTTGTATCTACAAACATACCTATTTTTAATATAACCTCTATTTTCATGCTATAAAATCTGATATAATTAAATTTTCATCAACACACGAAGTTACGAAAAAATTTTGAACTTTGCCTCACTGTGCAATTTTAAGCACACTACTACATGCATACATTGTGATGGTGCCCACGCTTGATCATAAACTGGGGCTTGTTAGGGGCTTTTCTAAAATTTTCTATGAGCAAAATGAAAAAAGTGATTTGCTCCGGGGCCCTGGTCGAACAAAAATTAACCCTTGTGTTCATTGTCCATAAAAAGTTTTATACACCTAATAGGGGCGTCAGAATGAATACTTTTCCGTCAATCCAGCAATCCGACAATCTGACAGTAGAGTGGAATCTTTATATATTGTGGCGAATATAATGGGTTTCACTCACATCACTAAATGACTGAACACACTCTAATATCATGTTCAGACATAAAAATTAATTAAGTCAATTGGGGTTGATTGAACATCTTTAGATTTGGTGTTCAGACATATTTAATTTACTTGGCCCATTTAACAGGTCGGCTCAAGATACATACACACATACACGCCGTGAGCTGAATATCAAACTCTCGTGACCTAAAGGTCAAAATTGCAAGGAGGACGAAATAATTTGACATTCATCTCACAATTTTTACCAATCGTAAACACGAATGCATGTATAAAATAAGCAGAAATAAAAACAAATTTGATAGGTGATGAAGAAGAACAAGAATGCAGCTGATCTTACGAACCAACCTGTTTAGTGGACACTGACGCTAATCACATTTCTCTTTTCATGACATTTCATTTTACTTATGAAACAAACCTTTTAACATGGTTGCATGCAGAATTGTTCTTCATTAACAACTCATTAATTTCTAATGAAGCATTAACTTGGTCAATTTTTGTATGGTAAATTGAGAATCATTGGGCTTGAAAATTGAATGAAGGCTCTTAATGTTCAATTAAGGTTGTGTCTGAACATAACATAAGGAAACTGCCAGAACTAGAAGAAGATAACAGATAATTTCCAGTGTTGCCAGAATTTTCCAGATTGCGTTTGACAGACCATATAAGGCGGCGAGTAGGCTCTCCGCAGTCAGTCGTAACTTAACAGTAGAAGTGTTAACATCAAGTCAAGCAAAACAAGTGTAGACTTCTTAGTCGTGAAATAAAGCGGTGTGAATTAAGAAGTAAATAAAGACTTTTATTTACTTCTTTTTTTGGTTGCTTGTTTTACCGACAGCTGGCACGTAGCCAGGGGGGGGGATAGAGGGCTGAAGCCCCCCCCCGAAATAAGGAAATTTTTTAAATAAATCGCAAATAAAAAAGATTTATCATTGACTGAATCTTTTGAAACTCTTATACACAACTCAGCTCAAACCTATAACAGTCGTACGCAACTACACTGGACGGTGACTGACTGTCGCCGTTTCGTCAGCGTTAAGATCTATGCGAAATACAAAAAAATATGGCACGCGCCAAATAAAACATTTACATTCAATTTATGTAGTGAGTATTTTAGATCAGTGATGCTCAATTGCGAAAGACGCAATAAAATACCAAACACCAGTGATGTCATTTTCACTTCGATCGAAGTATTTCACTTCACTTTTATGCCCGTCACTTCGACACTTCCTCTTTCCCCAAATCACTTCGATTTTGATCAATCAGAATTAACTTACTCTTATAATTTATTCTTACAAATCGCTATCTTAGAGTGCAAATTGTGTAACTCCTTTTTTTCAAACTTTGTAGGAGAGACAAAAAACAAAAAATAAAAAAATTTTGAAACGAAAAAAAAATTTCTGTTCATGTAAATGTTTTGGACCTACACAATTTTCTTCGCTTTTTGGACTTACACAATTTGCGTATGACTGAATAAAAACGAGTAGAAATATGACAAGTATCACAGACTTGTTTAGTGTGATGCGCAATTGATTTTTTTAGCGTTCTACATAAAAATACACTTTTTCATGAAAGTGGACTTACACAGTTTGCACTCTAAGCTAGCGAAATACTAATAAAAGTTGCATATGCAATTATGCAAGAGGTAAATGTTTATAGAATAATAAGATATGGCATCCCTCATTGAGATGAATAATCGATTTTTTAAAAGCTCCTCTTATCTCTAGGATTTTATCGCTTTAGAGCCTATACACACTTGCGACTCAATCGATTTAGTCGAATGTTGATTTGCATGGGAATGTATGGAAGCATTCACACTACATTCAATTAGTTGTACAACTGAAACAGTTGGATTTGCAGTCCAATTTCATTCCAACTGAAACAGTTGTACAACTGCTTGATCAGCAAGGCGCCCTTCTACGTATTCACACTAGAGACAATTTAGTCGAACGACTACAACAACAACAGTGATATTCGTAGTGGAAAGAGTTGCCATGCTGACAGCACTACTTTTATTTCACTTTTGGTAAATTGCAGAGATTAAATATTTCAATTAATATTTTCAAAATGTTAAAAAAAAAAAACAATAGGTTCGTTTCTTATTAACTACACCATTTCCAGATGGATTTTAGAAAGCGTTAACTGGATTTTAGAAAGGGGAAATTGGATTTTAGAAATGTCAATTGGATTTTAGAAAGCGTTAAAAAGATTTTAGAAAACGAAAATTGGATTTTTGAAAGCGTGAATTGGATTTCAGAATGTGCGTAAAATAAATTTTACACAGAATTTTTCGAATAGAAATTCTTTATTGCGTATGAAAGTATAAATTAATAATTATATAAATTTTCGAAAATCCAATTTACAGTTTCTAAAGTCCAATTTCCCTTTTCTAAAATCAAATTGACATTTCTAAAATCCAATTTTCCCTTTCTAAAATCCAGTTGGCTATTCTAAAATCCAATTTCCCCTTTCTAAAATCCAATTGACATTTCTAAAATCCAATTTCCCCTTTCTAAAATCCAATTGACATTTCTAAGATCCAATTTCCCCTTTCTAAAATCCAGTTGACGCTTTCTAAAATCCATCTGGAAATGGTGTAGTTATAGACAAGAATTATCTAACTAAGGATATTTACTTCCGTTTTCATGTGTTTCTTGATATTGTTGTTCTCTTCAAATGTCATTAATCGCATTTTAAAATAGAAATAATGAAAATGAAATTGCATGGAAATTATTAATGGCTAATTTTTACTATTTTTTCCGTTTCTTTTACTTCTGTTCTTTCGCCTTTATGAGCGTCATTCCTTCCGTTTTTCTCTTTTCATTTACTTGACAGCTAGTTGCTAGTTTAATAAGAAACAAAGCCAAACAATGTATGCACTTTTTGTTTATTTTATTGTTTTTTATTTATTAATAAAGTTGACAGCTGACAAGAAGGTGCTTTCATGTAAGAATGCAGATAAACTGGTAAACTTAAGCAATTTAATACTTCATCACTTTATATGAAGACCACTAATGTAAAATTTGCTGTGTAAAATGTGAACTTTGGCAACACTATGTCATTGTCAATCACCTGACTATTTAGTCTCTAGTGTGAATAGCTGCCACCGATTCGACTAAATAGTTGGAGTAGTGTGAATACAACAGCCCAATTCGACTAAATCGATTGAGTCGCAAGTGTGTATAGGCTCTTATTTAAAAGTTTGACACAGGGCCCCGGAGCGGAGTTCGAAGCAAAAAAAAAAAACATTGGCAAATAATAGCTCGTGCACAATTCATTTAAAGCAAAGTGAAATTCCAGATGCTTGCTGCAATTAACACTTTGACAATTTCCACTTACTTTTTTGCTTTGATTTATAACACTGATTTTGTGCAAAATATTCTGGGAATCGACTTTTTTCTGCTTATTTCAAATGATATTTTTTACTCTTTATTGTTCATTTTACGTAGTTGCGCGAAATCGCTAATATAAATGTAGATAAACAAAGAATACACACACACATATGAATTAATGTATATCATTTTATTTCTTTTGAATTTTCAAAATAGAAATAATGAATATGAAATGTTTTGTTTTTTTTTTTTTAGAAAAAAAAAATAACCCTTAACAGCCAAAAATAGCATTCAAATGACTATTTGCTAATTTCTACCATTTTTCCGTTTCTTGATTTTCTGTTCGTTTTTCATTTTTTCTAAATGTTGTGCTAAACACACTGTAGTTCGATTCGAAAGAAAATTCCATATTCCATATAAACTATATTCTACAGTTTACGAATGTGCTTTCGAATTTAATTTCACTTTAGAATAGAACTACAGAGTGCGGGCCCAGGAATAAAAAGATCTCGTATTTATATACATGAAACAATATAAACAATTGAATATGCTGCATTCATATATACATATGTACATAATGTACGACCGCCGCGCTTCACTTCGATTTACTTCGAATCACTTCGATTTTTCAGCCGCTTCACTTCGCTTTAAAATTTGGCGATGACAACACTGCCAAACACTAGTGTTTGAGCGATAATTCTGCTACTGCGAAAAATATTGCAC
This sequence comes from Urophora cardui, assembly GCA_960531455.1. Taxonomy (NCBI): domain Eukaryota; kingdom Metazoa; phylum Arthropoda; class Insecta; order Diptera; family Tephritidae; genus Urophora; species Urophora cardui. The sequence continues at coordinate 31,597,087 of OY482672.1, read as the reverse complement.
AAACACGAAAGCGACTGAACACGCCCTGCAGGGAACTCAATAACTAGTGAGCAAAATTTCTAGTTCCGAACCAGCGCAAAGGTGTCAAAAGGGAACTAGATCAATTGTAGTTAGACCCTCACCAGTTCAGGAGGAGTGAATTGAGTGACCATTATAAGACACACTTTGATTTGTATGCAATTTCAAAGTGACAAAAATTCTATGAAAATTTTTCGTTCGTTCAATTTCCGTCGGCTTTGTATATTTTTGCAATTTTCAGATGTTTAGTGAAGCGTTTTATAAAGAGTTTTCTATTTGCATCTTAACTTGTATGAATTGAAATGTTCCCCTAATTAAGCTTTTCCGATCCCTCAGGCTTATTTTTAATTTTTTTTATTTTATTACTTTTTAAATATTATTGTAAATTTTTATTAAATAAATAAATAAAAAATATTAGTTAAAAAAAAATTATCATCCACCTTGACACCGATAGGATTCGAACCCGCGCCCCTCAGATTGAAAGGCACATGCGTTAGCCAGTCGACCATCGCGCCACTTGCATGAAGTGTGTCAAAGGCTGCACTTAAGCGGCAGATGTAAAACTGTAGAATTTGTAGGTAGTTGTAGCTCAGAACTATCGAAATTGTGCCAATAAACGAACTAGTGTAAACTGTAGAATTTAGCACTAGTTCGGAACTATCGAAAATGTAGTGCAGAGGGTGACAATTGACACCGCCTAGGACATCGCCGTGTTAAATTCGCCAGTTGATAACATGCAAAAGAGATTTAGCTCGCACTAGTAGTGTCGAAAAATGCACTAGAAGCGACCTAGGTCGGAACTAGAGATTTTCCCTACAGGGCGTACGCTAGGTCTAGACCAGACATAGGCAGCCCATACCACAATTGTGGGAAGTTTATATATTTTTTTACTTCAGCCCCCCCTGAAATGAAAAGCTGGCTACGGGCCTGACCGACAGGGTAGGAATATGATGTATTGTGGAACGATCTTCCGTCATTCCTTGTCAAGTTTGGTTTGGAGACAAACCGGTTTCGGCTAATATGCGCCATCTTCAGTGTCTTTTTTCGTTCTGAGTTATTTTGTGTAAGTTCGATAGTACTTATAGTAACTAGCTTCCATCGTTTGGTCATGTAATTCGTGTTCGTGTGATGTGTTCGTGTGTTCGTGCATGCGTGTGTTCGGGCGACGTGCATGTGTGCGTGCGTGCGAGTCTGTGCGTTTAGGTATGTAAATCTATTTTTTGTATCCTCATTAAACAGGCAGGTAAAAGTCCGTTATTGTCCTCTTGTGTGTTGTTTTGTTTATGTCGGTTTTAGGTTTTTTGTCCTCTTTTCGGTATAATAGCTTAAGCGGTTCGAATAATGTATCTGATGCGGTGTTTATTTGTTCATTTATTATTTTACCTACGAATTCTTCTGTTTGTATATCTCCATATTTTCTAATATGTTAAGTCGTTTTCCCTTATGTTGTATGTGGAGAATTTTAGCTGTTTTTCCTATTTTCATGGGTGTACATTTGTTTTCTGCCATGTGGTTGGCGAAATTTGATTCCACTGTCGTTGATGATTTCCTTATTTTCTTATTGTAATCTCTTACGTGTTCTCGATATCTCGTCTTGATTTGGCGTCCTGTTTGTCCTATATAGCTATTTTGGCATTCGCAAGTCAATTTGTATACGCCTTGTTTGTCAAAGGGGTCTTCCTTGTTAATGTTGTTTCGTAGAAATTTTTCCATGCTGTTCCTCGTTTTAAATGCTGCATTAATGTTATATTTTTGGAAAACTTTAGCCAACTTGTAAGATGTTGCTCCGGTATATGATAAAACTGCCCATTTCTTCTCTACCTTTTCTTTGTTTTCCGATTTCCTTGAAGTTATGTTTTTCTGTATTTTCTTCACCAAACTTTTTTGATATCCGTTGTTCTCCGCGATTGTGTATATTGTACTGAGTTCCTTGTTGTAAGCTTCCTTTTCTAACGGGGTCCGTTCAAGTCGTGTTAATAAATGGCTGAAAGTGGCGTTCTTGTGTTGTTGAGGATGGCTAGATTTATTGTGTATTACTGTATCCGTTGCTGTGGGTTTTCTGTATATTTCGTAAGTAAATTTGTTAGTCTCTTTGTTTATTTTAATTGTGAGGTCTAGGTAGTTGATTTGTCCATTTTTCTCTGCGTCCATGGTGAATTTTATATTTTTGTGTTGGCCGTTGAGCTATTCCAAAATTTCTTCTTCTTTATTTTCTGATATGAGGCAGATGGTGTCGTCTACATACCTGGCATAAAAATTTACCCCCAGATTTTTCGCCAGTTCTTCCATGTAACTTTCCTCCAAATGTTGCATAAATACTTCCATAAGAATGGCTGATGTGGGGTTACCCATTCCCAGTCCGTGAGTTTGTCTGTATATTTTATTGTCAAATTTGAAATAATTCTGGTCCAGGGTTACTTTCAGCGTATTTACGATCTCTGTTGCAATGTCTCTGTTCGTTTTTTCTGTCCATATTTTAGTTAGAGTTTTTAGTGTTTCTGCCAGTGGTATCGAAGGGTATAGGTCTTTCACGTCAAACGATACCAGTTTCAAGTCCTTAGGTACGTTCAGGTTGTTCAGTTTTTTGACTAGTTCCGTCGTGTTCTTGATTGTGTATTTATTGGACAGGTCCAGTGTCTCGGTTAGTAGCACTTTTATTTAACAATTTAGTGATACGAACCCGATAGAAATAATCGAGCTATCGACAAATACGTATATTACGCTAAGCGAATTTTTGTACGCACCATAACTTTTACACCTTTATACCGATTTGCGAAAATGAGGTACATGAAAGGGCTTGACCTGTAGGTGTGCAGGAAGGTTTAATATTTCTGAAAAGGGTTGCCACCTGTGTAAAAATTTAATTCTCCTCTATAGCTTGATTGATTTTAAATTTCAGGTACCATATAAAAGGGCTTGAGCTGAAAATTAGTAATTTATTAAAATTTTTACAAATAAGGTTGCCACCTGTTCAAAAATTCAGTTTTATGCTATAGTTTGCTTGATTTTTAAATTTGAGGTGTCATATGAACGCGATTTGTGTGAAAATAAGTAATTTATTATAATTTTTACAAAAAGGGTTGCCACCTGTTCAAAATTTCATTTTTACGATATAGTTTGTTTGATTTTTAAATTTCAGGTAGGTACCATATCAAAGGGCTTGAGTCCAAAAATTCAGTTTTACGCTATGGGGCTCCTCGCACGAAATCATTGTATAAAAAATCTAGGTCCACAGAAAATAAAAATAACCAGTAACTATCTAGGTATATGCTTCATTTTATATTTTATTAATATGATTCTATGGGCTAACATCCCACTCATATTCTGCCAATTTTAAGAGGAAGTCAAATTTAAAATGACAATTAAAAAAATTGTCAAATGTGGCAATATGTGGTCAAATTATCTCACAATGCAATCGAAAGCCACAGCATCGCGTGGCAGGGTTTACTAGTTACATGTATTTGAATGACGATCGACACATTCAGTACTTCAACTTTGCTGTAACAAATATATGAGATTGAAGTATGTGTCAGTTAAACGGTGCTGGATTGCCGGAAAAGTATTCATTCTGACGGGCCCATAATAGCATTGACAGACGTCAGCGATAATCCCGATTGCTGCAACACTTAAGCCGGAATTACAATAGCGCTGTGGCTGTGGCAGCGACTGTTTTTCGAAATCAGCTGATTTTTAGAAACTACGGTTTGTAAAGAAGCGGCACATAATACAGCAGAGGCAGCTGGCAGCACCGCTCCGTTGAGAATTTAATTTTTACTTAATTAATTTCCACTAGCAAATATTGCTGGCGGGATGCAAAAGCAAAGAAGAAGAAAGAGCAGAGGAAAAAATGAAACAAGATTGATTATTTTAGGGCCTTTTCACATTACTCGGTACGACATCGGATCGACATTTTTTGCTCGGTATTTTCAGCTTACCGAAACGATTCCGCGTTGCAGTGTTTTACACACTTGTGGGAATACTTTCGGTGCGTAATCGGCAGAAAATATGAAAACAAACATCAAAATTTGCAAAACAAAATTTTTAACTTCAACAAATCACTCAATAATAACAATAATGTCTTCAAGCGAAGACGAAGGCATTATATAATGCTACATTTATAGCCGAAACGAGTTTTTTACTGACTTTGTTCTTCTTCTTTTATTACGCTATAAAAATGTATGCAGTAATTCCTCAAATTTTACTGACCGGTCTTACCGCGTTGCGGTATACCGAAATTAATCCGCTCCGATTTCACGTATGCAACACTAATGTGAAAGTGCCAATTGAAATACATGTGGTCGGTAAGGTTTCGGTATACTTTCGGTAAAAACCAATAATGTCGATCCGTTACCGCACCGAGTAATGTGAAAGCGCTCTTAAGTGAAAAAAGTGGACATGAAAATGGTAAATAAATTTATGTCACCACGTGTCCAAGGTAAAAGGAAACAGACCTAATATATAAGGAAGTCACCGCCAAACCTGACAGACGGCAAGTATTGCGCATTAACAAAACAGCTGAAGGAAGGTAGGCGCAGCGGCGAATTCAAAAACTTCTTGTTTTATTTCCCAAGGTAGGGTAATGTCAAAATCAAAACGAAATAACATCATGGTCGATAGGAATGGGCGAGTCCCAAACGAATTCAGATTTCAACCAAGGCGAATTCTCATTTTGACATTACCATGGTACAATAACTTAGAGGTAGGCGCACGGGCGAATTCAGAAACTACTTTTTTTATTTCCAAAGGTAGAGTGTAATGTCAAAATCCAAGCGAATTATAATCATGGCCAATAGGAATGAGCGAGTCCCAAGCGAATTCAGATTTTAACCACGGCGAAATATCATTTTGACATTACACTCTACCAATTACAATAACAAAATACATGGGGATTTTCTGAATTCGCCCCTGCGCCTACCTGGTATATCTGCCTTGGACATTACACTCTACCAATTACAATAACAAATTCGTCGCCCGGATAAATTAGTGTCGTATGTGAATTTTGGGCCGAATTGAGTTAATAATACAGTTATACTAAACTAATCAAGATCTTTCGAATGACGTTATCCGTTTTTTGCTATCTCCTTTAGTTTAAGAGATATTGAGCAGAATTTTTTCGTTTGTGCAAGGTCGCAAGCGATTTCGTCTAATTTCCAATGTGCTTTTAATTACTGTCAATTATTTAATTTATTTACTTTTATGAGAAATCAAATACAATATTTAACTAATTTTAAAAATCTTTAATTTAGTTCAATTTGGGAACACATTTTGTCGTACGTCATACAAATTTCCTGCAAAAATGTTGCTAAAGGTAACATACGACAAAATTTTACTGAAGAAAATCCTTTATAAATTCCAAAATAATAAACAATATATAACAAAATTAAAATAATTTAAGAATTTTGTGGCCTACTAGTGTTCTGCCAGACTTTGGAGAAAAACTAATCAGAAGTTTTGGAGAAATACAATTCCAAACTTCAAACCTGTTTTCCCAAAAGTCTTCAAATGCAACATAGGGTTGGGCGATATATATCGATATATCAATATATCGATATTTTTAAAATAGTACAGCCGATAATATCGACGATATTTTGAATTACCGTGCATCGATAATCGATAATTTTTTGCCATTTCGAGCCAAATTCGATATTTTTCATATATTTCTGATTTGCTTTGAATCTAACACCAGAACATTTTTTAAGAAGTGGTATAACCATAATGTTCGGGTGCTTGAATTTACACTACTTTCTTCTTCAAGCAATTCTTAATGATTTTTATGTTTATACTTCAGGATTCGTAGAATATCTGTAGACTCATCGAATTTTAACAACAAATATCTAGTAAACTATAAGTCTCCGGCAAGTTTGGATTTCTGTTTTGAGATCTGTGAGAGCACCTCTAACCCTGTGAAGAAGTGGTTTTTTGCGGGACGTGGTTCCTTAATGTAAAGGCGACCCTTTCGATATATTGATATATCGATGTTTTTACACGGCATAAATCGATGTTTTTTTAAATATCGATATAATATATATCGATATATTTTTCCAATTTGCCCATCCCTAATGCAACATACGACATTAATTTATCCGGGCGACGAAATTACATTCGAAATTTCTGAATTCACTTATGCGCCTACCTTCTTAGATCTGCCTTCGGTTCTTCTTTTTCTTCCCTTTCATTCACAATAGACATTTTTCACCAGAGTTGTGATTACAAAATGCTCTAATCCGCTAAAATTTTGAGGACTAACTCAAGAGATAAACCGGATTACCTCCAGTTAATTCTCAATTCGGATTATCGCTGCCGTCTGTCAATGCTATAAGCTGAGTTCCCGTGGCAGTGATCCAGATCCGGATACGAATTTTGCAAGCAAATGCACCAACAATTTTGTGATCCTGATATTTATATGGATCAAAAATATCTATTACATTCTATACGAATCCGAAATTGATCCATATAAATAACAGGATCACAAAATTGTTGTTGCATTTGCATACAAAATTTGTATCCTGATCTGGATCACTGCCATGGGAACTCACCTCTAGTGTCCTACAGCACTCAGATATTCTTTTATCGTCACAAAAACAAAAGGTGACGAATGAATTTGAAGCACTCAACTGGGTGGATTTATAACACCTCAAAATACCAACATTTCTAGTTAAAGAACATTCACCCCAATACAACTTTTTTCCATTATACAATCCAAAAGACGGATATTTACCCGCAAATTTGCATTTTTTTATTTAAGCAACACCCTACATTCGTTTGTTTGTTTAATTTGGATTTAAAACCACATTTACTATTCTTCACACTCCATTTTAGCCATGCCAGCAACTACGATTGTTACACATTTTTAATGATCGTGTTTTGGCTGATCAGTTTTTGGTGTATTTTCTTCGGCATCATGAGGCCAGAATGTTGGACGATTGATGGGATCCAAAGCAAGATCTGGGTATGCATCGCGGAAGTCTTCCATGGTCATTTGGTTGAATGGCAACATGTTCTTTAGATGATCAATATTCTTTTGGTACTCAGAAATTCGCGCTTGAGAATCACTCTTGAATTTGGCAATTTCATTTTGTGTCTCCTTGATTTGAGCTTCTACTTGTGGTGTTACATTATCGGCTGGATAAGGTATTTTAAGTGATTCATATTGTTTTTGGAAAGAGTCCACCATTCCGGGTATGGCGACCACCTGCTTGTAGTGAGCCCAATTGATCTTTGGTGGATTTTCGGGATTTGCCATTACACTACGCATATAAGAGTCCGACTTGGTTTTGAAAGCAGCAAAGCTAGCCTTCTGGTTGGGTGGTACTCGCTCAGCCAGAGCGGACCAATTGATGGATGACTGCGCAACGCGACGTGTAGCCATTTTTCAATGAATGCAGATTAAACGATTTGTGGAAAACTATCAGACAAAAAGTATATTTAATGTGTTTATTCTGTAAATATTTAATATAATAATAGTATGCATAATGATAATGGAACGTGGTAACCAATAACTATTGACAGGAAATTTGCAAATTATGTAATTTTGGTCACTTCGGTGCTGTCTCTATTTAGGCAGCGCGATGCTTGAAATATATATTTCTTGTACCTTCACTTGCTAAATTTCATTCGAAATACATTTTGTTATCATCAACCAATTACCAATTTTTTGTTTAAAATTCTTTAAATAATAAAATTTATTTTTACAAACTTTGCACTCACCAACTTGACAGCACCAATGAATTTCAGCGAACGTCAAATTGCAGCGATTGCCTTCAAGTCCGGATAAATAACAACCAAGGTTTATCCAATAGAGGTTATGTTACTTGCGTTTTCATGTGTGTGTTTTCTTTAAAAATGTCAATGTGAAACAAGACCAATCCATACAGGTCGTCTGATGTGAAGCAGAATAGGTGATTACAGTTAGACGGCCCTTTTCAAGAATGTCAAAAGCAGAGAAAACGACAGCGAACACACAACCGAACATACAAACACACACACCGAACACACAAGCTCTTTCCAAGAAAAACACGTGCAAGAATGCAAAATCAAAACAAAAAACGATAGTTTGACATAAGCTACAAACTCGCTGAAGAAGAGCTGCTCTCCCTTGCATGGACTTCTATAGTTAGGTTATGATGTGAAAGAGGAGAGAAATGAATTTCAAGGTAAAAATTTTCCCAATTGGTTTTGTCTGACATTCGCACTTTTTAGTATACATACACAATTCCAATCAGCTTATCTACTGCGATATCCTTCTTTAGATAATTCTTGATAACAACGAGTAGGTAAGTGACAACTAAAACAGTGCTGTTCAATTTTGTTTAATGACATGCGCCATCAGCAGCGTTGAAGAAGAAAAATCGTCAATATCTTGTTTCTTTCTCATTTTTACTAAGAACGCGTTGTAAACAAAAAGAAGGTCGGCTTTCCATTAATCATTGTAATCGGTTATAAACAACAAGGCAGATCTAGGAAGGTAGGCCCGGTGGCGAATTGAGAAATTTCCCATGTATTTTGTTAGTGTAATCGGTAGAGTGTAATGTCAAAATTAATGAATTCGCTTGGGCCTCGTCCATCCCTATTGGCCATGATGTGAATTCGCTTGGATTTTGACATTACACTCTACCTTTGCATATAAAAAAAATAGTTTCTGAATTCGCCACCGGGCCTACCTTCCTAGATCTGCCTTGATAAACAACACCTATTCCGAGTACCCTTGCAGCTAACCCATTTCTAACTCGCTATATTCAGGATAACAAAACAAAAAAAAAAATAGCGAGTTAACAATCAGCTGATAATAATCTGACATTTTCCTTTTTTGTGTGTTCAAAAACAAATTTTTTCTAGGATTAGATAATAACAAAAATGTTGCTTAAAAATATATTAATGATACCACAAAATCAGGTTCGTTGCATTTCTTCTGCAACAGCAGCAGTGACACGCCTACACCGTTCAGTTTACTGTCGCATGTTTCCCACTGTCGTGGTGCAGCCCGATGGTTCCACAATCACTATTCGATATCACGAGCCGAGGAAAATAATAAAGGTAACACGCAAAGCAATTTAAATAATTTTTTTAATAAATTGTTTAATTGTACCTTTTTATCCTAATAGTTGCCTTTAAATCTGAGCACATTAAGCGAAGCAGAAAGGAAAGCTCGGCTGGAAGCGCGAAAACCTCGTAAGAAAGTGAAAATTCTGGAAGAGGTGGATGACACGTACAATGCAAAGAAATATATGAAATATATTAAGAAAAAATAAATTTCAATACGTTTAAAACTAAAGTTTGTGTATGCATCACACGATTTTCTAATTAGAATGTCGATACTTCTCTGTAGTGCATTTGGATTGAGCTTCTAACTGGATATAATATACAATGTTCATGCTAATAATTAATATTGGAATGCAATATATGTACATATCGTCGCTGCGCCAACAAAAAGAGCTATACGTTTTTCAGCAACTTTTCAGGAGAGCAAAAAAAACCGTTCTCTGGTGATCCTAGAGAATATTTTTTCTAGTTTGAATTGTTAACTAATGATACTACACATATGTAATAGACTTATGCAATTTTTTTTTTACTTTTTTTGACCAACCACTTCGCATGAAGCATTTGCGCCGTTTTACAGCACATAGCTCTTTTTACAAATTGTTTAAATATGCTAGTGGGGGTAAGAAATCGTGAAAGATGTGTATACAATTCTTCGCTAGGGTCTGATGCAATTAGCGATAGCTTGGAAATGCATTATTTAATTGACCAGTGCCCCTCCTATTTTGAAAATTGGTCACATATGCTTTTTTTAAATAATTTTTTACACAAAATAACAATAATAACAAAAAACAATTATACGAAAATAGATGTATAACTGATTTTACAGAGCATTTCTACTACTGAGAGCATATAGCTGTGTTTGATAACTTCTAACCAAAGAAGGATATCAGAAAACGGGAAATGCAGAAATGTGGCTAGCGGATAGCGCTAAATAAATATGTAATAAAAAAAAATCGAAAAAAAACATATAACTGAATTTGTTGGCGCAGCGACCTACTCGTATTTAATAGTTTTCTATTCTGAACGAGAATGTTTAATTTTTCATCTGATGAATGAACAAAATTAATGAAACCCCTTTGTGTTAAGGGCAGAAGATGTCCCATATCCGGGGGCAGTTTCGCATTTTGTCAATATGTTTTACAGCCCTAAAATGTGTGCGACAGTTTTGCCAGAATGGAAAAGTTCATAAAACTCAAGTTATTGTGGCCTGGGAACTAAGCCAATTTACGAAAGCAAAAACAATCAGATTACTTTAATATCCTCAATGGGCTTAAGGAAACAGGCTCTTGTAGATGAACGAATTCATAGAAAATTAGCTTAGGCGGTTATTGTTCCCTACTATAACAATTGTTGAAAAAGTTAACACCACTGGTTTTCACAAGGCCTTGCCAACTAAAAGTTTTTTCCAATTGGCAGCGAGCAACGAGTAGCAGGGCAGATTTACAAAGGTAGGCTCAGCGGCAAATTCAGAAGTTACTTTTTTTATTTACAAAGGTAGAGTGCAATTTCAAAATCAAAGTGAACTCACATCATGGCCAATAGGAATGGGCAAGTTCCAAGCGATTTCAGATTTTAACCACGGTGAAATATCATTTTACCATTACACTCTACCAGTTGCAATAACAAAATACATCGGAAATTTCTGAATTCGCCACCGAGCCTACCTGGTAAACCTGCCTTGACGAGTAGTTCATATTCGTTGCAATTGGCAATTTTCTTTCTATCCAATTCCGCTGCTTGGAATTTTTCTGCTTTTCTGCTTTCAGTCAATTTTTTTCGCTCGTACATAAAGTTAAATTTGTGAATTTTCGCACCCGCTGTGGCTACAAAGTGATTAGGTGGTGGACAAAGCAGTTCAACTTTTCATTATTTTTTCATAAACATATTTGCCAAGAAAGAAAAGAAAACTCATTAATTAAAACTGTATTAATACACCTTTTGAAAACGAAGAAGAATATAAAAGTTTTCATAGTGAAGTGCAGTTAAATGCAATATATGTATGTAAATAAACGCATTGTGTATGTACATCACAGCAGAATATAAAATACGTTTGTATGTAAATATGTATATCCTATACTAAAATTAAAACTTTGGGAAGAGCGGAAATAAATGTACAATAAAAAATGCAAAATACCAATAAAAGTGGAAAGAAAATGAAAGAATGCAAGTGCTATAAAGAAAACTCGTATGAAGGAAATCATGATTAGCAACTGAAGAAATATCTATCTAAAATTGTACAATTTTATAAAACGAAGCAGGGGCATTTGAAATAGAGAAGTTTTCCGGATTAAAGTGGTAATTTAATTTATTGATTTTATTAAAAGCTAACTAAAATTATATGCTTTTTACGCTTACATATGTATATTACTGTGTTCTTCTCCGCCCCTCTTCACTTGTTTTTATGTACGCACATAGCTCAGCCACCAACGACGCCGCAGTTTCTAGGAAGAGAAAAACTGGCCATTGTTGTTGTTGTTTGTTGCGACGTCGATTTCAACGACGCTGCTGCGGCCATGCTGCGGCTTTTTTCCTTTGTTGCTGTATGCAGTATTTTCTTATTATTGCTCATTATGTTTTTGCAATTTCTTATCGGCGCATACGTTTTGTGGTTTGTTTGTACAACAAATTTCAATTTGACTTGGTTTATCTATTGTTAGTTGGTTGGTTGTTGGGGCTGCAAGTTCATAGTTCGTGCCATTGTTCATAGTTTCTAAACCACTTCATATATTTAAATCAAATTCACAGGAGGTGTAGTGGGAGTGTCTATTAACAAATATATGTACAATTTTTTATGAAAATGTTTATAGTTTTTGCTGCATTTGTTAATAAAAATTTCTTCCTCTATTTTTGTATTTTTTTGTATTTCTTTCACTGAAAACACTGAAATTTCACTTTGTTATTAGGTGTTCTACTCAAATTTACTGTGGATCCATCTTAGATTCTACTCCAGTAAGAGATTTCTACCGGCTGAGGGTAATTTTTTTGAAGCGCGGCCGAAGGCCGCCAACGCATAAGGGTATTATACGCATAACTTTTATAAAACATTTTTGTCCATTTTAGACAAAATTTTATTGCTTCTTTTTTGTGGATTTTTTTTTGTTGTGTGGCAGCACTAGACCAACAGACCAATCAATTTGGATACAAAAAAGGGTTGTTCAGTGTGACAATTTACGCAACTTTAAACATTAATATTTCCAAAACTATTTATTTTCTTGCCGTTTGGACTTCAGATATAGAATCGGGGGCGGTGCCACGCCCTCTTAAGAAAACAGTTTTCCTGGAATCGTGGCACGACTTATGAAGTTCCAACCGTTGTTGGTGTTGATGTTGATGATTCAAACGATATATACATATACATAGATATGTACATATATATTATGTACATACCTATGAAGATTCGTTTATAAAATCAATGAAACGAAACAAAAGCAAGATTTTTGCTTTAATTTTGGAATTTTATTCAATCGAACTTAATTCGCGTTTCATTTATATACATATGTATGTATGTATGTATGTATACTCGGTAGGCCTAGAGCTCGTTTAGAAACAAAATTTTAGAATTATAATTCAAAGGCCGAAACTAATAAATATTAAAATTAATTCTGGAATTTTATTACATACTTTTATCATTTTCTTTTATATTTTTATGAAGTTTTTGGCCGTTTAATCGAATATATATATTTTCCTTATTGAGCTCCAGGCCACAAATTAAATTAAAAACAATTTTTAATTTTAATTTTTATTTGTCAATATTTCGATCTCAGCCTGAGATCATCATCAGGACTGGAAAAACAAACACAATGATTACATTTATATACATATATGTATTGATACATATGCTTAAATATAAACATAAACAGAGAAGCGAAACTTACACAAATTCCTTGTTTTAATCGACTGACTAGAAAATCAACAAAAAATATGGAACAGGTAACATTGGAAAAAATGAACAATGTAAACAAATGTCTCCAAATTTTGTTTACATTGTTCATTTTTTCCAATGTTACCTGTTCCATATTTTTTGTTGATTTTCTAGTCAGTCGATTAAAACAAGGAATTTGTGTAAGTTTCGCTTCTCTGTTTATGTTTATATTTAAGCATATGTATCAATACATATATGTATATAAATGTAATCATTGTGTTTGTTTTTCCAGTCCTGATGATGATCTCAGGCTGAGATCGAAATATTGACAAATAAAAATTAAAATTAAAAATTGTTTTTAATTTAATTTGTGGCCTGGAGCTCAATAAGGAAAATATATATATTTTCTTTTATAGTAACTGGAATTGGCTCATTTTTCTTTTAAATTGTTAACAAATAGTGTAGCAAACCTACAAAAGGTCTTCGGAAATCAGAATTTCTTAAAGCGAGATATCAAATGTTATAAATAAGCGAATAACTTGTCTGAATCTATGAGTGTCAAGTTAGTGAGGCACCCCCGGCAGATCGGATCCGGAGGGGGTGCATAATTAGTCCCTAATTAATCCCTAATTAATCCCGCAAAAGTTAATTTTTTCCCTCAACTGCTTCCCGGAATTTTGGGGTGCCTCGGTAACTTGATATCAAGTTAGCGAGGCACCCTGCAAAAACTGTCTTAGACATGAGATATCGGAATCGGGGTTGTGGCTTAATTAGTCCCTAATTAATCCCTAATTAATCCCGCAAAAATTAATTTTTTTGTTCAAATATTTTTCGAGTTTTTTACCAAAGTATGTCCGTGTCAAGTTAGCGAGGTACCCTAATAAAATTTTGAGGTATCGAAATCGGACATGTGGTACAACTAGTCACTAATTAATCCCTAATTAATCCCGCAAAAATTAATTTTTTCCCTCAAATATTTATGGATTTTTTGTACCCAGGTATATCCATGTCACCTTACCGAAACACCCTAATGAAATTTTGTGATATCGAAATCGAAATTGTGGCATAATTTGTCTCTAATTAATCCCTAATTAATGACACAAAAATTAATTTTTTTGTTCAAATATTTTTCGAGTTTTTTACCAAAGTATGTCCGTGTCAAGTTAGCGAGGCACCTTAATAACATTTTGAGATATCGAAATCGGACTTGTGGTAAAATTAGTCACTAATTAATCCCTAATTAATCCCGCAAAAATTAATTTTTTCCCTCAAATATTTATGGATTTTTTGTACCCAGGTATATCCATGTCACCTTACCGAAACACCCTAATGAAATTTTGTGATATCAAAATCGGACTTTTGGCATAATTTGTCCCTAATTAGTCCCTAATTAATGACACAAAAACTAATTTTTTTCTTCAACTGCTTCTCGGAATTTTGGGGTGCCTCGCTAACTTGACATGTCAACTTAGCGAGGCACCCTATAAAAACGTCTTAGACATGAGATATCGAAATCGATCTTGTGACTAAATTAATCCCTAATTAATCCCTAAACAATGACGCAAAAATTAATTTTTTCCCTGAAATATTTTTGGTTTTTTTGTACCCAAGTATGTCCGCGTCACCTTAGCGAAACACCCTAATGAAATTTTGTGATATCGAAATCGGACTTGTGGCATAATTTGTCCCTAATTACATAATCCCTAATTAATGACACAAAAATAAATTTTTTTCCTCAACTGCTCGGAATTATTGGGTGCCTCGCTAAGTTGACATGCCGATTTTGATATCATACTTGGGTACAAAAAAAACCAAAAAAATTTCAGGGAAAAAATTAATTTTTGCGTCATTGTTTAGGGGTTAATTAGGGATTAATTTAGCCACAAGCCCGATTTCGATATCTCATGTCTAAGACGTTTTATTAGGGTGCCTCGCTAACTTGACACGGACATACTTGGGTACAAAAAACCAAAAAAATTTCAGGGAAAAAATTAATTTTTGCGTCATTGTTTAGGGATTAATTAGGGATTAATTTAGCCACAAGCCCGATTTCGATATCTCTTGTCTAAGACGATTTTATAGGGTGCCTAGTTAAGTTGACATGTCAAGTTAGCGAGGCACCCCAAAATTCCGAGAATCAGGTGAGGAAAAAAATTAATTTTTGTTCATTAATTAGGGATTAATTAGAGACAAATTATGCCACAAGTCTGATTTCGATATCACAAAATTTCATTAGGGTGTTTCGGTAAGGTGACGCGGACATACTTGGGTACAAAAAAACCAAAAAAATTTCAGGGAAAAAATTAATTTTTGCGTCATTGTTTAGGGATTAATTAGGGATTAATTTAGCCACAAGCCCGATTTCGATATCTCATGTCTAAGACGTTTTTATAGGGTGCCTCGCTAAGTTGACATGTCAAGTTAGCGAGGCACCCCAAAATTCCGAGAAGCAGTTGAGGAAAAAAATTAATTTTTGTGTCATTAATTAGGGATTAATTAGAGACAAAATATGCCACAATTCCGATTTCGATATCACAAAATTTCATTAGGGTGTTTCGGTAAGGTGACGCGGACATACTTGGGTACAAAAAAACCAAAAAAATTTCAGGGAAAAAATTAATTTTTGCGTCATTGTTTAGGGATTAATTAGGGATTAATTTAGCCACAAGCCCGATTTCGATATCTCATGTCTAAGACGTTTTTATAGGGTGCCTCGCTAAGTTGACATGTCAAGTTAGCGAGGCACCCCAAAATTCCGAGAAGCAGTTGAGGAAAAAAATTAATTTTTGTGTCATTAATTAGGGATTAATTAAAGACAAATTATGCCACAAGTCCGATTTCGATATCACAAAATTTCATTAGGGTGTTTCGGTAAGGTGACGCGGACATACTTGGGTACAAAAAAACCAAAAAAATTTCAGGGAAAAAATTAATTTTTGCGTCATTGTTTAGGGATTAATTAGGGATTAATTTAGCCACAAGCCCGATTTCGATATCTCATGTCTAAGACGTTTTTATAGGGTGCCTCGCTAAGTTGACATGTCAAGTTAGCGAGGCACCCCAAAATTCCGAGAAGCAGTTGAGGAAAAAAATTAATTTTTGTGTCATTAATTAGGGATTAATTAGAGACAAAATATGCCACAAGTCCGATTTCGATATCACAAAATTTCATTAGGGTGTTTCGGTAAGGTGACGCGGACATACTTGGGTACAAAAAAACCAAAAAAATTTCAGGGAAAAAATTAATTTTTGCGTCATTGTTTAGGGATTAATTAGGGATTAATTTAGCCACAAGCCCGATTTCGATATCTCATGTCTAAGACGTTTTTATAGGGTGCCTCGCTAAGTTGACATGTCAAGTTAGCGAGGCACCCCAAAATTCCGAGAAGCAGTTGAGGAAAAAAATTAATTTTTGTGTCATTAATTAGGGATTAATTAGAGACAAATTATGCCACAAGTCCGATTTCGATATCACAAAATTTCATTAGGGTGTTTCGGTACGGTGACGCGGACATACTTGGGTACAAAAAAACCAAAAAAATTTCAGGGAAAAAATAAATTTTTGCGTCATTGTTTAGGGATTAATTAGGGATTAATTTAGCCACAAGCCCGATTTCGATATCTCATGTCTAAGACGTTTTTATAGGGTGCCTCGCTAAGTTGACATGTCAAGTTAGCGAGGCACCCCAAAATTCCGAGAAGCAGTTGAGGAAAAAAATTAATTTTTGTGTCATTAATTAGGGATTAATTAGAGACAAATTATGCCACAAGTCCGATTTCGATATCACAAAATTTCATTAGGGTGTTTTGCTAAGGTGACATGGATATACACGGGTACAAAGAATCCATAAATATTTGAGGGAAAAAATTAATTTTTGCGGGATTAATTAGGGATTAATTAGTGACTAATTTTGCCACAAGTTCGATTTCGATATCTCAAAATTTTATTAGGGTGCCTCGCTAACTTGACACTGAGATACTTTGGTAAAAAACTCAAAAAATATTTGAGCAAAAAAATTAATTTTTGCTGGATTAATTAGGGACTAATTAAGCCACAAACCCGATTCCGATATCTCATGTCTAAGACAGTATTTACAGGGTGCCTCGCTAACTTGATATCAAGTTAGCGAGGCACCCCAAAATTCCGGGAAGCAGTTGAGGGAAAAAATTAATTTTTGCGTGATTAATTAGGGATTAAATAGGGACTAATTATGCACCCCCTCCGGATCCGATCTGCCAGGGGTGCCTCGCTAACTTGACACTCATTCTGAATCTTGTTATTAAGAACTTCACTATCAATTTTCAGGTGCATGAAGTGGGGGTTCAGTTGAACACACCCGAAACTATTCATTCTACATATATACATACATAAGTACATATAAGCATCATCAGCAGATACTCCGCAGTGTAAAATCTGTAAGGTTCGTCTACATCCTGATGACCTTTTCACGGAAGCTTCATGTACATAAACAATGAAAATAATTTTAAGCAATTTAGAGCCATATGCGGTTTCAGCTTCGACCGGTTTACTTTGCAAATCATTCACAGTTACAAATATACAAAAATATGTAAACAAAGCTTGCGTAAAAAATATAACAAAAATCAAAGATTCACTTTTACTTTTTATGCACATTGCAGTAACCAAGGCATATGCATATATACCCATGTACATACATATTTTTACAGTCATATCCATAAAAATTCCTCTGACGCATATTTTCTTTTGCGAAAGTTCTTTGTTTCCAAGATTGCCGGTCCCGTTCCATTGTGCATTTACGCTGTGCAATCGAATATATGTATAACGCAAATTTATGTACTGCATACATACATACATATGTATGTGTATTTACATATATTAATTTTTCACGGATAATTTAAATTAAATATTTATTACGCATGCGAATGCTTCGATTTCTTTTGCTTTGTACAATTTTCGAAATGGTCCAGGAAGTGGCGCTATAATCTCTACGCCGGTTACGTACAAACATACATATATACATATGTATGGTTTTATATATGTATGTAATTGCAAAAATAAAAATGAACCAATCTTTTTTTATGCAGAGAAATCTTATTTATTTTTATAAATTGGAATAAGCGGAAAAATTCAAGTAACTCAATCAGCGATGGTAGAAGTTAAGTATAGATATTTCCTAGAAAACCAATTTTTAATCATCAGACTTCTTTTCGGGAGCTCTGAAGGTTTTTTAATTTTCTTTTGATTTTTCTTTTGAAACTAAATTGCTTGTTAGTATTCTGGAAGTAACACACATAAATTAGAGAAAAAATTAAAACAAATTTTTTTTTACTTATGTATGTATGTATAAAACTTCTATAAAACCCGATTTCTAAAAACTTTTTCAATTTCTCGAATTTCATAAAAAACTCTCAAACTTTAGTGTTTATAATAAATATACATATATTTTCTTATACATAACTATTTACATAATTATGCTGGCGAGCTAATGCATATGTAAATACATACGTACATATATTAATATTTACCAAATATGTAAGAGCAAAAAAAAAAAAAACAAAAATTGTTGAACAGCTTCTAACGCAGCATTTCCCTGCTAGAATTGTGTGACCGAAAGTACTAACACTATTACAAAAATATAATATTACCAACACATTTGCACTCGTATGTGTTCTAGCCAAGTTCAAAACCAATGAGATAGATAAGGATAGAATGGAATTTGAAAATACACATGCGGGAACGTGATGAATGAAACGGTCACAAAAGTTACCGATGCCCTTAAGAATGTGATAGGAAATATCCCAAAACTTTTGGTCATGCCTGCCGGTCATATGACCGGTCAAATGACCTGCACAGTTCTTGCAGGGGTCTTACCGACCGAACTGTGTGACCGAACAAGCCCTGCAAGAACTGTGCAGGTCATTTGACCGGTCATATGACCGGCAGGCATGACCAAAAGTTTTGGGATATTTGCTATCACATTCTTAAGGGCGTCGGTAACTTTTGTGACCGTTTCATTCATCACGTTCGCGTATGTGTACTTTCAAATTCCATTCTATCCTTATCTATCTCATTGGTTTTGAACTTGGCTAGAACACATACGAGTGCAAATGTGTTGGTAATATTATATTTTTGTAATAGTGTTAGTAGTTTCGGTCACACAATTCTAGCAGGGAAGAGTGCTTTCAGTAATTTTTTGGGACAAATTTTGAATATTCGCTGCTTTCGAATTCGCCAAGCTCATAAATTGTCAACAATGTAATATAGTTACACTAACGCACGGAGCGTACGCAGATTGTGGGATATTCAAAATTTAAGAGCGATCCGCATCATTTGGCACCGTTTCGTCTTTAAGTATTATATACATACATATGTAGTCACATTACTTATTTTACATGTCGAAATAAAATTAATTTAAGTATGCATCTCGGTGCTTTCGTTGATATTCATATTCATATACATATTTATGTACGTACATATCGTCGTACCATACGAAAACTAGCATATTTAGAACTTCTGGCGAAAGCTATCAATACAAAAATTCTGTACGAAAAGTAGCAAATTTGACTTTTGGCCGACGAAAATTAACAAAATCGACTTTTGGCTGACGAAAAGTATCAGTAATTATATACTGTTTTTACATTAAAATTGTTGTTGTTTAAACGAAATTGATAGTTTTCGTCAGCCAAAACTCGATTATGTTACTTTTCGTCGGCCAAATGTCGAACTTGTTACTTTTCGTCAGCCACAAAAAATCGTCTGCTAGTTTTCGTATGGTACGACGATATGTATTTATGTATGTACCATGGTATAAAAATACAGGTATGTGCATTGTCATTTTGACGCTGTCTTTTTGATTAAAAAGCAGATTTTTGAAGTTTGATCTTATGTCAGTTTTGGAGTATAGCGATGCCAGACTTTTATTTTTTGAATGCGTAGATTTTTGTTTGAAAGTTTGGGTATTTCAGGAATCAAAGGACAGAAAGAGAAAGGGCACTAGTGAGCAGATTTATGGAACTTCCGGTAGCTCCTCTTCGCTCACTCCACAAATCTTCATCCACTTTCCGCGAATAAAGGGTATCGTCGGAAATTGGAAAAATTTTATATCACCGTCTTTGCAACCATATTTGGTATTATTGCACCGCGGAAATACGCAACTCATATTGTTAAAATCTAGGGTACATATTTTTTTGTAATTGGATTGGACATATGTATGTACATACATATATATATAGACTGAAATGCTCACTTGGTATGGTGGTGTACATACATATCGTCGTTTAAAGTGCAAAACCGCGTGACATTTTTACCAAAAATGAGATTTCATCAAAAATGCATTCCTGGCGTCCGTCTCCATCCATTCATGCAACAATTTTGAGATTCACACAACGCAATTCCAAATAATAACACAGTTTCAAAACCGCTTTTTTTAAGGAAATTTTTCGAACCAATACCGCGAATAATAGGTGTTATTGCTTTATAACTGTACTGTAATGTATTAAAGTTGATTATACTTTCATAAACACGAAATGGATTATAAATTTGCTTTATTGAAGAAAAGTTTTTACGTACGCCTGCAAAACCGCCTATACGTCACTATTGAACAAAATAAAAGACGAAACTGTTTTGCGCCAAAATGATATTTGGATTAAGAATATAATCCAAAAATCTACCTTGGTTTGGATGTGGGTTATTATTTGGATTAAAAGTGATCGTAACTACTAAACTAAATTAAAAACTCACCGAGAATACCGGAAAAGGTTTACTTTGTAGTACGGCCAAACTGATATTCCGTGAAGTAAAAATCCGAAATGAATCTTTTATGAATCACTGATGAAATTCATCTATGACTGAGGAGGCATCAGTGAGTACTTTCAAATAAAGACTGCTGAATTTTTCATATAAATGGTTTGCTTTTTTCAAAAAAAAAATAATAATAATAATAATAAAAATTGTACTCAGAAGAATCATCAATGATCATTCAGCAGTGAAACAAATTTACTACAGGATGTGTAATTTTTTCAAAATGAAAAAATTTCTTGCAATTTAAATTGAAAAAATTCGTTACTATGAATACCATCGTTACAATTTATTTTTAAAACAAAGCAGTGAAAAATGCCATTAATGGAGGATTTTTATCATTGAGTATGGCAGCACGAAATGTCATAATCTGCTTAATTGTCAGGTGGTTAATATGGCGACGAAAACTTGACGTTTGTTTTACCTGGTATACTTATACCATGTGTATGTACATATGTATGAAGTTTGGCACCTTGTATATTCCTTATACGTGATCTCTTTGTTCTTAAGTTTCTAAAGTAATTCACCTTTCAAATCAATTATAAATAGACTAGCTGACCCGCCAGAGGTTCTGCCTAAAATTTATTCCTATAAAGCCTTAAGAAAAGTCCTTGAAAATCCATCGAAAAAATGCGGAACTACATACATACAAATATTTGCCGCGAAAAACCCCTACCTCTTCCATCCTAACGCTATTGCTATCTCTATCCCTATCCCTATCCCTATCCCTATCCCTATCCCTATCCCTATCCCTATCGCTATCCCTATCCCTATCCCTATCCATATCAGGGATGCCACTTTTGGGCTTTTCCTACCAAAACTGGTAGGTTTTGATCCTTTTGGTAGGTTGGTAGGACGATTTGAATTTTGGTAGGTTTTTGCCTTCGTTCAACTAACATAATTGATTTGGTACTGTTGACTTACGACGTTTTCCGACAAACAAAGTATACTCGCAAATTTAGTTATAAAGATTTAATGAAAATATAAAGTTAACAAATTTAATGACATTACATTGTACGAATTTAATAATATGACTTGCGCTTGTATGTATGTTTGTATGTAATTTGTAATTTGTTTGGTTGTTTGTTTCACACTTGTGTTTGCGTCCGCCTCGATCCCGATCTACATCGTAAGTGTCGAAAATGTGCATGAAGCCTTTTGCAATTTATAAAATATATGTATCTGGCTGATCACCATCTTGCTTTCAGCGTTGCCACTCTCGTCAGTTTATATAATTATTTAGAACATCACAGGGTGATTAACAGGTACATTTGTTCACTTTGCCACAACACTGTTGAGAAAACATGGCTTCTCATTAGAGTTTTGTCACAAAACTCTGCTAAATAGAAACGTTTTCTTTGAGCTTAAAGTACACTTGCCCCCACAGACACAACTGGAGGAGATTGAAAACAGAAAGGCATCTGACATTTTACGCTATATGAAGCAAACAAGGTTGTTCGTCTACATGGTGTGTAATAAAGAGCTCCATGTGGTATCACAACAGGCTATCAGGCCTGCCTAGGTAGTAAATGTGTGTGCTGTACCAAGTGGAAACAATGTCCGCTATTTCCCCTCGATAAATCTTCTTACGTTTCCTTCAGGATCAGTCGATTGCCCTCATTATTCCTGAAATGTTATTCCACAAAATGTAAATTCTGATTTCCTCCGCACCGGGCGAACGGTGGTCGGTTACTGGCACAGTTACCCTAAATGAATTTGTTGAATATGGTTAAATCTCACACTAAAACAAGTAAGAGCGCGGCTGTCTTCGGCCGTACCGAAGACTTCATACCTTTCATGAGTGGGGAAATGAAAAGCTACCTATGTATGTTGTACATAGCCTGATTTGGTATAATTTATAATTTCAATTTTGTAGGTTATTTATGGAACGATTTATTAGAAAAAATGGTGTCTGGGCTATTTAAATGGAGGAGTTATACGACAAAATGTGTATATCTGAACAATCGGTTGTATGGGAGCTACATGTTATAGTGGTCTGATCTTGACAATTTTCGGTAACCTTGTTTAGGCCAACATGTGTACAAATACTTCAAAATTTCATGTCCTTAGCTGTGCCGTGTGTTTAAATGGGGAAGTTGTACACCAAAATGTGTATATCTGAACAATCGGTTGTATGGCAGCTATATGTTATAGTGGTCCGATCTTGATAATTTTCGGTAACCTTCTTTGGGTCAATATGTGTACAAATACCCCAAAGTTTCGTGTCCTTAGCTGTAAAAAGGGTGAAGTTATACCCCAAAATGTGTATATCTGAACAATCGGTTGTATGGGAGCTATGTGTTATAGTGGTCCGATTCGGCCAATTCCGACAAATGATCGATTGAGCACTAAAACTCACCCGTGTTCCAAATTTCAATCAAATATCTCAAAAACTGAGGGACTAGTTTGCGTTCACACAGACGGACGGACGGACGGACGGACGGACAGACGGACATGGCTTAAACGACTCAGCTCATGATTCTGATTATATCGGTATATATATCGATGGGTCTGTCAGGCCTCCTTCTAGTACTTTCAAGATTTGATTTTCGGCACAAAGTTATTTCATTCTCATGAAAGGTATAAAAAGAAAATGGTAGGCTCGAAGCCATTTTGGTAGGTTTTTGGTAGGAAAAAAAATTTCTTAGTGGCATCCCTGATCCATATCCCTATCCCTATCCCTATCCCTATCCCTATCCCTATCCCTATCCCTATCCCTATCCCTATCCCTATCCCTATCCCTATCCCTATCCCTATCCCTATCCCTATCCCTATCCCTATCCCTATCCCTATCCCTATCCCTATCCCTATCCCTATCCCTGTCCCTATCCGTATCCCTATCCCTATCCCTATCCCTATCCCTATCCCTATCCCTGTCCCTATCCGTATCCCTATCCTCTGTTTAGATCGAATCATTATTCGAGATGTAGTCGCAATTTATGGAATACACTTCATTCGTTTCATAGGTATTTCATTTGGGACTTTAAGTCACTTTAAATATTTCCAAATAAAATTAATTTCCCATTTTTTTTGTTAATTTGTCCTCTAGAGAGTTCCTTGATCTCACTTCTAATGTTTCCTTCTTAGTTAGTAGCTGACGGCGTTGTCGCCTTGTTGTCCCAAATGATTAATTCCTGTGCGCGTGTTTGTACTAAATGCATAAGTATTTTCGTGCTCATTCAATTGCCATTGCTCTATTCTTGTATTCTATTTATCAACTGTTATTTCATTCTCAATCTCCTGTCTTTGCATGCATTTACAGTGGTATCTTGATACAATGAACCACTCTATATTGAACGCACAAATGAGTAAGTTTGGTAATGAAGGCGTAATATTAAGTATTCAAGAAACGTGTCTCATTTATTACATATAGTGAACAATATACCTGCACTCTGCAAATGCATAGGCCTTGCAAAATTTAGTTCACTTTATATAAACATTGCTGTACTACATACATATGTATGTATGCAGTATGTACTATGTATGCCTATGCACTCGTGATCTTACTTTAGCTTTTTCACTTTATTTTCTCAACGTGATTTCCTTAACTTCAAGTGCATGGTAATTAATTTTAGCCCCAACAACACCAACAGCAGAATTCCAAAAGCCAAGCAAATGTAGCAAAAAGTAAATAGCTACATACATATGTACCTATCTATACATATATGTATGTGCACTTTGTAAGTTTATACATATGTATGTACGTCTTCGTTTGCTGGCATTATCTATTGAATTCTTGGCGCTTATCATTCTGTCTCGGTATTTGAATATGGTCACGGTGCTATTGTACCTTGTGTTGCCAATGCACATGTCTAGATACAGTGCTGTGCAAAACGACTACGCGTATCTACCATCTGATAGACTTAAGATAAAGCTGAATTTTTCATGATGATCTCAGTGACGACTGAAAAAAAACGAACTTCCCAACACGAGTAACAAGCATCATATTTCAGAACACCAACTGCATTGAAAATGCGCCCATCGAGCACAGAATTGGGGACGTACCAGCTGGGAAATACGTGGATTTTTAATGATTGGTGGACTTTGCGCAATATAGTCGCACATCACTGTAGAAATATACATAAGTACATACATACATATATATAAGTACATATAGCCATTTACACATTTCATTATCATTTCCCATGCGAATGTGTGTAAGTTGCAATTAAATATAGATTTTATGTACATATGTATACTTTTTCCTTTAAAGAACTGCAATAACAAATGTGTGGCGCCAGAAAGTTTCTCAATAAAAATCGATTTAAACGATAAACCGAAATCGTAATATGCCAAAATAGGTATTTATTAATTCAAAATGGGAAAAAATATTTTATTATAATCGTAATTGTTTGGATTTTTATTGTAATTATGATTTATTTGGATTATATTCATATGCAAATGAAGCTCTGATGCACAGCGCTGTTAGTGAAAATACAGGATCCAATCCTTGCCTGGAACTGATGTCCTTGCCATTATCTTATTTCAGACTTGTTATTTAATGATTAAACATTTTAATAATTGTTAATTACTCAAAGCATGTTTTGTTTTTGTAACTCATTAATGATAACTTTCATATTTTTAATGATTAAATGCTAAGTAATAAAATAAAAAAAAAAATCAAATCACACGTTAATTAATCGATTAATTAATTTTAGTTACATAATAATTTGGATTAATTTTCGATTTTTTTAATTGCATGACTAATACAATTATTTGATTATTTTAAATTATTTTTGATTTTTTTAATTACATGATTAATACAATTATTTGATTATTTGGATTAATTTTCGATTTTTTTAATTGCATGATTAATATAATTATTGCATTATTTTGAATTATTTTTGATTTTTTAATTGTACTATGATTAGTAAACTTTTTTGATTATTTTCAATTATTTCGGATTTTTTTAATTGCATGATTAATTCAATTATTTGATTATTTTCAATTATTTCTAATTTTTTTAATTATATGATTGATAAAATTTTTTGATCATTTTCAATTATTTCGAATTTTTTCAATTGCATGATTTTACAATTATTCAATTATACTCATTTTTTTAATTTTTTTAATTTCATGATTTATACAATTATTTGATTATTTTCGATTTTTTTAATTGCATGATTAATACAATTATTTGATTTTTTTCAATTATGTATTTTCAATTTTTTGGTTGCATGATTTATACAATTATTTGATAATTTTCCATAATTTTTGTTTTTTTTTTTAATTGCATGATTATTACAATTATCTGATTATTTTCAACTATTTTAGATTTTTTAATTGCATGATTAATACAATTATTTGATTATTTTCAATTATTTTTGATTTTTTAATTGAATAATTAATACAATTGAATCGTCCATTTTCAAAACCGGCCATCTCCAAAATTTAAATTTTTTAAGCTAGTATCAGATCCAATTCTAAAACATCACCTGTATTTAATATTAAAACAATTTCTTAACCAAAACCTGCCATATTCAAGTCAAATTACTCTATAATAATAATAAACACAAATCGTTTTAGCCATTGGTTTCTTAAGAGCAGTTTTTTGAATTTTTCTCACAAACGACTTGAGTGGAGATGGCCGGTTTTGAAAATAGACGATTCAATTGTTTGATTATTTTTAATTATTTCTGATTTTTTAATTGCACGATTAATACAATTATTTGATTATTTTCGATTATTTTTGATTTTTTAATTGAATAATTAATACAATTGTTTGATTATTTTCAATTATTTCTAAATTTTTTAATTTAAAATAATTAAATTTAATTGTTGAATTATTGTGTAGGTATACAGAAGATTTTAATTTTCGCCAAATAAAATTAATTTAAAATAATTAAAGATAATCTTATAAAAAAAAATAATCGCATAATTGAAAATAAATAAGCAATTAAAATTAATCAAACAATTAAAAATATTTAAGCAAAAAAAAATATTTGATTAAATGATTATTTCTGTTTAGTTTTTTTAATGGCTAGTAATAATTATTATTTTTTATAATTTTTTAATTTAATTGCCAAGTTAATGTAAGGTTATTAAAATAATCATTAAAATTAAAAGTCCAAAAAATTAATTATTAATTTTAATGGGAATTTGACACGTTTTAGTATTTTGAGTTTTTTCCACATTACGTTGCCAGTTAACAGTGTCCGCTGCATATATTTTTTGGAATTTTTCGTTGTCATGTTAAACATATGTACATATATGTATGTATCTTACAAAAACTATCACATTTAAGTTTCTTTATTTTATTTGCAAAGTCTCTATTACAAAATCGAAATTTCTTAAGTACTTATTCACGAGTGATTGATTGCTTGTCAGCGGCATCATTTACTTACTCGGGCGTATTGCGCTATTTTCCTTCTCTCTTTCTCATGATCTCTAGAATACGTTACATTCCCGGTGGTAAATCTACTTTTGTTGCTCATTTCTTAAGGCGGATTCATCGTTCGAGTTCTGAACTAAAGTTGAATTTGAGTTAACTAATAAAAATAGTTCAGAACTTTTCGGAATTCCTCTCATACTCCGAAAACACAACAACAACCACATGGCAAAAAAGTTCTGAACTCGAACGATGAATCCGCCTTTAGTCAAAGTAAACGTTTCAATTCCAAAGGAATTTTTCTACGCCCTTTCGCTTCCCCTTGCCCACCTTTGCTTGGCGGTGTTCTCTAATGCCGAAGATTTACTTGAATACATACATACTGAACTAACTTCTTGTGCGGCGTAATTTTTTCCTCGTTGATTTTCATTTTGCTTGCCATCATTTCATCACTTGCGAGATGCTCCTGCATATTTTGTTGTTTTTGAATATTGGTCACTGTTCGGTTTTTGTTTCTTTATTTTATTTTCTTAGGAACCAGTTTGTTATTTTTACTTTCGTAAACTTTTTACTTTAACTTTTATTTAAGAAATTTTTTATTATTATTATTGTTTGCTTTTTTGTTTTGTTTTGGTACAAAAATTTCGTAATGGAGATTTATGAGCTTTAAATGATGGGGATGTGCGTGCAAGTCACATTCACTTTTGTCGCGTAGGCAGCAATGGCAGGCCTAGGTGCGCGTATAAATGAATTGCCTGAGCATTTTGCATACTTCTCCGATTATTTCTGCCTTTTGTTGTTTTATAACTTGTTGTGCCAGTGCACAGGTTTTGTAAATTGATAAAAAAAAAAAAAAAAAAAAAAAATGACAAAAAATTCATCTTTTTTGGAATATTTATTTTACGCTAGCGCTTCCCCAGACCTCTCCAACCGAACTGATATTGTCATATTATAACATATTTTATCTATTCAAAGAGGGTTAGGTTGAGCACGATATTTACTACTTTTTATAGACATCCCTATTTCCTTTATATTAAACACAAATGGCAAATCTAAATCTGTATTTTTCCAGCTCTAGTAGGTATCACTTCTTTGAATTTGAAAGCCACAGCCGGGTATGAGCCATTCGCTCCCAACCAAATCATGCTTTTCTTCTAGGTACGTGTTCATAAATGTTGCACACAGAAATTCCAAAGAGAAATCAAAATAAACAAACTTTCTTGATATATTTTTTATTATTTTTTCCTCGAGTTTTGTTGTTGTTTGTCAATGTTGTAATTTCGCGGCTCAGCAACAGCGCCAACTCGTTTACTGCACATGTGCAGACATTTGAATATTCGTATGAGCTCGTATGTACAATATATATGTATGTATGTAATGTGTGCTGCGATGATTTACGCGGAAAGCGTTGCCAACAACAACAACAACAGCAACTGCATATTGCAATTGCAATCAGTAATCAGTAATCAACAGTGGCAATCTGCGGTTTCTACCACCAATGAAGTTGTTTCTGCTCTGCTGTGCCTACCGCTAACTTTGACTTTGCTTTTTTTTGGTTGTTGTTACCGTCGTTGTTGCTTCCGTGTTGCCAATTTCACTTTCCTTTATTTTTCGCAAAATCTTCAATAAACAAATTTACAAGCAACCAACCACATGCAGGAACTGCACACTGCAAACTGGGAACTGTAAACTGGTCGTGTGCGAGCACTTGAACTTTATGGTCATGATTGACGGCTTCCATTGCTAATAATGGCAGTGTGGTTAAATAAATGGAAAAATAAACTTGGTAGTAGGTATTTTAGTTTCAGAATGAAGAACACGACAGAGAGAGAGAGAGAGATAGATTTTTGATATATGTATAAGACTAAAGGACTTTGTTTATTTGGGAACCAGTACCGATTCCAAATATAATTTTTTGCGTTGCTTTGCCATACAACTCTTTTTTAGATTAACTTCGCGGTTAAGATTTAAATATGTAATGTATTGTGGAACGATCTTCCGTCATCCCTTGTCAAGTTGAAGAAGATCGTTCCACAATACATCATATTCCTACCCTGTCGGAAAAACAAGCAACCAAAAAGTATTTAAATATGTACTTCGACAAGCAAAATCACGATCTACAAGTGAATTATTATATAGGTACGTCCTAAAGTGTGGTGCAGAAGCTCGTACGATATCAATATCAGATTCGGATGATTTGGGGAGCTTTCAAGAAGAAAATTTTACATATCGTCGTACCATACGAAAACTAACATCAGATTTTTTGTGGCTGACGAAAAGTAAAATGTTCAAGTTTTGGCCGACGAAAAGTAATAAAATCCACTTTTGGCTGACGAAAACTATCAATTTCGTTCAAACAATAACAATTTTAATGTAAAAACAGTATATAATTACTGATACTTTTCGTCAGCCAGAAGTCGATTTTATTACTTTTCGTCAGCCAAAACTCGATTTTATTACTTTTCGTCGGCCAAAAGTCAAATGTTCTACTTTTCGTACAGAATTTTTTTATTGATAGCTTTCGCCAGAAATTTTAAATATGTTAGTTTTCGTATGGTACGACGATATGAGATGTATGAAATCTAGTCTCAATGTTATACAAATGGATGACACCTTCGCGATAGCAACAGAGCATGGGGAAAATTTCACTTATGTATGGAAGATTCAAGTAGAGAATGTTTATCTTTTTCAGTGTTTTATTGTTGTTTTTATCAGATATAACTGCAACATGTTCCCGTAATTAGAACCGTCTGCAGGCGAAATGCTTTGGTGCTTCTAATTGACGTCAGTTATCACAACTGACGTGGTTTATTGTTCATGGCTGGAATCGTCTAGCCGGTTTAGTGCCAATTAAGTGGAATAATAAAAAAATGTTTATATCTAAGTATGCGGAGTTTAAGCGCGATATCAGAGCTTATTTTTGATCAACATTTTTAACACGCTTTTATTAGATTCACCTGTATGTATGTATGCATGTATGTAACTTCGTCCCATCCTAAAAGTTGCAACATTTAACTAAACTATTATATCTTTCAAACATTCACTTTTATTGTGTTCTCTTTATTATTTCTATTCTCCTCCGGATTCGAAGCATGACATCAACAGCCCAACGCACACTGGGTGATAGCGGCCAAAAATAAAATCGAAATTAAAGTATTAGCAAATCAAATTTTTTTGAAAGTGATTGACAGATATAACAATTTGTAAAAAAAAAGCTTATATAAAATTTTTTGAGTCTCGTTTTGTTTAGCCGTACAGGGTGTTAAAAACTGAGCAAAAAATAGGTCCTTTTATTTCTCAACAATTACACCTTATACAAAATGCTGTAACTCATTCAATTATTAACGTATGTAATCGAGTGATACATCATTACATAGATATTGATTTGGCCTTTTAGAAACAATAAGCCTTTTGTAACCAGCGGTAACTCTTAGATTTATATGAACTTTCAAATATTGACAAAAAAAGTCGTAAAAAAAAAATTTTGCTAAACTTTAAACAAAAAAATAAAAAAAATAAAAAATATGACCTCCCCAATTTTTTCATATGTTTTGAAATGATATATTTTTAATCAAACTGCATTTTAATTCTTGAAATCCACCTGCGCTTTTCGCTTAAATAATCTTTTTCCCATTTGACTAAAAGTGCCTTTTTCAAAACGCAATAATTAGGCTACTTTTGACATTATGAAAAATCTTATTCTTAGGCGACTAATCGAATAGTTTGTTCACCGTGTTGTAGGCAATGGTTCACACTTTCAAATTATGAAAGAATTTTTTTTATCAGCGTTATCGTTATTTTTTTGCAGCCTTTTTCTTTTCGAACAGAAAAAAAAATTGTGTAAAAATTGGAAAATTTCAACATGAAATAAAAAAAAATACAAAATATGACCTCTCCAAATTTTTAATATTTGGTGCTAGTGAACGTGCTTTATAAACAGGTGAAGAAATCTTAAAAATTCGTTTGCGCTTTTTTGTTTTATGAACTTTTTTATGGAGTGAGTTTTTCTAAGTTTTCATACATTTTTCCCATACAAAATCCCCAAAAGTATGCTTCAAAAAGTATTAATAATTTTGTATGGGGAAAATTTGCCAAGTTAATGAAACTTAAACAACAATTTCTCCAATTCTAATAAAGATATCTGAAAAATTTAAACGCCCTATTCAGGGATGGTTTATGCTTTCTAACGGTGTATTTGATTTTGAATAAAAAAATATTACATACAAGATATTAAGCAGGGAATATAGTCAAAAACGTGTTTTTTTGCCTAATTGGACATGAATATCTCAAAAACTAGAACCAATTTGAAAATTCTGACTTCAGATTCAGATTCAGCACACTGAAATCCTTTAGAAAAGTATAGTTTCATTTATGGTATAAAAATTTTTTTAAATGTGATTTTTTTGAAGGAAAATTTTATGATGAATGCTTATAAAATGCTCAAAAGTGCATATATTTTTAATTTTAAAACCATGGAATACTTTGCGCTTTTTCCAAAATGATTACTGTATATTATTTATATTTAAAAAATGTGTGCTCTTATTAAAATTGAGCATTTTAGCTATAATAGTTAACAAAATATTGAAATTTCAAAAATACCGTTATATGGGAGGGGGGTGTATTTGTGGGCCGATTTTGTTCAAATTTTCACAGTTTACTATCTTCAATCAAGAAAGCTTAAGTTCCGAGTTTAAAGTTTCTAGCTCAATTATTACTATTTTTGGCCGCGTTTGTATGGAGGTGCCCCCACTGTGCAACGGCATCATATAGTAGGACATTCAACATTATACTTTATGCTTCATTGCGGCTTTTAAGTTACCTTTCTTCAACATAGCCTCTATGAATTTAAATTCACTCCCGTATACAAGCCAATAAGTAACAAGCTTTCAGGGTACAGAAAAACTCACTCACGAACGCTCAAAAATACATTCTTCTCAAATCACAAACAAATGTTCAAAGAAAAACGTATAACCACTCAAATAGCGAGCGAACTAACCCGGCGTCTCCTCAAAACAGAATTCTGTCATCACAAGCACCATTATAACATATATTTCAAATGGAGACCGCCTCTGTCTTCTGGTATAACAGAGATGCCAAGGCAATTGCTTTAACAAGATTGCCTTAACATGAGTTGTCAGTGTGATCATTTGACAGCTAATTTTTCATTTCAACGAAAAATTCACAGTGGCAACATCTCCACATTGAACGTGAAATTTCGCACGGCGTCCATTTGGCTTGATTGTTTGGGCTTAAAAAATAAATAAAAAGAACATTAAGTGCATATATACAGTTTGCGAGCATCATCGCCAATTTTAAACAATTTTTTTTAACTTTCTAAGTGCTTCTGCGTACACGGCATGCCAATTCGGCGCCATTTTGCAAATTATGTCTAACATAATGAAGTGCCCACGCATATGAAAACATGGATTTTAGACATAATAATGTTCGACAAAAGTAACAGAATTTATGTTTTGTGGAGTTTCGGCGTAACGCACAACAGCCAGCGATCGCTCATGGCGATGGCGATAAACTCAATGCATAAATTCACTCAAAAATTAAACTTGAAGCTTTCTGTTTTGTTGCTGTTGTATTTGCAATGAAATCAACCGCATGTACATACATACGTATGCAAAGCAAGAACTGGTTTTGTTTGTTCAAATTATATTTATAGCACTTATAGCACTTGGTAATTACCAAAATTGGTTATTTTTTTGCTGCTGGTTTCTTGGTAACTTTCACATGTGTTTGGCAATTTTTATTTTCAAGAAGTTGTTTACAATATTTGTGGTATACAAGAAAATATGGAAGTGATTATAGGACAATGAGAATATTTTGGAGCGCTGACTGTTCATTGTGAATATGCACAGGCAAAGAAAGAAGAGCATATCTCCGATTAAAAACCGAAATAGTTTTGCTTCGATACACATAGTACATATTAGTTGATATTTTTTCGTTTAGGCTTCATTTTTGAACTCTTATGACCAATGTTTTTTTTTTACAAGGAAAAAATTTATGTGAAAAATTAATATCTCAATATGCAAAATACATTTGTTATAAGTTTACAATAAACTTACTTCAGTAAGCAAAACGTTTGGAAAATCTTTAATATAAAACTTGTAATTCATTTAATAGTAATTGCTGAATCAACGAAAAGGAACCCTAATTCTATAATTGCATTTCACGTTTGGAAAGCAATTCTTAATAAACATTTTTATACAACGTGAGGTGAAAAAAATTTCTCAAAAAAAAAAAAAATGCGCTACTCGGGACTCGAACCCGCGCTCCTTGGTCCGTAGGCAGCATCCCTCACCATTACGCTACAATCGTATTCGGAATTTTGTTGTCTAAATTCGAATTTATGCAATCAGGTTTCTTTTTTTGTTCTTTTCAAATGCTAACGCTCAAATGCTTCACCTCAACTTGGGTATGTTCAGAAACACAGCGCAAAACGCAACAGCGGCAGTATATATGATTGTAAAACATAACAAAACGTTTGGGAAATTTTGTATTTCCAAACTAGTTTGGAAAACCTTGAATAAAAGGGTTTGGAAATTATTGCATAATAAGCTGGTTTACTTCACTGCATATTGGGATTTTTGGTAGAAGTTATAAATGCATATGTAGGTAGATCTATTTCGGAGATCACCACATCCCTTCATCAGACTTCTCTTTACTTTTATTCTTGCGTCCGCATAAAACATCCTTTAATGAAAAATTTCACTAAAAAGTTAAAAATAAATAATAGCTTAAAAAACTAAAAAACACGCTTTAATCTTAAAAATCGTACTAAAAATTGAGAAATAATTTAATTAGAAACAAAATGATGAACGAAAATATAAGTATTTAAGGAAAAGCGTGGGGGTGCTCAATAATATTTGAACATGAAAATATTCGATTCGTACAACTAGTACAAAAATATACCTAGTTGCGAAATTAAAGAGTACGATATATGAAATCTCAAAAAAGTCAAAATAAAGTTATTAGTAAAAAAACACCGATTTTAAATGTTTTTTGACATACTGAGCACCCCACGCTTTTCCTTAAATACTTATATTTTCGTTCATCATTTTGTTTCTAATTAAATTATTTCTCAATTTTTAGTACGATTTTTAAGATTAAAGCGTGTTTTTTAGTTTTTTTAAGCTATTATTTATTTGTATTTAAAAATATTTGCCAACTTTTTTTTTCCAATTCCGCAGAATATCACGGGCAGTTCATTATGTTAGCTTATGTCTTTTGTCCTTTTCTTTATCAGCCAGTCGGTAAATTGCTAATCTATTGTAGAATTGTGCGCACATTTGTCATACAAACCGCAGTTGACCCTAATTAACCAATCGGCATTATTCACTACATTTGACATGAAATAACCTTCATTTCGGTCAGCAGGTATTTAGATAAGCATAAAGTTTAAGGTTATTGAATTTAAATAATAGGTACAAAATAATTTGAAAATGCCTAATTTCAAAGTAATTCAAGCGTTTAGCGTACCAAGTAATTATTCTAAAAAGCTTGTGCGATATACTACATACATGAGGTTTATAGAAATTCTTTAATTATGTCTTTATTTCTGCTGGTTGTTCAAGTAAATTGAAACAATTTTATATGGTATGTATATACTTTGAAGAAATCATTAATTTTAGTACGTATATATATATATATATATATTTTAGTAGTATATCACTTTTTTGTATTGGAAAAATTTGTGGTTCCATGCTAAATATTTAATTATCTTTCAACTTCAAATCTGAATTTAGTTCTTTATGACATATTCGACTTTATTAAAATGTTCCATATCAGAATTTTTGGTTTTTTTTTGCCTGTTCACCTGCTATTAATTTACTAATCTTATCGTGGAATAATTAAGCAGAACGAGTTCACTTATCTGCGTTTATAATTGATTTTATTTTTATGTTTTTGTTTTTAACGTCGAAACAGCAAATAACCATAAATGCTTGAATTGTATTAATAAAGGGTGTTGCTGAATTTACTCATACTTAAGCTGAATTTAAAATTTGACAGATCACTTCTTTCGTCGCTTGAGCAATCAAACAACGTAGTGATGGGCGATTCCGAGATGTTTAGACAATCGAGAGAATCGCCATCGTTGCAAAATCACAATCGAGTCAAAAGTTGACTCGCTCCTCGACTACACAATCGAGATGTTTTTGCGATTGTTCCGAGTCAGCGAGTCGGCAGTTGTTTCGATGACATCTCGACTACACAACCGAGATGTTTTTGCGATTGTTCCGAGTCGGCGAGTCGGAGGTTGTTTCGATGACATCTCGACTACACAAGCGAGATGTTTTTGCGACGGTTCCGAGTCGGCGGGCCGGCTGTTGTTTTGATGATTTGTTTTAGTTGATAAAATAAACTGAATGAGTGTTGTTGATGAAGAAAGTAGGATTGTTAATGGAAGTGAGGCAAATACATATGTAAATGAATGAACCAAATTGAAAAATATGCTATATATAGACGCTGCATTTTTGCAATCACAATTAAAGAGTGTCGTGCTTAATAAATACAATTAATTATTTAAACAATAATACATTAATAAATTTTCTGAAGTGAGACGCTTACGAAACAAATTAATTTTACGAGCAGTAACAACGGCAATAGATTTGTACCACTGTATACTTTTTTAAGCAATTTTGATATTCAAGCGGCAACAACAAATGTTATGTATTTTTTGCAGCGAGTCCGAAATGTAGGGTTGCTTTGAAAACGAGAGGAATCATTGGCGAGTCCGAGATGTTTTAGCGATTGTTTCGACTGACGGCCATTTACGACTTGACTCGAATACGAATGAAAACCATCGAGAGCATTCGAGATGTTTCAACAATCGAGAGAATCGAATAAAACATCTCGGACTCGCCCATCACTAAAACAACGTATCGTCGTACCATACGAAAACTAGCATACGTTTTTTTGTGGCTGACGAAAAATAGCCCATTTGACTTTTGGCCGACGAAAAGTAACAAAATCGACTTTTGGCTGACGAAAAGTAACAAGTTCGACTTTTGACTGACGAAAACTATCAATTTCGTTTAAACAACAACAATTTTAATGTAAAAACAGTGTATAATTACTGATACTTTTCGTCAGCCAAAAGTCGATTTTGTTACTTTTCATCAGCCAAAAGTCAAATGTGCTATTTTTCGTACAGCATTTTTTTATTGCTAGCTTTCGCCAGAAATTTTAAATATGCTAAGTATTTTTGTATGGTACGACGGTATAATGTATGACTCCTATACACTTTTTTTATTTGTTGTTTGTTCTTTCCAACAGGGTAGGATTCCGATGTATTGTGGAAAGAATTTCCGTCACCTCTTGTCAAATTTGATTTGTTTATAAACCAGTTACGGCGATGTGCCATCTTCGGTATCTTTTTTCGCTCTTGGAAACCGGTTTATAACCCAATGAAACTTGACAAGTGCTGACGGAAATTTGTTCCACAACGCATCGCAATTCTACCCTGTTGGAAAAACAAAGAACAATAAAGAAGGTATAGAGGAGTCATTCATACATTATCCGTTGTTTCATTATACAAGCACCGATTTACATACATATATTGTGCAATTTTCCTTTTTTATCCTCGTATTTTTTCTTTCATTGTTTTCTGGCAACTTTTTCTTCTTCTTTCTTCTTCTTCTTTCATCCTTTCTCTTATACTCTTTTTTATTTTCACCGCCTTTTGTGTTTTTTCGTTATTCCTGTTTTATTGATGGTGTTAAAATACTTCGCAACTCTTTCCTAATTGTTTCTTTCATTACTTCGCTAGAATGGCTTAGTTATCTATATAATTGCACACCGAAACCAAAATTTATATACCTTCTTATCACACTCATGTGCCCCGTTTGTATGCATTATTAACTCAAGCCCGACAATTTACAATCAAACATATAATTTTTACACAAAGTCATCAAGGGTTTTGGTTTTTTTTTTTACTATGACAAGTACGAGGCGAACGATATGCATACATAAGTACATACATACACATTAACACATTTGCACCTGAATTTAACGCCGATTGTTATCATTTTACATAAGCGTTTTTTTATTAAATGCTTATTTTGCTAAATTTTTTTTTATTTGTTTTGTGAGTGGTGTTACGACTATTAAGTAGTTTTGTATGTACACGATTATGTAACAGCTAGCGTTGGTTAGCTGGCAGGTAGAGCTGCAAAACCATCGAGAGTCGGACCACTCGATAGTTTCGATAGTCGAAAAAAAAACTATCGATACTATCGATAGTTTTTTATGAATATTTCACTAAAATAAAAAGAGGGATGGTTTTGTTTACAGTTTTCATTCCAAAAAGTCTTTAATTTTTTACGCAAAACAATAATTAAATAAAAGATCAAATAAGAATTAGATACTTCACTTACACTGAGAGAAAAATCAACCAAAAGTGGGTTAATAGTACTAATTTCACACTTGAAATGGAGTCAATGTGAATTTTGTTTAATATTACCATTACCATTGTTGATATATGAGACAGTGTTTTTGGTTATATTAACCATGATATTTGTTGATGTAACAAAATGTTCGTTCAAATCTTCAACCAATTTCTTGTTACTATTAAACAATTTGTTGGTTATATTTTTATGCCAGTAGCAGCACTGCTATGTATGATCTATAAGGGCCTGGTTATGGTTACAATCTTGCTGGTCGAGCACCGTGAAATTGTTGTTGTGCACTCCGACAGTGAGAGAATTTTCGGACTCTCACATCCAGCAAAT
Organism: Urophora cardui; assembly: GCA_960531455.1. Taxonomy (NCBI): domain Eukaryota; kingdom Metazoa; phylum Arthropoda; class Insecta; order Diptera; family Tephritidae; genus Urophora; species Urophora cardui. The sequence continues at coordinate 31,559,324 of OY482672.1, read as the reverse complement.
CTGCTGTGTGAAACAGGCAGCCAGCAGTCGAGGTTTCGGGGGTAATAATGTGTTATGTTGTTTATGTGTTCAGTAATAATCATGTGTTATGTTGTGTATGTGCGCTCCAATCATCAATGCAAGCATAACCACCTCTCACCAATCACGAAATGTTTCCGATTTTGATTGGCAATGTTGATTGGTACCATAACCACAGCATAAGAGAGTGTTAATATGTTAACTGAATAGCAAAGCAAATTCCAAATACTCACTCTCTCGCTCTCTGCAATTCGGGTCCAGCCATTCAACTTCGTCAAGCACAAACGGTGTTGAAGGCGATGGTAACAACAGAGCCGAAGCCATAAAGCTTCGTAAATATTTTTACTTCTTTTTTAGATATGAATTAACCAATATTTTCGTTAATATAACAAATATACACGTTGGGGAAACCAGCTTTCTGTTTGATATTGATTGTTACCAAAATATTGGTTAATGGTACAATGAAAATGTACATATTACATTTTTTCCTTTTGACATGAATAAATCAATAAATAAAACATTAACCAAGAAGTTGGTTGAAAAAACCATTGTACTTTTTTCTCTGTGTATGTATATAGCATTTTCTGGTTAAATTAAACCTTAAAAAGAGGGATGGTTTTGTTTACATTTTCCTTTTCAAAGTCTTTAATTTTTTTTTTAACGCATAACATTAATTAATTAACAAAAGAACAACAAATAGGAATTAAATACTTCACTTATATATAGCATTTTTTGATTAAATTAAACCTTTTTCAATTTAAAGTTTGCACTTGATTTGAAAAAGGTTTCATTTGACTTGAAAACGCTATAGTAATAAAACTAAAAGTAGTACATTTGTTTTTTAGCATCTTTGGCGCTGACTAGTACATAAGGCACATTGTTTATACATTTCATTAATGTAAAATACCGATAATCAAAAGGCACACTGTTTCAACATTTCATTAATGTAGAATACACTATGCTTTAAATAAATCAAAAAACAAAAAAATACGAAGAATTTCAGTTATGGGGGAGGATAGGTATGGGCCTGCTGAGCACAGAACAATTTTTTTTTTTAATTTTTTGTATGGTCACATAAATTTGTTACGGTAATTTTATGTTTTTTGTTATCACTTTATTCAAAAATTATGTTCGCTGGAGTTACGCTTCTAACAATATACAACTTGTAGTAATTGAACCACACCTCGCTAAATGACATCTGGTCAATGTCAAAATTTTTAATTTTTTGCAATTTTTGAAAAAGTTTTGATTTTCAAATTAAGTTTTTTATAAAAACTTGTAAAAATCAGAAAAGTTTTATTTTTTTAAAATTAGCCCGTTTAATTGTTAACGTAATATCAAGGATATCTGATAAAAACATTATTTTTAGCGATTTCTTTCATGTGAAACAAAAAGGATATTTTATGGACGAAAAACTCGGTTAAATGACTCATCCGTGTATAGACAAAAGATAAAATTTGTTTGTGACTTCACCCTCTCATAGGGTTAGCGTTAATCAGAGGTTGAGTAAACAGCCCTTAAGCTAAAGATATAGATACTTACATATGTATTGTGGAACGATTTTTCGTCATCCCTTGTGGAAAAATCGTTCCACAATACATCATATTCCTACCCCGTCGGAAAACCAAGCAAAAAAAAAGGAATAATGAAAATTACTTAACTATTGCTTGTCATTTTATATCAGAAGATTTCAAATTGCGAGTAGCTGTACTGTAGACACAAAAGCTGCTGTCAGATACAAATCATTCCGCAGCTAATATATTGGAAACCTTGCAATATGTTCCATGCGAGTTAACGTGTTTTGCACCTTCATTCAATTTAGCTGTGCGAGCAAATTGTTTCTTATTTTAAAGGCAGTACTATTGAATATGAGAAGTTTAAGGCCGCGCAAGAAGTCTATAGTGTTTTGCAAAAAAAAAAGTTGTAAAACGACGCCCTATACACGGATGAGTCATATAACCGAGTTTTTAGTCCATAAAATATCCTTTTTGTTTCACATGAAAGAAATCGCTAAAAATAATGTTTTTATCAGATATCTTTGATATTACGTTAACAATTAAACGTGCTAATTTTTAAAAAATAAAACTTTTCTGATTTTTACAAGTTTTTATAAAAAACTTAATGTGAAAATCAAAACTTTCAAAAATCGGAAAAAATAAAAAATTTTGATATTGACCAGATGTCATTTAGCGAGGTGTGGTTCAATTACTACAAGTTGTATATCGTTATAAGCGTGGATTTTAGTCGCCTCTTACGACAGACATTCCTTACCACGGGTATATTCTAAGCCCCCTAACCCGCTGGGGTATTAATTTGACCAATTTGATATCGAAATCCAACTCCTCCCTAACATTCAGTATTCTTCTCTTGGGACAAAACTACAAGAATGAATAGGGATGACCATCGATAGTGGAAAAAAACTATCGATAGTGACACGAAATAAAAACTATCGATACTATCGATAGTGCCATCGATAGTTTTGCAGCTCTACTGGAAGGTATGGCACTTGTTGAAGAATATCACCACTATTTTTATGCTTAATATTTTTTCGTGTTTTTTGTTGTTTTATTTTTTTAAATGCCTATGTTTTTTTTTTCTACGCCACCACATTCTTATCACAAAGTAATTTGTACGCTAAAAAAATGTAACTAATTATTTGGTTTGTTTTGCTGTTTTGGCATTACCTTGCAAATCCATTAAGTCTAAGCTACAGCTGGTTATCTAAGAATTCGCTAGATTTTGCAGTCGTTGACTTAAATGAGTTTAAGGCCGAATTTTTTTTTATATCAAGCTATCGTATCACTAACGGCAAGTGTAAAAAAAATGTACCGATAAAACCTTATCAAGCAACCAAAAGCAAAAACTTCAACAGTAGTTTTGATCAACAAAAACAATTTTTCTGAGTTAATGATCTAAGTATGAACAGCCATTCCACCTCGCTAAAAGTAATAATTGTTATTTGTGCTATTTCCTTATCACCTAATCGATAAATAAAATCAAAGTCCTCGACGAAATGTGTTTGTTTCTCATTGTGATTGCTCATTTTATCGCATATAACCGATCACTTTATTCGCTTTCAAGCGGGAATAACAAAATTTTGGAAAATTGACCAAATGGGAACAAAAACTACCGAAAATACTTATAGATTCATACAGAGTGATTGTGAAAATATTATGAAGTCTTGCACCTTCGATTCTCGCACTTCCATTACTGACATTTTGAATAAGAAATAAGTTTTTCGGCAAAAATGTATTTTAGTTTTCAATACAATCTCCTTCTAGCTCGATACACTTATTCCAGTGTTTTTTCAATTTTTTTTATTACTTCCAAAAAATAGGATTTTCAAGGCTCTCAAAATAGGCATTTGTTTCTGTGATGACCTCTTCATTACACCCGAATCTCTTACCACACGGCCATTTCTTCAGGTCTGGAATAAGGAAATAATCGTATAGGGCTAAGTCTGGAGAATATGGTGGGTGAGTTAGCAATTCGTAACCCAATTTATGAACTTTTGCCATGGTGACTACACATGTGTGCGGTCTTGCATTGCCATGATGAAACAGAATTCCTTTCTTGCCAAATGCGGTTGTTGTTGCTTCAAATAGAGATCGAATCTGTTCAGAAGCTCTGACTAATATACGCCAGTAATTGTTTTACCCTTTTCAAGATCATCGATGTGAATGCCAACTCATGCTGCATAACAAAGAATTTGGCCATAACCTTATTGACCGACAGATCCACTATGTCCTACTTTGGTGCACGTTCACCCGAAGAAAGCCACTGTTTTGATAGTTCTTTGGTTTCTGGTGTGGTGTGATGTATCCAAGTTTCATCTACGGTAACAAAACGGCGCAAAAATTCGTTCGGATTTCTTGAAACGCTCATTTGAAGTTGTCACACGATTACGCTTATTATCGAGTGTAAGCAATCGCGGCAGCCATCGCGCGCATAGCTTTTTCATGTCTAAATATTCATGTAAGATGTGATGTATTTGAGATGCCTGTGGTCTCAACTATTTGATGCGCTTTTATTCTCCGATCGTTCAATATCATTCTGCCGTGACAACGCAAAAGAGAGTCTTTCTTAAAAAAGAGATGGTAGTTGACGTGGACAGTGTTGTATAATGACTGGTCGCCAAGTTCAAAATGTCACGGACTTATCAAACAACCCTCGTAATAAGTTTTAGGAGGCAAACGCTTAGCATACTTGAACAAATTTATTATTTGCATGAACTTCCCCGCTTACAATATTAGCAGACAAATTCTGATTCAGACAATTCTGAAAAAATTCTGTGTACAAAGTTGCCTATGTGGACATATCGACCCCTTTGCGCGATTTTATCGTAAGGGTAATTTTCTCGAATTTCACTTTTTGATGCAAATTTAATCTACATCCGTCAGCACATCACCTGGTAAAATATTATAGCTGAAATCCTTATAGTTGTGCCAAAAATTGGCTTTATTTTTTATCGTAAGGGACAATCCACACTTTTTTCTTGAGCTCGAATTTATCGTATCGCCCATATAAAAAATATTTTGAATATAGCTAGCAAGTAATTTTATGTACTATTTATTTTGAAATTTCAAATTGTATATGAAGGGGATTGTAAGCGTAATGTAGCCATGGTACCATGATTATGTTTGGATTATCTTATAACCCTAAAAGGAGTTGTTCTTGTATGTACTCTGAAAAAAATACCCGTAGTTAAACCAACAACTTTCGGCTGTTGAATCTCCGTCTTTGATTCAACAGCAAAAGTATTTGTTTTTACAGCAAAGTTTTTGATCCAACAATTTATTCAAAAACGGGCGTTGTTGTTTCAAAAACTTGCTTGCCTTTAAAAAATTTTTTGTGAGAAAATATTTTTTGTGAGAAGACCAACAAAAAAATAATGATGGAGAGAAGATGAAGAGAAAATCCAAACAAAAGTTTATTTTTAGCAACAATTTTCTCCCCGTTGTTGATTTAAAGGCAAAAGTATTTGACTCAACAGTTTCCGTTGTAAACAAAACTAATGAGAACAAATTTTTTAAATTCTGTTTTTACAATGATTCAAATAATTCATGGATTCCTTTTTTAGGAAATGGAAGTATAAATAGGTTACTACAATTCAATATAATGTTGGATGTTCCACTAGGTGATGATTGGATAGAAATTCTATCATAGAATTTCAGATTGATGTCATGGTTCGAATCCGGAGGAGAATATAAAATAAAGAAGAAAAATCAGAATAAGAAATAAAGATAGCAACCAGTGAATGATAAGAAGGAGAGAAGAATAGGAGAATAAGCGGAGGCTACATATTTGCAGTTGGGACCCGGGCGGAGAGAAGATGAAGAGTAAAATGCAAGCAAAAATTTATTTTTAGGTGAACAATTTTTCCAACAATCTCTGACTTAAATCAACAACGCTCGCACCTTTGAAACAACAACGCAGCGTTGTTGGGCACATTTCAACTGCGGAAAGTAGTTGATTTAACAACGAAAGTCTTTAGATTTACAACGTTTTTTTTTCAGAGTATATTAATTTATTTATATATTTATATATCCACTACTATCTCGGAAACGGCTGAACGGATTTGGAGGAAATTCGTTTTACTGATAGTATGCCTATGGTCGCTGTGGTGCAGTGGGTAGAGTGCTCGCCTGATATGCCAGAGGTCTCGGGTTCAAACCACGGTCCGAGCAAAACAACAAAACAATTTTTTTCTAATTAGTAAAAATCCAATTATTGGGTCTTTTAAGAGCAGCGGTCACCTCTCGGCAGTGGGCGGCATACCCTCCGAGTGTATTTCTGCCATGAAAAAGCTTCTCACAAAAAATGCAATCGCCGTTCGGAGCCGGCATAAAACTGTATGGTATCTTACGACGCACACTGGGGCCACTTATATATATGAGGACGCTCAAAATTCTGAAATCAACTTTTTTACATCAGAATCGCTTTATCTGCACTAAAGCAGTTAATCTATAGCATCTTAACCCATTGACGGTCATGAGTTAACCCGTTGGTGACCTATGTTTTTTATTTTAGTTTCGAGTTTAATTTTCTTGAATCAGAATCGGTATATCGATACTAAAATAGTAAATCCCAAGAATTTTAACCCCTTAACGACCACGCATTAACCCATTTTTAACCAAATTTTTTCACTTAATTCTTAGATTAAAATATTTAAATCATATTAGTTGTATCTACACTAAAACTAGTAATCTTTGAAATCTTAACCCATTAAAACGGTCATGAATTAACCCATTGGTGACCAGTTTTTTTTAAGATCTGTAAACAAATTATTTAAATCACAATTAGTATGTCTGTGGTATGGTGGCCGCTGTTGTGCAGTGGGTAGAGTGCTCGCCTGCTATGCCATAGGTCTCGGGTTCAAACCCCAGTCCAAGCAAACACCAAAAACATTTTTCTAATTAGTAAAAATCCAATTATTGGTTTCTTAAGAGCAGCGGTCACCTCTCGGCAGTGAGGCGGCATAACCTCCGAAAGTATTTCTGCCATGAAAAAGCTTCTCACAAAAAATGCATTCGCCGTTCGGAGCCGGCATAAAACTGTAGGTCCACCCAATTGGTAGGAAAAACAAAAGGAGCACACCTCGAATTGGGACAGAAGCTCGGCCATAAAACTCGTCAGAGTCATAATAGCGCCATTGTATTATATTATTATTATATTAGTATGTCTGTACAAAAATAGCCAATGTGTATTATATTAACCCATTAGCGGCTATTTATTAACCCATTGATGAAATATATAGGTGCAGGTACATATGTATGTATACAAAAATGGTTTTCTCCAATTTTTTGTTTCGAGATATTAAAAATTTTCTGTTGTCACAAGTATGTTTATATGGGAATTAGGAGTTTCACCGTTAGCGTTTTAAGCAGAACACGTATTTCCCCACACATGTTCATGCCTAATATAAAAAAACAAAATTGGAGTAACACAACTTGTGCTTCAAAGAACTCATATTGTAATCCAACTTACAAGTCTACATTAAAGAAACCTGGCTTGACAAGTAGCCTTAACCACAATTTGTAATTAAAGTAACCAGTAAATAATGGATCAACTAAATTTAAGATAGAACAGAATCAAATTCAACCAGATATAGGTGTTTTTTTTTTAACTAAAATTGGAATGCAATTTTTAAACTCACGTTTTTTTTAAATGCGCACTTTGCTTTTGGTTCTGAACTCGGATTCTTTGTCACAAAGGACCATATTTTACTGCTGCATTTTTACATTTGCTACTTTTTTGCGCAAATTAAAAAAAATCCATTTTGAAGAAAAATATTAAAAAAAAAAGAGGTACGTTTAGTTTTATACTAAAAATTAATTTTTTAAAACATCTAGTTCCAAAAAAAAAACACTCATCGATTATATAAGCTTCACTTAATGTTATGGAAAAAGCAGAATAATAAAATTTTATATCCTTCTCTTACACCAACTATTTCAAATACACATTAAAATTTCACACTTTGGAAAAAAATTATTTTTTGGAAAATTTGCCATGTTTGCCATGGATAACTCCCAACTGAAAAACGATAGAAAGCTGAAAATTGGGCCAGAAGTGTAGAATTTTATAGGGAACAATACTGCGTTTTTAGTTTGTTGAAAAACTCATTATTTAAAAACTGAATTTTGAGCACGCTCGGCCCCAGTGTGCGACGTATTTCAATTAAAATATTGCTCAGTGGAATTTCTACATAACCTAATTTTAATAATTCCTTTGTAAACTATCGCGAAAACGGTTTGACTGAGTTGAGTGAAATTTTATACATCCATTTTTGGCTCATTTAGTTACTTGATGAGATATTTGTATATTTCTATATGGTGAACTAGAATACTTTCTAAGGCAAAGAAGCACGTCTGAGCACGACCACCCAGGTTCTAGTAATTTATGGATATAAGAGAATGCCTTACTTGCATTTAAAATAATGTAAACTAGCGATTAAAAATACTTACTTATTTAGAAAAAATAGCAATAGTATTCTCTGTTCTTGTGGCACCTTTAAACGGCATCTGCTAATGTAATTTTTTTTTTGGAGGGTTTTCTGACATTTACTGATTGGGAGTCGCTGGTTCAAATTCACGTTCGATGTGCAGTTTTATATTTTAGACTAGAAACGCCGACAGATGTTGCTCTGTCCAACCACTGATTTATCGGAATAATGTAAAATTTTTATGATGTATTGTGGAACGATCTTCCGTCATCCCTTGTCAAGTTTGGCTTGGAGACAAACCGGTTTCGGCTAATATGTGCCATCTTCAGTGTCTTTTTTCGTCGACAATGAAGATGGCGCATATTAGCCGAAACCAGTTTGTCTCCAAACCAAACTTGACAAGGGATGACGGAAGATCGTTCCACAAGACATCATATTCCTACCCTGTCGGAAAAACAAGCAACCAAAAAGTATTTAAAATTTTTATATTCCCATTTACCTCTCCTTCTCCCTGCTCTTTTACCTCTCCCCTTGCTCTTACTCCCCACACTCGTTCCATTTCTCCGTCACAATACAGGAAATAATCTACTTATTTACCAAATTTCCAACAAACTTACATATTATAAAAACCAATTTTCCCAATAGATCGGTCCTGGTCTGCCGGAAATCGAACTTGGAAACTTTAGAATGGAAGACGAGTACAATACTCACTATATTACCATTATTCCATCATTAAAAACACAAACGTATGGAATAAAACATTTGTATTTTTCATACAAACTCTTTTTTAAATATTATCGTAAGGGACATTTATTCAAACAAACTCATAAAAAATTGAGAGCGAAAATTATCGTAAGGGACAAAATTATGATTTTTTCGCAAACTGCACATTTCTTCAAGAAAAAAATTATCAGGTTCAGTATATTAATTAATTACCTAATCACGCGTTCAATTTCGTTTCAAAATTCCAATAAAAAGTAGTAAAAAAATGAAAAAAATGCTCTCCTGTAAAAATTGCTTTTGTCCGTTACGATAAAGTCGCACAAACGGGTCGATATCTTATAGATTTTTTACAGATTTCTATCAGAAATATCTAGGGAATTTAATTCAGACATATCTCATAGCAGACATGCCAAACTATTTTATAAATATGTACATACATATTTATTTTCGTGTCAAAATTTCGATTAAGAATATACAAAAAAATATAAAAATTAATAGAAATCACCAAATAATAATTACAACAAAAGCAGTGGATATGTCCCGTCAGGTTTACAGACAACGGATCAAGCGAAAGACCGGCGGAAGTGTGTTAAATATAATTAGTTAATTAATTAAATATTGCCGTTTAAACTTCATAACCGCATAAGTGAAACTTTCATAATCACATAACCGACATATGGTCCAAAAATTAAAATTTAATTTCTGACGCCGACCTCTATGACTTCAGAGCTAAAAAGAGCATTAGAGGAAATATATACCTTCCCGGGCTTCCGAAAAACAAATTTATGGTATGGATCGATAGAGCTGGGCGCCAAGAGTTAAAGTTTGGCAAATCTCAATTTTGGCATAGGCGGTAATGAATTTTAAACGACGATATACTTATTTAGGTCACTTTTAATATAATAAATACTACCATGATGCGTTTTAACACAAAGCCTGTCATATTTGTTCATTGAAATCTTCAACTATTTTTATGCAATAAATAATTAAGTTAGTAAGCAATAAACAATTAATTGCAAATGAGACCGAATTTTAGCTGAGTTTTATTTAGAAATCTGTTAATCTAATTGATAATTCTTCGGAAAATATATCAGAATTCTGCACGATTTTCTTCAGATATCTGTAAGATATCCATCAGATTCGTCGGAAAACATAAGAATTTCCCCCATTGTTCGTTCATAAATCTGTTAGATATCTGTACGACTTGTCAGTAAAAAAGAAAGAATTTCCCAAGACATGTCTGTAAGAACTCCTGTCAACGTCTTCATACATTTCTCTTGAAGAAGTCGTACAGAAATCTTATTGATTTCGGAGTTTTTTGCCGACAATCTGATAGAAATCTAACAGATTTCGGGTAAAATTGTTAGCTGGGTTATTACACTTTTCTACACATAAACATTTATTATTATTTTTATTATTTATTATTTTAAAAATGTTGACGTATTGCGCGATCACGTGGGACACAGCACTTGACTGAACATCATCATTATTTTTATTATATTATCGATCACTTTTGTACGTACGTACATACATATGTATATCTAGTTTATATTTAATGTATATGAATAACTAAATTACACGACCATTGTCGTTTAATTAGCATGTTTTAGTTCTTAATTAGTGTGTAAATATTTGTTAATGTTTTAGTTGCCGATATAATCGACACTGATAATGAGTTTATATGAATGTATGTATAAATATTGGCATGTGTATGTAATGTGGCAACGAAATTAAAGATGTTGCTGTAAATTGTTCATTTACTTGTACTTCGATCACAAAATATTTGGAAAACTTAAGTAGTTCGAATATTATTTTTTGTGGAGATATGAAAAAGAGGCAAACTGTCATTAAAAAAAATAAATCTTCTAAATAAAAATTGCTGGAAGTAGTATGCCAAGAATGAAGAACAGGAATGATATGTATATTTGAGCTTTCCTTACTACCAAGTTCTCCTTGATCCTTGAAACAAGAATTACGTTTTTACAATCTCCTTACTGAAACCTTTATTTAAAGCACAATAAAATAGATTTCTTTTTATTTAAAATCATACTTACATATTTCAAAACTAATTTACATTTATTTTATTTCTTCCTTTTTCTAGATTTTCCAAACCAACTTTAAACAAAATGCGTGCTTCCAGTAAACAGATTTTCCATGTGCTGAAGGGCTCGGAACATCTAACCTAAAATATGAAACAAGTTTAGATTAGCGGCCAAAAAAGGTCAAATCGTTACATCCAACAAGAATACTGTAGATGTGAAATATTTTTTTTTGCTTTGAAATCGTTAAGTCGTTAATGAAAATAATCGATTTCCCAGTTTCTCAGTGTACTCAGTGTCAAGTTTGTTTTATATTTTTGTTTGAAAGCTTTGTTTGGAAAAAATAAGTAAAAAAAAATTGTTTTTTGTATACAAATTATATGAGTGCTTGTGTCAAAGCCGCGGCTAATAAATAATTGACGTTTATTGCTAGCGCGTTATGTCGCCTAAAAAGCGCGTCGTTTAGTACATAAAAAAAGAAGCATTCGTGCATTTTCTCTCAAAACGGCCCAAACAAGTACGAAGACGGCGTCCAGCGCGAAGACGGTAATATTGACAGCGACGGCGACCTCGTTAGCGCTCGTGTGAACAGTTAGTTTTTTTTTTGTTAATTTTCTAACGAAAACAAATTTTCGTTTGTGATCGCGTTTGAACCTCAAAAAGTACTCACTCACTTATCTAGTGTTTGGTGTTTAGTGATGAGTTTTAGTTCCTGCTGCTCGTACGAGGCTTTAGTTAATATACAAAACAGCCGATAGCGATGAATCGAAATCAACATAGTGGACCCGGACCACCGTCAATTAAAGCGCCAACAACAAAAACAACAAAAAATTCAATGAGTTCATTAGCTTCGAGTCATCGTAATTCGTATGTGGGTGGTGTTGGTGGTGTTGGCGCTGTAGCTAGCGGTGGAGTGGCTTTGGGTGGTGTTGATCAGGTTGATGCCACCACTTCTTCCACTGCTTGTGCTATAATGGCCGCTAAGACATTTGCAACAAAGTGTGCCACAACAACAACAACAATAGCAACAACAGCAATAACGTCCACCATGTCGACCACGACCATGACACCAACAACAACATATGGCAGTAAAAAAAGTGCTTACTCAGCATCTGCGTCTCCAGCGTCAGCGTCAACGTCAACAAAAACAATAACAACCACAACACCAACAACAACGCCAGTAACTAATGGTAGCAGTTCCAGTGCTAATACGTCCACCCCCACTAATGCTAACGCTATATCTAATGCAACTGCAATGAAAAATGGCAACGGCCCTCGTAATTGTAATGCTAACGGTAACGCAAACGCTAATGCCAGCAATACAGCCGCCAACAGTAACATGCATCTTTCAATGCCGCCGCCACCACCAGTTGCACGTACCATATCGTCCGATCGCTTGGTGACGGGGCCATCGTGCAAAGCATTGAGAACAGCTGTCTCAGCACTCTATTCTGTTGATGATTTTATGAAGGAGAAAATTGGCTCTGGATTCTTCTCCGAAGTATTTAAGGTGAGTTGTGTTGCAAAGAAAAATAATAATAAAATAATACAAATTAGAAGCGCAGCTAAAAAGAAATACTTAATACATATACATAGATGTATGTAATACTATGTATATAAGTACATGTATTATATAAAGCCACATTTGATGGCATTAATGGAGTATCTTCGGTATAAGGCAACATTTTCTTATATACTACAGGCCTTCATAATTACACAGTCCAACAACATTTTTGCAACAGAATAGCCATGGTACTTTTCTGAAAGGGGACGTCGTCCTGATCACTTTTGGGGAACAAAGTTATATCCCAGCACGTCTCAGTTTTTTTTTATTCGCGGTTAAAGTTTGGAAGGGTCATACACGGTATTTGTACCGCAAGTACAAGATTTTTCAGAGATAGAGCTTTTATGTCAGAGAAAAAGTTGTTCCTAATAAAGAGCTCAACATTTCGTCCCTGCATTCCGACCTGCCACCAACCCCCCTTCCGCTATTTTTTTGACATTTTTCGCGATTTTTTTAATAAAATAGTAATATTTTTTAAATATTGACACCAGCCTTATGGCATATTCCCGAGAAATATTCTTTGCTAAAATATAGGGGGGGTGTGGGAACAACAAAACCTCACTCGAGCTCTCATTTAAGCAGAAAATTAAGAAGAATTGGAAGTTTTCAAAAATCTGATTTATGTATTTTCATAGTGGGCGGGTCAATTTGTACTGACGGAAAAACCCTACTTTGTTTCGGCCACAGCTGCATTCTCTGGTCAATTCTGAACAAAAAAGTTCATAGGAGCATAGTTCTAAAATGAAGTTTGACCCTCCGAATTTTTTATTTTAGTTAGTCATCCCTAAAATTTTTTTTATATTTGTTGAAAAAATTTAGTTGAAGATACTTAAATAAAATTTTGATATTTATTTGAGTTGAACCCATTCGTCGGCCGACACATCATTGAATTAATCAATTTGATTATTTTTGAGGGAAATACATTAATTTTCTACACCCCTTCTTTAAAATTTCTCCCAATTATTTTATGTTACAACAGGTATATCTTAAAAATTTGAAATATCTAAGTGATACGCCGAAACACGTCAACTTAATTTTTGCCTGTAGAATACAATGACGAGTTCAGAATATCCGTAATAAATTTTGATTTCGAGATATTTAGGAAAGGAGTTTCAAATCTCTGAAAGTGAATTCTTCGTCGTTTGTAAACTTTACCCAGGCTTTGCGCTTTTTCCGCGAAAAGATTTTAATAGCTGTCTACTTAATTGGGATATTATAAATTCAATGCCACCTCCAGTTTTCCCAAATTTGGTTGCACAAAAGTGCATTAACTGTTATATATACGTCGAAATCGTATATGAAGAAAGTGATTATGTTGCTATAAACGTCCCGATGACCCTGGAATGCAATGTATTTAGACTTAAGTAAAACGTACCACCAGTGGCGGATCCACGGGGGGTTTTGGGGGTTCAAACCCCCCCCCCCTTGTGGTTTATCATAGATCCCAAATTAATGCCTTTATAGATTCTGCGCCCAAATTTCCCAAACTGATCAAGGAAAACTCTATCATTCCAAAAGCAATGGTTGGACCACATAACATCCAAAATATGTACCTAACTGCGAAAAAAGTTCATGTAGGTACCTTTGGACGCACGTGCATAAAATCAAATTTGTCAAATGCTATTCGCAAATTGCCAAATCGCAAATTTATTTTCTTTTCTTTCTTATCCCTATTTTGATCGGGATTGTACAGAATTAATTTGGTCAGAAATGTCTGAATCGTTGGAGAATTTGCCTTTTTCAGAGGCATTTCGCAATTCTTGTTTAAATTAATCTTTTAAAAATTTGAGTATATAAACACAAGAACTTCAATAAAGTAAAAATTCTATTAAAAATATAAATATAACCAAAAAGTACTACATACATATATTCTTATTTATTTTGGCTTTAAATGCAAGGGTAAGTGAAATTGATGATCAATTTGCCACCAATACCATACGATACTCATTCGCACGTACCAATGCAAAAAAAAACATACATACGTTATACATGTTATTTAGAACTTCAATTGAAATCTCCTGCACTTTATGTGATGACATACATATTAGGTCCGTTTATTATTAGCTAGTTTCGGCTGGAAAATCGTTTCTTGAGTCAAAAAATAGCAGAAGAGAGCCATAGACAGCTCCAAATTTCAGCTAGTAAAATTTTCCCTAGCTGAAATTATTTGCTGCCAAAGTAAGAAACAGCTGTTGAAAAAATAAACAAACGAATACTTTTGATTTTTATTACTTTTGAAATTTTCTGAATTTTTGAAATAGAAATAAAGAAAATTAAATGTTTTTTTTAGAGAAAATAACCATTAACAGTCAAAAAAGGCATTCAAATTACTAGTCGCTAATTTTTACTATTATTCCGTTTCTTGATTTTCTGTTCATTTCGCTCTTTATGAGCGCAATTCTTTCCGTTTTACTCACTTCACAGCTAGTTTCTAGTTTTATAAGAAACAAACCTATTGTTAATTTGGAGGATTTTGAGTTTGGTGTTTTTAAGGTGCGGGAAATGGCGCAACTAGTATATAGAATAATAATAGTAGGCGGTATTAGTCCATATTTTCACCAGCGCACATAGGTAGATTTTCAAGTTTTATGCGGCCAAAAATATTTTATTGTCTACATCTATTCCAAATTGCTTGTTTAATGCAAAATTTTAATAATTTGTGTTAAAATTCGATTTTATTGAAAAATATATAGTGACTCAAAAAAAAATCATACGCCAAAGTTTTTAAATTTATTTCAAAGAGTTCTGTCGAAAATTTCACTTTCTTATTTTAGTTTAAAAATATAGAAAATTTTTCAATAAAAATCGTTTTAAGCAGGATTTCTGAGCTAATGGAAAAAATCTGAAAAGTCGTAGAAATTTCTGAAAGTGGATTAAAAATTTCAAAGCAAGGCCATAACTTATAGAAGATTTTGAGGAGATTTCTAAGTGTACTGTTATGTAGCCAACCAATTTTAGTGTAAAAAGTGAAATTCTCAATGCTGTGAAAAATTCCGTCAATTTTAGAAGTTTTTTTCTGTAGGGTGTAGGGTGAGACCGTTCCAATTAAAATTTCCGAAAAGCCAATGAAAATTTTCAAAAAGTTGAATGTTGCATATTGTTATATTAAAATTGAATGAGCTGCAAAATTGCATACTCAAAACTCTTCTAAAAAAATGTAGCTTTAGGATTCTTAGCCCATTTTTATGATAAGTATTTCCTTGACTTTGAAAAATTGGAAATACTAAAAATACGAAATCAGGTAATTTTCCAAATAGGCCAATTTTTAATACATTGTTGATAACACTACCCGACAAAAAAAATATCCTCGACATTTGATACATGATTCCTATGTAGAATTTTCTGCTGATTCCAAATATGTAATCAGATGGTTCAAAAGTAGAACAGTTTTCGAGATATTTTGAAATTTCTGTTTTGAGCTAAGAAAAAAAGTATGATTAGTCATCTGTCAATATCTCCGCCATTACCGTCTCGATTTTTACGTTACTTAATTTTGTTTTGAGAGGATGAAATACCCTTTCCAGCAAAGCAAAAATAATTAAAATCGCCGTTAAAGTGACGGAGTTATGGCGAACAAAAGATTTTTTTAATGAAAATTTTCAGGTTTTTTTCGAAATTCATCTTCTATTTTGTAATTTTTTTAAGAAATATTAAATATCCTCCTGCACGGTAGGCAGGAAGCGACGATAGGTTGCATGAAAATGTCGAGAAAAAAGGAAAGTGGGGTTGTGTTATGTGATGTTTATAGATGAAACATCCGTTGAAATTAAAATCCGAGCTGCTCCTTTTTCAAGGATATCCTCATTTTTTGTTTTTTTTGAAAGGATCAAATATTGAGGAAATCGAAAATTCGCCACTGTCCAAATTTTTCCGATTTTAATACATTATTTGGTCGCTAAGGGATACAAAAAAAGGTATTAAAAAGAAAAAAGGACACCTATAGTGGAAAAATCCAATGTGAACAGGACCTAAAGGATAACCACTGAAATATAAAATAACACAAAAAGTACCCATTTTAATTTGCGCATAACTCCTAAAATGTTAACTCTACGTTAAAATTCCGTATAATATGTTTCATTCAGAATAAATAAAGGAATATTTCTTTGATATACAATTTTGATCTACCTGCAGTGGTTAATGCACTTTGGTCCATCTAAAGTGAAAATTTCAAAAAAAAAAGTACTTTTTTTATGGTGCTATTTTAAGTTCAAATATTTGTCTAGTTTATGTAAATATTTTAATCTAATGATCCAATTCTCATTCTTACATATCTATACGTTAATATTAAAAAGAATTAGAGCTGAAATACGCGCTAGCTGTGCAGGGTGGACGGTAAGCAACAATAGGTTGCATAGGAATATCGAAAAAACGATCGCCGGCTAAAAACTTACGTAAAATGATATTCTAATATACTTCATAAACACACAGCAAGCGTGAATAAAATCTCCAACATTTTATTTAAACGAAAATTAGTACCAGCACACAGCTAGGCACATATTCGTTGGGCCATCGTTTTTACGATATTCCCATGCAACCTATTGTTGCTTCCCGCCCACCGTGCACAGCTAGCGCGTATCTCAGCTCTAACTCTTTTTTAGTATTAACGTATAGATATGTAGGAATGAGAGTTGGATCATTAGATTAAAATATTTACATAAACTAGAAAAATATTTGAACTTAAAATAGCACCATAAAAAAAACGTACTTTTTTTGAAATTTTCACTTTAGATGCACAAAAGTACATTAAGCACTGCAGGTACATCAAAATTGCATATCAAAGAAATATTTCTTTATTTATTCTGAATGAAATATATAATAAGGAATTTTCACGTAGAGTTAACATTTTAGGAGTTATACGCAAATTAAAGTGGGTACTTTTTGTGTTATTTTATATTTCAGTGGTTATCCTTTAGGTCCTGTTCACATTGGATTTTTCCACTACAGGTGTCCATTTTTCTTTTTAATACCTTTTTTTGTATCCCTTAGCGACCAAATAATGTATTGAAATCGGAAAAATTTGGACAGTGGCGAATTTTCGATTTCCTCAATATTTGATCCTTTCAAAAAAACAAAAAATGTGGATATCCTTGAAAAAGGAGCAGCTCGGATTTTAATTTCAACGGATGTTTCATCTATAAACATCACATAACACAACCCCACTTTCCTTTTTTCTCGACATTTTCATGCAACCTATCGTCGCTTCCTGCCTACCGTGCCTGGTTTCACATTTTGAGTCAATAACCTATTTCTTAGTGAACATTTTGGCACTTTCCGGATTATAATCTGTGGAAAAATGGCAAAGTTATAAGAGATTAAGTGAAGAAACCTATATTTATATTTTCATTGAACTTCCAAATCTGGCAAATGTAAACCACTATAACATTAACACTAGTTTACAGCAAAAAATACCAAGAAATCGGGGTATAGGGGAAAATTGGCATGGGCCCCGTGAGCTCAAAACTATTTAGTTTTCTTTTTTTTCACGGTTAGGCTTTTGAGATAGCGGTAATTTTGTGTTTTTGGTTATCACTTCTTTCAAAAATATTTTTCGCTAAAGTTACATGTGCGATAACAGCTAATAGTACCTCGTTCTAAACGTAATTAAAATACGCTTTTAACGACATACAACTTGTGGTGGTTGAGTAAAAAGTCACTGAGCCATAGCTGGTCAAAGTAAAAATTTTGTGGATTTTTTGCAATTTTTTTTTAATTTTGAAAGTAGGTTTTTTATAAGAAGTTGAGAAAATCAGCAAAAGATTTATTTTTAAAAATTAGCATATTAAATTGCAAACACTTTAAGCGTAATGTTACCAAGATCCCATAAGTACTTTATTTTTAGCGATTTTCTTCAGGTGAAACGAAAAGGATATTTTATAGACGAAAAACTTGGTTAGGTGACCCAACTATGTGAAAACGACTTCATAGCTCAAAAGGACATTAGAGCGATATATAGAACTCCACCAGACTAAAATAATGACATATCAATTTTACAAATCGGTTGTCAAATAAAAAAGTTGCAAAAAAAAAAAATTTTTCGCGGTATTTCGTGGTGTAAAAAAAAAAATTGTCCCGAAACCCTCTCAACATAATCTTCATATATGTGATGACTTTTACAACGGTGAGCGTTCTCACGGAGAAATAAAAAAAAAACATGGGATTGCGATACCAAGGCCATTGGAATGTCAGGGACATTGAATGATGAGCCATTTTTGCTGGTTCCTTCTTCGAGAAGAACAAAATGTACCAAAACGGCGAAAACTATCAACAATTAAACACTTTTAATATACATAAAAATAAAAAAATGGAGGTTAAGTACAAGATTGTGATAAAAAATAAACATAGGTTTGTTCATTAAATCTCTTATAGCATTGTAGTTTTTCTACGGATTATAATCCGGAAAGTGCCAAAATGTTCACTAAGAAATAGGCTGTTGACTCAAAGTGTGAAACCAGGAGGATATTTAATATTTCTTTAAAAAAAATTACAAAAAATATATGAATGTCGGAAAAAAACTGAAAATTTTCATAAAAAAAAATCTATTGATCGCTATAACTCCGTCAATTTTAATTATTTTGGCTTTGTTGGAAAGGGTATTTCATCCTCTCAAAACAAAATTAAATAACGTAAAAATCGAGACGGTAATGGCGGAGATATTGACTAAAAAGTAATCCTACTTTTTTTTCTTATCTCAAAAACTGAAATTTCAAAATATCTCGAAAACTGTTCTACTTTTGAACCATCTGATTACATATTTGGAATCAGCAGAAAATTCTACATAGGAATCATGTATCAAATGTCGAGGATATGAAAATTTTTGAAATTTTGTCGGGTAGTGTAATTTCTGGCTTTGCATTTTTCCGTAGAGAAATTGACGGGTAATCGATCGGAGGCGATAATATAACTAAAATGCTTTTTGAATTAAAAAATTAACAATATTTTTTCAAGAAAGGCCAATATGCTGAAAAGCTTCAAAATGGTGGGTCTTTTATTATGCTAGGTTGACGATTTCTTCAATAAATAATGATATTTACCTGAAGCACTCGAATCCATGATGTTTACTTTGATAACTGTCTTAAAACTGAAAATATTGACGTTTAAAAATGGGTTACTTAAAATACTTAAAAAATAAGAAATCGAAAAAGTGGGAGAATAATAAGTTTCGACTAGCGGCAGGGACACCCCCGTTGTCTATAAAAGTCGAGAAGACCGGTTTATTATCGCCCGGTCTATTATAAACGTAGAGCGATTTTGGATTTTGTATTTGCACCAATTTTAAAATTTTCACTTTTGGCCGCATAAATTCGTAAAATCTACCTATGTGCAGCGTCTGCCCTTAAAAAACATCTTCCAAAAAAAGAAATTTTCAAAACCCCCCCTTGCCGAAATCCTGGATCCGCGCCTGCGTACCACACAAAAGCAGTGGTGCATTATGAAGAAACCATTGCGAGAGTGCATTGGCCATATGCCATAACCGAAGCACCCCCACTAGAAAATTAACATAAAAGAAAAAAATTAACTACTACAACAAAAAAAATTAAAACCATAACTAACAATGAAATCAAGCTCATTATTTATGGCCTTGAGCTTGTTAAAATTCATAGAAATGCTATCTTCTTTGGTTAATCTTAATTGTGCTTAAAAAGAAAGCGAAAAAACCCAAATACTTAATATGAAAATTGATGTGTAACAATCACTTTTTTTTTTTTGTTTGAGAAAAATAGTGGTTTGTTTGTTGTCTGTGATTTATTGCCGCTTTACATATTTCGCATTACCTCTACTACAACTCCGTCTCCACAAATTAATAACAATACTACACATCCACACTTCCATACATACTACTGCGGCGATGTAGCAACATTTACTCATTCATCTATATGGGTGCGTTCAGCTGGACCCCCCACTCAATGGATTTGAAAATTGATAGGCTAGGATTTATGTGCTTTTTATGTGCTAATTTCGTCCCCCAACAAAAAATTTTGTGCTCGAATTTTAAGGGTATTTTTTAAAAAATCAAAAGTGGGGGGTCCAGGTGAACGTTCACCTAGACCCCCCCCTCAATGGATCAAGATGGTAATAACATAAAATGAATTAGATATTTATGTGCTAATTTCGTCCCCCAACAAAAAATTTTGTGCTCGAATTTTAAGGGTATTTTTTAAAAAATCGAAAGTGGGGGGTCCAGGTGAACGTTCACCTAGACCCCCCCCTCAATGGATCAAGATGGTAATAACATAAAATGAATTAGATATTTATGTGCTAATTTCGTCCCACAAAATTTTTTTTTTTTTTTGCTTAAATTAAAAAAAAAATTTCACTTGGGAAGTGGGAGATAGGTGAACAGTGTACAAAACCAACTATATAATCTATAGTTAATATAATATTGATGTACTAATTACCTACACCAACAAAAAAAAGTTTTTTTTTTTTAAATAAAAGACTATTTAGTATTTTTCTTATCTTAACTGCATGTTTGCTTGCATGTATGCACATATGTACATACATGTGTATATATGTACATCCATATGTAGCCGGCTCCTTTTTGCATTGCATACTTTGCGGAGAAACGTGTGTACATACATGTGTATGTGTGTATGAGAGCTTTCATATGACATTAAAAGTGGGAGCTGAGATTATCAAAATTGTAATATTATATTATGGACACAATATTTATGTGCTAATTTCGTCCCCGAGGAAATTTTATTTTTCCAACGTTTTATATGAGTTTTCATATGACTCCAAAAGTGGGGGGTCTGGATGCAACTTCTACCCTATGTTATGTATCAAGATATTGATAGTATAATATGAATACAATATTTATGTGCTAATTTCGTCCCCGAGGAAATTTTATTTTTCCAACGTTTTATATGAGTTTTCACATGACTCCAAAAGTGGGGGGTCTGGATGCAACTTCTACCCTATGTTATGTATCAAGATATTGATAGTATAATATGAATACAATATTTATGTGCTAATTTCGTCCCCGAGGAAATTTTATTTTTCCAACGTTTTATATGAGTTTTCATATGACTCCAAAAGTGGGGGGTCTGGATGCAACTTCTACCTTATGTTATGTATCAAGATATTGATAGTATAATATGAATACAATATTTATGTGCTAATTTCGTCCCCGAGGAAATTTTATTTTTCCAACGTTTTATATGAGTTTTCACATGACTTCAAAAGTGGGGGGTCTGGATGCAACTTCTACCCTATGTTATGTATCAAGATATTGATAGTATAATATGAATACAATATTTATGTGCTAATTTCGTCCCCGAGGAAATTTTATTTTTCCAACGTTTTATATGAGTTTTCATATGACTCCAAAAGTGGGGGGTCTGGATGCAACTTCTACCTTATGTTATGTATCAAGATATTGATAGTATAATATGAATACAATATTTATGTGCTAATTTCGTCCCCGAGGAAATTTTATTTTTCCAACGTTTTATATGAGTTTTCACATGACTCCAAAAGTGGGGGGTCTGGATGCAACTTCTACCCTATGTTATGTATCAAGATATTGATAGTATAATATGAATACAATATTTATGTGCTAATTTCGTCCCCGAGGAAATTTTATTTTTCCAACGTTTTATATGAGTTTTCATATGACTCCAAAAGTGGGGGGTCTGGACGCAACTTCTACCCTATGTTATGTATCAAGATATTGATAGTATAATATGAATACAATATTTATGTGCTAATTTCGTCCCCGAGGAAATTTTATTTTTCCAACGTTTTATATGAGTTTTCATATGACTCCAAAAGTGGGGGGTCTGGATGCAACTTCTACCCTATGTTATGTATCAAGATATTGATAGTATAATATGAATACAATATTTATGTGCTAATTTCGTCCCCGAGGAAATTTTATTTTTCCAACGTTTTATATGAGTTTTCATATGACTTCAAAAGTGGGGGGTCTGGATGCAACTTCTACCCTATGTTATGTATCAAGATATTGATAGTATAATATGAATACAATATTTATGTGCTAATTTCGTCCCCGAGGAAATTTTATTTTTCCAACGTTTTATATGAGTTTTCATATGACTCCAAAAGTGGGGGGTCTGGATGCAACTTCTACCCTATGTTATGTATCAAGATATTGATAGTATAATATGAATACAATATTTATGTGCTAATTTCGTCCCCCAACAAAAAATTTTGTGCTCGAATTTTAAGGGTGTTTTTTAAAAAATCAGAAGTGGGGGGTCCAGGTGAACGTTCACCTAGACCCCCCCCTCAATGGATCAAGATGGTAATAACATAAAATGAATTAGATATTTATGTGCTAATTTCGTCCCACAAAATTTTTTTTTTTTTGCTTAAATTAAAAAAAAAATTTCACTTGGGAAGTGGGAGATAGGTGAACAGTGTACAAAACCAACTATATAATCTATAGTTAATATAATATTGATGTACTAATTACCTACACCAACAAAAAAAAACTTTTTTTTAAATAAAAGAGTATTTTGTATTTTTCTTATCTTAACTGCATGTTTGCTTGCATGTATGCACATACATACATGTGTATATACCCTGCAAAAAATGCGATCACTCCGGGATACATCCGGGACAACTCGCAAGGGAGCATGCGATTACTACCCATTTGTATCTCTTTATATGGGTTGAAGTGTTCTCTTTTGTTTGAGCATGTCCTATGAAGAGACTAATTGTACCCAGTTTGTACCCGAACGGGTAGCAAAAGCGCACAATTGTACCCGAACAGGTAGCAAATGCGACACATCCATTTGTGCGACTAATTGTACCCGTTTGATACCCTTTCGGGTACAATTCGTCTACAATTAGTATACATATGTACCCGTTCGGGTACAATTGGGAACAATTGTAGACTAATTGTACCCGAAAGAGAGCGCTCCCGGACAAATCTTTTTAGAGACTCGTCGCACACTTTTTTACAGGGTATGTACATCCATATGTAGCCGGCTCCTTTTTGCATTGCATACATTGCGGAGTCACGTGTGTACATACATGTGTATGTGTGTATGAGAGCTTTCATATGACATTAAAAGTGGGAGCTGAGATTATCAAAATTGTAATATTATATTATGGACACAATATTTATGTGCTAATTTCGTCCCCGAGGAAATTTTATTTTTCCAACGTTTTATATGAGTTTTCATATGACTCCAAAAGTGGGGGGTCTGGATGCAACTTCTACCCTATGTTATGTATCAAGATATTGATAGTATAATATGAATACAATATTTATGTGCTAATTTCGTCCCCGAGGAAATTTTATTTTTCCAACGTTTTATATGAGTTTTCATATGACTCCAAAAGTGGGGGGTCTGGATGCAACTTCTACCTTATGTTATGTATCAAGATATTGATAGTATAATATGAATACAATATTTATGTGCTAATTTCGTCCCCGAGGAAATTTTATTTTTCCAACGTTTTATATGAGTTTTCACATGACTCCAAAAGTGGGGGGTCTGGATGCAACTTCTACCCTATGTTATGTATCAAGATATTGATAGTATAATATGAATACAATATTTATGTGCTAATTTCGTCCCCGAGGAAATTTTATTTTTCCAACGTTTTATATGAGTTTTCATATGACTCCAAAAGTGGGGGGTCTGGATGCAACTTCTACCCTATGTTATGTATCAAGATATTGATAGTATAATATGAATACAATATTTATGTGCTAATTTCGTCCCCGAGGAAATTTTATTTTTCCAACGTTTTATATGAGTTTTCATATGACTTCAAAAGTGGGGGGTCTGGATGCAACTTCTACCCTATGTTATGTATCAAGATATTGATACTATAATATGAATACAATATTTATGTGCTAATTTCGTCCCCGAGGAAATTTTATTTTTCCAACGTTTTATATGAGTTTTCATATGACTCCAAAAGTGGGGGGTCTGGACGCAACTTCTACCTTATGTTATGTATCAAGATATTGATAGTATAATATGAATACAATATTTCTGTGCTAATTTCGTCCCCGAGGAAATTTTATTTTTCCAACGTTTTATATGAGTTTTCACATGACTCCAAAAGTGGGGGGTCTGGATGCAACTTCTACCCTATGTTATGTATCAAGATATTGATAGTAGAATATGAATACAATATTTATGTGCTAATTTCGTCCCCGAGGAAATTTTATTTTTCCAACGTTTTATATGAGTTTTCACATGACTCCAAAAGTGGGGGGTCTGGATGCAACTTCTACCCTATGTTATGTATCAAGATATTGATAGTATAATATGAATACAATATTTATGTGCTAATTTCGTCCCCGAGGAAATTTTATTTTTCCAACGTTTTATATGAGTTTTCATATGACTTCAAAAGTGGGGGGTCTGGATGCAACTTCTACCCTATGTTATGTATCAAGATATTGATAGTATAATATGAATACAATATTTATGTGCTAATTTCGTCCCCGAGGAAATTTTATTTTTCCAACGTTTTATATGAGTTTTCATATGACTCCAAAAGTGGGGGGTCCAGGTGAACGTTCACCTAGACCCCCCCCTCAATGGATCAAGATGGTAATAACATAAAATGAATTAGATATTTATGTGCTAATTTCGTCCCCCAACAAAAAATTTTGTGCTCGAATTTTAAGGGTATTTTTTTAAAAAATCGAAAGTGGGGGGTCCAGGTGAACGTTCACCTAGACCCCCCCCTCAATGGATCAAGATGGTAATAACAAAAAATGAATTAGATATTTATGTGCTAATTTCGTCCCACAAATTTTTTTTTTTTTGCTTAAATTAAAAAAAAAATTTCACTTGGGAAGTGGGAGATAGGTGAACAGTGTACAAAACCAACTATATAATCTATAGTTAATATAATATTGATGTACTAATTACCTACACCAACAAAAAAAAGTTTTTTTTAAATAAAAGAGTATTTAGTATTTTTCTTATCTTAACTGCATGTTTGCTTGCATGTATGCACATACATACATGTGTATATATGTACATCCATATGTAGCCGGCTCCTTTTTGCATTGCATACATTGCGGAGTCACGTGTGTACATACATGTGTATGTGTGTATGAGAGCTTTCATATGACATTAAAAGTGGGAGCTGAGATTATCAAAATTGTAATATTATATTATGGACACAATATTTATGTGCTAATTTCGTCCCCGAGGAAATTTTATTTTTCCAACGTTTTATATGAGTTTTCATATGACTCCAAAAGTGGGGGGTCTGGATGCAACTTCTACCCTATGTTATGTATCAAGATATTGATAGTATAATATGAATACAATATTTATGTGCTAATTTCGTCCCCGAGGAAATTTTATTTTTCCAACGTTTTATATGAGTTTTCATATGACTCCAAAAGTGGGGGGTCTGGATGCAACTTCTACCTTATGTTATGTATCAAGATATTGATAGTATAATATGAATACAATATTTATGTGCTAATTTCGTCCCCGAGGAAATTTTATTTTTCCAACGTTTTATATGAGTTTTCACATGACTCCAAAAGTGGGGGGTCTGGATGCAACTTCTACCCTATGTTATGTATCAAGATATTGATAGTATAATATGAATACAATATTTATGTGCTAATTTCGTCCCCGAGGAAATTTTATTTTTCCAACGTTTTATATGAGTTTTCATATGACTCCAAAAGTGGGGGGTCTGGATGCAACTTCTACCCTATGTTATGTATCAAGATATTGATAGTATAATATGAATACAATATTTATGTGCTAATTTCGTCCCCGAGGAAATTTTATTTTTCCAACGTTTTATATGAGTTTTCATATGACTTCAAAAGTGGGGGGTCTGGATGCAACTTCTACCCTATGTTATGTATCAAGATATTGATACTATAATATGAATACAATATTTATGTGCTAATTTCGTCCCCGAGGAAATTTTATTTTTCCAACGTTTTATATGAGTTTTCATATGACTCCAAAAGTGGGGGGTCTGGACGCAACTTCTACCTTATGTTATGTATCAAGATATTGATAGTATAATATGAATACAATATTTCTGTGCTAATTTCGTCCCCGAGGAAATTTTATTTTTCCAACGTTTTATATGAGTTTTCACATGACTCCAAAAGTGGGGGGTGGAAATTAGCACATAAATATCTAATTCATTTTTTGTTATTACCATCTTGATCCATTGAGGGGGGGGTCTAGGTGAACGTTCACCTGGACCCCCCACTTTCGATTTTTTAAAAAAATACCCTTAAAATTCGAGCACAAAATTTTTTGTTGGGGGACGAAATTAGCACATAAATATCTAATTCATTTTATGTTATTACCATCTTGATCCATTGAGGGGGGGGTCTAGGTGAACGTTCACCTGGACCCCCCACTTTTGGAGTCATATGAAAACTCATATAAAACGTTGGAAAAATAAAATTTCCTCGGGGACGAAATTAGCACATAAATATTGTATTCATATTATACTATCAATATCTTGATACATAACATAAGGTAGAAGTTGCGTCCAGACCCCCCACTTTTGGAGTCATATGAAAACTCATATAAAACGTTGGAAAAATAAAATTTCCTCGGGGACGAAATTAGCACATAAATATTGTATTCATATTATAGTATCAATATCTTGATACATAACATAGGGTAGAAGTTGCATCCAGACCCCCCACTTTTGAAGTCATATGAAAACTCATATAAAACGTTGGAAAAATAAAATTTCCTCGGGGACGAAATTAGCACATAAATATTGTATTCATATTATACTATCAATATCTTGATACATAACATAGGGTAGAAGTTGCATCCAGACCCCCCACTTTTGGAGTCATATGAAAACTCATATAAAACGTTGGAAAAATAAAATTTCCTCGGGGACGAAATTAGCACATAAATATTGTATTCATATTATACTATCAATATCTTGATACATAACATAGGGTAGAAGTTGCATCCAGACCCCCCACTTTTGGAGTCATGTGAAAACTCATATAAAACGTTGGAAAAATAAAATTTCCTCGGGGACGAAATTAGCACATAAATATTGTATTCATATTATACTATCAATATCTTGATACATAACATAAGGTAGAAGTTGCATCCAGACCCCCCACTTTTGGAGTCATATGAAAACTCATATAAAACGTTGGAAAAATAAAATTTCCTCGGGGACGAAATTAGCACATAAATATTGTATTCATATTATACTATCAATATCTTGATACATAACATAGGGTAGAAGTTGCATCCAGACCCCCCACTTTTGGAGTCATATGAAAACTCATATAAAACGTTGGAAAAATAAAATTTCCTCGGGGACGAAATTAGCACATAAATATTGTGTCCATAATATAATATTACAATTTTGATAATCTCAGCTCCCACTTTTAATGTCATATGAAAGCTCTCATACACACATACACATGTATGTACACACGTGACTCCGCAATGTATGCAATGCAAAAAGGAGCCGGCTACATATGGATGTACATATATACACATGTATGTATGTGCATACATGCAAGCAAACATGCAGTTAAGATAAGAAAAATACTAAATACTCTTTTATTTAAAAAAAACTTTTTTTTGTTGGTGTAGGTAATTAGTACATCAATATTATATTAACTATAGATTATATAGTTGGTTTTGTACACTGTTCACCTATCTCCCACTTCCCAAGTGAAATTTTTTTTTTAATTTAAGCAAAAAAAAAAAAATTTGTGGGACGAAATTAGCACATAAATATCTAATTCATTTTTTGTTATTACCATCTTGATCCATTGAGGGGGGGGTCTAGGTGAACGTTCACCTGGACCCCCCACTTTCGATTTTTTAAAAAAATACCCTTAAAATTCGAGCACAAAATTTTTTGTTGGGGGACGAAATTAGCACATAAATATCTAATTCATTTTATGTTATTACCATCTTGATCCATTGAGGGGGGGGTCTAGGTGAACGTTCACCTGGACCCCCCACTTTTGGAGTCATATGAAAACTCATATAAAACGTTGGAAAAATAAAATTTCCTCGGGGACGAAATTAGCACATAAATATTGTATTCATATTATACTATCAATATCTTGATACATAACATAGGGTAGAAGTTGCATCCAGACCCCCCACTTTTGAAGTCATATGAAAACTCATATAAAACGTTGGAAAAATAAAATTTCCTCGGGGACGAAATTAGCACATAAATATTGTATTCATATTATACTATCAATATCTTGATACATAACATAGGGTAGAAGTTGCATCCAGACCCCCCACTTTTGGAGTCATGTGAAAACTCATATAAAACGTTGGAAAAATAAAATTTCCTCGGGGACGAAATTAGCACATAAATATTGTATTCATATTCTACTATCAATATCTTGATACATAACATAGGGTAGAAGTTGCATCCAGACCCCCCACTTTTGGAGTCATATGAAAACTCATATAAAACGTTGGAAAAATAAAATTTCCTCGGGGACGAAATTAGCACATAAATATTGTGTCCATAATATAATATTACAATTTTGATAATCTCAGCTCCCACTTTTAATGTCATATAAAAGCTCTCATACACACATACACATGTATGTACACACGTTTCTCCGCAATGTATGCAATGCAAAAAGGAGCCGGCTACATATGGATGTACATATATACACATGTATGTATGTGCATACAAGCAAGCAAACATGCAGTTAAGATAAGAAAAATACAAAATACTCTTTTATTTAAAAAAAACTTTTTTTTTGTTGGTGTAGGTAATTAGTACATCAATATTATATTAACTATAGATTATATAGTTGGTTTTGTACACTGTTCACCTATCTCCCACTTCCCAAGTGAATTTTTTTTTTTAATTTAAGCAAAAAAAAAAAATTTTGTGGGACGAAATTAGCACATAAATATCTAATTCATTTTATGTTATTACCATCTTGATCCATTGAGGGGGGGGTCTAGGTGAACGTTCACCTGGACCCCCCACTTTTGATTTTTTAAAAAACACCCTTAAAATTCGAGCACAAAATTTTTTGTTGGGGGACGAAATTAGCACATAAATATTGTATTCATATTATACTATCAATATCTTGATACATAACATAGGGTAGAAGTTGCATCCAGACCCCCCACTTTTGGAGTCATGTGAAAACTCATATAAAACGTTGGAAAAATAAAATTTCCTCGGGGACGAAATTAGCACAGAAATATTGTATTCATATTATACTATCAATATCTTGATACATAACATAAGGTAGAAGTTGCGTCCAGACCCCCCACTTTTGGAGTCATATGAAAACTCATATAAAACGTTGGAAAAATAAAATTTCCTCGGGGACGAAATTAGCACATAAATATTGTATTCATATTATAGTATCAATATCTTGATACATAACATAGGGTAGAAGTTGCATCCAGACCCCCCACTTTTGAAGTCATATGAAAACTCATATAAAACGTTGGAAAAATAAAATTTCCTCGGGGACGAAATTAGCACATAAATATTGTATTCATATTATACTATCAATATCTTGATACATAACATAGGGTAGAAGTTGCATCCAGACCCCCCACTTTTGGAGTCATATGAAAACTCATATAAAACGTTGGAAAAATAAAATTTCCTCGGGGACGAAATTAGCACATAAATATTGTATTCATATTATACTATCAATATCTTGATACATAACATAGGGTAGAAGTTGCATCCAGACCCCCCACTTTTGGAGTCATGTGAAAACTCATATAAAACGTTGGAAAAATAAAATTTCCTCGGGGACGAAATTAGCACATAAATATTGTATTCATATTATACTATCAATATCTTGATACATAACATAAGGTAGAAGTTGCATCCAGACCCCCCACTTTTGGAGTCATATGAAAACTCATATAAAACGTTGGAAAAATAAAATTTCCTCGGGGACGAAATTAGCACATAAATATTGTATTCATATTATACTATCAATATCTTGATACATAACATAGGGTAGAAGTTGCATCCAGACCCCCCACTTTTGGAGTCATATGAAAACTCATATAAAACGTTGGAAAAATAAAATTTCCTCGGGGACGAAATTAGCACATAAATATTGTGTCCATAATATAATATTACAATTTTGATAATCTCAGCTCCCACTTTTAATGTCATATGAAAGCTCTCATACACACATACACATGTATGTACACACGTGACTCCGCAATGTATGCAATGCAAAAAGGAGCCGGCTACATATGGATGTACATATATACACATGTATGTATGTGCATACATGCAAGCAAACATGCAGTTAAGATAAGAAAAATACAAAATACTCTTTTATTTAAAAAAAAGTTTTTTTTTGTTGGTGTAGGTAATTAGTACATCAATATTATATTAACTATAGATTATATAGTTGGTTTTGTACACTGTTCACCTATCTCCCACTTCCCAAGTGAAATTTTTTTTTTAATTTAAGCAAAAAAAAAAAAATTTTGTGGGACGAAATTAGCACATAAATATCTAATTCATTTTATGTTATTACCATCTTGATCCATTGAGGGGGGGGTCTAGGTGAACGTTCACCTGGACCCCCCACTTCTGATTTTTTAAAAAACACCCTTAAAATTCGAGCACAAAATTTTTTGTTGGGGGACGAAATTAGCACATAAATATTGTATTCATATTATACTATCAATATCTTGATACATAACATAGGGTAGAAGTTGCATCCAGACCCCCCACTTTTGGAGTCATATGAAAACTCATATAAAACGTTGGAAAAATAAAATTTCCTCGGGGACGAAATTAGCACATAAATATTGTATTCATATTATACTATCAATATCTTGATACATAACATAGGGTAGAAGTTGCATCCAGACCCCCCACTTTTGAAGTCATATGAAAACTCATATAAAACGTTGGAAAAATAAAATTTCCTCGGGGACGAAATTAGCACATAAATATTGTATTCATATTATACTATCAATATCTTGATACATAACATAGGGTAGAAGTTGCATCCAGACCCCCCACTTTTGGAGTCATATGAAAACTCATATAAAACGTTGGAAAAATAAAATTTCCTCGGGGACGAAATTAGCACATAAATATTGTATTCATATTATACTATCAATATCTTGATACATAACATAGGGTAGAAGTTGCGTCCAGACCCCCCACTTTTGGAGTCATATGAAAACTCATATAAAACGTTGGAAAAATAAAATTTCCTCGGGGACGAAATTAGCACATAAATATTGTATTCATATTATACTATCAATATCTTGATACATAACATAGGGTAGAAGTTGCATCCAGACCCCCCACTTTTGGAGTCATGTGAAAACTCATATAAAACGTTGGAAAAATAAAATTTCCTCGGGGACGAAATTAGCACATAAATATTGTATTCATATTATACTATCAATATCTTGATACATAACATAAGGTAGAAGTTGCATCCAGACCCCCCACTTTTGGAGTCATATGAAAACTCATATAAAACGTTGGAAAAATAAAATTTCCTCGGGGACGAAATTAGCACATAAATATTGTATTCATATTATACTATCAATATCTTGATACATAACATAGGGTAGAAGTTGCATCCAGACCCCCCACTTTTGAAGTCATGTGAAAACTCATATAAAACGTTGGAAAAATAAAATTTCCTCGGGGACGAAATTAGCACATAAATATTGTATTCATATTATACTATCAATATCTTGATACATAACATAAGGTAGAAGTTGCATCCAGACCCCCCACTTTTGGAGTCATATGAAAACTCATATAAAACGTTGGAAAAATAAAATTTCCTCGGGGACGAAATTAGCACATAAATATTGTATTCATATTATACTATCAATATCTTGATACATAACATAGGGTAGAAGTTGCATCCAGACCCCCCACTTTTGGAGTCATGTGAAAACTCATATAAAACGTTGGAAAAATAAAATTTCCTCGGGGACGAAATTAGCACATAAATATTGTATTCATATTATACTATCAATATCTTGATACATAACATAGGGTAGAAGTTGCATCCAGACCCCCCACTTTTGGAGTCATATGAAAACTCATATAAAACGTTGGAAAAATAAAATTTCCTCGGGGACGAAATTAGCACATAAATATTGTGTCCATAATATAATATTACAATTTTGATAATCTCAGCTCCCACTTTTAATGTCATATGAAAGCTCTCATACACACATACACATGTATGTACACACGTTTCTCCGCAAAGTATGCAATGCAAAAAGGAGCCGGCTACATATGGATGTACATATATACACATGTATGTACATATGTGCATACATGCAAGCAAACATGCAGTTAAGATAAGAAAAATACTAAATAGTCTTTTATTTAAAAAAAAAAAACTTTTTTTTGTTGGTGTAGGTAATTAGTACATCAATATTATATTAACTATAGATTATATAGTTGGTTTTGTACACTGTTCACCTATCTCCCACTTCCCAAGTGAAATTTTTTTTTTAATTTAAGCAAAAAAAAAAAAAAATTTTGTGGGACGAAATTAGCACATAAATATCTAATTCATTTTATGTTATTACCATCTTGATCCATTGAGGGGGGGGTCTAGGTGAACGTTCACCTGGACCCCCCACTTTCGATTTTTTAAAAAATACCCTTAAAATTCGAGCACAAAATTTTTTGTTGGGGGACGAAATTAGCACATAAATATCTAATTCATTTTATGTTATTACCATCTTGATCCATTGAGGGGGGGGTCTAGGTGAACGTTCACCTGGACCCCCCACTTTTGATTTTTTAAAAAATACCCTTAAAATTCGAGCACAAAATTTTTTGTTGGGGGACGAAATTAGCACATAAAAAGCACATAAATCCTAGCCTATCAATTTTCAAATCCATTGAGTGGGGGGTCCAGCTGAACGCACCCCATCTATATACTACAATGTATTGCACCGATTAGTGATGATGAACTGTGGCTCCATGTCCAACAGTATCGTTTGTATGTATATTTCATTACATATGTACATGAATACATATCTACATAACTTATAATTTAAGCCGGCACTCACATGAATGACTATGCAAGTCTAAGCCGCATACAGTGGGCAATTTTGATGAAGCTTGTCTTAAAAATATATATATTATGTGGCATGTGAAAGTAAAAATAGTTTTTTTTTTTTAAATTTTTTATTTTCTTGGAAAGCACGTACCATTCGCGAGGTTACGATTTACTTAATTAATGTGCATTTTCCTTAACTATTTCCCACTGTGCGACGCATACAACATGTTGTGCCTGAATTAATTCCCAACCGCTACAACTATGCAATCGCACAACATGTATTAATTCAATTGCAGTTGCATTTATTTGCCGTTGCCGTTATTACTGGCGTTTGGTAAAAGTGAAAATTATCCAATCGAATAGCAAAGAAATTGTAAAAAAAAAGAAAGAAAGTTTCTTCACGATTTAAACATACTTTTGTGCATACTTTCTTAGTGCACATACATACATATGTATGTATATATTTACATATGTATATATTTATGAATTTCAATTGCATTAGGCTAGTTATCAGTATTTGCGCAACCAGCAAATCGTTTTTTTTTTTTTTTTTGAGAAAATTTCATGGCAGAAATGCATTTGTTGGGTTTGTCGTCAGCTGGCGAGGGGTGACTGCCAATATATTTTTTTTCTTACAATTTAATGTCGTCGAACTCACATGCGCAACAGCAATCACTTCTGTGTCGATTTTAGCATAAGAAATACGTTTGTGACCAGCGCTGCACCGCTCAAGCCTATCTTTTCAAGCCTAAATCAAGTGTGGGAAGACAAAAAATATGTATGTATGTAAGTTGTTTTAATAAGTTCAAAACTTTCGACTAGAAATTTGCAGTTTTTTAATTATGAAACTGTATAAAAAATAATTAAAAACATTTGGATTCATAACAGAGTCAGAAAGGAATCCTAAACCGGAGCGTCCACACTCATTATGAACTCATTTTGGAGTCCGAAATGTATGTATTACTGTTCTTAAGGTGCTCGCCCGATATAAGACTAATTTCATACACCATATGCGCTAGAATAAGAGTCATAAAAGACTCCAATTGGACTCATATTTATGTCTCGGACTAATATTGGGGGTGGTCTCATCCGAGGCTTTATTGTAAATTTCATTGGATATGATTTTACATGGTGGGTTCGAAGCCCGACGCACAACCCACACTGCGCGAGTTGTTTATTGTTACACGTTTATATAGCGAGCCTCTTACGCCAAGACAGACGCCCACTCGCAGCCGCACCTTCTGATGAACAGACGCTGCAGTTATTCCGCTCAGCAAGCCGTTAAACCGAATACTTATGTCGAAGAGGCCTTGTCGAGTTGCCGCATTCTCACTTTAGTTCACCGCCAAACGGGTGTTCGGTGGCTATCCAGAGGACAGTGCGGAGAAGTCGTGTGATGCTTGCTCCGCATGCAAAGTATCGATCTGGCCATCCCCACGTGGATGGAGGTCAGAAGCTTTCCCCACTTACGTGGACTTCTACGCACAGACCCATCCTCCAGCGGCTGCGTTGGGCAGGTCATACCGTGGATGAATGGATAAAGGTACTCCGGCCAAGATAGTATTTCTATCGAAACCCGCTGAACGCAGAAGAAAAGGCAGACCTCCACTGCGCTGGAACACTGATACTGACCCCCTAGGTATTCTCCTATGGCGCCATGCTGCACGAAACAGAAACAGCTGGCGCGCTTTATTGGACTCGGCCAGGATTGTCTATAGGGTTACGCGCGAATTAAGGAAGGACTAATGTTGGTTTCCAAAAGTTTAAGGCTCATATTATAAACATAGTTCGGACTTATATCGGACTCCAACATTATGAGGGCTCCCAGAATGTTTGCTGGTAATTGATGGGTCGTCGAATAGTCCGATACGCTGAAATTTCGAAAGGTCCCGGGTTTGTATGCACATACTTAATCAATTAAATACTTTTTGGTTGCTTGTTTTTCCGGCAGGGTAGGAATATGATGTATTGTGGAACGATCTTCCGTCATCCCTTGTCAATTTTGGTTTGGAGACAAACCGGTTTCGGCTAATATGCGCCACCTTCAGCGTGAGAACGAAAAAAGACACTGAAGATGGCGCATATTAACCCAAACCGGTTTGTCTCCAAACCAAAATTGACATGGGATGACGGAAGATCGTTCCACAATACATCACTTAATCAATTCTTTTGTGCTGTTTAAAGCTAGAAATTTGGTAGACAAAACTATAATACTTAATAATATTTGCAAGCAGCTCACAAGATAGGTACATGCAACCGTGGATCGAAATAATTACTTCTTGTAAATAGCTCAAAAATATTTGCATACAACGTTCTTTATACAACATTAAATATACTAAATTACGGTAAATAGTCGGTCAAACAAACGGTAAATAATAGCCACTTAAACACGATAGCCAATCACGCTCTCTGATTGAGGCAAGAATACTTAGACCAAAGATGCATAGAGTGGCGAGCCATTGCGGGGCGAGTCATACACTCAGGGAAAAACATTTTAAAATCAAGCATGAACAATGTTAAATCAAGTATAAACGGTCATGATTTCCAGTTAAGGTGGAAAATGCTTAATCCAAGTATGGACAATGTTGATTTTATAATGGAATTATAACATTTAACATTTTTAATTTAAGGTGGTTCATGCTTGAATTAACATTGATTCGTATTTATTTTAAAAGTGTGCAATCTTAAAATAAAAACGTGCAATCTTAATTTAAAGTTGTATACATCTTGAATTAAGGTGGAACGTTCTTAATTTAACACTGAACGATTTTATTTTTCATATTCCCCACAACCTCTTTATTTTTCACCACGAAACCCACAAAAAAAAAATACTTATTATTATTTGCATATGAACTTGCGAATTTATTTGATACTTTTAAATAATTATGTACATACATTTACAACGTTTTCAATTTTATATACGTTTTTCCATTATTTACAGAATATAAGTGTAGGGGAGGTGTTACAAAAGATGAAATAAATATTTTGCAACATCCTCCAACTCAAACTCCTCAAGCAGCTGCGAAAATTTCTGCTCATCTTCACTTTCCTCAGCCACCAAATTTTCGGGGTCCATTGTGTACATATCAATATATTCTATTTGTTCCATTTTGATATAAAAAGTATTTAATAATAAAAATATTTCACTCCGTTTGCTTGCGTTTTACTAAATGAAAATTGCACAGAATATCCCGTTATCCAAAACACAGCGCGTTTAAGCATGGCAATTTTAATTCAAGCACGTTCTACTTGATTTAAGATTGCGCAATTTTAAATTAAAATAGCTCAACCTTAATTTGAGATGGCTACAATCTTGAAATAAAAATGAATTTTTAAATCAATATTGCCAATTTTAATTCAAAGTTGTTCATAGTTAATACAAGATAGTTTTATTAAAAATTGAGCATTGTAAGATTAAGTATGATCGTACTTGATTTTACAATGCATTTTTTCTCTGAGTGTAGAGTGGCGTGTTGTGACACAGATAACCAAACGCGAACTAAATGGAAAATAAACAAGAAAACAAAACGCAATAAACTATCCATATTCAAATGATGAAATGCAATTGAGAAAGTGTGGCAAAAGCGAAGCAAAGCAAAGCAAAGTCTGTTAGGTAGCTGATTGAATGATTTGCAACGTTGTTGGCGCGCTTCTAAGCTGATTTCTTTTGCGCGAAACAAAAAAAAAAACGCTATTTTAGGTGTGTTTGCTGACTTATAACAAACATTTTGCACCCTCCTCTACAAGTTTTCTATGCAATGAAATAAACAAAAAAAACTGCATTTGCATTAGCACCAAAAAAGTATTATGCCCTGAAAGAGGCTGTCGACTGCAGAGCGACCACACAGGGTTTAGCAATATTTTACACCATGCTGTAGGTACTTAGCGAAGTAGGTAATAAGTATTATAATTTGTACTACAAAAAAGTTGCGCTCATTCTCTTCTTCTCAGATCTGCTTATATCATTTTCAACAGCAAAAAAATTGCACCCAATTGGCTGAAAGATGGCTGCCCAACTTGGCGTTCTAGTCAGCATACGATTACATTGAAATGTCAGTGTGTTTTGTGTGTTTGCAGCTGTAAGAACTCACAACACACCCACTCGGTGCCCCATATGCATTAACTTAACCGCCGCCTGCCTTGCTTGACGTCACATGCCAGCGCTGGAACAATAAATCGTTAAAGTGTGGAACATTCACTTTCTTAAGCAAGGGTCTTCACAGCTATCGCGCTTCCGCGCTTTTTGTTTTTGTGCCGCGCTTAAGCATAGGCAAGCGCGCCGAAAATCACCGCGACCGCGCATTCTATCCACTCGCCTACAAACGAAGTTTAATGCTATACCCATTAGGAACAGCGGCGCAAAATTACTATTAATTCATGTGAAATTACATATAAAGGAATAATTTTGAAATTTTTTTTTGTATCAAACAATTTTTTCACTATCAGACCTGGAAGACAAATTATGGTGTTAGTTTATTTTATTATATTGAACACTTTTAAAAGTATTTAACCCGAATAACCCTGAAGCTTGTTTGCAAAGATATTGTGCTGATTTTTTGAGGATTGGTCATTGGGACCATGAATAAGATGCATACAAAAACGGACATCGATAAGTGTCCTG
This sequence comes from Urophora cardui, assembly GCA_960531455.1. Classification (NCBI taxonomy): domain Eukaryota; kingdom Metazoa; phylum Arthropoda; class Insecta; order Diptera; family Tephritidae; genus Urophora; species Urophora cardui. The sequence goes on along the minus strand of OY482672.1, from coordinate 31,521,419 downwards.
GATCCTGAGATATGTCCTGTTGCTATATGGCAACGCCAGGGCTGGTAGGGTACACGTTTTTTTCTAGGAAAATGTATTTAAAATTCATATTTTTTTGGTATTTTCGACCAGAATGAAGAACTGAAAGACTTTTACAATGATGAAAATTTCATTTTTAGTGATTTTTCATAAATAAAACTCTAATGTAATGCATAGTATGGCTTAAAATTCTTCAAACAGATTACAACGTTGTATTTGTTGCATTGCGTTCGAACTATTGAACTGCCTTCATCGCCGGCACATCTTCGTTTTTTATCAATAGGCAAAACGATTCAATTATAGCACATTGTAGTTTCCAGACTGGCACTGCATTTGCGTTTGGCACTTTTGACTTGAATAACATCGAGATCCAAGGTTTCAATAGCGCCTTCAAATCTGTTTACACGATCGCCACTAGAAAAATTCAATTTTGCTCGAAGGTATGCCCCGTAATCATCGTAGCTTGTATTATCTTCAACTCTGCTCGCGCCTTCTTCCGGTGGTTCTATGAATATACTAACTACCTGCTGATCTCCGAACCAAAGTCTTCTAGATAGTCTAAGACATCCTTCAGCGATAGATTTATATACGAGAAGATCAATTGATTTTAGTAAAAAACCATATATAATATCATAAACAACGGCAAATGGCCGGAAAATTTAAAAAATCTATCAGCAAAAAACCTGTACCCTATCGACCCTGGCGTTGCCATATGGCAACATGAGCAAAAAACAACAAAAAAAAAAAAACCATCTCAAAATAAATTTTTTACACTACTTATTTTCTTTTCATGAATTTTGACTAAAAACCTTTTCAAAAGATGCAACTCGATAGTGTTTTTGCTTTTTTTAAATGAATTATAGTCACTTACTTATTACGTCTGCTGATTTTTTGTCATTTTTTTACTTTTTTGTTTCGCTCAACTTCACAATGTTATAACTATGAAATATTTCACTCAAATTTTCTGTTCTTGCTGCAAGTGCTAGCGCCGATATTTCTGCGTCTTAACGGTTATCGCACACCCTTTTACCTGAATTCATTCAGTTTTTACAGACTTTCAAAGGAACCTGTCATTGCGTTGCCATATGGCAACGCCAGGGTCATTCGGGTTAATGAAACCTGAATTTTCAAAGCATTCAATTCCGACGGGGTTTGTGTACACGCTATTTTTGGCTTCCATTTTTCTTTTTTATTTTCTGCAGAAGCGGGCTACAGCGAGTCGCCGCCTAAACACTGAGACAAATTGTTGTAAATTAAGATCTGATACGGAATTCAATGGTGTGATATGTATGTACTTATGTAGATTTTTTGAACACATTTTTATTAGCTTCACCTGTATGCATATGAGTTATTTCTTTGTGCCTAAAATATGCAGTATATTTGCTAATGAGATTAATTCAATCAGATGGCGCTGTTTTAGCTATAAAACTTATACTATAAAATTTAGAGTATAAATTAAACTTTAACTATTAAAGCGTGCGCTAATAATGAAAAATATAAAAACGCACAACATCAGCACCATAAAAAAAATATCAATTTATAAATTTTCGAAATTTTTCGGGTGTACTTTTAATAATGGAGGAAGTGGGCGGCCGCAATTTTTTTGCTCTTATTGTCGGCCATGATTTTTATTTCAAAGTAACGGTGCCCGCGCTTCCATAAGGCCTTTGTGGAGATCACTGCTCTTAAGGCTTGATTTGTCTGATATTGGTGAATTGCTGGAAAACCAATACCACACCACCAATACCAACATCTAAATATCTCATTGTGCCTGTGCTTGGCCATAAAATTTGGCATGGTATGATATAAAATAAGAGCGCTACACGGAACGAAAAACGTATATAAAACTAATGTATTTCGACATTAATATTAATGAAAAAAATAGTTGATTTTGAACCAACTAACGTGTTCATTAAAATTAATGAACGGCGTTCATAAGCTCGAGATTTTAATGAACGGGGTCTATGACTATGAACGAAACAATGAACGTGTTCATAAAAATTTTATGAACGGGTTCATAAAATATTATGAATTTTTTCATAGATTTTGTGAAATTTGTTATAGTTGAGAACAAGTACAGCTTAAGTGCAGAATTTGACATGCTCAATACAAGTGGTGTGATGGCACAGTTGTAAGGCGTCCGGCTTGGAAACGAGCAGGTCGCAGGTTCGAATCCTGTCGATGTCAAGGCGACTGATTTTTTTATAATTTAATTTTTTTTATAAAAATGTAGAAAATATTTAAAAAATAAAATAAATAAATAAAAGGGCCGGACGGATCGGAAAAACATAATTAGTCAACTAATACTTCCCCAGAAATTATTCAGACAAAAGGCAACATTTCATTTCATATATGTAAGTGAAGATGCAAATAATAAACTCTTTATACCAAGTGCTTCATTAGTCATCTGAGAATTGCAGAAATAGGCAAAGCTATCGGAAGATTAACGAACGAAGGCAACACATCGAATTTGTCTTTTTCATACCAATTGAACAACAATGAATTCTATAAATAGCATTCATAAATATTTTTCATAAGTAATAAAAACTGTTAAAATTTGGAATTTTGTTCTACGCCAAGTTCATGAATTTTCATTCATTAACTTTATGAACGCCTTCATTAAATGTTATGAAATTCTTGATTAAATTTATGAAAGATTCATTAAATCAATGAATTTGTTCATAAAACTCACTACAGGAAATTTATGAACGCCGTTCATTAAAAATTAATGAAATATTTTTATCCGTGTACCCGTGTCTCTTCCGCTGCTTCTGCCTGCTGCTGCACACTGTGTGCATTGTTTCGTTCTTTCTTTTTTTTTTTGGCATAAAAATCTTGTTGCCATAAATTTATTTATACGTTCTCTACTGCCTTCTCGCTACTGACCTGTTGCGGGTGGCGTTGCAACGTTCTTTTTTTCTACTTCTTGTTAGATCACCTTCTTTTTCGTTTCGACGAGCCAAACAATGTTTTTAATGCTTTTTGTTTTTTGTTTTCTTTTTGGTGTTAGTGGTACACTTTCTTTCAAATAGCTTTTTAATTTTTTTTTTGGTTGCGCTTAATTTCCAATTGTTTGCAAGATCTATTGAAAAATGCTACCAGCCAAAAAGATAACTTGGTCATGGTTTTATTTTTGTCTAATTTAGTTTCGCTTGACCGCTTTTGGAAATCACATACACTTTGCTGCTTCTAAAATGGCTATTGAAATGGTGAAAATTGTGAAAAATTGTTTAAGATGAATTAAATAGGTTTTGACTTCCCCTATTGGTTTGTGCATAATTTTCTTTGAGTGTTGATATTGATAGCAAAGAAATGTGACTGTAGTTGAAAAATAAGCCCACCCTTTCTTCCACTATGAAAAAATCGCTGTAAATCCAAAGACTTTTGCAGTTAAATCGACAACGTTTCGAAGCAGAATTGTGCCCAACAAGGTTCCGCTGTTGTTTCAAAAGTGCGAGCGATGTTGATTCAAACACTTTCGTCTTTAAGTCAACAAACTGTTGAATAAAATACCTTCGGTTTTAAGTTAACAACGGAAACTGCTGGATAAAATACTTTTGCGTTTAAGTTAACAACGGAAACTGTTGGAAAATTTACAAACTAAAAATACATCTTTGTTACCCTTTTTCACTTCATCTTCTTTCCATCCGTGTCCCAACTATAAATATATACATATCTAGCCACCGCTTATTCTCCTCTTACTTCTTCGTCTTCACTGCTTGCCATACAGTGTTCTCTATTTTATGTTCTCCTCCTGTTTCGAACCATGACATCAACCTGAAATTCAATCCAACGGCATCATATAAGTAGTGGAACATTCAACATTATATTGAAATTTGGTGATGTTTTTATACTATCCCTTTTCCGAAAAAGCATCTATGAATTATATGAATCATTGTAAAAACAAAATTAAAAAAATCGATTCCCATGATTGATTGGCTTTTCCACAAAAAAAATGTTTTCTCACAAAAAAAATTTTCAACAGCAACCGCGTTTTTCAATCAACAACGCCCGTCTTTGAATAAACTACGAAAAGTTGTTGGATCAAAAACTGAGTTCTGAGTTGTTGGTCTTCACTATCTTATAAATCTGTAAGAACTTAACAATATTGCGCGTTAGTAAGTGGCATAGCAGCATTCTACAGCGTCACGTCTTAAATCAAATTAAAGCCACAAGTATTTCGCACTTGCAAACTTGCAAAATTTAATGTGTTTCGTGTATTCAAAAAAAAAAAAAAAATTAAAGTATTTCAACATTCATTAAACCAAGCTAAGTTGGCCCAGTTAGAACTGCAATAACGTGAGCTGTCATCGCAAATTTTTGTAAAACTTTGTGACAAGCGAAAACACCAGCAACAACTAGTTTCTTGTTTAGCATTCGGTTGTGTAATACAAATTACTAACACATACAGCGGCGATAAAGGTATTTAATTACAATGTTAACAGTATATTGAAAATTTTACACCACGCAAAGCCATGACAGATGATACATAACTCTATACATTTTTGTTAAACATTAAAGTTGTTTTTTTTTTTTAATTATAATTAAGGTAATTAGAAAACACCAAGAGTAATGTCTATACAAATTTACAAGCCAATTGGATTAAATAATGTATTGCTAATTGTAATTGATTGCTTCGATTTTGGCGTAACACATGCAATATCTTATTTTATTTTATGTTTTTAATTAAGAAACACTGACTTTCTCATTAGTTATTGTTGTAACATAGAATCATATTTGATATGTTCTGGCTATTAAGCGCAAAAAGATAACGAAGCAATGGTTGTTCCTGACAATCAATATTATTAGTTCCGTATAAATATGATTGTGTCTTAAAACTTAACATATTAATTTGCGGAACATTGCGCTAACGTTCTCAAATAAAATGAAAATATTACAGTAGTTAAATATAGATAGATAGATCGATAGATAATAATATGAGGATGTATTGCACTGCAACCTTAGGGTCTACCGTGCCCACCACCTCATCACATCACCTCCCCAAGTACAATCTCACTCAAGAACTCAAAAATTTAGCTCGGTCTTAGGTTCGGTACGTGGTTGCTCTCCGGCAGATACGAACCGAGTGTTCTCTGCCTCCTTCTAGCTAATGCAGTGCATTCGTGGAGTATGTGCTCAACAGTCTCTTCTTCCACGTTACAGAACAGCGTTGCCGTTTTAGCCATTTTGTGGCTAGATTTAGCCACCGCCGTGTTTTTTTAGCCACCAAAATTTCGGTTTTGCCACTAGCCACGTTTTTAGCCACCGCTTGTAATGAACCATAATTTTCCACATAGGAAGGATGTGGTAACGCTAATTCAATTCAGCGATTATCACAAATCGATTTAAGTTTTAAAAAAAAAGACAAGTAACGCAACTATCGATAAATGCCTGTTGATACTCGCTAGTGGAATAGTAGGCTGTCCATGAAAGTCCGTATAAGGATCTAACTGACTTTGTATATTGTTTGCTACTTCTACCACTTAGCAACGCCGAAGTGGAAAGAACATTTTCCCTAATGAATAAGATTATGCTTAAAGAATGTAAAACAATGTTGCAATGAATTTGAAATAACAGAAGATCTCATTAAATTAATAAAGAAAGAATTAATTTATGAAGAGAAAGATTCAATTAGTGATGACAACATAACACTGTGGAACAAATTCAGGTCAACAAAAGTTAACTCGGTTCTGAAAGTTAGGGGTGAAAATAGAGGCTAAATTAGAAGACCCGTATCGCGGCGTTTGCTTAGGTTAGTTCGAATTTGTTTTTAATCGACCTTTGAACTTTGCAGGCAAATGCCGATTTTCAGCATATTGTTTGTATGGTTTTTTTGCTATAACTCGTCGACTAATTTTTGTTGGAGTGACAGCAAACGAAAGAAAATTAAATTTCCTATACAAGGGGTCTATAACATTTTTCTCTACCTCTTATAGTTTCTGAAATATTGATAATTCCATTTGAATTTTTTCGATTTTTTAAAGAAAAAATTGACTTTGTCAGGCAATATCTTTAAAACCAAAATTTTCACCTTCGGTTTTACTCCCTTGCGTGAAGCTACATTCTATTAGCAAAAAAATAAGCTATCAACGAAGAAAATCCATGGTAAAATGGAAAAGTTAGAGGCGATCATGTAAATACAGTCAAGTCGGGCAATGCATCTGCACGGGTATATTTTATGCATGTTATACCTAGGCTGACCATAAATATGAATCGAAAATGAGGGACAAAATTTCAAATACGAACAAGTACGAACATATGTATATTTATGAAATTTGAAATCGTAAAAAATATTTATTCATCAAATAATAGGCTTACAAACATATGTAATTCACATACTCTTCAGACTTTTTGTTTTAACAAAAATAAGCAAATTTGTAAGTTTAATTATAGGTATCTACAATAAAGCAAGCATAATGCTACGATAAAAAAGAATTTGGTAACTTAGTTTAATGTCCACAAATCAATTTTAATCCGATTAACCAATTTCTTTCAAATTAATTTGCCACACAGCAGCCACAAAAATTACATTCCAACAAACATATAGTCAATGAGGATGGTAGTTATTATCGATAACTACTTAAATTCTGATGAGAAAAAGGGCTGCTACCTCAACCTTTTTAATATAAAACAGATTTCAAACAAAAAGGGGAATATTCATAGTCAAAATAAAATATTCATTTTAACTAACTTAAAATCAGATTTTATCAAGACTATGAATATGCCTCAAAATAAATAAATGAGGGACAAATGAGGGACACTAGGAAAAAAACAGAACATTTTGAGGTTTTCCGAAAAAACAAAAATACAAGGACGGACGTCTGAAAAACAGAACGGTCCCTCAAAAAACAGAACGGATGGTCAGCCTAGTTATACCCGTAAATGGGCTTGTATCTACTGCGCTGCCAATGTGCTGCTACTGCAGAGGCATTGCGCGACTTGGCTGTATTTACATGATCGCCTATAACTTTTCCATTTTACCATGGATTTTCTTCGTTGATAGCTTATTTTTTTGCTAATAGAATGTAGCTTCACGCATGGGAGTAAAACCGAAGGTGAAAATTTTGGTTTTAAAGATATTGCCTGACAAAGTCAATTTTTTCTTTGAAAAATCGAAAAAATTCAAATTGAATCATCAATATTTCAGAAACTATAAGAGGTAGAGAAAAATGTTATAGACCCCTTGTATAGGAAATTTAATTTTCTTTCGTTTGCTGTCACTCCAAATCTCAATTAGTCGACGAGTTATAGCAAAAAAACCATACAAACAATATGCTGAAAATCGGCATTTGCCTGCAAAGTTCAAAGGTCGATTAAAAACAAATTCGAACTAACCTAAGCAAACGCCGCGATACGGGTCTTCTAATTTAGCCTCTATTTTCACCCCTAACTTTCAGAACCGAGTTAACTTTTGTTGACCTAAATTTGTTCCACAGTGTAATGATAGATATGGAATGTGATATCTAATTTTTTTTTTTTTGATATAGTTAAGTACATACTATGTATGTATGAATATTGTATTTCTACACAAATTTATGATGTTTTCCTTAACATGTAATACTTTTGTGCCTGAATTTGAAAAATCAATTTAAAACATGTTAATTTGAAACACCATTGAGCCACCATTTTTAGCCACAAATTAAATCAAATCTAGCCACCACAAAAATTTTTCAACGGCAACGCTGTTACAGAATCGGCATGCACTACTAGAGTAAATGCCAACTTTGTGCATGTGGCTTTTGAGTCTGCCGTGATCTGTGAGAATACCGGTCATTATTCTCATCTGGCTTTTCGGGAGCTTCATTATCGCCTTGAAGCGCTTTTTGTTATAGCCTCAAAGTAAAAGCTTCGTATGTGGCATACCGACTGTTTGATTGGTGGCAGTGCTGTTCTCTCAAACGATGTTCCTCCAACCTCAACTCCTCTCTTATTGTATGTGGTGCTATTCTTAGAAAGGGCTCAGGTCCAATTGGTTTCTGAGTTGCTGCTTCTGTGGCGAGGTCGTCCGCTATCTCATTTCCTGTTAAGGCTTTATGTCCAGGAACCCATGCCAGAAATATTGAGTTCCTTGCGCTAAGGTCGTTTGTATTATTTATACACTCTAGGACTAGCGCGGTGTAAATCTCGCAGGCCAGTGCCGTGAGTAGTTATAAGTTGTTTAGGCAAATATGAGCTTTGTTCGCGTACTTTCTCCAACAGCATTTACTCAGCAGCCTCCAACAGCCAGGTGTTGGAGAAAAATGTCACCTATCCTCTCACAAGAGAAAAATATCGTAAGAGGTAAACGAACACAAAATTTGCAGAGTTCAACAGCTTTGGCAAACAGCTGATTTTTATTTACATTCACAAGCCCCAAATTCAAAGGATAAAAAGGATTAAAATTAAAATGATAATAAAATTGGTGGAAATTATTGCTGTTAATTATGTATGTATATATGTACATATAACATAAAAATAATAAAATAAAACATAGTTTTTTGGGTTTCGTTTTGGTCAGTCTTGTCACCTCGCGATAACCTCCTCAATCTAAAAAATCGTTCGCATAGGCTCGCAAAAAGGTTTTTTGAAGTTCGGAAATGCATCCGGAACTCTCTTTTGCAATAAATCGGCACCGTTTTGTTCTATATAAATGGTAATGGAGTTACAATTCTGCCTGAAAACAGTGGAGATATATGCACATATGTATGTATCTGCAATACAATTAACTCCATGTTGTTGTTGTAGCCACCAAGACACTCCCCGAAGGTTTTGGGGAGTGTAGGGGATGTGACAGTCCTTTGCCGGATAAATCCGGCACGCTCGGGTACTAGTCCCTTCTGAAACTAGCCCGACTGTCGTGCGAACGATTTTTTGTGGCCATAATCAACCTTCTAGGCCGGTGGATTTTAGTCGCGTCTTACGACAGGCATTCCTTACAACGGGTATATTCTAGACCCCCTAACCCGCTGGGGTTCGCTGTTACTATCTAATAAATAGGATTTCATTGTAATAATTATCACACTAACAATTGCTTTTCTTTGTACCCATGTCCATACTGTTTTCCACCGCAGTATGTCTTCGCGTCTGCTGCCCCGCAGAAGAGATTTCAATTTAATGCACCCGGCCCTGGCAATGCTTTAAAACAATAACCCTCTATGGACCGATCCACAGTACTTTTGAGTAGAACAAACTTTTGCGTTGGCGGCATTTGGCCGCGCTTTAAAAAAAATAGCCCCAGCCAGCAAAATTTCCTTTCTCGAATTTTATATGCGGAGCGATCGGGAGTGTTATAATTAGTAAAATTAACATCCATAGAAGATTTCCCGAAAGTTCCAGTGGTTTGAAAATAAATACGGCGGGCGCATTATACTGAAGCCGACCCACTGCAGAACTACTCTCGGAGGGTGTGCCTAGAGTGGCTGCTATTTTTAAAATCCCGATAATTGGGTTTTAGTTAGAATTTTTTGTCTATCCAGGCTCAGTGAAACTTTCAGGAAATATTCTGTAGATGATAATTCATCTTATCTTAACACTTTCAACTATTATTAAATTATAATATTAAAGTTCTCCAGAAATAGAATTCTCCCGGCTGAGGGTTATTTTTGTAAAGCGCGGCTGAAGGCAAAAGGTGTTCTATACAAAACAACTGTGGATTGCTCCATGGATATTAATCCAGAAAGAGAATTCTGCCGGCTGGGGGTAATTTTATTGAAGCGCGGCCAAAAGCCGCCAACGCAGAAAGATGTTCTACACATACATACATTAATTTAACAAGGAATGTCTCCTGAACTATAAGCGTCCGGAGGGTAGTACTTTGTTTTTTGTGATCTGTGAGACCACCCCTACCCTCTGGAAAATTAATTGTTATCGGATCGTGGATCATTATATACAAATTTTCCCTCTATCCAGGCTGGGGATCCAACCCATGACCTCTGGTATGGCAGACTAGCCACTGTCCGCCACACCACAATGGCCACAACACTCCCCACTGCATCACAGCGGCACCGTTAATATATATTCCCGCAAAGGAGATTACAATTTACTAAGGTACATAATATGCATATAAATACTTCGCAAAAAGTATGTAACTTATTTTGCATATTTAGTTTATACATATTTGTTGCCAATTTAGTGTATTTTTCCAATTTTATAATTGATTTGTATATTTTGCAAATCTTGTTACTTGCAAAAATTCAAGTCAGCTGTTGTTTGATCAGCTGTTTTCCTGTTGGAAAATTGCTGTTGGCAAAAATTTGTCCAACAGAATTCAACAGCTTCTCACAAACTGAAATGTCAGTTTTCTCTCTCAGTTGGTTCTCTTCTGTTGGAGATTTGGCGTAAAAAAACGGCGACAAAGTGTTTGCTTTTAAAAGTTTTCGAAAAACATCAAAAAATATCCGTAAACGAACAAAACTATGATCGCGGGACAGATACAACAACATAATGAATAGACATCTAACAATTGAAAAGTGGTCTGTACAATTAGGATGACATTAAAAGCTTACCAACTTATTCGCCAGACCTTTCCGAATGTGTGAGAAATTGAGGGTAGAAACAAAGCGGAGCTGTCTTTTTCGATATGAATAAGTGTGCTGGCCAAAAAAAGGCTAAGAAAATAAAAATAAAGATTTAATTGCACATTTCGACGCTTCCAAACAAAACTGTACAAGTCTGAAAACTGTGTTTTGCAGGAGAAGCTCTCAAAGTTTAAACTCGATATGAAACTTCGGTTGTATGCTAAGTATATTTTCACTTGAAACTTCTGTTTGGATTGAACGATCAACACCAAAACTCGACAATATCATGGTTAAGGTACGCTTTATAGGGTCAGAATATTTAAAATCGATCAAAAAAAAAAAGTTAGCTGCGATTTTTGCGAATCCAGCATAAATCGATAGCCGCACGACTTCTAAGATTTTCTGTATACTTAGTTTTAAAAATTTTTTTTTTTTTAAGTTTATATATTAAGTTAAAATTTGATGTGATTTTTGGGTAAAATCTTAATATCTCGGGAACTATAAGTCGTATTTGACTGATTTAAAAGGCATTAGAACCAGAAAATTCCAGGCTATTATAAAATGGTATCATTTTGCTACATTTTATATTGGAAGCATAAAAACAAGATTGTGAGGTTGTAATTCGCGGTGTTCTCCTACTCAGAAAATTTGCAATTTAATACTACAAAGAGACCTATCAATCAAGAACCAAAGCCCACTTTCGGATTTTTGGGACAGGCATGATTAAAGAAACTACAGCGATGAATGTTACTCTATGTTCAGCAATACTTGCACTTCTATCAATAAAATATACCACTATGAGTAAAGCTAGCGGTAGGCTTTGCTTTTTATCGGATATCTTACCTTCTTACCAATATAAGAAGAAGCTCGTTTTCCTATTTTTACTTCGTTTCGATCATTTTTATCCACGGATTTAAAAAATATTATGTTTAGTTAAGTTTATTCAATTTTATGTTTAACAAATTTATTTAAAAATGAACTTTCACTACATGAAATATGTCCGGGATCTTGAGGTACAAATGCATGGTACTTTCGAGTGTTTTTGACACCTCTCGCTAATTTGAACCAAGGTTTCAGCGTATTTCTTTTGCTTTTCTTTTGGGTGTTTTAATTTGCTAAATGTTTACAGCATACTTACCCGTATAGACAATGGTTTTTAAGTCTAATATGTATTGATTAATATGGTATAAATATTCTGTGCTCGTATACATATCTATTATTAACAAGTAAGGAATCCCAAGTTCGAGTGGAATCGAAAATTAGATACTCATCTGCTTTCATTGGTTGTTTGCGTTTGACCGAAACACTGTGTATTTTATATAAGCGGGTTGCCGCATAAAGTGGGCGTAGTCACGCCCATTTTCAAAATTTTTATCAATGATCCGACTAAGCGTATACATAAATATACTCGTTAGTGAAAAATTGTATCAATGTGTTACTTTTAGTTACAAAAATGTCACGTTACAAATTTCTGAAGAGCATTCTAGAAACATCTTTGTTAAAAAGAAGGCGGGGTCATAAACCGATTTCGAACGTGTATTACAAGTAAACAACTGACAAAAGTGTATACACCAAGCTTAGTCATTTATTTGCAACATCCCATGGAAAAGGTCCATGTGATGGATTGGGTGGCACAGTTAAAGACACGCTTCTCGAGTCAGCGCACAGAGACCACTTGTGAACCACACTAAGGAACTAAGGAACTGTAGGAAAGGTGGCAGGGTTTTTCAAAAATATTTCTTTTGGATACGGTAAAGATGGAGATTACAACAATGAAGATAGTTTTCTAAACCCCCGTTTCAAATTAGCGAAAGATATAAAAAAATACTCGGGAGTACCATGTATATGTACTTGAAGATCCCCGACATATTTTATGTAATGAAATTTCATTTTTAAAAGAATTTGTTAAACATAAAGTTTACTAAACTTAACTAAACATTAATTTTTTAAATCCGTGGATAAAAATGATCGAAACGAAGTAAAAATGGGAAAACGAGCTTCTTCTTATATTGGTACGAAGGTAAGATATCTGATAAAAAGCAAAGCCTACCGCTAGCTTTACTCATAGTGGTATATTTTATTGATAGAAGTGCAAGTATTGCTGAACATAGAGTAACATTCATCGCTGTAGTTTCTTTAATCATGCCTGTCCCAAAAATCCGAAAGTGGGCTTTGGTTCTTGATTGATAGGTCTCTTTGTAGTATTAAATTGCAAATTTTCTGAGTAGGAGAACACCGCGAATTACAACCTCACAATCTTGTTTTTATGCTTCCAATATAAAATGTAGCAAAATGATACCATTTTATAATAGCCTGGAATTTTCTAGTTCTAATGCCTTTTAAATCAGTCAAATACGACTTATAGTTCCCGAGATATTAAGATTTTACCCAAAAATCACATCAAATTTTAACTTAATATATAAACTTAAAAAAAAAAAAATTTTTAAAACTAAGTATACAGAAAATCTTAGAAGTCGTGCGGCTATCGATTTATGCTGGATTCGCAAAAATCGCAGCTAACTTTTTTTTTTTGATCGATTTTAAATATTCTGACCCTATATAAAACCATAAGAAGAAATAAAAATTTGCTACGTGGTTTTTCATAGCAAGCTCTCAAAGTTTTTATTCTGTAAAAATCTCGAGTTGTATTATATGTACACTTTTGCTTATAACTTTTGATTGGATTTTCCGATTGATACCAAAATTAGACAGCATCTAAATTAAGACACGCTCTACTTGAAAACGCCTAAAACGGGAAAATGTACTAAGTCGACTTAGTACAGTATTGTTTGTTTGCAATTGAACTCACAAACGACGAAACAACTTGTAAGCGATCTTGACATAATCGTATAATTTGAGTTGCTGCAAACCATTTATTTGATGTGTATTTTTTGTTACTTTTTGTTTTATTTTTGTAAGTAATATTCGTTACAGAAAACTGATAAAACTATTAAAATTGTAACAGGTTTGGTGTTTTGTTGCATTTTAGTGACATTCGTGATAAAATGGCCAAAGGCAAGAATGAATGAGTGTCACGAAACACCATAAATACATACACTTGAAATCATGAATAAATGCAGAGCACAAGTATGCAAAGTTATGCCGAAGCAGCAACAACAACTCGGCGTACGTGCGTTTATTTATTGCAATGCCTGTCTTATAAACTGCTATAATTTTGTTCACAGTTAATATAAAAAAGCACTAAGAATTGTCAAAAAAAGAAAAAATTATAAAAGTATTTTGAAAGCATGTAAAAGTACTAAAGAATGTTAGTTTGACATTAACAACGAGACTGAATTTATTTAATTATATTTGAAGTTGCTAAATAATTCATGCACAGTGTCGTAAACAAAAATAGCATTTGTGTTATATGCATGGAAATCCAGGATGCACAAGAGGTTACTTTGTTACACATTGAAATACATCTTGCAAACTATCAAAAGTTCTTCAAAACCAAATCGTGGGAACTTATTTTAAATAAACAAAAAATTATCGAGCTTTCATGAGTTTTTTAAGAAACATGGTATTTTTTTTTAAAGAGAGAGTGGGTTTGTTTCAAAGCTTGGTATCGTTCTTGGAATTTCAATAATAAACGTGCTTTATTTGAAAATCACCTTCAAAGCCGCACAGTGGTTGATTTTATCGATCTAGGAGTACTTACTTAATTCAATTCCAGTTATAGTTTAAGAGATGCCGAATTGAAATTTAGCATGCAGGCTTGTATTTTATATCCACAACTTCTTGTATCTTTTTTTTTTATTTTTTTAATAAACAATTTTTTTTTAAATTTTTTTAATAATTTTTTTTTTTAATTTTTTAATAAATTTTTTTTTTTCAAAATATCCTTATTATTAAGACTATCCAAAGACATGAAGTAAAGAAAAATAAACAAGTAAGGAAGCCTAAGTTCAATTGGAATCGAACATTAGATACTCAGCTGTATGCTTTCATAGTTTGTTTGCGTTTGATGGAAACACGGTGTATTTTATATAAAGGGAGTGTTAGATAAAGTGGTCGTAGCCACGCCCATTTTCAAAATTTTTATCAGCCATCCAACTAGGCATATCGTCGGTGATACTGCAAGACGTTCTATGTCGCCGTGAATAAGTTTTTGAAGAAGGAGAAAAAACTATATATATTTTCACTTTTCGCGGTGTTTTTTACATTTTTATAGTATTTATAAAAGCGAAGTTATATATAAAAGCAAAATCTATGTGATTGACAAAAGTGTAAAAAGGTTATTTAGGTGTATTCAGGAAGAAGTGAAAAGTGACATGGAACGTATTGCAGTATCACCGACGATATGAATATTATTCTTTGTGCAAAATTTCATTCCTTTATGACTTCTAGTTACAAAGATGTCACGTTACAAATTTCCAAAGGGTGTTCCAGAACTATCTTTATTAAAAAGTAGGCGTGGTCATAAACCGAATTCAATAATTTTTTGCGTGTCTATTAACACAAGTTATAAAAGTGTATAAACCAAGTTTCTTCATAATATCTCAATTATTAGTCGAGTTGTGGGCTCCGAAATCTCGTATATTCCTTTGTCTAAAAAGAGGCGGTGCCACGCCCATTTTCCAAAATTTTTCTATTTTTTGCTTCCGGTCTATTGTGCAACTTATGCCACAAAATTTCAATGAATAACCTTTATGTTTGACAAAGATATCGTTTAAAATGTTGCTATTAGGCCACTTTATAATACCCATATATAAAAGTGGGCGTGGTCGTCAACCGATCTCGCTAAAATTTTCAACATGTATTACCACAAGTAATAAAAGTGTACACACCAAGTTTCGTCATTATGTATAAATTATTAGTCGGGTTATGGGCTCAGAAATCTCGTATATTCCTGCTTCTAAAAAGAGGCGGTGCCACGCCCATTTTCCAAAATTTTTGTGTTTTTTGTTTTATGTCTGCAGGAGGACTCCTGCCATAAAATTTCAATGATATATCTTTATATTTGACAGAGATCTCGCTTAAAATGTTTTTATTAGGTCACTTTATAATACACATATATAAAAGTGGGCGTGGCCGACAACCGATTTTAACAATTTTCCATCCAAACGTTTGCCTAAGTAAGCAAATCAAGCGTGCCAAATTTCATCAATATATCTTCAACGGTTTCTGAGTTATGACATATAAAACTTTCAATGTTTGACCCTTAATAAGTGGGCGTGGCACCGCCCATTTTCCAAAATTTCATCAAATTTCTTCTTAGGGGCCTGAGCTCAACACGTGGGTAAAATTTCACCGCTCCAGCTATATTAGTGACTGAGATATCAAATTTCCGATTTTTTCTATATAGGAAAAGTGGGCGTGGTCATGGTCCGATTTCGCCCATTTTCAATACCAACCGTCCCAGTCTCGATACCAACTTGCATTTCAAATTTCATCAAAATATCTCAATTTTTGCGCGAGTTAGAGTGTTTACAGGCGGACGGACGGACGGACGGACATGGCTCAATCGATTTCTCTTTTCACCCTGATCATTTTGATATATATGTCTATATCTATCTCGATTATTTCATTCTGTTACAATCCACCGTTATGTGATTAAAACTATAAAACTCTGTGTACTAGTACAGCTGAGTATAAAAATAAAAAGCATGGAGCAGTTCAAAGTCAACCTGCCAGGTGTCGCTTTTTCAGCTAATAGTGCCACATAAAGAGTAAAAAACAATGCCTTTGGGAAAAATATGGACAAGATTTTATTTTTTCGAATCGGCACTGAGAATATGTAAACTCATTTTCTACGTAGTGACATGATAGAACACGACTTAACATAGAAGCTACAGCTTAGGAAAAATTTAAGACTTGAAAATTTCATCACTTTTTGCCATATGATAAAGTGAATTAAATTTAATTTTCGGGGCAGATATCCTAAAACTTGATTGATTATAATCTTACACCTTAACTATTGTGGTTTAGGGGGAAAATAACCCTTTTGTTAAACAAAACACGGACCATCTTATTTTAATCGCTTACATTTTGTGTCTAATACAAGTTGTGAGAATCACTTAGGCGTGTATATAAATTACACGTTTTTGATAACCGATATCATGCTGATAATGTTATGTTTGTACGATTGTTTCTCTCTTCGTAACAAGGGGACATTTTTCTCACATATACTAAAATATCATTGCATTTGGAGTACTTTTTTCTTGCCTAAAAATCCTCCTAGATTGATAAAATCGTTCACTGTGCGCCGTCTACAATTTTTAATCGTCAAACCAAATCAGCTAATAAAGAACAAGAATTAAAGCTGCTCATTCAACTTATAAACAAAATTAACGAATGATCGTATAGACTGGTATACAGTACTGCTACTATTTTAAACGCCACTGTTACTCCATCAAGTTCGTTGCTTAAGTCTTCCTTGATTGATTACCCAGCCAGCCAACCAGCCGTCCAGTGACCACAAAAGAGCATCGCTTTGACATTCACTTTTAGCAATTAAAAAGAGAGAGGTCAATGAATTTTCCTTCCCACTCCCATTCTTGTTTCCTTTCTACTTTTTCACACTCGAATGGTGGTTGATAGCTATCTAAATATGTATTGTTGTGTGGTGCGTGTCTGTGCTTTCATGAGTGCGTGCAGCATATTTAATTATGTGGTGGGTGCTGCCCCAAAATGATTTGATATTAATGCGTTGCAATTGCTTGATTGCTGCGGCTGCTGCTGCCGCATTCGTTCACCCCACATCGGCAAAGCTGAAATTTGCGCACGCATGCACAATTATAAAAACGAAAAACAAAATAATCATCATAAAAACAAAACAATAAGCGTCAACGTAAACGGCCGCAGTGACAAGTGAATGGGTTGACTTGACTGCCAGTGCCGCTTTGGTGGCACATGTGTTGCACCGCGCACTTCCATATCTACTTGTCTACTTGTCTGTAGTGGTCGGAAACTATCGATGGCACTATCGTCACTATCGATGGTTTCTGAACATCGTTTACACTATCGATGGTTTTCGACTATCGTTTGAACTATCGATAGTTTATTGAAAATTTGAAATGTGACCACTAGGCACCAAACAAACGGTAACTATTCCATGCAGGGTTTGAATTGCTGACTAGCAAGTAGTCAAAGCAACATAAATACGACTATGCGTTCTAGTCGCATGGTCGTTTAAAATGTGATTACCCAAAAACATTAAAATTACACTACAATATGGGTATCAAACGAAAGGGGATGACCCCAGGTTTCATTTGGACTTCGATATATTTCGATAAATTTATCGATAACTGTGATTGCCCAAGAACATTAATATTACCCTGCAATATGGTTATCAAACGAAAGGGGATGGCCCCAGGTTTTATTTGGACTTCGATATATTTCGATAAATTTATCGATAACTGAGTTATCGGTCAAAATGCGATGGCCCAAAAACTTCATATTACCCTATGGGTACCAAACGAAAGGGGTTGGCCCCAGGTTTCATTTGGACTACCGAACACCGCAAAATGGGTATCAAATGAAAGCGCTTGGCTAGGGCTATCATTTGGTCGAGTCTTAATTAATTATGAACTGATCTAAAAAATATCCATCATCCAGAAATTGTTATGGAACATCGAAAAAAATATCAATTGCTAGTAACAGTTATGATCTGATCGAAAAAATATCGATCTTTGAGTAATTGTTATTGATGATGGAAAAATTTTTCCATTGCTCAATAATTGTTATCAAGTGATTTTTATATTTATTTGTTATAATTGTTATGGTCTCTGGTTAATATATTAATTTTTTTGAACAATAATAAATGGCTAATAAATAAATAAAACAAAACAATGTACTGAAAAAAGTTTTATTGGATCATCTTCTATTACTTTCATGTATTGGTAAGAATAAGACCAGGACAGGTGGGCAAAGTTTGTTTACATTCGGGTGAAATCGGGTGAGCTCATTTAAAACAGATGTGTTTGTGGATGTGTTTGCTGCCGGACGGCAAAAGGCGGTTACAGTGTGAGCGTAGCCGTAGACTCTCCCAAATCACCCGAAACTATCGTCAACTATCGATATACTATCGATAGTTTGCAAAAAACTATCGTACACTATCGATGGTGCTGACTATCGATAGTTTCCGACCTCTACTTGTCTGTATGCATAGCGTGTTGTGTGGCATGTGGCCTATGGCATGCGAGGTGCAGAGCAACTGCAACAGCAACAGCTATAAATAATTTAACAATACAAAGCAAGAGAAATATTAATAAAAAGGAGGAAAAGAAAAATAAAAAAATTAAAAATGAGAAAAAGACTAAACATCAAAACAAAACAATGCAATTGGTGAAGCCGATGGATAAATGCTTTTAAATGAATTGCAGCAGCAGCAACTGTGATTGTATGAACAGTGTGCTTGAAGAGCAAATGGAACAATGTAAAAATTGTTTCATTGTTTTGAAAAATAATAAGAAGTGATATTCTGCACTCTCTTCAGCTTTTTTCCTTTCTCTGACAAACGGTTAACGCAAAGTTCTTGCAACAATCTCGTTTATTTTGTTATTTCCTTTCTTTCTTTTTTTTTTTTTTTTTTTTGAGAGGATAAATTCGATGTGTTTGCTCTACTCTCCAACAAAAGAATTAAGTATAAATTCATTGTTGCTATTCTAAATACCTACATAAGGTTTGTTTCTTATTAAACTAGAAACTAGCTGTGAAGTGAGCAAAACGGAAAGAATTGTGCTCATAAAGAGCGAAACGAACAGAAAATCAAAAAACGGAATAATAGTAAAAATTAGCGATTAGTAATTTGATTGCCTTTTTTGACTGTTAATGGTTATTTTTTCTAAAAAAAAACATTTAATTGTCTTTATTTCTATTTCAAAAATTCAGAAAATTTCAAAAGTAATAAAAATCAAAAGTATTCGTTTGTTTATTTTTTCAACAGCTGTTTCTTACTTTGGCAGCAAATAATTTCAGCTAGGGAAAATTTTACTAGCTGAAACTTGGAGCTGTCAATGGCTCTCTTCTGCTATTTTTTAGACTCAAGAAACGATTTTCCAGCCGAAACTTGGCTAACTATTCATAACTAGCTACTAATAAACGGACCTATATTCTCAAAAGTGCCATTTTTTGATCAGCCTACTGTAGCTGCTTGTTGTAGTTGCTTGTTTTTTGCACTATTGCCATTGTTGTTGTTGCTTGCAATTAAATGACTTTTTAATTAAATTGTGTACATCGCGTATTCGTACTTCTTTGCTTTTGCGTAGTTTCTTAATTGATGGTAATTGCTTTTATTTCCAGTTTTAAAATTTTTACTTTATAAAAAGAATAGCGATTTTAATCGCCAAATATTAAAACACTATTTCAATACCAGATAAAAAAAATCCATTCAAGCCTGAATTTTATGCTTTCATTGGCATCAATTACGAGCGGCACTCAAAAGTTCGCCGAATCAAGTGCTTCCTGCATTGCCAGAGTTCTGCTATTGTCATATTTGTAAAATTTGACGTTTTTCACCTAAAATTCAGTTGACAGTTAGTTCTATTTCAAACTGCTCGGTTGTTAATCGGCGCTAACACCTGCGCTGTATGTTCTGCCCTCACTAAGCTGCATAAAGAGGCTAGGAAAATGGGCTTGGCGGCTAATGAGCACAACGCGAAGTACCTCCTGGCAAAGAAACAGCACGTCTTGGCAGCCACGCCACTGTTAAATTCGAAACCGTTAAGAACTTCGTTTATTTGGAAGCCGGTATTAACGCCAAAAATAACGTCAGCATGGAACGCAACGTGGCATGAAACTGAAACGATTGGCGCGATTTATTGGACTCGGCCAAAATCGTCTAGACGGTTACGCACCAAGTTTCTTATTACAAGTCGGACTAAAAGGCAACCTACACAGTCTACTCGACCACCTCTCGCCTGTGGGCGGCATATTTTCCGAGGGTATTTCTGCGATGAAAAAGCTTCTCACAGAAAATGTATTCGCTCGTTCGGAGCCGGCATAAAACTGTAGGTTCACCCAATTAATAGTAGGAAAAACAAAAGTTAAGCAGCACGCCACGAATTGTGAAGAGAAGCTCAGCTTTAAAACTCGTCAGAGTTATGTATATCAGCGGTATTGTATTATGTATTATATTCTATCTCGCATCAATCCATGGAACAATCTATGGTATGATCACCTCTCACGGTAATAGATAGGCCTACGAAAAGTATCTAATATATTCTCTTTTTTAGGTCAAACAAAAAACTTTCCAAAACTATTAGAAAATGTACGCAGCTTTTTATTTATCAAATATGAAATTTTTAATCTGTAGATTAATAAACAGAAAGCCTAAAATGAGATATGTATAAAATGTTATAAAATGAGATAAACCAAAAAGCGGCGTATATCTAAAAAAATAAGAAAACAAATTAATAACTTAGCAAACTATGCAAATTATTTTATCGATTTATTAATTTCGCATGCTTGAATCTGTATTCATGTATAAGTATGTCTGTGTATGCATGTACGTAAATATTAATAGAAATATGCTAACTGCTCAATAAAACAGCGGAATGTGGTTTATTAAATTGTGTGAGCATCTATGCAAATTGCGCTAAGGAAATCGTTGGCAACTGACTAACCAATTTACGCCAATAACTGCGCCGCCAACAGCCAAACAATTAACAACAAAAGTCAGTGCCGGCAACAATAACAATAAGTCAACAAAAGAGTGAAAATCGGAGAATAAAAGAATGGAATAATAAGAAAAAAAAAACAATAACAACAACGACATTATGTATGTAAGTATGTTGTCGGCAGCTACCCGGCATGTGGTATGTGGGTTGGTATGTAAGCGCCGCCTCCCTCTCCCCGCGCCAATCTTCTTCTAGTTGTTGAAAAGTGTGACGAGCATAGTGAACGGCAAATATTTACTAAGTTGGTCATAAATAAGTGACATATTTATGGCTAGAAATGAGAAAACTGTATTGAAAGGAATTAAAAATTATTTGAGAGAAAAAAGCAAGTAGGTATTACTTGCACGTTTCTCGCGCCAATCGATCGTCTCGTAGTTATCTATTAATTAAATTATTTATATCGGTTTTCTATGTATAAATGTAGATATGAATGTACGTTTATCTAATACCTGCCCTAATGTGGACCCAGAGTCTTTGAAAGGTAAAGGTAAAGGTAAAGGTAAAGGTAAAGGTAAAGGTTAAGGTTAAGGTTAAGGTTAAGGTTAAGGTTAAGGTAAAGGTAAAGGTAAAGGTAAAGGTTAAGGTTAAGGTTAAGGTTAAGGTTAAGGTTAAGGTTAAGGTTAAGGTTAAGGTTAAGGTAAAGGTAAAGGTAAAGGTAGAGGTAAAGGTAAAGGTAAAGGTAAAGGTAAAGGTAAAGGTAAAGGTAAAGGTAAAGGTAAAGGTAAAGGTAAAGGTAAAGGTAAAGGTAAAGGTAAAGGTAAAGGTAAAGGTAAAGGTAAAGGTAAAGGTAAAGGTAAAGGTTAAGGTTAAGGTAAAGGTAAAGGTTAACGTTAAGGTAAAGGTAAAGGTTAACGTTAAGGTAAAGGTAAAGGTAAAGGTAAAGGTAAAGGTAAAGGTAAAGGTAAAGGTAAAGGTAAAGGTAAAGGTAAAGGTAAAGGTAAAGGTAAAGGTAAAGGTAAAGGTAAAGGTAAAGGTAAAGGTAAAGGTAAAGGTAAAAGTAAAGGTAAAGGTAAAGGTAAAGATAAAGGTAAAGGTAAATGTAAAGGTAAAGGTAAAGGTAAAGATAAAGGTAAAGGTAAAGGTAAAGGTAAAGGTTAAGGTTAAGGTAAAGGTTAAGATAAAGGTAAAAGTAAAGGTACGTTCTATGCCTACAGCTTCGTAAGGAAAATCAAAAATTCATGATATTCGTACATTGTAAAAATTTTTCGTTACATATATCGCTAGCTTAGAGTGCAAATTGTGTAAGTCCTTTTTTCAAACTTTGTAGTGCATATCACTGAATAACAACGAGCAGAAATATGACAAGTATCACAGAATTGTTTAGCGCGGTGCGTATTTGATTTTTCTAGCGTTCTACATAAAAATACAATTTTTCATAAAAGTGGACTTACACAGTTTGCACTCTCAGCTAGCGATATGTATGTCTGTATTTATCTCATTGGTTTAATAACCTTAAATAATAAATAAAACTCTTTGCTCGTTTAAATCATTTTTGACTTGAAATAATTAGAAATAGCCCTCATTGCTGAGATAGAAGAATTTGTCACGTGAAAAATGTCGCGTTCGACTGTCGTGCCGGAATAAAAAATGCGACAGTTTTTAATAGAAAAAAAATAT
This sequence comes from Urophora cardui, assembly GCA_960531455.1. Lineage (NCBI taxonomy): Eukaryota > Metazoa > Arthropoda > Insecta > Diptera > Tephritidae > Urophora > Urophora cardui. The sequence continues at coordinate 31,498,666 of OY482672.1, read as the reverse complement.
TAAAACACCAAGTGGGTGATAAATTTGATTTATTGATTGTTTTTCGCGATAATGTTGACGGTTGAATTGCAGTTATATACATACATACATTTGTATGTGAAAAAATTTGTTGTTCTGACACTTCATAACTCAAACTTGACACTTCAAAGATGACAGAATTATGTATGTATGCCTGGAATAAATATTATAGAATGGCATTGCGAATGATTTTATTGTAAAATTTGGGATTGAAGTCAATTGATAAGAGAAATATTGAAAATTATATAATATAAATATAAATAATATAAATATAAGCTATATAATATAAAATATATATGCATGTATATAAAATAGCATATGTACATACTACATATCGACGCTTCCAAACAAAACTGTACTAAGTCTGAAAACTGTGTTTTGCAGGAGAAGCTCTCAAAGTTTAAACTCGATATGAAACTTCGGTTGTATGCTAAGTATATTTTCACTTATAACTTCTGTTTGGATTGAACGATCAACACCAAAACTCGACAATATTAAAGTCAGGGTAGGTACGCTTTATATAAAACCGTAAGAAAAAATAAAAATTTGCTACGTGGTTTTTCATGGCAAGCTCTCAAAGTTTTTATTCTATAAAAATCTCGAGTTGTATTATATGTACTCTTTTGCTTATAACTTCTGATTGGATTGTCCGATTGTCTAAATTAAGACACGCTCTACTTGAAAACGCCAAAAACGGGAAAATGTGCTAAGTCGACTTAGTACAGTATTGTTTGAAAGCGTCGATATGTAGAAAATGTGTAAACATTTTTTAAATAGAAATTATTCGTACCACATACAAATATTGATAAGGGATGGTGAAAAATTAATGCCAAGTCGACAGCATCAATAGAGAAGAAATTATTGTCTTTTTCTAATTTTATAATATAAATTTTTAGAAAGCTTTTAAATACTACATGTAGAATGTACATGACATTTTATATCCAGACCTACACATTTTTTGTCATCTACTCATAACCAGTCATTTCGAAATCTTGGGATATCCCCCCACCTAACGATCAGCACACAAAATGGCACCTGGCTGAATGCCAAAGAGTGCGACTGCGTTGAATTAGTCTGAATCAGTCATAGCGGACGATGAATATACTAATTACTTAAGTATATACCACATTTTTTGCCTCCCTAGAGCCAATTTACCTCTAGCCGTGACAAAGGAAATATAGAAAATTGTAAATACATTCCTGTTCCCCCAAAAATTCAAATTTATTTAATATGAGAAAGAACTCTGTTCTACTTTTATTGCTTGCTTAGTTTTTAATAAGTTACTAATAGACCGCAAATACATACATACCTACATAGTATGTAAACGTTTTATTTATCTCTTCTTTTTTAAAAACAAAACTTTCTTTTGTTTTATGGTTTCTTTGTTACTCTTCTTCTTTGTTGCATTTTTTGTTTCCATTTATTATTTTGCTATTTATTATTTGGTTTTTGTTATTGTTTTATTTTTTAAGTCTGTTTTTGCCTTTCAGACGCAATAATAATGCCCATATTGACATAGATTTTTAGGTGAAAAATTTTAAAAGGACAAACTAGGTGAATCTTTCATTTAAGCCAGCTTTCATGAGCGCCAGAAAAAAAATAGAGACGTTACGAAAACCGTAAAATATTGTCGCTTTCAAAGCTTGTAATTAGTGAAATGAATGGAAATATTGATTTATGGCGTTTAACTGCCAGTAAATGTGCCGAGTATAAGCTCTTTTATGGGCTTTAATTTTAAATATACATATGTATACAAAGTTGTTTGATTTACATACATACATATATATAGCACACGCCTTGAAATGCACTATACGTACTATGGCTTTGTTCAGAAACTCAGTTTGAAGCGCAATCTGTTTTTGTAGTACAAGCAGAGCGTTCATAAACGTAAATTTTGCATGAAGCGTCGCTCATCACAATCATCAAAAAAATAATTACTGCCGCTGTTGCGTTTCATGCTGCGTTTCTGAACATAGCCTATATGTATCCCCTCCTCTTGTTTTTGCGCGTTTATAAGGTTTTAGTACATCAAATAGTTTGGAATGTATAGATACTGAATATTTCTTAAGGAATCTAACGTCAATTTCGACAAGGTCTGCAGTGCGCCCCCTATCGGATGAAAAGTTGATATACATCTATATATATATAAAAATGGTTTGGTATTTAATTGTAACGCTAAAACTTGAAAACGGCTGAACCAAATCAAATACTTCCTTAGGTGGGTTTGTTTGTTGTTACCCCGCGAAGATTTAGTCGAAGAAAAAATTAAAAAATGTTAGGGGGGCGTGGCACCTCCCATACAACCTTAATTTTTAAAGCTGATTATCTCTAAAACAGTTCAAGGTAGGGAGCTGAAAATTGATATACTTAGAGGTAGGTGATATTAAAACCCTTCTCACTCAGAAAATTGGGGGTTATCAGAAAAGGGGGCGTGGCACCTCCCATACAACCTTAATTTTTAAAGCTGATTATCTCTAAAACAGTTCAAGATACGGAGCTAAAAATTGGTATAGAGCTAAATGATATCAAAACGATTCCCACGCATAAAAGTGGGGGTTATCGGAAAAAGGGGCGTGGCACCTCCCATACAAACTTAATTTTTCATGCTGAATATCTCTAAAATTGTTTACGCTAGGGGCTTGGAAATGGGTGTTGAGATAAACGATAACAATTCCATATTAACGCAAAATAAAGGAGATATACGAAAAGGGGGCGTGGCACTTCCCAACAACACTTAATTTTTTATGCTGAATATCTTTAAAAGGATTTAAGTCAGGGACCTGGAAATTGGTACAGAGCTATATGATATCAAAACAATTTTTGCGCATAAAAGTGTAGGTTATCGGAAAAGGGGGCGTGGTACCTCCCATACAAACTTAATTTTTAAAGCTGAATATCTATAAAAGCGTTTATGGTTGGGACCTGAAAATTGGTCAGGAGATTGACGATATCAATAGCGTGCTTATGAAAAAAACAGTAGTTTTGGGAAAAGGGGGCGTGGCACCTCCCATGCGTTCTTAATTTTTAAGGCTAAATATCCTTAAAAGTGTTCATAGAAATCACTGTACAGATATACGATATCAATACGATGTTCACCCAAAAGAAAAAAGTTTTATCGAAAAATGGGGCATTGCACCTCCCATACGTACTAAACTTTTGAGGCTGAATATATCTAAAAGTGTTGGAGGAGGTGCCTGAAAACCATTATGGAGGTATACTATATCAATCCTCTTACTTACTTAGTGAAAATAGCCGATACTCAGTGAAAATAAATATCCGGAACAGAAAACTAAAAATGTTGTGTATCGTGCAGCCTTAAACTGAATACTAAAATTATATATTTTTGAAGTTGTATACACAATGAAGTAGTGAAAAATCGTTAATTTTCTATTAAAAATAATACCGGTGTAATAACAATTTTTGAAATGAAATTAATAAAAAAATCTATTTTGGGCAGAACGAAGTTTGCTGGGTCAGCTAGTATATGTATAAAGTAGAGCTCGAGATTTTTATTGAACATTTTCGAGTAGCCCGAACAAATGTTGTTCAAATGCTCGAACAGTTGTTTGTTTGTTTATTACCGGTATGTTTGTGCGGGCATTTGAACAATTCGGGCATTTTGAAGTTCGTTTTTTTCTTTTTTTTATCATTTTTTCTTCTTCTTCATATGTAGTTTTTTTATTTTTGTTTTTCCGATACACATTTTTTTTTGTTTGTAAGCTCGAATGCTCGAATGTTTGTACGGGCATTTGAACAATAAACGGGCTTCAAACAAAAACGAACAGTTCGAATTGCTCGATACCCGGGTATCTAGAGCCCTAGTATAAAGGCAGAGTTCCACAAGAGTGTGGGCAGTAGCTTGTCCAGGTCGATTCGATGTTTGAACGCAAATAATATCATGGGAATATTTAACCTATATATGAAAAATGTGATTAAAAAAGCTTCTACATAGTTCTACAAAAAAAATAAAATAAAATTAACAAACAGTAAGTATAGGTATTTACAATGCTCATTCATTGCAGATCTTATTTTATACGCATACTCTCCTTTTTTTTGTTTGGTGCACGTTATTCCGAAAATAAAATAAATATTTATTCTATTTTAAAACAATTTATGTATGTATCTCTTTATTATTTCTTGTTACCTGCAAATGAACCGTTGCGCTATTGCGTCGAAACACACGTCTATTTGCCTAAATAATACAATATGTATACATATTTATCAAATTTTGCGCAATGATCTACATACTTAACTAACAGAAAATCGCTTTCAACTTATTTCATTTGTATAAGCAAATATTCTTTTGTGCAATAAGCGTTACATATACATATGTATGTATGTGTATGCATCTTGGCACTTTAAAACAATTAATTGTTACAGCGAAGGCGTAAAAAGGGGTATAAGACATTGCAATTTTTCAGGCGAATTGTCGTGCATCTATATTATTAATACGCTAACATAAATTTTGTTCCATCTTCTCCGTCGAAACTACTGAACCGATTTTAAAACAAGGTATTGCTCTCAAATAGAACTGCGCCAATTTTCATGAAAATTGGTTGGAAAATGTGTCCGCAATCGTCGTTGGAAAATTGCCGTGTGGTTGTTGTTGCATGCTTTTGCACACAACAGAGCTGTCTCAATGCGCAAGCATATGTAGCTGACTCTGTGCGTTTTCACCAAACTTAACATGCAATTCTGAACATGTTTGGCTGGATGTGGTGTGCAGTGTTGCCAGAACTTTTCCAGAGTTCCAGCTAGATTCTCAAAAAAAAAAGCTAGAAAAAGCTAAAAAAAATTGTTAAACACATCAACAAAAATTTTGAAGCTAAAAAAATTACGAAATTACCCAGTAGAACTTGGAGCGAGATCTCCCCAAGCGAGAGCAGAAAAGTACTCTGTTTGATATCCTTTCCGAGCAATATCAAAATTTTTTCAGTTTTGTTATATTTTGTTTGTGTTTATTACTTCCCTTCCTAGGACATACAATGTTAAAAGCGAGTATACAAAATTGTACACTTATACAAGAGGTACAGGGAGTAATGAAGTATCTATTGACTAGTACTCCCGGATTAATAAAACGATGATACCAAGTCCTACTGCGTATTTCAATGCTTTATTAATTAATAGGTAATTTCCCGGGGCAGTAATCCGGACAAAAAAGTTGCAAGCAACTGCAACAACAATTTTTTATCCTGATGTTTATATGGATCAAAAAAATCTATTACAATATATACGGACCCGAAATGGATCCAGATAAACACCAGGATAACAAAATTGTTGCATTTGCATGCGAAATTGTTATGCGGATCTGGATCACAGCCAGGGGAACTCGCCTAATGTGTTTTCAAAACACACATAAATTCAAGGTCAATTTAACAGGTCGGTTCAAGATACATATACACATACACGCCGTAAGCTGAATGTCAAACTCTCGTGACAGAGATGTCAAAACTGTAAGGAAGACGAAATAATTTGACTTTCAGCTAACGTGCGAATGATGGATAAACTCAGAGAATGAAGAATTTGACGAATTTTAAACGCGAATGCATGTATAGAATATGCAGAAGTAAACAAATGGGATAGCTGTAGAAGAACAAGAAGTCAGCTTACCTAAAGAACCGACGTGTTCAGTGGAGCCTGCATAAGTTATTTATTTTCATATACTACATATATGTAAATTTGTACTTCAAAGTGAATAAAAATAACGAAATGTTAAAAAAAATGTTTTACATTCAAATAATGGTAACTATAATGACTGTATGAATGTATATGAGCAGTGGGCAGCGCTCATTTTTTTGGGGAGTTTTAGCAAATAAAAAAGCTAAAAAAAAAGCCAAAGCTAAATCAGAATTTTTGCGGCTAAAAGACAAGAAAAAAAGCTAAATCTAGCTTGAAAAAAGCTAGAATGGCAACGCTGGTGGTGTGTAGTTTCAAAGAAGCAGAAACGTAAACAGTTAGCAAAAGCACTACAACAAAAACATAAGGTCAAGTAATAAGAAGGATAAGAAAGAATAAGTAGGAAAGAAATTAAGGAAAGAAAAGAGCAAAAATAGAAAGAAAGAAGTAGGTAGAAGTATTATGACGATTAACGACAACAACACCAACAACAACTACAGCAAAATAGTAGCAGTGAAGGTAACAACAAAAGGTGCAGCATCAACAGGAACAACAACAAAATAGTAACTGTGACAATAACAACAAACAATTATATAAAAACTATAGTTGTACCTTAGTCATAGGGTTGCCAGACGTACTTATTAGATCAGTACAATACTGATTTTTCGTGCCCCGTACTGATGGTTTTAAATACCTTAAGAAATACTGATTTTTTGGATTTTGATACTGATTTGTACTGATTTTTAGCCGACACTAAAAAAATTCATTTTTATCACCCTCCACTGTTAATTTTCCAACTGTTTTCATTTGACGTTTGTAGCCATGAAACAATTAGGAAGGAGGCCGCAACGCGAACGTTATACATATGTCATAGAAATATGATTGACAGTTAACGATACTGAAACAAAAACTAAATGCCAGTAATAAAGACGATTTCTCCGCATATATTGATTTTTTTTTTGTTTGAAGGCAATGTACTGATTTTTTTGGGAAAGGTATCTGGCAACTCTACTTAGTCATAAGAAAACTTCTAGAAAAACTGTCGAGTTTCGACAGTAGGCAGCCCTCTAGTTAAACTAAAAGTGATTGTATCGAAAGCGACAAATGACATCTCAATACTCACCTTCCAAGGACTGTCCTCTGTGTTGCAGTGTTTAATTGGGTAATGAATTTCGTTTACCCCCCAAAGAAATTTTCAACTACACCACTGACTCAAAACCTAGAAATAAACATGCACATTCTAGTATCTTATTATTTTTGCTTCATTATAATTTTTTCTTATTGTTTTGTCTTGCTTGGTGACTTGCTGCAATTAATATCTCTTAATTAGTTAAGTAAGCTTTTTTATTTCCTTCTCTGCAATAAAAATTATAACTGTCAGCAGAGTGATTCGTGTAATTAAACGTTTGCATGCGGTGTTTGAAGCTCAAGGAATATATGTAAGTACTTTCGAAAGTATGAATAAATGCATGTATGTATGTATAAAATAATACATAAAATGTATGACACCTGAGTAAAAGATCGCCCCAGTTCAGAAAAGTTTGCAAAAATGCCTTAGAAATACATACATATATACATTAGGGCGGAGTGATTTTTTTTTTTCGAAAAATGTTTATAGCATATCCGGTTTCTTCGATTAATTCTAAGCAAAAATGCAGGAGAAGTTGTCATTGGAAAAAGAACAAAAAAAAAAATAAAATGAACTGGGATGTTTTTCCAACGAGGAATTCATATATACATACAGAGGTAAGTGTTTTTGGCCGAGAAGACATTGCAATCAATTAACTGCTCAGCAGTATTGACCAGCTGGAAAACAGCACATATTTCCTACTGAATATTCAGTAGAGATATAGTTTCAAAATCTGAACATTCCCTTTAGTTTCTATATGAATAGATATGTCGTTGAAAATCAACTACTTACCTAAAAACTGGCGAACGAGAAGGAAGAGTTTCTGCATGTCCATATCAAAAAGCTAGTACACTGCGACTTCAGTGAAAAATTCAATAGCCCTGATGTCCTCATTGCGTGTTTAGCAAATATTTCAGTACACTTGATCTCTTCACTGCGTATTTAGTTAATTTTTCAGGCACAATGATTTTTGAACCCAGTTTCAAGGTATTTTTCCCACTGAATATGCACCTCCTTACCTCGAATACTGCTGGGTGCATATTGCTTAGAAGTTTTTATCCATAACAAATACCTATGGACTGAAAGTACATGGCTCTACCAATTTAAGCAACAAATCAATACTAGTTGACGCAAATTATATTGATAAAAAAAAATATATATTTAAAGAAAGAAAAGTTTGCAAAACACTGCACGTAACGTGTGCAAGAAACTAATACTTGAGGTATAGGTAAACTAGAAATAGAAAAATCAACAGAATAAAAACAAACGAACAGAGTAAAAAGCTCAAAACAAAAAACAGTACACAAATTAAGAAGAAGCAAAAGGCGCGAAAAACTAACAACAATTTGGAAGAATAACAAAATCTAAAAACAGAATAAAAAAAAACAAATGGAACCAAACAAAAACCAAGGACCAAAACAAAAATAACAAAACTTAAGTAAGCGCATTTTCATTCGTTATTCAGAGAGCTTATATCACAAATCTTGTATGTATACATATATGTATATGACTAAGCATGTAAATAAAAAAATTTATTTTCCACATTGCTGTAATGTTGCCAACAAAATTGTGCAATGTGAATTTGGTCAGATGTGTTGAACTCCCCTGCAAAACAATTGTGCGATAGACATGGGCAGCGTTGCCAGAATGACGATGGCATCGTCATTTTGACGATTTTTGGACTCCATGACGATGGGACGATTTCATGTCACAAAATGACGATTTTAGGAAGTACAGAGAAATATAGATTTATTCGTAATAAAAATTAATTACTTTATACAAATTTCCATAATTAGACAAAAAAAAATTAAGGCAATCTGATTGATTTTCTTCAATCCTTTTCCAACACTGGTATTATGTTTTTCATGAATCCTTTTACTACACTGAGAGAAAAAAAATATATGGAGGGGTCAAAGAAATTGTTTACCTATTTTGAACACTACTTTCTTTGTTTTGAGTAAATTTTCCTTAAAACATGTTAAAAGGTTTATAAAATATTGTTGTTACATGCGTTACCATGGTTTCATATACTTGTTTTGAAAAAATTCATACATTAAAATAATGAAAAATTCTTTAAGCGCCATTCCATTCCAACTTTCCTTGTTTTGAAGACTTGATTTCTTTAATTTTGAGAAATTAAATTCCCATACAAATCCCCATGGCAACGAATTTGTTTGAAAGTTTTTTTATGTTTTTTCCACATTTTTGAGAAAATTTACACAAAACAAAGAAAATTTTGTATTGGGACACGTGTTCAAAATAAGGAAAATTATGTCTTTGATCGAGAGAAATTTTTTTTTTGAGTGCATATACTTGTTTTGAAAAAATTCATACATTAAAATAATGAAAAATTCTTTAAGCGCCATTCCATTCCCAACTTTCCTTGTTTTGAAGACTTGATTTCTTTAATTTTGAGAAATTAAATTCCCATACAAATCCCCATGGCAACGAATTTGTTTGAATGTTTTTTTATGTTTTTTCCACATTTTTGAGAAAATTTACACAAAACAAAGAAAATTTTGTATTGGGACGCGTGTTCAAAATAAGGAAAATTATGTCATTGATCGAGAGAAATTTTTTTTTTGAGTGTACATTAAAATGTAGCATTGCCTTGGTTCTGAGCGCACTGCCACACGAATAGAATAAGTACATTCATTGCTCAACATAATCTACCATACTCCGCCGTAGATGATCTTGTAAAGTGTATAAAAAGCAGTTTCGACGATTCTAAAACGGTGGCAGCTTTATCGTGTGGAAAAACATAAGCAACAATTATTATTCAGAACGCTCTTGGGCAGTACCTACCAGCTAGAATCGCTATGTGCCATAATCCGAACAACTAAATTTTCATTGTGCGTTGATGAATCCACTGATATACTTAAGTAATACGAAATTACTCAGTCTTGTAGTGAGAGTATGTATAAACTTTTCAGTGAAAGACTTTTTTTGGTTTGGTCCGTGTTGAAACCTGCGACGCTATCAGTTTACATAATGCGATAAAACAGTATTTCATCGAAAACAATGTTCCTTATGAAAACAACATGATTGCATTTGTCGCAGATGGGGCAAAAAATGGATGACGATTTTTATTTTTAAATTGACGATTTGGGACAAAAAAAATCTGGCAACACTGGCCATGGGTAACACTGCGCTGCGCCGCGCAATTGCGCTAACTCCGATTTGGAAAATTCGCCAACTCAATGTAGCGCCAACTCAGTATAGCGCCAACTCAGTATAGCGCCAACTCAGTATAGCGGCAACTCAATGATGCGCTGTTGCAATATAACACTGACTCAATTTCGTGCGCTAACACCAGCACCAATATAGCGCTAGTGTAAATTGGCACCACCACAAAGCCAATAACAGCACAGCGTATATGACACCGTCACAATTATGTATGCTAACGCCAATACCGAACTATCGCTAATACGAAAGGGTATTGATATTTTACTTTCACAAATAAAGAAGACAAAATTGACATTATCTGTGAATAGGAGAGAAAAATATAATACAAAATAAATTAAATAAAATATTTATTAGCATATAGTATATTTTTGTTACGAATAGTAAATGGTAAGGGGAAATTTCGATATAATGCGCCCGGACCCGGAATCTTTCTTTTTAATAGGGTGGAGCCGACCCTCGTATTTCATAATGAAGATGCCGCAAAACGAGATGCCAGTATATTTTCACAAATATACGCAAATTATTTTTAAAATTAAATTTAATTGTGGCACAATTATTCTGCCAGCGTGTATGTAAGCAGAATTGCGCCAAAAGAAACAAAACGGGTATAGTAGACAGTAAGAAGCGAACAAGTTTTATTTATCGATTATTCCATGGCAATTGCGCTAAAAATGTTATTGCGCCAGAACCGTGCGCGGCGCCACGGTTGGCGCTGGTGTTATTGTACCAGCGCCAAAAAAATTGCGCCATTACCCATGGCTATTGTGCGATTCATCTGTGCAGCGAGGAATCGTTCGGAAATGAATTTCGAAGTAATACATTTGGAATGCAAATTTTATTTCGTTAAGCGTTTAGGATTTTTATTAAATAACTATTAGAGCAAACAACGGAGCAGATTACACTTCGTATAGGACGTGTTGGAACAAATGCCACAAACTATTGATCTATTATATAAAAATAAGTCGCGTTTTCCTCCCTGACGCTATAACTCCAGAACGGCTGGACTAAATTAAATGAAATTTTGCACGTAGTTTTCGATTGAGCCCGACATGGTTTATGGCCAAAAAAAAGTATAAGAATCCGGGAAGGTTTTCGAGATATTCCACAAAATGTGGACCAGGGTAACCCTATAACGGGTTCGTACGATATGGGTAACAAATGAAAGGTGTTGACGAGTGCTTGAACATGGTGTAGTTACTGCACAGAGCCAAAAAGTTCACCTACAATCAAAGAGACTGCCACCTAAAAAAGCTATTTGGCCGAGGAGAGGGAGAGGGGACAAAATTGAAGAAATTTTTGCTAGAAATTCTTCTGGATTTTAGCTTGAATTTCTTCTTAAATTTATTTAAAAGGATATCGTCTGAAAACGAGGAGATAACTTCTTGTTTATAAATTTTTTATGTCATTTTGTAAAAAAAATTAAATTGTTAGAAGAAATCTGCTTGTTTTTAGGAGAAAATTTTTATAAAGCAAATCAATAAGGACATCCTCTAATTTTTACTTGAACCTTTTTGAATTTATTAAAAAGGAAAACTTTTTATTTTTAAAAGAGCCCTTATTAATTCAAATTTAGCTTTAAACGTCTTAACATATGTACGTACATACATACATATGTACATATATACTCGTACATACTAGAAGTATGCATAACAGTTATTGCATCAGCCACGTTTTATGCGTGCAATTACATGTTCAAGAAATTAAAAGGGAGAACTTTTTATTTTTAAAAGAGCTCTTATGTATTTCCTCCGTTCGTCAATTTCACTACGGCTTTGCACATTTCTATAATTCTCAAACGATTAATGAAGCACTTGGTATAAAGAGTTTATTATGTCCATCTGCACTTATATGAAATGAAATGTTGCCCTTTGTCTGAATAAGTCCTAGGAAAATACTAGTTGACTAATTATGTTTTCCGATGAAAATCAAGATTCTCTTCTTAATAATATTAAACAGGGTTTCTTCTTAATTTTACAGGTTATCTGCTAAATTTATGTGAAAAGGTTTCCATATTTATTCTAGGAGTCATCTTCTAAATTTTATTTAATAGATTTTCATCTTAGTTTTATAGGTTATCTCTTAAATTTTACTGAAAATGATTTCATCTAAAATCCACGGGTCATCTTCTTAATTATATTGAAAAGGTTTTCATATTAGTTTTACAGATTATCTACTTAGTTTTATTAAAATGAAATATCCAGTAATAATAAGACGGGCATCTTATTGGAGAGAAAGCATAGAGAAATCCGCTAAACTTTGTTCTAATTTATAGGGCATTTTAGGTGGTATTTTGGCTCTGTGTGGTCCCACATAAGACCCCGTATTCGAGGTATTTCCCGAAATATGAACCAGGTGTGACCACAGACGGGTTTTCTACAAAATGGATATCAAATAAAAGGTGTTGGTGAGTATTTAAAAAAGGAGTGATTTTCAAGACCGTACGCGACCCGTTTTCCGAGATATCGACCAAAAGCGGACCAGGGGTGTCCCTAGAAGGTGTTTATACGATATGGCATAGGGATAAGGATAGGGATAGGAATAGGAATAGTATGTACATATATAAATTTTATTAAGAAAAGTGGCAATTATTTAGTATTCGCAGCCATTACTATGGTTTCTAAGATAATGGTGAGCAACACGGTAAAGAAAAACCCTTTAGGCTTTATAGGAATAAATTTTAGACAGAACAACGTCTGGCGGGTCAGCTAGTTCCATATAAAAATATGCAAAGTGCGAGTAGTCGCTTGTTCTTAATAAGTGTTTTCAGACACGTTTGCGTCTGGTCGCATTCCAGTGTACATTGCATGCATGTACATGGATTTATGTATAGAAATGTAAGAATGTTTTATGAATTTTTATATTCATGCCTACTTACATACATGCAGAAATTCTTTGGCCAACGCCACTATTCATAGGCGCCTAAAGCTCTGCTGCGACGTCTACAGAATCATATATATGTATGTATGTATGTATGTATGTGGGTTGAGTGTTGATGTTATGACAACAAAAATACCTGAAGGTAGGTATGCATAATTAAAATGTGCATACTATTTACATACTTACATACATATGTATATGCAAATATAGAAACATACATATCCATATACATATATGAATATCTATTTTATATAGAGTCTATACAAAACTTTATGGATTACAGCAACACGAAACAAAACCAAAAAAACTTGAATAAAAACCAACAGCAATGAATAAAATGTGCTCGAAACTGAAGACTGAAAAAAGAAATCTGGAGACTGCGTATAGAGATAATCAGTCGAGGGTAGAGTGATTGTAACGACAACAACATCAACGAAAACGTGTTACAAATTGTTGAAGAAATATTTGTTGGCGCTTTCTGAATTCATTCACTCCGCTTGGGTGTTGCGACTATTTCATTATTGGAATATATTTTTGTTGTTGTAGTAGCGGCAGTATTTATTTGATAAATATTTGTGGACCTTTAGAGAGCATTTTTCATGTGTGGCACATCTGCTCTATGCAGTAACAATAACAAAAACAACAAACATGCACATTGGAACTTTCATTCATCAATAAATCGTTCATTCAATGAAATTATTTACTAAAATTTTAAAATTGTTCTTATGCACATTTTAACATGGTTTTGATAGATTTTTTGGTTACACTTCAATGCTGTTAAATCGGATGTATTGTGGAATGACTTTCTATTATCTCACATTGAATGAGCATAATTTGCCATTTCCAACTCTTTTCCTCACAATTTTTTGCTTCAGATTTATAAAAATAAGGAACTTTATACAAATACAAACGACAGTCACAGCATTTGTTGATCAATCATCAGTCATTATACATATTTGCTCAATTAAGCTCCATACTCTTCCCATTCTATCAATTTGTTGTACCAACGTCCTTCACTAAAATTCCACCACTCACTTTTTTTTCCATTCACAATCTTACATTTTTTTTTATTTTGTAATAAATATTTGTGTATGTATGTCGCATTGTTTGTAAAATTTGTGTTGGCGACGTCTGTTTTTGTCAGCACTCATTATTTCTGTTTGAGTTTTTCTTGTTTCATCATTGCATTCTTTCTATGTATGTATGTAGTCTGGTTTTTTCTGCCTTTGTGAAAATTCTTTGGTTTCGCTTTGATTTCGGGGTTTTTCTCTTTGCGAAATTATAGGTAAATGCAATATTTTAGTCTTCGTAGTTAACTCTTCCAACATTATCATTCTTGTTGCACCGGGATAATGGTAACTTTGATATACCCAAAAGTTGTCGTACATTATAGGTATGTTTGATAAAATTATGGAACAGAACTCGAAGTTTCTTCGATGTTGAGATTACATATCTGTGCCCGCAAATTAAAGTAGCCTAACTCGAGATAATGCGAAATTGAGTTGTTGTTATAGTGTTAATCTTTGGAGGAAAACCCATCGATCTGTCTTATCCCCATTTAAATTGGAGTAATATTTAACAAGTTATTAAGATATAAAAATTATCCTAACTCAGATAGAAACATTTTGCACCAGTTAAAACAACTTATCTTCTAGCAAATCTCTTAAGTCTAGTACTGTATGAAAAATCGTTTTATTAAAACATCCTAACTAGAGTTATGTGGGTACTTCATGGACGTATTTATTTGCGTTTTCAGTTTATTAAAAAAACCTAACTTCAGTTAGGAATTATAATTTTTTTTTGTCAATTTTGTTTTCATAGCCTAAGTGGAAATAAGTTATTTTAAGTGATTTTTTTTTTTTTTACACAATTTCTCTCGAGTTAGGTTTTTTTGTTAGAATAATTTTCTCATTTCATGCGTTATTATCTTCAGTTAGGTTTTTTTATTGGAAGCAAGTGGATATGAACTGAGATAAGAGATTTTTCAAGGATATATATTATAGAAATTCAATTAATTATTATATACTGTATACATAAAACACCTTTTTTCATCAATTAAACTTTAATGTGGCAGCTGAGGTGCAGTGCGTAGAGTGCTCGCCTGCTATACCAGAGGTCTTGGGTTCTAACCCAGTCCGGACAAACACCACAAAAAATTTTTCTAATTGATTAAAACCCAATTATTGGGTTTTTATAAATAGCGGTCACCTCTCGGTAGTGGGCGGCATACCCTCCGAGTGTAATTCTGCCATGAAAAGGCCTCACAAAAAAGCATTCGCCGTTCGGAGCTCGCATAAAACTGTAGGTCCACACAAATTGTAGGAAAAACAATAGTTAAGAAGCACACCTCGAATTGGGAGAGAAGCTCGGCAATAAAACTCGCCAGTGTATTATTATTGTTATTTTTTTTATTTATTTATTAATATTGATAGTTAAGCTTAAAAGCTAGAAACTAACAGATATTTTTTTTTATATAGCACTGGCAACTCAGGCCTGCGGCTAGTTATTATTGTTATTAAACTTTAATCGGGTAGCGTTTTACAAGGTATGGATCCTGGTAACATGGAGGAAGAAGACCTTCTAAATATGGATTATAGTAGCGACGACTCAATTAAGGACTCATTTTTTAACGATAGTCAGTCGGACACGGGGTCAGATAGTGCTGATTAGCCTATGCCTTCCTACACCTTTTTGCGATCTTCTGAATATTTTTATAAACGCTTTATACACTTTTTATTTAACTGTACATGACTGTGTTTCCGGACAACCTACGTGTTATATGTGGCATGAGACCCTTGCAAATTGTGGTGGCAATGAAATAGCATCGTGCTTATTCAAACACTTAAATAGTTTACCATTCAATATTAAACATGTCGTTTTTTATAGCGATTGCTGTCCTGGCCAAAACCAAAACTCTTCTATTAGTACTATGTTTTAAATCTTCATGCAAGGTGATACTAACATTGAGAAAATTTATCACAAGTTTTTGGTTCCTGGTCATACGCATATGGAGTGTGCTGTAGACATGCCTTAATTGAACGAAAAAAAAAAAACAAACGAATAAGTATAAAGATTCATCACTGGGTTTATAAACATATGTATTTTGCACATGACTCTATATGTCGATTCCATCACAATTACCAGCTGTTTTCTATCAAACAGTAGTGCTACCGCGCCCCTTTTTACGGCGGTTCCAGCTGTTATAGCTTTGAACCTCTCGCTTGGGAGTCTTCATTAATCATTTCCGGATAAACCAAGCTTCTTGTGGTGATTTCCCTAGTACCATGCCTTTTTCAGTATTCGGTAAAATAAAATGCAAATTCAGTTCGGGTTGAAAACGATCCGCGGCATAGGATTATGGATTATTTTTTTCAGGCCCAAACAACAATGATTAGCGAAACGATTTTTATTTTATTTCATTCATTTCAAACAAAAATTAAAAGTCAAAAACTCTAAGACTTCTAATTCCACTACTTAGTTAGTTATATCCACTTAAATGGTCGTTTCGGGTCGTTTTCGACCCGAACGTAGGTCTACGCTTAAAAACACTTAACTAGAGTTAAATGGAAATAAAAACCTTATTGGTAAAAATTCAACACAATAAAAGAACTTAACTAGAGTTAATTCTGCTTTTCGTAAAAATTGCATCCAATAAAAGCACTTAAGTTATAAAAGAAAATTTTTTGCAATTAACCTTGCTTTAAGATTTCTGGTTCACAACTATTCCTTCTCTAACACTACAAATCCATTATTTCCCCATTTAAAAATCCGAATTGGTCCAATGGTTTGAATTTTGACAAAAAATTGAGTTTTTTCTCCGTTCACCATATTTTGAGTTAGGCTACTTTAATTTGCGGGCACAGATATGTATTTAGACTTTCCTATATCCCTAATCTTTTAAGCAGCTCTTTTTTTGGTAACTCAACTGTCTTAAACCATCCTACCTATAAAGATAAAATTTCGACACAATGACACTTTCACACGTTCTTATTAGGCATTCAGTCCACGGATTTCAAGCCAGAGATTTGTGTTATTCCATAGTTCAGTGTTTCTCTTTGCTGTAACTTATCTTCGAGGACAACTCACTTATACTTTTCCCAAAATAAAAAAAAAAACACAAAATATTTCTTTTTGCTGAAAATCCCGTAATAATTACACAATTTCGTCTCAATGATTCACATCGCTTTAATATGTTAGTACCTACTATCTGTGTTAATGTATTTATTCATATTTTATTTGCTACAAAATGTCGCCAAGCTGTCACAAATTGAAATTTTATGCAATTATAACAAAAATAACAATAAATACCTACTTACTTAAATTGTGGCACGGTTGTCAGCGTAAAGTACTTAAGGGCTTAAGACCACAACATCAATGTTGTATGTGTTGGTTGTATTTTAACATTTGGATACATGCAAACATACATATGTACATATGTATGTATTATATTTTTACATATTTACAATATTTTACAAAGAAAACAAATTTTCGTAGAGATTTCGTAATGTGCAACCGTGTGATAAATTGAATTTGGCATAAATGTATTATAGAGACTATAAAAACAAGTAAGGAAGCCTAAGTTCGAATGGAATCGAACATTAGATACTCAGCTGTATGCTTTCATTGTTTGTTTGCGTTTGATGGAAACACGGCGTATTTTATATAAAGCTAGTGCTGCATAAAGTGGGCGTAGCCACGCCCATTTTCAATATTTTTATCAGTCATCCAACTAAGCATATGAATATGTATTATTCTTTGTGCAACATTTCATTCCTTTACGACTTCTAGTTACAAAGATGTCACGTTACAAATTCCCAAAGGGTGTTCCAGAAATATCTTTGTTAAAAAGTAGGCGTGGTCATAAACCGATATCAATAAATTTTTGCGTGTCTATTAACACAAGTTGTAAAAGTGTATAAACCAAGTTTCGTCATAATATCTCAATTATTTGCCGAGTTAGAGGCTAAGAAAACTCGTATATTCCTTTGTCTAAAAAGAGGCGGTGCCACGCCCATTTTCCAAAATTTTTCTATTTTTTGTTTCCGCTCTATTGTGGAACTCATGCCACAAAATTTCAATGAATTATATTTATATTTGACAAAGATATCGCTTAAAATGTTTTTATTAGGCCCCTTTATAGTTCCCATATATAAAAGTGGGCGTGGTCGTCAACCGATTTTGCTAAAATTTTGAACATGTATTACCACAAGTAATGAAAGTGTACACACCAAGTTTCGTCATAATATCTCATTTACTTGTCGAGTTATGGGCTCAGAAATCTCGTATATTCCTGCTTCTAAAAAGAGGCGGTGCCACGCCCATTTTCCCAAAATTTTTGTGTTTTTAGTTTTATGTCCGCAGTTGGACTCCTGCCATAAAATTTCAATGATATATCTTTATATTTGACAGAGATATAGCTTAAAATGTTTTATTGGGACACTTTATAATACCCATATATAAAAGTGGGCGTGGCCGTCAACCGATTTTGACAATTTTTCGTCCAAACATTTGCCTAAGTAAATATATAACGCCTACCAAAGTTCATCGATATATCTTCAACGGTTTCTGAGTTATGACTCATAAAACTTTCAATGTTTGCCCCTTAATAAGTGGGCGTGGCACCGCCCATTTTCCAAAATTTCAACAAATTTCTTCATAGGGGCCTGAGCTCAACACGTGGGTAAAATTTCATCGCTCCAGCTATATTAGTGACTGAGATACCAAATTTCCGATTTTTTCTATATAGGAAAAGTGGGCGTGGTCATGGTCCGATTTCGCCTATTTTCAATACCAACCGTCCCAGTCTCGATACCAACTTGCATTTCAAATTTTATCAAAATATCTCAATTTTTGCGCGAGTTAGAGTGTTTACAGACGGACGGACGGACGGACATAGCTCAATCGATTTCTCTTTTCACCCTGATCATTTTGATATATATAAGTCTATATCTATCTCGATTATTTCATTCTGTTACAATCCACCGTTATGTGATTAAAACTATAATACTCTGTGTACTAGTACAGCTGAGTATAATAATTCGAATAGATGACAAAACTTTCAGAATATTTGTGTGGCCTTCAAATGCCTCCAATTGGTTTGTGTAGCTCGAAAGTGGAGAAACATACAAATTGACAAATCGTACGATCTTGAAGAATCATCGATTTTTTTCGTTCTAAAAGTTAATGGTAACAAAATTTTTCTTTCATAAAATCGCCAATGGAATTACACAAATGCATAAGCGGATGCCTGACTCTAATCGTCTAAAGGCAAGTATTCGTCGTTAAAAATAGCGTATAGATGATTGGCCGGTTGCTAAGGCAACCGGTTTCATTATGTACAAAAGCAAAGGTTTTGAAAAATTACATATAAGCCAAATCACGTGCTTTCAGTTACCTTTTGATATTTACTAACTGCTAACTAACCAATGCTTGCTTAATGTTTTAGTAGTTTTTGGGGGCTTGTGCACTTACGGAATGTACTTATGTATGTATATACGTAGTAAATGGAATTTAAAATATTTTAATTAGCACTCAATGACATGTTTGCAGTTTTATTGTTGTTGCTATGCAATGCGGTTAACATGTAGAAATAGCAACACGCTAAGTGAAAAATGGCCTTTGTAAATATGTAAATATGTACATATGTATATTTATTTATGCATATGTAAATTCATGTAAAAAGCAAATGTATATAATTTCTCACATATGCATTCATGCACAGTAAAAATTTTAGTTTAATTTTAATTCCATTTTGGTATTTATATATAACAATGCCAAAAAGTATAAAACTAAAACCATTCTGGTTTAAAAAACGAAGAGAATATGAGAGACAGAAATTATTCTTGGTCTCAAATTAATACTTGTTTGGAATTAAATCAAAACCAAATTTTGAATATTTTTGGTATTAAAAATAGTCGAAATGGTATAAGATCAATCCGAAAATTGGAATAAATTTTATACTTTTTTGGAATTAAATCAAAACCAAAAATATGTAGAAATGCTCATTTTATTTCAAATATATGTAATATTACAACGACAGGAATTACCATTATAAAGTTTTTGTTGTTTGTATTCCTCGATAATAGGATGGGCTGCTCCCTTGTCGAGTTTTAACATACCACATTCAGTAAAGAAAACTGGTACAGCTACTGGCCTTTGCCAGAGAAATTTCGGCACCGTCGCGGTCTTTCAAGGATATTGAGGTATCTAGAGAGACCATCAGCTGCCTTAAGACTGAAAAAAAATAAAAAATAAAACAAATTGTGCCCTCATAATATTCACTTAATCTCCTATATTACTTACTTGATACAATTGTTCCATAAGGCATGAAAACTTCGCTTTACGGATAAACTGTTTTAATAAATTTGATTTCGCCATCGTATTTTACTTTATAAAACATTTTTTATTTATTTATGTACATATTTTGACAAATTTTTTCTAATACTTTTTTGGTTTTGATTTCAAACCAAAAGTGGGAAAGAGAAAGTTTTTATACTTTTCAGGATTTGTTCTTATACTATAAATAATTAAACTTCTCGAGAGAGAATTTTAATACTTTTCAAGACTTTATTTTTAAACTATTTTGGATTAAATAAAATTGTAAAACTTCTCATAGTTTCAAAATAAGAATTTTTGGCATTAAAATTCATATTTGATTCCAAGAATAGTCAATTTAAGTACCAAATGATATTAGAAATAAACTATCATTTTTTACTGTGTGGATAAATATACCTACACATACATAGATTTTGAGATATTTTTGTATAGCTTGTAATGGATAAGTTCCAATATGCCAAGCATTTTTTTGACCTTGCAATTGCGTGCGTACTTACACATAATTATAGAAAAAGTATATATGTATGTATGTACATATATTTGTTTTTCGCTGCAACCCATTATTACATATATTCAGGGACCTTAATCATTATGAGTTTTATAATAAAAATCGATATTTAATCACATCTTGAGTTTCTATACATTTTATAAAAAATAATAATTTTTTTGGAGTTTTATTTTTTTGATTAGAAAAAAGACTTACTCCTTGAGCGATATTTTATACCTATTTCAGAAATAATCATAATTTTTTTTTTTAGTTTTATTTTTTGTTTCAGAGAACTTCAGAGAGGAAAAAAATAATGATTACCTATTTCTGAAAGATAAAATATCGCTCAAGGAAAATTTATTATTTTTGATCAAAAACACAAAACTAAATAAAATATTATTATGTGTTCAGAAATATAAAATATCACTAAATGAATGAGTTTTATCCCTTATAAAAAAAAATAATAAATAAAACTTTAAAATAGTGATTATATATTTTTGATTTTTTATGAATATCGCTTAAAATTGTCCGATCATAATGGATTCGGACAGTGCTCCTTCAGACATACACACAACATAATCGATACTCTTCTACGATGTATTTATTTCCATTGAAAATGTTACGAATAGTTAATGATTATTTGGGTCCCTGCTTATATTTTCCCCATCAAATAGTAAAGAAAATAAAAGGGATGGATAATCGTATAGCCGGTGGAGGATTAATGTCAAACCTACGATGTAATTAGAAGTGACATGGCCATAACCGTATGGAACAGCTGATCTAAGCGAACTAGTGAGAAATAATATAAGTACTTAATCGAGATGTGTTGTCATGCTATAACACCATAGAGGGCACACACAGACAAAAAATCTATTCAAACGACGCACATTGGGGTTTTTAATCAATCTGGGCGGCCAAAACTCTTTTTTGGTTTTAAATTGTTAATTATGTTACCCATGGTGATTTCAATTCAATTTAACATAAAAAAATGAGGCTTTACACTTTTAAAAAGTGATGTAGTGGGACCAAACCGACCTCAGATTTGTATTCAGAACGTCGAAATACATACATGTTAGTAGGTTAGGTCGATGAAATGTGCCATTTGGGGCTTTTTTTAGCTTTTCGCAATTTTCTCGAAGTTTTGGGGGTATATTGGACAAGCGGACTTTGGATTCGGAGCACGTAGATGTATATGTTGCTAGATGGGTGTTCTCGAATCCACAAACAACTAATTTTTTTGTGTGTGGTGGGGTCATTTTTCCCAACGTGAAAAATCGCCTGTTTTTCTTAAAACCGGAAAAACCCGGGACCGATCTTTCTTGAACTCAAAATAACAGGGAACAGACTATCTAGAAAAAAAAGAGTCAGTGCCGGGCAATGCGGGGCACCTAAACAAAAACCCTTTTGAAAACAAAAAATTGGGAAATTTTTTTTTTAATACATCGTTTTTTAAAAATGTAATTAAGAAGACGCTAACAACTAACTAAATCTCAATAAACATGAATTTTGTACTCGGTTACCTGTATTGTAAGAATCCAGAACAGTATTCTAAAAAACTTCACTTAAAACCGTAAAAATATTAATTGAAATGTTGAAACTTTAAGAACGGTATAAAATGCCGCGAGAAATACACGAATGACCAAATTTTCATTGACTGTAAAAACTTTGTGTTTGAGTTTTGAGAATAAACTTTTATTGAAAATGATGCGTTAGGGTCCTGGCCTACTAAAAAATTTTATTTTTTGGAAATCGGGCCAGTTTTAGGAAATGAGGTTTTGGCCGCCCAGATTGATAAAATACCCCTATGTGCGACGATTAAAATTAATTCTATTTTCTATATATTTTCTTTTAAAAATTACCCAAAATAAAGAAAAGAAATGTCAATATATTCCTGCTATATTTTCATGCACACCACTATATATCGATATATTTTTATAGTTTTCTAAGCACTTAATTTCTTGTATTCATCAAAAAAATTCCAATTAAATTAAAAAAAAAAACTACTTAACAGGCGTCACAACAAAAACAGTTGCGGCTATTATTAACAACAAGTGTTTTTGCGCTATTTAGCAAAAATATTTTACTGTAAAAAAATGAATCAGTGAATAAAAATTAAAAACAAAATAAGAGAAAATTACGAAATCTAAAAATAAAACCAACAGGTTTTAACTCGTCAAACAGAAGCATGTAATCAAAACAAAAGTTAATTAGCATTTTGTTTTATTATTTCGAAATGGTTTTATACCAAAAATGGTTAAGTAACTGTCAAATGCAACTTGTGTTTGATACGTCGAAACGTGGGCGTCCAATTTATTCACGTGAGTGGCGCTAATTATGTCACATTTTCCTTTCGCTGAAGTTTATTTTAAAGTCGTTTACTTAAATATTCATTTCATTGGAATTTCTTATTTGCCTTTGCTGGTTTTTTTTTTCTTTGCTTTTAATTTTTATTATTTCTTTTTTTTTGTTTTGTATCTCAAACAGATTTCCTAAACATGCACAAACATCAAACTTGTATTTTTAATTTCGCTTTTATGTTTGGCACAAAATCAATCATCAAAAGAAAGACAAATAAATGCCAGTTGCGCGGTTTCTTCAATTGGCAGCTATTTTTTGATTTTACCTATTAATAATTTTCACGCATGAGTTAATTTATGCAGTTGTTTTGATTTATTATGTATTTATTTTGATTTGGTTTTATTGGTTGCAGCTGTTTTTGGTTAAATAGTTCATTTGTGGTTTGTTAACATTAAATGGCTGCTGTGGTGCAGTGGGTAGAGTGCTCGCCTGCTATGCCAGAGATCTCGGGTTCAAACCCCAGTCCGAGCAAACACAAAAAAAAAATTTTTCTAATTGGTAAAAATCCAATTATTGGGTTTTTTAAGTGCAGCGGTCACCTCTCGGCAGTGGGCGGCATACCCTCCGAGTGTATTTCTGCCATGAAAAAGCTTCGCACAAAAAATGCATTCGCCGTTCGGAGCCGGCATAAAACTGTAGGTCCACCCAATTAGTAGGAAAAACAAAAAGGAGCACACCTCGAATTGGGAGAGAAGCTCGGCCATAAAACTCGTCAGAGTTATAATAGCGCCATTGTATTATTATTATTAACATTAAATGGGCAGCGGAAGATCTTGTTTAACGTCAAAACATTTACATATTATGTATGCATATTTTTTCACAATTTTTTTTTCCAAAGTTTGTGATTTTAAAAATGTGTTAAATATTAAGACAATTTAATAGATTAACTTACAATTAAAGAAATTAATTTACATATGTCTTAATATAATCAGCACATGCCTTGTTGTAGCTTGTTGTTTTCATGCAGCATTCGCCTAGCGCCTCAAAGTCATCCTAGTCATCCTTAATTAGTCTCTCACCAGAATTTGTTACAGTTTTATATTTTATGAGTACGATTGCAAGTAAGGCATGCAGCTGAAGATTTTTTCTCTTCTCATCTAAAGTGGGACTGAAAGCTGGTTCTTGGTGGCCACATCGTCTTCTATGATACTAATTTTATTCTACGCCTTATCTACTATTTTCTTAGTTAATACATATACAAATAAGCAAATACACTATTTACCAAGATTGACTTTTCTTGTCGTTGTTGTTCGCTGTCAATTACCCATCATCGTCCATTAAATCTAACCATTTGGTTGCTGTCAACTTTAGCTTTAATTTGCGCTCCTAATGGGATGATGATGCAGTTTTTTCCTCTGATTGTTTTTCGTTTTTCGTACTGCTTCTGTTGTTGTTGTTGTTGTTGAAAGTTAAATTTACTATTACGAATCGCGTGTCATTTGCTGAGATATAAGTCTGAAAATACATATATATTTATACATATGCAACCCCGCCGAAGTAGGAGCAACGTGCCACAATTGGGAGTGTTCAACTTGTGTTGACTGACTGAGTGTCATCCGGTCAATCGAAGGAAAGTGAGGATACGTACCTACATAGACACAAAAAAAGCGTTACAAATAGTAAACGTGAGACGAGACGAGTAAATATGTGCATACATATGTAAATCAGCCGTAGCTGGTTGACAGCAGACCTGGGTAATATCAAGTACCAGTACGACTTGTGACAAGTACATTTTAAAAGAATTGTACTAGTACAAGTACAAGTACTTTCAGAATATTCAAGTACTAGTACAAGTACAAGTACAAAGAATTGAAAAAGAATTGAATTTTTAGCAAATGAATGTATGTACAAATGAATGTACATTCAATTCTTTTCAATTACTTTGAAAAATTCAATTCTTTTTCAATTCTTTGCACTTGTACTTGTACTAGTACTTGAATATTCTGAAAGTACTTGCACTTGTACTAGTACTTGAATATTCTGAAAGTACTTGGTACGGACTCATTACTTCAAGATCAAAATATAAAGTATTTAAGTACGTAATAGTCCAATTACTACTCAGTATTACCCAGGTATGGTTGACAGTCAGTTGCATGCAGCGGCAGCCGGCAAAACGGCCATTTCATCAGCACAACAGGATATGCATACAAGCATAAATACTTACATACATATAACTATTATAATAAGAAATAAAGGGTGCCTTAAAAACCATCTTCCATTTGTGTTCACCCTCGATAAAGCGAACGGCGCACACTGGGGATTTCGCGGAAAAAAGTCAAATTGTCAACATACCCTTCATGCAATATGCAGTGATATTTTGGAATTTTAGACTAAATGGTACAACCAAATCAAAAAGAATTACTCCGATCTGACTGCTAGTTTTTTTTTATAGCCGTCTCAAACTCAGTACTTGTTTTACCGAACCAACTTAATTTAAACCTAAGAATTTCAAAACGAATAATCTTTTATTATGTGAGCTAACGTTTTTCTTTTTATTTTTTATTTAAAGTAGGATATTTCAGTCTACTAAAATTTAAAAAATAAACTCTGCAGAGACTTAAGTTTTTTTATACTCAGCTGTACTAGTACACAGAGTATTATAGTTTTGATTTCCTAACGGTGGATTGTAACAGAATGAAATAATCGAGATAGATATAGACTTATATATATCAAAATGATCAGGGTGAAAAGAGAAATCGATTGAGCCATGTCCGTCCGTCTGTCCGTCTGTGCGCACGATAACTCGCGCAAAAATTGAGATATTTTGATGAAATTTGAAATGTAAGCTGGTATCAAGACAGGAACGGATGGTATTGAAAATGGGCGAAATCGGACCATGACCACGCCCACCTCCCCTATATAGTAAAAATCGGAAATTTTGTATCTCAGTCACTAATAGAGCTAGAGTGATAAAATTTCACAGACGTATTGAGCTCAGGCCCTTATGAACAAATATGGTGAAATTTTGGAAAATGGGCGGTGCCACGCCCACTTATTAAGGGGCAAACATTGAAAGTTTTATGAGTCATAACTCAGAAAACGTTGATGATATATCGATGAATTTTGGTAGGCGTGATATACTTACTTAGGCAAATGTTTTGACGAAAAATTGCCAAAATCGGTTGACGACCACGCCCACTTTTATATATGGGTCTTATAAAGTGACCTAATAAAAGCATTTTAAGCGATATCTCTGTCAAATATAAAGATATATCATTGAAATTTTATGGAAGGTGTCCAACTATGGACATATAACAAAAAATACAAAAATTTTGGAAAATGGGCGTGGCACCGCCTCCTTTTAGAAGCAGGAATATACGAGATTTCTGAGCCCATAACTCGACAAATAATCGATATATTATGACGAAACTTGGTGTATACACTTTCACTACTTGTAGTAATACATGTTCAAAATTTTAGCGAAATCGGTTGACGACCACGCCCACTTTTATATATGGGTATTATAAAGTGGCCTAATAAAAACATTTTAAGCGATATCTTTGTCAAATATAAAGATAATTCATTGAAATTTTGTGGCATGAGTTCTACAATAGATCGGAAACAAAAAATAGAAAAATTTCGGAAAATGGGCGTGGCACCGCCTCTTTTCAGACAAAGGAATCAACGAGATTTCGGAGCCCATAACTCGACAAATAATTGAGATATTATGACGAAACTTGGTTTATACACTTTTATAACTTGTGTTAATAGACACGCAAAAATTTATTGAAATCGGTTTATGACCACGCCTACTTTTTAACAAAGATATTTCTGGAACACCCTTTGGGAATTTGTAACGTGACATCTTTGTAACTCATAAAGAGATGAAATTTTGCACAAAGAATAATATTCATAAGCTTAGTTGGATGACTGATAAAAATTTAGAAAATGGGCGTGGCTACGCCCACTTTATGCAGCACTCGCTTTATATAAAGTACCTACACCGTGTTTCCATTAAACGCAAACAAACAATGAAAGCATACAGCTGAGTATCTAATGTTCGATTCCACTCGAACTTAGGCTTCCTTACTTGTTTTTGTTTATTTTTATGAACATATAACAAAATTCCCTTTTTTCTCCAAACATTTGGACCTGCAATTTTAGCTCCACTTACCTCCAGTTGGAAATTACTACTAATACATTGTCTCATATCTGTTTTTACATTTTTAATTAATTTCAAGTGCCCCCAGGTGCCCCCTCTCAATTTATTGTATTATACAGTACAACATTTTTCAGCTAATTGATTCGCGAATCAATTCTGATAAGGCTCTTTTGTTTAACATAACTCAAGAACCACTAGTCGGATTTTATTTAAACAAATTTAGAAAAATCCAGAAGTACAAGTACTTTCATCCGTTTATATAACGTCTCGCTATATAGGCAACAGTTCCGCAGTTATAAATAAATGTATGGAGAAAAAAAATATTTTTTGCCTAAAAATAATTTTTTTTTAATTCATAAAAAATCGAAAACGGTAAAAAAGTTCAAAGTCCTATTATTTTCACGTAAAGTCGCATAACCTATGAACAAAATGATACATAAATCATGAAAATCGATGAACGCGTTTCGCTTTTATTCACAATTAAGTAGAGGTATGAATTTAAAATTATTTTTATTTTTTACTACCCCTAGGGAGTGTCCGATTTCAACCATTTTTGGAAATTTTCTTAACTAGCTCATATATAACCTGTGTGCAAAATTTCAAAGCCCTACGACAACTCCTTCTATTTTTTTCCGCTGAATGTATGGAAGCTGCCCCACTGTGCGGCGCATAAATCGAACGGAGAGCTTTTTTCTAGAATGCTTCAGAGTTGAGATATTTCCTACAATACTTCAGCTGTTGAGATACAATTCAAGTGGCTTGGTGTATACCTAATTGATATTTTAATCATATCTTCAAAATATTCTTTTTGGTTGCATAACAGTCTATTTGACTACATAGATTAGATAGCCGATTGCAAAAATATAGAAAGGAGTCTTCTGGCCAGAGTATCGTAAAACTTTAAACATGCTTTATCTTAATGATCGCGCGAACAATATCAAAAGTTGATCGCTTCGTGATCCCTTTTACATCTCAGAAATGTTAGTTCCATGGTCATAGTCATTCAAGTTTAAGAAAGAACAATCTGCTTATAGCATAATGAATAATGAAAACTTCCACAAAGGAATGCAGCAACTGAACAAAAATTAGAAATAACCAGTAAGAGGCAGCTGTTAGTAACCTTTACATACTGCTGTATGAAATGTCTTCAATGTCAAGCGCAAAATTGTAATTAGAGTTGATTTTTGCTGAACCTCGCAAAGTTGTGACACGAAAAGATCGTATAAGTAAGTATTGGGGGAATACAACTCTATTTCTACATATGTAGGTATATATACATAAACACATTCAAATACTTATATTTGTATATCTACTTACTTGTTGCGACTTGGAACAAAGACTCTAACAGCTAACTAAAATTGCAATTTTACTACTTTACCTACCCCTTTTTTGCTGCATAGTAATTACCGCCCTTCGAAACATAGTTAAAGTTGCTTTAATTGTTGTTTTCGCGTTTTGTTTTTGCTATTTTATTTTACTTTATTATATACCTTAGCAGTGGCTTGCATTTGCGCTTTAACTTGTGTTTTCAAGTCGTGTCCGGTGCGGAAAATTGTGTATATTTTATCTTTACTGTAAAGGTAGTGAATAACTGTTGACTCAATCTCTCCATCTATCTCAGATAATTGTACTTTTGCATAAATTCTACTGTATCAATTTGACTCCATTCTTCAACCCTTTTATTTTTCTAGTTCTAAAATATCACGCGTGCATCTGACGAGGGGTTTTATAAAGGACAACGTCGATGCCGCTGAATAGTTTTGTTCTGCAAGACACATGCGCCAAACTTTCTCATTCCAAATTATTTTCACATTTCCTGCAGGGTTTGCGAATCAATTATCAAATGCAGTCTGCATCTCCTTTATTGCCTTTCGGCATGACGCGCCTGCCTTGTTCAACGTATTCCAAATACTTACATACATATGTATCTACATTATCCTTTCGCTCTCCCCATTGTCCTACTTACTTAGTTGCAAGATGTAGTTTTCATTTTCATACTTCTCGTCCGTCGCAATTAAATGTCGTTGACTTGTTTGCCATTAAATATGCTTTCCATTAGTTTTTGCCGTATTCTCACAATTAGACGTCGAGGGTAAAGTGAAAATATCTAGCTGAAAAGCAATAAGGGAAAGAGAAAAACTATTTAGAATACGATGAAATCTGTGCTTTCGGGGTGGGAATACACAAAATTTTAATTAAAAACGAAAACTTTTGCACCTATTAACGGGTTAGTTGCAATGTTTGCAAGCCAGAGTTTACTCAGTAGTGTACGAAAGTGAAAATCCTTGGGGTGCAGTAGATGATTTAATGCAAGTATATAAATTTGGTATAGGAAATTGAAGTTTTAGTTACGATTCATCAAGCGAGCTGTGTTTTAATAGGAAAGTACTTTTTTTCATATTCTCATTTTTTAATGCTTCTCTGTCTTTTTAAGGCATATACATATATTTTTTGTTCCTATTTCTCTTTATACTAAAAAAGATGAATATCTTATTGTACTAATTATATTGTGAATAAATTGAAATATTATTCGTTTACAGAAAATTTCCGTAATTTTCTAAAAGGATAACACCTTCAATTCTATAAGAGATACCCGCAATATTTAGTAACTAGAATGTCAAATCAGCAAATCAATGCAAGAAATTTCGCTTCCAATTCTGATTTCCTGTAAATTTCTTTAGTGTCTTTTACATTTTCGTATGAGCCATGCTATAGGTTCTGCAATCGTTACGAAATCTAAGCGTTCTTCTATTTCAGTTATCCTATCGATGGCTTCTGTGTTGGTTTCTATTACCTTTCTTCGTCTATTTATACAGTTTATGCTGCTCTTTTTTTTGTTTACCAAATTTAGTCCACTTCAATATTCCAAACTCCTCTCAAATAATGTTCCGTTTGTGTATTACCCAATCAACTACAAACAAACTGCAATCATTGCTATTTGATAATGTTAAATATTTGTACAACTCAGAGTTTGCCAATTATGTATAGCAAGATAGGATTACATACCTTCCTTCCTTAATTGGAAGGTGGATTACATACATACTTTCATATGTATTCTATTTGAATAAGCTGATAAGTAACGTTATGTCGGCGGGGACGTGGTATACTGCTGGCTATGGAAGGTGTATCCAATTTTTAATTGAAAACTTTGTTTATAAAAGAGCTCAGTGCGAAAATTACCATTTCTTCCCACTCTCTACGTAATGCATATAAATTTGTGCATGTGGATAAGTACTTTAGTGAATCTGCAAATGAATCTTCCTGCTTTTTTCATAATTCTATTTAAATATTTAAAAGGTCCATTCTTCTAGTCTCTATTTAATGAAATTGAAGGCACAAGGACTAAACTATGGCATAAATAACGTGGAGTAGAAGGAGAAATCTGTTATCGCCAGCTAATTTCAATGTTTATCTAAATCGAATCCGTATTTCTTTATAATTTCCAAGTTTTTCAAAGCTATTGCTCTTTGTCTTGAAAGAAAATATTAATATGCTATGAGTTTGCGATGTTCCAGCATTTCGATTAGTGGAGTTAATATTTGTGCAACGAATTTCCGCCATCCCTTGTGATGTTGGTTTGGTTATAAACCGGTTACGGCGTTGTGCCATCTTCAGTACTTTTTTTCGTTCGTTTCGTTTTCGAGAACGAAAAAAAACTGGAGATGGCACATCGCTGAAACTAGTTTATAACGAAAATAACTGACAAAGGATGACGGAAATTCGTTCCACAATATATCGCAATCGTACACTATCGGAAACAAACAAGCAATAAAAAAGTACCAAATAATTTTTTTTTTCAATTTTTCTTAATTAAAAACAACTGGCCAATAGCACATATAAAATTCACATAAAAATTAAATAGAATTAAACGGCCATGTAAAAACAAATTGGCTAAGAAAGTCTTTCCCTATCGCTATTCTCTAAAGTTCACAGCAAATTTCGCTTATGGTGAAATAATCAACCAAAAGCGGTACCGATTGGTCGTCCAATTCCGAAAACCGAATATTTTAGCTGTGCTAAATGTGCTGAAAACTTGTAATTTCCCTCGTACACAAAGATTGGCAATAACGATCCAGACCTGTCAGGTTAACACAAGTAAATTAATGCATGTTTGTAATTTTATGGGCGGGAAATTAAAATGCTGAAATTATTGCGTCGATTGTGAAAATTGGAGCAACACACCCACGCTGGAGTGCTGGTAGACGGACACCAGTGTTAAGGCGCTAAGGAAGTGCTAAAAACTGCGCAGAAAGAAAACTAGAGCAAATGAACTCATTCAACCGGACGTACAACCGCACACGCACTCGCCAAAACAAGCCCACAGACGCGCATTTTTATTGTCGGTTGCAGAAAACAATCGAAAAGCAATTAAGATGATAAAGGAAAATTCTTGCTAAATTGTTGGGCAAACACAACCAAAACAAGTAAAAGCGCGACTGTCTTCGGCCGTACCGAAGACTTCATACCTTTCATTAGTGGGGAAATGAAAAGTTACCTATGTATGTACATAGCCGGATTAAGTTTAATTTATAATTTTAATTCTGTGGGTTATTTTTATGGAAAGATTTATTAGAAAAAATGGTGTCTTGGCTATTTAAATGGAGGAGTTATACACCAAAATGTCCATATCTGAACAATCGGTTGTAGGGGAACCATAGGTTATAGTGGTCCGATCTTAACAATTTTCGGTAACCCTGTTTGGGCCCATATGGGTACAAATACTTCAAAATTTCACTCCGTTAGCTGTTAAAATGGAGGAGTTATACACCAAAATGTGTATATCTGAACAATCGGTTGTAGGGGAGCTATAGGTTATAGTGGTCCGATCTTAACAATTTTCGGCTATCCCGTTTGGGTCCATATGGGTACAAATACTTCAAAATTTCAGGCCGTTAGCTGTTAAAATGGAGGAGTTATACACCAAAATGTGTATATCTGAATAATCGGATGTTGTGGAACTATATGTTATAGTGGTCCGATCTTGACAATTTTCGGTAACCTTGTTTGGGCCAAAATGGGCACGTCTACTTCAAAGTTTCATATCCTTAGCTGTTTAAATGGGGAAGTTATGCACAAATTACATCCAAAAATTTCATGTATATCTGAATAATCGGTTGTTTTCTATATGTTATAGTGGTCCCATTCGGCCGGTTCCGACAAATGATCAGCTGCATATAACAACATACCTGTATTCCGAATTTCATTCAGATATCTCAAAAACTGAGGGACTAGTTTGCGTTCACACAGACGGACGGACGGACAGACGGACAGACGGACAGACAGACGGACATGGCTTAATCGACTCAGCTCGTGATTCTGATCATATCGGTATATATTTTGGTGGGTCCCACACGCTTCCTTCTGGTACTTTCGACAAAAATTTTTTGGCACTAAGTTATAATACCATTTTATTCTCATGAAAGGTATAAAAATAAAAAAAAAAAAACAATAAAAGACATAAGTACGTAATTTGTGGATAAAATGAAGCGATGACTTGGGCGCAGCAAAAATTGCACAAATATTTGTTCTATACTTAAGAAAATAAAGCTACAAATTTGCTGTCTTACGCTTCTAGAACTTGTTTACGAAAGTATGTACATAAATTAAATCTTATCAACACACCGCAAAACATGCAAAAAAATATTAGTAAAAGTATTAAAGTAAATTTGGTTTAGTTTATCAAAGAAAAAGTTTATGAAAATACAAACGTGAGGTTTATGAGTAGACGTTTTTGTGTTTATTTTAAGCTGAAGATAAAGAGAAATATTTACAAGGTTGATTTAATACATTGCTGATTAATCTAGCTAAGATATACATAGTAATAAACTGCAGAACATGCTGAAAACCACAGTAGAAAGTCGAAACAACTTGCAAAATTCTGCACAAACATAAGTAGAATGATAAGAAATGCACATGAGATAAGAAAAATTTCAAAAGCCTAAATTGGGAATATTACCTACAGCAAGATAATGCTTGAAGATCCAAGGAAAGGCGAGATTGCAACTTTTGGCCCTAATAACTGTCGCACCAAATTCAGCGCCAAAAAAAAACAAAGCAATATGCAATTTTAGATCAAAAGTGTTTAATTTAATAACACAGTGCTACAAAATCAGAAAAAAAAAATATGCAGGGGCTCTCATATGGTTCTTTGGTTTCGTCATGGCCCATAAAACACTACCTTATTTGCGGTTTTTCGCCATCACTTCGTTTTTAAATTTTTTGAGTACAAATATAATACAACTCTGAAATTATTGAAATTACAACTTCGAGATGCTATAACTTTCTTTTTTCTTGATCGAATTCAATTTTTTTTCTTTTATTTGAAAGATGCTACTTTTACCTTTCAAACAAGCAAAATAGTTTGCAAATCGACCTAAAAATGAGCAAATTTTGGTCCTTTATTCCAAAAAAAAAAAAAAATTTTCTAAAAATATTGGGTTTCGGCACGTTTTTATTGGATTTTGAAGTTACAAACAATGGGTTTTAAACCTTTATAACAAAATACATAAAATCAGCTTTCCAAAAAGCAAAAGTAAATTAAAATTGATTCAAAATTACGGTAGTAGTGTTTCATAAAGTGAGTAAGCCTTTATTTTTGTGTTTGAAAATTTTTTTTTTTATAGATTAATATTTGCATACAAAGTAGGTATGAACTTTCACAAAACTGAGTATAGAGCGATCTGAGTGTGCTCTTTGTTACTTGTCAGACTTGGTCAGTTTACCTACTTTAAATTTTTTCCCAAGAGATTGGCGTCTATTCATCGACGGTTCAACAAAAAGTACACTTGAAATGTTTGTTATGTAATTGCATATTCAGGTTTCATTTAATTTTTAAGGTTTGAAGGCTGTGCTTTTACACAACACTGGCATATATCCATCAGTCCCACTGGCCTACGTTACCGATATTAAAGAATCATATGACAGTATGGCTAATTGTTGCTGACTTCAAGGTACTCAATATTTTAAATGGTATTCAGGGTGGAAATACGAAGTATCCATGCTATTTCTGCGAATGGGACAGCCGAGCAATTAGCCTACACTACAAACAAAAGGATTGGGCTCCACGTACATCGTTTGTAGTTGGTGAAAAAAATACTATAAATATTCCCTTAGTTAATTCAAACAAGTAAAAGCGCGGCTGCCTTCGGCCGTACCGAAGACTTCATACCTTTCATGAGTGGGGAAATGAAAAGTTACCTATGCATGTATGTACATTAAGGTGGAGTGAAACATTTTTTTTGGAAATTCAATTTGTTCCAAAGCCAGAACGGCACATTTCTAGCCCAGTAATAAGCCTGTAAACTTTTATTGACCTACTCGCATGTTTAGAGGTGCCCCCAGCCCCACAAAGTTGAAAAAATAGCACGATCTGGTACAAATGTGAAATTTTTAAAATTATCAAACCAAAAAACGAATTATGAGGATTGATAGAGATGGCTAAGCTGAGTATTAAAGTGAATTTTTTTTTTTGGAAACAACAACAACAAATGTTTTTAATGGTCATAGTTTATATTGTGCATTCTTTAAATTGCAATTACTTAAAAACTACTGAACCGATTGCGAATATTTTTATACCTTTCGATAGCTATTTTGATTCCCTTCCCTGATATACATTTTATGTGGGTTCCATAATAACCCCCCTGCGGGGGTCAACCCCCTTTTAACCCCCCTTACTTTTCATATATAAAATGTATATCAAATTAAAGGCAATCAAAATACCTATCGAATGGTATAAAAATATTTGAAATTGGTTCAGTAGTTTTGAAGTAATTGCAATTTAAAAAATGCATAATATAAACTTTGACCTTTAATAACTTTTGTTGTTGTTGTTTCCAAAAAAAAAAATTCACTTTAATACTCAGCTTAGCCATCTTTATCAATCCTCATACTTCGTTTTTTGATTTTATAATTTTCAAAATTTTATATTTGTACCAGATCGTGCTTATTGCTTTCAACTTTGCGGGGCTGGGGGCAGTTCAAAACGTCATCCTATCGCCATAAAATTTTGTGGGGTTCATTAACTCGTATAAAGGCAACTTTTCATTCGTGGTACGTTCAAAAAAAGAACAAAAAAAATCTCCATATGATTTCACTCCACCTTAATGTACATAGCCTGATTTAGTACGTATAATTTATAATTTCAATTGTGTGGGTTATTTATGGAAGGATTTATTAGAAAAAATGGTGTCTGAGCTATTTAAATGGAGGAGTTATACGACAAAATGTGTACATTTGAACAATCGGTTGTATTGGAGCTATATGTTACAATGGTCCGATCTTGACAATTTTCGGTAACTCTATTTGGGCCGATATCGGTAAAAATACTTCAAAGTTTCATGTCATTATCTGTTAAAATTGAGAAGTTATACCCCAAAATGTCCATATCTGAACAATCGGTTGTAGGGGTCCGATTCGGCCGATTCCGACAAATGATCAGCTGCATATAACAACCTACCTGTATTCCAAATTTCATTCAGATATCTCAAAAACTAAGGGACTAGTTTGCGTTCACACAGACGGACGAACGGACAGACGGACATGGCTTAATCGACTCAGCTCGTGATTCTGATCATATCGGTATATATTTTGGCGGGTCCCCCACGCTTCCTTCTGGTACTTTCGACAAAAATTTTTTGGCACAAAGTTATAATACCATTTCATTCTCATGAAAGGTATAAAAAAAAAAAAAAAAAACAAGGCCTACTCACTTTATGAAACACTACTACCGTAATTTTAAATCAATTTTAATTTACTTTTGCTTTTTGGAAAGCTGATTTTATGTATTTTGTTATAAAGGTTTAAAACTCATTGTTTGTAACTTCAAAATCCAATAAAAACGTGCCGAAAACCAATATTTTTAGAAAAATTTTATTTTTTTTTTGGAATAAAGGACCAAAACTTGGTCATTTTTAGGTCGAATTGCAAACTATTTCGCTTGTTGGAAAGGTAAAGGTAGCATCTTTCAAATAAAAGAAAAAAAATTGAATTCGATCAAGAAACAAGAAAGTTATAGCATCTCGAAGTTGTAATTTCAATAATTTCAGAGTTGTATTATATTTGTACTCAAAAAATTTAAAAACGAAGTGATGGAGAAAACCCGCAAATGAGGTAGTGTTTTATGAGCCATGATGAAACCAAAAAACCATGTGAGAGCCCCTGCATTTTTTTGGTGTAGCACAGTGTAATTATAGACTTGGCTTGCATTACGTATGTACATATGTTTAAGTTCGAATCGTTCGCCTTTAATTGGCTTCAAAAGCTTTGCACGCCTTTGGAAACTCGTACAGAGGCACAACTTGGTCAGGTATGTCGACACATATTTCTGGCACACAGATGACACTTGAACTGATCCAAGTTTAAGTTTTTGACCTTAATTAATTTCTCCATCATGCATCGCCATATGCAGAAATCCAAAGGGTTAAGATCCGGAGATGAAGAATGCTATTCTTCTGCTGATATAAAAACAAAGCATATAGTCCTTGCATCACTTC
The DNA here is from genome assembly GCA_960531455.1 of Urophora cardui. Classification (NCBI taxonomy): domain Eukaryota; kingdom Metazoa; phylum Arthropoda; class Insecta; order Diptera; family Tephritidae; genus Urophora; species Urophora cardui. The sequence continues at coordinate 31,462,067 of OY482672.1, read as the reverse complement.
TGAACAATTCCTGCTTTATGAGCCGATACAGCATCTTGTTGAAAGCAAAATGAGCCCTGTGTGACACCTCTTAACCGTCTCCGATCAGGACCAAAGTTTATATTTTGGTTCCTTTATTGCAGGACTATCGATTTTGGGCTTTAGATATACAAAACATTACATTAAATTTTTTCAGTCTCCATACAGTTTTCTGAATTTTGACCCCTGTGCGACACCACTTAGCCATCTCCGATCAGGTAAAAAATTTACATGTGGTATCTTTGACTATATTAGCATCGACCTAGGCGGTGAGGTTCACGAAATATCATGTACAATTTCTCTCCATATATTTGGGGACCACCCTAATCTACATATGTATATTGTTTGCCAAACATATAGCTGGGATAATGCTATGTTATTGCTTGTATATACATAGCTTTGTATAATGTGAATGCATATGTACATATGTATGTAACTCAGAAGTTAATTAGAAAAGTAAGCAACACGTGTAAATTTGAAATGCATTCAGGGGATTGTGTTTATCAGATGCCATTTAAAATTAAGCATTCAAATGTGATTATGCAGCTTTTATAGGAATTTCGTTTGCATTAAAAAAGAAAAACGTTATGGGCTGAGTTCATCATAATATTTTCATGTAGATCAATTTACATGCAATGGAATTTGCAACCACCTCGCTTTTTATGGACTACTTATTAGTCATGGGAAGATTTGTATGACGTTGGATAAATTAGAAGAAGAAGAATAGTGTTTTTTAATGATCACAAATTCGCAAAATGAAGTAGAAACTATGAACAAAAAAACCGCTATAAATCCAAAGACTTTTGCAGTTAAATCAACAACTTTCCGTAGTTGAAATGTGCCCAACAACACTCCATGAGTGCGAGCGTTTTTGATTCAAATACTTTCGTATTATTTAAGTCAACAACGGAAACTGTTGCAAACATTTTTGTTTGCATTTTTCTCTTCATCTTCTCTCCATCCGGGTCCCAACGACAAATACATATCGTCGCTCCGGAAGAAGAAAGACGCATGACAGTAATTTGTCGACGAAAAAAGGCGCATTAAAAATATGTCGGGGAAGAAAGACGCTTTACAAAACATGTCGACGAAGATAGACGCATTAAAAAATATTTCGACGAACAGAGACGCATTATAAAATATTTCGACGAAGAAAGACGCATTACCATTAATATTGACAAAGAAAAATAAAAAATCGAATACGCCTTTCTTTCCTAAAAAATATTTAAATGCGTCTTTCTTTATAGTAAAAAAAAAATAAAGCGTCTTTCTTCGTTATCAAAAAAAAAAATAAAGAGTCTTTCTTTCGAAAAATATTTTTAATGCGTCTTTCTTTGAAAGGAAAAAAGTTTGCGTCTTTCTTCCTCAACAAAACAGTTTGCGTCTTTTTTCTTCTATAGCGACGATATGTAGCCTCCGCTTGTTTTCCTCTTCTTCTCTCCTTCTTCGCCGTCACTGCTTGCTATCTTTATTTCTTATTCTTCCTTTTTTTCTTTATTTTATATTCTTCTCCGGATTCCGGATCGTATAGTGGACCATTCAACATTATATTGAATCTGAGTGATGCTTTTATACTTCCCTTTTCCGAAAGAGCATCTGTGAATTATATGAATCATGATAAAAGCAAAATTAAAAAAACAAAAAAATTGATTCTCATATTTGTGTTTGCTGGATTTCTCACAAAAACGTTTTCTCACACAAAAAATTTTAACAGCAAGCGAGGCTTGGAATCAGCAATAATAATAATATAATACAATGGCGCTATTATAACTCTGACGAGTTTTATGGCCGAGCTTCTCTCCCAATTCGAGATGTGCTCCTTTTTGTTTTTCCTACTAATTGGGTGGACCTACAGTTTTATGCCGGCTCCGAACGGCGAATGCATTTTTTGTGAGAAGCTTTTTCATGGCAGAAATACTCTCGGAGGGTATGCCGCCCACTGCCGAGAGGTGACCGCTGCTCTTAAAAAACCCAATAATTGGATTTTTACTAATTAGAAAAATTTGTTTGGCTCGGACCGTGGTTTGAACCCGAGACCTCTGGCATAGCAGGCGAGCACTCTACCCACTGCACCACAGCGGCCACTGATGGAATCAGCAATGCTTGGCAACAAAGAGTTCTTGGATCAAAAGCTTTACTGTAAGAACAAATACTTTTGCTGTTGAATAAAAGATGGAGATCCAACAGCGCAAAGTTGTTGATTTAACTACGGGCCTTTTTTTCAGAGTATTGAACTGTTTTATTGTAACTTTTTATAACACTTCATTTACCGAATGCTGTTCCAAAAAACACTCACACCTGTCGGCTGCCGGGTTAATACTTACTCATACAAATTAACGTTCATGGTCAAACCGCATTGGTTAGCATTTTGATTACGCACTTTGTTGGTACCCATTCCGTGGTTTGTGTGATCGCGTGTTTAAAGAAAATTCAAAAATTCTACGCGGATTTGATTCTGTATATTTAATAGCATATACAACTTTGTTAGTATAACTAAGTACATACATACATAATTCTTGCATTGTCTTGCTTAATTGACTTGGAGCGTGTCTAAGCAAACTATGTATTATTTAATCGCCCATTTATTATTATAAGTATTAGTTGTTAATTAGTTTGTTTGTATTTATGTAATAATAATTCTAGGTATGCAAATGCTTATTAATTTATCTATAGTAATAAATTTTCCAAATCGTTTAATTTCAGGTAAATAATGTCATGAACGGTCATTAAACTTGTTGAAGTTGATACTGATGAATGAAGGTATGAATAATAGTAAGATTTTTCGAATTATAAATGAAATACGTAATTAATTACGTTCTCTGTTCAAGTTGTAGATATTATCGCATATTTTGGATGCGATCTAAGTCCTTTGTAATTAATAAATAGAAGGTGAAGAGGAAGAATCACCAATAAGTGTTCCAAATTAGTTAGAACAATTAGTTGCGTTGTTTGTAGTAATGCTAGTCGGTCTATGTATCTTTTCGTCTGATGTATCTTTTCGTCTGATGTATCTTTTCGTCCGTTATGTATTGTTTCTTGCCACGAGTTTGCATGTTCTTAACATACTAGATTGTACCATACATAGTTACCATAAATGCAAAGTACTGTTTTCCTTGCCTCTAGGTTCCTTCAGCTAATGGCTTTCCAAATGTAATTTTGTAAAATTCAATTTTTGACGAAGAAAGTTCAACTTAACTAAAGAGTTTGCCTTCAGTTTAGAACTACGAACTGTCCCTGAATATTGTACTAAGAGAGAAAATACAATAATAATAATAATACAATGGCGCTATTATAACTCTGACGAGTTTTATGGCCGAGCTTCTCTCCCAATTCGAGGTGTGTTCCTTTTTGTTTTTCCTACTAATTGGGTGGACCTACAGTTTTATGCCGGCTCCGAACGGCGAATGCATTTTTTGTGAGGAGCTTTTTCATGGCAGAAATACTCTCGCAGGGTATGCCGCCCACTGCCGAGAGGTGACCGCTGCTCTTAAAAAACCCAATAATTGGATTTTTACTAATTAGAAAAATTGTTTTGGTGTTTTGCTCGGACCGTGATTTGAACCCGAGACCTCTGGCATAGCAGGCGAGCACTCTACCCACTGCACCACAGCGGCCACTGAGAGAGAAAATACACTTAGGGGATTCACAAAGTGTCATAAAGTCATATGTCATATTAAAATATTGTACGGAAATAGTTATAAAAAACTTTTCCGAAGCCCTGTGAAAAAGTAAACAAAAACAGCTGATCAAATACCACGGCCCAAAAACATATCGTGCAGAGTTGTATTTATTTAGTACACATACAGCCTAAAATGCAACAACAATATATTATGACTTATGACGATACGACGTAATATGACAGGTTGTGAATCCCCTAAATGTTACCTTTCGTGTTTCATTTATAGTTAACAACACTTCAGTTGATCACGCAGAGTGCAGCTTGGAATGCAATGTCCTTGTTGTAGGCTGGTGGAATAGCGAAAACAGAGTTCCTCTACAAACTTACCAGATTCTTTAAAAAATCCGAGAAGTTTGTCGAGTGATAGAGATTGTGCATCCGCCATTCTCAATACATCTGACCTGATAACGTGCAATCTTAGACTAGCGAAGGCCGAAGAGGTGCACAGAAAACACTTTGTGCCGTCGTCGTCCTGCTCCAGACAAGATAGGCGGCATAATGAGCTCTCGATGATGTCTATGCTGTCCATGGGCTGTCCCTATGGATTGTGTTCTGTAATCAACTCCACAAGGGTACGAAGTTCTCTCCCTCTCAACTTGAGCAGGAAGTTTGCTATCTCCCTGTTAGGCTTTTTCAGAAAGCACTTTGTAATTTGACAGGCATCTGTAAGAGTTCCAGCGTCTCGTGAGTTTTCCTCACGAAGTCTATGTTGTAGTTCACAGTGCCCGCTATACTTTGTCCTATGACCTAGCTTAGTTAGACCTATCTTGGAATACGCATCTATTATTTGGAATCCCCACTACCAGTGTTTTTCAGATAAAATAGAATCTGTCCAAAAGCAGTTCCTGCTTTTTGCTTTGCGGAACTTTCGTTGGGACTCAGATTACATTCTTCCACCTTACACTTCTCGTTTAAAACTCATTAATTTGCCTTCACTTTCTAGTCGTAGAGAGATGCTTGGTATAGTTTTTATGGTTAAATTAATCACTGGACTTATAAATAGCCCATGCCTTCTAAGTGAGTTATATTTTAACGTTCCATGTAGAGTATCGAGGCATTTCAAGCCACTATTTGTGAAACCTTGCAAAACAAATTTCGAATTAAATGAACCATTCCGCCGCTTATGCCATGACTTTAATAATCACTCCAGCACGTTTGACACTTCAGACTCGCTTTTTATTATAAAAAAAATAGTTCTAGCCTCACTTAATAAATGATATACAATCAGCTGATGAATTTTGTTCTGTAGCTGAATAGTTTTAGATCTCGACACCTAACAAACCCCTTCCTGTACGACTCGGCACAAAAAAAAAAAAAAAAACAAAAAAAAAACATATCCGTGCGTCATGCGGATTGGCGCCCCTCGCGTCGGTCGGGCGGGATATGGAGGGTAAACCGTTGGGTATTATTATTATTATTATTATGATTGGCTGCGGTGCAGTTACTTGTTCCGCTCATACGCAATTTGCCAATTCATCGGCTAGTTCGTTAGCTTGAACATCGCAGTGTCCGGGTACCCAGATAAGTTGAAGTTTATTCCATTTTGCTACGCAGTCATACTTCAACTTATATTCGTGAACAATTTTTTAAGAGGTTCGCGCAGTTCCAGGCCTTCAGTGCAGCCTTGCTGTCACATCCTCCAGGTGCCAGCCGGATTCAGCTGCATATTCTGTTTTTGATCCGTCTGTGTAGATGATTTTTTTCGGTCTTCCCAGTAGAGTTTCTGGCTCTTTCCATTGATCTCTTGTGGGAAAATCTACAGCGTAACATCAACCAAAGTATACTCGTGTTCGTGGTTAAGGTATATCATATTAGGCTTTGTTCTGCGCTTTAATACTCATCTCGGTGTAATAAGAACAAGTTTCTTCTTGTTGAAATGGTACATATGTATATGCATATTTGTCAGTACTTCTAATTGCGCTGTAATTCTAACTTTTTTTTATCGCATCACTCGTAACAAATCTCATTTGCATTTTCGTTCCACTTTGCAAATTTTATGCTTCCATATCTCTAAATGTTTTTATTTCTTTTTTTTTTTTGTTTTGAATGGGTGGCAGCTTACTCACATACATACATACACATATCCGACATGTCCGACATTTTGACATAGTTATGGTCTCAATGTGTGTTGCATGCAGCTTTCGTGAGGCGTAAGGAAGTGCGCTTCAGCTGTTTATGTTATTTTTTTCTTTTTCAACTTTCTTAGGTACGAAGTAAACTCTACAACAACGATGCTCTTGGTAAGGTAGCCAACTCGCTGCTTACAATACGAAGCGTCGCCGCTTTTTGTTGAAGGTGTTAAGATCTAGGCACATTGTACTACATACATAAATCAACAGTGGGTTGACTGACGCTTGTGATTAGTTTTACTCTAAACCTTATTTTTTCCATGTATGTACATATATTTGCTGGCAACTAGTTAAAACTTTTATGAGAAGTTTGTTTGCTTGCGAATAAAAACAACTTTAAATGATTCCGTTTGAGCGCTTTTATTCTATGTATGTCTTTCTTACGTTTTCTTTTTCGTTCAACTTATTTCGCATTTTGAATTCTATTTTCATTCACTTTAACTGTAATATGTTGCATGCAACATGATTTACAGTTTTTAGGCAAAATAAAAGACAAAGAACTTTACGCTTTAGTTTGCCTCGTCTACTAGTATGTAGAATGAATAATGCAAGCGCACATGTATGTGTGAAAGGAAGCCATATCTACGACATATCGGACACAAGTGTTGCCAGCTCATGGTGGCTAGCTGTCATTTACTTTGGCTTTACATTCGACATTGTTATACTCAGCTGTACTAGTACACAGAGTATTATAGTTTTAATCACATAACGGTGGATTGTAACAGAATGAAATAATCGAGATAGATATAGACTTATATATATCAAAATGATCAGGGTGAAAAGAGAAATCGATTGAGCCATGTCCGTCCGTCCGTCCGTCCGTCCGTCCGTCCGTCCGTCCGTCCGTCTGTCCGTCCGTCCGTCCGTCCGTCCGTCTGTAAACACTCTAACTCGCGCAAAAATTGAGATATTTTGATGAAATTTGGAACGCAAGTTGGTATCGAGACTGGGACGGTTGGTATTGAAAATGGGCGAAATCGGACCATGACCACGCCCACTTTTCCTATATAGAAAAAATCGGAAATTTGGTATCTCAGCCACTAATATAGCTAGAGTTTTAAAATTTTACCCACGTATTGAGCTCGGGCCTTTATGAAGAAATTTGATGAAGTTTTGGAAAATGGGCGGTGCCACGCCCACTTATTAAGGGTCAAACATTGAAAGTTTTATATGTCATAACTCAGAAACCGTTGAAGATATATCGATGAAATTTGGTACGCGTAATTTGCTTACATAGACAAATGTTTTGACGAAAAATTATCAAAATCGGTTTACGGCCACGCCCACTTTTATATATGTGTATTATAAAGTGACCTAATAAAACCATTTTAAGCGATATCTCTGTCAAATATAAAGATCTATCATTGAAATTTTGTCGCATGAGTCCAACTATGGACATAAAACAAAAAACACAAAAATTTTGGAATATGGGCGGTGCCACGCCCACTTATTAAGGGGCAGACATTGAAAGTTTTATGAGTCATAACTCAGAAACCGTTGAAGATATATCGATGAAATTCGGTACGCGTAATATAATTACTTAGTCAAATGTTTTGGCGAAAAATTATCAAAATCGGTTGACGGCCACGCCCACTTTTATATATAGGAAATATAAGGGGGCCTAATAAAAACATTTTAAGCGATATCTCTGTCAAATATAAAGATCAATCACTGAGATTTTGTGGCAGGAGTCCAACTATGGACATAAAACAAAAACTACAAAAATTTTGGAAAATGGGCGGTGCCACGCCCACTTATTAAGGAGCGAATATTGAAAGTTTAATAAGCCATAACTCAGAAACCGTTAAAGATATATCGATGAAATCTGGTACGCGTGATATATTTACTTAGCCAAATGTGTGGACGAAAAATTACCAAAATCGGTTGACGACCGCGCCCACTTTTATATATGTGTATTATAAAGTGACCTAATAAAACCATTTTAAGCGATATCTATGTGAAATATAAAGATAATTCATTGAAATTTTGTGACATGAGTTTTACAATAGACCGGAAACAAAAAATAAAAAAGTTTGGAAAATGGGCGTGGCACCGCCTCTTTTTAGACAAAGGGATATATGAGATTTCTTAGCCTTTAACTCGACAAATAATTGAGATATTATGACGAAACTTGGTTTATACACTTTTATAACATGTGTTAATAGACACGCAAAAATGTATTGAAATCGGTTTATGACCACGCCTACTTTTTAACAAAGATATTTCTGGAACACCCTTTTGGAATTTGTAACGTGAAGTCTTTGTAACTAAAAGTCATAGAGGGATGAAATTTTGCACTAACAATAATATTTGTATGCTTATTTGGATGATTGATATAAATTTTGAAAATGGGCGTGGCTGCGCCCTGTTTATGCAGCACTCGTTTCATATAAAATACACCCTATATCGAACAAACGCAAACAAACAATGAAAGCATACAGCTGAGTATCTAATGTTCGATTGCACTCGAACTTAGGCTTCCTTACTTGTTTTCTTTTCGGTTTTTGTTAGCTTTTTTTTTGTAATTGAATACATATGAGCACATAAATATATTTACATAAGTAAATACATACATATATCATACATATTATATATGGCATAAGCGGAAAAGTCATAGCTCTAAATTCGACGCGGTATTTGCATAATATATGGAGCAGAATGTGTCACAGCAATTCAAAGAAATAATCAAGAAGGTTTCTTTTGCAGACACATTAACACAGGCGTAAAAATTTTTTGAATCGTGGTTCGTAAGTTAGTTCAAGTTGTGGGGAAAGCCTGTGGATTTTTTCGTTCTTCTTCCGTGTGATAATTTCATTGTGATTATTGTAATCCTTCTCACTTGGGTTGAAACATAGTCAAAGCACATTTTTTTGTTTGGAAATAATAATTTTTCTCAATTTCAGTTCTTAGGTTTAATGTTGTAGATATCAATTTGCGACTTTATGCAGCTAAACAAAAACACCTTTTTGCTATTCCTCATATAAGGCATTTATGTACCACAAAAGGCCTTATTATCAGGCTTTAGCTAAGCCTTATTTCCCATTGCTAATAAGCCTTATTATGCGATATATATACACCACATAAGGCTTGAATATCAGTCTTAATTAAGCCTTATTTCCATGGCGGATAAGCCTTTGGAACAAGGCTTCCTCTCAGGGATATAGAGAGAGAGAGGTCCTTATGGCCTGATCACATCAACACAGTGAAATTCGTCTTATTTTAAGCCTTTTAACCCATACAACTTTTGTTCGCTTATGCTGAGGTTATGGTACCAATCAACATTGCCAATCAAAATCGGAAACATTTCGTGATTGGTGAGAGGTGGTTATGCTTGCATTGATGATTGGAGCGCACATACACAACATAATACATGATTATTATTGAACACATACACAACATAACACATTATTACCCCCGAAACCTCGACTGCTGGCTGCCTGTTTCACACAGCAGATTTGCTGGATGTGAGAGTCCGAAAATTCTCTCACCGTCAGAGTGCACAACACCAATTTCACGGTGCTCGACCAGCAACATTGTAACCATAACCAGGCCCTTAGAATTTTCAGGCTTTATTTCGTAAGCCTTTATATATTCTGGAATAAACCTGAAATAAGGCGTAGATTTTATGCTGCGAAGTTAAGCGGCATAGACATGCATGTATATTATCGCTTGACTGCTGCTGCTATTGCCCGTATATCGTGCGCCACTATCAAGCTTGCAAAATGTTGACCCACCAACGCCACCCGAACAAAATGTTGTTATTGTTTTTATTTTTTTTTTTTGTAGTATCGTTTACTACGCTATGTCCGCTGGTAATATCTCAGCGGCTACAAATTGGCGAAAATTGATAGCGTTGCTGCGTGAGTGTGGCGGGTGTGTGGAACAGTTATCGCCCGATACACGGCGTTGAAAATAAATTAATGCCAAAAATGCAAAGTTAGTTTGCGTTGAATTTGAATAATTTTCAATTGTACAACAAGGTGATGCGAAAATTATTAATTTTTACCGATCGCTTTTAGTAGAGCTAATGTAAGCTTTTAATGGGTTTTCATAAATGGAAGGGCTATATTTTTTAAATCGCAAAACAGGAGCTGAATAAACCTATTCGCCGAAGGTTTTGGAAAACTCTTCTTAACGACATAGACAATACTTAGCCGAAATTACGTGTAAATGTAGTCGGTTCAGTTGCTAGAGAAATTGATCTCGACTAGGCATAAATCTCTTGTATAAACCCAAACTTTTGGACACGAAGAATCATTGAATCATTTATATATAATGTCAACTTTTGCGTCAATATTTAATAAAGATTTCTAACTCTGATTTTTGTTAGTTTTATTTTATTTATATTAAGTGTTTGCTTATTAAATAGAACTCACGTTTCTTTTGGGAAACTCTCTCATCTACGCCCATTGCACCAAAGCGCCGTAAAAGGAGATCTAGTGGGGGAAAAATGCCAGCTCATTGTATGCTAATTAGCATGAAAAAAAAAAAAAAGAAATTCACAAAGAAAAGCAAGCTTTAAGTGCACACGAAACTGGGGTAAGCTAACACACAAGACTTGGTGGGCTTGCTTTTAAAACACCCACATCCCATACATAGAAGCCCACTAAATTACTGGAAGTATATCAAGGGCAACATGTCGTTGGGAGGAACAAAAGAAAAACAAAAACAAAAAAATCTAAAAATTGCAAACTAAGTGGATTTGTTGCAAATTGTATGTAAATTTTTCGCTGCTGTTATATACATTTGCAATATGGGAGCGGTGAGCTGTTTTGGTTTTGCTGCTAGGCTGGCCGCTCCATGCCCCTTGCATTGCGCTTGCACTCAACGCTTCTGCGGCGAAGGGCCTTTTCTGCGCGCTTTTCAATCGATAATTGGTTTGTGTTTCTGTTCCACTTATCGGCGCAAATTGCGCATTCATGGTTTCTCAATAGTTTTGTGTGCGTGTTTAATTTTTTTTTTCAATGCTTTTTTTAAAGCAAGTATAAATATTAAGTGATATCATTTGCTAGTTAAAAGGGCAAAATTTTTCGACAGAAAAGCACATTTTCCGTTTTTGTTTTTTTTAAATGGTTTCAGATTTGAACGAAGTAGAAGATGTCCAAAAATGTTCTCTCTAAACTCCTTTCATCGCAGATTTAGAAAGATTTGTTTGTACACGAATTCGCCTTAATATTGAGAGCGATTTTGTTGTGGATTCTAGAAATATGTGGCAGCTTTGTGTTTTGAAGGCAACAAAGTCTTATTGTCAAACAAAAATTATACATACAAGAAAAGCCAAATACTGATAAGTAAGGGAGTACAAGGCAATGCATTGTCTTCATCACTGATTGCTATATTTAGTATATAGAAAGGAAAAGGCTAGCACGCCATTTTTTGCATTAGCAAAAACAAAAATTAAACAGAAAACAAGCTACACGTTTTGGCGACTATGCAAAAGAAAAAATATATATATGTATGTACATTAGGCTGTCTCGCCTTATGAGCACCAAAAAAAAAATTCCCCGTACGCCGTTTTTGGAAAACATTTCCGAAAAATTTTTGTACTCTTGCTAAAGATTAATGATTTTTGACGACGTTTAACATCCAGGCATAAGAAAATACATTAAGTACGTATAAACTAAGCAGGTACTGGGTGTTAGTGACCCCATTGACGGACTAGACATATACGCCGCCGATTGACGCCGCCGCCGCCGCGCCGATTACCTTCATAATCGGCCGCCGCCGCCATAATCCGTGAAATCGGCGTATCGGCGCGGCGGCGTGCGCTGGCGCGCCATTCCCGTATGGAGCGAGATGTGTACATATTTTCCTAGTTTTGCTAACTGCTAAAGTTCTTCAAAATTAAAAAAAAAAGGAACCAATCGACGTGTTTTGACCTCAGGAACACGAAGCTGAATGTGGAAATGTTTTATTTGTTGCCGGTTAAAAGTTATTAACAAAAAATTTGGCTGTTCCCTACTTTACTAGCCTCAGTCCTAACGAATTTAAGCTACTGGAAAATTTCAGTTCGTTGGCTTACATAATTTTTTCTCAGATACAGAACTTTTCTGGGATCTCTTCCATTTAGTCCTACTTATCGAGGTCTATTGCTAATTGTCCTACTCAAAACTGCGACATTTCAACCCTCCTTGATATCATTATATGCCGAAAATGATCCCAAACATGCCTCCAGAATCGAAAACTCATAGTTTGAACGTAAGAAAGTTGCTGTTTTTGAGTAGCCCTCACAGTTGTCGAACCTCAGCCCTATAGGGAATATTAAAGAAGACGATGGGGGATCAAAAATGGAAAAATAAGCAAGAGTTATGGAAAAAAAATTAAAGAAGCTTGGTACTTAATACCAGTTGCAAATTGCGCTGATTTGGTCAACCCTATGCCACGAAGAAGTAAGGAAGTTATAAAAAATAAAGGAGCTTCAACTAAACAGTTGAAATCTAGCTGCAGTTAGTTTAAATCTAGCTGCAGCAGTAATATTGTAGTTTATTTGAAAAAAAAAAACAATCGAATTTAAAGTTTGTCCCTATTATTATTTCCAACTTAAATTATACATTTCATTATTTTTATTCATAAAAATTAAATTATTATACAAAAACCACCCCAGAGTCATTGAAGCATGTCCTCTCCGTGTAAGCATCAATATATGGTAATTATTATTTGGTCTTAAAATGAAATAAATGGAGAATTGCAAAATTTTGTCCCTATTATTTTTTCCAACACTGTATATACATATATTTATTTTAAAGTGCCTTCCTTATATATATATAAATAAGTACATATGTAAATATATGTATGCATGTTTATTATCATACAAAATAAGCAAATGAATTTAAATTTACCCTTACATATGGATTTGTGTATATTCTTTAATATTTATTTTCTTTATTTTATATTTTAGTTTATGTAACAATTGTTTTTTGCTGTTAATAAAAAAGTTTCAACAATTTAAGGTGGAAATTAGTTTATTTATTCCATTCAGCCAGCGATATTAAGGTAACTAAATAAAATTAATATTTGAATAAGGATTGTGATTTGTAGATTTGGGGCAGGCGCGCCGGCGCGAAAAAGCACGCCGGCGTCGCCGCCGCCGCTGAAATGTTTTTGGAATAGCGCCGCCGCCGGCGGAATCACTGTCGGCGTATATGTCTATGACGCACATAGGGTTAATACAATTACATAGTAGAAACCACCTTTTAACGCCAAATACATTGGTGTATTAAACTTAGTGATCGGACTATAGATACCGAAGTTATGAAAAAAATCTACACTGAAAAAAAAAAACTCGCGATCAAAGACATATTTTTCCTTATTTTGAACGCCTGTTCCAATACATTACTTTCTTTGTTTCTCAAAACTGTGTAAAAAACATTCAAACAGATTCGTTGCCATGGTGATTTGTGTGAGAATTGAACTTATCAAAATTAAAGAAATCTGAACTTTAAAACAAGTACAAGTTGGGAATGAAATGGCGCTTAAGAAATTGTTTCTTATTTTGATGTATGAATTTATTTAAAACAAATAATTATATGAAACCATTTTATAATCATTTTAATATGTTCTAGGGAAAATTTACCCAGAACAAGAAAATAGTTATCAAAATAGCGAAGCAATTTCTTTGACCCCTTTATATATTTTTTTGTTCTTAGTGTAGCGGAGTCAAAAAAAAAATTATTAATTTTTTTCCGGAAATGTTTTCCAAAAGACATCATATGTATGGGGGGCGTGCGGTGGACTTTTTTGTTTGCGATACGGTCTAATGTATATGTATGTGTTAGGGATTCCAATTTTTCCGATTTTTACGATCCCGGGATTTTCGAGATTAATTATACAGGCGGACAAAATTTCCAAAAAATTTTCTAACTCAAATAAAATTTTACTTTTCTAAAGGATTTCGGTGCACTGAATCTGAATCTGAAGTCGGATTTTCGGTAATACGTGTAGGTTTTGAGATATTTATGTCAAATGGGCGAAAAATGCGATTTTTTGCTATATTCACTGCTCAATCTATTAAATTACTTACTTTCATTAAAAGATGATTGCAGCTATTGAAAGAACGATCAATTCTTTTGAAAACAGCGCTTTGCTTTCTCGTGTATCTTATTTATATATAGGTATTTGTCTTCGAAATCAAATTCAGTATTTGTAGCGCTGTTTTAATCGAAATCAAGTTTTGTAGCTGCTCTGTAGAACTATTTTTATTTCAGTATAGAAAATATATAGTAGGCCACGGATTGGAATTTTTGTTTCAGTCACGCAAAATTTAGTCGTATTTTCGATTTATTTTGTATGGAGAAAATTTTGCAAAACCAATGAAGCTTTATTTGCATATTGCAAGTTACAAGCCAGATATCCGAAAGAGCAAAACGTTGTCTTCAAGAGAAATGATCGTGCTTTCAACAGATTTAATCAGTTTTTAATGAAAGTGAGTAATTTTAAATATATTGAGGAGTGAATATGGCAAAAAACCGCGTTTTTCGCCTCTTTGGACATGAATATCTCAAAAAGTGCACCGAAATCCTTTTGAAACGTAGAATTTTATTTCTGTTACAAAAATTTGTCGAACAGTATTATTTTCCCACATTTGGGGTTGAAAAATTAAATATATTTTCCGAGAAACGCTACAACTTTAAAATGCAAAGAAAAAAATAGATTTTTATTGCCATTTTTTATTATTTCATTACTAACAAAATAAAAGAGGATCGTAAAATCATGCGTACTATTTAATAACTAGGGAAGCTAAAAATATGCACGAAAAATTTCAAAATATGCATGCTAGTATGCCCGAAAAATAACTGAAATATGCTCGTAAATATGCACGAAAAAATCTCATTATATGCATATATACCTAAAAAATACCTGAAATATGCTCAAAAAATCTATGTATTTCATTTCAAGCTTACATTTTTATTTAAAGAATTTTGCAAAATAATAATAATATAAGAACTGAAACGTACAATTCACATTTTCCCCATTTAAAAAATTTTTGTTTTTAAATACTATAAAATACTTTAAATTAATTTTATATTTGTATACATGAGATCTTTTTACAAAGCAAACGAAACCATTCTATTAATATTGCGCAGGGTTGCATTGAACTATCGTATGTTTTACTATATTTTCCAGTGTGAATATTTGGCGGTTTTCCGAGAAAAAGCTCTTGTATGGGAAAACGCTTAATATTGACCGTGTAGCATCGAGTATTGATGGATCGCGATTCTGGATCGCAAAATATTTAAAAATTTTGAAATCCGTGATCCGGATCACAATGTTGACAAGACTGTGTAGCATGAAAATTTTGCAACCCATCAAAATGCGTGTATATTTAGAAATTTTGAAATCCGTGATCTGGAACGAAATATTGGCAATAAACGAATTGAAAGTGAAAGTGTGAAAAGGACGGAAGTAAAATATTTTAAACCTCTGATCGAGAAAAATATCGCAATATTCATATTGAACGTGTAGCACTAGTCTGCGATTGATCAGACCATCGCGATTCATATTGACAGTGTAGCGTATGCCTATGTATGTCGATACATATTGCATATTATTGTTCCCTTCAAATTTTCACACTACAGCTGTTTTCTATCAATAACTGGGCATCGGAGAGAAGTTTTTTTTACTCTGGGTTTGCTTCGAGGCTCTGATCGGCATACAAGAACTTAGGGCCGTTTTCACCATCTCCGATTAATTTAACCGGTGGTTATTCTGACGTAAATTGTATGGCGAGCTGTCAAATAAATTGCTTAACTGGGAGAAATCCTCCGGCTAAGCACTTAACCGGAGATGGTGAAACCGGCCCTTAGTGTTTATCGTGGTGAATTTTTATAAGGAAAAATGCTCCGCTCCGGGGCCCAGATCAATAGTTAAATAGCCTTGTTTGTATGCATACGCAACTATCTAAATTAACCACAGATAAGATGTTGCCAGCTTAATATTTTTCGATATTGCTCGATTAAGTGCCAAAATATGCCAAAATAAGCACGAAATGCATTTTGACCGTAAATATGCATTTTAGGTCTAAATATGCATTTGCATATTTTTAGCTTCCCTATTAATAACACTTAAGAGTTACTTTAAAAAACACAACCAACAAAGAAAATTATATACATTTTCCTTTACAGTTGGTAGGTACTTTTAGGATAAAAAGGTTTGCAATCATTTGATAATTTCCAATAAAAATTTGTAGAATTTAACGACACACTTCGTTTAAGCGAATATTTCCAAGCTTGCCGAAAAATTCTGAAAATTAATGCAACTTCCGAAAGAATTTAAAAAGCGGAGGCACAAATTTTGATATGAACTCCGAATATGCAGCTGCGTATTTAATTTTAGTACAGTAATGTAAAACTATCAAGTCTAATTAAAGTTTTGTTTGCTTTTCTTCCATTATTTACTTTCCATATGGGAAAATTCCAAAAAACTTTTGGGAAATAAATGACCAAAAATCAGGAAATAGAAATTATCAAATGAATTTTACCACAAGAATTCTAAAGGCTTTAAAAATAACGTACGTTTCTTTACATCACGTACTTCACGACAAAAAAAATTTTATTATTAAAAAAAAATCAAAAATATTTAGGTGATTCACAAAGTGTCATAAAGTCTTATGTCATATTAAAATATTGTACGGAAATAGTTATAAAGGACTTTTCCGAAGCCCTGTGAAGAAGTAAAAAAAACAGATGATCAAATACGACGACCCAAAAACATATCGTGCAGAGTTGTATTTATTTAGTACACATATATCATAGAATGCAACCACAAAATATTATGACTTATGACGATATGACGCAATATGACAGGTTGTGAATCCCCTAATTAATTCTTACTTTGACTAATGGACTTTTTTATTCTGGCAAAAATGTCGCACTTTCTTCGGGCTGTCACATTTTTTTGTTCTCTTCCACACAGACTGAACACTTTTTTAGGGCTGTTTGTTCTATTGACAAAATATAAAACTGGCCCGACTACGAGGCAACATCTTTTGCTCTTAGCACAAGTAAACGGTTGCATTATTTTTGTTTCATTCATCACATGAAAAATGCAACATTTTAATAGGGCACAGGGCACATGTTGATAATGCTGCAATGTAATAATGCAACACTTTCATGCAGAATAGGAAATGCTATTAGTATAAAGATCTGAGACCAATAAAAATTATATACTTAAAATACAACTTTTCTTTGCCATAATAGGGGAATATTCTGTCTTTATCTTATCCCAAAAATCCCGGGATAAAATTCTAGCTATCCCGGGATTTTCGGGGTGTCCAAAAGGGCGGGATCCCGGGATTGGAATCCCTAGTATGTATCTATTGGTATGTACATATGTATATACATGCCTAGTTCAACCATAGCAACACCTACCGCTGCCACCTGTTGAAACAGTGTCACCTCTAATGTATTTGATATGCACACGTAGATATGTACATATGCATGTGAATAAATTTGGGTACCCCTACATTTGCATGAGCTAAAATTAACACAAATATGTGGCCGCTTTACCTTCACCTTTCACAACTAATTTTGGATACAAAAAACATGCAGTCATGACCAAATGACAAACCAAATGGTAAATCAAACTAAGTACTTACTTTTACTTTCGTTTGTTTGACATGACAGTGTAGACATACATATGTATGTACATATTTACACCTTTGCTATATGCATGTAGATATATTTCTATAAATTAATAGATGCAACAATGAAATCAGATGACAATTTTAATTGGCGCAACGAACGAAAAATGGCACCTAACAATGTCAACAATTAATTGCCAACAAAAACATTTGGCTATAAAAAGCAAATGAAAAATGAAAAAAGAAAACATAAAGGCAAAAAGCGCAGTAAAAGTGGATAGAAACAGAAATGAACAATGAAAGCATCTATCTACTGTTAATTAAGCGAAAACAAGTTTGAAAAACATAACAAAAAAAATAAAATAAACGAAGCAACAAGTGCAATAAGCTGTCATTAAACGCTGACACCTCAAACTAACAAAAACAAAAAAAATATATAATAGAAAATAAAATACACGTGTTTAGTTAATAAAATCGTCTGTTGAATGAACAATACATGACAATAACTATAAAAAATATCAATGATTTAGTGGTCTGCTTACTGATATTATTATGTACATGGTACCTACAGTGACAGCAAAAGTAATAGCATTATGTTTAGAAAGGAAACATAAAATGTTAAATAAAATATGAAAATACAAAAGGGAAACTATTTCAGAAAATTAGATGCATAAAAGCGCAATGAAGTCCTTTAAACATTTTCAATGCATCCTTGCTAGACGTTTTATAATTGGAGAACATTTTTAAAAATTAAAAAAATTTGAATTGTGTGCTTTCAAAACAGTTGGATTACTCTCAAAGAAAATATGCCCAACAAAACTGTGTAACAGTGTAATAATAGGTCTAGTGGAGTATACAAAAACTACATACTTGAAATTTCCAATACAACCTCAAAATTTGGAGTTAGGGACCAAAACCCTTTTCCATTGGCGAAGGCACACATATATCGGCTTTCTTTATTTCTGGTTATCCCATGAATAATATTTTGATGCCATCGAAAAGAGGACAACATTTTTACCACACGCTTCTTCTTCCATCGATTACATAACCTAAGCCAATGTAATTAAGGCATTGCATCCGTTGACCTTATGCATTACCATTTGGAGAAGAATCGTGCACTACAAAAGTAAAGCACAAAGGTTACAGATAAACTATTGTAGAATGCCTGCTTTGTATTGCAAAAAGGTAAGCACTTCCGCCCTAGAGCATGCCTGGGCTAAAATCATCGATTATTTCATAAATTTGTAATGCGTTGCAGTAACAATAAAGACGGACTACAGTTATGGAGACAATAAAGACGGACTACAGTTATGGAGACAATAAAGACGGACTACAGTTATAGAGTCACGAGTTGGAAAATACTTTCCGCTTCGTCTCTCAGCATAGAGAAAAAATACAAGTTAGGTATCAACTATGCAAATGACAGAACATTTCAAATTATTTTTAACAACTTATCGATTACAGGAGCTATAAATCACACTGTACTTGTTTATTTGCACTAAAAAAATTATGATTGGCTTCCATTCTCAAATTTCCACTTGGGCGACAACCAACTACAATTTAATTTCTTATCAAAGGATAACCACCTTTTTCATCTCAAATATGTGCAGTGCTATTTTATTTAACCTTACTGTAGATTTTAACAGTTATACAGGTGCTTAGCCAAAAAAAAAGCTGTAACCGCTCAAACACTTTCTACTAGCGAGCGTGTTTGTTTGTTTTCCTTTTTGTTTTTTTTTTTTTTCTACTTATAAGAAATTGTTATGTTACTGTTGTGTGATAGAAAACAATGGCCGCTCACGAAGAAAATATGATGTGAGCGCCCACATAAATATGTATACATAGGTATGTACATATGTACATATGTTATTAGACGCCCGCAGTCAATCACAGAAAAATAAAACGAATACTTAAATTAAAAAAAAAAATTATGAAAAATAAAAAATGAAAAACCCACAAAACGTATGTATGTATAGCATTTTCAGGTCAAATGAAACCTTTTTCAAGTCAAGTGAAACCTTTTTCAAGTCAAGTGAAACCTTTTTCAAATTAAGTGAAACCTTTTTCAAATAAAATGAAACCTTTTTCAATTTAAGTGAAACTTTTTTCATTTCAAATGAAACCTTTTTCATTTCAAATGAAACTTTTTTCATTTCAAATGAAACTTTTTTCAAATTAAATGAAACCTTGTTTAGTTAGTACAATAACATTCTTATATAAATTTTTTGTACGCGGCTTTTACACATCGAAAGTTATTGAACTTTGAATGTTAGTAGTGGTAACTATGTACAACAATATATATGTACCTATATATATATATATTTGCAAAATAATCACAACAACAATTTAATTGTTTAGTTTGTTATTGGTTTCATTATTTTTATATATGTACATGATATATTTATATATGTACTAAAATTAAGTAGATCAAGCTCTTTCAGCCCAGCAAACATTCTTGAAATTCTCATAATTTGGAGTCTGATATGAGTCCGAAATATATAGGTGTGACATATGTGGTATAAAATAATAATAATATAATACTATGGCGCTGGGATACAAACAATAAAACAACAAAAACATTGAAATGCAAAAAGTTCTGAGGGGATGTCGAACTTTTATACATATTGCTAGCTTAGAGTGCAAATTGTGTAAAATATTTTGAATTGTTAACTTTCGAAAAAAAGCCGTGTTCAAAAAATTCATATAAGAATATTATTGTATTAACTAAACAAGGTTTCATTTAATTTGAAAAAGGTTTCATTTGAAATGAAAAAGGTTTCATTTGAAATGAAAAAAGTTTCATTTGAAATGAAAAAAGTTTCATTTTAAATGAAAAAAGTTTCACTTAAATTGAAAAAGGTTTCATTTTATTTGAAAAAGGTTTCACTTAATTTGAAAAAGGTTTCACTTGACTTGAAAAAAGTTTCACTTGACTTGAAAAAAGTTTCACTTGACTTGAAAAAGGTTTCATTTGACCTGAAAATGCTATATAACAAGCGTTGGAGGGCGATGTGTGTGATCGTGTAATATCCCAACAGACCAGGAAGTAAGCGAAATGTAACAGGACTTGAGAACAAGCTTATAACAATTGTTCATTGTAAGCTTATTGCAATACAGTTTTTATAAGCTTAATTGTAAGCTTATTCACAAGCATGATTGTAATAATTGAGGAACACTCACTTTATGTAAGCCTTTCTCAATACTCCTTATGTTAAAAAGCTTGAAAACAATATTACAATAAGCTTACTTTACACTTGCAATGAAAGCTTGAAAAACTATTAATAATAATATTGTTATAAGCTTGCTGTAAAATTTTTTTAAATTTTGGTTTTACAATGATTCATATAATTCTTGATTCCTTTTTCGTAAAAGGGAGGTATAAAAGCCTCAATAAAATTCAATATAATGTTGAATGTCCCACTATATCGACGCTTCCAAACAATACTCTACTAAGTCGACTTAGTACATTTTCCCGTTTTTGCGGTTCTTAATTTAGATGCTGTATAATTTTGGTATCAATCGGACAATCCAATCAAAAGTAATAAGCAAAAGTGTACATATAATACAACTCGAGATTTTTACAAAATAAAAACTTTGAGAGCTTGCCATGAAAAGTAAATTTTTATTTTTTCTTACGGTTTTATATAAAGCGTACCCCAACTTTGATATTGTCGAGTTTTGGTGTTGATCGTTCAATCCAAAAAGAAGTTATAAGTGAAAATATACTTAGCATACAACCGAAGTTTCATATCGAGTTTAAACTTTGAGAGCTTCTCCTGCAAAACACAGTTTTCAGACTTAGTACAGTTTTATTTGGAAGCGTCGATATGATACCGTTGGATTGAATTTCAGGTTGATGTCATGGTTCGAAACAGGAGCAGAATATAAAATAAAGAACATTGCAGTAAAAGTGAAGAAGGAAAGAAAATGCAAAAAAAAAAATGAAAATAAAAATTTATTCTTTTCTTTTTTCTACTTTTTATACATACAATTGTATTTATAAGCTTACAACAAGCTTTCACAAGTAATATTTTTCTACAATTACATTTGTAAGCTTATAAAAAGGGTGCCGTTTTGATTTTTCTACAATTGTTCTTAAGTCTTTTTCAATAGTTTACACAATAGTTTCTCAAGCTTAACGCTTATATTTGTAAGCTTGTTATAATATTATTCTCAAGCCTTTTGGTTTATTGGGATCTTGCAGATAACTTAGTGCAGCATGCAGTTAATAGTATCAAGTTAACATACTACTTATGAAACACAACAACAATAGCCACACGTGAGCGCTTTCTTGTATGCAGATTTGCAACAGACAAATACAAATGACAAACATGCCGTCATCTGTGTTTTTAACATAAGGTGACGCTTGAAATGAGCATACATCATAATCTTACCAGCCTATATTCATTTTTCTATACATGCTAATATGTATGAAGATTGCAAAAAAAAAACAATAATAACAATTGCAAGTAGTTTAAAACAACGAGTAGCAAACAGTACCCAACAAATGAAAGAAAAAAACAGTTGACAACGTGTAACTGATGACGGTCTGACTGAGGACAGCAAGTGAAAAAGTTGGGTGTTCCACGCAAAACCCTAAACAATGCATAACAATGGAATATCATAGAATTCCCACGCATATGAATTGCTCGTCTTCTTGCATGGCATGCCATCCTCTTGCGCACACCAGTATGCACAATAAATGCAATAACAAGAAAAGTGGTGGCCGATGAACGATGTGCTCTTCCCCCCAAGTACTTTGTACTTGCATCCACCAGCTCATACGTACATATTTACGAGTATTAATAAAGAGCTTTGTATGTTTATGTGTATGTAATATGTATGAAATATATGTAATTGGCAGTATCACAGTGATTTTTTATTAAAAAACATTACAGATCATGCTTTAATAAATACTAGAGTGCGGCCTACTGTCTTTTCTTATGACTAAGGTGCAACTATAGTTTTTGTATAATCGTTAGTTGCTACTGTCACTGCTACTATTTTGTTGTTGGTATTGTTGTCTTTACTCGTCTTCACAATTCTCCTACCTAGTTCTTTCTTTCTATTTCTGCTCTTTTATTTCCTCAATTTCTTTCCTACTTATTCTTTCTTATCCTTCTGATTAGGTACTTCTGATTAGACTTTGTCTTTTTGTTGTAGTGCTTTTGCTACTTTTTATGTTTCTACCTACTTCTTTGAAACTACACACCACTTCCAGCCAAACATGTTCACAATTGCATGGTAAGTTTGGTGAGCACGCACAAACTCACCTATGCACGCGCATTGGCACAGCACTGTTCTGTACAAAAGCATGCAACAACAACCACAGGGAAATTTTCCACCGGCGATTGTAGACGTATTTTCCAACGAATTTCAATTAATGAAAATTGGCGCAGTTCTATTTGAGAGTAATACCTTTCTAATGATGTTCTTAGTCTTAAAATCGGTTCCTTACTTTCGACGGAAAAGATGGAACAAAATTTATGTTAGCGTATTAATAATACTTATATGTAGATACTTATATGTATGTGCAATGTACATATGTACACCCAGAAAAAAAATAGTGTAAAATCAACCAAAAATCAACAAATTTTGTGGTTAATTTTTTTCAACACGATGCTTAATGTATGCCATCATGTAATCGTGTAAATTTAACACTACTGTCAAGTGTTAGTTTAACAGGATGACAACTGTAGAATTAACACTAAAAAGTATTGAGTCTTCCTGTTGATTTTACAACTAGTTAATGTTACAATTTAAGCTGGTTAAATTAACACGAAATGGTCCTGTTGAATTAACAATAACATCTTTTTGATTTTACCTTAAATTTATTGTTAAATTAACTAGAAAGTCTTGTTGATTTTACAATTAATTTTTTTTTTTTAAATAAAAAAACATATAAAACATAAAATATATAATCATCAGATCAATAAAGCATATTCGAGTACATCACCCGCACAACCGACCAAATTGAAAGCGTCCTTCTCATACGAATAGTTTATACATGGGCGATAGCACTTACTATCACTGGCACCGAGTAATGTTCGGCCGCTAATGCAACGGTATATGCACTGCATGCTGCGTGAAAGACTCCATTCGCTAAACAACTCTTCGTGGTAAAAATTGCAAACTATGAAGAGGAAAAAGAAAATATTGAACATTAAAACCTTTTAGAAACAAAAATGCAATCCACTTTTAACTTACCTGCGAACTAAAAATATAAATGGAAATATAAAAAATGCTAAACTCCCATCATTGCCACGGCACAAAACTTTCTTTTTGTTAAAAAAAATAATATTAGTTTGTATTTTGCACGAACAGCAGAACTTCAAACGTTGAAAAAATTGTGTATGTTTAAAAATAGTTTTGACGTTCTTTTTAACACTTTTTTAGATTATATTGACACTATCATCGCGTTGAATATACCAAAATTCCAAATGACGTTTATGTTTGAACATTGTTTGGTGTTATATCAACCAACTGTTATTGTTAATTGTGGTTCTTGTTGTTTTAAGATTTGTTTTCATGTTGTATTAACACTAAAATTGGGACGTCATTTTTCTAAAATTTTTTTTTTTTTTGGTTTATATTTACACTATCATCATGTTAAATAAACCAAATTCCAAATGACATTTAGGAATAAAATTTTATATTTGAATCATAATGTTCATGTTGTATCATGTTGTATCAACAATAAAATTTGGTTGAATTTACCAAATTTTCAGATGACAGTTACAAAGCCAAAATCATGTTTCACACATCGTGTAATTTGAAAAAATTGTTGCTGTTTTATGTGTAAAGATCGATCGTGTTAATTTTACATGAATCGTGTTGATGATTTTTTTTCTGAGTGTATATCAAGTTGAACATGTACTTGCATGCAAATTGTAATGCATAACGCAAAAGCAAGTCGCCTGCCTTTTTATGCTTTATAAGTGCATATTTAATAGTTGTTGTTTATTTGCTTAATGGCAATGTGTAAAAATTTTAATTTTTAATTGTTTATTTTGTTTTTATTTGCTTTTCTTTCTCTAATTTTAATTGACAAGAGAGAGCGCACAACGAGCTGTCAAATAAAGTAGTCACGCAAAAAGTCATTAGCGAACAAAAAGTGCCATGTGAATTTGAAAAAAAAAAAAATTAATAAATATCATAAAAATGATATGTATGTATGTATGTGGGCGAAAAAATTAAAAAAGGTACAAGGTTATTTCCTTATTTTGAAATTGAAATATAGCTTTCTCGAAATTTTATCAGATCAAAAATGTCACGGTGATACTTAACCATTATGCCTCATTTTATTTTTTTTAAGAGAAATTAGAAAAATGTACAGTAGCACGCATTTTTCTTTAATAATGCCGTAAGCTGGAGTTATAGGTACTTAACGTAGCATGAACAAACTCACTCAAAATTTCTGTTCAATGGGATTTGAGTACATTTGATTATGCACACTTAGCGTAACATAGAAGTCACATCAATTTAGATTTTTACGGAGCGCGCATAAAGCGGCCCGTTTCTCAACTTGTTCCTATGCTATGTTAAGTATTTATAACCCCAGCTGTACTCTTTCTATGTCTGAAATTATTAGAATGTTTATGATTATTTCCTAAGTAAGTAAAATTGTCGTCCAGTATTCTTATTTATTTTAGAGAAAATTACCCTAAATTTCCTTCAGAAGGTTTTCAATAAGCGATACGTGACCTTTTAAAGGGGTAATAATGCAATTTCAGAATACTTTATTGCTTACGCGTAAAACTCTAAATGATTTTCCTTTGTTTTAACTAAACTGCTGATAAACAAGATTAAACATTTCTTGACAAAAAAAAATGTCGTTTCAACGTCACTAAAATGGCTCATTAGCCCTGTTTATCAGCAGCCATTAACTTAACACGTAAGAACATTGCGCAATAAGAAAGTAAACAACAACAATTTAAAAATAAAATGCATCACTTTCTCGCTTGTGAGTTATTTATGACGATGAAACTGTAAGCTCACAAGGTGATTACGAGCTTAAATAAAACAACAAAAAAAACCGCTCATCATGCTTAATTACAAGTCATTTAAATCTAAATAACTGTATCACACAAAAGCAAGCAATTAAGGATGATGATCAACAAACTTTTTGTATCAAAAACGAGAGGCAAACTAAAATACGTCTGCATTTATCAATTAATCGTGTTGGATTATATGATCGATCAGCTATTTACACAACCAAAGTGCAATGAATTATTAATTTTTTTTTGTTTTCTTTATTAACTTTAATTTTCTTTTGTTATTGAAATTTTGTTTGTTTTAATGGCAGTACGGAGGTGTAAGCACATGTGTTTTATATCAAAAATTAAATACATATACATATTCATACATACATATGTAGGTATTTATGTATGCATGTATTCTACATGGTTATACATATGTACATACATATTTGTATGCATTTTTCATATTGCTTATGAAAACAAGATCAGCAGTTTCGATTTAAATTCATATGTAAATATTTTGTAGAGAAAAAATGGTGTACCTACATACATATGGAGCTATTTTTAGTTTTATTATTTCCAGTGTCGTAAATTAAAAACAAAATGATAAGATAAAAGACAGGATTTTCTGTATTGAGGTCAGTTGAAACAGATGATTAAGTGTTTATACATATAACTTTTAATTATTTAATAATTTTTTCCAATGAGTATTAACTCTGGGCCACACACTCTCATGGAATGCTATAATGTTTTAAAACAGTGTGAGTTGTACGTATGTACATAAATACTAACATTTGCCATTTTTTACTTGTTTTACATTTAAGCGATTGTTTTTGTTTTTGGCTTTTATTTATCACTTGAATTTCCTTTGATTTATTAGCGCATTTTTAATAGTGTATAAATTACGTATGTATATGCCATGTATGCTGGGCTTTCTTCGCTTTTATAGTTTTTTTTTTTTAAACAAACGGGCGTGTGTGTGTGGCTACACTGCACTACATCAACCACATATTTTTCATATGCACGACCACCAAGTAGTCAAAGTGATATATTCAGTGGCTTATACACTCGTCAGTTTCTCTATAAACAAACCATAAGGCAAAGCAGCGCAGTTCGCTAATAAAGTTACGTACATACGTTAATTTTCCAAAATAATGTTAACAAGTGAAAATGTTTTTTCGTTTGTTAAAATTTAAAATAATACAAACAAAGCTGTAAAAATATGCAATCATGCCTAGATATGTGCGATTAATCTGTAAATTAATTGGCTAATTAATCGAAATTTGATTAACTAATTAATCATATTAATTCATATTGATTAATCAAACAAATTAATTCAACGATTAATTATGATCTGATTAAACAAAATGCAATTAATTTTATTAATCAGAAAACTAATTATTCATAAGCTGATTAATCAGAAATCTGCTTTTGCAAATATGTAATTATTCTGATTTTTTTTTTTTAAGTAAAAACGCTTTTATGCACTTGCTCGTTTGTTTGTAT
Source organism: Urophora cardui (assembly GCA_960531455.1). NCBI lineage: Eukaryota > Metazoa > Arthropoda > Insecta > Diptera > Tephritidae > Urophora > Urophora cardui. Next base: position 31,435,178 of record OY482672.1, on the reverse strand, counting down.
CCAAAATACAAAAAGTCACTCAGTTTTGAGTAAACAGAAGTGACCCGGGTTATGATTAATCTGAATGTGATTAATCAGAGATATATGACTAATCACATGCTGATTAATTAGATAATTAATTAGTCGATTAATCACGCAGCCCTAATCATTTTTTAAAATCAATGATTTTTATACCATTTTTATTTCAATACAAATTTATTAGAATTTTTTATTTAAAAACAGAAACCCATAATAATCATTATTCGTTATATATTCAGTGAAAAAAATCAAATACTTGCAAACATCGTAGAAGAGTATTAAGTTTGTGTGTGTGTATGTCTGAAAGAGCACTATTCGAATTCAATATGATCGAAAATTTTTAAGCGATATCCATAAAAATCAAAAATAATCATTATTGTTTCGAGTTTTATTTTTTTGATCGAAAATAACACTTATTCCTTGAGTGATATATTTATCGCTCAGAAATAAAAATTATTCTTTGAGTTTTTTTTTGCTTAGGTCGAAAAACGCAAATCGTCTCTGAAGTGCTCATAATGATTACGGTCCCTGTTTAAAAAACTAACATTAATTAAAATAATTTACGATAAAAGTTGATTGTAATATAATTTTTATAAATCATTGCAATTGCAATTTTCACAATCAAAATGATTTACAATGAAAGTTGATTGGCAATAAATTTTATTTTAATTAGCGCATTTTAATTTTTACAATCAAAACATTTACAGCCAATATGATTTACAATCTATGCTGATTGTAATAATATGCACCTAATCAAATTGCAACTTTTGATAGCTCTGAAAAATTTATCTGAGGAAATTTTCATATTAATAGCTTTCTGGTTCTCTCTGAATTAATTGCCATAAATAGTAACAGTATAGTATATTTAGTATGTAAACTTTATTGACTAACTGTAGATACATATGTACATACATGTCTATATGCTCGCAAAAAAGGAGAAAAGTGTGTTTGGAGATTTAAGCAGTTAGTTAGCCAAAAAAGCCTATCAGTCGATTTAATCTGCCTGCCGTATGTTTTTTGTTTTTGGCTTGTCTTGAGCGCTTCTCTTTCCGCTTCTGCTGCTTGGCTACAGGTGAAATAGAAAGTGTGCATGGGAGCTCATTATTGTTTGTCGGTCATTATTCATTTGTTTATTTATTATTTATTATTTCTTATTATTATTTTATTTTTTTTTTTTTTTTTGTTTTTTTGATACGGGTAACATTTGAATAAATTTTAAGCATGTGAATTTGTAAATTAATTCAACTTCATGCCGCATAACTTTGAATGAGCGAAAGCAAAGAAAAAGCGTAAACAATGCCAACAAATTAACTAAATATAATGCTGAAGATGGGGCTTTAATACTATTTATGTACTTATCGCGGTGCCCGTAACATTGGTTGCGCACAATGGTCATTGTTGCGAATCAAAAAGAAAGAAAATAGATAAGAAAAATAAAAAAGAAAAGCTAAAACGAAAAAATTACAAAAAACGCGTTCAGCTTTTATGAAAGTGTTAAAGGTTAACGCCTGCAACCCAATCATGCGCGGCCTTGTTTCGCTTCGCATTCATTAGCTCATTAATAGTTATTAATAGCTGAAAATTTTTTAAAATGTGTTTAAAAATAGTTTAACGTTAAATTCAACAACAAAAAAAAATGACTCGGAAATTATTCAAATTCACAAATTATTACGACTTGTTTGTAAGTTCATTGTAATTGCTTTTGTATAATAAAGTTTTGGCAGAAGCTAAACAATTAACGGTAAATAATTCAAAAAGCTTTAAATACTTCAATTATAACACTCTTAGTGTTATTTATCGAACAGGAAGTATAATGAATTGCAAAATAATTGAATATGAAAACGGAATTTTTATTTAAGATATTACCATTTTATTTTTTCAAAAAATGAAGTAGGGGAAATGTTTTAATCAGGGACCGTAACGATTATCATTTTTATAAAAAAAATCATTTCTAATCGTTATAATTTGATTTTTATTTTTTCGATGAAATTTGATCGATATTTTATGATTTTTATTTTTTCGATCAAAAATAATTGTTATTACTGGATTTAAATTTTTCCTATGAAACTTGATCGATATTTTATGACTTTTATTTTTTCGATCAAAAATAATTTTTATTATTGGATTTAAATTTTTCCGATTATAATAAACTCTAAAAACTTGTTTTTTCCAAATTTTGTTCTCAAATAGAACTGCGCCAATGTTGGCACAATCGTCAACTTCAAGCCATCAAATATAGGATTCACTAACGTTTGAAAAAGTTTACTATGATCGGAGAAAAAATGAAAAAATATTGATTAAAGTTGATCGGAAAAATTTAAATCCAATTATAACAATTATTTTTTATTTTTTAGAAACTAGAAAAAAACTTTTTAAGCTTGGATGTAACTACAGCTGTTTCACCTTAGATCCCTCTAAGACTCATCAGGTTACTTTTGCTTCTGCCAAGACTCGAACTTGCGCACCTTGCAGTACAATAACTACAGTTCTAACCGCTGAGCTATTGCCTGCCTTCGACATCTGATAGAAAATTTGTTGCTAGTTTCTTTCCTACTATAATTCGTTTCTAACTTATGCACATACATATGTACATATTTACATATTATTGTATGATTAAACATATAGAAACGAATTATAGTAGGAAAGAAACTAGCAACAAATTTTCTATCAGATGTCGAAGGCAGGCAATAGCTCAGCGGTTAGAACTGTAGTTATTGTACTGCAAGGTGCGCAAGTTCGAGTCTTGGCAGAAGCAAAAGTAACCTGATGAGTCTTAGAGGGATCTAAGGTGAAACAGCTGTAGTTACATCCATGCTTAAAAAGTTTTTTTCTAGTTTCTAAAAAATAAAAAATAAAAATATAACCTGGGCCTGTGCTCGTTAAATTAAATAAATATAACAATTATTTTTGATCGATCATAATCATATCATAAAATATCGATCAAGTTTCATCGGAAAAATTAAAATTCAATAATAAAAATTATTTTTGATCGAAAAAATAAATATCGTAAATAATGGTTATTTAAAAATTTAAAAAATAAAAATCTTTAGAATAAAGATGAGCTCATATTTGGATAGAATGTGCTAAAATCATTGTATCGGCATACTTGCATTTTATTGTTAACGAAGTTTTCATAATGATTTTTTCATCCGAAGAAATGGAAATAACGATTAAAATCGGTCCCTGGTTTTAATTACATATGTAAGAGGAAGTCGTTAAGCAATTTTTGGTTTTTCATTTGATTGTTGATGAGACCGATGATGTTAATGGGCAATTAAGGAAAATAAAATATTGGAAAGTGGTATTTATAAGGTCGCTAGAGGGTTAAAATGTTCTAGAAAATTTTTCGCCAAAAAATTTCATTAGGGGTCCCCTCGGAAAATGGTTCTATAAAATGAACTTAAAAGACCAAAGCGAAAAACAAATATTCTTTGGAATGTTGAACGTGTTTTATTTCGGGTTCTGCTGAAGCGATCGAAATACTTATTTTGCAAACCGTTAATGATTTTTGACTACTTTCTTTTTTGTTGTTTGCTTTTCCGACAGGGTAGGATTGTGATGTATTGTGGAACGAATTTCCGTCATCCCTTGTCAAGTTTGATTTGGTTATAAACCGATTTCGGCTATGTGCCATCTTCAGTATTTTTCACAATACATTTTTGACTACGTTTAACATGCAGACGTAAAAAGGGAACATTAGGGTGGTATAAACTAAGTACTGGGAGGTAGTGAACCCAATGACGCACATAGGGTTAATAATACTACATATTATAAGCCGTCCTTTCAAGCCAAAGACAGTGGTGTATTAAACTTCGATATCGGACTAGAAATACCGAAGATATGAAAATAACATATTTGGGCGACATCGAGCGGCGTCAAAAATAAAATAAAAAAATTTTCCGGAAAGGTTTTCCAAAAAGGCATCATATGAGGGGTTTGTACGGTGGACTTTTTTTAGGTCCCTATAAGGCGAGACGGCCTAATGTACATACATACTAAACATATTTAACCTTTAACATACGACGTGGTGGTAATTTTTACACCGACTTACAGTTTCTTTAAATATCTCTTTTAACTTACCATCCAGCAAGTTTACTCTCTTAGTATCTTCCCATCTCGTTATAGTTATTGACCCCTTTTGTTTTTATGGAGGAAGGTGTAACATTTGACGAGAAATTATGATGGTGGGGTAAAAATTACCCCACGTCTAGGGTAACGTTAGTTTTTCTTCGAATGAAATTTTTGGAAATTTACCACTTCTCACTTCTCTGCAGCATTTTGATGCGTTTGGAATCTACTCATGTCATCATAATTATCGATCAGTATAGTTTCTATGGTGGAAGATCTCCAATAACGGATAAATTATGATATCGGGGTAAAAATTACCACACCTCGACGTTAACGTAACTTTTTCTTCAAAAATAATTTATTTCCATTTAAAACTTCTCTCACTGGCAATTTGAATAACATGGGCTATTAATCTTACCACTTCTTCAAATGATTATTGGAAGAAAAATTAAAAAATTCGTTTCGTGATTCATTTTATACGCTCACGTTATTATGAAAAAAACTTCAAAAAGACTGGCCAGCATTTTCTACAAAAAAATTTTTTTAAATAAAATTCGTATTATATATTTAAAAATATATATTTTTTTATGAAAAACCGTCTCTAAAGTTTAAAGAAAGTTTTTGTTTTACCTTTTATCTATAAGGTTCTCATGTGATGTTTTCGCTATTTTGAAAGAACAAGACCTTGTGAATTATAGTAAAAACTTTGTTGATTTAAAAAATTTAATTAACTTTTTTTATTAATTTCATTTGAAAAAGGACTGGCCTCTTTCCAATGCAAAAATTATTATAAAAAAATTTATTTTTTATTGAGAGTTTTAAGTAAAATGCGTAGAAAAAAATTTACCACCACGTCGTAAACTATGTCACAAAATTTCACCTCGTCACTTAAAGGTTAAGGTTGAATTGTATTAGTTAAAATATGATTGGAAATATTACGTTACGCAGACCTATCGAGTGTTCCTTACTCGCAGGATATTTTCACTAACTAAGTGCCATTATGTATAACAGCATAAACACGAATTCACGATTTTAAATACATATCAAATATCCCACCATTTGGGGCAAAAGGTTTTTCCAAATTTTGCTTCTCTTCAATTTGTTGCACAATTCACTTATTTACTTCCATTTCAACCCATTAAGTATTATATGCAATTGAAAATTTTTCTTTAAACGTACATTTATTGAATCGTGCAGCACATTATATTGTTGTTGATGTCAGCTGCAGCTTACAATGTCATGCAATGCAATCAGATGTCACTTCAAAAAATTCAAGGCTGAAAAAATTGTTCAAAGTTGCGTTAAAGTTATTGTGACTATGCAAGTACTACAACATGTACATACATATGTAGGCTGGTTGGCTCTTCTCTCTTATCCAACGCACACCCTTTGTTTGCATATCGAATGACTGTCATAGCAACAAGTTCAATGACATCTTCACATGCATCTTTTTCTGTCGCTTGTTGTCGTTTTGTCAATGAACCGTTATTGCTTTTGCTATCGCTATAACGCAACAATGGAATCATAATGCGACGATGTTGCCGATCTGACGTTGGTCTTATTGTAAAAGTTCGATGATGCTTCATAATGTTTGAGTCTTTTTTTTAATAAAACAATAATATCTTTTTAGCTAGATATCCTTACGATTGTTATGAAGTTTCGTATGCTGACACTGCTTTACATTCTGCAATTGTTTTCGAAGACATTAACACAGAAGGGTAATATGTACGAAGTTCAGTTGAGTTAAATGAATGTGTTTAAATTGAGTCAAGAAGTAGAGTGTTCATCAGATAAAATCGTTTATTGTGCTTTTTATGAAGCAACCAATAAATCTTTCGAAGGTCCATATGTTTTCTTTTCACAAAAACCCTTCTGTCTTGGCAGAAATAGTTTGAAATCGGCATAAAGCTATACGTATGTAGATCCATCAACTTTGTATAATAAAAAACGTTAAACAACGCGCCGATATAAATTCGTATCATAATATTATTGTAAATGAGTATCATTTATTGTGTAATAAATGTTTTCCAATTTACATACATACATACATATTTGCTATTTTAAGTAGTTCGTAAAAGAATAAACATAATTTCGGCGTTTCAAATGAATTATTACAAAATCAAATAATTCCCATCGCACTCCGGCTGGCCGTTGCCCTTTTCCGATTTATTTTCTCCCCTTTTTCTTTTCTTTTTTTTTTGGTAATCTACTTACTTTGCTCAGATTTCAAAACATTTGCTGGCGCGCCTATTTTTTGTGTTTGTTTGGGCTTTTCCACAAAAAGCTTGTGGGCCGCAAATCAAAACTATGCCAAACAAAATATCACGTAACAGATATATACGCTGAATTGAAATTCATACGCATCAGCCATTTGCCGACTGTCTGTCAAAGCAGTAGAAAACGCGGTGTTTGGGTCTTGTGGAAAGACTCTGATAACTACATTGTTGAGGGTTGAGGGTTGTTTTCCTTTACCTCGACGCACACACTCACCTTTGTTTATTTTTCTTTATTTATTGTCTTTTTAGTTCAATAAATTTACTCACTGTTCCTTTTTATTTTAACAATTCGTGTCTTTTATTTTAATATATTAAGTACAATTTTATTTCCTTTGGTTCACTTTAATTTCTTATTTTAGAATGCCGCGCCGACCAAACAACCGAACTCGCCAAAATCAAAATCAAAAAGTCAAAATCATTTGCCAGCCGGCTTCTATCATGACAGCGAGCCGAGCTGTCAAAAACCACCATTACTCGTTTCCATTCTGTCCCTACACCTGTTGTCCATTCACAATGGGCAACAAGTGCAGTGACAGAATGGAACAGGTAGGTTCAGTGGATGTTGCTAACAATTTTTATGCAGGTGGGATCTGCTACACCATCCCTCTTATTGAAAAAAAAGATTGAAGTTGGAAAGTGGTCAATATTGCCGGCTTCAATCTTTTTGGGATATTGTGTGATTGAATTGATGTGTTTGAACGAATAATGGTTAGGGTGACCATCCCTTCCCACATTGCGTTCAAACAGAGCAATTCAATTGGACATTGTAAAAACTATTATATTCGAAGGAAAATTTATATGTATGTGTTGAAATATAAGTGAATTCGGATAAATTGGATAATTATATGAATTAATTTACCGATGGTAATTTGGCGTTTGGACGTTGCGGCTATACTTACTTTTAGCCTATTTACTTATTTAATTAAAAATATATTCTTATTTTACTTATTCTAAGCTTATGCTTATATTTGTTTATGCATATTATAAAATTACAAATTTGAAATGAGAATATATGTATACATATAAATATTAAAATTTATAATTTTGTTGCATGTTTCTAATTAATGTTTGTATAAATTCTTTTGTACATTTTTCTTTAGCTTATAATTTGTGTTTTTCTTTTCTTAAAAATACCATTTTTAAATTCTTAATGTAATTAGTTATGACAATCGGTTATCTAGTACTTTTTTTCTTGTGAAACTTATTTTATTTTTTTTTGTAAATATAACTAGCTCAAAATATATGTATGTTTAAATTTCAGTTTACTTTGCGTACACGGTTTTTATGAACCGTTTTTAATTTATTTTTTGTCTTGTCAAATACAGTGACGTTCACGCCGTCTACTGCTTTTACTACGTGAGGACCTTCATATATGTTTTCATGTTTGAGTCTTGGCTCTTTTTGAATTAATACATGGTCACTCTCTTTAATTTGTAATGGCCGGGAATTTTTATCATAATGCTCTTTATTAGCAAGTTTATGTTTTTGAACGAGTTCTTTAACTAGTGCATGCGATTTTTGCATGCGAAATTTTGCTTCTTTGGCATAATTATCCGTATTATAAATAGGATCTATTTCTGTTTTATTTACTTCATTTGGCAAAATTGCTTTTTTTCCGAAGACAAGCTCAAATGGAGTAAATTTGTTTTCAAAAACGGTGTTGGGTGTTGTATTATACCAAAAGGTAAAATACTTCAAATAAGTGTCCCAGTCAGAAAAAGTTTCGTTTATGTATGCTCGGATGTATTCGTTGAATACCCTATGGTTTCTTTCTATTGTACCAACTGTTTCGTGGTGGTGCGCTGTTGAAAAATTATGGTCTATATTTAAAATACGTGTTAACTCTGAAAAAATTTCATTTTTATATTCTGTACCTAAATCGGTTCTAATGGTTTTCATTGTGCCATATACTAAAATAAAACTTTCAAAGATTGCTGAGGCTACTGTTTTAGCACTTTTGTCTGGTATGGCTACTGTAATTAAGTATTTTGTCAGATCGCATATTATAGTAACAGCGAACTTGTTACCAAATTTGGATTCTGGCAAAGGTCCTATTGTATCTATTATGACTTCTTCAAATGGTTTGCTGGGTGTTGGCGTTATAACGAGATTTTCTTTTGTTTTTGGCTTAACTTTGTTTAACAAACATTTTTGGCAATTTTTGACAAATTTTGACGTATCACGCGTCATGTTTTTCCAAAAATATTTTGTACGAAGTTTAGCATATAATTTCTTTGCTCCGCAGTGTCCTCCACTAATCGGATCATTATGGTAAATTTCTAGTAATTTTTGTTTCTTTTCATTATCGGTAACTGTTTCGACAGGATCGGTTAGCATGATTTCTAAAGTTTTTAAAATTTTATTGCCATGGACTTTAAATAACTGAATCGAAATGTGATTAAAAAATATATCATCTTTTGGCCATTCTAATATCTTAATATTACGCTTGTTGGCTTCTAATTCAAGCCGCGAAAACAACTCATCGAAATTTGTTTTTTCGTTAACAGGCGTAAAATCAAGTAATTCTATCTTTTTATGTTTAAGATGCGCGCATATTTCTAAATTCAAAATGGAATTATTTTTATCGTATTTAATGTATGTTTTTACTCTCGGTATCTTTTTTAAGTAATCGTAAGAAAATTTATCATAAACATGTAACTCTATATTTTTATGTTTATTAATTGGTATTGCCGGTTCTTGTTGTTGCTTCAACTGTTTGGTCTTTGATCGCGTTTGTACCGTAAGAATGCTTTTTGTTGCATCTTTTATTTCGTTCATAGTAATACGCGAAAGGGCGTCAGCTCCTACGTTCGATTTACCTTTAATGTACTCTATGGTGAAATTATACTCTGAAAGTTCTAATCTTATTCTTGCTAATTTAGATGCTGGATCTTTCATGTTGAAGAGGTATACTAACGGTCTATGATCTGATTTTACCGTGAAATGTGTACCGTACACATAAGGTCTAAACTGTTTTATTGCGAAATGTATGGCTAACAACTCTAACTCGATTACTGGTTTTTTCTGTTCTGCATTATTAAAAGATTTAGACGCATAACAAATTGGTAAATCATTATTATCGTGATTTTGACTTAATATAGCACCGCATCCGCTTTTAGACGCATCTACTGTAATTATAAATTCCTTTGTAAAGTCAGGATATTGCAAAAGTTGAGGAGACATTAGGGCGGATTTAAGTTTTTCAAAAGCTAATTCACAACTATCATCCCAAACAAAATTAACATTTTTACGACTTAGTCTATTTAGAGGTGCTGCTAGCGACGCAAAATTCTTTATAAAACGTCTGTAATAATTTGCAAATGCTACAAAACGCCTAACCGCGTCTTTGTCAGTCGGTTTCCTATACTTCTTTATTGCGTCTATTTTGGAGTCGTCTGGCAGCAAACCCTTAGACGTACATTTATGACCTAGAAATGTTACCTCAGAACGGAGAAAATTGCATTTATTGGGATTAAGTTTTAAATTAAATTTGCGACAAGTTTCAAAAACTTTTTCTAGATTTTTAAGATGGTGTGTCTCACTACAACCGATGACGATAACATCATCAACATACATGAATGCCTGATTTGGTGAAATGCCTGAAAAAGCTATTGACATCATACGGGAAAAAGAGTTTGGTGCTATGTTTAAGCCAAAAGGTAAAACCTTCCATCGAAATGCTCCGCGATCGGTACTGAAAGATGTTATGTCCCTAGATTCGGTGTGTAACGGAATCTGGTGAAAACCGGAAAAAAGATCGAGAGTTGAAAAATATTTCGCTCTTCCTAAATTATCCAAAATGTCGTCGACTCTTGCGAGCGGGAATTTATCAGCTATAAGTTTTTTATTGACTCCTCGAAAATCTACACACATACGATACGCTTTTTGACCATTTGTAGCTTTCTTTGGGACTAAGATCAATGGACTATTATAGTTGGAGTAGCTAGGTTCAATCAGATCGTTATCTAACAATTTATTTACTTGACGGTTTATTTCTTCACGCTGAGAATACGGTAGTCTATAGTTTTTGATATATACTGGGTTATTGTCGGTTACTCTTAATTTTTGCTCATAAAAATTGTTTAAAGTCATTTTATCGGTTTCAAGCGCAAAAATGTCGCTATATTTTATGCAAAGATCTAGCAAGTTATTTTGTGAATATTCGGGAATTTGGTTCTTTAAAATTGATGTTAATGTTTGTATTCTATTTTCGTCTTTATTGGTTTTATTTATTGAATAAACATTGTAATTTGAAATTTTTTCTGTATGCAAGCTATTTTTCTTTAAGTGAATTACCTTATCTGTCGTGTTTATCACTTTTACTACTGGGTTATCCGAATTAACAATACATTTCGTCGTAAACACACCCTTTGCAATTTCTTGCGAATCCACAAAAAGTGGCTGGGATGATTTTCCTAAATCAAAAATTCTAAAAATTTCACATCTTGGGGGTATGATACAACTGTTGCCTTCCGGCCCATGAATAATTGGTATCACAACTTTTTCATTGCCTACCCAAAAGGAAATAACGTTCGTTTCATAATTAATAACGCACTTGTTAAGTTTTAGAAAATCTTTGCCCAAAATGCCATCTGATGGAATGTTAAAGTCTTCATCTACTACATGTAAGGTGTGTGTTACGGAAAAATTTGAGAAATTTAAATTTGCATCAATTTTACCCAGAGTAGAAACAGTATTAGCGGTAACACCTGTAATATTAATAATGTCATTTGTATTTAAAGGAAAATTGCTATCAATGCTGGATATTTTTACTAAAGAAATGTCGGCTTGTGTATCTACTAAAAAGGTAAAGAATTTATTAGACTGGTTTATTTGTAATTCTATGAAATCTGAATAATTTAAATTTAAACAATAGATGCCTTTTATTTTAGAAAAACTGTTTAATTGCTTAGCTCGCTCTCCCTCAGTGTTCGCTCCTGAGGGGCATCGTAGTTTAAAGCGCGAACATTTGCATTGCTACCTCTATTGTTGTTGCTATTGTTGCTGTTACTGCTGTTGTTGTTACTATTACGGCTATTGTTATTGTTACGCGAATTTGCATTACCTCGATTGTCGCTATTTTGTCGAAAATTACTTTGTCTATTTTGGTTGTTGTTGTTATACCTGTTGCTATTATTGTTGTTCCTATTAAAATTGTTGTTATTGTTGAACCTATTAAAGTTATTGTTATTGTACCTATTGAAGTTGTTGTTGTATCTGTTGGGATTATTGTAGTAACTATTTCCATTATTTTGACGAAAATTATTTTGATTGGAAAACCTTGAACGAAAAGCTAAAACCTGTCTTTCTGTCGCCTGATTATTCTGTTCTACGATCATCTTTGCTACTACGTCTTTTGCATCAGTGAAGGAAGTCGATGCCAGAATTGCTTTCACTAAGTCAGAGCGCGTATTTAATCTGCAAACATTTACTGATTGCTCGACTGCCATTTCGTGCGCTTTGGCCTTGGACATGCCTTCAATTATTAGAGATCGTTCTAAAGCATCAGCTAGTTCTTCTACACGTTTGGCAAAATCTGTTAAGTTATTATTGGAAACTCTGAGTGAAGCTATTTTTCCTGCAACTACCTTTGAATTGTCCGGTTTAATACGAATTCTAAGAGCGTCTTTAATCTCCTGTATTGATGTCACATTAGTCGGAATTGCTTCCCGTGCTTTTCCTTCAAGTTTCGATTTGACAAAAGATATAAGAGTTGTCTCAAGGTTTGCTTCTGCTAGACCTTCTATTAAATCAATTTTGTCCAGGAAGGAATCTAACGCTAATGGATCGCCAGCGTAATTTTCTCTTATAATCGTGGCGCAATAACTAATAAAAGACTTCTTTTGTTCGACTGTAGCCATATCGGAAAAGTTATTAAATGGTTCTGCAAAATTCGATGAAATGTTCTGTAAATTGTTAGGTGAGCTAGTGGCTTTTAATAAATCGTCTGAAAATGCTATTGAATCTTTAAAATCGTCTTCAGATTCAGAATTCTCTATATTGAAATCTTCTATGAGCGCCAGAGGATCTGACGAAATTTCTAATTTGATGTCTAATTTTTCGAAACACTCTTTTACTTTCTCCTTGTTACGTGCGATTCTCGATAGTACTTCTGAAAGATTTTCAACATGACTTTTCTTAACGTGTATCACAATAGCATTAAAAGTATTTATTAAATCTTCTTTATATTCTTTAAGCTTTGACTCGTTTGTTGTTAATTTACGATTTTGCAATATGCGCTTAGTAACTTTTAAAAAATTCTCTTGATTTTGCTTAAAAACTTCGACAAAGCCTGTCATAACACGATAATGTTAAAAAAAGCACAAGTTGTAATTGACAAAAGCACCAGTCAAATCTTCAAAAGCACGTAACACGATAATTGTAAAAAAAATTGTAAGCCGTTTCTAGTTCACCACATCTATTGAGAATTCCTGAAAATGTTGACTATTTGTATGATTTGCCAAAATGTTGAAGTTGAATTAATATTTGCTGCTATTGTTGTTGAAATATTGAATGATTCGCCGAAAATGTTGAATTGTAATGAAAAATTTATGTATGTAAACTATATGATTAAGTCCAAGCCTTTAGAACTGTGAAAAATCCTGTAAATTTTAAAAAATCCTGAAAAATATGTTTGTTCCAATTTAATTTCAAAGAGCTAAATATGTTGTACTGGCCATGTAGTTATTTTATTAGAAATTGAAAAATCCTGTATTGTGACAAAGCTGTTTTATATATATATATATCACGGACGCACCGCTTTCATCAAAAAAAAGTAATTGTTTTACGTGACGGCCGCACCGTTGCACAAACAAAAAAAGTTATATTTTAACGTGACGGCCGCACCGTTGCACAAGCAAAAAAAATTATAGTTTAGATATTTACGGACGCACCGTTTTTATCCAAAAAAGTATTAGTATTTTAACGTGTCGGCCGCTCTGTTTCACAAGCAAAATGTTTTATAATTATTAAAAATGTATTAGATTTTCTCAAAGTTGCATGTATCCATATGCATATATACATACGACAAAAAAATTTTTGATCCACCCTAATGTGCCACTGTATGAGGTTACGTAGACATATATGTATGTATGTATGTATGTACACATACGGCAAACTGTATATGGTCACTATTAAGGTGGAGCTGAAAGTAATTTGATATATGCATATACATACACACGCTTTTGCAAAAAAATTATATTTCAAATGTTCAGATTATATATTGTATATGTATATTATTTATCGTATTATATATGTATGGTTATTTACAGCAAAATGATTTGGTTTTAATAAGTTCTATTGTCAATAATTTGGAAAGTTGCAAAAAGATTCGGGACTTTGTAAGTTGATTTTAACAAAAGTTATATTGATACTATTGAACGCTATGTATGAATTTATGTACATATGTGATAAGAAATCTTTAGATGATAAAAATATATATTGAAAAATGTTTTTTTTTTTTAAAAATGCTGTATTTTCAACCGATTTTGCTGTACATACCTATGTATATACATACTTAATTATTATATATGGAAAATTCATGATTTAATAGAAGAGTAATTTTTAAGAAAATTTATGTAAATTCGTAAATAAGTATGTTGCTGTGATATGAACAATATTTCCAACGAAAAATTTTACGCTAACAAAGTAATTATACCTATACATACATATGTATACACATAACTTCTTACTGTTTCGCTGCTTGCTGCCGTCGCCGATGTTCTGCCAATTGCACCGTCCTCTGTCGTCACCAAAAAGTTCCGCTTCGTGCTGCTATGCTTTGCTTTGGCGTCGCTAACAAAAATCCGTTGCTTTTTGTGCTATCCTCGCTGATGGCGGCTTTACCAACCGAATATATATGTATGTATGTACCGCTTTGTGCCAACTGTATAACCCAAGGTGACTTTGTATGTTTCTTCGGCAATGGTGTTTTTAGAGCCGTTAATTTTTATGGCGTGTATTGGAACAGCTAATGATTTTCGGCGTGCCTGTACAACTAACCCAAGGTGACTTTGTATGTTTCTTCGGCAATGGTGTTTTTAGAGCCGTTAATTTTTATGGCGTATATTGGAACAGCTAATGATTTTCGGCGTGCCTGTACAACTATCGCATACGTATATATGTACATATGTATGTATGGCCAATTTTCAACTTATGAAACGTGTTGATGTTCGTTTTGCACGTAGTGCTTATATGATTGGGAAATATCGCTTTTTCGCATACTTGAACGCAAAAGAAAAAAATTTTTTTTCGAGTTTTTTTTCGATTTTATACTTTTTTGGATTTTTCGTTTTATATTTTTTTTGTGTGGGGTTTTTGTATTTTGAAATTTTTTTGTTGCTTTTTCGATTTTTTAATTTTTTTGTAGATTTTTTTTTAATTATTTATATTTTTTTTTGTAAATTTTTTGGTTTTTATATTTTTTTTGGATTTTTGGTTTTTATATTTTTATGATGATTTTTCCATTTTGATGGATTTTATATGTACTTTTCATTTCGTACGAATTTTTGGATTTTGGTGTTGCGGGTTTCTTATACGCTCCCGGGAGGCTTCCTCCTCCTAGCGGCCATTCCGCCAGATTTGTGGCCACGCGCCACGGTCGCCATGTTGAGGGTTGAGGGTTGTTTTCCTTTACCTCGACGCACACACTCACCTTTGTTTATTTTTCTTTATTTATTGTCTTTTTAGTTCAATAAATTTACTCACTGTTCCTTTTTATTTTAACAATTCGTGTCTTTTATTTTAATATATTAAGTACAATTTTATTTCCTTTGGTTCACTTTAATTTCTTATTTTAGAATGCCGCGCCGACCAAACAACCGAACTCGCCAAAATCAAAATCAAAAAGTCAAAATCATTTGCCAGCCGGCTTCTATCATGACAGCGAGCCGAGCTGTCAAAAACCACCATTACTCGTTTCCATTCTGTCCCTACACCTGTTGTCCATTCACAATGGGCAACAAGTGCAGTGACAGAATGGAACAGGTAGGTTCAGTGGATGTTGCTAACAATTTTTATGCAGGTGGGATCTGCTACAACATATAAGAGTGATAAAAGAGCATCGAAGGCCTATGTCGGGCGGGTAACCATCGCACACAAAATCAGTATACCTAAACACAATGGGCCGTAAATGATCCGTTCCAAATGGGGAAGAGGAATGTTATTCGAGATATTGCTTTGATAAGGCCACAGTGGAATATCTTATAGATATTTTAGAGCCTGTCAATAATAGAAAACTTTCAATCTCACCCGGATTGCAAGTTCTGACTACATTCCGATTTTTAGGTCGAAATGCTCATCAAGTGGCAGTCAATGCTTTCCCGCAGACAAGCTTTTTCTCCTGTGCTCCAATTTGATTCAGGAGCTCCTTTTGTTCCCTAAAATCACAAGCTTATTTTGATTTATGTATATATATTAAGTGCGAAGTTTTATCCCAATATTTAACTCACTGCTCCAAATTTTAAATATACGATTAAATACGAGATAGATACGTTTACTTTCTTTTTTTTTCAATTTAGAAGTGGTCACAGGGTGAACTTTTAAAATACTCGAAATTTCTTAAAATTACAGAGCGATTCTTATTATTTTATATGGGTAATCCTGTCCCGGTTCATTTTAGCAAAAACGTTGTTCTAACTGGTCTATGGCACACCATTCTTTTAAACGTCGTTCTAAATTTAATACCGATGTTAGTGAACGACTATGATTAACCGTAGACCTACGGGAAAAAAACTTCAGAATTCTACTTTTCGGGTCGTTTTCGACCCTAATATATTTTACATTAATTTATGGATATAAATTCTCATTAATTTAAATATTTAAATGATAATAGCTTAATTTGAAATATTTTATAATGATTTATAAGGCATTTTCCGCATATATTTGTGCTGTGACTGGGTTTACAAGCATATTTTGCAAATGATCCTATATGGCGATTTTATCATAATTTTTGCAACAGCTTATTTTTCTGCCAAACAATACTGCTACCGTATCCCTTTTTTGGGTGGGTCCAGCTGCTACAGCTTTGAACTTCTCGCTTGGGAGTCTCCATTAATCATTTCCAAATTGTCAAAGCTTCTTGTGGTGGTTTCCCCAGTACCATCGAAAACGACCCGAGGCGTAGGATTATGGAGTATTTTTTTCAGGCCAAAACCATAATGTTTAGCGTTACGATTTTTATTTTATTTCTTTCATTTCAAATAATAATTAAAAGTCAAAAGCTTTAAGACTTCTAATTTCACTACTTACTTAGTTATACCCACTTAAAGGAGCATTTCGGGTCGTTTTCGACGCGAACGTAGGTCTACGGCTAGGGCCCAATGAATTTTTATTGTGCGAAATATCTGAAGTGGGTATAAAATCTATTTATATCCGTTCGTATTTTGACTTTATTTTACTTATTTTATATTAAGTAATATTTGTTTTGATATTTTGATTTTTTGGGAGCAGCTCCGAATAATCGTGCAATGTTTTCTTTTTGTCAAAGCAGCCGTGGCGACCAATGTTGTTGCTATTGTTGCTGTTGTTGCTGTTGTTGCTGCTGCCACACTGCCTTCAGTGCTTTTGTTATTATTATTCTCGTCGGCGTGGATGTTAATGGTGACAGCTTTTTATGTAGATGGCGCCGTTTTCGCATAGCGGCACGTCCAACAACTTATTGCATGCTGCAACAACTACAACGACAAAAACAACAACAAACCTAACAGCAACAAAATGTTACAAATAGGCTAACTTGGAAAATAGAAGAAAAAAATAATACTTAATAAAACTCACTGCTGAAAGCTGCCAAATAATAAAAAAATAAAAAAGCAAAAAAAGGTAAAAATTAAAAAAAAAAAAAAAGAAACTGCCATACGCAACGTCGCCACAATGACACATTTCAAATGCCAGAGAATGGGTGCAGCTTTGAATATACATATGGCAGCTTATACATACGTATGTAGTATATATGTATGTATGTATGTACCCTACAAAAAAGTTTTGCTTATTGTCAGGTCTAAAAAAAGAGTAGCTGGCAGCGCTGCTTCTGTTATGCACTCACTCTGTCTGCTCCTAACTTTCCACTACTTATCTAGGCCTTATTTCGCATGGCGGATAAGCCTTTGGAATAAGGTGTGCTCTCAGAGAGAGAGTACTGCTTATAGTCTGATGACATCAACACAGGAAAATCAGCCTTATTTTAAGCCTCACGCCATACAAATTTGCTACCCTCATAATTTTCAAGTCTTATTTCGTAAGCCTTCAAATCTGCTGTTTTAAATCTTAAATAAGGCTTATATTTTTTGGTGGGATTGTATGCACTTACATACATACATATTCATGCATGCATATTCAGTATGTAGTACGAACTGCAGCAGTAAAATAAAATCATTGACAATAAACTACAAACGATTACAAATCGCGACAATAAAACCGTGGTCAGGACATGGCAATCTAAAACCAAAGTGTGACTAATAAAAACACTAAAAATGCAAATTAAAAAGCAAAAATTAGGAATATTCATAAAACACAAAACTAAATTAAAACACATAAAAAAGAATATTAAAACCATTATTAAATTAAAGCATAAAATATTAAAAAAAGGGCTCAATAGAAATTATATATGTACATACACACCGATGAGAACTTCGTCCAGAATTTTCTACCACTATCAGGTATTACCTTTGAGCTTTGAACGAAGGTTAAACTTTCGTAATAGGTATGTACCTTTGTATGTACTCTGAAAAAAATACCCGTAGTTAAACCAACAACTTTCTGCTGTTGAATCTCCGTGTTTGATTCAACAGCAAAAGTATTTGTTTTTACAGCAAAGTTTTTGATCCAACAATTTATTCAAAAACGGCCGTTGTTGTTTCAAAAACTTGCTTGCTTTTAAAAAATTTTTTGTGAGAAAATATTTTTTGTGAGAAAATCAACAAAAAAATAATGATGGAGAGAAGATGAAGAGAAAAATCCAAACAAAAGCTTATTTTTAGCAACAATTTTCTCCCCGTTGTTGATTTAAAGGCAAAAGTATTTGACCCAACAGTTTACGTTGTAAACAAAACTAATGAGAATAAATTTTTTTTAAATTTTGTTTTTACAATGATTCAAATAATTCAGAGATTCTTTTTTAGGAAATGGAAGTATAAATAGGTTACTATAATTCAATATAATGTTGAATGTTCCACTATGTGATGATTGGATAGAATTTTAGGTTGATGTCATGGTTCGAATCCGGAGGAGAATATAAAGATAAAGAAGAAAAATCAGAATAAGAAATAAAGATTGCAACCAATGAATGATAAGAAGGAGAGAAGAATAGGAGAACAAGCGGAGGCTACATATTTGCAGTTGGAACCCGGGCGGAGAGAAGACGAAGAGTAAAATGCAAACAAAAATTTATTTTTAGGTGAAATTTTTTTTCCAACATTCTCCGTTATTGACTTAAATCAACAACGCTCGCACCTTTTAAACAGCACCTTTTTAACAGCGAAAGTCTTTAGATTTACAACGTTTTTTTTCAGAGTAGGTACATATGTATGTTTTTATATAAAAAAAATATTATCTCTTAAATTAAATATGTATTTCGGTTGCAACTTCATAAGTCGTGCCAGGATTCCAGGAATACTGATTTTTCAAGGTGGTGTGGCATCACCCCCGATTCTATATCTGAACTCATAACGGTGAGAAAACAAATAGTTTATGAGATATTCATGTTTAAAGTTGCAAGAATTGTCAGATTTAACATCACTTTTTGTTTGCAAATCGATTGCTTGGTGCTTTCGTACTGTCACAAAAAAAAAAAAATGCCAAGTACCTAAACAGCAATCAGAAAATGTCAAAAAGTTACAAATATGCGCGTTCGCGTTCCTTATCAACAACTTTCCATGGCCATCCGGGTCCACATATCGGTGTATATCATGATTACTACTACTATATTTTGATACAAATATTGCTCAAAAATGTTTGGACCTATTCCGGTTCATGCCCGGGCCTCAATCTCGGGAACCGATTTAGCGTTAAATATATATGGAATATATGGAAACCCTGAGCAGCACCATTGATTTGATGCCAATATTGCGCAAACATATTTGGGGACATCCGGGTCCACGTTTCGGTCTCTATCTAGATAACCGACTGGAAAATTGGAATGTAATGAACTCTCTATTGAAGCTCTGATTGATACCTTTAATTTGATACCAATAATGCTCAAAAATATTTCGGGGTAATCTGGGTCCATATTTTGGCCTATATATCGGGAAGCGGATGAGATACCAGAATTAAATGTGGTCATAATTTCAATCTAATACCAGGTGATCATTGTGTCAAAATTTGAATGTGATCGGCCTGGAAGTTTCAGGGTCCATAGCGAACAAACAAACAAACAAACTTTCATCCTTATACATATAGATTTACATGTGGACATACGTACGTGTATGAGCAAATACCACGTCTTTCCCCTTTAACCCTTTGTCAGAAGCACTTTTCCTCTTTTATTACAATCATTAGGGGTATTCGCTAGAAGATAGCAAGATAGCACGGATTGCAAATATCCTAGACCAAAATATGCTACACATCGAGAGCACCCCATTGCACAGTCGTAGGAAATTTTAAGAAGCAGCTTTTCTTTTTAGCCAAAGGGACGCGTTCATCACTCACTTTTTAATAAATAAATCATTTTATTTTAGTAAATTTAATAAATATACATAAAAAATAACATTTTAAGCAAAATTCGAATGATCAAATTGAAATTGAAATTAGCAATTGGCAAATGTCAGCTGACGCAGGGTCGCAATTAATTTCCTACACTTCATAGCAAATAAATATACATAGGTTTTGGTGTAGCATATTTTTGAGGTCTAGCATATTTTTGTGCGCCTGTATTTTGTTGTTGTGCGTTGTAAAACTTTGCAATCCGTGCAATCCGTGCTACGTGCTAGGGTTATGCTATGGATAGCGAATACCCCTATTATATTCTCAGCGCTGACCATGCCATCACCGCCGTCATCATCGTCGTTGTCGCACCACACCACACCATCGCCATCATCGTACTCATCGCCCGCAGTTCTCAGAGTGTCAGAATTTTTATGAATGAATGAGCTTGTAATTGGATACGCAACGCAAACAAATGATTTATAAATAAATAATGTATGCAATAAAAGCAACAGCAACAAAAGCAACAACATTAACAGAACAAATCTCTATGTATATTTGTTTACATACGCACAAACACCTATTTAAGTTCTCACATCTGCTGCAAACGTGTTTTGCTGCTATCTGCAAGTGAAAACCCTCTTGGAAAAGTATAACCTAATTGCATGGAAGAACTCTTTTCGTATATACAAAATTTTATATGAGCAGCCAGCTCGTTCTGATTTTACAAACCGATTACAAATCCAATTTCAACTGAAGACTTCGTCGTGGAACTCAGCTTTCACTGGCTTTTCTATTCCAACTATGTACATATTTTCTGCTGGGAATCGGGAGAACATTCGCCACTCTTCTATTTTGAATTTATACCCTGCCGTTGTAATCAAGAAGCATTTCTTCTATATGTGTATATGTACATTAGACCGTAACGCAAAAAAAGAAGTTGCCGCCGTTTTCTAGAACATTTTAACTACTAAAACTACTATTTTTCCAGACTTCCCAAAAAAAGGGTGCTGGAGGGTTCGTGGGGTGCTAGAGGGTTAAACTGTTCTAGAAAATTATTCGACATAAAGTTTTAGTCGGGGTCTCTTCAGAAAAGATCTTTGTAAAATAGACTTAAAAGGCCACAGGAAACAAAAAACATATATTCCTCGGAATATTGAATGTGTTTTATTTGGGATTCTACTGAAACGGTCGAAATTCTTCTTTTGCAAAAGATTAGCGATTTTTTACGACGTCGAACTACATAAGTACAGGGTGGAAGTTGCCCCAATGGCGCACATAGCGTTAATAAGATTATATATGCACTCTAAACACATTGGTGTATTAAACTTAGAGATC
Organism: Urophora cardui; assembly: GCA_960531455.1. Lineage (NCBI taxonomy): Eukaryota > Metazoa > Arthropoda > Insecta > Diptera > Tephritidae > Urophora > Urophora cardui. The sequence continues at coordinate 31,413,843 of OY482672.1, read as the reverse complement.
GGACTATAAATACCGAGGATATGAAAAAATGTATTTGGGCGGCGTCCATAAAAAATAAAAAAAAAATTTCCGGAAATGTTTTATAAAAAGATATCATATGTAGGGTGAAGGGAAGGGGAGAGGGAGCATACGGCGAATTTATTTTTTTGCGATACGGTCTAATGTACATAAGTATGTACATCTGACTGCAGTTGCCTTGACTTATTTACATGCATTGTTGTTGTTATTGCATTTGTCGTTGGTTGCCCTGTCCACTTCCTCTGTGTGTCGCTTAAAAATCTGGTACATTCATCAGTAAAATTTATTTTCATTTATTTTAAACAGGAAATGATTTAAAATTCCTAAATAAAAAAAAGAATGTGCGTACAGAAAAAAGCGAAGCAAACAAAAGCTTTTTCTTCTTCGGGGCTTTAGGGCGATGGGCATAAAGGGCGCTCTGCAAATGAGTGTCGTGTGAATGGCTTTGGAGTTAAAAAAAAAACACACACACACATAATGCAAAGGAATTGAATTATCGAGTTTGTTATTAAATAATCATGTTATGTATGAGTTTTTCCATTTAATTTCCACAGTTAATAGCATGAGTGCTTTCCACCCACAATTTTATTGGTACATTGTAGGTACATGCTCCAGAATTTAGTGTTTCCATTTTTTGTGGCTTTTTAAACTACTAAGTTTGCTCTTTTTACCCACTATGAAGAGATTAAAATATGCTTACTCAAAAAAGGGAGCATATAGCTCGTTCGCTTCGTAACGCCGCTGAGGAAACTATTGTATACCTGCAAGCCCGAAAAAACACCTGGTACGATAAGGAATGCCACGATGCCTCGAGAAAATAGAAAGCCGCCTACAGGGCTACTTTGTGTACGGGCGCAAAGCGAAGCGTTATCGAACGACGGGGAGGGAAGAAAGGCGCCTTTTCGAATGAAGAAAATGGAGGCGTGATTGTGAGGAGTTTGAGAAGCTGGCGGGTAGGAATGATGCTTGAAAATTTTTTGCAAAAATCCGGCGGAAGACTGGAGGTTTCAAGACTGTGGCAAATTCCTGCCGGAATGATAACGGCGATCAGGTAACTTATGTCCAGAGCGTACCTAAGTTGTGGAGGGACAATTATTGCTACTTTGGACCAAGTAGGCAATTCAAAAGTACCTAAGGTCCTCCCTCAACGAACAAACGCACGTCGTTCCAGTCCTCATGTACGGCGCAGAAGCATGGACGATGCCAAAATCAGATGAGATGGTACTTGGACTATTCGGGAGAAAATTTCTTCGGAAGATTTATGGACCTTTGCGCTTTAGCGAGGGCGTGTATAGACGGAGATTTAACGATGAGCTGTACGAGCTTTACGCAGACATCGACATTGTTCAGCGAATAAAGATCCAGCGGCTGCATTGGTCAGGACATGCCGTGAGAATGGATGAAGTTGCTCCGGCGCAGAAAGTATTTCAATCGAAACCCGCTGAACGCAAAATAAAAGGAATGCCTCCACTGCGTTGGGAAGATCAGATGGACAGCGACGCTGCATCCCTTGGTATTTCTCATTAGCGCAATGTTGCACGAAACAGTGACGGCTGGCGCGCTTTATTGGACTCGGCCAAAATCGTCTAGACCGTTACGCATCAATTAAGAAGAAGACAAGTTTTTAGTTTGAGCGTAGTTTCTGTGACTTTCGGGTGTTTGCTAATTAAGCAACATTGACTGGTACTTAGCGCAATCACATCTGAGACGTTTCTATTTTATTATATTCTGTTTGAAACCAAATAAATACCAAATAAGTTCTCTACTTCTTGCTAATAAATCTCAAACCTGTCAATTATTTTCTAAAAAAAAAAAAACTATTTTTCCCAATAGAAAAAATTGCATGCAATCGCTTAACGCTTTATAAATATGTACATATAGTTTTCTCTGTCAAATCACGCACACCTTAAGCAGGTGTCAATGCCCCATTCATCGCTTTAATTGATCATGTTTTGGCTTACACTTGTGTCCTTTGTATGCATATACAGCTTGATGTAACCATTTATGCATTTATCCAATCAGCCGGTTTTTATTACGTCTTTCTGGCATGTATACATACATAATTGGTGAACAAAAAAAAAAAGAAAATTTAGCAAAAACTGGTGAAAACGCAGTACGAGTATTTTACAGAGGAAACTAAAGAGTCAAAGAGGAAAATTCATTGCACGACGAAATTTTTAAGCACGTGCCTGAATATCTATGCGGCAAACATACACACAGGTGCAACTATGTTTTGTTAATTAAGCGCACATTTTAATTTCTTAAAACGAAAACTAATGGAAAAAATTATGTAATTGTGCTTTTTTGCATTTGAACAAGAAATAAGTTTGGAAATTTTCAAACTGAAATTAATTTTAATTTATTTAGTTGAGTTAGCGAATCTAATGAATTAGTTTATCCAACATTTTCATGCAGAAAAGAAAGCACTGCTTGTTAGCTAAGTCATTCCCAAAAGTTCGCAAAAACAACAACTAAGGAAGCCAGTTTTTGCAAATCGTTGCAACAACAAAGCAACTTCAGGTTTTTTACATAAATTCTTGACAAATTTTCATTTCATCACTTTAATTCTGCGCCCTTGCAACATCGTATCAATTGACTGGAGGCATCTACTACTTATCAAAGCGCATTTACGCGGTCGATAATAAAATGTGGCAAATGGCATTCCTCTCATAGCCGGTTATACCATATATGTACATTAAGGTGGAGTGAAAATTTTTTTTATGGAAATTCAATTTGTTCCAAAGCCATAACGGCACCTTTCTTGCCCAGAAATAAACCTGTAAAATTGTATTGACCTACTCGCATGTTTAGAGGTGCCCCCAGCCCCACAAAGTTGAAAAAATAGCACGATCTGGTACAAATGTAAAATTTCGAAAATTATAAAATCAAAAAACGAAGTATGAGGATTGATAAACATGGCTAAGTTGAGTATTAAAGTGTATTTTTTTTTTGGAAAAGACAACAACAAAAGTTATTAAAGGTCAAAGTTTATATTATGTATTTTTTAAATTGCAATTACAGTAGAATCGCACAAAAGTTAACTCGCGAGAAAGTTAAACCTTCGGTTAAGTTAACCAAATTTGAGCGTCCACGTACGGCTCTAAAAAGTTAACTCTTGGTTAACTTTTCTGAGCTTATCGATTTTTTTTTTCAAATCCAACTGTTTATAGTGATGGGCGAGTCCGAGATGTTTAGACAATCGAGAGAATCGCCATCGTTGCAAAATCACAATCGAGTCAAAAGTTGACTCGCTCCTCGACAATCGAGATGTTTTTGCGATTGTTCCGAGTCGGCGAGTCGTAGGTTGTTTCGATGACATCTCGACTACACAAGCAAGATGTTTTTGCGATTGTTCCGAGTCGGCGGGCCGGCTATTGTTTTGATGATATGTTTTAGTTGATAAAATAAATCGAATGAGGTTTGTTGATAAAGAAAGTAGAATTTTAATGGAAGTGAGGCAAATACATAAATAAATTAACCAAATTGAAAAATATGCTATACATAGACGCTGCGTTATTGCAATCACAACTAAACAGTGTCGTGCATAATAATAACAATTAATTATTTAAACATTAATAAATTTTCTGAAGTGAGAAGCTTATGAAACAAATGAATTTTACGAGTAGCAACAACGGCAATAGATTTGTACCACTCTGTATGTTTTGTAAAGCAATTTTAATATTCAAGCGGCAACAACAAATATTATGTATTTTTTGCAGCGAGTCCGAGATGTTGTAGGGTTGAAAACGAGAGGAATCGTTGGCGAGTCCGAGATGTTTTAGCGATTGTTTCGACTGACGGCCATTTACGACTTGACTCGAATACGAATGAAAACCATCGAGAGCATTCGAGATGTTTCAACAATCGAGAGAATCGGACTCGCCCATCACTAACTGCTTATTTCTCAGCAAAAACAAGCTCATTCCCCTTGTTTCTATGTATTCCCGGAATTTGCGTGCATTCCCCGAATTTCTGTGTAAAAGATTATTGTCGGTTTCGCGAGGTACAAATGTACATACATACATATTTAGTCGTTTGAACTATTGAGTGGTGTAAACATAGTTTGTGTGTTAAAAATGGCAACAAAGCGGAATAAACCATTGCAAATTAGATTGAATTTACATCAAAAAGCTGATATGTATTTTAAGAAAACTTGATGAAGGTATTCACGGAAACCTTGCCATTAGATTATAGTGTATCTAAAGTGGCCATCTAAAAAATAAAGAAAAAACGATATGAAATTTTGGAGGCAGTGGCAAGCACACAGGAATTGGCAACCAAGAAAACTTTGCACAGGTCGGAATATCCCATTCTCGAGGCAAGGTCGTATAAATGGTTTTTGAACCAAAGGCAACGCAATTGTGCAATTAGTGGTCCAATTTTAAAATCAAGAGCTAAGCTTGAATCTGCCAAAATGTACCCTAGAAAAAATTTTTTATGCAAGTGATGGATGGCTAGCAAGTTTTATGTATGTAAATTAAATCTAATTTTCTGCTTTATAATTATTAAAACTGAGATATTCAAATAAATTTTATATGTTATATCCCAAAAATTATGTTTATTACTGTATTCTATCAAATTTAAAAAAGAAAGTTAATATTTCGGAAAAGTTAAATGCCACTGGGACCATTTGGTTAACTTGTGTGCGATTCCACTGTACTTTAAAACTACTGAACCGATTTCGAATATTGTTATACCATTCGATAGGTATTTTGATTCCCTTTAATTTGATATACATTTTATGTAGGTTCCATAACGCCCCCCCTGCGGGGGTCAACCCCCCTTTTACTCACCTTACTTTTCATATATAAAATGTATATCAAATTAAAGGGAATCAAAGTAACTATCGAACGGTATAGAAAGATTCGAAATCGGTTCAGTAGTTTTTAAGTAATTGCAATTTAAAAAATGCATAATATAAACTTTGACCTTTAATAACTTTAGTTGTTGTTGTTTCCAAAAAAAAAAAAAATTCACTTTAATACTCAGTTCAGTCACTTCGTTTTTTTATTTTATAATTTTGAAAATTTCATATTTGTACTAGGGCTTACGATTCGATCTCGAGCAGTGTCGAGAAATTCGAGGATCGAGAAATCGTAAGCTCTAATTTGTACCAGACCGTGCTTATTGCTTTCAACTTTGCAGGGCTGGGGGCAGTTCAAAACGTCGTCCTATCCCCATAACATTTTGTGGGGTTCATTAACTCGTATAAAGGCGACTTTTCATTGCTGATACGTTCAAAAAAAGAACAAAAAAAATCTCCATATGTTTTCACTCCACCTTAATATACATACATACATACCTACTAATGTATGTGAGATTGGCTATGTACATGCTACACATTGCTGTTGCTCAGTGATGCCAGATAATCTCAGCTAAAATTCCCACAGAAATTGGAAAAAAGTCCCTAATTTCCCACATTTTAAATAAAAAAATCCCACAAAATTCCCACCGAATTTATAGCATTTATTTCAGTAATATAAGAATATATAACAGGCAAATACAGTTTTTTAATAGCTAAAAGTATCAGTTGTACAAATTATTTGCATTGTGCAAGTGGATATTATTTTTGTTGATTTTATATTGAAAGGCTATTCTTACTTTACTTATCGCTAGCTTAGAGTGCAAACTGTGTAAGTCCATTTTTATGAAAAAGTGTTTTTAAGTGTAGAAAGCTAGAAAAATTAAATACGCACCACGCCAAACAAGTCTGTGATACTTGTCATATTTCTACTCGTTGTTATTCAGTGATACGCAAATTGTGTAAGTCCAAAAAGAGAAGAAAATTGTGTAAGTCCAAAATTTTTCTATGAACAGAAATTTTTTTTTCATTTTGAAATTTGTTTATTTTGTGTTTTTTGTCTCTCCTACAAAGTTTGAAAAATGGACTTACACAATTTGCACTCTAAGCTAGCGTTATACTATTTAACATATCACTAGAAAGTTTGTTTCGCTTTTTACATTTAACATCCGTTACAATTGAAAATATTCTTTCTGATTCAGCGTTTGAATGGGGTACGTGAGAACAATTTCAAGTAAATATGAAGTTGGAAGTTCCAAAACTTTTAGCTGTAATTCCCACGGAATTGTAAAAAAGTCGGGTTTTAAGAAATTTCTTGCAATTTTCAACACAAGTGTCTCAGCTTCTTCCCCTAGTCGGTGTATAAGTACATTTCTGCTTTGGAACAATGCGTTAAATTCATTAACAACGTACTTCAAAAATCTAAACTAAGCCTTGTTTCGTTCTTTCCAATTCTCCATAAATAGTTTCTGCTTTTTTACGCTTATCTTCAAATGAGGCCAGGCGAAAATAGCTTTAAAGTGGCTCCCGATTCTTCAAATTCTTTCGATTATTAACAATACAGTACGAATGTGCACAATGAAAAATAAATTATACTAGTAAACCTGGCCACGCGATGCTGTGGCTTTCAATTACACTGTGCGGCAATTTGAGGGTGGAAGATCACTTATTGCCACATTTGAGAATTTTTTGACATACCTTCATAGCTACTGGTTATTTTTATTTTCTGTGGACCTAGATTTTTTATACAAAGATTTTGACCAAGGAGCCCCATAGTGAAGTTTTGTGCCGAATATTTTTCTAGACTATGGTAACCTTAAAGCGACCTCCAAAAGGCCATTTGGCGCGCTCCTCCTTTTCTTTCTAGTTCTCTTTCTCTTCCCCTTTCCCCTTTATTTGCGCTTTCTTTTCCCTTTATCCATTTTATTTTTCATATGTCCTTCGATATATCCGTCCCTTTCATTTTCCTCTTCCCTTTCCTTTTATTACCTATATTCAGTGCTAGGCCTTGCATGACACTTCAAATTTAAAAATGAGATAAACTGTAGCGTAAAAATGGATTATTGAACGGTGGCAACCTTTTTGTAAATATTTTAATAAATTACTCATTTCCATGCCAAGTCCTTTCATATGACACCTCAAAAATCAAACAAACTATAGCGTAAAACTGAATTTTTGAACAGGTGGCAACCCTTTTTGAAATTTTTTTTATTAAATTACTTAATATCAGGTCAAGCCCTTTCATATGGTACCAAAAATTTTAAAATCAAACAAAACTATACAGTAAAATTAAATTTTCAAACATCTGGCACCCTTTTCAAAAAAATTAAACCTTCCTGCACATCTACAGGTCAAGCCCTTTCATCTGACACCACATTTTCGAAAATCGGTATAACGGTGTAAAAGTTATGGTGCTTACAAAAAATCGCTTAGCGTAATTAATGGGTGTTTCCGAAAATGGGTCAACCAAAGAGAAAAATTTAAAAATGCACCTAGGCCAAACTTTTTGATACCATTATATTGGTACGTATTTCCTTTATCACGCCACAAAATTTTATGGACATTGGAGCACTGCTACTTGCAAAAATTACGTCTTTCTGACTACCATATAAAATTTTTTTTAGCTAAGTATATATGACTTCCGAAATACATCCGCGAATTCGCAACAAAAGCGCTGGTAGAAAAATGGGCTTTACGAGTACTTAGCCCAAGGTCAGACCTGGGAATATCAACATAGATACATTTACAAAATACTTCAAATCTTGTATAAAGTGTATTCTAAAGTAGTGCTTTTTTCCAAGCGTTCGGACGCAAAATATACTTTGCAGTAAAAAAAAAACATACTTAAGTACCTTTGTGATATTTTTCAAATTTTTTTTGACAAAACACAGTTTTGGGTGCTCTTTCGGGCAGCGTTAATTTTTTTCCCAAAATCAAAAGGATTCCTGAGTGTAAGTATATTAAACATTGGAACGTCCGAACGTATACACTTTTTTTTTTAGATAATTTTTTTTGTTTTGTTCCTTATACAGCTATCTAGCAATGAATTCCGCTCAAAGAGCTATGAGGTGGAGGTTAAACCTCATGAAAGATGGTCAGAAATGGAAGGATTTCAAAAAAAAAGAAAGAGAGAGACAAAAGATTTTTAGGAAAAACATAAAAAAAACCCTTTGAAGGTAAGAATGCTCCAAGCAATTTGGAATAGATGTAGACAATAAAATATTTTTGGCCGCATATAACTTCACTCTTCCTATATGCGATGGCTTAAAGTAAAACAAATACCAGCCCTTCAAATATTACACAGTTTCTCATGCGAAAATGGACATCATATTACTGCCGGACGTACAGCGACATCTAAGCAACGCGATATTTAAAATACCTTTGTTTACTCTTATTAAATTTTGCTAGTACCTACATCAGTTTTTTTATATTAATCGCCACTATACATTATTAAGTACCGTTTTAGTGCTCAGAATGTGCAAGTGATGTAAATTTTGAATTAATGAGTTAATTGCAATAAAATATGTGCTCAACACTTGTTTTGTTATGAAAAAGTTTTGTTTTTCTTCATAGAAAAATTTGGAACGTCCGAACGGGAACGTCCGAACAAAATTAAAACCGATATTTCTACAACAAAAAACGTCTACAGAAATATAACTTTAATGTAGTGACAGTCCTTGTATATTCCTCTGTTAGTCGTATATATATAATTTTTTTGTAGCATCAACCAATTCGCAGAATTTTAACGAAATCAGATGTAACCTCAAATACGAGGTACTTTTGAGGAACGTCCGAACGGCAACTTTAAATCCGTCTACAGTGGTAATGTGTCATCTCTAGAAAAAAAGTTTGATAGCTTTGGATAGAGGAGTACAAAGGCTACATATGACAAAAAAAATATTCTGATCCAAAGCCTACTATAGGTTTTATACTGAAAATAATGTCGCAGCATGGAACGTCCGTAACGCTGGAAACACCCATAAATAAAGATGAGATAAACTCTAGCGTAAAAATGGATTTTTGAACAGGTGGCACCCTTTTTGTAAAAATTTTAATAAATTACTCATTTCCATGCCAAGCCCTTTCATATGACACATCAAATTTAAAAATCAAACAAACTACAACGTAAAACTGAATTTTTGAACAGGTGGCAACCCTTTTTTAAAATTTTGATTAAATTGCTCATTATTAGGTCAAGCCCTTTCATATGACACCTCAAATTTAAAAATCAAACAAACTGTAGCGTAAAACTGATTTTCGAACAGGTGGAAACCCTTTTTGTAAAATTTTTATTAAATTACTCAATATCAGGTCAAACCCTTTCATATGGTACCAAAAATTTTAAAATCAAACAAACTATAGAGTAAAATTAAATTTTGAAACATCTGGCAACCCTTTCCAAAAAATTTAACCTTACTGCACATCTATAGGCCAAGCCCTTTCATTTGACACCACACTTTCTAAAATCGGTATAACGGTGTAAAAGTTATGGTGTTTACAAAAAATCGCTTAGCGTAATATACATATATAAAGATAAGAGTGGCGATTATTACCACGCTTTTATTAGTTTCACCTGTATGTATGTATTTATGTAAACAAGTTACGTATACGCAGTGTAGTTCACTTTATGTTTACTTGTACGCATGTATGTAACCGACTCCTTTTTGCATTGCATAAGTTAACGCGAAGGCGTGTGTATTCATACACTGAATGGGGGTTTTTCAGTGTGAGATGTGCTTAATTTAAGTTATACTATAAATTATACATATGTGGTTATGTAAACAGTTCTGCAACCAAAAAATCTCTTTTTTTATATGGACGACAACTAAACAGGGACGTAAAGGTTATAAGAGAAATTGGGTAAAAGTCATATTTAACCATTATCATAAGAATAAAATTTTTTTGCTCCTTAATAACCATTATAAAAACCAAAAAACCGTTTTGGGCCTGAATAACCGTTATGGCAACCAGAAAAGTGTTTTGGGCTTGAATAACCGTTATGGCAACCAAAAAACTGTTTTGGGCCTGAATACAGTTTTTTGCTTGCCATAACGGTTATTCAAGCCCAAAACACTTTTTTGGTTGCCATAACGGTTATTCAGGCCCAAAACGGTTTTTTGGTTTTTATAATGGTTATTAAGGACCAAAAGAAGATAAAGGTTATTTTTGCGTAACCCTTTCACCACACAAAAAAAAAAATAACCGTTATTTTTGGTCCCTGCAACTAAATGTCCCTTTTTTCCCTCTTTAAAAATTTTGCAGTGAAATATCCCTCAAAAAGGGAAATTTCCCTCAATCTGGCACCACTGCTGTTGCTGCTGCTTCTTTTCATTTCTTTTATTTTGGTCGCGTTATTTTTTTATTTATTTATTTTGTTTTTCCATTCATTTTTCCTTCGCACATCTGAGATATCTGGTCGTCCGCGCGTCTTTTTGATTTTTGCCGCTAAAGCTGCAGTAGCTGCTGGCTGCCATTGACGATGTTGTCGTCACCGACAAAAAAAGTCACAGCAAAAAAAGAGGAAAAATTAGATTTATTTCTACACAATGTATTGTAACTGGAGGCACAACAGCAACTGCATTATAAGCAACAACAACAACGGCAAAATCAACAAATGGCGTTAAGATGCAACAGTAGGCTGGTCCCAAATTGCATGAAGAGAATAAAGTCTTCCCAAAATCTGCGGAACAATCCGCATTTCATGCAACTGTATCTACGACAGAAATCTACCGAAAATTTTGTCTTAACATATAAAAGTTTAGAGATCGCGTAAATGCATCCAATTTTCCTTTTGCTTTTACATCAGTGATGGTATATAATTTTTTGGAAAGTCCTTAATGAACAAGAAAGATGTTTTTTGATCATTAAAAAATGAAACATATTGTTTTAGGAATAATAGATAAAAACTAGCCTTGTTCCGCAATGATTTGTTGGGGTTTTAGTTTTTTTTGATCACCTTAATGCAACAGCAACCATTAATGGCGGCAGCAGAGTGCGAAACGGCAAAGTAAAGTCAGAGATCGAAAATAATTTTGAAAAATTTTCTATAGATCACAATTGATTGAAAACATTTCGCCAAATATAGACTTCAAATGCATGTTTAAATTAAGCAATTGCATTTGAATTATCGTAAAATTTCCAACCAAAATTTTTTAAATCTCGCGGTTATGCAACTGTTGAAATATGTTCGGAAACTCTTAAATCACATAAAAAAAAAAAAATATATTTCAATAATTTAGTAATTTTATTTCTTAAATCGCTTAAATACGTTCCCTGTAAAAAAACATGTTTCTTCAGTTTCTTCATTTTCTCTGCCGATCATCGGCATCACCATCAGCTGTTGCTACATTCGCTTGTTTGCTCGCAACTTTTTCTTTTCGCAAGTTTTTTTTTTCTCGGCTCGGCTTATGCGTCGAGTTAACGGACATGTTGTTTAACGTGCAACCAAACGTCATCGACATTGCCAACATTTTTGTCAACGGCAAATGTTAACGTTTTTGTACGTCTGTCTGTCTCTCTGTCAAAGCCAAAACGGTAATTGATTACCATTTTAAATTGTTTGTTGTAAAGCAAAAAAGAAATGTTGGTTAGTTGAAAAACAACTTTTATTTCTGTGGTTTTTCTTTTCAGGCCTTACTTAACTAACTCACTATTACTTATTTTACATTTACTGAGCCATTCGTATTTCATAAAAAAAAGCAAATGCTAATAAAGACATAACTTTATCAGTGTTTGTTAGTTTTTAATTGTTTTATACTAACACTTATTATGTGAAGTGGAAATGAAGAGGTCATGCAACTTGTTTAAATGTCTTTTACAAATGACCGTTATTTAAAATTTTTTTTGCGATTTTACACAGGCTTTCCAAGAAGGGAGCCCGCCCCCAAAGAATGCTGTCTGGCGCCGCAGCATCTGTTTTCCAATGAGTTAGTGAGTACTAGGGATCCCGTGATTTTTGCGAAACGGAGTAATCTGTGGCTGTGACTTTTCAGTAAGCCTGATTTTTTCAGTGACTGTGACTTTTAGCATTCCTGCCAGGAATGTGTAAAAAAAATTGTTTAATCGGATTGTATTTTTCAAGTCCAGTAATACTTAATAGCTAAACTTGCCCAGATACTGTCTTAGTCTGAAATAAAAGTTCTTCCTAATAAAAAAAAAAGCAAAAATTTGTATCAAATGGATAATAGCTGCGTTTGAAAATCTTTAACAAAATCAGTTGAAATCAATTTCAAACATTATCTAGAAAATTCAAAAAAAAACCAAAAAACCTACATCTACATATTTGAAAACTGATATTTTAATGTTTTCAGAATTTTCAGGAACTTTTTGCGTATTCAGTTTTCAGCCCAATTAATTATTGCCCAATAAAGTCAAACTTTTATGGCTATGAAAAATTCCGTTTATTTTTTGGCAATTGTATGAACGCGCATACAAAATACAATTTTGTCGCTGTTTCTTTCTACGTTCCAGTGACATGAGCAATCATTTTGTCACTATGCCTTTGTCGCTGTAATTTTTCTTTAAAAAGAACGGTGCTATAGAACAGTGATTTTGTCATTTGATATTTATTTTGCGTTCCAGTGACTGTGACTGATTTTGTCGCATACATATACGCATGTGTGATGCTCGTTTAATTGAGTCGTGCAAATTGTATGATGCTCATTTGTTTGAGTAGGTAAATGTTCGAATCGAACAAATTATATTTTTCTCATTTGTTTCCGTAGCATTTAAGTATATGTTGTGTTACGAAAAGGAACTATAAGAGCTGTAATTACGTTCCATCGATACGTGATTTTGTCACCATGCTTTTATGAAATCAGCCGCTTCAATTACCAGTGATTTTTAAGGAACGGTGAGAAAGTCAGAGAGACGCAAATACATATTTGCCAACTCTAGTGAGTACTCTCATTTAGGTTAGAGATTTCGTTTGTTAACCCATTTTAGCCAAGCTTGTCTTGATATCCGATATCGTGCGTTACCATCTATAACTTGCTTATTTGTAAATGTGCTTTTTAAGCTTGAAAATAGCTTAGCTATCATTGTCAGCAAGAGCTTGCTTGTTCATACCTTGCCATGTACGTTCATCTGCCCTGCAATTTCACTCGATATCCCTCTGTTCCGGGACTCCTAATAATAATATAATACAATGGCGCTATTATAACTCTGACGTGTTTTATGGCCGAGCTTTTCTCCCAATTCGAGGTGTGCTCCTTTTTGTTCTTCCTACTAATTGGGTGGACCTACAGTTTTATGCCGGCTCCCAACGGCGAATGCATTAAGTATTTGTGAGAAGCCTTTTCATGGCAGAAATACACTCGGAGGGTATGCCGTCCACTGCCGAGAGGTAACCGCTGCTCTTAAAAACCCAATAATTGGATTTTTACTAAATAGAAAAATTTTTTGGTGTTTGCTCGGACTGGGGTTTGAACCCGAGACCTCTGGCATAGCAGTCGAGCACTCTACCCACTGCACCACAGCGGTCACAATAGAGACTCCTATGAAGTGCAAAGAGTGCTGTTTGACCATCTCCTGTAGATATCGACACACTTCAATTGTAATGACCACAATATACTTAGAATATAGAATTCAATGAAGACCAGTAACTATGTTGTATTACATTTCAAAAAGTTTCCTACTTCTTCGTCACTCTATACATTATCAATGGTGCGATAGACCGCGTTGCGCTAATAAGCTTTTACTCGCATGCAACACACAACTTGTATTTATATGCCCGCATGGGCATTCATTACTCTTGGCATTCACTTTATTGCTCGCGTCGGTCAAATCAGATTGACCAAAGAGCAGACAAATCATGAGTGCTTACATCCCATTAAACACTGAAAAAGAAATTATCAAACGTTTGAGAAAATATTGTTTCTAAAGTTGAGAATCAGCATATATATCATTTGAAAATAAACATATTTTCAAGTGTTCATCAAACCTTGTTTATCAATTTTAAAATAACTTACAACACATTTGAAAAAAAAACTTGTTTCGCATTTTGTACCATTTCACGAATTTCAACATGTCAAGGCTTGAAGGAACGAAGAAATTTTGTGTGTTTGCTAATTTCAGTCAGCGTTCGTTGTTCTACTCGAGCAGTCTTTTAACGGTTGAAATGATGATGGTTGAAAATGACTGTGTGTAATAATGATTCTGTATATCTTACTCTTATTTTATTTGTTTGTGGCTTTTTCTGAAGTTACACAAAATTTAATAAAAACAGTTTGTTTCTCATATGTGTGTATGCATATTAAAAAAGATATTAACATACTCATGTAACTGTACAAAAGGCACCGGCAAAATTCACCCGCACGGGTAAATGAAAAACATCACATCAGAGTACAAATATGTACGAGTAATATATATGTACATACATTTATTTATTCCATTCCACTTCTGCGCTCAAAACACAAACTCTCTCACTATCCCTCAATTTTTCTGTACTCTAGAGTACAAATATGTAATACATACATACATCTATTGATTGCATTCCATTTCGTACCACCTTTGAAATAGGTTCGAGAAAATGAAATGAATCAAATTGAGAATCAGCCCAAAATCCCATACTAAAAATGAGCCGTTTTGTTTGAGAACGCTATCAAGGGAAATTGGAGGTGCATTTGATAACAAACGTTTGATATTTGACAATAGGGTTACTTCTCAAATGAACCTCAAATTGAAAATGAAGAAAAATGTTTATTGGGATATATTTTGCCTATTTTGCGTCTATTATTAATGTTGCCTTCGGGTAATTTGTCAAGATGATTTATATCATTAAGTGTTTTGACTATTTAAATTTATACCTACACTTTTTTTTTTTGAGTGCGAACGCTGATAGCCGTGAATGGAGAAGCTGCAAGCGAAAAGAAAAAAAATAATAAAAGTAAGAGAAATGACAATAGCAAATGTTGTTGCTGCTATTTGTCCGACATGCGATAAGTGAGTGAGACTGAGTGCTTGACTAACTAGACAATAAAATGGCACAATAAGACGTTTGTGGCTTGCGGAGATTTTCATCTATTTTCTGCAATTTTTTGCCAGTTTTTGCTTTGAAATAGATCTTTTTTTTTTTTTTGCAAGCAAGACTAGCATAAATAAATTTATAAAAAGATTGGAGAAAAAACTTACTTTGACTTTGGTTTTTAGCTATTAAGTATGCATACATATGGACATAAGTACATACATACTTACGTATACGTAAATATTTATTGCTTTGGCGTTGCGTTTCGTGCCTCGGCTCGTCCAGTAGTTTACCTTAGGGTTGGGCGATATATATCGATATATCAATATATCGATATTTTTAAAATAGTACAGCCGATAATATCGACGATATTTTCAATTACCGGGCATCGATAATCGATAATTTTTTGCCATTTCGTGCCAAATTCGATATTTTTCATACATTTCTGATTCGCTTTGAATTTAACAGCAGAACATTTTTTAAGAAGTGGTATAACCATAATGTTCGGGGGCTTGAATTCACATTATCTTCTTCCTCAAGCAATTCTTGATTGATTTTTATGTTCAAACTTCAAGATTCTTAGAATATATGTAGACCCATCCAACTTTAACAACAAATATCTAGTAAACTATAGGTCTCCGGCAAGTTTGAATTTCAGTTTTGAGATCTATGAGAGCACCTCTAACCCCGTAAAGAAGTGGTTTTCCGCGGGGTGTGCTTCCTTAATGTAAAGCCCACCCATTCGATGTATTGATATATCGATATTTACACGGCATAAATCGATGTTTTTTTAAATATCGATATAATATATATCGATATATTTTTCCAATTTGCCCATCCCTAGTTTACCTCCTCTTTAAGTGGCACGCAAAACGCTGCCGGGCAATCAAAAGCAAATTGGCACGCAACAACATTTACTCCATTACTTTAAGTGCGTTTGCAACACGTTCACTTCAATTTTGTTTGTTACATTTTTAGCTTGTTTTGCTTTTGTTTGTTGTCTGATCATTGCTTTCTTTTGCTCTTATTTATTTTGCGTGTATGAACGCAGCCTTCATTCAAGCCAAGTTTATTATGCTGTGGTTATGGTACCAATCAACATTGCCAATCAAAATCGGAAACATTTCGTGATTGGTGAGAGGTGGTTATACTTGCATTGATGATTGGAGCGCACATACACAACATAACACATGATTATTACTGAACACATACACAACATAACACATTATTACCCCCGAAACCTCGACTGCTGGCTGCCTGTTTCACACAGCAAGTTTGCTGGATGTGAGAGTCCGAAAATTCTCTCACCGTCGGAGTGCACAACAACAATTACACGGTGCTCGACCAGCTTGATTGGTAGCATAACCAGGCCATTATCGTAGTATGCATATTTTAAAACAAGGAACACAATCAATCATGGCAAATCAAACTCGCCTTTCAACAATTACTTAGCTGTTTCGATTTCCCAGTGAACATTTAAAAAAAAAAATTTAATGGATCTACAAAACATCTCGGTCCTTCAATCGATTCTTCCTCGAAATAAAGCTGTGACATAATAATAATAATAATACAATGGCGCTATTATAACTCTGACGAGTTTTATGGCCGAGCTTCTCTCCCAATTCGAGGTGCGCCCCTTTTTTGTTTTTCCTACTAATTGGGTGGACCTACAGTTTTATGCCGGCTCCGAACGGCGAATGCATTTTTTGTGAGAAGCTTTTTCATGGCAGAAATACACTCGGAGGGTATGCCGTCCACTGCCGAGAGGTAACCGCTGCTCTTAAAAAACCCAATAATTGGATTTTTACTAATTAGAAAAATTGTTTTGGTGTTTGGCTCGGACCGTGGTTTGAACCCCAGACCTCTGGCATAGCAGGCGAGCACTCTACCCACTGCACCACAGGGGCTGTGACATTACTTACCATATTTTAATGTTGTTTTATGAATTGAGTAGTTCACTTTCAAAACTTGCTATGTGAAATTTTTTCGATATCAAGTTTTTGATGGATCATGTAACATAATTTAAAGGTGTAAGTATAATGTCCATTAAAAATTTTTTGCAAAATCCTTCCGTACTCTGAAAAAATAGCATTCTATTTTTGTTTTTTCTACTTTGTTGAGAACGGACTACTAAATTTTTTGTACACATTTTTTTATATTTACCAGTTTTTTTTTCTTTATAGGACAAAATAAATTTATTCCAAAGTAAATTTCTAATGGCGTTTTCTTTTCTAAGAAAAAATTTGATAAAATATCTCAATTATGGAATTACGCACCCTGAGTTTCTATAAAATGAATGAATTTCTAGATAATGATGTCCTCTTACTTAGTAAGAGGTCTATATTCGGTGAAATTACTATGCAAAGTTGCAAGATGGCTAAGAAAATCAAACAGGTACAACATTTTTCCGAGAAAAGAAAACGGCATAAGACTATCTAAACTTTTTACGCTACAGAAATGATATAAAACTTCATTAGAACTCTAGAATTATGTCTCCGTTGGTATTTAGATTGTCACCTCTGACTTTTATTTACATATGGAGAACAAACTTTCTTGGGATCATCGTTATTTTACTGATAGCCCATACATACATACATATATGATGTCATGTCATGTCTCATGACGGCAGTGATAAACCGGATTACAGCAACACTTGATTCGATTCAAATTTTACCTTGACAGACGGCAACATAAACCGGATTATCAACGCTCTGCCCATTTTTCTATCACCATTCGTTCGTGCTGTCCTGGCCTTTTACGAATTGGCAACTAAAATATACGCAATTTTGTCATTTTTTTTATATACAAAAATATTTTAAGTAATAATATTTAATAATTTGAATTACTTATGTACATTGATAAATTATTCCCTTACAGGGTTGCGTGATTTGGCTGAATCACGAATCAAAAATATTTCCTGATTCTTGATTTAAAATACTTTTAAATAAAAGATGATTTTTATTTGTGATTCGTTTCAAAATAGAATCAAAAATACCCTTTGATTCGTGATTCAAACTATTTTCAAATAAAAGATACATTTGATTTGTGATTCGCTTCACAAAAGAATCAGAAATACTTTTTTGTTGTTTCCACAATACAGCGCAATCAGAAATACCCTTTGATTCGTGATTCAAACTATTTTCAAATCAAAGATAAATTTGATTTGAAATGAATCACAAATTTCTCAAAAGAATCAAAAATATTTTCTTGATTCAAAATATATCTTTGATTCGAAAAAAATAGAATCACGAATCAAAGGGTATTTTTGATTCTTTTGTGAAATGAATCACAAATAAAAATTATCTTTTATTTGAAAGTATTTTGAATCACGAATCAAGCTGATTCTTTATTTGAAAGCTGATTTGAAATCAAAATTGATTCGAAACCACGCAACTCTGTTCCCTTACAACTTTTTTGCACTTGAATTCCGTTTGTTGTTTTGCTTTTGATTATTCCCTTTCTTTATTTTCCATTCACAATAGAGATTTTTCGACAGAGATGTCATTACAAAATTCCCTAATCCGCTAAAATTTGTAGGACTAACTCAAGAGTTAGTACGTATTACCTCCAGCTAATTTTCAAGTTAACTCCGAATTAACTAGATATTTATTTTGGATCATCGCTGCCGTCTGTCAATGCTATTAGATACATAATATTCACAAGATTATGTGAATGGCAGATTTTTACAATATACGCATAGTTGAGTGCAAATGCTTATTGGGTTATCTAGAATTTTTTAAGCATTATTCGACTAGTCTATAAAAAGATAAAAAAGTCGGTCATTTTGTATAACGTTAAGCAGAACAAAAGCAACAGCTTACATTAATAAAAAACAATGCTTAAAATACGTTATGTCTCGCCACGAACTACTTCGTCGCTGCTTAACCATTTTTGGCATTTTCCAATCAATTAAGCTTTGCCACATTTCAAGGCTTTTTTTCAAGTACACTCATTACATATTTATTAAGTATTATTGTAGAGAAGAAAAATAGAAATGCAGAAAAGTTTTTAATTGTCTGCAATTTCGCAAGCCACTTTATGGCAACAATTGTAGCGCCAAATAGTGACACAACAATGGCAACGATCGATCGCCCCATCGATCGCCCCATCGATCGCTCGTACTACATGGTAAATATAGCAAAACGAATTGCAGTTAACCCACTTTTAAGTTGCCTTAAAAGGAAGGCGTGCGCTACGATCTCAATAAATTGATCTCTGTTGCTCATCTGTGACGGCATCTCTGGCAAATTAACATCGTCAATATATGGGGCGATTGTAAAGCTCTTAACGATCTGTGTGATAAGCGATTCGTGCTTAGCGATCAACAAGCTGTGTTATTTTGCTTTTTGTTCATTCACGAGGAACGTGGTATCGGTTTTGGGAGCTATGCGAGTATAATAAAGATTTATCAAGTTTTTCAATGAGCTCCTTAGGAAAACGCTATCAAGTTTTCCAATTACAATTTGAAGCAAATTTTTTGTTGGAGCGCTGCTTCTACAAAATCATTAAAAGGCATACGATGCAAGCGTAGAAACTAAAAGAAATTATAAGTATAAGTAACCTATTGCCCACCCTCGTATGCAGCATCATTTATTAGGCGTGCTATGATTATGCTATTTATTCACTACAGCAAAACAATCTAGTAAAATATTGCGCGTTGCAATTTGTGGGAAAAAACTTCAATGGAAAATATGAAATTGCAACCGAATTAATTATGGGACATGCTTACATTTGTATTTTAATTGTAATTTTTTATTTTCCAATCATGTTTTTTATTAAATCGGCGTATACATTAGATACTTATTCGTTCAATACATGTATCGGGCGCATACTCATGTATTACTTACAATATTGGATATATTATGGAAACGTGTAAGGTCACTTTCTAAATATCCAGTGACCTTTGTTTTTGTGTAAAAATTGCGTTTAGAAAAACAAAATGCTGCTTGTTCAGTTTTGCACTTTTAGACATTTAAATATGTATGTATGTATGTAACATTATTGATATGACCTTGCCAAATCATCGTGACGCGTCGCCTGACAAACAAGTTGTCGCATACAACTTCTGGAAAGATTTTTTTAGTTATGTATATATTTATTATTTTTTTTTTTAGAATAAAACCGAATCACTCAATGTATTTGTCCTGAAAACTAACAAACTTATATTAAGTATATAGTGCCAGGGGCCTTGAAAACTCATTTATTTACTTACGTATATTCGGTGAATAAGTAACCATTTTAGTTTAGCGAGTTGGGGCTAATAAAACGAAAGCTTTCTATAGCATACCTTTTTCAGATTTAATAGACTTTAAGATATGTGAGGAAGTGTTTTAATCGAACACATTATACTATATCCGGAATGTCAGATCACCGAGGTTATCTTTTGTGTGATGCCTTTAATTCGTTCTCAGCAGAATCGGCTGATTTATTTGCTCAATGGAAGGCTTGTTGTTCCAGGCGTAAAGTTTTTTTTTCTGGAATTATATCAAAAAGGAGAAGCAACTGGAAAAATAACTTCAGCTTCCTTTTGTCTAGTTCAAAACTATGATGTAAAAAATAGATCGTCGCTCCGGAAGAAGAAAGACGCATGCCAGTAATTTGTCGACGAAAAAAGGCGCATTAAAAATATGTCGGGGAAAAAAGACGCTTTACAAAACATGTCGACGAAGATAGACGCATTAAAAAATACTAGTATCGCCGGTGATCGAAATTCGACCATGCAATTTATTTTTTCAACTTTGTATTGCTACAAAAATTATTCCTCTTCGCGGAGATAAGCAACACTTTCCAAATTCCAGTTGTACCGCAACACTGATTTGCCCTTTTGATCACGGTCCGACGCGAAATCATGGTCAAAATCAAGGCAGATCTAGGAAGGTAGGCCCGGTGGTGAGCGCTTTTAAATTAAAGCGACTCTTCCACTGTGTTTACGATATTTGTAAACACGTTTACGATATCTATTTATCTTAACTAAAAATTTTATTTATTAATTATAAAGAAATTAAATAATTTATAGAAAAAATTATATGCCTATGCACTGCTCCTGACTCATACGAACACATCCATATCAATTTTATGTGGATATGAGTATGTTAAATATGCTATACAGCCTGGCAATTGTTTGTTTGGGAAAAATGTTAGCCTATTAATATATAGATAGTGGGCACATTTGCCAACGAAGCAAAAACGAAGTAAATCAAAAATGGTACAAAACTAAAAACTTTATTTATTAATTATAAAGAAATTAAATAATTTATAGAAAAAATTATATGCCTATGCACTGCTCCTGACTCATACGAACACATCCATATCAATTTTATGTGGATATGAGTATGTTAAATGTGCAAAACAGCCTGGCAATTGTTTGTTTGGGAAAAATGTTAGCCTATTAATATATAGATAGTGGGCACATTTGCCAACGAAGCAAAAACGAAGTAAATCAAAAATGGTACAAAACTAAAAACTTTATTTATTAATTATAAAGAAATTAAATAATTTATAGAAAAAGTTATATGCCTATGCACTGCTCCTGACTCATACGAACACATGCATATCAATTTTATGTGGATATGAGTATGTTAAATGTGCTAAACAGCCTGGCAATTGTTTGTTTGGGAAAAATGTTAGCCTATTAATATATAGATAGTGGGCACATTTGCCAACGAAGCAAAAACGAAGTAAATCAAAAATGGTACAAAACTAAAAACTTTATTTATTAATTATAAAGAAATTAAATAATTTATAGAAAAAATTATATGCCTATGCACTGCTCCTGACTCATACGAACACATCCATATCAATTTTATGTGGATATGAGTATGTTAAATGTGCAAAACAGCCTGGCAATTGTTTGTTTGGGAAAAATGTTAGCCTATTAATATATAGATAGTGGGCACATTTGCCAACGAAGCAAAAACGAAGTAAATCAAAAATGGTACAAAACTAAAAACTTTATTTATTAATTATAAAGAAATTAAATAATTTATAGAAAAAATTATATGGCTATGCACTGCTCCTGACTCATACGAACACATCCATATCAATTTTATGTGGATATGAGTATGTTAAATATGCTATACAGCCTGGCAATTGTTTGTTTGGGAAAAATGTTAGCCTATTAATATATAGATTTCGACGAACAGAGACGCATTATAAAATATTTAGACGAAGAAAGACGCATTAGCAGTAATATTGACAAAGAAAAAACAAAAATCGAATACGTCTTTCTTTCCTAATAAATATTAAAAGGCGTCTTTCTTTATAGTAAAACAAATAAAGCGTCTTTCTTCGTTATCAAAAAAAATTAAGAGTCTTTCTTTCGAAAAATATTTTTAATGCGTCTTTCTTTGAGAAAGAAAAAGTTTGCGTCTTTCTTCCTGAACAAAACACTTTGCGTCTTTTTTCTTCTATAGCGACGAGATGTTCTTGAAGTTTCTCTTCTTCAAGTTTACATTAGATCGATAGCATTCTTCTTCTTCTTCTTCTTCGTCTTCTTCTTAATTATCGCGTAACCGTGTAGACGATTTTGGCCGAGTCAAATAAAGCGCGCCAGCCGTCACTGTTTCGTGCAACATTGCGCCAATGAGAAATACCAAGGGATGCAGCGTCGCTGTCCACCTGATCTTCCCAACGCAGTGGAGGTCTCCCTATTCTTCTGCCTATATCGGGTTTCGATAGAAATACTTTCTGGGCCGGAGCACCTTCATCCATTCTCACGACATGACCTGCCTAACACAGCCACTGGTTTTTTATTCGCTGAACGATGTCGATGTCTGCGCCAAGCGCCATCTCATCTGATTTTGGCATCGTCCTTGCTTCTGCGCCGCAAAGGGGGACTGGAACGATGAGCTTCCTGTAGAGCGTGATTTTGGTTCGTCGAGAAAGTAATTTACCTTTCAGTTGCTTACTGAGTTCAAAGTAGCACTTATTGGCAAGCCTGATTCTTCATGGGATTTCCGTGCTAACATTATTTTTGGTATTAATACTGGTTCCCAAATAGACGAAGTCCTTAACGGTTTCGAATTTGTAGCTGTCAAGAGTGACGTGGCTGCCAAGACGTACTAGTCTTTTTCTCTGTGTGATGACAGAAGGTACTTCGTCTTTTGGTGCTCCTTAACCGCCATACCCGTTTTATTAGCCTCTTTATAGATCCTGGAAGCTGTTAGCACAAAAGCGGTAGATACCATACACAATTGCAGCATTAAATATTATTCACAATTTAGATAATCTACTTAATTTCTTTAAATTATGCTCCTGGCAAAATACTTTCAACATTAATCCATATTAAATTTCATTTGCTTGACTCCTGTCATTTAAGTTCACAAATTTCCCCATTTTAGCCCGTAGGTATCCATTTTAGTTAGTAGCGATTTCCGATTTGTTCGTTTGTTTTTTTTTCAAGTTTTTCCTTATATTTGAACTTCATTTCACTCATTTAAAGCACTTCTTATGTACGTATTTATTGTTCTGGTTGTTTATTCCCCCCTGAGCAATGTAAGCGATTTAGAATAAGTGTCACGACGCGCCTGAAAATGCAATAACCATCACAATGCAGACGCCATCGACATTGCCATGGCCAGCGGGAAAATGTGCATTGTCATTTTTGTAGCATGTAGAAATAAAAAAAAACAACAACAACTCACGCTCGCCGTACTGACCAGTAGATACAAAAAAGTGGGAAGGTGGAAAAAAAACTATGTCGGTCGGTAAAACGTTTGGCGGCGGCAGCTCACATTTCAACTAACTGCACCTCGATTTCGTGCTTAGATCGATTTGTCTTCATTTTTTTTCGTGTCTTTCACGTTTAGAAAAAGCTTTAAAAAACGTTTTACCCATTGAATTGTAATAAATGCTCGTTTAATGCAATTCCAATTAATTTTAATAGGTTCTAATACACAAATGGAATTGTAATAATTTTGTGTACATTTGTGTGTCTGCCTATCGGTTTTTTTTCATATGTCTGTAGCTACAATCATAAAAAGTTGTGTTTAATCGCTCTTGTATTAAGTATTGCCATCGATAAAGCTGTTTTCTTTTTGTTATTTGCGCGTGCGTCTGATCGATCCTTACTGATTGTTCACATTTTTATGTTGCACTATGCATACTGAATAGGTATGTGTGTATGTACCTACAATTGTTGAAGTCACTTTCGTCGCTTACATAATTTTCTCTCTTAAAGCCCGTCTCCACATAACTTGTTTCACTAGCAAAACATCTCGATAAATAACCCGTCTCCACGTGGCTGATCGTGATTCAGTTTAACATTTCTCTTTCTTGCTCTTCTTAAATGTTTGCATGTTTGCTCATATTTTGCGTTTTTGTTTTGGTCTGTGTGAGATTTCGATAGATTTTCGATACACAATTAGAGAAGACATCGATATCATCGAGGTTGGCAAGATGATTCAGAATGAAACAGTGTTTCAATCTTCACTCGCTCTCAGAAATTTTGTATGGAAATTGGCGAGATTCGGCACTGGTTTCCGTGTCGAAACAAGATTGAGAGAGAAAATGAAGAAAAAAAGAGCGAAACACGTTATGTGGAGACATGGTATTATTGTTGCTGTTATTTAATAATAAACTTACCACAATTGAATTTCGTAATTCGTAATGCGCAAGCTGATTGTGGATAAATGGCGTTCGATGACTC
This sequence comes from Urophora cardui, assembly GCA_960531455.1. Lineage (NCBI taxonomy): Eukaryota > Metazoa > Arthropoda > Insecta > Diptera > Tephritidae > Urophora > Urophora cardui. Next base: position 31,389,414 of record OY482672.1, on the reverse strand, counting down.
GTCTACGATGTTTTGTACTTTTTATGTTTGTCACGTGCGCATGAGTAATGAACTTATCTACTATGTATTTTTATTCTTTCCGACGACTTTTTTGTCTCCATCAATATGGTATGTATTTTTTTTTGTTAAATGACCACTCAGAGAAAACTTATTGACAGACCACCCCCAATGGTTTGCAGTTTTCTAACTATTAGAGCAAGAGCGAACTATAAAGACGGCCTGTTTTGAACTAGACATCATAATGTAACACATATATGTATTGAAAGTGGTTATGGTTTATTTTTTAGCCTTAAATAATTACCCCAAATACTACTTACCTACTTACTCTACACATGAGTAGTCCAATTTCACAAGTGGCTATGTGAAAATTTTTCGATATTCAGTTTTTGATGAATTGTGTACCATTATTTAAAGCTGCATTATGTCCATTAAGAATTTATTGCAAATCCTTCCGTATTCTGAAAAAATAGCTTTAAATACGAATACACTTTCAAAAGTCTCTTTCTCTAATGGCTTAATATGGCCTTTGAAAGTTGACTACTCATGTATTGATAGGTCTTAATTATTTTCCATCAATTTAGTTAGAGTTTCTTGCCCTTTAAACGTTGTTTACATATACATATGTATAATGAACGTGTTAATTAAGAGTCGCTGATTTTTAATAACAATGCCAATTCAAAATTATGAAATGAAAGAAAAAAAAAAACTGGCCACGTCTGATTTGTGATTTCGCTACACTCACTCAAAAAAAAATTTCTCTTGATCAAAGACATAATTTTCCTTATTTTGAACACGCGTCCCAATACAAAATTTTCTTTGTTTTGTGTAAATTTTCTCAAAAATGTGGAAAAAACATAAAAAAACATTCAAACAAATTCGTTGCCATGGGGATTTGTATGGGAATTTAATTTCTCAAAATTAAAGAAATCAAGTCTTCAAAACAAGGAAAGTTGGGAATGGAATGGCGCTTAAAGAATTTTTCATTATTTTAATGTATGAATTTTTTCAAAACAAGTATATGAAACCATGGTAACGCATGTAACAACAACTGGTCACACTGGTCGCGCTGTGAAGTTGTCAAAAATTTTTTCCTCCGTACTTTTGTGCTAAAAAAAATATATAATTGATCAATTTAACTCAATAATATTGTGAAAAAGTGTCGGAAAAAGTGTCGCAATTTAGTGTGCTATCAAATTAATATAAAACTGCTTTATTTAAACTCTAAAGCGTAAATTAAGTGTTATTGCTGAGTGATTGTGCATATTGTTGTTGCATTGATCGCACAATAGCAAAAGCTCCCACACACAAAACTCCACCACAAACCTCTTTTTCACCACTAAGTGGTGAATTAGTGTGGACACAAACCATTCGTGTAAAGTATATTCATAAGTATCAGAGCTGTAAAAAGCTGCAACCACATTGTATTACAATCATAAAAAGTTGTACATATTACAAGCGCAGCCGGGTGCAAATGAATATAGACTAAAATATTCGTTTGCACCAGCGAGATGCCCCCCAACCATACTCCTCCTAAAGTAGGAGGTTCCCAACAAGTCGAAGTGCGAGATGCCCAACAAGCCCAAGTGCAACTACAGCACCAAACACCGAGATCCCTAGGTACACCCCAACAAATGTCCCAACATCTAACCCCATCCCGCCTGCCTAGTACCAACGTACCAAACGTACAACAGCAGATCGAAACCCTCCAAAGGCAACTGGAAATTCTCTATGCCCAACAACAACAAGCCCAGAAACCCCAAACTGCAGGAAACTTGACAACTGCTACCCCAACCGACCAATGGAAGATCGTCAATCCCAAACGCCAACGCGAAAGCCCAAGTAAAAATACTGCCTCTAAAAAACAGGCTAAACTTGATAATTATTACTGGCTTGGAAGCCGCCAACCAAATGAAAATGAAAACGAAAACAGATTTGCCTCCCTTGAAGTTGAGGAAACTAACCAACCAACTGAAAAAATACCCAAGCCGCCGCCAATATTTATAGACAAAGTTCTAAACATTCCCCCCCTAATGAGTTTACTACAAGAAGTTGCTCCAAACTCCTATGATCTAAAGCTCACAGGCAAGGATCAAGTAAAAGTACAAGCATCATCCCTGGATGCTTACAAAACCATAGTGTCACAACTGGAACAGAAGGGCACAGAGTTCCACACTTATAAAACAAAACAAGAACGTACCTTCAGAGTTGTTCTCAGAAACATGCACTCCTCAATAGACACAAAAGAAATTGTGGATTCTCTAAAAGATCTCGGTCACTCAGTCACAAACATTTGGAACATAAAACACAGAGTCACAAAAAATCCTCTCCCAATGTTTATCATTGAACTCAAACCCGCCTCCAATAACAAGGAGATATATCAAATTAAAAGTCTCCTGCACTCAAGAATTGCTTTCGAGCCCCCACACCCGAAGCGTGAAATACCGCAATGCGCCAACTGTCAGCAATATGGCCACACAAAGTCCTACTGTCGTCGAAAATCAGTATGTATAAAATGTGCTGGAAACCACCTCTCCGCTGATTGCAAGCGAAAGACAAGATCTGAAGATGTCAAATGCGCTCTATGTGAAGGCAACCATCCAGCAAATTATAAAGGCTGTATGGTATACAAAAACATCCAAAGCGCCAAATACCCAACTCTGAGGAAAAAAGCTCCTGCACAGCCCCAAGAGAAACCACAACAGCCAATTCAAACCCCAATGCAGATTGAAACCCCAATTGAAATTGACCAATACCCAGCCACATATGCTCAAGCAGCAAAGAAAGGCGTAACACCCCGCTCGAACCCTAATAATGCCATTCCAAATAGTAATGAAACCCACACCCCAACGCAAAACACTAACGAAATGCGAGAAATGATAGACTTACTGAAACAAGTCATGCAACAAATGACATCAATGATGAGCCTCCTCGTCACCCTCACGACTAAAAACTGTGCATCTTCAACCCGTTGAAAATTATCATTTGGAATGCCAATGGCCTATCCAAACACTTACTTGAAGTTAAAACTTTACTTCAGACCCACAATATAGATATACTCCTCATATCTGAGACCCACTTTACTGACAAAAGCTACTTTGAAGTACCCAACTACAAGTTTTACCACACAAAACACCCCAGTAACAACGCTCATGGAGGCTCAGGTATCTTGATACGGAAAAGTATTAAACATTACAGCACGAATTCATTCCGTACAAATGCTATACAAGCCACAAATATTGTCATTGAAGACCCGAGCGGCCAGCTTACACTCTCTGCTATCTATAGCCCGCCGAGGCACTCTATCAGCACTGCAGAATATGAAAATTTCTTCAAAACTCTTGGAAATCGATTTCTAGCTGGGGCGATTACAATGCCAAACACACGTTCTGGGGCTCTCGCCTCATTACCCCTAAAGGAAGACAACTATATAATGCTATTAGCAATCTCAGTTTAACTCCATTCTCTACTGGAACTCCCACTTATTGGCCAACAGATAAAAATAAAATACCCGACTTAATCGATTTCTGCGTGGTGAAAGGCGTGAATTCTTCAGATATAAATTGCAAATCGTGCTTTGAATTGTCTTCCGACCACTCTCCAATCCTGGTAACAATTGATAAAAATTTTACACCGGCAGCGGAACAATGCAGCCTTTACAATCGGAAGACTGATTGGGAATACTTCCGACACATCATCACGTCTAATCTTGACTTCAAATTAGCCCTGAAATCTGCTGAAGATATAGAGGCAGCAGTCGAACATTTTAACAGCTGCATCCAACAAGCTGCATGGAAATCAACTCCCACCCTCATCAGACAAAAAAGGACAAGCGTTACCCACAACATACAAGCTAAGCTCAAAGAAAAACGACTCGCAAGGAAAAAATGGCAACAAACCCGTCACCCCGACGACAAGAAAAGATTGAATGCTCTCACCAAAGAACTCAAAAACATCCTCAAAATTGAACACAACAGACAAGTTCAACAATATCTCAGTAATATTGATGCAACAGCTGCAACTGATTACTCCCTAAAAAGGCCGATTTTCTACAATTCTCCAATACGAATGGAAAATAACGAATGGGCGAAAAGTGACGCAGAGAAAGCAAATACTTTTGCACGCCACCTAAAATCAGTATTCACCCCACATGATATTGAACCCCCACTAAGCACAACAACAGAAGTGAAAAATACTCTGAGTCATCCCTATCAAATGGACCTCCCCATAAAACGATTCGCAATATCGGAGGTAAAAACCGTAATAGCGATGCTCAACCCAAAGAAAGCTCCTGGGTACGATATTATTAATGGCAATGTACTAAAACACTTACCTTACGAAGGCATACAATTTCTCACCCAACTTTTTAATGCAGTACTAATAACTGCATTCATACCCCCTCAATGGAAAGTCGCTCAGATGAAAATGATTCTGAAACCAGGAAAGCCCCCTGATACGGCAGCGTCTTACAGACCCATTAGTCTGCTGCCCATTGTCTCAAAAGTCTTGGAAGTTCTCTTCCTTAAAAGACTCCTACCCAAAATAGAAGAGCGTAACATTATACCTAATCACCAATTTGGCTTCAGAAGAGGACACGGAACAATTGAACAAGTACATAGACTTACCGAGAAAATCTACTCTGCCTTTGAGCAAAAAAAATACTGTACAGCTGCCTTTCTAGATATATCCCAAGCTTTTGATCGCGTATGGCACGACGGCCTGCTCTATAAAATAAAAAATACTCTCCCTACAAGCTACTTTCTATTTATACAATCTTATCTAAAAAATCGTTACTTTTTCGTCAAAGAAGGAGCAGAGCAGTCTGAGCTTTACGAGAGCTTAGCAGGCGTCCCGCAAGGTAGTGTAATGGGCCCAATACTGTACCTACTTTACACATACGACCTCCCAATAGCAGAAGGAGTCACTATCGGCACTTTTGCCGATGACACTGCTGTACTGGCTTCAGACCTCAACCCTAACGTCGCCTCACTCAAGCTTCAAAGAAGTTTAAATAAAATTACCCATTGGCTGAAAGACTGGCGGATAAAGTCAAATGAATCAAAATCTGTTCAAGTGACGTTTACCACTAGACGCAACACTTGCCCACCCGTAAAACTCAATGGCATTGATATACCGCAAAGTGACGTAACAAAGTACCTGGGTATGCATCTCGACAGAAAACTAACATGGAGAACCCACATATTCACCAAACGAAAAGCTCTTGGTATAAAACTGAGAAATCTTTATTGGCTCATGAATCGAAACTCCCAACTATCAATCGACAACAAACTCCTGCTCTACTCAGCTATCTTAAAACCCATCTGGACCTATGGCATACAGCTATGGGGAACCGCAGCAAACTCAAATATAGAGATTCTCCAAAGATTCCAATCGAAAACCATTAGAATGATTGTAAATGCGCCCTACTACGTCACGAACGACCAACTACATCGTGACCTAAAGATACCTACTATATCTCAAGAAATCAGAAAGTATGCTGCATCATACAAAATGAGAATATTAGCCCTGACGGCAAGACCAACCAATTTCGTACGCCTCAAAAGAAAATCATTTACAGATCTTTGCTGATGCACTATAATAAATGGATGCGCTACTGAGAGCAATCCATACATGCCCACCATGTTTATTAAGTCATTATTAATTACTAATTACTTTTAACGAACCACAAAATTGTTGGATGTATTTTATTTATACAGTTGGCAAAATATATTGGATGCTAAAAAAAAAAAAAAAATTATTTTAATGTATGAATTTTTTCAAAACAAGTATATGAAACCATGGTAACGCATGTAACAACAATATTTTATAAACCTTTTAACATGTTTTAAGGAAAATTTACTCAAAACAAAGAAAGTAGTGTTCAAAATAGGTAAACAATTTCTTTGACCCCTCCATATATTTTTTTTCTCTCAGTGCTGTTGTTTAATTAAAAACATTTCTTTATTTGCTTTAATTAAATATTTTCAATAATTGACTACGTAATTTATTTTTAATAAACTACATATTATTAGTGTAATTCAAAGTTGAACAGAAATAATGATTGATTAAAGAAAATGAACACGTGCTATGCTGCCAAATATCATGTAATGAAATATGCCTCCGAAGGCAGATCTATGGCGCTAAAGTTTTTTGGAAAGAAGTTTTGGAAATAATGTTTAAAATTTTATTTAAAACAACAAATACAAAAATTTTAATTTTTGACTTTCTGAAAGTGGGTACTTTCTTACGTCGCACACTGGGGCCACTTATATATATGAGGACGCTCAAAATTCTGAAATCAACTTTTTTACATCAGAATCGCTTTATCTGCACTAAAGCAGTTATCCTATAGCATCTTAACCCATTGACGGTCATGAGTTAACCCGTTGGTGACCTATGTTTTTTATTTTAGTTTCGAGTTTAATTTTCTTGAATCAGAATCGGTATATCGATACTAAAATAGTAAATCCCAAGAATTTTAACCCCTTAACGACCACGCATTAACCCATTTTTAACCAAATTTTTTCACTTAATTCTAAGATCAAAATATTTAAATAATATTTGTTGTATCTACACTAAAACCAGTAATCTTTGGAATCTTAACCCATTAACGGTCATGAATTAACCCATTGGTGACCAGTTTTTATTAAGATCTGTACACGGTAGGCAGGAAGCGACGATAGGTTGCATGAAAATGTCGAGAAAAAAGGAAAGTGGGGTTGTGTTATGTGATGTTTATAGATGAAACATCCGTTGAAATTAAAATCCGAGCTGCTCCTTTTTCAAGGATATCCACATTTTTTGTTTTTTTTGAAAGGATCAAATATTGAGGAAATCGAATATTCGCCACCGTCCAAATTTTTCCGATTTCAATACATTATTTGGTCGCTAAGGGATACAAAAAAAGGTATTAAAAAGAAAACAGGACACCTGTAGTGGAAAAATCCAATGTGAACAGGACCTAAAGGATAACCACTGAAATATAAAATAACACAAAAAGTACCCACTTTAATTTGCGTTAAACTCCTAAAATGTTAACTCTACGTGAAAATTTCTTATTATATGTTTCATTCAGAATAAATAAAGAAATATTTCTTTAATATACAATTTTGATGTACCTGCAGTGCTTAATGTACTTTTGTGCATCTAAAGTGAAAATTTCAAAAAAAGTACGTTTTTTTTATGGTGCTACTTTAAGTTCAAATATTTTTCTAGTTTATGTAAATATTTTAATCTAATGATCCAACTCTCATTCCTACATATCTCTACGTTAATACTAAAAAAGAGTTAGAGCTGAGATACGCGCTAGCTGTGCACGGTGGGCGGGAAGCAACAATAGGTTGCATGGGAATATCGTAAAAACGATGGCCCAACGAATATGTGCCTAGCTGTGTGCTGGTACTAATTTTCGTTTAAGAAAAATGTTGGAGATTTTATTCACGCTTGCTGTGTGTTTATGAAGTATATTAGAATATCATTTTACGTAAGTGTTTAGCCGGCGATCGTTTTTTCGATATTTTCATGCAACCTATTGTTGCTTACCGCCCACCGTGCACAGCTAGCGCGTATTTCAGCTCTAATTCTTTTTACAAGCTTTTATTTAACTTCACTTTTTGTATGTATGTCGTGGAATTTTGCAACGAACATTTAAGATACTTCTAGTTGAGCTAGGTACTTGAAATTTGGAACATAGTTCAGGACCCGAAGACAATGCAATGTGAAATAAAAAAAAATCCGATAGATGGCGCTGGTGTCGAGATATTTGTAAAATTCGTATTTACCGACCGAATTTGTTCATATTCGGTATATATATTGCCTATGAGAAAGTAAATACATCCGAGGAAAAAAATCGCCGCTAGGTGGCGCTGGTGTCAAGATATTTGTAAAATTCGTATTTACCGACCGAATTTGTTCATATTCGGTATATATATTGCCTATGAGAAAGTAAATACATCTGTGGAAAAAAATCGCCGCTAGGTGGCGCTGGTGTCAAGATATTTGTAAAATTCGTATTTACCGACCGAATTTGTTCATATTCGGTATATATATTGCCTATGAGAAAGTAAATACATCCGAGGAAAAAAATCGCCGCTAGGTGGCGCTGGTGTCAAGATATTTGTAAAATTCGTATTTACCGACCGAATTTGTTCATATTCGGTATATATATTGCCTATGAGAAAGTAAATATATCCGTGGAAATAAATCGCCGCTAGGTGGCGCTAGTGTCAAGATATTTAGAAAATTAGTATTTATGAACCAGATTTGTTCCTATTTTGAACACGTATTACGAAGTAATCTATTCACAAAAGAGTATAGTAAAACCAGATATTAGATGTAATATGCATTGTAAAACTAAAAAGGCAAAAATAAAACAAAGTAAAAAAATTTTTTTAAAAAAGCTTTTATTTAATATTAATATAACAATTTACTAAAAAGGAAAAAAATAATTTTTTTATATTTTTGAACAAGATTTATATTAGTCCTTAGTTCATTTGGATCTTAATTTCAATCTAAACATACATTTAACGTATTTCTTCAAAGCATTTCTGTATATGTATCAACATAAATAAAAGCGCGGGTACTCATTACATATTCATGTTATAAAACCGTATTGGCGAAATGGAAGGAAGCGATAAAAACTTTAAATTCCAATTACGTAAGATATGCATTACGTAAAGAGCACCCGCGCTTTTATTTATGTTGATACATATACAGAAATGCTTTGAAGAAATACGTTAAATGTATGTTTAGATTGAAATTAAGATCCAAATGAACTAAGGACTAATATAAATCTTGTTCAAAAATATAAAAAAATTATTTTTTTCCTTTTTAGTAAATTGTTATATTAATATTAAATAAAAGCTTTTTTAAAAAAATTTTTTTACTTTGTTTTATTAATATTAACGTATAGATATGTAAGAATGAGAATTGGATCATTAGATTAAAATATTTACATAAACTAGAAAAATATTTGAACTTAAAATAGCACCATAAAAAAAACGTACTTTTTTTTGAAATTTTCACTTTAGATGGACCAAAGTGCATTAACCACTGCAGGTACATCAAAATTGTATATCAAAGAAATATTCCTTTATTTATTCTGAATGAAACATATTATAAGGAATTTTCACGTAGAGTTAACATGTTAGGAGTTATACGCAAATTAAAGTGGGTACTTTTTGTGTTATTTTATATTTCAGTGGTTATCCTTTAGGTCCTGTTCACATTGGATTTTTCCACTACAGGTGTCCATTTTTCTTTTTAATACCTTTTTTTGTATCCCTTAGCGACCAAATAATGTATTGAAATCGGAAAAATTTGGACGGTGGCGAATTTTCGATTTTCTCAATATTTGATCCTTTCAAAAAAAACAAAAAATGTGGATATCCTTGAAAAAGGAGCAGCTCGGATTTTAATTTCAACGGATGTTCCATCTATAAACATCACATAATACAACCCCACTTTCCTTTTTTCTCGACATTTTCATGCAACCTATCGTCGCTTCCTGCCTACCGTGTGTACACAAATTATTTAAATCACAATTAGTACGTCTGTGGTATGGTGGCCGCTGTGGTGCGGTGGGTAGAGTGCTCGCCTGCTATGCCAGAGGTCTCGGGATCAAACCCCAGTCCGAGCAAACAACAAACAAATTTTTCTAATTAGTAAAAATCCAATTATTGGATTTTTAAGAGCAGCGGTCACCTCGCGGCAGTGGGCGGCATACCCTCCGCGTGTATTTCTGCAATGAAAAAGCTTCTCACAAAAAATGCATTCACCGTTCGGAGCCGGCATAAAACTGTAGGTCCACCCAATAGGTAGGAAAAACAAAAGGAGCACACCTCGAATTGGGACAGAAGCTCGGCCATAAAACTCGTCAGAGTTATAATAGCGCCATTGTGTTATATTATTATTATATTAGTATGTCTGTACAAAAATAGCCAATGTGTATTATATTAACCCATTAGCGGCTATTTATTAACCCATTGATGAATTATGCAGATGCAGGTACATATGTATGTATACAAAAATGGTTTTGTCCAATTTTTTGCTTCGAGATATTAAAAGTTTTCTGTTGTCACAAGTATGTTTATATGGGAATTAGGAGTTTTACCGTTAGCGTTTTAAGCAGAACACGTATTTCCCCACACATTTTCGTGGCTAACATAAAAAAAAAAACCAAATTGGAGTAACACAACTTGTGCTTCAAAGAACTCATATTATAATCCAACTTACAAGTCTAAATTAAAGAAACCTGGCTTGACAAGTAACCTTAACCACAATTTGTAATTAAAGTAACCAGTAAATAATGGATCAAATAAATTTAAGATAGAACAGAATCAAATTCAACCAGATATAGGAATTTTTTTTTTAACTAAAATTGGAATGCAATTTTTAAATTCACTTTTTTTTAAAATGCGCACTTTGCTTTTGGTTCTGAACTCGGATTCTTTGTCACAAAGGACCATATTTTACTGTTGCATTTTTACTTTTGCTACTTTTTTGCACAAATTAAAAAAAAATCCATTTTGAAAAAAAATATTTAAATAGAAGAGGTACGTTTAGTTTTGTACTAAAAATTAATTTTTTAAAACATCTAGTTCCAAAACAAAAACACTCATCGATTATATAAGCTTCACTTAATGTTATGGAAAAAGCAGAATAATAAAATTTTATATCCTTCTCTTACACCAACTATTTCAAATACACATTAAAATTTCTCACTTAGAAAAAAAATTTTTTTTGGAAAATTTGCCATGTTTGTGTATGGATAACTCCCAACTGAAAAACGATAGAAAGCTGAAGATTGGGCCAGAAGTGTAGAATTTTATAGGGAACAATACTGCGTTTTTATTTTTTTGAAAAACTCATTATTTAAAAACTGAATTTTGAGCACGCTCGGCCCCAGTGTGCGTCGTATGGCTGTACCCTAAAGATCCAAAATAAAAAATTTAAAATTTTTATGTTACTTTTAAAAAATTTATCTCATTTTCTAAACATGTTTGAAAAGGTTTTTGAAACTGATTTCAATGGTTTGATTTCTGAATTCTGTGAAGAGTTAGGGTACAGTCAGACGACGCAAGAAAGTATTTTCTGAAAGTGAAAAATTCAAATTTATGTATTTTTTTTTTAAACAATTACATACATATCGTCCCCTCAATATAACAATAGCGTATGTGCTCACGCGCCATTATTTTTTTATTGCATATTTAGAATCTCCATCATTGATTCTATGTCTGGTCAAAATTTCGTCAAATTCTACTTCCACAAAGTGGGTCAAATTTGCATTGGAAAAAATGGTGTATAATTTCTTGTTCAAAAATTTCCTTCAATAAGTGTATAAGCTCAAATTCCTTCAATAAGTGTATTTTATTTGAAATTGCCACTGCAGAGTTGTTAAAAGAATAATAGTGTATGCGCATTATACTCCACTTTAGCCTGTAGAAATAAATACAATCTATCAAAACTTTAACTCATAAAATCTATATATATAAGGATGAAAGTTTTTTTGTTTGTTTGTTTGTTTGTATGTTTGTTCCCTTTGGACTCCGAAACTACCGGGCCGATCACATTCAAATTTTGACACAATGATCACCTGATATTAGATTGAAATTATGACCACATTTAATTCTGGTATCTCAACCCCTTCCCGAGATATAGGCCGAAATATGGACCTAAATAGCCCCCGAAATATTTTTGACCATTATTGGTATCAAATTAAAGGTATCAATCAGAGCTTCAATAGGGAGTTCATTCCATTCCAATTTCCCGGTCGGTTCTCTAGATATAGACCAAAACGTGGACCCGGATGACCCCGAATATTTTTTCGTAATATTGGTATCAAATTAAAGGTACTGATCAGGGTAGCCATACATATTTTACACTATACGGATATCTCAATCGGTTCCCGGGATTGAGGCCGCAACATGGACCTAAATAGCCCCCGAAATACTTTTCACCATTATTGGTATCAAATTAAAGGTATCAATGAGAGCTTCAATAGAGAATTCATTCCATTCCAATTTTCCAGTTGGTGCTCCAAATAGAGACCAAAACGTGGACCCGGATGGCCCCAAATATTTTTTCGCAATATTGGTATCAAATTAAAGGTATCAATCAGAGCTTAAATAGGGAGTTCATTCCATTCCAATTTTCCAGTCGGTTCTCTAGATAGAGACCAAAACGTGGACCCGGATGACCCCAAATATTTTTTCGTAATATTGGTATCAAATTAAAGGTGCTGATCAGGGTAGCCATATATATTTTACACTATACGGATATCTTAATCGGTTCCCGGGATTGAGGCCGAAACATGGACCTAAATAGCCCCCGAAATATTTTTGGGCATTGTTGGTATCAAATTAAAGGTATCAATCTTCAATAGAGAGTTCATTCCATTCCAATTTTCCAGTCGGTTATCCAAAATATATTAGTAATCATGATGTACACCGATATGTGCACCGGATGGCCATGTAAAGTTGTTGATAAGGAACGTGAGACGGGGAGAGAGAGAGAGTAGTATAAGAGGAGGAAGAGATAGGGGAACGGGAAATGCTGACTGGTGGGGAGACCGATAGGGAAGGGAGTGGCATAGTGTGATTTGTCGCAGCGAAGTGTGACGGGTATTTGCTAGTAGCTTATAATAATATACACTATTGTTTGAGAAATAGTTTTATTCCGACCATTTCTATACCCCACATAAGCTGTTTTATTTTCAATACAAATTCGAAAGTTTTATCAGAAATTTACAAGAGTAATAGCCTATGCGATTTTTACGTTGTTTTGACTACATGAATGCCAAGGAAATATTGTCGTCATTTGAAATTTCAGCTTGCAAATTCATTTCGCAGGGAAAGTTTGTTCATTCAAAATATGGATTTTAAACATCTGAGTGAGTATCGTCTATTATATAATGTAAGTGAAGTAAGTAAGGTAAATATCAACAGCCTGCGACACGATACCACCAGTTTTTGAGATCAAATATTTTAATAAAAAAATACCGTAAAATTATTGAATAAAACAGCGTATACCATACAAAATAAAATAGTGTATCAAATACATCATACGAATTCCTTAAAAAATAAAATGGCCTATATGGAGGACTTGCGCTTTGAATAACATAATTATGGTCTTAAAGGATGCGTGGAATAAAAAAACTTAAATAAACGTAAATTTAAAGACAAGAAACGGTTTAATGTATTCATCGAAAAATCCACTATGAAGAATTTTTATTTACCGCGATATTGAGCTTTTAATAGACATCTGATTTGACAAAAACTTTAAACTCGATTTTCTCAAAACCCAAAAAAAATTATACGCTATTGTTATATTGAGAGGACGATATACATATTTGAAATTTCACTTTCAGAAAGTACTTTTTTGCATCGTCTGGCTGTACCCTTACGTATTTTTAAAATCAACTGAAATAAAGTAAGCAAAGGAAAAGTTGGTGAAAATTTACGTAACGTTTATGTAAGCGTCATATGTATGTACAAAATTTTGTACTACAAAATATTTACCTATTTATTTTTTTTGCACACATCTATTTCGGTAAAAATTTAATTGATGAAGGCCATAAAAATATATGAAGCGCAACGTAATTACTTTTTATTATTTTTTTATTTTTTTTTTGTTTCATTTGCAAAATTTTACGCAAAGCAAAAACTTTATTTGGCAGAATACCAAAATGAAGGTCATATCTGTTTATACTTCCAAAAGTGTGCACATATTAATTTATTATATACATAATAATACTATGTACCCAGCAAACAGACTCATACGCCTAAGAAGAATTATGTATTTTAGATTTTTGTTTCAGTTTAAAATTTCTACTGACATGCAATGAAGTGTTTGGTTATGTGCGCACGCTACAAATTTGCTTCTCTTATAATTTTCAGACCTTGTTTCGTAAGCCTTTAAATCTACTTAACTTAGCAGTAGAGTTTTTGCTGGGTAGATACCTATGTATGTGTGGATATCTAAGATATACCCTGCAAAAAATGCGATCACTCCGGGATACATCCGGGACAACTCGCAAGGGAGCATGCGATTACTACCCATTTGTATCTCTTTATATGGGTTGAAGTGTTCTCTTTTGTTTGAGCATGTCCTATGAAGAGACTAATTGTACCCAGTTTGTACCCGAACGGGTAGCAAAAGCGCACAATTGTACCCGTTTTGTACCCGAACGGGTAGCAAATGCGACACATCCATTTGTGCGACTAATTGTACCCGTTTGATACCCTTTCGGGTACAATTCGTCTACAATTAGTATACATATGTACCCGTTCGGGTACAATTGGGAACAATTGTAGACTAATTGTACCCGAAAGAGAGCGCTCCCGGACAAATCTTTTTAGAGACTCGTCGCACACTTTTTTGCAGGGTAGTGAATTCATCAATGACTAAACAACTAAGCGTCTGTTTAATATTCACACGTATTGATTGTTTACGAACGAGTACATACTATGTACTTATTTAGACGCCTTCCGTAATGTTCTTTCCTCTAGTTGATTTTTATCGTATTTCATTCATACATGTACTTCTGTTCCCTCCCACCACGTATGATTCACAATGTTAATTTCATTTCATTTTAATTTGGAGACAAATAATATTTTGGTTTTGTTTGTTTGTGATTTTTTTTTTTTGCATCTGATACAGCTGTTCCTCTTGACACATATTTTTTTTGCAATTGTAAGTACAATACACATACATATGAATGTCTGTTGTTAAATGTTTATTTATTATTAAGTAATGTTATTTTTATTTTTGTTTCGTTTTTTTTTACTTGATCGTTCATTTTGTCATCAATTCATCTTTTTCAATTCCCACCCTTGGACGCGGTTTGTGTTTATTTATTCATACCAATTACACTTCTTCTTTTTGCTTTGTTCGTTTGATTGATTTTGTTAAAATATTTAATGTTGTTTCCTTGAGTTGTAAAGCTGTTATGTGTGACTAATATTTATTATAGCTTTATACCTATGAATGATACATGTCACCTGACTGCATTATTTGTTAAACAATTTGATAAATTTCCATCATAATATTTTAACGTGCAAATCCCGATCGGAATTTCGTTTTTACATAAATCAAAAAGCACGTATTGAAAAATATAAAAATAAAAGCAAAGCTCCCATAAAAAAATAAATATTTTAACATTAATAATAATAACACTGGATCACAATGTACGCGTGCAGAGGCATTGCGCGACCTGGCTGTATTTACTTGATCGCCTATAATTTTTCCATTTTACAATGGATTTTCATCGTTGATAGCTTATTTTTTTGGTAATAGAATGGAGCTTCATGAAAAGGAGTAAAACCGAAGGTAAAAATATTGGTTTTAAAGATATTGCCTGACAAAGTCAATTTTTTCTTCAAAAAATCGTAAAAAATCGAAAAAATTAAAATTTAATCGTCAATATTTCAGAAACTATAAGAGTTAGAGAAAAATGTTATAGGAGCCGTGAAAAGGAAATTTAATTTTATTTCGTTTGGTGTCACCCTAAGGAATATAACTCACTGTGTTAAAGAGATATACAGGATTAAGTGGACACATTGGCCAAATAACGGTAAATTGCCGATATCTCAAAAACCTTCCCATAGAATTAAAAATGAACCCGATTTTCGGAATCAGCGACCGATTTTACATATAGAAAGGATGGTTGCGTTCAGAGTATTTTTTGGCTGTAGAGCAGTGTAATTATTACTAGCTGACCCGGCAGACGTTGTTCTGCTAAACTTTATTCCTATGAAGCCTAAAGATAAGTCTTTGATTACCGTATTGCTAACCATTATCTTAGAGTCCATCTTAATGACTGCGAATAATGAAAAATTGTCTATTCTCTGAATAAAAGTTATAGTTATATTCGCCGCGACAAACCTACTTCCCCCGATCCCTATCTCTATCCAATCCCTATCTCTATTTCAGTCTCAATCTCAATCTTAATCTCAATCTCAATCTTTTTCCCTATCCCTATCCCCATCCCCATCCCTATCCCTATCCCTATCCCTATCCCTATCCCTATCCCTATCCCTATCCCTATCCCTATCCCTATCCCTATCCCTATCCCTATCCCTATCCCTATCTCTATCCCTATCCCTATCCCTATCCCTATCCCTATCCCTATCCCTATCCCTATCCCTATCCCTATCCCTATCCCTATCCCTATCCCTATCCCTATCCCTATCCCTATCCCTATCCCTATCCCTATCCCTATCCATATCCCTATCCCTATCCCTATCCCTATCCCTATCCCTATCCCTATCCCTATCCCTATCCCTATCCCTATTCCTATCCCTATCCCTATCGCTATCCCTATCCCTATCCCTATTCCTATCCCTATCCCTATCCCTATCACTATCCCTATCCCTATCCCTATCCCTATCCCTATCCCTATCCCTATCCCTATCCCTATCCCTATTCCTATCCCTATCCCTATCGCTATCCCTATCCCTATCCCTATTCCTATCCCTATCCCTATTCCTATCCCTATCCCTATCCCTATCCCTATCCCTATCCCTATTCCTATCCCTATCCCTATCGCTATCCCTATCCCTATCCCTATTCCTATCCCTATCCCTATCCCTATCCCTATCCCTGTCCCTATCCCTATCCCTATCACTATCACTATCCCTATCCTTATCCCTATCTTTATCCATATCCCTATCCCTATCCCTATCCCTATCCCTATCCCTATCCCTATCCCTATCCCTATCCCTATCCCTATCCCTATCCCTATCCCTATCACTATCACTATCACTATCACTATCCCTATCCCTATCCTTATCCCTATCTTTATCCATATCCCTATCCCTATCCCTATCACTATCACTATCCCTATCCTTATCCCAATCTTTATCCATATCCCTATCCCTATCCCTATCCCTATCCCTATCCCTATCCCTATCCCTATCCCTATCCCTATCCCTATCCCTATCCCTATCCCTATCCCTATCCCTATCCCTATCCCTATCCCTATCCCTATCCCTATCCCTATCCCTATCCCTATCCCTATCCCTATCCCTATCCCTATCCCTATCCCCATCCCCATCCCCATCCCTATCCCTATCCCTATCACTATCACTATCACTATCCCTATCCCTATCCTTATCCCTATCTTTATCCATATCCCTATCCCTATCCCTATCCCTATCCCTATCCCTATCCCTATCCCTATCCCTATCCCTATCCCTTTCCCTATCCCTATCCCTATCCCTATCCCTATCCCTATCACTATCACTATCACTATCCCTATCCCTATCCTTATCCCTATCTTTATCCATATCCCTATCCCTATCCCTATCCCTATCCCTATCCCTATCCCTATCCCTATCCCTATCCCTATCCCTATCCCTATCCCTATCCCTATCCCTATCCCTATCCCTATCCCTATCCCTATCCCTATCCCTATCCCTATCCCTATCCCTATCCCTATCCCTATCCCTATCCCCATCCCTATCCCTATCCCTATCCCTATCCCTACCCCTATCCCTACCCCTATAGCTACCTACCGGGACCTTCCATCAACATCCGGGCCCACTACTTTAGCCATCTCTGGGAAACAGCCTTAGATATCACAATGAAAATAGCTGTATGTGGAAGCCTGCTTAACGCTTTTCATTTGCTACCAATATCGTTCGAAAACATTCAGGGGTTCACGCTTTGACCCAAATCTAGGAACCCGGCCTAGGCATCACTATTTAAAAAGCTCTTTGTTGAAGTCCTCCTCAACAGCTTTCATTTGATACCAATATCGCTCAGAAACTTTCCAGGGTCACTCGGTCCCACGTTTTAACCCATATCTGGGAACCCGGCCTAGGTATCGCAATGAAAATAACTTTATGTTGAAGGCCTGTTCAACACCTTTCATTTGATACCAATATTGCTCGAAGACTTCCTGGATCGATCTGGGTCCTCATTTAGGCCTGTATTCCGAGAAGCTTCCTCTTTTTAGAAATTCTCTATACACTACTATGTGCACTAACACCACATGAATATACTGTGAAAATTTCATAAAGAACGGCTGGTTACTTTGGGAGTTTGCAAAGGACACACATCCACAGATGCACACATACACACCGATTTTTCCAATTTTCGGACTTTTCCGGAGGGATTTCCCAAAATTTTCTTCCGTACGAACCATCTCCTCGAGAATACGAACAACTAACAAAAAATTTTACAGAAATCGGCCCAGCCGTTCTCATCTGATGAGGTTAGTAACATTTTTTACACCATTTTTATATATATAAGATCTATGTACATTAGATAGGGTCGAAAAAAAATGTTGTAAAAGTCCGCCCCTAAATTTGAAGCTTATGTTGAGAGGGTTAAGGGACACAAACAATTTTTTTTTTCTGACCCCGCGAAATACCGCCGAAATTGTTTTTTTTCTTGTAACTTTGTTATTTATCATCCGATTTTTAAAATTGATACAATTGATAAATAACAAAGTTACAAGAAAAAAACCATTTCGGCGGAATTTCGCGGGATCAGAAAAAAAAATTTTTTTTTGTCCCTTAATCCTCTCAATATAAGCTTCAAATTTAGGGTCGGACTTTTACAACTTTACATATATTGAATTGCTTAAAAAAATAAATTAAATAATAGCTACGTTAAATATTCGTAGTGGCGTAACTTCTTTGTTTACTAATTTAGTAAAACCCTTTATAGGCAACATTGTCATGAATTTTGAAGCACTTTCATTTGGCAAAACAAAGAGGATAATTCATGGACATACAAATAAGTTAGCTGACCCAACTATGTGAAAACGACTTCAGAGCTCAAAAGAGCATTAGAAGGAAGTGTAGAGCTGCAAAATACGAAAATAATGACGTATCAATTTTAAAAATCGGATGAAAAATAACAAAGTTACAATCAAAAAACGATTTCGGCGGTATTTCGCGGGATCAAAAAAAAATTTTTTTTTGTGTCCCTTAACCCTCTCAACATAAGCTTCAAATTTAGGGGCGGACTTTTACAACTTTTTTTTTCGTATGGGGACCAACCCTATCTAATGTACATACATATGTACATTAGAGTGCGTTTAAAATTCAAATTAACGATATTTTACTGTATCGCCCCTTCAATCTGTAGTAACATGGTCAAAGATATTACACATAAATTTTGGTCCCAATTGGTGGCGGTTAAGGCGTGGCGCATTGAGGTCAAAGTTCAGAAAACTCTATGAAGGGTAAAAAAATCAAAATATTTTTTTTAATTATCTAATACCCAAAATTAATACTTCTATACCCAATGATAACAAATATAAATTTTGGTTCCGATTGATGACGGTTTAGTGGTGTTTTAAAGGGGTCAATGTTCAGATTGCCATATAAGACTTACATTTTTAGTGTCGCATATGGTAATCTGAACTTTGACCCCCTTGAAACACAAGTAAACCGTCATCAATCGGGACCAAAATTTATATTTGTTATCATTGGGTATAGAAGTATTAATTTTGGGTATTAGATAATTAAAAAAAATATTTTGATTTTTTGACCCTTCATAGAGTTTTCTAAACTTTGACCTCAATGCGCCACGCTTTAACCGCCACCAATCGGGACCAAAATTTATGTGTGATATCTTTGACCATGTTACTACAGATTGAGGGGGCGATACAGTCTTTTTATGAACTTTTAAATTTTTCATACAAATTAAAAGCACCCTAATGTACATACATACATATGTTAGTGTCTAGCACGAAATTATTATTTTTATACTCAGCTGTACTAGTACACAGAGTATTATAGTTTTGATTTCCTAACGGTGGATTGTAACAGAATGAAATAATCGAGATAGATATAGACTTATATATATAAAAATGATCAGGGTGAAAAGAGAAATCGATTGAGCCATGTCCGTCCGTCTGTCCGTCTGTCCGTCCGTCCGTCTGTGAGCACGATAACTCGCGCAAAAATTGAAATATTTTGATGAAATTTGGAATGCAAGTTGGTATCAAGACGAGAACGGATGGTATTGAAAATGGGCGAAATCGGACCATGACCACGCCCACCTCCCCTATATAGTAAAAATCCGAAATTTTTTATCTCAGTAACTAATAGAGCTGGAGTGATGAAATTTTACCCACGTATTGAGCTCAGGCCCTTATGAAGAAATATGGTGAAATTTTGGAAAATGGGCGGTGCCACGCCCACTTATTAAGGGGCAAACATTGAAAGTTTTATGAGTCATAACTCAGAAACCGTTGAAGACATATCGATGAAATTTGGTAGGCGTGATATACTTACTTAGGCAAATGTTTGGACGAAAAATTGCCAAAATCGTTTGACGACCACGCCCACTTTTATATATGGGTCTTATAAAGTGACCTAATAAAAACATTTTAAGCGATATCTCTGTCAATTATAAAGATATATCACTGAAATTTTGCGGCAGGAGTCCAACTACGGACAAAAAACAAAAAACACAAAAATTTTAGAAAATGGGCGGTGCCACGCCCACTTATTAAGGGGAAAACATTGAAAGTTGTATGAGTCATAACTCAGAAACCGTTGAAGATATATCGATGAAATTTATTACGCGTGATATACTTGCTTAGGCAAATGTTTGGACGAAAAATTGCCAAAATCGGTTGACGACCACGCCCACTTTTATATATGGGTATTATAAAGTGGCCTAATAAAAACATTTTAAGCGATATCTCTGTCAAATATAAAGATATATCATTGAAATTTTATGGCAGGAGTCCAACTATGGACATAAAACAAAAAACACAAAAATTTTGGAAAATGGGCGTGGCATCGCCTCCTTTTAGAAGCAGGAATATACGAGATTTCTTAGCCCATAACTCGACAAATAATTGAGATATTATGACGAAACTTGGTGTGTACACTTTTATCACTTGTGGTAATAGACACGCAAAAATTTATTGAAATCGATTTATGACCACGCCTACTTTTTAACAAAGATATTTCTGAAACACCCTTTGGGAATTTTTAACGTGAAATCTTTGTAACTAGAACTCGTAAAGGAATGAAATTTTGCACAAATAATAATATTCATATACTTAGTTGGATAACTGATAAAAATTTTGGAAAATGGGCGGGGCTACGCCCACTTTATGCAGCACTCACTTTATATAAAGTACAACGTGTTTCCATTAAACGCAAACAAACAATAAAAGCATACAGCTGAGTATCTAATGTTCGATTCCACTCGAACTTAGGCTTCCTTACTTGTTTAATTTTAATTTTTATACTTTCGCTGCATGAGCTAATTGGATTTTTCCAAAGTATAAAAAATATTTGATTTTATAAATATAGCCGAATTTTTTTGTAAGCGAGTTGGAAAAAACGCTGTTAGCTTAGCGAATAACATGGAAAGCAACAACAAAAACAAATCTAGCTGAGTTGGGTAAGTGAGTTGAATTGAAAGCGCTTAAAGCATGTTTCTACATAAAGTCGTTCGCTCCTTTTATCGTTGTTCGACCTCGAATCCAGTGCCGAACGACGCCAAAATCCATACAAAATTCTGAGAGCGCACAACGATTGAACAACGTTGTTAACTGTGAACTATCGCGCCAACGCCGGTATAATCGATGCCTTCTCTAATTTTGTATCGAAAATCTATCGAAATCTGACAAACAGACCAGGGCAAAAACGCAAAAATAAGCAAAGTGACATATTGAATGAGCCGACTAAGTGAAACTTTCACAACTGTCTATGCCAAAATGGAGATTTGCCAAACTTTAACTCCTGGCGCCCAGCTCTATCAATTCATACCATAAATTTGGTCTTTTGGGAAGCTCGTTAATTCCTTCTATTATCCTTTTCAGCTCTCAAGTTGTCCACAAATGTCGGTTTGACGGTTATGAAAGTCTCACTTAGGCGGTTATAAAGTTTAAGCGGCGATATGTACTCTTAAAAACAAATTAATTCGTATATCAACTTGCATTTCCGTTGCCAACCAAATCTATTACGAGCAGAAACAACTAAGAAAACTCAAAGCAAGAAAAACAAAAAAAAAACAAAGAAACAATCCAACGAATCATGAATTGCAAGTTTAAACCACAACAAGGCTGTCTGAACTCAAATTGTCGTTAATCAAAAAAAAAAAAAAGCAGAGAAAAAAAGTTCTAGCCATCAATTTAAATGTGCGGTTTGTCTTAATTGGTTTAGGGTGGTGGCGTAAGGTGATGAGAAGTTAGAGTGACAGCACGCAACTGGAATGATTTGCAGCTGAACGAAATAATTTTTTTTTTTTTTTAAAGAACAAAAATTTCAGCAACAAAAATTTCAATGCACATAAGAGTAAAGTCAAAGAGCTACCCAACGGCTGAGCGTTAATTTGGCGTATTAAGTCCGGCACCAACTCAAATGTATTTATTTATTTATGTGCAATGTACCTACTGCATATACATACATATGTACATATATTCACAGAGTTGCAACCAACAATTCACATATGTATGTATGCATAAATGACTTTGGCGGAGTTGTAGCCACAACAAAGTTCTGTATGTGCGTGCGCCTCTTGATGGCCAACTTTTCAAGTGCAAGTTCAATACTAATGCGCCTGGTAAAGCCGGTGTGGTAGTCAACTCGGTGAGCGAATGCTGGTGTAAATATATCTGTGGTCACAAGCAATAACCGCTTAAGTCGACTTAGGAAGATTTCGAGTTATATATACCACGTTATTCTCCTTTTAAAAAAACTCTATATTTCTTTAAAACCCCCATTCTTATAACTTAATTCAATCAAAAGATCATATATATTATTTCTAATTGGTGTTTTATAAATATCCCCTTTTCTGCTCGCATAATTCACCAAAATTAATAAGTAAGGCATCGTTTTAAAGGTATTAATTAGCTATGCATGCGAAACGGTGTTTTATTGGGCGTGGTACTTTATATGAAAAGTAAGGGGGGTAAAAGGGGGTTTACCCCCGCAGCGGGGAGTGTTATGGAACCCACATAAAATGTATATCAAATTAAAGGGAATCAAAATACCTATCGAATGGTATAAAAATATTTGAAATCGGTTCAGTAGTTTTTAAGTAATTGCAATTTAAAAAATGCATAATATAAACTTTGACCTTTAATAACTTTGGTTGTTGTTGTTTCCAAAAAAAAATTCACTTTTATACTCAAATTAGCCTGTTTATCAATCCTCATACTTCGTTTTTTTGATTTCATAATTGTAGAAATTTCAAATTTGTACCAGATCGTGCTATTTTTTCAACTTTGTGGGGCTGGGGGCACCTCTAAACATGCGAGTAGGTCAATAAAATTTTAAAGGCTTATTACTGGGCTAGAAAGGTGCCGTTTTGGCTTTGGAACAAATTGAATTTCCAAAAAAAAATTTTCACTCCACCTTAATATATAAGAGTATATCAAAACGATCAGGATGAAAAAAATGATTGAACCATGTCCGTCCGTCCGGCCGTATACAATCTAACTTGCGCAAAAATAGAAATATTTTAATGAAATTTGGTACACAAATTCTAATGGGATATGTATTTCGAAAAACACGTAAAACATGATAATTCAGTCACTAATAAAGCCCGAGTGATGAAATGACGTTATGCAGTTATGAGGAAACGTGCTGAAATTTTGAAAAATGGGCCAATAGGAGCAAATTTTCAAAGATTTATAATTCAAAACTCAGGAACTGTAGCAGATAAATCGATTAAGCCAAGGCAAACGTGTGGAAAAAAATTACCCAAGCCGGCAAGAACCACAATATACGCACATAAAAATATATATAAAATATATAAAAATATATTGCACATACATACATATATAGGGATAATAAAAAAAATTTATGCGATATCTTTGTCAAACATATAGGCAATTCATTGAAAGTTCCATAGGGTCCACCAAACCAAATAAATAATAAGTTTTTTAAAATGGGCGTGACAGCACAAACCATACCGACTGGCGCCACGTATGTTTTGTTATTTTTTGCGCAAGATGCGCACGGGTCCGGCTAGTATAAATAAAAACATTTAGGCATAACTTAAAATAGAGGTATATTAAACTTGCTATAACAGCCAAAGTAGATGTATATACTTAATGAAATTTCTTCATGACTTTTTGTTTTATTTACAAAATTTGATCGCAACATTGTGAATGGCTCACTGATTTTGCGTCCATAGTTTTTAATCGACTTCTATGATTTGCTAAGAAACGCCTTCGAATATAAAAATCAATTTATCTCGAAATCATATTTTTCGACTTAAGCGATTATTGCAAATTGCTACAGATATACATATGTACATATGTAGATATGTACATACATATACATATGTATATAGTACATAGTTGTTGAGTGACTGATGAAATCCAGTCGAAATGTCGATCGATTTCCTGTTTAGACCAGGGACCGAAAATAACAGTTATTTTTTCTAGTGTGGTGAAAAGGTTACGCAAAAATAACCTTTATCTTCTTTTGATCCTTAATAACCATTATAAAAACCAAAAAACCGTCTTGGGCATGAATAACCGTTATGGCAACCAAAAAACTGTTTTGGGCTTGAATAACCGTTATGGTAACCAAAAAACTGTTTTGGGCCTGAATAACCGTTATTCAGATTTTTATTTTTTTTTGGTCAGCTATAAAAATCAAACCTATTTATTTGTCAATATTTCTGGACGATATTGGTATCAAATGAAAGGTGTTGAGCAGGGCTTTTACATAGAGGTGTGTTTGTTAAGATTCGTAGGTCGGGCTCTCAGTGATGGGTGAAAAGTGGACCCGGATGTTTTAAGCAATATTGGTATGAAGTGAAAAGAGGTAATCAGAGCTACAATCCCTGATCAACACCTTTCATTTGATACCAATATCGTCCAGAAATGTTGACAAGTAAATAGGTTTGATTTTTATAGCTGACCAAAAAAAAAAAAAATAAAAATCTGAATAACGGTTATTCAGGCCCAAAACAGTTTTTTGGTTACCATAACGGTTATTCAGGCCCAAAACGGTTTTTTTTCTCATGATAATGGTTAAATATGACTTTTACGCCATTTCTCTTATAACCGTTACGTCCCTGGTTTAGACTGCTACAATTTCGTATGGACGCAATTTTTTTTTTTTTATTAATTACTCTTGCGGTGAATATGCATTGGGGTTTCTAAGCAAATCACGACGGAATTGAGTTAGTGGTTATTGATGCAATGGCAACAAGTTTTTTGAGTTGCTTAATAAACCAATATAAAATTTAATTGACATGATGGCACGAGCCAATTAACAGGGGCAAAGGAATGCAATTTTACATACATAGAAGCAGAAATTTAGTGCAGATATTACAATTAAAGCCTGTCTAAAAGTCGTTTGTGCATAATTCGATGCCATTATCGTAATTCAATTTGCCCAATTGTCATTTACCCTCGAATCACATGCCGAATTACGTACCAAAGGTCAATGGACTTATCCTTTTGTGACACTTATGGTATTCCGTTGTTATCATTTCCTGTAAAAGGATAATTTGTTTAATTTTTTATTGAGTTTGACGACCAAACATATTACAAAAAATATTTGGGGAAAATTGCATCCTAACACCAGACAACACATTAGGTTGGTAATCTAACTAGTTTTGACTTTTAAACAAAATAAATTACGAAATGCGCTTGAGAAAACTATTTCTTGAACATCTTCAAACACCTTTGAAAAGTATTTAATTTTTTAAATACACCAATTTTCAAACATTTATGTATGTATTTAAAGAAAACCACTCTTTCATAGTTGGATAATAAGCATTAATTGTTTTACGGATTGCCAAAAAAAAAACAACATTTAAAAGCCACATTTGCTATTCACATTTTAATTTTAAAATTTAAATTATTTTTTTTGCTTTATTCAAAATTAATTCACAAAAATGTAATCACAATTTCTTCTGCATACATACATGTGTATGTATGCATGTATGTAATAGCCATTGAAAATAGCTTCCAGCTATTGTTTTTCACCTCATGTCCAAGCTATCGTAATCGTCGTAATGTTGTGCTTGCAGTTATGAACTGTTGTAAACCACTGCGGTTTTGTTGTTGTTGCTGTCCTTGTAGTGGACACGCCAATGCTCTATCACTTACGCTAAAACACTTCCGTGAGCAGGCATGCAATTTTTTGTTTCGTTTTGATTTGAGCCTAAAAAAATTAATATTTTTTTTGTTTTTACACCCCCAAACTACAACAACATCATACATGTAGAGGAAACACCAAAAAAAGCTAAAAAAAAAACATAAGAAATACTTTCCTTCCTCGCTTTTTCTGCTGCATTTTTATGACCACTTTAGCTGCAGCAACATTGTTTTTGTTGTTTTAGTGGTGGTTTCCCGCTTGCAATTAAATGTTTCAGCGTTTTTTTTTCAAGTTTGAGCGCTTAAATCTTTTTATTTGTTATTGCTTTTTTCAATTTTTTGTTTGTAAAATGTGTATAATGAAAACTAATTTGCAACGCTGCGTCTACACTTAAAGTGATAGCGTACATAATTGATAGTTTCAAGTAATTGTGGTCAGTTGTTTTTGTTGTTGTAAATTATTGTAAATTGTTGTGAATTTATTTGGCAGCTTGTATGTCGAACAGCGTGTGTAAATATGTATGAACGTGCACTATAAAAATGTGCATATATGTATATACAATATGTAGCATGTATGTATATTAGGCCGTCTCGCCTTATAGGGACGCAAGAATAAAGTTCGCCTTACGCCCCCGCATATGATGTATTTTTGGGAAAACATTTCCGGAAAAGGTTTTTATTTTTTTTTGGACGCCACTAGATATCGCTAAAATTTATTTTTCTCATATCTTCGGTATTTATAGTCCGATCTCTAAGTTTGATACACCAATATCTTTGGCTTGAAAGGACGCCTTATACTTTGGAATATTATTAACCCTATTGGCGTCATTGGGATCACTACCACCCAGTAATTAGTTAATACCACCCTAATGCAATTTTTTATGCTTGCATGTTAAACGTTGTCTAGAATCATTAATCTTTTGCGAAAGAAGAATTTCGATCGCTTCAGTAGAACCCGTAATTATACACGTTCAAAATTCCGAGAAATATATGTATGTTTTTCGCTTCCTTTGGTCTCTTAGGTTCACTTTACAAAGATTTCTTCTGAGGAGACTCCTACTGAAATTTTATGGCGAATAATTTTCTAGAACATTTTAACCCTCTAGCACCTCCATTAAAGGGTTATTTGGACCCCTATTTTTTAGAAAATCAGGAAAAATAGTATTTTTAAGGTCGCTTGAGGGTTAAAATGTGCTAGAAAATTATTTGGCATAAAATTTTATTAGGGGTCTCTTCAGAAAATTTTTCTGTAAAATTAACCTAAAAGACAAAAGGAACCGAAAAACCTATATTCCTCGGAATATTGAACGTGTTTTATTTTGGGTTCTGCTCAAGCGATCGAAATACTTATTTTGCAAAAGATTAATGATTTTTGACTACGTTTAACATGCAGACATAAAAAAGTACATTAGGGTGGTATAAACTAAGCATTGAGTGTTAGTGACCCCAATGGCGCACATAGGGTTAATAATATTCCATAGTATAAGTCGTCCTTTGAAGCCAAAGACATTGGTGTATTAAACTTAGAGATCGGACTATAAATTCCGAAGATACGAGAAAAATAAATATTAGCGACATCTAGCGGCGTCCAAAAAAGAATTAAAAAATTTTCCAGGAAATATTTTCCAAAAAGACATCATATGCGGAGGCGTACGGCGAACTTTGTTTTTTGCGATACGGTCTAATGTACATACATACCTACATACATTTTTCACATTTTATTTTTAGGTTGGAATTATATATTTAAATAATTTTTGTTTTGTTGAAATTCGGAACTATTTGAATTAATGGAATGTTTAGTAGTGGTGTGCGAAAATTGTGCTGTCTCTCTGCTTCTTTTTCCTCTTCTCCATCTCTTTATTCAACTTCTTCACTTCCTCGTTGGTACCTGCGTACCAATCGTATCAATTAAATATTTATCTAAAATTACATATTGGTTATCAAGTCACAGAAATACATATAATAAAACATGAAGTCAAAAATAATTTAATGAAGGTTTAATACGTGCACAAGAATTTTAGATTTAATTAAATTTTGAATATAAAGAAAATGCTACAACGCACATAGGGGTATTTTATCAATCTGGGCGGCCAAAACCTCATTTCCTAAAACTGGCCCGATTTCCAAAAAATAAAATTTTTTAGTGGGCCAGGACCCTAACGCATCATTTTCAATAAAAGTTTATTCTCAAAACTCAAACACAAAGTTTTTACAGTCAATGAAAATTTGGTCATTCGTGTATTTCTCGCGGCATTTTATAACGTTCTTAAAGTTTCAACATTTCCAATTAATATTTTTACGGTTTTAAGTGAAGTTTTTTAGAATACTGTTCTGGATTCTTATAATACAGGTAATCGAGTACAAAATTCATGTTTATTGAGATTTAGTTAGTTGTTAGCGTCTTCTTAATTACATTTTTAAAAAACGATGTATTAAAAAAAAAATTTCCCAATTTTTTGTTTTCAAAAGGGTTTTTGTTTAGGTGCCCCGCATTGCCCGGCACTGACTCTTTTTTTTCTAGATAGTCTGTTCCCTATTATTTTGAGTTCAAGAAAGATCGGTCCCGGGTTTTTCCGGTTTTAAGAAAAACAGGCGATTTTTCACGTTGGGAAAAATGACCCCACCACACACAAAAAAATTAGTTGTTTGTGGATTCGAGAACACCCATCTAGCAACATATACATCGACGTGCTCCGAATCCAAAGTCCGCTTGTCCAATATATCCCCAAAACTTCGAGAAAATTGCGAAAAGCTAAAAAAAAGCCCCAAATGGCACATTTCATCGACCTAACCTACTAACATGTATTTCGACGTTCTGAATCCAAATCTGAGTTTGGTTTGGTCTCACTACATCACTTTTTAAAAATGTAAAGCCACATTTTTTTTATGTTAAATTGAATTGACATCACCATGGGTAACATAATTAACAATTTAAAGCCAAAAAAGAGTTTTGGCCGCCCAGATTGATTAAATACCCCAATGTGCAACGTGGGAATTTAGAGGCGAAAGTGATATTAAACATACGTGCCAATAACGGACAGAATCGGATCATAAATACGGATTGGCGAAAATAATGGCTACAGCGCCATCTAGCGGAGAAAATGGCCTATGTATGTCGAGATAACTAAAGAGTAAACTATTTATCAAAAATGGGCCCAAACCCTTTCAGTAGTTTTTAAGTCATTTCCTCACAAAAAATTTTATATACATAAAGATTTCTTGAACGTTCGCTATAATTTTAAAATAGTTTCGGGTTGCCACCTGTTTTAAAAGCATTCGATTAACCAGCAAAAGGGGAGAAACGTAAGTTGTCACAATAAAGCGGAACTATTTAGTATAGGCTACGAAATACACATAAGCTCAATGTGCTAGAATTTTCTCACTGAATGCTTTCCAACAAAAATTCCGCAATCAAATAAAAATAGAGAAATAGAGAGAAAGTTATCACAATGCCATATTTTAATTACTTATAAATTTCTATTTTCAATAGAGAAAAACATCCCTGCAGTAAAAATCCGCAATGAATCCTTAATGAATCACTGATGCAATTCACCTATGACGAGGAGGCATCAGTGAATACTTTCATATAAAGACTGCTGAATTTTTCATATAAATGGTTTGCTTTCCTCAGAAAAAAAAATAAAAACAAATAAAAATATACTGAGCTATGACGACAGTGATGAATATTCAACAAAGAATCATCACTGATCCTTCAGCAGTGACACAGATTTACTGCAGGGATTAACGGCCTTATTCCGGTGTGGTAACATAATTTACTTTACTGGTGAAATAAAGAATCTGCTACTTTAAACACTCTTTTCGTATTCTGGCAGCAGAAAATTAAGTTACCTCCTCAATACGTGGTAACATTTTGTTACCATTTTCAGCCCGATTCCATTCCGTTTGTATGGAAATGCTTTGACAGCGTTACCATCTGTGCCAGAATGCCAATTGAAAAGATGGTAACAAATTTCAGCAAGATAAATTACCAGTAAAGTAATTTTCCGGTAACGCTCAGAATAGGACTGTAAAAGCGCAGTTGGGAGATAGGAATTTTGCAAATTTGTATCTATATTTACATACAATAGTACATACATATATATGTATTTGCTTTGAATATTTTATAGCCATATAAAAAGCTGTAAAAATTAAAATAAGTATCATAATCATGCTGCTTACGGTAATGCAATTGTACGCATGCGCCGGCTTCATTATTTTGCAATTGAGCCGCTGAGCGAGATTAGCATGCGGATGCATAAATGCCTGCTCATACGATTGCATTTTGCACACACTTGAAATGACGAATAAAAAATATTTGTATGCATTTTAATTTTTTGTGTTATTAAATTTATATTCGCCAATTAACTAACGAACTATTAGTGATTGGCAAGCTGAGATGTCATGGCGTATATACCCAGCAAAAGAGGTTAGGCTGATAGCTGAAGACTAAGCTATAAAACAGTCATACGCTGACAGCGCTGCTTGCTGTTATGCACGCATTCTCTCTGCTCCAAACGTTTTAATACTCAATTCTCTGTTATGCACACATACATATCAAATAGAGAGAGAGAGAGAGGGAATTGAGTTTTATAAGCGAAGAGAGTACAATGTGTGGCGAGCGTAAAAATTGCCTATTGTTGAAGGAAAGTTTGTCGACTCAGTTCATTTTCAACTATCTAACATGCAATCAAGTATTAAGTGGTTAAGTGCGCACGCTTATCTCATTCCGATATACTTCTACATATGGCCGATTTTCTGGGAAAGTAAACCAAGTAGTTTTTTTTTTTTTTTTTTTTTTTTTTTTTTTTTTTTTTTTCAAATATTGCAAGCACTGGGGTCTTGCGGGGTTCATGACATATTATAGTAGCTGTTGAAAACAGTGGCATTCAATTTTAGTCGTTTTAAATTAAACTTTTCTTTTTTTATAAAACGTTGTGATTAAAAAAAAATATGGTCGGAAGTAGTTCAGTAAACAAAAAGTTAAATATAACATGTTTGCTGCGACTAAATTTAGCCGTTCAAGTTTTATCTATTAGAAAATTAGTTATAATATCATAACACGTAAAGTTTTTAAAAAAGTTATGTTCCAACTCGCAGTTATGTGAAAAGTAAATGTGCCGTAAAAATCTTGTGTAACGTTAGCAGTGCAAAACCAAAAAAGTTTTTTTAAGACATGTTAAAATACGTTTTAATTTAATTTGTTTATATATTTTCTTAATACTATACGTATATCTCACGTTCCAATTAAAAAAAGTTAAACTTCCAAAGATTTGAAGACATTGTTAGCTTAAATAATATGTAACGTTAGCAGTGATTTTTTATCTATATAATACACTAGCAAATACCCGTTGCTTCGCAATGAGGAATATAGTTAACCAAAGTCAAGTCAAGTCAATTCAAGTCAATTCCACTCAAGTCAATTCAAGTCAACTCAAGTCAATTCAAGTCAAGTCAATTCAAGTCAAGTCAAGTCAAGTCAAATCAATTCAAGTCAAGTCAATTCAAGTCAATTCAAACCAAGTCAAGTCAATTGAAATCAACTCAAGTAAATTCAAATCAAGTCAATTCAAGTAAATTCAAATCAAGTCAATTCAAGTCAACTCAAGTCAAGTCAATTCAAGTCAATTCAAACCAAGTCAAGTCAAGTCAATTCAAGTCAAATCAAATGAAGTCAAGTCTAATCAAGTCAAGTCCATTCAAGTCAATTCAAATCAAGTCAAGTCAAGTCAAGTCAAGTCAATTCAAATCAAGTCAAGTCAAGTCAAATCAAGTCAAGTCTAATCAAGTCAAGTCAATTCAAGTCAATTCAAACCAAGTCAAGTCAAGTCAATTCAAGTCAAATCAAATCAAGTCAAGTCTAATCAAGTCAAGTCCATTCAAGTCAAGTCAAGTCAAGTCAATTCAAGTCAATTCAAATCAAGTCAGGTCAAGTAAAGTCAAGTCAAGTCAAGTCAAGTCAAGTCAATTCAAACCAAGTCAAGTCAAGTCAATTCAAGTCAAATCAAATCAAGTCAACTCTAATCAAGTCAAGTCCATTCAAGTCAATTCAAATCAAGTCAAGTCAAGTCAATTCAAGTCAATTCAAACCAAGTCAAGTCAATTCAAGTCAAATCAAATCAAGTCAAGTCTAATCAAGTCAAGTCCATTCAAATCAAGTCAAGTCAAGTCAATTCAAGTCAATTGCAATCAAGTCAAGTCAATTCAAATCAAGTCAAGTCAAGTCAATTCAAACCAAGTCAAGTCAAGCCAAGTGAAGCCAAGTTAAGTTAAGTTAAGTTAAGTTTAGTTATTCCGGGGCTATCTGGGTCCACTTGATGACCTTGTCTACCCATCACTACGGCTCTATGTTGCAACCGTTCCCAACACTTTTCATTTGATACCAATATCGCTCAAAAAGATCCGGGTCCGCATTTTACCCATATCTGGGGACCCGGTCTAGGAATCATTATGAATAGAACTCCATGTAAAAGCCTTGTTCAAAAGCTTTCATTTCATACTAATATTGTTCCGAAACATTCCGGGTTAATCCGGGGTCACATTTTGACCCATATTTGGGGACCCGGCTCAGGTATCACAAATAACATAATTCTACGTCGAAGTCCTCATCAAGACCTTTCATTTGGTAGCAATATCGCTCAGAAATATTCGAGGGCCATCCGGTTCCACGTTTTGACCCATATCAGAAGACCCGTCATGGAAATCACAATGAAAATAGGTCTGTGTTAAAGCCCTGCTCAATACCTTTAATTTCATACCAATATCGTTCAACCAAATTCCGGAGTAATCCGGGTCCACATTTTAGCCCATACCTGGGGAGGATGTCTAGGCATCACAATGAAAAGAACTCTATGTTGAAGTCCGGTTCAATACCTTTCATTTGATGCTAATATCGCAGGTGTAGGTGCAGGCGTTCTTGAGTTATAGCATAGTATGCATGCATAAACAGGTTTTTTATTGTCACCGAGCCAAACAACAAACCGTGCAAAAACAAACATATGAGTCGCCTACGCTGCGCTGCCTGGCACGACTGCGACGCCTCCACTGAACACGGCAAATGACCAAACGAATCTGTCTATGCTTGCGCTTTTTTGAGTTTTTCGAAATTTAAAACCGGGAAAAAGGTATTAAAGTCTTAGAAATTCGCAAAAAAATGTAGATGGTTCTCGAGAATTTACCATTTGTGACATTTTAAAAACAAGAATTATTAAAATCGGTCCAGTACTTTTTGAGTTATCGCGTTACATACATTTTCCATACAATCAATTTTATATAATTAGTATTAGTATAGATATAATAAAATTGTAACAGGTCGATGTCTGTACATTGAAGATATTCAAGAAAAACTGATAGGAGAGGTCGTTATTGAACCAGCGGAACCCAAATCTACAATTTTTAGAAGTCTATCTGTCTGTCTGTCCGTCTGTATAATTGTGCTCGCATCACGCAAAAACTACTGAATAGAATTGCATGAAACTTTCACCATTCTATCACTTAACGCCTAACTTAAAATTCAGGACAACTTTCATTTGGATATCTCATCCAGTTCCCGAGTTATTGACCACAGTGTGGGAAAAATGTGACCAAAATGTGTTTTTTTACCATAACGCCCGCGTCACACAAAAACGACTGCATAGAAATGAATGAAACTTTCAATAATCATTTTCTGGATGAAAAAATGAGAGCTATTGGAAAAGGGGCGTGGCACACCCCATACAAACTTAATCTTTCATGCTGAATATCTCTGGAAGTGTTTTCCGTAGGATATCAAAACTTGGAGAGATAGGGATAGGGAGATATCTCCGAAACCAATCGGGATATTGAATTTAATAGAATTACTTATTGCAGCACTCATCAGCACCTTTTATTTGATACCCATATTGTACTAACAAATTTTGGATCACCCTTGGTCCACATATTGGTCGATAACTCCAAAACTAGTTGAGCTATAGAAATAAGGGATATCTTAAACTTAAAGTAGACGTCTATAATAATAATAATAATACAATGGCGCTATTATAACTCTGACTAGTTTCATTCAATTCCATCATTCCACACTCAAAAAAAAAATTTCTCTCGATCAAAGACATAATTTTCCTTATTTTGAACACGCGTCCCAATACAAAATTTTCTTTGTTTTGTGTAAATTTTCTCAAAAATGTGGAAAAAACATAAAAAAACATTCAAACAAATTCGTTGCCATGGGGATTTGTATGGGAATTTAATTTCTCAAAATTAAAGAAATCAAGTCTTCAAAACAAGGAAAGTTGGGAATGGAATGGCGCTTATAGAATTTTTCATTATTTTAATGTATGAATTTTTTCAAAACAAGTATATGAAACCATGGTAACGCATGTAACAACAATATTTTATAAACCTTTTAACATGTTTTAAGGAAAATTTACTCAAAACAAAGAAAGTAGTGTTCAAAATAGGTAAACAATTTCTTTGACCCCTCCATATATTTTTTTTCTCTCAGTGCAATTTTTAGTGACCCGCGCACAAACATAAGGACAGACAGACAGTCAGACCGACAGAAATTTTAAAAACAGTTAATTTGGATTCCTCTGGCTCCTTTTTTTATTTTCTGTATATCTGCAATGTACAGAGATCAACGGCTACAATTTTATTATACACTGAAAAAACAACTTACTCAGATTATGGAAAAGTGGGAATGATTCGGCGCTAAAGACATATTTCCATATTTTGATGTACGATTTTCTTCAAATCAAGGAATAAAAACCATGTTTTAAAGAAATTAAACCAAACATGATCTGTATCTTGATCTCACTTCCAAATGATGTAACGTTAGCAGTGCGTTTCACGCGCTTATAACTTTTACGGTATGGTAGCCATCAGACTAATTTTACTCTTAAAATGAAGGTATAGGTCTACCTGATGGCATAAGTAACAGAACCTTGGACGTTTCTAACATTTTTGTTATTATTTCGTATAAACTAAATAAAAACTCCATGCGAATGTAACGTTAGCAGTCAGAAAATTGACCATATGATGAATTTCATATCGAAGGCTGAAAAAAACGAACATTTTGAACCCGACCCCCTCAGAATTTGATGATATTTTGCATAGAGGTACATCTTACCTACCCAAACACAACCTCATTTTTAGAAATTGCATTTTCGAAAAATTGTGGGCGTGGAAAGGTGTCGAAATATTCGAAAAATTACGATAGTAGGTACTTTTAATGTGTGATTACTAGGGAATGGCTTTACCGATTTCAAAGATATTCATACCATTAGAAAGGTATTAAAATGAGCTTTCAAAAAAAATACACTGCAAATTTTTTTTTTGTTTTAGTACACTGAAAAAAAAAATGTTTTCCAAAATAAAATTTGAAACTGAAAAAACACTTCAAAGATCAAGCGATTTTGAAAAATAAGATTTTTTTAGAAAGGTCTATTTAATATATATAACATATCTGAAAACTAAAATGGCCTTTTTTAATTTTTTTTTTTTAATTTATTTAAGTAAATGCATCTCTTGGCTTTCTTATATTTTGATATCACGCGTAAACTAATCAACCGATTTCAAAAATTTTTGTACCGTTAGAAAGGTATTAAAATCACCTTTTGAAAACATACACTGTAAAAATTCTATATTACATATTACACTGAAAAAAAATTTCAAAATTTTCAAATTTTTTTTTTTCAAACTGGGAAAACATCAACACAGAAAAATCAGCCTTATTTTAAGCCTTTGCCCACAACCACTTTTGTTCGCTTGGAATTTTCCGGCCTTATTTCGTAAGCCTTTAAACCTCATCTAATAATTCTTAAATAAGGCTTAGATTTTTTTGCTGGGTACATACATACGTTTGTTTATGTGAATTCGATTGCGCATAATTGTTGCTTCGTTAACGCGAACGAAAGTTTTCCTTCGTTTAATAAACTTTTTATAGGCATAATCATCCTGTTCACCTTTTTTAGAAGGTCGTTTGTTTCTCGTAAAATCATTATTGGTTAAATGAGATTCGTATTAATTTGCTTTTAGCTTACTTAATGCTTAAACATTCGAAAGATGTTTTTTCTTGCACTTTACCTGATAACTTTCAATTTCTTATGAACGAATCTAACATTGAAATCATGAGCAATATTGAACGTGTGGTGTTTTAAGGAATGATTTGTCGCTGGAAGAGATTTTTCAATGGTCTACAGTACCTACATAAAGAAATGTTTTTAAAGTAAAAGATGAGGAAGTACCTAAAACTTTTTTGTGGTACGATTAAAGTACATATGTATGTATGTTTGTATGTACATTAGACCTGGCGTTGGTTATATGGGGATTTTTTTTTTTTGATTTCAAATTCGGGTAGCGATCAAAATATGCGATTTGATGCCAAAAATGATGTAGCAAATTTTCAGGCTGATCGGATGGTGCCAACCCGTGCCATAAAGAGGTCAAAGGTCAAAATTTTTGAAAAACACCCAAAACATTTTTTCAATTAATTTCTTTATTTAATTAGATATACTCATTATACAAAAAAGATAGTAGTGTAAGCGTAAAAGTTTTGTCGCCATAGTAGTCACCTGACAATTATATGGATTATGACATTTCGTGCTGCCATACTCAATGCTAAAAATCCTCCATTTATGCTATTTTTTATTTGCATGGTAACCATGGTTTCGATTGTAACAGAACGAATTTTTTCAATTTTAATATTAATATATGTAAATAAAAATACGCACATTTACGTTTTTTTTTTTTTTTTTTAGCATCCAATATATTTTGCCAACTGTATAAATAAAATACATCCAACAATTTTGTGGTTCGTTAAAAGTAATTAGTAATTAATAATGACTTAATAAACATGGTGGGCATGTATGGATTGCTCTCAGTAGCGCATCCATTTATTATAGTGCATCAGCAAAGATCTGTAAATGATTTTCTTTTGAGGCGTACGAAATTGGTTGGTCTTGCCGTCAGGGCTAGAACGAGTGGGTTGGGGTGAGCTAATATTCTCATTTTGTATGATGCAGCATACTTTCTGATTTCTTGAGATATAGTAGGTATCTTTAGGTCACGATGTAGTTGGTCGTTCGTGACGTAGTAGGGCGCATTTACAATCATTCTAATGGTTTTCGATTGGAATCTTTGGAGAATCTCTATATTTGAGTTTGCTGCGGTTCCCCATAGCTGTATGCCATAGGTCCAGATGGGTTTTAAGATAGCTGAGTAGAGCAGGAGTTTGTTGTCGATTGATAGTTGGGAGTTTCGATTCATGAGCCAATAAAGATTTCTCAGTTTTATACCAAGAGCTTTTCGTTTGGTGAATATGTGGGTTCTCCATGTTAGTTTTCTGTCGAGATGCATACCCAGGTACTTTGTTACGTCACTTTGCGGTATATCAATGCCATTGAGTTTTACGGGTGGGCAAGTGTTGCGTCTAGTGGTAAACGTCACTTGAACAGATTTTGATTCATTTGACTTTATCCGCCAGTCTTTCAGCCAATGGGTAATTTTATTTAAACTTCTTTGAAGCTTGAGTGAGGCGACGTTAGGGTTGAGGTCTGAAGCCAGTACAGCAGTGTCATCGGCAAAAGTGCCGATAGTGACTCCTTCTGCTATTGGGAGGTCGTATGTGTAAAGTAGGTACAGTATTGGGCCCATTACACTACCTTGCGGGACGCCTGCTAAGCTCTCGTAAAGCTCAGACTGCTCTGCTCCTTCTTTGACGAAAAAGTAACGATTTTTTAGATAAGATTGTATAAATAGAAAGTAGCTTGTAGGGAGAGTATTTTTTATTTTATAGAGCAGGCCGTCGTGCCATACGCGATCAAAAGCTTGGGATATATCTAGAAAGGCAGCTGTACAGTATTTTTTTTGCTCAAAGGCAGAGTAGATTTTCTCGGTAAGTCTATGTACTTGTTCAATTGTTCCGTGTCCTCTTCTGAAGCCAAATTGGTGATTAGGTATAATGTTACGCTCTTCTATTTTGGGTAGGAGTCTTTTAAGGAAGAGAACTTCCAAGACTTTTGAGACAATGGGCAGCAGACTAATGGGTCTGTAAGACGCTGCCGTATCAGGGGGCTTTCCTGGTTTCAGAATCATTTTCATCTGAGCGACTTTCCATTGAGGGGGTATGAATGCAGTTATTAGTACTGCATTAAAAAGTTGGGTGAGAAATTGTATGCCTTCGTAAGGTAAGTGTTTTAGTACATTGCCATTAATAATATCGTACCCAGGAGCTTTCTTTGGGTTGAGCATCGCTATTACGGTTTTTACCTCCGATATTGCGAATCGTTTTATGGGGAGGTCCATTTGATAGGGATGACTCAGAGTATTTTTCACTTCTGTTGTTGTGCTTAGTGGGGGTTCAATATCATGTGGGGTGAATACTGATTTTAGGTGGCGTGCAAAAGTATTTGCTTTCTCTGCGTCACTTTTCGCCCATTCGTTATTTTCCATTCGTATTGGAGAATTGTAGAAAATCGGCCTTTTTAGGGAGTAATCAGTTGCAGCTGTTGCATCAATATTACTGAGATATTGTTGAACTTGTCTGTTGTGTTCAATTTTGAGGATGTTTTTGAGTTCTTTGGTGAGAGCATTCAATCTTTTCTTGTCGTCGGGGTGACGGGTTTGTTGCCATTTTTTCCTTGCGAGTCGTTTTTCTTTGAGCTTAGCTTGTATGTTGTGGGTAACGCTTGTCCTTTTTTGTCTGATGAGGGTGGGAGTTGATTTCCATGCAGCTTGTTGGATGCAGCTGTTAAAATGTTCGACTGCTGCCTCTATATCTTCAGCAGATTTCAGGGCTAATTTGAAGTCAAGATTAGACGTGATGATGTGTCGGAAGTATTCCCAATCAGTCTTCCGATTGTAAAGGCTGCATTGTTCCGCTGCCGGTGTAAAATTTTTATCAATTGTTACCAGGATTGGAGAGTGGTCGGAAGACAATTCAAAGCACGATTTGCAATTTATATCTGAAGAATTCACGCCTTTCACCACGCAGAAATCGATTAAGTCGGGTATTTTATTTTTATCTGTTGGCCAATAAGTGGGAGTTCCAGTAGAGAATGGAGTTAAACTGAGATTGCTAATAGCATTATATAGTTGTCTTCCTTTAGGGGTAATGAGGCGAGAGCCCCAGAACGTGTGTTTGGCATTGTAATCGCCCCAGCTAGAAATCGATTTCCAAGAGTTTTGAAGAAATTTTCATATTCTGCAGTGCTGATAGAGTGCCTCGGCGGGCTATAGATAGCAGAGAGTGTAAGCTGGCCGCTCGGGTCTTCAATGACAATATTTGTGGCTTGTATAGCATTTGTACGGAATGAATTCGTGCTGTAATGTTTAATACTTTTCCGTATCAAGATACCTGAGCCTCCATGAGCGTTGTTACTGGGGTGTTTTGTGTGGTAAAACTTGTAGTTGGGTACTTCAAAGTAGCTTTTGTCAGTAAAGTGGGTCTCAGATATGAGGAGTATATCTATATTGTGGGTCTGAAGTAAAGTTTTAACTTCAAGTAAGTGTTTGGATAGGCCATTGGCATTCCAAATGATAATTTTCAACGGGTTGAAGATGCACAGTTTTTAGTCGTGAGGGTGACGAGGAGGCTCATCATTGATGTCATTTGTTGCATGACTTGTTTCAGTAAGTCTATCATTTCTCGCATTTCGTTAGTGTTTTGCGTTGGGGTGTGGGTTTCATTACTATTTGGAATGGCATTATTAGGGTTCGAGCGGGGTGTTACGCCTTTCTTTGCTGCTTGAGCATATGTGGCTGGGTATTGGTCAATTTCAATTGGGGTTTCAATCTGCATTGGGGTTTGAATTGGCTGTTGTGGTTTCTCTTGGGGCTGTGCAGGAGCTTTTTTCCTCAGAGTTGGGTATTTGGCGCTTTGGATGTTTTTGTATACCATACAGCCTTTATAATTTGCTGGATGGTTGCCTTCACATAGAGCGCATTTGACATCTTCAGATCTTGTCTTTCGCTTGCAATCAGCGGAGAGGTGGTTTCCAGCACATTTTATACATACTGATTTTCGACGACAGTAGGACTTTGTGTGGCCATATTGCTGACAGTTGGCGCATTGCGGTATTTCACGCTTCGGGTATGGGGGCTCGAAAGCAATTCTTGAGTGCAGGAGACTTTTAATTTGATATATCTCCTTGTTATTGGAGGCGGGTTTGAGTTCAATGATAAACATTGGGAGAGGATTTTTTGTGACTCTGTGTTTTATGTTCCAAATGTTTGTGACTGAGTGACCGAGATCTTTTAGAGAATCCACAATTTCTTTTGTGTCTATTGAGGAGTGCATGTTTCTGAGAACAACTCTGAAGGTACGTTCTTGTTTTGTTTTATAAGTGTGGAACTCTGTGCCCTTCTGTTCCAGTTGTGACACTATGGTTTTGTAAGCATCCAGGGATGATGCTTGTACTTTTACTTGATCCTTGCCTGTGAGCTTTAGATCATAGGAGTTTGGAGCAACTTCTTGTAGTAAACTCATTAGGGGGGGAATGTTTAGAACTTTGTCTATAAATATTGGCGGCGGCTTGGGTATTTTTTCAGTTGGTTGGTTAGTTTCCTCAACTTCAAGGGAGGCAAATCTGTTTTCGTTTTCATTTTCATTTGGTTGGCGGCTTCCAAGCCAGTAATAATTATCAAGTTTAGCCTGTTTTTTAGAGGCAGTATTTTTACTTGGGCTTTCGCGTTGGCGTTTGGGATTGACGATCTTCCATTGGTCGGTTGGGGTAGCAGTTGTCAAGTTTCCTGCAGTTTGGGGTTTCTGGGCTTGTTGTTGTTGGGCATAGAGAATTTCCAGTTGCCTTTGGAGGGTTTCGATCTGCTGTTGTACGTTTGGTACGTTGGTACTAGGCAGGCGGGATGGGGTTAGATGTTGGGACATTTGTTGGGGTGTACCTAGGGATCTCGGTGTTTGGTGCTGTAGTTGCACTTGGGCTTGTTGGGCATCTCGCACTTCGACTTGTTGGGAACCTCCTACTTTAGGAGGAGTATGGTTGGGGGGCATCTCGCTGGTGCAAACGAATATTTTAGTCTATATTCATTTGCACCCGGCTGCGCTTGTAATATGTACAACTTTTTATGATTGTAATACAATGTGGTTGCAGCTTTTTACAGCTCTGATACTTATGTATAAACTTTACACGAATGGTTTGTGTCCACACTAATTCACCACTTAGTGGTGAAAAAGAGGTTTGTGGTGGAGTTTTGTGTGTGGGAGCTTTTGCTATTGTGCGATCAATGCAACAACAATATGCACAATCACTCAGCAATAACACTTAATTTACGCTTTAGAGTTTAAATAAAGCAGTTTTATATTAATTTGATAGCACACTAAATTGCGACACTTTTTCCGACACTTTTTCACAATATTATTGAGTTAAATTGATCAATTATATATTTTTTTTAGCACAAAAGTACGGAGGAAAAAATTTTTGACAACTTCACAGCGCGACCAGTGTGACCAGAAGCACATTTACGTGTTATATTCTTCATAATATCAGATTCAGTGTTTTTAATTAAAAGCCGTGGGAGAAATACAGAAGGAGAGGAATTTTTATTAACACGTAAAGGAAAAGCCATTAACATTTTCATAAAAAAATAGTAAATATATGTGTTAATAGACACTCATTTCATTGAAAAATTTTCAGTGGTTTAGAAATTATGAATATTGGCACGACTTATGAACTTGCAACTGAAAAAACAAGTGCGGTTACATGCAAAATTTATTAGTAAATACAAATTTAAATTTATATGAAAAGATACTAAAACGTTTTTTTCTGCAAAGAACCTATTTCAGAATTAGGTATTTAAATAATAAAATTAATAATAAAATTAAAGAATATAAAATTAGTAACGCACGAAAATCTAAAGAAAACTGCAAAATAAAAATTGAAATTAAATTTACATTCTTATATACAAACCTGTTAATAAATTTGTTAATAAATATGCTTTTTAAATGTTGAAATATTCTTGTATAAAATATTGAAACCAAATATGTATATATACGTACGCAATAAATAATACATATAAAGAAAATCAAGAACTCTTACCCTTTGATAAAAAATCAAATAATACTGCATTTGATGATCTGTTCCCGTTTACAAAATGCTTCATTTTTTGGCGAATTTGATGGATCTAAGCGTAAGAAATCTATTGAAATTTCCAAACGGGAAAAAAACTTTTTGTGTTGGTAGTTACAAAAGAACTTAAATCTTTGGATGTGAATAATTGTAATTCATCAACACTTATACACACTTTTTTAAAAGGGGAAATATCATCACCGATAGGATCTATATTATTAATACGCGATGACTCTAGCTTTTTTCCCAAAAAGGCAATACTTCATCCAACACCAATCTTGAGCTTTCATTTAAAGTACTTGCTGTTTTGATGGTAATTTTACACCAAATTTTGGGTTCACATTTACCAAATAAGTATACATTTGTGTCAGCAGACCGCAGCGGTTTCAACGATAAATTTGTCTTCTGAGCCATTATTCAAGTTTGAAAATTAATCTCTCCAGTCAGAGAGTTGCAAGTTTTAATCAAAAGACTACATCTGCTGACTACTTCTGGTAAAACTGTCAAACCATTAGCTGTTTGGCAATTTACTTCCCTGTAGGAACAGTGACGCTCATTTCAGGCAACAGTTTTACTAGAAATTGTCAGAAAAGTGAAGTATTACAGCTAATGTTAAGAAAAATAGAGAATAAAGCACTACGTATAATATTATAATAATACAATGGCGCTATTATAACTCTGACGTGTTTTATGGCCAAGCTTCTCTCCCAATTTGAGGTTTTTTGTTTTTCCTACTAATTGGGTGGGCCTACAGTTTTATGCCGGCTCCGAACGGCGAATACATTTTTTTGTGAGAAGCTTTTCATGGCAGAAATACACTCGGAGGGTATGCCGCCCACTGCCGAGAGATGACCGCTGCTCTTAAAAAACCCAATAATTGGATTTTTACTAATTAAAAAATTTTTCTTGGTGTTTGCTCGGACTGGGGTTTGAACCCGAGACCTCTGGCATAGCAGGCGAAAACTCTACCCACTGCACCACAGCGACCACTACGTATAGTATATCTAATTAAATAAAAAAATTAATTGAAAAAATATATTTGGGTCTTTTTCAAAAATTTTGACCTTTGACCTCATTATGGCACGGGTTGGCACAGTCCAATCAGCCTGAAAATTTGCTACATCATTTTTGGCATCAAATCGCATATTTTGATCGCTACCCGAATTTGAAATTCCGAAAAAAAAAATTAACGCCAGGTCTAATGTACATATCACGTTCACGCCACTCGTATAATACGTAACTGC
Source organism: Urophora cardui (assembly GCA_960531455.1). Classification (NCBI taxonomy): domain Eukaryota; kingdom Metazoa; phylum Arthropoda; class Insecta; order Diptera; family Tephritidae; genus Urophora; species Urophora cardui. Next base: position 31,346,080 of record OY482672.1, on the reverse strand, counting down.
TTGCCCAGAATGTTGTACTACAGCTACGGACTACATAGCTTACTACATCAGCTGATGACTGATTTTGTGGCAACGCTCGAAAATGTGAACACAATGGTGTAGCTCAGTGTATCTCATATATGTCATCTTTTTTATATTTTTGTACAGGGGATTCCTTAAATTCCATAAAAACTCTTTATTTTTTGCAAGTTCAATTCATTTTTCCGTTTCTTCGTCCTTCATTTCGAATTTCCGTCATTAAAAAATTGAGCTGTCACACTGTAGCGCGCTACAAAGTTAAAGTTAACTCTACTTCTACTACAGCCACAACTACACATTGTGGGCATTGCAATGCAATTGTACTGTTTTAACTTTTGACAGCTCTTACTACGTACTACAGCCACACCATTCTGGGCAAGCAGTAACTGTTGCTAGTTAATGTCGCGGAACCTGTCTACCCAGTTCACAAAAAAAAGCGCCATGTGGTATCGTATCGCGTCGCGCCGCGTCAAATTGCAACAACCGCGCCATGTCTTTGGCTGAGCATTTTCAGCATTTCTTCTTTCAATTTACTACAACTTTTATTTAGCTTTTTTCATTCCATATTTTTTGGGGAAAACCATGCACATAGGCACAAACTTGTATACGCGTCGGTTGCAACTAGGCAATGGTTGACACAAAAAGCACAAAAAGAAATTCCAGAAAACCGGTTAAAATTATATAGCACCTGCCACCTGCCGCCAAGCAGTCAAAGTCGTCGTCGTCGTCGTCGTCGTCGTCAAAACCGTTGCGCATGCGCAAGTGAATGGCGCGCTGTGCTTTTTGTATGTGCTTGTACACTCGGGGAAAAAACATTGTAAAATCAATGAAAACGTGCTTAAAATAAGCACAAACGTACTTAAAAGTAATGTAAATAAAATCAAGTAAAACGTTTTAAATTTAAAATTTTTTATTTTTATTTTAAGTGCTGTGCGAATTTGAATCTAAATCTTGCATTTTTATTTCATGTATTTTAATTTTTAATTTAAAAATTTCTAGATTTGTTTCACAAACTTTCACTAAAAAAAAAAAAATAAAAACTTTATTTTTGAATTTTAACTGTCGTTTTTCTCTGAGCGTACATGCGCTTTTTTATTACTTTAAAGAAAAAGGAGGATTCCGCAAAGCCAATGCACTCGCCGATTCGTGTATGAAGATACTTGTTTGTATACATATAGGTATATAAATATTTCGCTACCGTTTTGCAGACGAAAGTTGTTTCTGGGATCAAAAAGCATCTAACTTCTTGTTTTACAACTTGGCTAATAAATAAATTAAAATTTCATATATAAAAAATATTTTACATATCTACATAGAAATACTCATAAATTGGAGCATTTAACACAATGCAAATGCAGATATACTTCTAGGTTGATAGCCTACTTATTGCGCATTATGTTGCTGCAACTTTTTTCCTGTTTTCTGTTTTATTTTTTTATTGCACTGCCCGTAACCCAGAGCGACTTTTGAGGTCGCGCATCCAACACTGGCACAGCTGGATTGGGCAGTTAATGTTTGATCGCTACACAAAGGCCATTGCCAAGTGAAATGTGCAATGTATGCAAAATAACAACAACAATTGCTTTGTATTGTGAAATTTGCGCTCGAAAATGTGTTGTGTGGTGCTGGTGCTTCCCACTCTGCGACCGGCAGCTAAGACAGCTGTCACATGAAAAGTAATAAATGAAATAAATGTGTCACAAACAAAACAGAACAATCAAATAAATTAACTCAGCTAACATTAATTCTTGTTTTTAATATAGAAATTTGTCATAATAATTTTTTTAATGTTTAAGAAAGTGCAGCAGCAAGAATTTTTATATTTTATGCGCGCACTAATTTAGTGCTTTTCTTTTATCTATCGTTTTTTTTTTATAGGTGACACATCGTACAACTGGTGAAGTTATGGTGCTGAAAATGAATCAGTTACGTGCAAATCGACCAAATATGCTCAGGGAGGTACAATTGCTAAACAAATTATCCCACCCGAATATATTAAGGTGAGTTCAGTAAATGAAATGAAAAATATGCATATAAAAGCAAATGGAAGATCTTATGTTCCAAAAAAGCTAAAAAAAAAACTAGAAACTAAAAAAAAATGTTGCGGAGTTCGGTATTTGAATTAGAGCTGTAAATACCCGAGTATCGAGCAATTGGAGTAGCTCGATGTTTGATTGGAGACCGTTTGTTACTTTTTGCACAAACATTCGAGCATTCGAGCTGACAAACAAAAAGATATCTATGTAGACAAAAAAAAAACAAATAATTACTTCATTTTTGAGCTCTCATGACCAATTTTCAAAATTCAAAATATCCGAAAGCTTGAATTCCGCGAACAAGAAAACGGGTTATGGAAAAACAAACAGGTGCTCGAGCATTTCAACAACGTTTGTCCGCTGTGCTCGAAAATGTTCAAACAAAATCGAGATCTCTATTTTGAATCAAAGTTTATTTTAAAAAGAGACAAATTATGTTATTTTTTATTGCCAAAGTTCTTTTCTTTGAACAGTTATTAAATTCAAAATTCAAGATACTAATTAAAGTAACAATAAGAAATTTTCTAGTCAGTATTCGGTCTGGTGCTGGATAAAATGTTAGCTGGAAACCACAACCTTGCTATAAAAAAGGAAAAATTTAGTATGAAGACGAGCTAATAAAGTTTCTCTATTTTTATCTCTATCCTTGTCTTTATCTTCATCTTGATCTTGCTCTTGATCCTTAATTTTATCTTTATCTTTGCCGTTATCTTTATATTTATCTATATGTTTATCTTTATCTTTATTTTATATTTATCTTTATCTTTATCTTTATTTTTATCTTTATTTTTATCTTTACCTTTATCTTTATCTTTATCTATATGTTTATCTTTATCTTTATCTTTATTTTTATCTTTATTTTTATCTTTACCTTTATCTTTATCTTTATCTTTATCTTTATCTTTATCTTTATCTTTATCTTTATCTTTATCTTTATCTTTATCTTTATCTTTATCTTTATCTTTATCTTTATCTTTATCTTTATCTTTATCTTTATCTTTATCTTTATCTTTATCTTTATCTTTATCTTTATCTTTATCTTTATCTTTATCTTTATCTTTATCTTTATCTTTATCTTTATCTTTATCTTTATCTTTATCTTTATCTTTATCTTTATCTTTATCTTTATCTTTATCTTTATCTTTATCTTTATCTTTATCTTTATCTTTATCTTTATCTTTATCTTTATCTTTATCTTTATCTTTATCTTTATCTTTATCTTTATCTTTATCTTTATCTTTATCTTTATCTTTATCTTTACCTTTATCTTTATCTTTATCTTTATCTTTATCTTTATCTTTATCTTTATCTTTATCTTTATCTTTATCTTTATCTTTATCTTTATCTTTATCTTTATCTTTATCTTTATCTTTATTTTTATCTTTATCTTTATCTTTATCTTTATCTTTATCTTTATCTTTATCTTAATCTTTATCTTTATCTTTATCTTTATCTTTATCTTTATCTTTATCTTTATCTTTATCTTTATCTTTATCTTTATCTTTATCTTTATCTTTATCTTTATCTTTATCTTTATCTTTATCTTTATCTTTATCTTTATCTTTATATTTATCTTTATCTTTATCTTTATCTTTATCTTTATCTTTATCTTTATCTTTATCTTTATCTTTATCTTTATCTTTATCTTTATCTTTATCTTTATCTTTATCTTTATCTTTATCTTTATCTTTATCTTTATCTTTATCTTTATCTTTATCTTTATCTTTATCTTTATCTTTATCTTTATCTTTATCTTTATCTTTATCTTTATCTTTATCTTTATCTTTATCTTTATCTTTATCTTTGTCTTTGTCTTTGTCTTTGTCTTTGTCTTTGTCTTTGTCTTTGTCTTTGTCCTTATCTTTATCTTTACCGTTATCGTTATCTTTATCTTTAGCTTTATATTTATCTATATCTTTATCTTTATCCTTATCTTTATCTTTACCTTTATATTTATCTATATCTTTTCCTTTCCCTTTTTTATTTTTAATAATTTTTATCATTTTCTTTTTGGTTTAAACTATGTACTACAAATAAGTAGTATTACAATTTCTCAACGTGATTTATTTATTGAATCTAAATTTATTTCTAAAACAAAAACTCAGATCATTAACAAGCGCCAACTCTCATAACCTACAAAAAGAATGAAAAACAACCAGCAAAGAACAAACGGTCGAACAAAGAAAAAAAGACGACTCATTAATGACTACTGTTTACATGCAATAACAAGTAATGTAATGGAACGGAATACGTAAAAAGCCGGTTGAAAGTAGACAACTTACGGCTACTACTTTCGTATTGTGTTTGTCCAGTGCGGTGGGGTGCCAACGCGGCCGGTTTCTTTTTTTTTATTTGCCGGCCTGGCAAAGCACAATTCGCAGTAACTTGTTCTTAGTTGGCCACCAACTCGCTCTGTTTGCATTCAGACATTCTTTCGTGTATGTAGTCGTGTGGTAACACTTTTATTCAACAATTAAATTGTCCAACTAACCACTTCTGCAAACAAAAAAATTATGCAGTTAGAATTGTTGCTTTAACGTAGTCGTTTTTACGGTATGTATCGTACATTTCTGAATGATAGATGATCGTCAACGCAACATTCTTAACAAAATTTTTCTGCGAGGAGCATCTTTTCTATTCGATATTAAGCACAATTATTTATTTATTAAACATTTTGGAATTTGTACACAGAGCCAAAAAGTTCACCTATAATCAAAGAGACTGCCATCTAAAAAAGCTATTTGGCCAAGGAGAGCGAGAGGAGACAAAATTGAAGACATTTTTGCTAGAAAATCTTCTAGATTTTAGCTTGAATTTCTTCTTAAATTTATTGAAAAGGATACCGTCTGAAAACGAGGAGATAACTTCTTATTTATTAATTTTTTATGTCATTTTGTCAAAAAAATTTAATTGGTAGAAGAAATCTGCTTGTTTTTATGAGAAAATTTTTATAAAGCAAATCAATAAGGACATCCTCTAATTTTTACTAGAACCTTTTTGAATTTATTAAAAAGGAAAACTTTTTATTTTTAAAAGAGCCCTTATTAATTAAAATTTTGCTATAAACGTCTTAACGTACGTACATGTATGGATATACTCGTACATACTAGAAATATGCATTACAGTTATTGCATCAGCCACTTTTTTTGTATGTGTGCAATAACATTTTCAAGAAATTAAAAGGGAGAACTTTTTATTTTTAAAAGAGCTCTTATGTGTTTCCTCCGTTCGTCAATTTCACTACGGCTTTGCACATTTCTACAATTCTCAAACGATTAGTGAAGCACTTGGTATAAAGAGTTTATTATGTCCATCTGCACTTATATGAAATGAAATGTTGCCCTTTGTCTGAATAAGTCCTAGGAAAATACTAGTTGACTAATTATGTTTTCCGATGAAAATCAAGATTCTCTTCTTAATAATATTAAACAGGTCTTCTTCTTAATTTTACAGGTTATCTGCTAAATTTATGTGAAAAGGTTTCCATATTTATTCTAGGAGTAATCTTCTTAATTTTATATAAGAGGTTTTCATCTTAGTTTTATAGGTTATCCATTAAATTTTACTGAAAATGATTTCATCTAAAATCCACGGGTTATCTTCTTAATAATATTGAAAAGGTTTTCATATTAGTTTTACAGTATATCTACTTAGTTTTATTAAAATGGGATATCCAGTCATAATAAGACGGGCATATTATTGGAGAGAAAGCGTAGAGAAATCCGCTAAATTTTGTTCTAATTTATAGGGCATTTTAGGTGGTCTTTTGGCTCTGTGTAGTTTTCCACTAGCATATGTATGATTGGAAAATTAATTTTGGAATTTGATGTGCATATGGCAAGTAGATTTCTAAACAATACGTATTAAGTTTGGCGAAAAAACTGTTGTCAAAAAGTTAGCCACTTCTCAAAGACATATACTACATATTGTCCAATCCATATTTTTTTTTTTATCTACTAGCACATCTTAAGGGGTACAGCTTTTACTTCTTTAATCACTATTGGCTCGAGAACGTTTCAGGCGGCAACAATTCGTACTGAAAGGAAAGTTAGTGAAGTACGCGTACAAGGAAAATGTACTAAAAAATAACCATAAGAAGTTACTTACATCATCCTCATCAACCTCACGCCCATTTGCAGGCAATTTAATTGAGTGAAACACAAAGGTTCATAGCCGCTCGAGAGGTGTTTCGCTTTGTGTGTGACGCTTTTAGTGCCTAAAAGCTTTTTTCTGCTGCATCTGAGGCGGCATACGTGAAGTGCATACGTGCAAGATATGTATTACCACTTTATGATGTTGTCTGTCATCCTTTTTCCAGTTGATTTATCTCTTGGTTGTCTTTCTGTTTGTTGCAAAGCCGCTCTTAATGGTGTAAGTGGATGGGAGTACCTAGAATATTTTCATATACAAATACATACATAGATGCATCTCATACTTTCTGTGGATGGTTTGCTTACAATAATACTTGCTTAAAAAATATTCTGTTTGCAATGTAGGCTCAAAGCACTCTTCTCCAGTAACCTCTAAGTATTTATAGCAAACGATAAATGTGGGTGGTCAGATTTAAAGCAACACTCTCCGTGATTCTAAAAACAAATATGAATACTTACCAAAAATTTCAACGAAATAAATTTGGCTGGTTTTCTTATAATTTCTCGATTTGATCTTCGATCTTCATGACTGTTATATGGCATTAAGGCGGTCGTGATTGCGCTCGTCGACTTCCAAAAGATTATTGCATTTTATTTCATTCATCATTTACCACTCCATCCTTTCATTGCATTTAAACTTCCGGGTGCATAATATAATAAAAAAAATAAACAATTTTTGTTTATGCTTCTTGAAATAATTTGAAATTTTATATCTATGCGAACATACATATAAACATCTGCATATAATTAAATATAAAAAATATCTTAAATTTATCTTTTAATTTTTACATCAGCAGTAAATTAATTTAATGCACCTATAAATTTGATTGCGAAATGTGTATGTTATTTTGTCATTCTATTGCATTTTTCAACAATGAGGCAAACATTTCTTTGTTCATCTTAGCTTATATTTTTTTTATAAATAAATTTACCTACAAACACGAAAATATACATTGCATCCTAAATCATAAAGTTATAATATAATAATACACTTGCACGTTTATAACTCTGACAAGTTTTATGGCTGAGCTTCTCTCCCAATTCCAGACGTGCTCCTTAACTTTTGTTTTTCCTACAAATTCGGTAGAATTACAGTTTTATGCTGGCTCCGAAAAATTTTCAAGGGAGCCAAACAACTTTTCAATTCGAGTGAAACTTTTTTCAAGTCAAGTGAACACTTTTTCAATTAAAATGAAACCTTTTTCAATTGAAATTAAACTTTTTTAACTTGAATGAAACTCTTATCAATTTAAATTATATTTAAAAAGATTTAATTTCAATTGAAAAAGGTTTCACGACTTGAAAATGCTATACATATATAACCCCATGTGCGCCATCCCAAGCCAAAGACATTGGTGTATTAAACTTAGAGATTGGACTATAAATACCGAAGATTTAAATATTTTCCCAAAAGACATCATATGGGGGGCGTACAGTGGATATTTTTATTTGCGATACGGTCTAATGTATATATCTGCGATGTGTTCGAGAACACTGTCCTCTGTAAGTTCAAAGATAACCAAAAATATGACTTCGGTGTTAAAAAAAAACATTCACTTTCAAAAAAGCTACAAAAGGCTACAGCAAAATGTCTTCGCTATAAATCAAAAAACGAAGAAATTCCATATCCATTTTGAGCAGATAGGCTTTCATTCTCCACTGGGTCATAGTAATTGTACAAAATCACACTTGCTGTTTGCGTCTTTGGTGTTTATCGTGCTCATTGATGTGTATTTGATTATGTCACTTCAGTTTATGTTATTGATTTAATATTGAAATATTATATAATACTTAGAACATGAACAAATCCAACTGTCAATACGTTGTTGTTCTGACTTATTAGATAACAAAATAAGGTTTTTATATCACATTTGTCCCAACATGGTTTTAGCAGTGCCAAAACGCAGCTGGGATGGTGAGAGAATTTAGTAATGATGCCAATTATAATAATTAAAGTGCTTATAGGTACAAATTTGTAGATTCTAACAATTCTGCGTTACATATGTACACGGGAAAAACTATACATATTGATGTTACATCCATATTTTTGGATAATCCTGTCTGATCCATAAACTATGGATGCCATATTCATATAATGATTGTTAATCGAAAAAAAAATTTGTAATATATAAAAAAATATGGATAACTATGACATCCCTAGTTTTGGATCAGACAGGATTATCCATAAATATGGATGTGACATCAATATATGTAGTTTTCTCCGTGTATGTATCTTCACTTTTATTTGATTTCTGATTCTCGGTTAAGAAAAGGGGTAGTTGTTCTACGGCTATTATGACGTTACTAGCGCATTATAAATAATTGTTATTTTCGATCCTTGCCATAAAGAAAAAAATATGTAGGAATGTGTACATTTTTAGATAAAGTGAAGCACTTTGATGTTGATTGACATGTTACTGCGTGTCATTTGGCGTTCCAAAATAAAAAATAAAAAAAATAGGTGAGGTCGCCGTCATGTTTGAAACTACATATGTAGCTTCGACAACATTTTGTTTCTTTTCATATTACGTCAAAGCTTTTGCTTGCGGTTTGGATGCTTTCAAGGTTTTTTTTACTTTTTTGCAAAAATCTTTTCATTCCACAATTTCTTGTCATCGCTAATGTCACTCACAGTTTGCGTTGCTATCAAATTCCATTAAAATGCCAAACACATTTGCTGTACGCTAGATGCTATAATGAATTTGTAACTTTTTCTATTGATTCTATGTTGATTCTGAGTTTTTTTCCTTCTCAGGGCTTAAGCTACATTCTCATACATACATAAGTACATGCATGTGTAGTAATTATGTAAATTTTTAAATATAAAAAGAGGTGTGCGAATGGCTTTGTTAATGAAGATTTAAGTTTGTCGGGTCTTACATCGACGCCCAGTAGACCTCAAGTAATGCATAAAAACTTAAATTGGTTGTTTTTTTTTGTATGTTACACTAGGCATTACAGCGTTATTTACAAGCCACGAAAGTCTCACTTAGTTCATAGATATATGTATTTTTGTTCGTCACACTTTTATTGCATGAAATTTTAGTACTCAATGCAAGTAGTGTTAAAAGTTTCATATTGAGACTTGGTTTGCATCAGCTTAATTTTTTATTCGATGTATTCTTAGATTACTCTTTTAAAACTTCCTGAGTGGAAAAAGAAAATATAATAATAATCTTATTATGATTTAATTATTTACAAAACACTTGGAGTGCCCATACCACACTCTTGGCAACCTTCAACATCTTGAATATGTAAATTTCTCATGCTTATCGATTGATCCTCGTATGGGCACGTATGTATGCGTACATAAAAATGATATTGGCAACAACGGTTGAAGGCGTGTCAAAATTAAGATGTTAAATGCTAAAATCTGTACAAAATTTATGACGCAAATAAATGACTTCATTATGAGGCATGAGTCATATGCGAAATAGCAAGTAATTGACTCATAAAAAGGCTGCTTATAGGCAGGCCCGACGAGAGGGGGGGCTGAGGGGGTCAATTGCCCCGGGCCCGGGCTTTAGAGGGCCCGGGAATCTCAAAATGATATCCAAGTTTTTGCTACAGAAAATAAACAAACAACACCTTTAATCACCTTTCGTAGATAGCAATCATTTTAAATTTCAACAAATTTTATAAATCTCTTAACGTGTCTGCATCCCACTTAAGGAATTGTTGGTTTTTGGCGTCGAATTTGCAGCATAAATTTGAATTCGTTTTCTGTTGCAACAGAAAAATTCGGTATGATGCAAATTCTTATACAGCGATATGGGTATTTCCTGGGCGTTTCGGACGGTATGTTCGCACGATTTTTTGAACTTTTAAGGCAGAAATATCGCGAAATATTGTATCGTTTTATGATAAAAGGAAAGATTTAGGTCACAGCTAATGACTAAAGTATGTTACCGACAGAAATTTAGTTTAATGCCTCTGTGTAAGCCATTTAAACTGCGTTCCGGATGCTACAAAAACACGTCCATATTATAAAAGTAGCTAAAACAGAGGCATTAAACTAAATTTCTGTCGCTAACATACTTTAATCATTATCCGTGGCGTAAATCTTTCCCTTTATCATAAAACTATACAATATTTCGCGATATTTCCGCCTCAAAAGTTCAAAAAATCGTGCGAACATACCGTCCGAAACGCCCAGGAAATGCTCATATACATACGTGTATGTATGTATGTAAACAGCGATACGCCGAAAACAAACAAAGCTTGCGAAGCTAAAATTTGCTTTGGTGCTTCGTACAGTTGAATTCGATTGCTGTTTCACTAAAGCGTTCAGCAGAATCAGTCTTTTGATATACTAAATTATTACCAACAAATATTTGTATTCCAATTTAAAGAAATTTATTTCATACAAATAAAGCAATATGTATTTAAACAGAATTCATTCAGACCTATGGTCCCTTGGACAATATTACTCAGTATGACCTATGGATTCGGAAACTGGATGTGCCTTTTGACAATACATTTAACGCACCCTAATATGTATATTTCTATGTAAACATATTTACTTGATCTGTATTAATGTATAGATAAATTAAAGTTCGTAACTATATATTCATTGAATTTTGATTTTGAGAATTTGTTCATTTAGTATAGGGGCCCGTAGTTATTTTGAACCCGGGCCCGGATTTTCTCTCGGCGGCCCTGCTTATAGGTACTTACTACCTTACAGAAATATATACACATGTATCTATTTGTGTTCTTATTCATACCTGGACAAGATAGCTGACCAAATTCACGTGCTGTCTTCTTTTTGCAAAGTTTGAAGACTCGGTGTATTCTGTACTTCGGAAAGTAAGTTTTTTCCGCCTTTACAAAAGTTAAACTAGCATGTTAAGTATATACATACAAATGTACTATATTTACAAATACTCATTTAAACTTTAAATAATAAATGAATAAATACATTGTATTTACCAATTAGCGGTGACTGCTTAAAACCAACACTCCTAATTGTAAATTATGCTATTTAAATATTAAATTTACTCCATTCATTCATATGCAATCTACCAGCTGCATGCAATTTAATACAAATAAATACATACATATGTACATACGAGTGGAAACAAAGAAAAGTCAATGTTTAGCAAGCAAACAAACAGTGTGTGTAGGCGAAATGTGTCCAGACAGCAGAGGCGTGTCCTGTCATGCCTCCAACTCCATATACACCTCCACATTCTACTCCACACTCCCCTCAAACACAGCAAAATAAAACACAATACTTCACACCTCCTGCACCACACGACAGCGACGATGTCTAAGGTGTGTGTTGTTGGCAAAGCTTTGACTTTTGATGCGCTTTACATATGTACTTTTGATGTATGCCTTACTTGCTGCTTGATTGCATGTCAAAAACAATTTGCATATATTCTAACATCCTGCGATGTACATATGATATCCGTTTCAAGTCTTCTTTAAATACATACACACATACATGTGTATTATGGCTGTGATAGCGTGACGCATTTAGTTAAAAGGGCATTTGTTTATGGCACACGCGTCACTGACCTGACCCCACGATTTGTGGTGGTTGAATGGCTTTAATAAGTTTTGCTTGCGGGCGTGCGGCCTAACCACTCCTTTTGCAAGTCATAAAACTTAAAGTTTTAATTTAATTATTGAACTTTGCTTAGAAGTGTTTTGTAGAGGCTTTAATTTGTTTGTTTTGTACACGTGAACTGGAGGAGGTGTAAAATAAATAAACTCTACTGAGTTAAGTTAAGTTAGGTTGGCCAGGATACAGTGATCTCTCACATAGACCACCTATGGTCCTTAGTGTTGCCAACATCGTATTGGAGGCGTTATACTAAACTTGGAATGCAAGACTTCGCAAGTTTTAGTATTTTGTGTATTTATGAAGCGTATTTTGTTGACCACTAGATTCCACAGCTGGGTTGAGAGTACTCTCCCTCGTGGGGTACCCCTATGTGACCTCACCCACCTGTCATCGTCCGACAACTCAAAAGGTCAGCGATTCAGCGCTGAATTATTGGGGGTATTCCGATCCATTCGAACCCCTCCGAACAGTACATCAGCAGAGACGTTGCTAAAGGCACCCGAAATATCAAGAAAGACACCTATCGCACTCCTTGTAGTGAAGGGCCTTTTCAATATGTTCTGATTATCCTGCCGCTGTGGTGCAGTGGGTAGAGTGCTCGCCTACTATGCCAGAGGTCTCGGGTTCAAACCACGGTCCGAGCAAAACACCAAAACAATTTTTCTAATTAGGAAAAGTCCAATTATTGGGTTTTTTAAGAGCAGCGGTCACCTCTTGGCAGTGGGCGGCATACCCTCCGAGAGTATTTCTGCCATGAAAAAGCTTCTCACAAAAAATGCATTCGCCGTTCGGAGCCGGCATAAAACTGTAGGTCCACCCAATTAGTAGGAAAAACAAAAAGGAGCACACCTCGAATTGGGAGAAAAGCTCGGCCATAAAACTCGTCAGAGTTATAATAGCGCCATTGTATTATATTATTATTATATATCCTGTTTATCCTCCATCACGACAAGATAAATGCGTTTTATGTCTTCCGCACCTAGGGCCATGACTGAGGCCGTTCCGCACCTTCCCGCATGGCTCGCGCTTTGAGGGGGCCTACTCGACCGGACAAGAGCCTTTGCTAGCCCTCCGCTCTCCTTTAGCTTTATCTTTACCTTTACCTTTATCTTTATCTTTACCTTTACCTTTACCTTTAACTTTACCTTTAACTTTACCTTTGTCGAAGAGATATCTACATACATATACTCCGAGTCCACTATTTGCGCCATCTCTGGGAAACTAACTTAGACATCAAAATTGAAATAGCTTTTCGTCGCTCAGAAACATTCCGGGGTCATCCGGGTCCACGTTTAGATCCATATCTGGAAATTCGGCCTAGGCATCACTATGTAAAGAGCTCTGTGTTGAAGTGCTCCTTAACAGCTTTTTTATGCCAATATCGCTCAGAAATTTTCCGGAGTCATCCGTTCCACATTTAGACCGATAGCTGGGGACCCGGGCTCTATGTCTCTCTATCTGGCTCAATACTTTTCATTATACTTTTCATGAGAATGAAATGGTATTATAACTTAGTGCCAAAAAATTTTTGTTGAAAGTACCAGAAGGAAGCGTGGGGGACCCACCAAAATATATACCGATATGATCAGAATCACGAGCTGAGTCGATTAAGCCATGTCCGTCTGTCCGTCTATCCGTCTGTCCGTCTGTCCGTCCGTCCGTCTGTGTGAACGCAAACTAGTCCCTCAGTTTTTGAGATATCTGAATGAAATTCGGAATACAGGTATGTTGTTATATGCAGCTGATCATTTGTCGGAACCGGCCGAATGTGACCACTATAACATATAGAAAACAACCGATTATTCAGATATACATGAAATTTTTGGATGTAATTTGTGCATAACTTCCCCATTTAAACAGCTAAGGATATGAAACTTTGAAGTAGACGTGCCCATTTTGGCCCAAACAAGGTTACCGAAAATTGTCAAGATCGGACCACTATAACATATAGTTCCACAACATCCGATTATTCAGATATACACATTTTGGTGTATAACTCCTCCATTTTAACAGCTAACGGCCTGAAATTTTGAAGTATTTGTACCCATATGGGTTCAAACAGGGTTACCGAAAATTGTCAAGATCGGACCACTATAACATATAGCTCCCCTACAACCGATTGTTCAGATATGGACATTTTGGTGTATAACTCCTCCATTTTAACAGCTAACGGCGTGAAATTTTGAAGTATTTGTACCCATATGGGCCCAAACAGGGTTACCGAAAATTGTCAAGATCGGACCACTATAACATATAGCTCCCCTACAACCGATTGTTCAGATATGGACATTTTGGTGTATAACTCCTCCATTTTAACAGCTAACGGCGTGAAATTTTGAAGTATTTGTACCCATATGGGCCCAAACGGGATTGCCGAAAATTGTTAAGATCGGACCACTATAACCTATAGCTCCCCTACAACCGATTGTTCAGATATGGACATTTTGGTGTATAACTCCTCCATTTTAACAGCTAACGGCGTGAAATTTTGAAGTATTTGTACCCATATGGGCCCAAACAGGGTTACCGAAAATTGTCAAGATCGGACCACTATAACATATAGCTCCCCTACAACCGATTGTTCAGATATGGACATTTTGGTGTATAAATCCTCCATTTTAACAGCTAACGGCGTGAAATTTTGAAGTATTTGTACCCATATGGGCCCAAACGGGGTTACCGAAAATTGTCAAGATCGGACCATTATAACATATAGCTCCCATACAACCGATTGTTCAGATATGGACATTTTGGTGTATAACTCCTCCATTTAAATAGTCAAGACAATCTAATAAATCTTTCCATAAATAACCCACAGAATTAAAATTATAAATTAAACTTAATCCGGCTATGTACATACATAGGTAACTTTTCATTTCCCCACTCATGAAAGGTATGAAGTCTTCGGTACGGCCGAAGACAGCCGCGCTTTTACTTGTTTTCTCTCTCTGTATTCCAGGAAGCTTCCACCTTTCCAAAATTATATTTCTACATTTTTTTTTTTATAAACATAGTTTATATGAACTCGCCAAACAGTCTTTGCTAAGGTTTACAAAATTATATCAATTTAACAAACGCTTAAATGTTGTTATTAACTACTTGTTAGTAATCACATTGTTAACATGTTTATTTGTTAGCTTTAGAATGACAGTTTTGTAATGCAAACTCTCCCCGCCCTATTATTTGCATTTACTCGATTTACATGTTAGATCTTTTGTCGTATCGCGTTCAAGACTCGCATTGACCCACCCATCCGTCGTCCATCCACCAACCAATGTGAATTAATTTGATATATTTTCCTTTTTACTGCCCAGCTGTTTTAGCACACAGGGAATTGTAACATTGTTGCTATTTTTTTTTTTTTGTTCTATTTACTGTCAATATATATTATCTGGTGTAAGTACTTGTAATACCTTTTTTTATATTTGTGCTAAACTTATCGTGTTTCACAACAACAACAATGTGTTTGAATATAATAGCTATTTTTAATGGAAAAAATCATACGCAGTGTGGGTCAGACAGGAGATATCCTGTATGCTAACGCGCCAGTGGCACTTTGGCACGTGTCAGAGTTGACGCAAAAATGCGGCAACAGTGAGTGTTTTTGATTTTATAGTGCGATAGCGGAAATTGTAATTTGACTTTAAACCGTTAGAGAAGTTGTTTTGCTACCGGTTGAATTATTACGAAGTAGACGGAAGAGTTGAAATTACTCTCTGAGTTGGCTCAGTCACATATCGATATAAACGCGTCTTAAGCAAATTGTTCTTGAGCTATAACTTACTCAATAGGCACCTAACTAGATTTACTGCCAAGTCTGATAAAGTTCTCTACAAACGGTTCGAAAACAAGGCGCCACAGAAGATGGAGAGATGAATAGGAATTGACTTCGCTCAGCGATTACCGCAAAGGACTGTCATCGTGTCTGTAGTCTATATGAAGTGTTTTTGAGGTTAAAACAAAATTTGCTGCCAAAAATACTTTTTCAATAATTTTAATTCGCCTTAATCAGGTCCAATCCCCAAGTAAAATGAGTTCATTGCTTTTTTTGTTTCAATTAAAAGTCATCCCTTTCGATAATTAACATTTGGTTTTAACGGTAACCAAATTAACTCTATAATATAATGCTGCTGTCGAATGGCTTAAGTTGCTGAAGTGCATTCCAAAGTAAAAATTTTACTATAATAAAATAAGCATTGCAACTAAATGGTGAAACAATGATATTTCCGCACGAATGGATGCTTTCACTTTCTGACATCGCTGCTGGCTTTATATCATAAGCCATGTGCCGCATGCAACCCACAATGAAATAAGCCGTTAATAAACGAAACATTTTGCAGAGGACCATCTTTCTGTCATAAATTGAATTCCAGCAAGGCGAAAAGGAACAAAAAAAGACACTGCGACCGTTTAAATAAAAACTTGGCTTTAATGCAAAAATGAAAACAACATAGGTTTTGTTTTATGTCTTCGCCACATGCGTCTGCTTGCAATTGTCAATATCAATCATCACTCAAAAGTCAACACGAAGCAACATGCCACTGCGCTGCGCTGGCGGTGTTGATGAAATCTATTTGGCCGGCCAAAAGGTGGCTGCCTGAAACCTAAGCAAGTTATGATGTCTTTGCCAATATTTTTGGTAAAGAGAATGCATTTAAAATCTGTAGTAAAAAGTAAAATAGAATAAGCTTACACGCACTGCAAATCAAAATTATGTATTCAATTTCTGCTTGAGAAACTAAAATGTTATTTTAATTTCAATTGTATAATAGGAGTGTTTTTTTGGGCACTTCGCTGCCCGCTTATACTGGATTCTACTCTCTTGGCTGACAGTTTCCATACAAATTGTTAGATACTTTAAGAGACCTTTAGAGTGTATGCCAGCTACTCATTAAACTTATCTTTTCTGATTATGCCAATTTTTTCTATTGTGAATAAGTGAAATGGTTTAAAATTTTTGTCAATAGATGTCTCCTTTATCTTCGAATTTAGCCAAGATTCAACGCAATACCGTTCGTTAGAAAATTGTTGACCAATTCCGTACCAAAGAACGTATATTGTACAATATACGTTCTTTGTCCGTACTTTAAGGAACGGTGTTAGGTTGAGTCTTGGCTAAATTCGAAGATAGGGGAGACATCTATCGTTAAAAATTTGAAGAAATTTCATCAAATAAACACACCAACAAAAAAAATGGCCAATAGCTCATTTAAATTCACATAAAATAATTATTAGAACTAAAACGGCCATATAAATACAAAACACACCTTTTTTATTATTATTACAAGCTTTTATTTAACTTCACTTTTTGTATGTATGGGGGTATGTATGTCGTGGAATTTTGCAACGAATATTTAAGATACTTCTAGTTGAGCTAGGTACTTGAAATTTGGAACATAGTTCAGGACCCGAAGACAATGCAATGTGAAATAAAAAAAATCCGGTAGATGGCGCTGGTGTCGAGATATTTGTAAAATTCGTATGTACCGACCGAATTTGTTCATATTCGGTATATATATTGCCTATGAGAAAGTAAATACAGCTGTGGAAAAAATCGCCGCTAGGTGGCGCTGGTGTCAAGTTATTTGTAAAATTCGTATTTACCGACCGAATTTGTTCATATTCGGTATATATATTGCTTATGAGAAAGTAAATATATCCGTGGAAATAAACCGCCGCTAGGTGGCGCTAGTGTCAAGATATTTAGAAAATTCGTATTTATGAATCAATTTTGTTCCTATTTTGAACACGTATTACGAAGTAATCTATTCACAAAAGAGTATAGTAAAACCAAAGAGTGTATATGGATAAGAGGCTGCAGTTTGAAAAAAATTCACACTAGATGCCACATTTCGCGCGAGATGGGACCCGCGCAGTGTGACATCTAGTGTGAAGTTTCGCTGACTGCACCCTCATCCATATATGCTCTTTGTGAAACTTCACACTAGATGTCACACTGCGCGGGTCCCATCTCGCGCGAAATGTGACATCTAGTGTGAATTTTTTCAAACTGCAGCCTCTTATCCATATACACTCTTTGGTAAAACCACTTAAAAGACTCCACAGGAATTTGATAATAAAAAAACTGGCTGAGCAGAAACCATCAAAATGTTAAACTTCATATTAAAAACTGTTGGACTATATTGATAGTGGGAGTGTTGACAAATATTAGATGTAATATGCATTGTAAAACTAAAAAGGCAAAAATAAAACAAAGTAAACAAAATTTTTTAAAAAGCTTTTATTTAATATTAATATAAAAACTTACTAAAAAGGAAAAAAAATAATTTTTTTATATTTTTGAACAAGATTTATATTAGTCCTTAGTTCATTTGGATCTTAATTTCAATCTAAGCATACATTTAACGTATTTCTTCAAAGCATTTCTGTATATGTATCAACATAAATAAAAGCGCGGGTACTCATTAGATATTCTTGTTATAAAACAGTATTGGTGAAATGGAAGGAAGCGATAAAAACTTTAAATTCCAATTACGTAAGATATGCATTACGTAAAGAGGACCCGCGCTTTTATTTATGTTGATACATATACAGAAATGCTTTGAAGAAATACGTTAAATGTATGCTTAGATTGAAATTAAGATCCAAATGAACTAAGGACTAATATAAATCTTGTTCAAAAATATAAAAGAACTATTTTTTTCCTTTTTAGTAAATTTTTATATTAATATTAAATAAAAGCTTTTAAAAAAATTTTTTTTACTTTGTTTTATTCTAATTCCTTTACTTTAACGAACGGTCGTATAATTTTCACTTGTGTTTACACCAGTGGTTGTTTTTTCGCAAGCCTCTAACTCTTGCCCAAACGAATACGGCTAATATATCTACAAATTTATTTTATTTTTTTTTTTTTTGTTTTTAATTTTGGCCTTCAACTTTTTTTGTATTACATCGTATTCAATTGTTGTCTGCGCTCGTTTGACACAAAAAAAAAAACAAAAAAAAAAGATTGCGGAAGTCGCATGCCCGCCACTCGTAAGTACTAAAACTTATTGTTTATCTGTCTCTTGTCTCATATCTCCATACAATGCCGCCTTCTGAACTTAAACTTGCATCTTGCTACATGCAACATGCATATGTATATGTACATGCATATGTGTATATGTATACAATCATGCATAACGGTTTATGTAAGTTTATGATGCCTTGTTGTTGTGCCATCTCATAAAGGTAACAACAAAAATGCCACTCTGCCCTCCACCATGGAAATTGTTGTCTTGTCTGCTCTGTCTGCTGTTGTTTGTATGGAATGCGAATGTGCAAAAGGTTAATCCCAACTGACAGCACTTAATGCTAAGTAGATGCATCAATAAGAATGGGTTAATAAGAAGCTGCAACTTAAAGCTGTCAGCTAATAGAACTTTGCGCGCAAAAGTCAGTCACAGTCACACCACCGCCATAGCCAAAGAGTCGGAAAATGGGGTTGGGACAGGTGAGTGTGACGTTTTATGTTTAGCTCGAATTCAAACAGGCCAAATAGCAATATCCGTACGTTAATTTGTTGGTTGTATTAGTTGTAGTTTTGTACATTGACCTTTTCATATTTTATTTATACATAACTCAAAGAGTTGAGTGAAATGATGTTACGAAGTCTATCTGCCCAGTTATGTTTACTTCTTATATCTAGTTTAAACCTTATTTGTAGATTTTTATCACGGATATCCGTTAGACAAATAACTAAGTACCTACATACCCAGCAAAAAATCTACGCCTTATTTAAGAATTATTCCAGAAGATTTAAAGGCTACGAAATAAGGCCTGACAATTCTAAGCGAGCAAAAGTTGTGTGGGCAAAGGCTTAAAATAAGGTTGATTTTCCTGTTTGGATGTCATCAGGCCGTGAGGACTACTCACTCTCTACATATGAGCGGAAATCTAATTCAAAAGTGTTATAATATAATATAATACAATGGCGCTATTATAACTCTGACGAGTTTTATGGCCGAGCTTCTCTGCCAATTCGAGGTGTGCTCTTTTTTTTTGTTTTTCCTACTAATTGGGTGGACCTACAGTTTTATGCCGGCTCCGAACGGCGAATGCATTTTTTGTAAGAAGCTTTTGCATGGCAGAAATACTCTCGGAGGGTATGCCACCCACTGCCGAGAGGTGACCGCTGCTCTTAAAAAACCCCATAATTGGATTTTTACTAATTAGAAAATTTGTTTTGGTGTTTTGCTCGGTGGTTTGAACTCGAGACCTCTAGCATAGCAGGCGAGCACTCTACCCACTGCACCACAGCGGCCACGTGTTACCGCTATCGAAATAAGGTAATTAATGATACTCAGACCTTCTGTGGTAATTAAAAGCCTTGTATAAGAACATAACACAAATTTTACGCTCGCCACACATTGTACTCTCTTTGCCCATGTTCCCAGCGGCGAAAATATTGCTTACAGAATCGATTAAGTCATGCACACATGTATGGCTGTAATGCACACCACCTCATATACAGATCTGTTATACATTTTCATATACATGGCCGCAAATGTAGAGTGAACGCCTACACGTTAAATACGAAGTATTTAGTAAGGTGTCATCCAATGAGCATATCACTTACTAGCATACATTGTAAGCTGTAGGTAGGCAGTTCGAATCCTACTTCGCCAACGTTGTAAGGTGGATGTAGGCGGACTGAATACAACTCCGTTTACAGGGTAAGTTGTTGGTAGGCACCTCGAATCTACTTTCGCATACCTTGTAAGGTGAACGTAGGCGGATTGAATACAATTCCGCTTACATTGTAAGCTGTAGGTAGGCAGATCGAATCTACCTTCGCTTACCTTGTAAGGTGGATGTAGGCGGACTGAATACAATTCCGCTTACATTGTAAGTTGTAGGTAGCCACCTCGAATCTTCCTTAGCTTACCTTGTAAGGTGAATGCAGGCGGATTGTACACAATTCCGTCTACATTGTAAGCTGTAAGTTGACATTTCGAATTGAAAAACCACCACTACCCCCACTAATAATATGTACATATGCACATATGCAATGACTTTACAGCAGAGAAATTTACACAAAGGGCTTATGACTGCTACTGGTATGTATTTAAGGAAACGTGCATAATTGGGGAAACTAAAAAAAAACCACATAAAACACCAACAGAAGACACCGAAATCCGCCAATAATCCAATATATCTACATAGGGAGAACGTCCATGAAGAAGTGGTGCATTTTTTTAGCACTAAGATCTGTTTTATACAATTTTAAATAATTTTATTCTATTATATTATCGAATTTGTAACAAAAAAATTCTTCAATGTGATTAATTTTGTTTCTATGGAATTTCCGAATTTATTATACATAGCAACAAAACAAGAATGAAATTTGAAGAAAAACAGAAAAATGAACAAAATTCATTTTCGTGAACCCAACTTACTTTTTCATATACATTGTATGTTAGTTGTCATTGTGCATAATGTGTACTATACATCACTGGGGATAAGTGGTGTGGTAGGCAATGTTCGCCGCTGGGTTTGCTCATAAAACTCAATTCCCTCTCTCTATTTGGGATATGTTTGGGCGGATAGCAGGGAATTAAGTAATAAAACGTTTGCTGCAGAGAGAATAAGTGGATAACAGCAAGCAGCGCTGCCAGCGTATTCCTGTTGTTTTTGCTGGGTTATTTACAGCTGCATATCTGTGTAAATAAGTACCTTTGTATGCAGTTGCTTTTTTTATTTGCTGCATCTAATGCACATATTTGCAAAAACGACTCTTATACCTTCGCAAGCTTTGCAGTTCTTCTCGGTCTCCTGTATTCTGTCTACGTACATACATACATATATACTTATTTGTTGTGCACATATCTTGCATCTCCTTGTTTTTGTTTGCTTAGTTGGTTGATTCTATTATTCAACTTTTGCCACACGTTTGCTGAGGTGTTTGCTTTGTTTATTATTCCCCGTGTTAGCTTTTTTTGCCACACATAATGCTATTATTCTTATTCCTACATAGAGTTATATATGTATGTACATACATATATTATGTTTCCATCTGTGGGAATAGCTTGATTTTGTTGCGCTCTAATTTCAATTGTGGCATTTGCATTTTGTTTTGTTTAATATGCACTCACTAGTTTGGCTTTTGTGCTTTTATCTGTTGTTTGTGTGCATTCATCTTTTATTTGTAATCAATATCAATATACATACATATGTATGTATATCATATATCGTGGTCTTTTTACGAATTTTCTACATATGTACATACATATTATGTAGATGTTTATTTCCTGTGGCCTAAATCCACAGGTTCTACTTAACATTCCGGATAAATTAAATTATTTTTGTATAAATTTTTCGAATACCTATTTAAAATATATCGTGCAGATATGGCTTAGTAGATAGACTGCTTCCACGAAAATGTATTGCAGAAAAAAAATAGGCACGACCCGAATTAGGAGAGAAGCTTGGACTAAACCACGATTTATATGCTCAATCTAGTTCCTGTTCTCTTCATGTTCAGTGGCCTTCCCTTTTTCCAACGTGAAATAAATTTTAATTTAGTAGTCGTCAAATTAGAAAATTGTTAAACTTTTAGACAGTATCATTGGTGTATCGCTGATCTCATCGTTTTCCTTTATTTTCGTTTCGGATTTTTATCGCTAGCAACCAAGACGTGTGTCAACAGCGCTGGTCATTGATACATATTTGCTATTATTTTCTGTGGCTTGACAATTTTGACAGTTTTTGGCGAATTTCCGCTTGATGTCGATGCTGAAAAAAAAAACATATGTATTTATGCTTATATATTCACGGATTCGCAAAAACAAAAAATGTCATTTAAAAGACATGTTTTGTGTACCTCATTGTACAAATGTATACAATTTAAACTTAACCCGCTTTAATATCCATGTGACAAATAAGCGAAATGTGGTGCGGTAATGGGGAGGGGGAGCAAAGTGACTTTTCGGATTGGAGTAAAGTTAAAACCACATAGGCATAAATATTTGTATAGATGCAGACACACATCTACATATATGTGTCTTTATCAGGAGCGCAACAAAAGTTATTGGTTAGTGGATTCTGTGCGAAAGTAAATATTTCTTAATGTTTCCATATATGGATTTAAAAATTTTTTATTTTTCTATCTGTGCCATAAACTCAACTTGTCCATAAGCTGCAGTGAGGTATTGCGCATAAATCTAACGAAGATATACCCACCACATGTTCATATTGGGCCTAAGACCCTTGCTTTACCCCTTTTATTACCCTTTTGGTTCATACAAAAAAAAATTGTGTATGCTACTCACGTACGAATTGAGCACATTAAGTTTTGAATTAACATTTAATGGCTTTTGTGGTTAAAAAGCAAAGTTTAAGTAAAATTGCAAAGAAAAACATTTTTTGTTAATTTTGTTACCTGGCACAATGGCAGTCGTAAGGTTGAGGACGTTCAGTCAAAGTCAACACTTTGTTTACTGTTCATATTTTACTTGACTCGACTTTGACTGATGAGCTCATGTTGCTAAATTTTGAGGTAATAAGGAATTGTGAGAATTACATATTTAATTTCGCTTTTTAATACATACATATATGCCTACATACACAGTGGCGTGCGCTTCATACGAGCCGCAAAGCCCGACTTGCCTAAATATTTTCTTTTATTTTTTATTTCGAATTTTTTTATTTTACGCTTGAAATGTTTTTACTATTTAAGTTGCTCATTCTGTTTTAGCTGTAATCATTCAGCCCACAAACAACATTCACGTGTTATACTTTGGGATAAGCGGAAAAATCCAATTAGTTCATACAGCACGTCTATTTTGCTTGAGCCGAAAAACACAGCGAAGAAAAAAAAATCAGCTAGTCTCTTGGCACATGGGCTTTTATGAGGCTTTCAAAATAGAATAACAGCTGGTTTTCTCGCTTTCTCTAAGGATCATATACATATGTATGTATGTTCATATTATCCATCTTTACTAATTATATAAAATTTATTGTATGGAAAATGTATGTAACGCGATAACTCAAAAAGCACTGGACCGATTTTAATAATTCTTTTTTTAAAATGTCATAAATTGTGAATTCTCGACAACCATGTACTTTTTTTTTGTGCATTTCTGAGACTTTAATACCTTTTTCCAGGTTTTAAATTTCGAAAAACTCAAAGAAGCGCAAGCATAGACAGATTCGTGGAGGCGTCGCAGTCGTGCCAGGCAGCGCAGCGCAGGCGACTCATATATTTGTTTTTGCACGGTTTGTTGTTTGTCTCGGTGGCAATCAAAAACCTGTTACTATGCTGTAACTCAAGAACGCCTGCACCTACACGTGCGATATTGGTATCAAATGAAAGGTGTTGAGCAGGATTTAAAACAAAATTGAATATCTGATCTGATCTGACAAATTGATCGAATATTTGATTAATTCAATTTGGAATATAATTAGAACAAAAAGATCAGTCAACAAATCCTCATCTTGAAATGTGATAATAAAACTGTAGAAAACGATATTCAGTTCGTAGATACTTTTAATTCTTTTCCTTATAATAAAAACAACATTAGGCCATTGACCGATTATACAAAAAAATGCGCAATAGAAAAACGCGCATACATACATATATTTTTTTGCACATGCAATTTATTACTAAACATTAATATGAAAAATTGCATACATTTATCTTTTGCAAATGCATTTTGTAGAAAGAAAAAAACAAAAAAAAAAAAAAATGAAAGAAATTGCTTACGCATTTGCGCTGCTGAAATTATCCACAAGTAAAAAAGTGCATGTAATTTTAAACATAAATAAATAAAAAAAATGTAAAAAATAAATATTTACACAAAAGATGTGCGCTTTTAAATTAAGCTCGATGGATGCGTAAATATTGTGCCGTTAAAAATCTTCTGCAATTTCGTGTACAAAAAAATCATAAAAATAAAATATACTTATTTATGTAAGTACTTACTGCATATTTTCAACTTGGCAGTTTTATGCATTCATGCGGTAATGGCAGTAATGCACACGCTAGCCTCGCAGAGTCACTAGAGTTTTGTGAAACAGTGTTTTGTCTTCTGTTAGCTGTGCAACACTGTACATATGTATGTATATACATACCTACATATGTACTTACAGTGGCTCTCAGAAGTATTTTGCATAAATCATTTATTAAGAAAACGTTAGAAATTCACCTTATTTTCGAATTCTTTTGAAATTTTTTTTAATATGGTATTATAGCTGAATCTTCATACTACAAAAACACATTCATTAAAAAGTTAAAATACATTTCATCTTTTTTATAAAATTAAAAAACGAAAAAAGTAATACATTTTTGCTCACAAAAGTATTTTGCATATTGGTAATTTTGGTGAATAACTGTATCTACAACCTGTTTAATATTTTTTTATGATATTCCTTCTTTTTCGAAATGTCTTCCTAGAGTCTAGGATGGGCTCTGCAAATTTTTGGCAAAATTCCGGAGGTTTTTTGTCCCATTCCTTGGCCAAAACCGCATTTTTCATAATTTTTTGGGGAAATCTTCAATTTTCTCACATGATCTTCAAGATAGGATCAAAAATTTTGAAAGGTTCTTATATCGGAGCTTTGAACACAAACTTGGAAGTGTTTTTTATTCGAAAGTGTTCACATTTTAACATCATGAGTGATATTTTTCTAAAAAAAAGTTGCTAGTACAGAGAAGAATGTCGCTAGAAGAACGTGAAATATTGAGAGAAAATCAACTAAACCCCCAGACATAAGCTCCTACAATAAACAGAAAACTAAAATCAATACTCAATAATCAGGTATCGGACGAGGCAGTGCACAGAGTACCGAGAAAAGCCATATTCACCGCCAAGTACAGCGCAACCAACTCTCTTTCTCAAAGAAAGTGTCTTATTTTCCCCAAGAAACACAAAATAAAAAAAATTTGACATTTCTAAATTCATAGTTTTAAGTGCCGAAAGCAAATATAATATTTTTGAGTCGTATTTTATGGCGGAAGCCCAATTAAGAGCTTAAAATCAAAAATATTAAAGCGCCTGTTAAGCACTGTAGGAGTTTGTGATCAATCGAGGCTGAGGGAGTTTGCATATCACCTCAGTGAGTTGTAAAACTTATTTTAGTGGATAGTACGATGGACGAGCATTCCAGATTTTCCATTTTCAGGGAAAACCTACGTTCTAGTGCAGAAAAAATGGGTATGATATACAATGGGTTTTTAATTCAACAAGATAATAATCCGAAAAATACAGCAAATGATGTTAAAATGTGAACACTTTCGAATAAGAAACACTTCCAAACTCTTTTTCAAAGCTCTGATATAAGAACCTTTCAAAATTTTTAGTCCTGTCCTGAGGATCATGTGAGAAAATCGAAGATTTCCCCAAAAAATAACCCAAATGCCGGATTGACCGGGGAATGGGACAAAATACCTCCGGAAATTTTGCCAAAAATTAGCAGAGTCTATCACTAGACTCTTGGAAGCCATTTCGAAAAAGAACGGATATCATAAAAAATATTAAACAGGTTGTAGATGCATTTATTCACCAAACTTACCAATATGCGAAATACTTTTGTGAGCAAAAATGTATGACTTATTTCGTTTCTTTAATTTTATAAAAAAGATGCAATGCATTTTGGTTGTTTAATGAATGTGTTTTTGTAGTATGAAGATTCAGCTATAATACCATATTAAAAAAATTTGCAAAAGAATTCGAAAATAAGGCGAATTTCTAACGGTTTCTTAATAAATGAATTATGCAAAATACTTCTGAGAGCCACTGTACTTACTTATGTGTATAAAATAAATGTGCAAAATATTTTGTTATTGTAGTTTTTACACATTTCTTTTTGTATTTTAATGCTTCTTTTGCCTTGGCTTATTTTATTAATTTACAATTTACGGGTTCATTGGCCCATTTGGCTGATGTGTTGCGTTGCTGTGTCTTTTCCCCCTCTGTGTGTTAACAATATTTGTGTAGATTATTAATTAATTTAATTAAATATTTCATTATACATACATACCAGAGATCAGCATGCGATACATTTTTTGTGATTTAGAGTGTACTCATAAAAAATGCGGTGGGAGTATGACCGCAACCGCAAAATATGCGATCATAATAAACACCGCACCGCATTTTCTTGATCAATTCCGGTATGCGGTAGTATGGATATCACAACACCGCAAACACCGCATATCGTAAACACCGTATACCGCAAACACCGCATACCGCAAACACCGCATTTCCCAAATAGAGATATTTACAATGTTGCCAGTGCGATTTTGTGTTTGTAATTTTTACCGTCTTATGGATTTCTGATGAAAAATACTACTGATTACAAATTGATTTTAACCAAAGAATATAATATAATAATACAATGGCGCTATTATAACTCTGACGAGTTTTATGGCCGAGCTTCTCTCCCAATTCGAGGTGTGCTCCTTTTTGTTTTTCCTACTAATTGGGTGGACCTACAGTTTTATGCCGGCTCCGAACGGCGAATGCATTTTTTGTGAGAAGCTTTTTCATGGCAGAAATACTCTCGGAGGGTATGCCGCCCACTGCCGAGAGGTAACCGCTGCTCTTAAAAAACCCAATAATTGGATTTTTACTAATTAGAAAAATTGTCTTGGTGTTTTGCTCGGACCGTGGTTTGAACCCGAGACCTCTGGCATAGCAGGCGAGCACTCTACCCACTGCACCACAGCGGCCACCAAAGAATATCCATACAGGAAAACTCTCAGGATTGGTTTTTTTTTTAATTTTTTCATTGAAAGGGCCACTTAAAATTTAGAGTTTGTTTACATTCAAAATAATTTGACTAATGAATTTCAAGATAAAAATATGTACTATTTACATGGAATAGAGTTTTTCCTAAAATCCTTGAATAACATTTATGGCTTCTTAGTAATACACATAAGTTTTGTTTACACATTTTTGTTTGTCTGTGACATAATTCTTAATTTTCCAACGAGGCATTCATTCAATTTGCACAGTCGACAAAATTGGTTACGATACATTGATTGAAACCGAAGTTTTTGTCATTTTATTGGAGCAACAACAATACACATGTTTATTTTTATACATTTTATTATGCGCCCGTCGGAATGAATACTTTTCCGTCAATCTAGCAATTCGTTTAACTGAGAAACATAGTTGAATTAGATGTCTTTTTTACGGCAAAGCTGAAGTACTGAATGTGTCCATCGTCATTTAAATGCATTTAATTCAACTATGTTGTCAATTAAACGGATTGCTAGTTTGACGGAAAAGTATTCATTCTGACGGCCCTATTAGTCGTATTGGATTTAAAAATGAAATTTTTTGAAATTTCATTATTGAAAAATATTTTATTATGTATTCAAAAAACAGCCACAAAAAACAAAGCACACAAAAATAAAAAAAAAATACTTGAGCATAAATTTGCTGTAATCAGACACACATATCTATGTATTTATGTACAAACAAAAATGAATTTTCAATTGCTTATACCTTTGCAGTGTGTGAAAAATTTCCGGCAACACTGAATAGTATACAAATAAACAAATGCGGTGTTTGCGGTGATTGCGGTGTTTGCGATATGCGGTGTTTGCGGTATACGGTGTTTGCGTTATGCGGTGTTTGCGGTATGCGGTGTAAACAGCACTAAATACCGCAATATCATTTAGGTTTTCAATCAATGCGGTAGCGGTGAATTTTTTTTCTGGGTACTTATTTTTTGAGCCACTCAAAAAATAAGTATTTTTGCGGTGCTTTAGAAAATGCGGTGCACCGCTGCTGATCTCTGATACATACATACTATGTACGTATGTATGTATGTACATATGTACCCAGCCAGCAAGGTTCCGTACATTTTACGAACATTGCGAACATTGCGATTTACGAACGTTTTAAAGCGAAACAGTATTCGTAGGCGAATCGTAAACGGATTTCGTAAACGATATTTTATTAGAGTTTTCTTCGAGAAAACATCAGTTTACGAGCTCGTTTACGATGATTTGGCTGGCTGGGTATTTAAAACGTTCATTGCCTACGAGTGTCGTAAATATATCGAAAAAGTACTCGTATATGAATCTTTTTACGTCCGATTTTTTATCGTAAATGTAGAAATTTTACAAACATACATACTTAGATTTAAAATATTGAGTATGAAATTTTTCGTTTTCTTTTTTTTGTGACATGATAGAAAAAAGCTTCTTTTGTTATTGTTTTCTGATTCGAGAATAGCTCGTAAATCGCAATGTTCGTAAAATGTACGGTACCTTGCTGGCTGGGTATGTAAAGAAATATACATACATACATACATATATGGCATTTTCTCTGAAATAGGGCGTTTTTGAAATAATTTCTGAAATAGGGTGTTTTTGAAACAACTTTTGAATAGGGTGATCTTACATGGATTGAATAAACTGAGCTTTGAACCAGACCTGGGTAATACTGAGTAGTAATTGGACTATTACGTACTTAAATACTTTATATTTTGATCTTGAAGTAATTACCTAGTCCCTACTAAGTACTTTCAGAATATTCAAGTACAAGTACAAGGAATTGAAAAATAATTGAAGTTTTAGCAAATACTTCAAAGTATTTGAAAAGAATTGAAAGAACTTGAAAAGAATTGAAAAATGTACTTGAATCGATTTTTCAATTCTTTTCAAGTACTTTCAATTCTTTTCAAATACTTTGAAGTATTTGCTAAAACTTCAATTATTTTTCAATTCCTTGTACTTGAAAATTTTGGGAATGTCGGTACCAGTACCAGTACAATTCCTTTTAAATGTACTTGTCACAAGTCGTACTGGTACTTGATATTACCCAGGTCTACTTTAAACCAGCGACTACTTTCTTTCTTTACCCAATAAACACAAAATCGAGGATGATATAGTGGCGAATTCGAGATGAATTCGCGGAGGTGAATGTCATTTTTCGGACTCGTATCGAGTTCGGGATGGACTTGCGAAAAATCAATTATCGTAAAAGCATTTATTAATCATGCTAAATCTTGATTTACACGAAGAAATTCCCTGTTGGGCTTTAATTTACCATTTAAAACTCTACTCAAGAAACTCAAAAGCTCGGATAATATCGTGGCTAATTCGAGGCGGATTCGCAGAAGAAGATTTTCTAGAATGTATTCGCCAATGAGCCTAAATCTAGAATCGTCAACGATCCGAGAATATAAAAATGCGCGAATCGCTAATGAGAGGTGACTGGCCTGGGAATTCGGATTCGCCGATCTATTGTCGGGAAGTATCGCCGCGATAATATAATCAGAGAAGCGAACTCGTCTCGAATGCGAGGCGAATTCGTTGTGTTTATTGGGTAATTCTACATATCGTTGGCTTCGTGAGCAAATGTGCTAAGTCCATTTCTGGTAACTTTTCAGGAGAGAGAAAAACCTCCTAACTTTTTTTGTTGTTACTATTTTAAAAATCTGAAAATGCAGTTTTCTTCCTCAGATGATCGTGCTAAAATACCAGTTATCGGCACATTTTAATATAAAGCTTGTACAAAGTTATGAGCTTCTTTAGGACTTAGCATATTTGCTTTCTATGATTTTGTTTTTTTTAGGTGGACTTAGCACATTTTCTCACAAATTACACTGGATCACAAAATGAAATTTTTTGTCTGTACTTTGGACGTGACTATCCTATCTATATGTAAAATCGGTCGCTGATTCCGAAAATCGGGTTCATTTTTAATTCTATGGGAAGGTTTTTGAGATATCGGCAATTTACCGTTATTTGGCCAATGGGTACACTTAATCCAGTATAGCTCTTTAACACAGTGAGTTATCTTCTTTGGGGTGACACCATACGAAAGAAAATTAAATTTCTTTTTCGCGGCTCCTATAACATTTTTCTCTAACTCTTATAGTTTCTGAAATATTGACGATTAAATTTTAATTTTTTCGATTTTTTACGATTTTTTGAAGAAAAAATTGACTTTGTCAGACAATATCTTTAAAACCAATGTCTTCACCTTCGGTTTTAATCTTTTACGTGAAGCTCCATTCCATTAGCAAAAAAATAAGCTATCAACGAAGAAAATCCATGGTAAAATGGAAAAGTTATAGGCGATCAAGTAAATACAGCCAAGTCGCACAATGCCTCTACACGGGTATATTTTATGCATGTTATACCCGTAAATGGGCTTGTATCTACCGCGCTGCCAATGTGCTGCTACTGCAGATGTGTAGGTATTGGTACAATATGCATAGAATGTACGCGTGCAGAGGCATTGCGCGACCTGGCTGTATTTACTTGATCGCCTATAACTTTTCCATTTTACAATGGATTTTCATCGTTGATAGCTTATTTTTTTGATAATAGAATGGAGCTTCATGAAAAGGAGTAAAACCGAAGGTAAAAATATTGGTTTTAAAGATATTGCCTGACAAAGTCAATTTTTTCTTCAAAAAATCGTAAAAAATCGAAAAAATTAAAATTTAATCGTCAATATATCAGAAACTATAAGAGTTAGAGAAAAATGTTATAGGAGCCGTGAAAAGGAAATTTAATTTTATTTCGTTTGGTGTCACCCTAAGGAATATAATTCACTGTGTTAAAGAGATATACAGGATTAAGTGGACACATTGGCCAAATAACGGTAAATTGCCGATATCTCAAAAACCTTCCCATAGAATTAAAAATGAACCCGATTTTCGGAATCAGCGACCGATTTTACATATAGAAAGGATGGTTGCGTTCAGAGTATTTTTTGGCTGTAGAGCAGTGTTATTATACTCAACTGTACGTAGTAAAATTGAAATATTTTGATGAATTTTGGTACATAGGCTCCTAACTAGACAGGGAAGGTTGGTAATGAAAATAGGCGAAATTGGATGATAACCACGCCCACTCTAACCACATAGTATATGTCGAAAAACACGCACAAAGTGATAATGGATGAAATTCCATCCATGCAATGAGCTTACGCCGTTATAAAGAAACAAATTGAAATTCTCGAAAATTGGCGGTGCCACACCCACTTATGAAAGGATAAATTCTAAAAGTTTTATAAGTCATCAATAACTCAGGAAAGGTAGTAGATATATAGCTGAAATTTGGAAAGCGTGATTTACTTGCTAAGGCACACGATTGGTCGAAAAATTGTCCAAATCTGTGGACGTCACGCCCACTTTTATATATGGGAACTATAAAGTGGCCTAATAAAAACATTTTAAGCGACGTCTTTGTCAAATATGAAGATAATTCATTGAAAGTTTGCGGCATGAGTCCAACTATGGACAAAAACAGAAACCATACATATTTTTGAAAATGGGCGTGGCATCGCGAATTTAAGAGATTTCGGAGCCCATAACTCGACAAATAATTCAGATATTACTGCGGAACTTGGTGTAGGTACATATGTAATTTTATTACTTGTAGTAAAATTTTAGCAAAATCGGTTTGTAACCACGCCTACTTAAAAAAAAATTGTAAAACTCCCGTTGGAAACTTGTGACGTGGCATCTTATAAAGGGATGAAATTTTGCACTTACAAGAATATTTTAGGCTGAGTCTGATGAGAGATAACACTGTTGATAATGGGTGTGGCCACGCCCACATTATGCTGTACCCCCTCTATAGAAAATATAATAAAATGTAAAAATGTATAATAAAAATGTAAAAAGTACCGCAAACTAGTTTGCATATCAAATTGGTGGGAAAGCTAGCCACTCCCTCAAATTATTAACGTTTGCAGTCCCAAGCCATGCTTATTAAAGCAATGTAGTAATAATTCTATATCATTCTACAAAACAAATTAAAAAAAATTAATAATTTCTTATTTTCACCTGGACTTAGCACGTAGATTTTTGAAAAAAAATTTTTTTTATGGACTTAGCACATTTGCTTAACACTGCATTACACCATGAAAAACAGAAATTATGGTAACTTCTTTTTGGCAGACGATGTATTTTTAGTTGTACTATCTTACTGCATTAAAATCTCAATTTTGAAAAAAATTGGACTTAGCACATTTGCTCACGAAGCCAACGATATGTATGTACATATATATGTATGTATGTCTGTTATATTTGTTTTAAAAGAATTTTTCATGATAAGTATTTGTGTATTAATTAGCAAATAAAATTTAATTGAAAAACCATGCAATTATTCTTCGTGCCATTAACACCATTTGTGATAACATATTCTTCAGGAATGACATTTCAGCTAATCATATATAATTTTATCTGTATAGGTTTTAAGGTCGTTACGAGCAAATAGAACTAGTGACAAATAACTCTCGGTACTTGTCAAAGGAGCTTGAATTGCCATTGTTACATCGAACTTAGAAATATTAGAACATGTATGATCTATAGGGGAGAAGAACATGAACGTTTTTTCTCATTATAAACAGTTTTGCCACATATTCTGATTACCTGAGCTCTGCCTTATGCATTACTAAGAAGATGGTGCCTGCAGAACATTTGATAAGTAACCAGTTCTTACGAAACTTTATGGAGAGCAGCCTCTATTGTCACGAAAACTGGTTACTATTGCGCAATGAGTACTTTTAGAGTTCCTTAGTTAACAATTGATACAGTCTTTGATTGTCAAAAGTTGAAAAATTCATTAGATGATGGATATTTCCACAGAATGTACATTAGGGTGTCCCGTTCATGTATGAAAAAAAGTTTTTCGAGCTACCCTATCGCAAGAGGTATCAAAAGTTGCGTACTTGAATACAGATCACAATAAAAGTAAAAAACCCGGAATTGAATTCGATCTTGAGGGCTCTACCGAGATCTGAAATTTTGCTAATTTCATATATTTAGAAACCTAAACTTTAGAGCTAAAATAATAAAAATGTCATACTCAAAAGTTATTTTATTATTGAGATTAACCATATAAGTACAGAGAAACAAATTTATTGCATTTAATTAATTTAAAAAACTTTAAATTCAAATATATTTTTGTGTCCAAATTTTGGTATTTCTGCTTGAGATTGCGACTATAATATTCCTTTGAACCAGTGGGGATATTTTTGGCTTCCGTCCGCGTGTTTATACTTTTGGATTATATTTTTCAGCATTTTCGAATATTATTTCAAAGCAATTTCACATTTCGTCAATTTTCCGACACGAAAAACACTTATTTTGGAGATTTTTTCTTTTTGCTATAAGTTGAATAGTGCAGTGGTTTCCTCGATCCAATCTGAGTCCCTGGTGGCATTATAGTGTTAAAAACCTAATATATTATAAAACTTTATTTCATATTCAGTGAATTAGTTTTTTATTATCTACAAAAATCTCCACCCTTTCGAAAGAAATTTTAATTGAAGTTTGGTGTCCCTATTATTTTTCACAAGCTGAAACGATCTCACTCCACAAAATCATCAGCCATTATGAAACGACGCAACAAATGGCCGATTAAATAACTGTTCCTTACTTCGGAGACATCTGAGCAAGAATTTAATGTATAAGTTTTGACCATTGTTTAGAAATTGAAGCAGGATCGATCTTTGAAATGTTTCAAGGCAAGTGTCCCTATTATTTTTCATATGACTGTACTACCTTTTTTTTTTTCAATGGCGCTTTTTTATAACTCTGACGAGTTTTATTTTTAACTGAATTATTTTTAAAATAAAAAAAAAAGTGCTGCAAACCTATTTCTGTGTTCAGGGGATATTTGTTTATCTGATATGACTTTCGTTTAAATAAATTAAATAAATAATTTTAACATTATTCGTTTTAGTAAAGTACATTATTCATATAATTTTAATTGCGAATTCTGTAAGGCTACCAAAGAAAAATTTGTACACCTATTTTAGTGTCAATATGTGTATATTTGAATTTGATGTATTTTTTTTTTGCATGTTGAAATAATAAAAAATAATATATCGTTATGAAGTTAAAGCACTTTATTTTATATGAAGTTTTAATAGATTTTCTCTGAGATGATACTTAAAACCAATATACATATATTATTCTGTTTTTACGATCCAAATTTTCTTGAACTCGCGGGAACGATGAACGTATGAAAACCCATTTTGCGGTGACAACACTACATACTAGTACCTTCGCCCAGGGCTTGTAGTCTCTTCTAAATCTTTTCTGATTCCAGAATATTCTTAACGTTATAAAATTAAACTTTAGGCAAATAAGAACTTTATGCTTTAGTTAAAGAACCGTATTGTTTTTTTTTTATCGAACTGATTCTCCACGATTGAAAGGCAAATAAAATGCAGAAGCCGAATCAAACCCATTGTAGAAAATATGTGTATGTACGAGTATTTTCATTGTAACTACATGGAATTCAGATTTTTGCACTTAAAAGTAAGTTGCATAAAAAATTAAGCGAATAGAACTTATAAGAACGAAAAGAAATACATAGTAAGCATGCAAACAATATGCGGATGTAATATATGTTGTGGTGAGTGGGCGTTCTGCATGAATGACAAAACCGCAAAACTTTGAAGATCGGTAGAGCCCTGAAGATCTAATTGTATTTAGTTTTTAAAACTTGTTTCGTAATTTGCGATCAAAACCGCAAATTTTGAGGGGTCTTGCGTTAAGGAAATCCAAAAAAAAATATTTCGGGACACCCTAATGTACACATACACATATGGACACTGAAATAGGTGTAAAAGTTTTTCTTTCACAGCCTTACAGCATTCGCAATTAAATCGAAGCTCTGCTTAATTATATGAATAATGTACCTTACTAAAACGAATTATGTTAAAATTATTTAATTTCATTTATTTAAACGAAAGTTATATCAGATAAACAAAAATCTCCTGGACACTGAAATAGGTGTGCGGCACTTTTTTTTTTAAATCTGAAAAATAATTCACTTAAAACTTCTTTATTCAATTGATTTTTATTAGATAGTATATCTGTCATTGTTTTGTATAACTTTGGCTAATCTATTGGTTATGGATGTAGTTAATTTGTGGCAGTTTTCTAATGGAGTAGTAGTAGGAGTAGTTTCCGCGCTTTCTGCCAAAGTGGAGCTTTCTTTGGAAATTAAAAGTCTGTCAATCATCTCTGAATATCAATACGCAAGTTCTAAATTGGTTTTGGATCAGGCAATTCGCTTAGCCATTCCATACAGGTGACATTTGCATCTTGGAAAAATTCAAATCCCAATCAGCCAAAGGTGCTTTGGGTCGTTTTCTTGTTGAAAAATCCTTTTACGTGACATGTTTCCTTGGCAATATGACAGCTTAAGATTCCGCTAAATATCCATGTACTTTATAATGGTCAATGTGTCCTTTAGCGAAAATAACAGACGAAGAGTTTACCAAGTGGCACATTATGTTTCCACCCACATGCCTAATCGCCTTTTAGGTGTAGTATGGTGCAAATCCTTTGCCATTGGGCGGCGTACTGTACTTCTGGAATCATGCCCACGAAGATTAAAACACAGAATTCGCTCTGTGATGCATTAAATGTACTACTTAGCTTGGGGTGGAAACTTGATGGTTTAAGAATGAGTAAATTGGTAAAGTGTTGGTCTGTTATTTTCGCTAAAGGACACATTGACCGTTATAATGTACAAGGATATTTAGCAGAACCTTAAGCTGTCATATTGCCAAGGAAACATGTCACATAAAAGGATTTTTCAACAAGAAAACGACCCAAAGCACCTTTGGCTGATTGGGATTTGAATTTTTCCAAGATGCAAATGTCACCTGTATGGAATGGCTAAGCGAATTGCCTGATCCAAAACCAATTTAGAACTTGCGTATTGATATTCAGTGATGATTGACAG
Organism: Urophora cardui; assembly: GCA_960531455.1. Classification (NCBI taxonomy): domain Eukaryota; kingdom Metazoa; phylum Arthropoda; class Insecta; order Diptera; family Tephritidae; genus Urophora; species Urophora cardui. The sequence continues at coordinate 31,309,627 of OY482672.1, read as the reverse complement.
ACTTTTAATTTCCAAAGAAAGCTCCATTTTGGCAGAAAGCGCGGAAACTACTCCTACTACTACTCCATTAGAAAACTGCCACAAATTAACTACATCCATAACCAATAGATTAGCCAAAGTTATACAAAGCAATGACATATATACTATCTAATAAAAATCAATTGAATAAAGAAGTTTTAAGTGAATTATTTTTCAGATTTAAAAAAAAAAGTGCCGCACACCTATTTCAGTGTCCAGGAGATTTTTGTTTATCTGATATAACTTTCGTTTAAATAAATGAAATTAACAGCCCTATTCTAATAACCTCACAAAACTCACCGCACTCACTACTGTGACGTTTCTCACAGTTGTGAGGCTACACTTATTCTGGCATAAATTCAAAAGCTCAAAAGCTCATAATTGTGAGAAAATTTGTGATGACTGAATATGCAGCTCACAATACAAAAACTGTTGAAAATATTTTGTGTCGTAAAAATGGTTTTTTTTCATGGAGGAATTGTTGCTCATTATTTTGGCGACAGCTCTTGAGGAGCAGGAAGAAACAGTGGCGAGAAGAAGGCTTATGAAAAGTCTCAGGGATAAAAGCGATCCATTTTCCCTGCAAAATGATTTGTTTATACAAATGTTCCGCTTACCAAAAACCATGTGTCAAGCATTGATACAAGATTTGGAGCCATACGATCGTCAGACGTCTAGAATTCCTTTTGTATTGCGGTTTCTGTCATCATTATACTTCTATGGACAAGGCTCATATCAGAAATGTGTAGGAAATAACTATATGATGTCAATGAGCCAGTCATCGGTGTCCCGTTCATTAACATATATCTCAAAGCTGATTGTGGATTTAAAGGGCAGTGAAATAAGATTCCCTTCAACTTTGCAAGAGATGACGGATACCAAGAGGGGGTAAGCTACAAATCATATCTTCACACGTACAAAAATATACACGTAGAAATAATATACAAGTTCGCAACTGTGAATTTGACTACAGGTTTTATACAACATTTGGAATAAAGGCTACTGTCGGTGCAATCGACTGTACACACATTGGGATTATATCACCAACGACAACAGATGCAAGTACCCCTATTTCTCTATTTATGAACAGAAAGGGATTTTACAGTATTAATGTAGAAGCGGTATGTTCTTTTCGTTATACCAAAGATGCATCGTAACGTTAATATTATCGTTTACCGAAAAAAGCAATCGTTTCCGTTAAAACTATTCAGGTTTTTACCGTTTACACAATTATCAAAATAATTTATAGTCGCAAAATAACGATAATGAAATTATCGAAATAATACCATTTCGTTGATTAGCGCAAAGAAATTATCAAAATGATTTCATTTCGTTGATTAGCGTTATCATAACCAAATTTATAACGTTGAAATGCTTAGTGCGCTCGTTATGCCGTCGCGAACAATCGGCCGAGTACTCGCATACATATGTACATACATATATGCATATGCACACGAACTGCTACGATTTGAGTGACAGCTGTGTATGTATGCGCCTCGTGCAGGCAATCTTTTTGTTGATTTACTTCGTTTCAACGTTACCGGTTGCATTTTGATAATTTAGTTTTGTGAATTATCGAAACGAAATGGTTTTGATAATTTAGCGTTGCGAATTAACGAAACAAAACCATTTTGATAATTTAGCATTGTGAATTAACAAAACGAAATAGAATCCGTTCGTTCGTTAAGCATCTCTGCGTTATACATATGTAGGTACCAACATATTCATTATATAATTATGATTGCTTAGGTATGCAACCATCGACTGGTTTTTACGGCAGTGAACGCCCGATACCCAGGTTCGTACCATGATAGTGGCATCTGGACTACCTCTCCAACACGGCGGCATATGATGTCCAACCACAATTTACAAATCGATTCTTGGCTGTTAGGTGACCAGGCGTATCCATTAGAGCCATGGATATTAACTCCAGTTGCTTCTGTAAAGGACAGGGCCGTGCGCACGGGGGGGGGTTTTGGGGGTTAAAATCCCCCCATGACCAAATCTAAGTTGCAATTATTTTGCAAAAATTTTCAAAATACAGTTTATAAATTTTGCATTGAATTTTGACTCATAATTTTTGACAATATTAGTTACAATAATTTTACGGAAGAAGAATTGGTAAAAGTTGCAAAAAATAAGGTTGGCCAATACATAAGTTCGGCACTTTGAATTGCACTTGAAGCTTTCCGAAATTACAAAGTTGTGTAGCATATGTTCGTTTGGCATTTTTAAAAAAATTGTACTGATAACAAAAAATGTTCATTTTGTGAAAACACTGTTTTCAAAACAGTGAGCAGTTTCAATTAACAAGTACTGTAAACAGTACACGGAAAGAAATTTGTATACTTGAATCAAGAAAAATGCTTTCTTGAACTCAATTTAGAAAATTTTTAGGGAAATAAGAAAAATTGACTTAATTATTACTGGAAATAAGAAATTGAGTTTTCCAAAAATGAGATAATTATTTTCTTATTCAAGAACACTAACAAAATCTATAGAAAAAAAATGTTGAAAAAAAATGTTTAAATAAATAAGAACATCTTTTCTTAAATTTACTTAAATGAAGAAAATCTTTTTGCTAATATCAAGAAGAATTTAAGAAAATTGTGTTTCGACGAATTGGAACAACAAAATACAGCGAAAAAAAATGTAAAATGAATAAGAAAACGTTTTCTTGAGCGAAGTAAAATTTTTCTTGCTGAATTTGCATTTCCAAAGTTACATGTATATTTTTTCATTTGCCATCCGCTTTGCATATTTCTGAATATTTTTGCAATTCTCAGATTGTTAGTGAAGCATTTGGTATAAGGAGTTCACTATTTGCATCTTCATTTATATTAAATAAAATGTTGTCATTTCAATAAACAAGTCCTAGGAAAATACTAGTTGACTAATTATGGTTTTCTAATCCCTCATGATTAGTTTTCTGTTGATTTGGATAATTAATTTCAATTCAAGTTTTATTGGTAATATTAAACAAAATAAAATAGTATATAACAGGGGGATTAATTAAGCACGTGTATCTTACATTGTACATTACAGGAAGTGAGTCTCTACTGAAAATTCTCCAGTATTGCCATTAGGCGTGCATAGATAAGAGGGTTGCCATATCTTATGCTAAACAAATACGTAATACTTAACACTTTCCCTCCTTTTAATCATGTACATTTAATCATACTTAAATATAATCTGATTTGTACTTCATGCACGGCTTCCGACGCCTTTCTGATCTCCGAATGGTAGGTGGTACTGGCGTCTCGGACTGAGGGTTACCCTTAGATACCGCTTCAGATGTGCTAGGTGATGTACTAGGTGGTGGCGTTTTCTTCTGGGAAGCCCGGGACGGTGACCCTTGTGGTCTGGTGGTTGCAGTTAAGTTTTCGGAGATTGGCAAATCGGGTAATGTTGCTGACGTGGCCAATGTTGGTGTTTTGGCCTGTTCGACCTCGTTATTTGCCTGCTCAATATCCCAGTCATTTTGTGGACTAGTAAACTGAGCTCTGGTCGGACTACTTGAGTTATTGGTTCGTATTTGATTCTGGTGTCTTTTAATAATTTGTCGTTCTGTCTCTACTTCGTACATCATTCGACCGCAGTTTCGTACGATAGTTCCCTGAATCCAACGTTGCTTGCCGGAAAAGTTTCGAGCGAATACAGCTTGTCCCTTACTGAATTTTGGTGAAGAATTCGGTGTAGTTTGCGTTTTAGGTAGCAGTGCTGACAATAAACTGCGTGGTTGCCTACCGTGCAATAACTCCGCTGGCGATTTTCCCGATATGGGATTAGGTGTATTTCTATAGGTCACGAGATACTTTAAGAGTGAATTATCTTTGTTCTGACTCTCTTTCTGGATTTTTGAAAATGATTCTTTAAAACTTCTCACAAACCTTTCTGCTAGGCCATTTGAGGATGGATGAAATGGTGCCGTAGTTAGTTGTTGAATGCAGTTTAATTTACAAAATGTTTGAAATTCGGAGGATGTAAATTGTGGTCCGTTGTCGGATACTATCGTTTGAGGCAATCCTTCTATGGCAAATATCTGTTGCAATGACGCAATGGTCTTCTCTGACGTCGTCGATGACATCTGTATGACATAGGGAAATTTGGAATACGAATCTACTACTATTAGCCACATCGTTCCGAAAAATGGACCTGCGAAGTCGATATGAATTCGTTCCCATGCCTCTTTAGGTTCAGGCCATGATACGAATTCACGTTTTGGTGCACTAGCTATTGATCTGCACACACTGCATGATTGGCATACTTTTTCTATGGCCGTGTCTATATTTGGAAACCACACGTACCTTCGAGCTAACTGTTTCATACGGCCACTTCCCCAATGACCTTCGTGCAACAAATTTACTATCTTGGTCTGCAATTCCGATGGCACCACGACTCGGCTATAATCTGTTTGCAAAATGACTACGCCTTTCTGGCAGCTGAGAGCTAAACGTCTGTCGAAATAGGGTTTCAGTGACTTTTGAGATACCGTTAGATGTGCAGGCCACCCTTCCTCGATCATATGCTTAACTACTTTGAGAGTGGTGTCGGAATCAGTTTTGCCTGCGATAACCTCAGATGTGAGGGGCAATGACTCCACCGCTGTTTGATAAACTTCATGAATATTGGTCATTTGACCTTCTTTCTTATCGAATTCAACGTCTTCACCTGAGGGCAGTCTTGAAAGTGCATCAGCGTTTGAGTGTTGCTTTGTATGTCGATATTTAATAGAATAGTCGTAACTCTGTAGAAGTATTGCCCATCTTTGAAGTCTTTGCAACGTCATAGTCGGCAATTTTTTAAATGGATGAAATAATGTCGTTAACGCCTGATGATCGGTCTGGAGTTCAAAATGTCTACCGTATAGGTATTGATGGAATCGTGTTACCCCAAGGATGATAGAAAGTGCTTCTTTTTCCACTTGTGAGTAATTAACTTGACTCTTAGTTAGCGTTTTAGACGCGAACGCTATTGGTTTCTCTGAGCCATCAGCATATCGATGCGAAATGACAGCGCCAATGCCCAATTTCGATGCATCCGTAGCCAACACTATTGGCAATGAATCGTTGTAATGGACTAATTGTGTTGCCTTGACTATCTCGGATTTTAACGCTAAAAATGCTTCTTGTTGTGCGGACCCCCATTCGAACTTGACTGTTTGACGACGCAGCGTATTCAGTGCCGCAGCTTTTGATGAGAAATTTGGAATAAATTTATTGTAGTAATTTATCTTTCCAATGAAACTTTCTACCTCTTTCACATTTGTTGGTCTAGGCATCATCTCGATCGCTTTGAGCCTTTGAGCCGTTGGTCTTATACCTTTTGAATCAATAATGTGCCCTACATATTCTACCTGCTGACAAGCGAATTGGCATTTGTCTTCTTTGCATCTTAACCCGTACCGACTTAGACGTTGAAATATTTCCTTGACATTATTGAGATGCTCTTCATCTGAACTTCCGGTTATGATAATATCATCAAGATAAACGGCACATCCTGACATTCCCTGAACTAATTCCTCCATTATTCTTTGAAAAATACCTGGGGCGCTAGCTATCCCAAAAGGCATTCTTAAATATTGATATAGACCAAAAGGAGTGTTTATGACTAAATATTTCCTAGATTGCTCTGATATTTCAATTTGAAGATACGCTTCGCTAAGATCTATTTTCGAAAAAAGGACACCTCCCTTAAGTTTATGAAACAATTCTTCTATTCGCGGAATAGGAAAACGGTCTATTTCTAGCTGTGAATTGATATTAACTTTAAAATCCCCGCAGATACGAATTTTCCCATTTGGTTTATTAACCACGACTATCGGTGATGCCCACTCACTAGCTGGGACGGATTTTAAAACTTTCGAAGCTACCAAACGATCAATTTCAGAACGTACCTTGTCATATTGCGCAAATGGTAGGTGATAAGGCTTACTAAATTTCGGTTTTGCTGTTGCCTTCAAGGTTATGTTTGCTTGAAACTTCTTACAACATCCTAGCTCTTCTCTGAAAATGTCTGGGTAGTTCTGAATTAGCTCTGTCAAACGGGCTCTCAACGACGTTAATGATGCCTGCCCTGTGGGAATAGAAGAGAATTGGTTACATTGAACTTTTTTCGGAAATGTTATATCAAATTTCAATTTATAAAACCAGTCAAGTCCCAGAATATTTGATGCATCATTGGTGTCTGCAACTAGAAGGGGTAGATTCTTTACCACTTGACCACATTCCACGTCTACATATGTTAGTCCTTTCACTGGTACGCTATGTCCACCATACGCCATTAGTTGTTGGTGGGTGTACTCCCATTTCGGTTCTCCGAGCTCTTGATGGGCTTTAATACCGATCACTGAACAAGTGGCTCCTGTATCCACTTGAAAGTCCATACATTTACCATTGACTTTGATATTCACGTTGATTTTTTGCTTATTAGAATGAAGAGAGTTGATAGTGCTGATGGTTTCAAAAGATGGTTCGTTGTTCGTTGACACGTTATGAACTCGATGTTTACTCTGGGTCTTTTCAGCAGCTCCACATACCGCCGCAATATGCCCCGTTTTTGAGCACACACTACACTTGCTTTTCTTTCGATAGTGAAAGCACTTTTCTCTTGTATGCGAAGTACCACACCCCGGACACGACTTCTTTAATGACTCTGTGTTGGTCGTACGATTGGAATTTTCTCTCTTTTTGCGATTGCCTTTCGCCTTTGTAGTTGTTGCTGATGACTTACTGATGGCGTTCACCTTAGCTGAATCGGACTCCTTCATTTCAGTGCAGGTTTTCATAGTTGCCTCATATACTGTTGCAATCTGCAAGACTTCTTCTAATGTTGGATTGATTTTTTGCAAGGCTGCCGTCCTAACTTTGTCATGTGGTGTGTGCATAACAATCATGTCTCGAATTTTACTATCTACATAAGCCTCTCCACACTCAGCTTTGACACATTTGAATAAAAAATTTTTTGCTGCTCCCCTGAGCTCGGCAAGCCAGTCAGCATCAGTTTGACTAGGCTTCATATGTGTGCGATAAAAGTGAAAACGCGCACTAAGCACATGTTGTTTTTCCTCAAAATGTTCACTAAGTGAGGTTATGATTTCTTTAAATGTCTTTTCTTTCACCTTCCCATCGAAAAGTTTTTGCAGTAGCTCTAGATTTTCCGCGCCAATCCAACTTAGGATACAAGCCCGCTTTGTTTGCTCATCTTCCACGTTATGAGCCACGAAATGCTGATCGAGCTGTAATACATACGTGCACCACTTGTCTTCAACCTTATTAAAAGCCCGAAAATTCGGAATGGCCCTAGACGGCTTTTCGGAATTTCTCATTATGCTTTGTATAGTTTCCTGATTTTCTTTCAACAGCCGCGACATGAATTCCTGATTTGACTGCTGCATTTGTTGGATTACTTGTAGGAGCGCCTCTGCATTCATTTTGGCAAGTTACGATGACTCTGCTTATTCCCGATAGTTTGATCTTGTTTCGACGCCTGGTTTCAGTACCTTATCCTCGTCGCCATTTGTTGATTTGGATAATTAATTTCAATTCAAGTTTTATTGGTAATATTAAACAAAATAAAATAGTATATAACAGGGGGATTAATTAAGCACGTGTATCTTACATTGTACATTACAGGAAGTGAGTCTCTACTGAAAATTCTCCAGTATTGCCATTAGGCGTGCATAGATAAGAGGGTTGCCATATCTTATGCTAAACAAATACGTAATACTTAACATTTTCATTTTCCTTATTTTTTACGTTTTTAATATATTTAGAAAATATTTGCTTAATTTAATATTTAATATTTTCTTATGCCTCAGACACACATGTGGTATGAATATTAGAATATCAATATTATGATTTGGCTATGCTATGAAAATTTTCAATTAAACTACAATATGAGGGTGACACATATGTGGTATAGATCGAAATATTATTACTATACTACGATGTGTGTCTCTCGCATTACTTCCCTAAGCTCGTATAAGAAAAGTTTTACTTGCAACAAAAAAATAATTTCTTAATTTATTTCAAAAAACAAGAAAAAAACACTTACCCTAAGTAAATTATTTCTTATTTATTTAAAATACAATTTTCTTGGATTTTCTTGATATTAAGAAATTATTTTCTAAGTTCAAAATCAAGTCTAATTTTTCTTGTCTCGGCATTGATTCTAGTAAAAAATTCTTTCCGTGTACTATTCAAGACCTGGTTAACTAGGTTTTGATGAATCATAATGAGTTTCAGAAAAGTTAGAGAACATTTAAATTTATGGTGTATGGGTCTGGATATCTGTTTCAGCAAATATGTTTATCTTAGCGAAAAATGTATGCGAATGCAAACCAAAATTATAACCCCCCCCAAGGCTAATTCCTGCGCACGGCCCTGGTAAAGGAAAATATGTATTTATTTATGTATGTATGTATTTATAAATTTTAAAAATTAAAAAAAAAAATTTAAATTACTCACGTCTTTTGTTTTTCCATTTTTATTCAAATTGAAATTTGACAGAAAAAAACTTCTCACCTCCTATGGTAAATTTTTTAAGCTTTTTTCTTGTGAGGTCTGGCACCGAATAGCCTCACAAATGTACCTCACAAAATGTTGACAAATTTTTCCTCACATAAAAGTTGTGAGGTTTTTTAAGAATAGGGCTGTAAATAATTTTAACATAATTCGTTTTAGTAAGGTACATTATTCATATAATTAAGCAGAACTTCGATTTAATTGCGAATGCTGTAAGGCTGTGAAAGAAAAACTTTTACACCTATTTCAGTGTCCATATGTGTATGTACATTTTCCAAAAAAAACTGTTATTAAAGTTTTCCAATTACACACTTAATTTATTTTTGCATTTACACTTGTATGTACCTCTTTTTTTCAGTTTTATGGGTGTTTGTGTGCAAGAAGGCCAACTGCACGCACTGACTGAATACATCGAAGGCGGTTCACTGGAACAGCTATTGGCCAACCAGGAGGTGGTGCTGACTGCAGCCATGAAAATAAGACTGGCGTTGGGTATTGCAAACGGTATGGCGTACGTGCATGATGCGGGCATATTTCATCGCGATCTAACAAGCAAGGTGCGTAGAAAATTAAAATTAAATGAAAAAAAAAAAACTTAAAATTACCAAATATTTCGAATTATTTTTAGAATGTGTTAATACGTAATATGCCCGATGGCCAATATGATGCAGTCGTTGGCGATTTCGGTTTGGCTGCGAAAATACCAGATAAGAAGTAAGTTGATTTTTTGTCGGAGAAGAAAAGAAAAACTTGAAAGAGATGGGTTAATGGTTAATATATTTTAAAAAAGTTAGGGAATAAGGTATACACATAATACCAGTATGTATGTATCTATTGAATTTAGTGTATACTAGGTACGTAAAAACTTTCTGGTTATTCAGGCGTTCAAACAATATGAAAGTGACTTACAACCTCCCATGAGAGCATGACTCCTAAACTAAACTCACAACTTGTTACTCTCCTATCCATTCCAGCGGTAAAACACGCCTCGACACAGTTGGCTCACCATATTGGGTTAGCCCCGAATGCCTCAAGGGTCAATGGTACGATCAGACGAGCGATGTCTTTTCGTTTGGTATCATACAATGTGAGATTATAGCGCGAATTGTCGCCGATCCAGATGTGATGCCGCGCACCGACGCCTTCGGCTTGGACTATTTGGCCTTTGCCGAGCTATGCCCAATAGATACTCCGCCTGTATTTTTAAGACTGGCTTTCTATTGCTGCCTCGTAAGTTGAATTGCCGTGAAATAGCACAATAAATGTGCTTTTATTTGCTAGAAACAAAAAAAAAAAAAAAAAAAATTCTTTCTATCTTCACAGTACGATGCCAAAAGTCGACCGACCTTCCATGATGCCAGCAAAAAGCTACAAAAAATGTTACAAGATCACGAAAATGGCTATAATGGTGATTGCAGCGCAACAATGAACACCACAAGTCCACTCAACTCACTCGAGTTAAATGGCTCGCTTAATAATAGCAGTTTGGGAGCATCAATGCTAACAACAACAATGACAGAATCGGAATCCGAAAGCCAAGGCACGGAAATTTACAAATCACGTGCCAAGCAACAAAGTCATCGCAGCAGTAGCGTTGGAAAGAGTGAACCCGCGGTAAAAACAGCTGCAACTGGCTCCGTATCGCCAAAGCATTACAACGCATTGGATGAGAGTGGCTTCCGTTTCTCCAAAGGCAAAACAGCCGCTGTATGCGGTGCTGCTGGCAATGGTAGCGATTGCAGCACTACACCCTTTCAGACGCCCAATGGCTCTGCGGCCGATTACACCGAATTCGCGGATCACTTAATTGAGACACGCGTGCGTCGTGCAACCAAAAAACTCGAGGCTGATCTACAGCTGCAGCAGCACCGTCGCTCATTCAGCGAAAATATCATACACTTCCCTTTGCACACCACGCCCAGCGATAAGGCACGCTGTCATCAAATGCAGCGTCAACGCTCCTCCACACACTCACCTACACCACCTGCACAGACGCGTAGAAATGGTGGCGGTGAGAAGAAGTCGACATCAATGGTGGCCGCCACCCCAAACACGAGCTTGGGCAGCAACGGCAGTCTGATTTCTTCACAAACAACGTCCGTTCCAGTGGCACCGCCGCCACCACCGCCACAGCCAAAGCCCCAAACGCAGAAATCTGCGTCGCTAACGTTACGCAAAGTCGCCGAGACGATGTGCTTGAAGGATCCGCACTACAAACCCATACGCGCCGACCACAATGGCGTGAAGAGTAATCCCTTCACAACGCTGGCGCAATTGCGCGGCGTGAAAAAGATACTCGGCGCAAATCCGAAAACGTATGCCGCCGGCGTGGGAGATCTGTTCAGTTCGTGTTTTGAAATGTCGGCACCGTTCTTCAAAGAGCTGGCCGCCGAATTGGCCAGAAGCACAAACAAGACATTGACAACAAGTGAAATCGGTTGCGCTGTGGCAGCACGTTTGGGTGCTGGCGGCGTCGGCGGTCGCTGTTTGCCGTCCACGCCCAACGAACCAAAGAGCTTACCCTCATCACCGCAAATGATGCGCAAATTTAGCGTCTTGGAAATGAAGGCGGGAACGACGAATAGCACCAATGACGCAGCCGCAGCCAATACGCCAACGAAAAGTGGTGCTGGTGCTGGTGGTGGTGCTGCATCGACGTGCGTTCGACGTACAGACGACGATGATGATTGTGACGACGATTGCGCTTCGGATGGTGATGGCGATGGCGGCGGCAACAGCGCCGATGCTGAGTCCAGCAGTGATGATTCGGCTGAACCGCGCGCTTTGCATCTGTCCACACCCGCTTCGCGCAAATATCGCGCCAATTCGCTTTTTACACATCCACTCTTTATAAATCCGAATGCCACAAACAGCACCGCCAACCTTGATGAGGCTACCTGCAATAATACAACAGCTGCTGCAGCAGCAACGGCCACAACAGCATCAGCTTCAACAACCACTATGTGCGCCAGTGCATCGAATGCTGCTACAGCTGACAGTGCGATCCATATAAGAGACTCCACCTCGGAAGATGGCTATGAAGAGCACAAGGCTCCAACTAAATTAAAGCTCACAGCAGCATCTTCGCTTATGTCACAGCAAGCGCTGGCATCGCTGCCAATGGCGCCTCCGCCTCCGCCGCCACCAGCACCACTACCAACAACTTCGTCTTTAGTTGCTACGCCGGCATCCGTTTCATCGTGCACGGACTTTGAGTTGAATGAAATCAAGCCAAGTGATTTGCTACCGATTAAAGGAACGCTGACACGTCGCGATTCCATCGAGAGTGGCTTCTATTCATGCTTCAATGAGGAATCCGATCCGGCAGTCACCAACTCTACCACCTATCGTCAATTGAACGGTGCGAGTGGTGGTGGCAGCGGCAGCGGCAGTGGCAGTGGCAGCGGTGGTTTGCCGCCTTTCGCTTGTAGCGGTAATTGTTGCATTGAGCAGCTGAAATCGCAGCTAATGCTGGAAGCAGGTTCGGGCAGCGAAATTAGGTGAGTTTAAGCAAAAAGTGTACATATGAAATCAGTATAAGTTTATGCTAATTGCAATGTGTCTTCTTACGCTCTACATTTTTAGCGACAAATTGGCCAATTTATGTCGTTGCTGTTATTACGCATGCGCTTGCCCGGCAGCAGCACACCAACACAACGGTACGCCACTTTTCACTGACTCCTCATCGAACTCGTCCTCCGTGCTGCTATTCGATCCAGATGTGAATACGGTGAACACATCCTCTTCGGCAGCATCACTTTCTCATGAGGCAGCAGCATTACGTTCGCTTGACGATCTGGAATTGCCAGACACCGCACGCGCCCATCATCGACGTTACACCTGTCATCATCATCATCAGCATCATCATCACCACCATAATCATCATCACAATCATAATTTTTTGGCTGCCTCCTCCAATTTGCATGATCCACATATCACAGCTTCGACAGCTTCAACCACTTCCATCGATATGGGCCTGATGAATCGCTTAGCTTTGGATTCGGGCATACAATCGGTGTTGCAGCGCAACAACTTCGCCATCAATCAATTGCTCTACTGCAAGAATCGCACATCCTCCATCTACACGGACAGCTCGGATGACATCAGCAGCTTAGCCGGTTCGGATTCGTTGTTGTGGGACGATCGCTCATTCACCGCTATACCCAGCACGCGCTCAGCCCAAATCGCCACAATTGTTGAATATTTCGAACGTAAGCGGCAAGTACCTGATTTGGCGCCACCGTCCAGCCGCAGCGCATTCCTACGCACGGCCAGCCCCGGTACGGGTGGCGGCAGTGGTGGCAGTACGACTTCGTCCAACACCTGCGCCTCGACGGCGGCAGCTGCTGCTGCCATGGCTGCCTCCTCGTACGGGCTGAGCAGTTTAAGTTCGTATGGCATGCGACGTTATGCAGATTTTGGTAAGCGGCATGCGACAATAAATTCCGATTATGAGGCATTCTGTTTGGAATTGGATAAGAAGCCGGTACAGCAGCGGCTGACTGTGTGCGAGGGCGCGGTGAAATCGAAATTGCAGATATTCGATAAATTAAAACAGCAACAACAACAACAACAACAGCAGCAGCAGCAACGTATGCAGCAGCAGCAAGCAACAGCACCAACAACAACGGCAACGGCGACTGTTTCGACGCCTTCGCAAGCGTCGAATAATTTGTCGAGCAAGTGAGATTGTTGTTGTTGAGAAAAGTGGTAGTTATCATCAGGGGAGCGCTTATTAGCAGTCAGCAGAGAGTAGATGTTTGCGCGTTTTTTTTATTTATTTTTTTTTTGTTATAAATCCATAAAAGTCTTTATTATGCATATCATCAAAAACTGTAGATTTTTGTCAATCGCCGCATTGTTATTATTATTTATTTATCTGTTTTTTTTTTTCAAATTTTGTCAAGCTTATATTGTATTTTTTCGAAATGTAATTGAAATGTTGCAGCAGCCCGAGAGGAACCGACAGAAAGAAAAATTTACCACGATAGTCGGAAATGATTTGTCCAGAAGTAGTACCACAAAAGCAAAAGCCGTCAAATATTGTTCAGTCACATACAAAAATAATTTCCAGAAATGCTAAAAAAATTTACAAGAATAAAAAATGTTTTTCCTTTCCAAAAATTGCAAAAAATGTTGTATGAAGTTAATAAAAAAAAAAACAAACATCTCACACTGAGCACTTTCTATACAGTGTATGAGACACACACACACGCTTGCGTCTAAAAGTATGCAATGTTTACATACATACATACATACAGACATACCGGTGAAGCTAATAAAAGCGTGTTAAAATAAGTGAATATTTTAAAAATATAAATACACGCGCGACATCTGTTGGAACATAGCGGTGGTTATAGCCTAATCTCATTAGTAAATATGTTGCATATTTTTACACAGCAGCTAGAAATTACATACATACATACATATATACATACATACCCAGCCAGCAAAATCATCGTAAACGAGCTCGTAAACGGACGTTTTCTCGAAGAAAACTCTAATAAAATATCGTTTATGATATCCGTTTACGATTCGCCTACGAATACTGTTTCGCTTTAAAACAGGGCTGCTCACCTCATAGGCACTCAAAGCACAATTGTTTTTGTTTTGTTCCGAATCATAGGTACAGATACATATTTTCACTTCAAATATGAAAATAAAATTTTCTTTGCACTCCCATAAGCACTCAGATATAAAAAAAATTTTATATGAATGTGCTTATGATTCATATTGAATGTGCAGAGCAAAAGCACTTTGTATAGGAGCTCGAGCACTGCCGTAAGAAATCGAAATTTACAATAACAAATTTGTAATAAAAAAAAAATCAAAAAATTAAAGCACTGTAAAAAATTTGTATTAAAAAAATTTTCATATAAAAAATAAAAAAAATGTTAATGTATTTGATACTACCATTTGAAAATAAATTCTAAAATAATATTTTATTGGAATTCATAAAAAAAATTAGATGAGCAAAAAAATTTTTCAGTGCATATACAAAATTTGTAGATGTATTGAGTTTTGTACTTTCAATACGAGAGCGTTGAGCAGCCCTGCTTTAAAATGTTCAGTGCCTACGAGTGTCGTAAATGTATCGAAAAAGCACTCGTATATGAATCTTTTTACGTCCGTTTTTTTTATCGTAAATGTAGAAATTTTACAAACACACATACTTACTTTTAAAATATTGAGTTTGAAATTTTTCTTTTTCTTTTTTTTTGACATGATAGAAAAAAGTTTATTTTGTCGCAATGTTCGTAAAATGTACGGTACCTTGCTGGCTGGGTACATACATACATACATACAGCTGAAACTAATAAAAGCGTGTTAAAAAAGTAGAAAACTTTTGCCTTGAAGTAATACTCAAGTTGCTTTGAAAAACCGAAACAAAATTGTGCGAAAAAATACGCTGATCGACAAAAATTCTTACAAAGTCAGCTCTGCAAAAACCATTGCATCATCATTGGTTTTGTGTCATCTCATCAATGGAACATCGAAACTTGTTTTTAATATATATATATATATATACATACATACATATAATATATCTTCTTGTTTTCAGCTTAGATGCTGTTAGGTTATAAAATAAATTATTAGTACGTAAATATATAAAAAATATATAAAAAATAGTGAACTCCGCAAGTAAAAACAAAAATTAATTAACAATTAAGTTCACACAAAATGCTGTGTATACATAAATACATACATATATATACAATTATGGAATATCAATAAAATAAATTTAAATAACTATATCTTCCTGTTCACAATATACATACAAATACATTTACATATAAATACATACATACATAAATATTAATACATACATATATCTAAAAAAAAATAATATAATTATGACTATTGAAGTAACAGAAATACAGTTTTGTACGCATTATGTGTTTAAAATAATTACACACACACGCCCATACATACAAATGGAAAAGTTTATTGCGTATATAAAATTAATTTGTAAAAAAAAAAGTTTGCAAAAATTTATACAAAAAAGTAAGAAAAGAATTATACTTACCCAATTATTCATAAAAAATAAAATAGATTCATGAAGCTGTTAAAATTGCAAAATTCTATGAAAATGTCACTTTATACAATTGTTAAAATCTATTTTATTTTTTATGAATATCGGTCTAACTCTAAGTGAAAGCCAAAATATTCTACTAAGGTTTTAAGAAAGTTGAAAAAAAAAAAAACGAAAAAATAGATGTAAAGTTATAAAGAAAAAACTAAAAACTACAAATAAAAAAAAAAAAAATATGTAAAATGAAATTAACAATAGTTATAAAACAAAATTTTCAACGCAGATGGAGTGTTTTTAAGCAATTGCTGATGGAATGCAGTATTAAGAGAGCAAACGAAAAAATGAAGCTAAAATGGAGTTGAAATATACATATGTATATATACATACATATGCAAGGAGTATGCAAATTATATATTTATACATACATATATACAGTAGAATCGCACAAAAGTTAACTCGCGAGAAAGTTAAACCTTCGGTTAAGTTAACCAAATTTGAGCGTCCACGTACGGCTCTAAAAAGTTAACTCTTGGTTAACTTTTCTGAGTTTATCGATTTTTTTTCTCAAATCCAAGCTCATTCCCCTTGTTTCTATGTATTCCCGAAATTTGCGTGCATTCCCCGAATTTCTGTATAAAAAATTATTATCGGCGTCGCGAGGTACAAATGTAGTTAGTCGTTTGAACTATTGAGTGGTGTAAACATAGTTTGTGTGTTAAAAATGGCAACAAAGCGGAATAAACCATCGCAAATTAGATTGAATTTACATCAAAAAGCTGATATTTTAAGAAAACTTGATGAAGGTATTCACGGAAACCGCTTGGCATTAGATTATAGTGTATCTAAAGTGGTCATCTCAAAAAATAAAGAAAAAACGATATGAAATTTTGGAGGCAGTGTCAAGCACACAGGAATTTGGCAACCAAGAAAACTTTGCACAAGTCGAAATATCTCGTTCTCGAGGCAAGGTTGTATAAATGGTTTTTGAACCAAAGGCAACACAATTGTGCAATTAGTGGTGCAATTTTAAAATCAAGAGCTAAGCTTGAATTTGCCAAAATGTACCTAGAAAAAATTTTTATGCAAGTGATGGATGGCTAGCAAATTTTATGTATGTATGTAAATTAAATCTAATTTGCTGCTTTATAATGATTAAAACTGAGATATTCAAATAAATTTGTTATGTTATATCCCAAAAATTATGTTTATTACCGTATTTTATCAAATTTAAAAACCATCTGGAAAAGTTAATATTTCGGAAAAGTTAAATGCCCTTGGAACCATTTGGTTAACTTTTAAGCGATTCTACTGTAATTTAAAATTAAAGAGAGTGCATTCTGATAATCGCGATTTCAAGACAAATAAACATTTAAATATAAGTTAAGCATTCATTATTATAATTATTATGAACTATTATTTATATTTATTGTCAAGTTTATTTGCTGTCTTACTTTTTACCTTTTCTAAACATACTTTGTGGTGTTGTGTTTCACTTCAATTTAGAGCAGAGTTATTTAAAGCAAAAACAAGGAACAAAAAATACTTTTTGTTTTCCCTTATCCGTCACGAATTAGTAGTGAACTTACATACATATATGTACATATCGACGCTTCCAAAAAAAATGTACTAAGTCTGAAAACTGTGTTTTGCAAGCGAAGCTCTCAAAGTTTAAATTCGATATGAAACTTCATTTGTATGCTAAGTACATATATCTTCGCTTGTATCTTCTATTTGGATTGAAAGGTCAATACCAAAACTCGATACCATCTGGTACGCTTTATATAAAACCATAAGAAAAAACAAAAACTTGCTACGGTGTTTTTCATTGCAAGCTTTCAAAATTTGTATTCTGTAAAAATATCGAGTTGTATTATAATACACATCTTATGTCTCAAAACACCAAACCAACGGGAAACCCTACTAAGTGCACTTACTACGGTATTGTTTGGAAGTGTCGATATACATATATGTATATTTGGACAGATACTCGAGTAGCACTCTGCACATTCATCGTTAGTTCCTTTTTTCAATGTACACACAGCTGATTTGTAATAAAATAGAGCTTGATGCCGTAGTGGTTTCTTCTAATTTGTGACTTAATACGAAAAATGCGCATAGCCCTGTTTGAAAGTGGCCCATTTGTTAGCTGATGCGATTGTTATTCATGCAAGTTTAATGCTCTACAAAATAGTACCCGATTTTTTTTATACTCAGCTGTACTAGTACACAGAGTATTATAGTTTTAATCACATAACGGTGGATTGTAACAGAATGAAATAATCGAGATAGATATAGACTTATATATATCAAAATGATCAGGGTGAAAAGAGAAATCGGTTGAGCCATGTCCGTCCGTCCGTCCGTCTGTAAACACTCTAACTCGCGCAAAAATTGAGATATTTTGATGAAATTTGAAATGCAAGTTGGTATCGAGACTGGGACGGTTGGTATTGAAAATAGGCGAAATCGGACCATGACCACGCCCACTTTTCCTATATAGAAAAAATCGGAAATTTGGTATCTCAGCCACTAATATAGCTAGAGTGATAAAATTTTACCCACGTATTGAGCTCAGGCCCTTATGAAGAAATTTGATAAAATTTTGGGAAATGGGCGGTGCCACGCCCACTTATTAAGGGCCAAACATTGAAAGTTTTATATGTTATAACTCAGAAACCGTTGAAGATATATCGATGAAATTTGGTACGCGTGATATACTTAGGCAAATATTTGGACGAAAAATTTCCAAAATCGGTTGGCGACCACGCCCACTTTTATATATATGTATTATAAAGTGGCCTAATAAAAACATTTTAAGCGATATCTCTGTCAAATATAAAGATATATCATTGAAATTTTATAGCAGAAGTCCAACTGCGGACATAAAACGAAAAACGGAAAAATTTTGGAAAATGGGCGTGGCATCGCCTCTTTTTAGAAACAGGAATATACGAGATTTCTTGGCCAATAACCCGACAAATAATTTATACATAATGACGAAACTTAGTGTGTACACCTTTATTACTAGTGCTAATACATGTCAAAAATTTTAGAGAAATCGGTTGACGACCACGCCCACTTTTATATATGGGTCTTATAAAGTGACCTAATAAAAACATTTTAAGCGATATCTTTGTCAAATATAAAGATAATTCATTGAAATTTTGTGGTATGATTTCTAGAATAGACCGGAAACAAAAAATAGAAAAATTTTGGAAAATGGGCGTGGCATCGCCTCCTTTTAGAAGCAGGAATATACGAGATTTCTTAGCCTATAACTCGACAAATAATTGAGATATTATGACGAAACTTGGTTTATACATTTTTATAAATTGTGTTAATAGACATGCAAAAATTTATTCAAATCCGTTTATGACCACGCCTACTTTTTAACAAAGATATTTCTGGAATACCCTTTGGGAATTTGTAACGTGACATCTTTGTAACTAGAAGTCATAAAGGAATGAAATTTTGAGCAAAGAATAATATTCATATGCTTAGTGGGATGACTGATAAAAATTTTGAAAATGGGTGTGGCTACGCCCACTTTATGCAGCACTCGCTTTATATTAAGTACACCGTGTTTCCATCAAACGCAAACAAACAATGAAAGCATACACCTGAGTATCTAATGCTCGATTCCACTCGAGCTTAGGCTTCCTTACTTGTTGGGATTGGTTTTGTGCAGTAAAAGCACAATAAAGGAAAATTGCTCGTAGGTGATCGGATGTTCATAACCTGTTTAGCTTACACATTAGTCAGTGGGAAGATTACTTCGCCAAACCAGTTATTTATTGAAAATTAACACATCGCCACCATCTACAAATATTTCACAAAAAAAAAAAAAAAAAAAAACCCCGAAAAAAGCAACAAAAGGTAATGATATACATGTTTCCTACACCCAGAAAAAAAATAGTGTGAATGCAACCAAAAATCAACAAATTTTGTGGTTAATTTTTTTCAACACGATGCTTAATGTATGCCATCACGTAATCGTGTAAATTTAACACTACTGTCAAGTGTTAGTTTAACAGGATGACAACTGTAGAATTAACACTAAAAAGTATTGAGTCTTCCTGTTGATTTTACAATTTTAACTAGTTAATGTTACAATAAAAGCTGGTTAAATTAACACGAAATAGTCCTGTTGAATCAACAATAACATCTTTTTGATTTTACCTTAAATTTATTGTTAAATTAACTAGAAAGTCTTGTTGATTTTACATTATATTTTTTTTAATAAAAAAACATATACAACATAAAATATATAATCATCAGACCAATAAAGCATATTCGAGTACATCACCCGCACAACCGTCCAAATTGAAAGCGTCCTTCTCATACGAATAGTTTATACATGGGCGATAGTACTTACTATCACTGGCACCGAGTAATGGTTGACTAATTGCTAATGCAACGGTATATGCACCGCATGCTGCGTGAAAGACTCCATTCGCTAAACATCTCTTCGTGGTAAAAATTGCAAACTATGAAGAGGAAAAAAAATATTGAACATTAAACACATTTAGAAACAAAAATGCAATCCACTTTTAACTTACCTGCGAACTGAAAATATAAATGGAAACCCCATTACCGCGCACTGACAATGATGCTAAACTCCCATCATTCCCACGGCACACAATTTTCTTTTTGTTAAAAAAAAAATAATATTAGTTTGTGTTCTGCACGAACAGCAGAACTTCAAACGTTAAAAATATTGTGTATGTTTCAAAATAGTTTTGACGTTTTTTTTTAACACTTTTTTAGATTATTTTGACACTATCATCGTGTTGAATAAACCAAAATTCCAAATGACGTTTATGTTTGAACATTGTTTGGTGTTATATCAACCAAATTTTATTGTTAATTGTGGTTCTTGTAGTTTTAACATTTGTTTTCATGTTGTATTAACACTAAAATTGACACGTCATTTTTCTAACATTTTTTTTAGTTTAGTTTGACACTATCATCATGTTAAATAAACCAAATTCCAAATGACATTTAGGAATAAAATTTTATATTTGAATCATCTTGTATATTTTAAAATTTCTTCATGTTGTATCAACAATAAAATTTGGTTGAATTTACCAAATTTTCAGATGCCAGTTACAAAGCCAAAATCATGTTTCAAACATCGTGTAATTTGAAAAAAATTGTTGCTGTTCTATGTGTAAAGATCGATCGTGTTAATTTTACATGAATCGTGTTGATGATTTTTTTTCTGAGTGTAGTCCTTTACACTATTTAATAACTACACTTTAGGTTCAATTGCTAATTGATATTTTTTATGTAAAAAGCATATGAGCCAAAAAATTAAAAAAACAAAAAAATTAAAAAATATTCATATAAAAAGCTACTTCCGTTTTAGTCTTAAATTTAGCATATTTTATGCATTGGCTTTTAGTGAAATTAATGCTGAAAAGCTAAGTAAAAAATATAAACTTCTGTATACTCTCCAAGCAAAGCTATTATGCATAAATGAAATTAAAAAAAAAAAAAAATCATGGATTCTCTTTTTTGTTAATATTGATTTATTTAGTATTTGTGTTGCTAAAGCTAAAAGTAGAAGCGTATGTATGTATGTTTCAGATTTTTATTTATTATTTATTTAAAAAAAAATTTATTTTGACTTTGTGTTAATCTATAATCGGGCATGAATCAGCGCTAGTATCGCTATACATATGTATGACTTTGTAAGACTGCGAAAATGTTGTTTGTGTAGAAAGAAGAAAAATGCCAAAGCCAAAAATAATATCTGGTGCAGCTATTTGAATGGAAAATTTGCAAGAAGAAGAGTAAGCATACAAATGTTTGTACATACACAAATGTCAATATACATACATAATTCATAATTTAACACAAATTAATTTTTCAAAAGCTTTGTCATTTCCAAAAAAGAAATTAATTAAAGAAAAACAACCCTTTCTTGTTTTATTGTTTGTTTTTTCTTCGGAAGTATACGAAGAAGTTTAGAAATGGCAAATCGAAGCGGCGCGATTTTCTTTGTATTCTTTATATCACAAAGTAAATATACATATAGATACATATACCTATATGTACATATATTTACATATAAACCTTATGTATATTTATGTTTAATTAAGTTATTTTGTGTGTATTTAATTAGCTGATATTCATGTATGTAGCAATGCTAATTGAGTTTAAGTAAAAGAAAAACCTTAAATAAATGGAAAATACATTTTGAGTTAAATTAATTAATTATTTGGCTTGTTTTATTTCTGCATTAATTTTTCGTTTGCTTTTTTTATTATTATTTTTTGGTAATTTTTTTTTTTATTATTATTTTTTGTTTTTTTTTGTTTGTGTTTTTTTTTTGTTTTTTTTTTTGCAAAAACACTGAAGTAATCCTCCCCTTAACGCATAACAGCGCAGAAGAACTTTCAGCTCTTTGCTGATTTGCAACAACATTTTCCAATGCAGTCCGACTTTATTGCGTTATTATAATATTTTTTATTTTTATTGTGTTGCTGTTACCGCCCAACGCTCGAAGGCTGGAGTTTAGTTTCACCATACAAAACATATTCAAAAAAAAAACATCATGTCCGCAGTATTAAAAAAATTAACAATACAAAATATATATATTATTTTTTTGAAACTAACAAAGACTGATGAAAAATCGATAGAAGGAAAATTAGTCCGTAAAAAGATCGGCTATGTTTATGAAATGATTGTAACAATTTTCAATTATGAAGCATGAAGGCCTTACATATGCATTTCATTTCCACCAAATTAAAAGAAAAATAATTACAATTAAATAAACATTAGTGAATAGAAGTTATGTTTAATAAAAATAGTGCGCAAAAATCTTGAACAGAGAATCAACCTTAGTAAAAAAATTTCAAATTCACATGTTAGCAATTATATACTAGATTTTTTTTTAATTACAACACTAATCAGCACAATCTGAAATAATTTTTTTTAGAAAATAAATTTACCTGCAGGACTTTATCTAAAAAATGAACACAAGTGAGAACTTCAAACATGGAAATTCATAGACATTAAGCATGGACTTACATTATATGTATTAACTATATATGTACATATGTATGTACATATATTATACATACATATGTACTGTTGGCGCGGCCTAACAGCAAATGATATTTAAAGTTTTTGTAAATCCCAAGTATGTGGTAACTCTATGTATTGTACTAAATTATTGTAAAATCTGTATAAGTGGCAACGCTGTTCCAATATCGCAAAAATATGACAGCCATTATGTTCGAACGAAAATAGCGGGCATTCGTGGCTGGTATATTGGAGCAAGAAGGTTGTAATCACACAAATGTGTAAGTAGAGAAATTTAATATTGTATTTAACTATATATTATTCTGTATTACATTTTGTCATGCATATGTACTCCGACAGGAAATAAAACATTTCATCTCCATTTTAATATACTACGCAAATAAATAAGTTGGAGTTTATTTCGAGAGTTTGCGGGAGTTCCAGCCACGGGTCAACATGTACACTAGATGAGTTTTTTTTAGATATTCCCTCCGGCACCGGAATATGAAAATATGATGTTTTAGAGTAAGTAAACTGAAAAAAAAAATTTCTCTTTTCCAAAAACTGGATGGAGCTACACCGAAAACCACGCAAATTCCCAGAATTTCAAGGTATGTTTAGATTTATGTCTGAAAAAAGTTAGGATTTTTCACAAGAAAAAAATTGATATCCACCCATACGTAGAATTAACCGCTAAAGCGAATGGCATACTCAGTTTCGTGGTACACTACCCAGGGAAGGTAATATCGCGGCCCAAAATGATCATTTTCTTTTTTTCTCATGAATCTTCAACTTCTTGCCCTATACTCTTCCCGAAATCGGAAATTATTTTTTAACTAAATCACACGGTAGGCTGCGTTATTTTATGCGCTTTCCATAAATGTATAGCTATTAAAAATCGAATAAAATTTGGATGAGTTCATCAAGTTTAAATGAAGTTAAGTCGGGTATAAAAGGGTAACATACCTTAAAGTTTATTTAATTTTTTAACAATTTTGCTCTTAAAGGCGGTTTTTGGGTTAATCGTGATCTTTTTATGTGGGTGGATAACTCGACAAATGCAAAAAAAATACAAAGGTCGAGACCGTGGATAACGGACAAAAAGTGGAGCAGGATAGCGCCAAAACATTTTTGGGTAATATGGGTATCAAAATAAAGATTTTACCTAGGACTTCAATGTAAAGCCAATCCATTTTGCTGTGTCCACCGTTTCGACACATATAAGTCAAAAATTAGACTCAAATTTCGCCGATATCCTTTAAAATATTCTGTAGTCATCCTGGACCGCTTATTCGTCAGTATATCGGAAATTGGCTAAGAAATTGGCATGTAATGAGTTCCATATGCAAGCCCTAGTTAAGACCTTTGATACCAATATTGCCCAATAATATTTTTGGTTATTAGTGATTGTTTTATTTGGTTGGATAACTCCATAAATGTAAAAAAAATTCGGAAGATCGAGACCGTGGATAGCGGAAAAAACCGTACTATGTATATATGTACATATGGATGTGTATTTCCGAAACGTACATATTTGCTGGTATTTCAGAATGTGTAAACACCCTGCAAAAAATGCGATTAATCCGGGACGTGTCCGGCATCAATCGCAAGGGAGCATGCGACTACTACAATTTTACATCCCTTTATATGGAGTGAATTGATCGCATTTGTTCGAGCATGTCCTATGAAGAGACTAATTGTTCAACTTGTATACCCGAACGGGTACCAATGTAGATTAATCACTAACATACCGAACGGGTACGAATGTAGATCAATCGCTTACATCCCGAACGGGTACCAATGTAGATTAATCGCTTTCATTCCCAACGGGTACAAATGTAGATCAATCGCTTCCAGCACGAACGGGTACAAATGTAGATTTTTCCAAGTTGTTCGCCAAGGCAATTTTTAATAACAATCTTTAAAAAATTGTGTGTAAATGTTCATGCATATATAAATAAAGATTATATAATGTTTTACTTTTGAAAAAAAATCTCAATAAATAAATAAAAAAAATTGTAAGTTTTGAGTATGCATTATATGAGCGTAATGTAAAGGATTTTTTCATAGAATATTTAGGCAACATTTTGTTAAAATTATTATTCATAATTGTTATTAAAAGAAAGGGTGTTCAATTCGTTTTACCGGTTGTTCTATAATTTTTTAAATACATTGCACATTTTTGTAAAATTTCTACATTTAAGGAATCTTGATTTGTACCCGTTCGGAATGAAAGCGATTAATCTACATTTATACCCGTTAGGGAACAATCGGGGACTAATTGTGGACCGATTGTTCTCGAAAGAGATCAATTCGGGAGAAATATCTTTCGGTATTAATCGCACATTTTTTTGCAGGGCATGTACAAATTAGTAGTTGAACTTCAAAGTTATTTTTTACCATATATAAATGCATAGAGAATATATCGTCGTACCATACGAAAACTAACATACATTTTTTTGTGACTGACGAAAAGTATCAAGTTCGACTTTTGGCTGACGAAAACTATCAATTTTGTTTAAACAACAACAATTTTAATGTAAAAACAGTATATAATTACTGATATTTTTCGTCAGCCAAAAGTCGAACTTGTTATTTTTCGTTCATAATTTTTTTATTGATAGCTTTCGCCAGAAATTTTAAATATGGTAGTTTTCGTATGGTACGACGATATGTACATACATACATACATGCATATAATAAACCAGTGTCGGCCATTTAAAAAAAAAAGTTTAAAAATTTGTATGTAGTAGTAATTGTAGTTTTTTAACAATTGAGAAACAAAATAACATGAAAAATAGTTGTAGTTTGTTTTAAATTGCAAACATTACAACATTGCAGATTCTTTGCATTACCCAGTAGCTTTGATGATATCCAGCAGCGACCATGAGCTTATCTACTAACTAAAAATGTCTAGCGAAATCGCTAAACCCCTTGCAGCAGACGTTCGTTTGCGCGTAATTCGTGCGATATCTTCGATAACAGCGCCGCGTTGAATTGAATAGGCAAATGAAAGGATGTGCACTGTACACACACATATGTATTAGCCACTTTTTAGACTTTGCGAATTCGCCAGTGTTGCACCCGGGGAAGCTGAAGTACTGAGTAGCTACCCTGCAGTATTTATCAGCTGGAAAACAGCACATATTTCCTACTGAATATTCAGTAGAGATGTAGTTCTAAAATCTGAAATTTCCCTTTCGTTTTTATATAAAGGTGGCGTCGAAAATCAACTACCTAAAAACTGCTGAACGAGAAGGGAGAGTTTCTGTAGGAAAAAAGGCCTGAATACGCAGGGAGAACTTCCATAGCATGTATTTCAGTACACCTGATGTCTTCACTGCGTGTTCAGTTATTTTTTCAGCAATGAATTTTGAACTTAGTTTCAGGGTATTTTTCATAATGAATATTCTACTGAATATGCACCTCCTTACCTCAAATTCTGCTGGGTACATATTTCATTTCACACACAGCCATTCATGTGCTCATTAAATTTATATAAACTTATTGCAAGAAGTTTGTTTATTTTTTGGTACCTAGCAGCAAAATTAAAACAGTAAAACTTTTAGCAAATTAAGATTTTTTGAAATTTCTCAAAAAGCAGCACGTTTAATTCTCTTTGAGAAGAACGTACTTCTTGTGCGATTGTTAAAGCCCTCACAATGGTTCATTTAGGCGCACTGCCAACCATTTTTGTGTAATGTTTTATAAAATAATACTAAGAAGTTCTTCTATTTCTTTTAAATGCTATCCAAACTTTGTTTATAGAATCAACACAAAAACCTTTCGCAGGGCAAATTTTCTAACTTGTATAATTCATTACTAAGCTGCAAGCTTTTCAAATTTGTTAAAATTACTTTTTAATAAAAATACACACATTTGTTAAAACTTCCTTTCGCTAAGAGCAAAAAAAAAAACACTTCCACTTTATAAAAGAAAATAAGAAATGCATACATGTAGAGGTATGTTCTAAAATGTATGCATACATATGAAATTGCATTAAAATCACTCATTAATCAATCATCACATTCAACTCATCGATGCCAAGTCAAGGCAGTGATGTGATACGTAGGGAAAATTCCCTACATGTAGGGATTTTAGTCGGAAAAAAGTGACCGTAGGGAAAGAAGGACAGATTTTTATAAAATAGCTAAATGTAGGGATTTTTCGGCAAAGTCAAATCAAAATTTCAATTCAACTTTTTTTCACTTCAACACTGACTGTCGATCTGAATAATGAAAATGCTGCGAAGGCGAGTTAGTTCGCGAACCCTTCAATCACGTAATTGGAGAGGGAATACCGTATAGTGAACTATCTAGTAACACGATACTTTTAATCAGAGCATCGGAGCAAAAGATTTTTTTGCTCTGGCTACGGTCTTAGCTCCGAATTTTTTTTCCCTTACGACCAACTAGATGGTATTTTGTTGGTATTTCGTTTGGCTTTTTCAATATAGGTTGCTCGCTTACACCAACGCAAAACTGTATTTGACCATCTCCTTCACACAAAAAACCTTGTAGAATACCAGAAAAAACGTAGTGTCATATGGGCTAAAGCAAAGTATTTGACGCAATAACTTTTTTTTTTTATTATTTTTTAGAGAAATGCTGTACCTATGATAATGAAATGTTTCGTTCCCTTACATATTTATATGCCTACGTCTACCTACCTATATATCGCACGTTTTATTCAATAGGGATTTAACTAAAAAAAATTTTTTTTGGGAAAACGTAAACAAACTTTTAGAGCCTATACACACTTGCGACTCAATCGATTTAGTCGGGCTTTGATTTGCATGGGAATGTATGGAAGCATTCACACTACATTCAATTAGTCGAACAACTGAAACAGTTGGATATGCATACAACAACCCAATTCGACTAAATCGATTGAGTCGCAAGTGTGTATAGGCTCTTATAATTTCAAAGAGTTTCCTTCTACGGCTAACTACAAAATCACTTTTATTTCCGCCATTTTTATCGTTTTGAGTATTTTATAAGACTAGAGTCAAAGGCATGACCCAGTTATTGAAATATATGGCAAAACCCCAGAAATCAAAAATTTCGAGTTAAATCCCTATTGCATAAAACGTGCGATATATATGTTACATACAACGCATTAATACATATATTTTTTTGTTATAATAATTGTTCAAAACAGTAATAGCATGTTCATGGTGAGCCTGCGTTTTGCGTTTCGGAGGCATTTTTGCATTTAGTCCAAAACGCAACATTAAATGTTACATTTCTCCATACAAATGCCACCACCAAAATGCAATTTAACGCAACGCAGAAAGCAACCCTGAAATCTTCGAAAAAATTTGCCATTCGAATGGAAAATAGTGGCAACACTCTGGCAATACAAGAACGAAATACCTACAAGATTACGCATATAGAGCAGCATGAGCATGGGCACACGAGCTCCATGATGACGTCACTCTACATGTAATGAACGAAAGTAAACAAAACAGAGATCAAAATTAATACCAAAGCGGTTGGTACGTTTGGTTTGCAAAATTAGTGTATCATATTATTACATATTTTGCAAATTCTTGTTCTATTTTTTTAATTAGACAAAACAAAAAAATAAACCTCAACACCTGATTGCGTAATCTGGGATATTAGCTCCGTTTGTTTCGAACTTCTCAAATGCGCATTTACAAAACGCGGCAGCATGAACACTTTTCGAAAAGCCATCTTCGAAAATGCAAAATGTTGCGTTTCATGATTCAAATAAAGAAGATTGTGCACTCAGCGATATTCAGCAAAATATTCATCCGTGGGACTGGGTTCATTTTGGTTAGTACG
Source organism: Urophora cardui (assembly GCA_960531455.1). NCBI lineage: Eukaryota > Metazoa > Arthropoda > Insecta > Diptera > Tephritidae > Urophora > Urophora cardui. The sequence continues at coordinate 31,281,215 of OY482672.1, read as the reverse complement.
TCATCAACTACGTTATCAACGTGAAAGAAAATTTGCAAACAGGCAAAAAATACCTTTATTGAACTATTGTTCAGACAAATAAATACACGGCACTTCATTTTTCTTTATTTAAAATAGTATTTTAATATAAATTTCACATTTATCGAACACAATCTTTAGTTATTAGAAAACCGGAAACGAAACTGGGTGAAAGAGAATTTATGTTACTACGTCACTAAATCAGCTGATTCTGTCAAATTTTGGATGATCGCATAGCGGGACCGCTGAATACACAATCTTCTTTATTTGAATCATGGTTGCGTTTCAAATCTAGCATGAACATAGTATAAATCATCAGTATTTTATTGTAATTTTTTTTTTGATTTCTTTGAGAGCCAGTGTGTATGCAGTATGCAGTAGAACAGCCGATTTTCATTATTTAGTAAAAGAAAAAACGTTCATCTACTGCCGTGCGGTTTCTTCATTGTTCTAGCATGGAAATAACTAAAAAAAAGTGTAGGGAATTACGTAGGGAAAATTTGAAACAAGCGTAGGGGAAAGTAGGGATTTTTTTCTTGCTCTGTAGGGAATTTCCAAAAAAGTATCTACCATCACTGAGTCAAGGACATTTCATAAAACAGAAAACTACCTAAGCAAGCAATTATAAATGAATTTGTAAAGCAAAAAATAATAGATATAAGATAAATAAAAACAAAACATATAAAAAAATTAGTAGTAGACATAGATACATATGCAAATACACACATAATTTCCCTTTGTGTGAATAAAACGCTGGATCATCATGCGATAACCAAATTTAGTGGACGATGGAAAGTTAAAAAAAAGTGAAGGTTACCTAACAACATTAAATTAATTTATTAAAATCACATTATCATGTTAGCATAAGAAATTTTATTTTAAATGTACAATATGTATATTCATGAGGATAAGTACACGCATGTAAATTAAGTAATACAAATAAAAGTACATAAAATCGAATGTTGAAAAAATTCACAAACTTGTTTTACAATCACATATTATAACGAGGTTGTCACCAATCGATAGAGTGATTCTTGCGGAAGGTTCTTGTATATAAATTGTTAAGTTTTGCTGTAAAGGGGCATTGCAATCTGCCAAAATTTGATAATAATTCATTAAAATGATCTTACCACGACTATATTGTGGCGAATATAATCGGTTCTCCACTTACATCACTAAAATGATTGAACACATCTCTAGGGAAAGTGCCAGAACTAGAAGAAGATACCAGATAATTTCCAGTGTTGCCAGAATTTTCCAGATTGCGTTTGACAGACTATATAAGGCGGCGAGCAGGCGCTCCAGAGTCAGTCGTAATTTAACCGTAGAAGTGTTAACATCAAGTCAAGTAAAACAAGTGTAGACTTTTTAGTCGTGAAATAAAGCAGTGTGAATTAAGAAGTAAATAAAGACTTTTATTTAACAATTCAGCGATACGAACCCTATAGAAATAATCGAGCTATCGACAAATACGTAACAATTGGTGTCAGAATTGGAATTGTTAAATAAATTCCAGGACCAAGGATAACGAAGCAAGGATAACGAATCAAGGATAACGAATCAAGGATAAGGAAACAAGGATAACGAGACAAGGATAACGAAATAAGAATAATGGCAAAGTTAAATGATCTGAAAATCCAAGAACTTAAAAGGGAGTTAGAAAAGAGAAACCTGAGTACCACCGGCAATAAAATTGAACTACAGGCAAGGTTAAGAGTAGCTATGGAAGCATATAACATTAATGTAGATGAGTTTGATTTCAACGATGATGTGGAAGAGGTGCAAAAGGAAGAAACCCAGAAGGAAGAGGCTCCACAGTCAGTAGCAAACGTAGACATGAACTCGATACTGGCTGTGCTGACACAAATGTCGAAAAAAATGGAAGAACAACAGGCACAGATATCGGCAAAAATGGAAGATCAACAGGCACAGATGTCGACAAAAATCGAAGAACAACAGGCACAGATATCGGCAAAAATGGAAGATCAACAGGCACAGATGTCGACAAAAATCGAAGAACAACAGGCACAGATAACGTCAAAAATGGAATTGCAACAGTCAGTACTTTCATCACAGGTGTCCGGCATTGCGGCTCAGTTGGAGGCACAAGAAGAACGCATGTCCTTACAATTCAAGGCACAGGATGCAAAAATTATACAAGTTAAGGAGGTCCTTGAAGAAAGACAAGAAAAATTAGAGGACGATGTAAAAGCATTGAAAGCCCGTCTCCAGGATATTCAACTAAGTCGTCCAGTCGCTTCAACTGCTACACAGAAGATAAAACCTCCGTCGTTTGATGGAAGTGGTCCATTTCAAGTATTCAAGCTACAATTTGAGAAAACGGCAGTTGTAAATAATTGGAGTGCGGAGGACAAAGTCGCTGCCCTGTTCGTAGCATTGAAAGGACCTGCAGCAGAAATATTACAGACTGTTAGCGAGGGCGAAAGGAACAGCTATGACGCAATTATGGGTGCCATTGAAAGACGTTATGGTAGCGAGCACAGGAAGCAGATATATCAAATGGAGTTGCAGAATCGCTTCCAGAAACCAAATGAGACGTTACAAGAATTTTCTTCTGAGATTGAGAGGCTAGCTCATTTGGCAAACGCAGGAGCACCTCAAGAATTCATCGAAAGAATGAAAATTCAAAGCTTCATCAATGGAATACGAGATATTGAAACGAAGCGGGCTACCTATGCAAACCCAAAAGGAACTTTCGCTGAAACGGTCTCATATGCTTTGACACAGGAAACGGCATCTCTATTAAGCAAGCCCACTTACAAGGCTCATCGTGTGGAAGTGGAAACGCCAGACTTACTAAGCAAAATATGGGAGGCGTTGAATGAAATGCAGAAAAAGAAAAGTAATGCTGTGAAATGCTTCAGATGCGGAAAAATAGGACATATAGCACGCCACTGCAGCAATAGTTCCAGTAAGTTCAGCACTGCCGATGGGCGCAAGCGGAATATTGATGGGTATGAACAAGCGCCCAAATCAACTGAGTCGTTAAACTAAAGCGGGCCAGCCAAAAGGGGCGTGGGCTGGTCCCCACAATGGAATGCCCCATAATCTCTGTCTCTCAGTTGGGAAGAAGCACGAGTAATGTTACTATTGGTGGTTTGGTGGACGGAATGGAGCGAATGTTGACTGTGGATACGGGAGCATCTCATTCCATCATTCGATCTGACTTGGTAAAGAAGGAAATAAGGCCATTGTATGGAGCAAAATTGCGTACGGCAACAGGCGAGGATACCCACGTCCTAGGGGAAGTTACATGCGAAGTTGTAATTGGAAATGTTGTCGTACTACACACCTTCATAGTGGCGGAAATTGTTGATGAAGTCATAATTGGTGTGGACTTCCTAATCGACCAAGGCATTAAGATTGACATGAAAAACAAGGTTATGAGTTACAAAAACTTGGAGGTGCCGCTAAATTTTGGCTACGATAAGAGATGCAGCAGTAAGAAAGTGCTCGTGGAAGAGAATCAGCAGATACCGCCAAAGTCCGAGGCAATTATTTGGGCAAAGATTGATGGAGATTGTGGGACAAACAAATTGTGGGTTGTCGAAGCAGAAACAGAAACTAAATCCGATGTACTTGTTGGAAAAACCCTGGCTATGACAAAAGAAGATGGACGAATACCAGTAAGAGTACTTAATGAGTTCAAGTCACCAATCAAACTCTCCAAAGGTGCTATATTGGGAAAATGCGAAGAGGTTGACATCATCATGAATTGCGAACAATCCCAAGGAGAAGTTTCTACTAGCAATACAGATCTTTCAGATGAAATAAATGCTTGGACAGAAGAACTGCAGGAGAATCACAAAAGAAAGGCGAAATAATTACTTGCCAAGTATTCTAGCATATTTGATAAGGATGGTACAAAACCAGGCAGGACAAATATTGTGAAGCATCACATTGACACCGGTGATGCAAGGCCAATCCGTCAGGCTCCTCGCAGCGTTCCATTAGCGAAACGTCAAATGGTGAGCCAGATTATACAAGAAATGAGCGACAGTGGGGTAATTGAACCATCAGTCAGTCCATGGAGTTCTCCGGTAGTACTTGTTAAAAAGAAAGATGGCAAGATGAGATTCTGCGTTGACTACCGGAAACTGAATGATGTAACGAAAAAGGATAGTTACCCATTGCCAAGAATTGACGACACTCTGGACTCGCTATCTGGAACGGAATGGTTTTCAACACTGGACTTGAAAAGCGGCTATTGGCAAGTCGAAGTAAAAGAGGAAGACAAGGAGAAAACAGCCTTCAGTGTTGGCGATGGTCTTTGGCAATTTACGGTGATGCCATTTGGATTATGTAATGCTCCAGCTACCTTTGAGAGACTTATGGATCAGGTACTGAAAGGATTGCACTGGAAAACATGTCTTGTGTACCTGGACGATATCATTGTATTGGGAAAAGGCTTTGATGAAAATCTCAAAAATTTGGAGGAAGTTTTCCGAAGAATAGCTGGCGCTGGTCTCAAGTTAAGTCCTAAGAAATGTGCATTATTCAAGAAAGAAGTAAAATACTTGGGACATAAAGTGACTACAAAGGGCATCTGCACTGATAACGAAAAAATAGAAGCAGTAAAAGATTGGCCAAGACCTCGGAATCTACATGAATTGCGAAGCTTTCTTGGGCTGTGCACATACTATCGCCGATTTGTACCAAATTTTGCCAGCGTAGCAAATAGTCTCACGGAGCTTATGAGGAAAAATAAGACTTTTGAGTGGAGGAAGGAACAAGAAATGGCTTTCCAAACGTTAAAAGATCGGCTTTGTACTGCTCCAATGCTAGCATACCCGGTTCCAGGAGCGAGGTTTATTTTGGATACTGATGCGAGTGGTTATGCTATAGGAGGTGTTTTGTCACAGGAAATCGACGGACAGGAGAAGGTTATCGCATACTACAGCCGATCAATTGGGAAACCGGAAAGAAATTGGCATTGGTAGAATGCATCAAACACTTCCATAAGTACCTCTATGGTCAACGATTCCACGTCAGGACTGATCATGCAGCGTTAAAATGGCTTTTGAAATTCCGAAATCCGGAGGGTCAGTTAGCAAGGTGGATTGAGCGACTACAAAATTATGACTTTTCTATAGACCATCGCAAAGGCAGTACCCATGGAAATGCTGATGCAATGTCGCGGCGACCATGTAATCTTGAATGCAAGCATTGCTCTAAAGCTGAGGAGAAGGAAGACATCATAGATGTTCGGCTAATGACAATAACATCTACAGACGAATGGAATGCGGAACAATTAAGGAAGTGTCAGATAGAAGATCCAGATCTGGCACGTGTAATGATTGGTTTGGAGCAAAACGAACGACCATCAAAAGAAGAGATGTCAGCAGAAAGTCCTGTTGCCAAATCATATTGGGCACAGTGGAATAGTTTGCAATTGGTAAATGGTTGCCTACATCGTGTTTGGGAGAGTGAAGATGGTCAAAGTTCTAAAACATTGATAGTTGTTCCAAGGAAAAGAATACCGGATGTGTTAAATGAACTACACAATGGTCCAAGTGGAGGTCATCTTGGAGTAACAAAGACGGTAGAGAAAATCAAGAAGAGGTTTTATTGGGTCGGCTGCCGTCAGACAATTGTTGAGTGGATTGCGAACTGCGACGTGTGCATAAAGGCTAAGGGTCCCAAATCCAGGAGTCATGGGCTGATGAAACAATACAACTCAGGAGCACCATTTGAGAGAATTGCCATGGATGTAGCTGGGCCATTTCCTACTAGCAAACTTGGAAACAAATATGTACTGGTAGTCATGGATTACTTCAGCAAATGGCCGGAGGTGTACCCGATTCCAAATCAAGAAGCAGAAACTATAGCCGAAGTATTCACCAACAATTGGGTGGCGAGATATGGTGCACCTATAGAGCTACATTCTGACCAAGGAAGGAACTTCGAATCAGTTGTGTTTCAGGAGCTGTGCAAAACACTGGGTATTAGGAAAACCCGAACAACTGCGTTGCATCCACAATCAGACGGCATGGTAGAAAGATTTAACAGAACATTAGAGGAACATTTACGAAAAGTGGTGGATAAGTTCCAGAGAGATTGGGACACTCATATTCCTCTGTTCCTGATGGCATATCGATCGGCCGTACACGATACAACAGGTCAGACTCCTGCAAAAGTAATCTTTGGTAGTGATCTTCGACTGCCAGCTGACTTGAAATTTGGGATAAGTGCTGATGCGGGAATAAATGCCAGACAATCTAACAACGTTCTGGAAGAGGAAATGAAAGAAATACATGAACTTGTAAGACAGCGAACAAAGATCATGAGTGACAAGATGAAGGCCAGATACGACAAGGCAATGAACTCAGAAGGTTTTGTTGAGGGAGATCTAGTTTTGCTATACAACCCGCAGCGAAAGAAAGGTTTGTCCCCGAAATTGCAGTGTACTTGGGAAGGGCCCTACAAAGTGATTAAACGGCTCAACGATGTTGTGTATCGCATACAAACGATTGGAAGACCAAGGAATAAAATGAAAGTGGTTCATCTGGAAAGGCTAGCAGCATTTGGGACAAGTAATGTGTCAGATCGGGACGATCAGACTTAGGTGGAGGGCAGTGTGGCGAGTATAATCGGTTCTCCACTTACATCACTAAAATGATTGAACACATCTCTAGGGAAAGTGCCAGAACTAGAAGAAGATACCAGATAATTTCCAGTGTTGCCAGAATTTTCCAGATTGCGTTTGACAGACTATATAAGGCGGCGAGCAGGCGCTCCAGAGTCAGTCGTAATTTAACCGTAGAAGTGTTAACATCAAGTCAAGTAAAACAAGTGTAGACTTTTTAGTCGTGAAATAAAGCAGTGTGAATTAAGAAGTAAATAAAGACTTTTATTTAACAATTCAGCGATACGAACCCTATAGAAATAATCGAGCTATCGACAAATACGTAACAATATGTATGTAAACTAATCAATTTTTTTTTTTTTTTTTTTTTGCCAGATGAAGTTTAAAATGTTTACTTAAATTACACGGGCCGGTTCCAAAAGACTAATGCATTTTTGTGCGAAGTTTTTTCATACCAGAAATACACTCGGAGGGTATGCCGCCCACTACCGAGAGGTGGCCGTTTTTTTCCTAAAAACCCAATTAGTAAAGTCAAAAACATACAAGTTTCTACATATCGTCGGCCTCCTGCCAGAACCACGAATGTGCTAAAATGAAAATGTTGGGAAATCAAGTTTTAAAGTTTATTCTTCTCGCAAAATTTGTTTCTAATATAAAAGTATATCTGCAAATTAGAACCTTGTTTAGCTCGATGCCGTGATAAAGTTTTTATGCTTCTACACTCAAAAAAAAAAAATTACTCAGATTATGGAAAAATGGGAATGATTCGGCGCTAAAGACATATTTCCATACTTTGATGTACAATTTTCTTTAAAACGTGGTTTTTATTCCTTGATTTGAAGAAAATCGTACATCAAAATATGGAAATATGTCTTTAGCGCCGAATCATTCCCACTTTTCCATAATCTGAGTAAGTTGTTTTTTCAGTGTATTCCTTCTAATCTTCGAGATTTGGCACATTCGTGTTTCTGGCCCAACGAAAACCAAAAAAATTTCTTGAAAATAAATTTCGAAAAGTAAGTAAAACAAATACATTCAATTCAAATTCATATTTTATTTGTAGAACTATTCCTAATCTTCAAAATCAGAGTTCTCTGAAAGGTCAAGCTCAGGTAGAGCATCGCGAACTCCGCTGTTGGCCTTCAAATTTTTATATAAATTGTGGTATTCCTTTGGAATCGCCAAGGTTTCTCACATTTTATTTAAATCTTTTGCTTTCGCGTCAGCGATAGGTAATGTCTCCGAATAAACGGGCGTGGGTTTTATTGCGGAGGGCCACCAATATTCAAGGGCAAATAAGCTGCTAAGAATTTTGTTTCAGAATAATTTTTATTTGTAAACAATGTTGTAGAGTTAATCTTTTTTATACCGTCGTACCATACGAAAACTAGCACACGAATTTTTGTGGTTGAGGAATACCAGCACTTTAATCTTTTGGTTGACGAAAGGTAAAAATTTTGTTTAAACAACAATTTTAATGCATAAACAGTATATAATTAGTCAAATGTGCTACTTTTCGTACAGAATTGTTTAATTGCCAGTTTCGTAAGAAATTTTAAATGTGTTTTCGTATGGTACGACGATATGCACCTCGACCAGCAAATATTTCGAAAGGGCAGTATCTCCTTTGTTAAAATAAGTGAAGTTTAAAAAAGCGTCGTATAGTTGCGTATGAACTTGAAATGGTTTTGGAGAGTTACATGCCCCTCTGATGATTTGCGTTGTACAGCACCATTTTCTATGGTTTCGAAGGTAAATATTTGCCCACAGGGTCCTTTTGGCGTATTTAGCACTGATTGCTAATCAAAAATTAGTTTACGGAATAGCTTTGTCTTCATCGCGCAATCGGCGAGCTAATATTTTCCGTTCAAGGTGCATTTGATTGCCTTATTGCCACTATTTTTATAATAATTTGAAGATTAGAAGCGAGGTTCGGAAGAGCATAATCCTGAGCCTAACTTTTCAGAAGACTCTGATTTTGAAGATTAGAAATAGTTCCGCAAATAAAATATGAATATGTATTGAATGTGTTTGTTTTACTTACTTTGGAAATTTATTTTCAAAGAATTATTTTAATTTTTGTTGTGCCAGAAACACGAATGTGCCCCATATATTTTTGGAAATTTATTCTCAAGGAATTTTTTACTTAATTTTATTTGGCGAAAAGCGAACAAGTTCAAAGCTACGTATTACCAGCGATGGTAGAAATGATAGCTATTTCGAAGAAAACCAATTCTTCATCATCAGATTTCTTTTCGCGATCAAGCCGGGAATCGAGCTTAGACCCACCGTGAGAAGGTGTAAATGTTAGCGACGTGCTAACCCACTCACCCAAACACGGCCTGGTACGCAGTTGAACTTTTTGTCGCTTTTCTTTTGCCACCTTTGCTCGCTCAACATTGTTATTGTATTTTTATGTACACATGATTTTCATGAGATAACACAAACTTGTTGAGTACTTTTAGGTGGTCTATGCTTCGGTTAGCCGGAAGTAATGTGCATTTGCAACACCCTGCCTTCCTATTTTAATTTAATTGTTGAATTATTGTGTAGGTACACAGAAGATTTTTAATTAATTTTATTTGGCGAAAAGCGAACAAGTTCAAAGCTACGTATTACCAGCGATGGTAGAAATGATAGCTATTTCGAAGAAAACCAATTCTTCATCATCAGATTTCTTTTCGCGATCAAGCCGGGAATCGAGCTTAGACCCACCGTGAGAAGGTGTAAATGTTAGCGACGTGCTAACCCACTCACCCAAACACGGCCTGGTACGCAGTTGAACTTTTTGTCGCTTTTCTTTTGCCACCTTTGCTCGCTCAACATTGTTATTGTATTTTTATGTACACATGATTTTCATGAGATAACACAAACTTGTTGAGTACTTTTAGGTGGTCTATGCTTCGGTTAGCCGGAAGTAATGTGCATTTGCAACACCCTGCCTTCCTATTTTAATTTAATTGTTGAATTATTGTGTAGGTACACAGAAGATTTTTAATTAATTTTATTTGGCGAAAAGCGAACAAGTTCAAAGCTACGTATTACCAGCGATGGTAGAAATGATAGCTATTTCGAAGAAAACCAATTCTTCATCATCAGATTTCTTTTCGGGATCAAGCCGGGAATCGAACTTAGACCCACCGTGAGAAGGTGTAAATGTTAGCGACGTGCTAACCCACTCACCCAAACACGGCCTGGTACGCAGTTGAACTTTTTGTCGCTTTTCTTTTGCCACCTTTGCTCGCTCAACATTGTTATTGTATTTTTATGTACACATGATTTTCATGAGATAACACAAACTTGTTGAGTACTTTTAGGTAATACGTAGCTTTGAACTTGTTCGCTTTTCGCCAAATAAAATTAATTAAAAATCTTCTGTGTACCTACACAATAATTCAACAATGCAATTTTTAACATTTTTTGTTGGGCCAGAAACACGAATGTGCCACATATATTCTTTTGAAATGTATGTATTTTCAAGGAATTTTTAACATACATATTTTGTTGGGCCAGAAACACGAATGTGCCACATTCGTTTTTCTGGCTCAACTTTTTATAACTGATCTACACATTCGTGTTACTGGCATTGAAAATTTTGGTGGCTTCCAGTGCACAAAGGTACTGGCGGTTTTACTAAAATGTGGAGCATGCACAGATTGATCAGGAAAACCTCTTACCTTAAAAGTGGAAAAATTGCACATTCGTGGTTCTGGCAGGGGGCCGACGATATGAAAGGCCGGCAGTAAAAAGTGTACATATTTTTTGGGTTTATAAAAGGGAGAAGGGAGGGAAAAAATCTGTAAAAAGGTGTACAAAAAAAAAATTCCGTAAGAAGTGGAGAAAAATTTTTTTTCCATAAAAAGTGTACAAACAAAAAAATTCCAAAAGAAGTAGATAAAGCATTTTTTCGTAAAAATGGGATATAGCAATTTATTCAGTAAAAAGGGGACACAGCGTTTTCTCTATAATAAATAGGTGGACATTGTAGGAATTACTTTGTTAAGTAATTACTTTCAATTATTTGTTAAATACTTTATCTTTTATTCTTTGAAATTTTGGTTTATCAAAAAAATAAAAATTGTATTATTGAATTTTAAATTTTCAACAAAATAACATGAACTTAATTTTTAAATAAAATAAAAATATACAATACATTTTGGCGATCCTGCGAACTAATTATTTGAACGAATATACATATATTAATTTCTTGCGTCGACTAGCTGTGCCATTAATATTTGAAATCGTCAACTACAACACAACAATTAAAAGTTTGAACATTTTAACGGAATCTTGATAAATCCGAATTTAATCACATATATTAAACAATGCAGAAACCGCAACGGCAATTAATCTAAATACGAAAACAACAATCAATGATTACAATTATCCGAAACTAAAAATTCAAAATATAGATTGAAAATTTTAGCCACGATTTTTTTCTGCAATTGACATATCTCCAACAACAACAGCTACAACAGCAAATAATTATTAATCGCATTTAATTTGTCAATAAAGCAGTAACTACATCAACAAATATTCATCTAACAGCAATAATAACGACCGATTTAACAAAAACGTGCAATCAAACCTATAACTACTACAACGAAAAGCAACATCAATTTCGTTTCAACAATCTTTAGCGATATCACAACCATCAACTTTATCTACATTTTTATCAAAAAATTATTATCAATATCATCATCAGAATTTCATTTCATTTCATTTATTCATTAACCTAAATTAGTACAATAAGATTTGAGCTCTTTTAAGTACAACAAAAAGTTTTATACATATGTATAATATAATGTTGGTAATCACATTCCTTAGCCTAGTCCTTAGTATCTAAAGTAACAATAAAGATTGACAAAAATACATTTAAATGAGTTGGTCAGCTTACATATGTATATTTACTTTTAGAAAAATAATTTAGAATAACTGTTCTGTATTTGCTTTTGCACATGATATTTCTTAGGGCGCTATTATAACTCTGACGAGTTTTATGGCCGAGCTTCTCTCCCAATTCGAGGTGTGCTCCTTTTTGTTTTTCCTACTAATTGGGTGGACCTACAGTTTTATGCCGGCTCCGAACGGCGAATGCATTTTTTGTGAGAAGCTTTTTCATGGCAGAAATACTCTCGGAGGGTATGCCGCCCACTGCCGAGAGGTGACCGCTGCTCTTAAAAAACCCAATAATTGGATTTTTACTAATTAGAAAAATTGTTTTGGTGTTTTGCTCGGACCGTGGTCTGAACCCGAGACCTCTGGCATTGCAGGCGAGCACTCTACCCACTGCACCACAGCGGCCACATCAACGCGAATAGTGTTCACAAAGAAAAGTCTAGTGGAAGGGATGGAGTTAAATATCGGGACAATTAGATTACACAGACGAGCAGATTTTGGAAAAATGAGTATTGTAGAGATAGGTCGGAGTTTTAGTGAGCATAAGACGTTAACTCCAACATTATTTTTGGTGAGCTGTATTATTTCTATTTATACTTTTATATACATACTAGATGACCCGGCAGACGTTGTTCTGCTAAAATTTATTCCTATGAAGCCTAAAGAAAAGTCTTTGATTACCGTATTGCTAACCATTTCTTGTCTATTCTCTGAATAAAAGTTATAGTTATATTCGCCGAGACAAACCTACTTCCCCCGATCCCTATCTCAATCCCTATCTCTATTTCGGTCTCAATCTCAATCTTAATCACAATCTCAATCTTTATCCCTATCACCATCCCTATCCCTATCCCCATCCCTATCCCTATCCCTATCCCTATCCCAATAACCCATCCCTATCCCTATCCCTATCCCTATCTCTGTCTCTGTCTCTATCTCTATCTATATCTCTATCTCTATCTCTATCTCTATCTCTATCTCTATCTCTATCTCTATCTCTATCTCTATCTCTATCTCTATCTCTATCTCTATATCTATCTCTATCACTATCTCTATCTCTATCACTATCACCATCCCTATCCCTATCCCCATCCCTATACCTATCCCTATCCCTATCCCTATCCCTATCCCAATACCCCATCCCTATCCCTATCCCTATCTCTATCTCTATCTCTGTCTTTATCTCTATCTCTATCTCTATCTCTATCTCTATCTCTATCTCTATATCTATCTCTATCACTATCTCTATCTCTATCTCTATCTCTATCTCTATCACTATCCCTATCCCTATCCCTATCCCTATCCCTATCCCTATCCCTATCCCTATCCCTATCCCTATCCCTATCCCTATCCCTATCCCTATCCCTATCCCTATCCCTATCCCTATCCCTATCCCTATCCCTATTCCTATCCCTATCCCTATCCCTATCCCTATCCCTATCCCTATCCCTATCCCTATCCCTATCCCTATCCCTATCCCTATCCCTATCCCTATCCCTATCCCTATCCCTATCCCTATCCCTATCCCTATCCCTATCCCTATCCCTATACCTATCCCTATCCCTATCCCTATCCCTATCTCTATCCCTATCCCTTCCCCTATCCCTATCCCTATCCCTATCCCTATCCCTATCCCTATCCCTATCCCTATCCCTATCCCTATCCCTATCCCTATCCCTATCCCTATCCCTATCCCTATCCCTATCCCTATCACTATCTCTATCTCTATCTCTATCTCTATCCCTATCCCTATCCCTATCCCTATCCCTATCCCTATCCCTATCCCTATCCCTATCCCTATCCCTATCCCTATCCCTATCCCTATCCCTATCCCTATCCCTATCCCTATCCCTATCCCTATCCCTACCCCTATCCCTATCCCTATCCCTATCCCTATCCCTATCCCTATCCCTATCCCTATCCCTATCTCTATTCCTATCCCTATCCCTATCCTTATCCCTATCCCTACCTCTATCCCTATCACTATCTCTATCCCTATCGCTATCCCTATCCCTATTCCTATCCCTCTCCCTCTCCCTCTCCCTCTCCCTCTCCCTCTCCCTCTCCCTCTCCCTCTCCCTCTCCCTCTCCCTATCCCTATCCCTATCCCTATCGCTATCGCTATCCTTATCCCTATCTCTACCTCTACCTCTATCTCTATCCCTATCCCTATCCCTATCCCTATCCCTATCCCTATCCCTATATCTATCCCTATCACTATCCCTATCCTTATCCCTATCCCTATCCCTATCCCTATCCCTATCCCTATCCCTATCCCTATCCCTATCCCTATCCCTATCCCTATCCCTATCCCTATCCCTATCCCTATCCCTATCCCTATCCCTATCCCTATCCCTACCCCTATCCCTATAGCTACCTACCTTTACCTTACTGGGACCGTCCATCACCATCCGGGCCCACTACTTTAGCCATCTCTGGGAAACAGCCTTAGAAATCACAATGACAATAACTGTATGTATGTGGAAGCCTGCTCAACGCTTTTCATTTGCTACCAATATTGCTCGAAAACATTCAGGGGTTATCCGAGTCCACGCTTTGACCCAAATCTTGGAACCCGGCCTAGGAATCACTATTTAAAAAGCTCTTTGTTGAAGTCCTCCTCAACAGCTTTCATTTGATACCAATATCGCTCAGAAACTTTCCAGGGTCACTCGGTCCCACGTTTTAACCCATATCTGGGAACCCGGCCTAGGTATCGCAATGAAAGTAACTTTATGTTGAAGGCCTGTTCAACTTCTTTCATTTGATACCAATATTGCTCGAAGACTTGCTGGATCGATCTGGGTCCTCATTTAGGCCTGTATTCCGGGAAGCTTCCTTTTTTCGAAATTCTATATACCCTACTATGTGCACTAACACCACATGAATCTACTGTGAAAATTTCATAAAGAACGGTTGGTTACTTTGGGAGTTTATAAAGGACACACATCCACAGATGCACACATACACACCGATTTTTCAAATTTTCGGACTTTTCCGGAGGGATTTTCCAAAATTTTCTTGCGTACGAACCATCTCCTCGAGAATACGAACAACTGACAAAAAATTTTACAGAAATCGGCCCAGCCGTTCTCATCTGATGAGGTTAGTAACATTTTTTACACCATTTTTATATATATAGATATATTGTTATTAATATTCATATTTATATATATAATATACAATATAGACATATCATGTTGTTTAGAAAAGATTGGATGGATGTGCGTGTTAATTATTATGAAGTTAAGTGCATACAGATGATTTGTAATCATTATTATTTTTATTATAGTTATAATTATTATTAGAATATTGAATTAATTAAAAACTAAATTTAATTCGTTTTTAGTTTTTACGATACCAAGTGCAGCCCGCTTACAAAAAAAACGCGGCTTATGTGTTAGGTTAAGCGGAAAAAAGGTCAGCGAAATTTGACAATAGCCAAATCTCAGATTATTTTGTCAACTTTTGGCGCCCCTCGGTGATTTCGCCTGAGGGAAGCGCATCAGTCGCCTCGCCCTCAGTACGATACTGTGCATACGTATGCATGCGCTCACTTCGTCGTAATCGCGATAAACATTTGGTTTTCATTGCTATGTTCGGCTAACTACGAGCCGATGCAGATACATGAGTCGGTCCTTTGGGGCTACGTTAATGATTATCTTAAAAGTACGCCATCCTACCACAAATGGACCATATAATCCAATGATTTTTGCATTGAAGTGTGTTGGTGTGCCGCTGTGTCCGCCCTGCAAAAAAGTTTTGCTTATTGATGACAAATCGGATCCAAAAAGGAGTATGCTGGCAGCGCTGATTCTGTTATGCACTCACTCTGTCTGCTCCTAACTTTCTAATACTTAGCTAGGCCTTATTTCGCATGGCGGATAAGCCTTTGAAGTAAGGTGGGCTCTCAGAGAGAGAGAGAGAGTACTCCTTATGGCCTGATGACATAAACACACGAAAATCACCCTTATTTTAAGCCTTACGCCATACGATACGCCTACTCCTATAATTTTCAGGCCTTATTTCGTAAGCCTTTAAATCAGCTGTTTTAATTCTTAAATAGGGCTTAGATTTTTTGGTGGGCGTGTGAATCGCTTAAAAATACACGAGAAAATTTTACATTCTCACTTTCTGAAAGTGCTTTCATTGTGTCGTCTGACTGTACCTTTAAACAAATAACGTTGTTACTGACACTTATTTTTTTTTGTTTGTTAAGTTACTCAAATAATTAGAGGACAATCATAGTTAATTGCTTTCGATTGAACATATGTACAAATAAAGTGTCATTTATTCACTCTACACGTTTTATAAACAACTGAAATTTTGCGTGAAAAAAATACGTCAAGGTTCTAAGTTCACCTTAGAAGTAACTAAATATGTGTATGTGTCCTAAGCAAATAAGGATTGTTATTCACTTTTAGTTAATTCGTAAACAACAGAAGTTATTAAAAAAGAAAAACAAGCAACAGTGGTGGCTAAATATAATAGAATAATACAATGGCGCTGATATAACTCTGACTAATTTTAAGGCCGCTGTGGTGCAGTGGGTAGAGTGCTCGCTTGCTATACCAGAGGTCTCGGGTTCAAACCACGGTCCGAGCAAAACACCAAAACAATTTTTCTAATTATTAAAAATCCAATTATTGGGTTTTTTAAGAGCAGCGGTCACCTCTCGGCAGTGGGCGGCATACCCTCCGAGAGTATTTCTGCCATGAAAAAGCTTCTCACAAAAAATGCTGTCGCCGTTCGGAGCCGGCATAAAACTGTAGATCCACCCAATTAGTAGGAAAAACAAAAAGGATCACATCTCGAATTGGGAGAGAAGCTCCGTCATAAAACGCGTCAGAGTTATAATAGCGCCATTGTATTATTATTATAATTTTAAGGCCGCTCACTACCGAGGGATGTCCGCTATTTCTAAAAACCCAATAACACTAGTTTACAAATAATTAATTTGAAAAAAAAAATGCCAAGAAATTCAGATATGGTAGAGGATTGGTATGGATCTGCTGAGCTCGCAACAATTTTATTTTTTTTATTGTTAGGGTTTTGAGATAACGGTAATTTTGTGTCTTTTTAGTGATCCCTATTTTTTACCGTAAAATAGTGTAATTGTATTCTAATTAATTAGAAACACTTTTTTTTGGTGTTTTTCCGGTCTGGGGTTAGAACTCGAGACCTCTAGTATGGCAGGCGAGCACTCTACCAACTAGACGACAGTGATGCTTAAATACTTAACAAAAAAAGACAGTCTAGTAAACAGACATACGTACATATAAACCAACATTACCAATTTCGCCCGAAACCCCCTAAAACACCTTGTATTTTTCCTATAAATAGTGGCGTAATTGGCAAATTTCTTCATATCTCGTACCAACAGTAATCAAGTAATGAATTCGAGCAGCATTTCTCTGGCACTGACGCTCATATTGAGCTTTGCGTGGTGCACGACGTCCACAAATACTAATTTCCGCATCTCTAATGGCGAGGTGGTTAATATAATGCAGGGCACATACATAGCGTCATTGCACGAAAATCTGGTTTATATTTGTTCGGGCGCACTAGTATCTTATCAGCATATGGTCACGGCGGTGGATTGCGTATACGGTAAGGAATCGAGAAATTTAGCTGTGGTAGCCGGTGTCAGCGATTTGCGACATGCACAGGAACACCAATCAGTAAAAAGGTATTATTGGCCTGATTCTTATAATCGTGAAACAAGAATTATGGATGTTGCCGTTGTTGAAATGAATGATCGCTTTCCCGTTAGTCCAAGAATATGTCCAATAAAACTCTGCGACACTCAGCTGCATGATGACACAGAACTGCGGGTGAGCGGTTGGGGTAAAATTACTAAACTATCTGTTAACAACGAGCAACAATTACGCAGGTGTTCTGTGAACGTTAGGGAATGGACCTATTGTTACCGTACTTATTCTCTTTATACTGATATATATTTTACGCAGTGGCATTTGTGTGCTGGTAGCAATGTTGGATCGGGTACATGTTATGGTGACATGGGTGCCCCTGCCGTCGTCAACGGGGGGCTTTGTGGAGTGGCAACTGGAGTTTTGGGTTGCGAAAATCCCGCAATGCCAGGTATATATACCAGATTGGATATTGAAATACTGAAAAAATTTGTAAATAACATTATAAATAGTAATAAATAGTAATTAACACTTAATTTGAAATAAAAATATTTAAATGCATACATACATACATATCGTAGAGAAAAATCTATAGTAAATCCAACAAAGTTGACTTAGGTAAAAAAAATTGTATGGGGCCCAAGAAACTTGTACAACTTACCAAAGTACTTACACAATTTACTCGTATACCCGTCCTTGGAAAACAAAGCTTAGTTGATATATTACCCAAGCACTTTGGCTACCAAAAAATGGGTTGTTTTGACTAATTTAGCTTTGGTACTTTTTTTTTTTATATGAACTTTGAAAACTATGTATGTGAAAATCAACAAAGTGTTTGGGAAACTTACATACGATCGGCAGAAACAAAGCTTGGGAAATGTATTTTTAATTTTACAGATTTAACAACCTCCGGCAAATTTTGATTTGTTCCGAAATCTCTGAAAAGGTAAGTTTTTCGGAAAGCTACCAACGTATAAAGGCGTTCTACGCACAAACATGAAGGCGGTGAACTGAAATATATCAGAGATTGGGATATTATCATAAAAAAATGGAAGGAAACTTGGATTTGACTTTGCACCAAATTTTAGATGTCATTTATGCATACCAAACTTTTAAATAAATTATTTCATTACATTTATAAACAAACTACATACGTAGCATTAAGACTAGCAAAAGCACTTTCGTGAAAAACTTAGATTTTTTCAACATACTTTTTATACCACAACTTAAGTTCAAAAATAATGTGTATTTTTGTTCCTTAAGTTCTGGTATAAAAAGTATAGCTGAAAAACGCTAAGTTTTTCACGAAAGTGCTTTTGCAAGTCACCAAAGTTTCTGGGTAAGATATTACCAATTATTATGGCCGTTAAAATAACTAGGATACTTGTTCACTCAGCCAAAGGCACTCCGTTGAATATAACGCAAATTACAGAGAATAAGCTGACTAAGTATTTTGGTTAAAAATTTGCCTAAGCCAACTTGGGAATATTAAAGAAGACTTTGTCAAAATTACCCAAGTAGAAACTTTGCCAAGCTTTTACTAAGTTATTTTCGTTAAAATGACGAAAAAACTTAGTAAGTCAATTATTCCTAAGTTTTTACTTGAGTTATGCGCGATTTTAAGGTGATTTTACAATAGTTTTTCTCTGTGTGCATCAGGTTACTTTTCTGGTTTCTGCCAAGACTCGAACTTGAACCCTTTGTAGTACAATGACTACAGTTCTAACCGTTGAGCCATTGCCTGCCTTCGACATCTGATAGAAATTTGTTGCTAGTTTCCTTCCTACTATAATTCGTTTCTAACTTATGCACATACATATGTACATATTTACATATTATTGTATGATTAAACACAAGCAGCTAATAAAGTGTAGGGACGTTCAGAAGAACAAATTTTTATTTCAATTTATCTTTATATATCGTCCCCTCAATATAACAATAGCATATGTGCTCATACGCCATTATTTTTTTATTGCATATTTAGAATCTCCATCATTGATTCTATGTCTGGTCAAAATTTCGTCAAATTCTACTTCCACAAAGTGGGTCAAAATGTCATTGGAAAAAATGGTGTATAATTTCTTGTTCAAAAATTTAATACATAGATGCTCATACCTATGCCCTTGAATCACATTTGTTTTTCCCCCCAGACATAGGCACAGATACAAATTCGCCCTTTGAATATAAAAAATAAAATTTTCTTCCCCTGCCATATGCCCTCAGGTATAAAAAATTTCAAATGAATGTGCTTGAGTTGGCGTGCTACGTTGGCGTCGCCCTTCCCATATGAATAGGGATGGCAACTATAACCGGAAAAATGATTATAATCGGTTAATTTCTTTCGGTTAACGGTTAAAATGTATCGGTTTTTTCCTTTTGATTATTTTTTCGATTAACCTTTTTCCTCTAAAGTCGAAAATAATCGAAAGGAAATAATCGAGAATTACCGCCTTTTCATTCGAGTCCGAATTCAGTTACCTACGGTTTTGTGAGTATATCCAAAAAATCGCAATATACGTTCCCTCCAGCCAGCGTTGCCGTATTGACGATTTTATGCAATGATTTGACGATTTTTCTCAATAAATGACCATTTTCTCGTTTATTGTATATTTTTTTAAGGAAAGTGGCATTATTAAAAATTTAAACAATCTCAGTACAATAATTAAATGGCTATCTTCATGAAATAAATCCTTATATTTTGTAAATTATTTTTCAAGGCAAAATGTTAGTATTAATGAATGATTGATGATGTTATTTAAGTAAGCGCAATGTGCAGATAAATGTGCACAGCTTTTTTTAAATATGATTTCATTTATATACGGATTTGTATTAATTCGCACCTCCTTAAAATTGTTTTTGGGAAAATTTTCCATTAAGGAACAACGCCCCGAAATAAATGACTTTTTCAGCGGGGTAGAGGGGTTCTCACAGGACTTGGAACTGAAATCAAAAATTTCCGGAGGTTAATCGGTTAATTCCCTACGATTATTCGCGATTAATAATCGAACCCTTTCGATTAACCTAAAAAACGGTTAATCGATTATTAAATTTTTTTTGCCATCCCTACATATGAAATTGAAAATTACCAAGGATGGAAAATAATTATTATTTTTAAAATTTTGCCCAAAAAAATCAGTATGTTCCCACTATCACAAAATAAACTGGAATATACCACTATATTTATCTCTGTATAATCTGCGGCTATATGCAATGACTTTTATTTTAAGAGTTTTATCCATAAAAATCGAAAGTAATAATTACAGCCTGAGTTTTATTCTTTCGATCGGAAGTAATTATTATTATGTAATTTTAATTTTTTTGATCACTAATAAGTATTATTCTTGGATTTTAATTTTTTTCCTCAAGCATAATTATTATTTCTTGATTTTTACTTTTTGCATCAAAAATAATTATTATACTTAATTTTTATTTTTTCCCTCACGGCATAATGATTATGTGTAACTTTTTTTTTTTACTCAAGAATAAAAATTATGGCCTGATTTTTATTTTATTATTCATAAAATAAAACTCAAAACGTCATAAAGCCTGAACCATTAGGATTTTTGGCTTAAAATTTTGCAGGCACACACCTTCTACTCTGCTCTAACTACTTCCGAAGATAAATCGTTGGAAATTTTGTTATAAATGGTGGAGAAAAGGTGTTGAAGTATGCATGTAATTTGCTTTAAAATTCATACAAAAATGTTACGTATACGCCACGGCAATATGCTCGTATATAAAACTAGCTTATATCCGTGGGTTTCACGCCTTGGGTAGATATCAATTTTTTTCTTGTGCAAAATCCTAACTTTTCCATACATAAATCTAAACATACCTTGAAATTCCGGGAATTTGCGCGGTTTTTGGTGTAGCTCCATCCAGTTTTTGGAAAAGTGAATTTTTTTTTCAGTTTACTTATTCTAAAACACCCTATTTTTATATTCCGGAGCAGGAGATATAATCTAAAAATACGCATCAAATGTACATATGTATGTCTGAAGATATGCATCAAGTTGCGTCCTAAACGGATTGGCCGATAAATACATCTTACACACACATTGAAATACAATAGAATTTTCTGAAACACAGCTGGAAAGGGTGTATAAAAAAATTAAAGTTGTTCTTTTTTCATTTATTTTGCACATTTTATAGAAACGCGGCGTGAAACCCAAGGATATAACCTAGTTTTATATATGAGCATATTGCCGTGGCGTATACGTAACATTTTTATATGAATTTTAAAGCAAATTACATGCATACTTCAACACCTTTTTTCCACCATTTATAACAAAATTTCCAACGATTTATCTTCGGAAGTAGTTAGAGCAGAGTAGAAGGTGTGTGCCTGCAAAATTTTAAGCCAAAAATCCTAATGGTTCAGGCTTTATGACGTTTTGAGTTTTATTTTATGAATAATAAAATAAAAATCAGGCCATAATTTTTATTCTTGAGTAAAAAAAATAAAAATTACACATAATCATTATGCCTTGAGGGAAAAAATAAA
This sequence comes from Urophora cardui, assembly GCA_960531455.1. Lineage (NCBI taxonomy): Eukaryota > Metazoa > Arthropoda > Insecta > Diptera > Tephritidae > Urophora > Urophora cardui. The sequence continues at coordinate 31,259,536 of OY482672.1, read as the reverse complement.
AATCAAGTATAATAATTATTTTTGATGCAAAAAGTAAAAATCAAGAAATAATAATTATGCTTGAGAAAAAAATTTAAAATCCAAGAATAATACTTATTAGTGATCAAAAAAATTAAAATTACATAATAATAATTACTTCCGATCGAAAAAATAACACTTACAAAATAATAATTATGTTTAATTAGAAAAATATAAATCGAAGAATAATGATTATACGGTGATTTTTATTATTTCGCTTATAATGATTACCGTCCCTGAAAATTACACTAACAAATTGAAAATAAAATTTTTTTGAAAAAATTGAATTCTTGAATTGAAAAGCGACGTAACTCAAAACCCAAATAAATATAAAATAAATGGAAGAAATGCAAGAAAACCTTTTTCTTTACAAACGAAGCTTTGAAGTAAAACCTTGGGTAATAAAGAAGACTTTTGCTGGGAGGAGACTAACATTTACCAGTCCCTAAATACGTTATTCATGGATTCAAAAATTTTGAGTTGTGCAATTTGTAGGCAAACGAAAAAACTGAACAAAATTTCTAGTTAATATTGAAAAATGTGTGGCAAAAGTGTATTTCAAACTATTTGAAGAAAAATAAAAGTAGATTTTAATAAAAAAAAAAATAGGAATTAGAGCTTTTTTTGCTGAAATATTATTGCGAGTCACAGTCTATGCTAATTAATTATAGGTACGTATATAAATTAATATTTAAGGTAAGTTACATATATGACAGAAATAAAATATGACAAGTATCCACTCATAAGAAATGAAATTTTAAAATACTTATCCATGTTCGGAAGCACTTATATTTGCAAAAAAGCCTTTTCTAGCCTTAAGTTAATCAAAACACCCCCAGAGAAACCTATTACCACAAAAGCATTTGGAAGCAATTCTGCAATTATCCACCTCTGATTCGACAATAAATATTGACAATTTATTAAACAGCCTTGAATAAACTTATCACTTATTGTTATTATGTAATATGTAGATACATTTTTTTTATATGTACGAGTTCATATCTTAATTTAATATAATTAAACTATGTTGTAAATATTGTACATATGTATGTATTTATGTTGTATGTAAAATTTTCCAATCGTACAATAAAAATTTACTTGTAGTTTGTAACTTTTTTTTTAAATCTAATACAAATTTTTTCTGAGTGCACTAATAAATTTTTGTAGATGTATTGGAGTTTCCCCATTTAATACGAGAGCGTTGAGCACCCTTGATTTAATAGATATCTGATTTGACAAAAACTTTAAACTCGATTTTCTCAAAACCCAAAAAAAATTATACGCTATTGTTATATTGAGGGGACGATATATTACGCTAAGCGATTTTTGTACGCACGATAACTTTTACACCGTTATACCGATTTTCGAAAATGGGGTGTCATATGAAAGGGCTTGGCCTGTAGATGTGCAGGAAGGTTGTATTTTTTTGAAAAGGGTTGCCACCTGTTCAAAAATTCAGTTTTACGCTATAGTTTGTGTGATTTTTAAACTTGTTGTTGTCGTTTGCGACCTTCTTCATCTTTACTAATATCTTTAGCTGCACTGGCTTCAGGTCAAAATAAAACGCAATTAATTTTGCAGATTGCCGATATATTTCGGTTGCTGAACTGCAACCGTCTTCAGGGCAAAACTATTGACAAAAATAAAATCAATTATAAAAACATATTGTTTACAAAAAGCACAATTAATACACTAACAAATTAAATTAAACCTGTACGTACATTTATTAACACGTCCGTACCTAGTGACGTGGAGTTCTAAAACTGTCGGTTTGTTAGTAAATGTTTATATATATGAGCGCAATTATCTGTATCGGTTTTGTAGTTTAGTCTTATGTTTGGTGGTGTGTTAATTATGTGTAACATTTCCAATGTAAAGCGCTTACTATATTGTTGTTCTTGTTGGAGAACTTTCGCTTCGTTGAAGTTCGGACAGTGGCCGGTGGTTGCACAGTGGGCCATAAGTGCTGTTTTTTGGTTGTTAACTTGATGGCATTGTTTGAAGTCGGATTTGCCCTGAAGACGGTTGCAGTTCAGCAACCGAAATATATCGGCAATCTGCAAAATTAATTGCGTTTTATTTTGACCTGACGCCAGTGCAGCTAAAGATATTAGTGATTTTTAAACTTGAGGTGTCATATGAAAGGGCTTGAGCTGAGAATGAGTAATTTATAAAAATTTTTACAAAAAGGGTTGCCACCTGTTCAAAAAATTCAGTTTTACGTTATAGTTTTTTTGATTTTTAAATTTGAGGTGTCATACGAAAGGGTTTTACGTTAAAATTAGTAATTTATTAAAATTTAGACAGAAAGGGTTACACTATAGTTTGTTTGATTTTTAAATTTCAGGTACCATATGAAAGGGCTTGAGCTGAAAATAAGTAATTTATTAAAATTTTGACCAAAAGGGTTGCCATCTTTTCATATGAAAGAAAACTAGAAAGAGAAAGAGGACTGCGATAAATGGCCTTTTGGAGGTCGCTTCAAGGTTAACATATTCTAGAAAATTATTCGCCATAAAACTTCACTATGGGGCCCCTCCCACAAAATCTAGGTCCACAGAAAATAAAAATAACCAGTAACTATCTAGGTACATGCTTCATTTTATATTTTCTTAATAAGATTCTATGGGCTTACAGTCCATTCATATTCTGGCAATTTTAAGGGGAAATCAAATTTAAAATGACAATAAAAAAGATTGTCAAATGTGGCAATATGTGGTTCCAGCCTCAAATTGTCTCACAGTGCAATCGAAAGCCACAGCATCGCGTGGCAGGGTTTACTAGTTTAATTTAACGAGCACAGGCCCAGATTAATTTTTATTTTTTTTAATTTTTGGAAACAAAAAAAATTTTTAAGCACGGATGTAACTGCAACTGTTTTACCTTAGATCCCTCTAAGATTCGTCAGGTGATTTAGATTCGTGGATTCCGGAAGAAAACTTGGTTGTCAAATATCTGAGAACTAAATTTGAAATCCATTAAATTATAACTTATTTATGTATATTATACATGCACTTGAATTCAATATATGTCTGCTCTAGTTTTACTTGGTTTTAGTAAAACACTGTTCTTTAACCTGAGAATTGCTTTAAGCATTAAATAAATCACAAAAATATAAAAAATGTGTTTCTAGCTAACAAAATTTGCGGGCCACTTTTTTACACTTTTTGAAATTTTTTAGCGGCAACACTGGTTCAGATGAAGACGCTAAAGGTCCGGTTATACTTGCAATTAATGATTGGAGATCAAGATAGAATAATGTAGCTCTCCATTGATGGTTTTAGCTTGAAAATATATGCATTCGTTCGATTTTTAGAAGCTCATGAAAAAGTTCGTAACGGGACATAATTTCACAAACGGGAGTACAACGATTAGTTAAATAATTTAAACTCAGATTATAGAATAGTCATAAAACAAGTAAGGAAGCCTAAGTTCGAGTGGAATCGAACATTAGATACTCAGCTGTATGCTTTCATTGTTTGTTTGCGTTTTATGGAATCACGGTGTATTTTATATAAAGCGAGTGCTGCATAAAGTTGGCATAGCCAGGCCCATTTTAAACATTTTTATCAGTCATCCAATAAGCATATCAATATTATTCTTTGTGCAAAATTTCATTCCTTTATGACTTCTCCTTACAGAGATGTCACGTTACAAATTCCCAAAGGGTGTTCCAGAAATATATTTGTTAAAAAGTAGGCGTGGTCATAAACCGATTTCAATGAATTTTTGCGTGTCTATTAACACAAGTTATAAAAGTGTACAAACCAAGTTTCGTCATAATATCTCAATTATTTGTCGAGTTATAGGCTAAGAAATCTCGTATATTCCTTTGTTTGAACTCATGCACAAAATTTCAATGATATATCTTTATATTTGACAGAGATATGGCTCAAAATGTTTTTATTAGGTCACTTTATAATACCCATATGTAAAAGTGGGCGTGGTCGAACCGATTTCGCTACAATTTTGAACATGTATTACCAAAAGTAATGAAAGTATACATACCAAGTTTCGTCATTATATATAAATTATATAAATTATTTGTTGAGTTATGGGCTCAGAAATCTCGTATATTCCTGCTTCTAAAAAGAGGCGGTGCCACGCCCATTTTCCAAAATTTTTATGTTTTTTATTTTATGTCCGCAGTTAGACTCCTGCCATAAAATTTCAATGATATATCTTTATATTTGACAGAGATATGGCTTAAAATGTTTTTATTAGGTCACTTTATAATACATATATATAAAAGTGGGCGTGGTCGCCAACCGCTTTTGGTAATATTTCGTCCAAACATTTGCCTAAGTAAGTGTATCACGTATACCAAATTTCATCGATATACCTTCAATGGTTTCTGAGTTATGGCATATAAAACTTTCAATGTTTGACCTTTAATAAGTGGGCGTGGCACCACCCATTTTCCAAAATTTGATCAGATTTCTTCATAAGGGCCTGAGCTCAACACGTGGGTAAAATTTCATCGATCCAGTTATATTAGTAACTGAGATACCAAATTTCCGATTTTTTCTATATAGTAAAAGTGGGCGTGGTCATGGTCCGATTTCACCCATTTTCAATACCAACCGTCCCAGTCTCAATAAGAACTTGCATTTCAAATTTCATCAAAATATCTCATTTTTGCGCGAGTTAGAGTGTTTACAGACGGACGGACGGACGGACATGGCTCAATCGATTTCTCTTTTCACCCTGATCATTTTGATATATGTATATAAGTCTATATCTATCTCGATTATTTCATTCTGTTACAATCCACCGTTATGTGATTAAAGCTATAATACTCTGTGTACTAGTACAGCTGAGTATAAAGATACTAAAATCATTTGATAGTTACCAAATTGCCAACCGCAAAAAAATACCTATTTTGGAATTAATTACCAAGTGTGGCAACCATATGCTCAGTTTGAGTTCCCCCTTCTCCCCACCAGCTGGTACATTTACCTATTTCACCTTCCCCATGCAATGAGTCAACGCGACCCGTACGGGTAAATACCCATATGGGCTCAATCGCCCATGGCTGTCCTACTATATGATGCCGTTGGGCTGTTGATGTCATGTTTCGAGTCCGGAGGAGAATAGAAATAATAGAGAGAACACAAAAAAGTGAATGTTTGATTAAATGTTGCAACTTTTAGGATGAGATGAAGTTACATACATACATACATACATACATACATACATACATACATACATACATACATACATACATACATACAGGTAAAGTTAATAAAAGCGTGTTAAAAAAACGCAGCTTATGTATTAGGTTAAGCAGAAAAGTCAGCGAAATTTGAAAATAGCCAACTCTCAGATTATTTTGTCAACTTTTGGCGCCCCTCGATGATTTCGCCATATAATCCAATGATTTTTGCATTTAAGTTTTACACTTCAAATACAAATACACGAGAAAATTTTACTTTTTCACTTTCTGAAAGTGCTTTCATTGCGTCGTCTGATTGCACCTTTAAACAAATAACGTTGTTACTGACGCTTATTTTTTTTTTTGTTAAGTTGCTCAAATTATTAGGGGACAAGCACACTTAATTGCTTTCGATTGAACATATGTACAAATAAAGTGTTATTTATTCACTCTACACGTTTTATAAACAACTGAAATTTTGCGTGAAAAAAATACGTCAAGGTTCTAAGTTCACCGTAGAAGTAACTAAATATGTGTCCTAAGCAAATAAGGATTGTTATTCACTTTTAATTAATTCGTAAACAACAGAAGTTATTAAAAAAGAAAAACAAGCAACAGTGGTGGCTAAATATAATAGAATAATACAATGGCGCTCATATAATCAATCAAGTTGTTACCAGTCTTGGTTTTAAAGTAAATACTAGTCTTGGGTGTTCGGATCACATAAATTTTACAATAGGAAAATGTTATTTTGTGTTGAGAAAGTTATGGCAAACGTCGGCATTTGTACCCCAAAACACAAAAATGTGCTTGATAAAAACATTTATAATTCCACTATTTTCTTTCTGCGAGCTTCTTTATAGTCGTCTGGATAGCGCTAGTGAACAAAAACTGCAAATGGTCCTAAACAGTAGCGCAAGATACGTGTTCTCCAAACGAAAGTTTGACCATATTTCACAGTATAGCCTTAAGATACTTCAATGCAGTCTCTCTGATTTCTTTAAATACAAACATTATATTTTTGCATAAATTAATTCGTGAAAAGACCCCAGAATACCTGTTTGAAAAACTAACTTTCGCACAGTCGTTGAGGACTTGTAACCTCATTGTTCCAAAACACAATTATCTGGTATCGTCTCGAATGTTTTTTGTCAGTGTTGTAAAAGCATGGAATGCGCTACCGCTACATATAAAATTAACAACGGATGCTAGGCGCTTTAAGTGTGAGTTGATGAAATACTTCAATATACTATAGCTACTAAACTTGTACTATTTCTCTAGTTCTATTTTCTTTACTTCATTGGTCCTTTTTCCTCTCTAGTTGCTTCTTTCTCTAATTGATCCTTTAGTTTAAGATAATATTAAGTTCAAATGTATTAGTGAATGAAATTGTATACATTTTTGATGTGCTTAAAAGGCAATAGTCTTATGCACAGCCAGCGCTATGAATAAACATAAACCAGGGATTACCACACCAATACTTTCAAACATTGTGCATGTGTTAAAAGCACAAAAACTCTTGGCTACACTCAAAAGAAACTCAACCATTGTCGAAAATTAAAATTTTTAAATTGGAAATGGATAGTATTTTTATTCCTAACTTCACAAAAAACCACAAACAAAAAAAAGTAAAATAAAAAAATATGAGACGAAATGCAAAATCATGATTCCTAATAAAAATATTACGTAAAAAAATCCAAACAAAAAAACCACCCCCAACACACAATCATTTACAACAGGCTTTTTCAGAACCTATGCACGCGGTACAAGCTTTTTAGAGCTTTCACACCGACAGCCTCACACCGACACTACAGAATAGCCCCGGCACATAGCATACGTCAATCCGTCTACGTCGACGTATGTGACTGACAGCTCACGTACTTGACGGAGAGGTCGCCACATAGGAAACGTTGGCGGATATATACAAATCAGCTGTTTGATTAACCTTTAATTACAGAGGTGGTGGAAAAAATTTAACTCTTTAGAATATTTTGTAATTTCTCTTTTAAGTTGCCCTATTGAAAATCAGTTTTCAGTAACTTCACATCTCCTGATAATTCTTGACCATTTTGTTTTATGGAGGAATGTTATACAAATGAGAAAAAACTCGAAAAGCAAATTGCAAAAAAAGTGAAATTCAAGAGTAGCTAAAGGTTAACAATCAAAAGCAATCAGCTGACATAGCGACGGATTGACGTATACCAAAAGTTGACTTTTGGGCAACTTCGGTACGTTGCGGCGACGGATCCGTCGTACGTGTGACGACGTACGTTTAAATGCCGACATTTTACTGAGCTGTCAGTCACATACGTCGACGTAGACGGATTGACGTATGCTATGTGTCGGGGCTATCAACTTTTGGTATACGTCAATCCGTCGCTATGTCAGCTGATTGCTTTTGATTGTTAACATTTAGCTACTCTTGAATTTCACTTTTTTTGCAATTTGCTTTTCGAGTTTTTTCTCATTTGTATAACATTCCTCCATAAAACAAAATGGTCAAGAATTATCAGGAGATGTGAAGTTACTGAAAACTGAATTTCAAGAGGGCAACTTAAAAGAGAAATTACAAAATATTCTAAAGAGTTAAATTTTTGCCACCACCTCTGTAGTTAAAGGTTAATCAAACAGCTGATTTCTGTATATCCGCCAACGTTTCCTATGTGGCGACCTCTCCGTCAAGTACGTGAGCTGTCAGTCACATACGTCGACGTAGACGGATTGACGTATGCTACAAAGATGACTTGATACGAAACTCTTTTTTACTCTCTCACTTTTATGATTTTCCCACGGGTCTAATGTGGCTTTGTTGCCAGCAGCAAGACAACATAAAACCCGGCCGATCAGCTGTTTGTGCAAATTGCAGGTGCCAGAAGGGAAAACGCGCCAAAATAAATTGTCACTTTCGGTGGATTTTGATGTTTTGTTTTATGTGCCCAATTTTGTTGAAATAATAAGGAATTATAAAAAATACAGAGGTAATTGTATTGCTTGTGTGTAATATGCCGTGAAGTTTACTGTTTCAACTAGAAAAAATTGTGTTTCAGTTAAAATTATAAAAAATATGTTAATGAGATGGAACGCGGGCAGCGATTCTTCAGTAAATTTATATATATATCCGGTTAAAAATTATTATATTTCAGTTCTAATATATTCACATTTTAATAGAATTGCAAAATAGAATAAAATATTTCTAAAAAAATACCACCCAACTACATGTATTATCGTTCACCACTTTTTGTGTGTTATTCTTAATTTGTCTGAGATTGGGTTTCGAACACGAATATTCGGAATGTGGGAAAATCATACTATCCTGTGTATCACTTTTGTGATTATATCCTTATCTTAATTTGGTATAAACAAAATTTTATTATTGCTATAGTCTTCAATAACATAAGGAAGCCGAAAAATTCCTAGAAATAATATCTAAAATACCCATTTTCAGTTTTCGAACAGAGTGGCACTAATGAAAAATGTTATAAAAAATGCGCATTTTGACAGCGCTCTCACGAAATGAAGAGTTTCGTATCTAGTTATCTATGGTACATGGTATAAGTATACCAGGTAAAACAAACGTCAAGTTTTCGTCGCCATATTAACCACCTGACAATTAAGCAGATTATGACATTTCGTGCTGCCATACTCAATGATAAAAATCCTCCAATAATGGCATTTTTCACTGCTTTGTTTTAAAAATAAATTGTAACCATGGTATTCATAGTAACGAACTTTTTCAATTTGAATTGAAAGAAATTTTTTCAATTTGAAAAAATTACAAATCCTGCAGTAAATTTGTTTCACATGGTCATTGATGATTCTTCTGAGTACAATTATTATTATTATTATTATTTTTTATATGAAAAATTCAGCAGTCTTTATTTGAAAGTACTCCCTGATGCCTCCTCAGTCATTGATGAATTTCATCAGTGATTCATAAAAGATTCATTTCGGATTTTTACTTCACGGAATATCAGCTTGGCCGTACTACAAAGTAGCCCCTTTCCGGTATTCTCGGCGAGTTTTTAATTTAGTTTAGTAGTTACGATCACTTTTAATTTAGGCTTTGTGATCACTCTGGTATATAGTTTGGGGAGGTTTTGGAGATTGATCTATTATAACTCCATATCGTCACATAAAGTGCAATACCGCGCATCCGCTACCACCCAAATTTTACAGGAGACAGTAAAAACTGTTTTAATTCAGAACGGTTCGGAATTTTGCAAACCCACATCCAAACCAAGGTAAATTTTTGGATTATATTCTTAATCCAAATATCATTTTGGCGAAAAACAGTTAAATGTGCAGTTATTGGCTTACTTATGTATTTATAAGCGGTTTTGCGTCTTTTATTTTGTTCAATAGTGACGTATAGGCGGTTTTGCAGGTGTACATAAAAACTTTTCTTCAATAAAGCAAAGTTATAATCCATTTCGTGTTTATGAAAGTATAATCAACTTTAGTACATTACAGTACAGTTATAAAGCAATAACACCTATTATTCGCGGTATTGGTTCGAAAAATTTCCTTAAAAAAAGCGGTTTTGAAACTGTGTCATTATTTGGAATTGCGTTGTGTGAATCTCAAAATTGTTGCATGAATGGATGGGGACGGACGCCAGGAATGTATTTTGCACTTTAGACGACGATATGTATGTACACCACCATACCAAGTGAGCATTTCAGTCTATATATGTATGTATGTACATATGTCCAATCCAATTACAAAAAAATATGTACCCTAGATTTTAACAATATGAGTTACTTATTTCCGCGGTGCAATAATACCAAATATGGCTGCAAAGACGGTGATATAAAATTTTTCCAATTTCCGACGATACCCTTTATTCGCGGAGAGTGGATGAAGATTTGTGGAGTGAGCGAAGAGGAGCTACCGGAAGTCCCATAAATCTGCTTACTAGTGCCCTTTCCTTTCCTTTGATTTCTGAAATACCCAAACTTTCAAACAAAAATCTACGCATTCAAAAAATAAAAGTCTGGCATCGCTATACTCCAAAACTGACATAAGATAAAACTTCAAAAATCTGCTTTTTAATCAAAAAGACAGCGTCAAAATGACAATGCACATACCTGTATTTTTTATACCATGTCTATGGTATGCTATGTGACGGGCCTAGAACTCTTCGTGCACGAAAAGAAATTTTGCAAATTTCTGTTCAGTCAGCATCACTGTAGACCTGTAGGCAAGGTTAGGTGAAAAAGAAAAAATGATTGTCCTTTCTGGAGGTGAATATAGCGGACATTACAGCACACCACACATCAGAGTTGCATATCAGTTGCTCTAAAAAACTTTAGAACTTGAAAACAAAAAAAAAACAAGAAAACTGTGGTATTTGTGATAAAGTAGTGAGGTCAAAGAGCATTTTCTAATTATGCAAATGAATACACATATGTTTTTTTCTATATTATTAAAATATATCACCATTCTACCACGACCTTAAAATATTTATCGCGCATATTTTCGCTGTGCTGGCAACCCTCTTCTGCCGATGTCCATTTGGGAGGTGAATTTCCCAAAATCCCATCTCAAAGCTTGCCTACAGTTCTACAGTGGTCAGCATTGAGCTGTTGAGCTAGCAGGTAGTGCTGCTCGAGCAGTCTCTGAATGCTTGTAAATGATTGTGTGTTGGGGGTGGTTTTTTTGTTTTGTTTTTTTGGATTTTTTTACGTAATATTTTTATTAGGAATCATGATTTTGCATTTCGTCTCATATTTTCTTATTTTAATTTTTTTTGTTTGTGGTTTTTTGTGAAGTTAGGAATAAAAATACTATCCATTTCCAATTTAAAAATTTTAATTTTCGACAATGGTTGAGTTTCTTTTGAGTGTAGCCAAGAGCTTTTGTGCTTTTAACACATGCACAATGTTTGAAAGTATTGGTGTGGTAATCCCTGGTTTATGTTTATTCATAGCGCTGGCTGTGCATAAGACTATTGCCCTTTAAGGCTTAAAGTTTAAGCACATCAAAAATGTATACAATTTCATTCACTAATACATTTGAACTTAATATTATCTTAAACTAAAGGATCAATTAGAGAAAGAAGCAACTAGAGAGGAAAAAGGACCAATGAAGTAAAGAAAATAGAACTAGAGAAATAGTACAAGTTTAGTAGCTATAGTATATTGAAGTATTTCATCAACTCACACTTAAAGCGCCTAGCATCCGTTGTTAATTTTATATGTAGCGGTAGCGCATTCCATGCTTTTACAACACTGACAAAAAACATTCGAGACGATACCAGATAATTGTGTTTTGGAACAATGAGGTTACAAGTCCTCAACGACTGTGCGAAAGTTAGTTTTTCAAACAGGTATTCTGGGGTCTTTTCACTAATTAATTTATGCAAAAATATAATGTTTCGGTATTTAAAGAAATCAGAGAGACTGCATTGAAGTATCTTAAGGCTATACTGTGAAATATGGTCAAACTTTCGTTTGGAGAACACGTATCTTGCGCTACTGTTTAGGACCATTTGCAGTTTTTGTTCACTAGCGCTATCCAGACGACTATAAAGAAGCTCGCAGAAAGAAAATAGTGGAATTATAAATGTTTTTATCAAGCACATTTTTGTGTTTTGGGGTACAAATGCCGACGTTTGCCATAACTTTCTCAACACAAAATAACATTTTCCTATTGTAAAATTTATGTGATCCGAACACCCAAGACTAGTATTTACTTTAAAACCAAGACTGGTAACAACTTGATTGATTATATGAGCGCCATTGTATTATTCTATTATATTTAGCCACCACTGTTGCTTGTTTTTCTTTTTTAATAACTTCTGTTGTTTACGAATTAATTAAAAGTGAATAACAATCCTTATTTGCTTAGGACACATATTTAGTTACTTCTACGGTGAACTTAGAACCTTGACGTATTTTTTTCACGCAAAATTTCAGTTGTTTATAAAACGTGTAGAGTGAATAAATAACACTTTATTTGTACATATGTTCAATCGAAAGCAATTAAGTGTGCTTGTCCCCTAATAATTTGAGCAACTTAACAAAAAAAAAAAAATAAGCGTCAGTAACAACGTTATTTGTTTAAAGGTACAGTCAGACGACGCAATGAAAGCACTTTCAGAAAGTGAAAAAGTAAAATTTTCTCGTGTATTTGTATTTGAAGTGTAAAACTTAAATGCAAAAATCATTGGATTATATGGCGAAATCATCGAGGGGCGCCAAAAGTTGACAAAATAATCTGAGAGTTGGCTATTTTCAAATTTCGCTGACTTTTCTGCTTAACCTAATACATAAGCTGCGTTTTTTTAACACGCTTTTATTAACTTCACCTGTATGTATGTATGTATGTATGTATGTATGTTGTCACCTACCCTTTTACACAAATAACAAAACGCCACGGCTTAATACAAAAAGGGCACAACAACAACACTTGGTGACAATAACGAAATATAAATGCACCGACTCTCTCAGTGGAGACGGGGTGGGTACATACAATAAATCAACCACAAAAACTAAAATCAACCAAAATTAAAATACCAAAAACTTTTCACGAAAATATCCAAAGCTAAGACAAACGAATGTTTTATGGGTGCACCCGAGGTGAGGTCCAACCGGAAGGTTACGAACCCACTCGCACAGTTCCTGAGCTGCCAGGAACAACTTTAACCCGCCGCCAAATGACTGGGCTCTGGGTGCGGGATGCTAAAAGGATGGGTTACATCCTACATATTTACATATATGTATAACAATTTGGTGGGGAACTCCGCTAAAAGGCAAAAGCTCGCAACACACTCCGCCAGTACTGCCCATCATGGCAATATCAATTAACTTCATTTGTCGCCGCCAGGGTGCGCTCCCCGTTGGGAACAAAGGATAAAAGGTAAATAAACAAAACAAATGAAAATTTGCTCTGCCAGTGCATACATACATAGTGGGAGTAACAAAAGGAAAAATATTTTGTCGCGATCAGACCGCGACAATGTATGTATGTATGTATGTATGTATGTATGTAACTTCATCTCATCCTAAAAGTTGCAACATTTAGAGCCCGTGCACAATTGGCTTTGTCTGCTCCAACTTTGATAGGAAAAACCTTAAAGCAAAGCGAAATTCCAGATGCTTGCTACAATTAACACTTTGACAATTTCCACTTCACTTCTTTGCTTTAATTTATAAACCTGATTTTTGGTAAAATATTTGGGGAATTTGCTTTTTTCTGCTTATTCGAGTTTTATTTTTTACTTTTCTCTGTCCACTTCTCACGAAATTGCGCGAAATCGCTAAAATAAGTGTAGATATACAAACATACACACACACACACAAGGGGAGATGTTTGTCAGGCACTCTGCACACGATTTATGATTTTTTATGATTTTATGATTTTCCCACGGGTCTAATGTGGCTTTGTTGCCAGCAGCAAGACAACATAAAACCCGGCCGATCAGCTGTTTGTGCAAATTGCAGGTGCCAGAAGGGAAAACGCGCCAAAATAAATTGTCACTTTCGGTGGATTTTGATGTTTTGTTTTATGTGCCCAATTTTGTTGAAATAATAAGGAATTATAAAAAATACAGAGGTAATTGTATTGCTTGTGTGTAATATGCCGTGAAGTTTACTGTTTCAACTAGAAAAAATTGTGTTTCAGTTAAAATTATAAAAAATATGTTAATGAGATGGAACGCGGGCAGCGATTCTTCAGTAAATTTATATATATATCCGGTTAAAAATTATTATATTTCAGTTCTAATATATTCACATTTTAATAGAATTGCAAAATAGAATAAAATATTTCTAAAAAAATACCACCCAACTACATGTATTATCGTTCACCACTTTTTGTGTGTTATTCTTAATTTGTCTGAGATTGGGTTTCGAACACGAATATTCGGAATGTGGGAAAATCATACTATCCTGTGTATCACTTTTGTGATTATATCCTTATCTTAATTTGGTATAAACAAAATTTTATTATTGCTATAGTCTTCAATAACATAAGGAAGCCGAAAAATTCCTAGAAATAATATCTAAAATACCCATTTTCAGTTTTCGAACAGAGTGGCACTAATGAAAAATGTTATAAAAAATGCGCATTTTGACAGCGCTCTCACGAAATGAAGAGTTTCGTATCTAGTTATCTATGGTACATGGTATAAGTATACCAGGTAAAACAAACGTCAAGTTTTCGTCGCCATATTAACCACCTGACAATTAAGCAGATTATGACATTTCGTGCTGCCATACTCAATGATAAAAATCCTCCAATAATGGCATTTTTCACTGCTTTGTTTTAAAAATAAATTGTAACCATGGTATTCATAGTAACGAACTTTTTCAATTTGAATTGAAAGAAATTTTTTCAATTTGAAAAAATTACAAATCCTGCAGTAAATTTGTTTCACATGGTCATTGATGATTCTTCTGAGTACAATTATTATTATTATTATTATTTTTTATATGAAAAATTCAGCAGTCTTTATTTGAAAGTACTCCCTGATGCCTCCTCAGTCATTGATGAATTTCATCAGTGATTCATAAAAGATTCATTTCGGATTTTTACTTCACGGAATATCAGCTTGGCCGTACTACAAAGTAGCCCCTTTCCGGTATTCTCGGCGAGTTTTTAATTTAGTTTAGTAGTTACGATCACTTTTAATTTAGGCTTTGTGATCACTCTGGTATATAGTTTGGGGAGGTTTTGGAGATTGATCTATTATAACTCCATATCGTCACATAAAGTGCAATACCGCGCATCCGCTACCACCCAAATTTTACAGGAGACAGTAAAAACTGTTTTAATTCAGAACGGTTCGGAATTTTGCAAACCCACATCCAAACCAAGGTAAATTTTTGGATTATATTCTTAATCCAAATATCATTTTGGCGAAAAACAGTTAAATGTGCAGTTATTGGCTTACTTATGTATTTATAAGCGGTTTTGCGTCTTTTATTTTGTTCAATAGTGACGTATAGGCGGTTTTGCAGGTGTACATAAAAACTTTTCTTCAATAAAGCAAAGTTATAATCCATTTCGTGTTTATGAAAGTATAATCAACTTTAGTACATTACAGTACAGTTATAAAGCAATAACACCTATTATTCGCGGTATTGGTTCGAAAAATTTCCTTAAAAAAAGCGGTTTTGAAACTGTGTCATTATTTGGAATTGCGTTGTGTGAATCTCAAAATTGTTGCATGAATGGATGGGGACGGACGCCAGGAATGTATTTTGCACTTTAGACGACGATATGTATGTACACCACCATACCAAGTGAGCATTTCAGTCTATATATGTATGTATGTACATATGTCCAATCCAATTACAAAAAAATATGTACCCTAGATTTTAACAATATGAGTTACTTATTTCCGCGGTGCAATAATACCAAATATGGCTGCAAAGACGGTGATATAAAATTTTTCCAATTTCCGACGATACCCTTTATTCGCGGAGAGTGGATGAAGATTTGTGGAGTGAGCGAAGAGGAGCTACCGGAAGTCCCATAAATCTGCTTACTAGTGCCCTTTCCTTTCCTTTGATTTCTGAAATACCCAAACTTTCAAACAAAAATCTACGCATTCAAAAAATAAAAGTCTGGCATCGCTATACTCCAAAACTGACATAAGATAAAACTTCAAAAATCTGCTTTTTAATCAAAAAGACAGCGTCAAAATGACAATGCACATACCTGTATTTTTTATACCATGTCTATGGTATGCTATGTGACGGGCCTAGAACTCTTCGTGCACGAAAAGAAATTTTGCAAATTTCTGTTCAGTCAGCATCACTGTAGACCTGTAGGCAAGGTTAGGTGAAAAAGAAAAAATGATTGTCCTTTCTGGAGGTGAATATAGCGGACATTACAGCACACCACACATCAGAGTTGCATATCAGTTGCTCTAAAAAACTTTAGAACTTGAAAACAAAAAAAAAACAAGAAAACTGTGGTATTTGTGATAAAGTAGTGAGGTCAAAGAGCATTTTCTAATTATGCAAATGAATACACATATGTTTTTTTCTATATTATTAAAATATATCACCATTCTACCACGACCTTAAAATATTTATCGCGCATATTTTCGCTGTGCTGGCAACCCTCTTCTGCCGATGTCCATTTGGGAGGTGAATTTCCCAAAATCCCATCTCAAAGCTTGCCTACAGTTCTACAGTGGTCAGCATTGAGCTGTTGAGCTAGCAGGTAGTGCTGCTCGAGCAGTCTCTGAATGCTTGTAAATGATTGTGTGTTGGGGGTGGTTTTTTTGTTTTGTTTTTTTGGATTTTTTTACGTAATATTTTTATTAGGAATCATGATTTTGCATTTCGTCTCATATTTTCTTATTTTAATTTTTTTTGTTTGTGGTTTTTTGTGAAGTTAGGAATAAAAATACTATCCATTTCCAATTTAAAAATTTTAATTTTCGACAATGGTTGAGTTTCTTTTGAGTGTAGCCAAGAGCTTTTGTGCTTTTAACACATGCACAATGTTTGAAAGTATTGGTGTGGTAATCCCTGGTTTATGTTTATTCATAGCGCTGGCTGTGCATAAGACTATTGCCCTTTAAGGCTTAAAGTTTAAGCACATCAAAAATGTATACAATTTCATTCACTAATACATTTGAACTTAATATTATCTTAAACTAAAGGATCAATTAGAGAAAGAAGCAACTAGAGAGGAAAAAGGACCAATGAAGTAAAGAAAATAGAACTAGAGAAATAGTACAAGTTTAGTAGCTATAGTATATTGAAGTATTTCATCAACTCACACTTAAAGCGCCTAGCATCCGTTGTTAATTTTATATGTAGCGGTAGCGCATTCCATGCTTTTACAACACTGACAAAAAACATTCGAGACGATACCAGATAATTGTGTTTTGGAACAATGAGGTTACAAGTCCTCAACGACTGTGCGAAAGTTAGTTTTTCAAACAGGTATTCTGGGGTCTTTTCACTAATTAATTTATGCAAAAATATAATGTTTCGGTATTTAAAGAAATCAGAGAGACTGCATTGAAGTATCTTAAGGCTATACTGTGAAATATGGTCAAACTTTCGTTTGGAGAACACGTATCTTGCGCTACTGTTTAGGACCATTTGCAGTTTTTGTTCACTAGCGCTATCCAGACGACTATAAAGAAGCTCGCAGAAAGAAAATAGTGGAATTATAAATGTTTTTATCAAGCACATTTTTGTGTTTTGGGGTACAAATGCCGACGTTTGCCATAACTTTCTCAACACAAAATAACATTTTCCTATTGTAAAATTTATGTGATCCGAACACCCAAGACTAGTATTTACTTTAAAACCAAGACTGGTAACAACTTGATTGATTATATGAGCGCCATTGTATTATTCTATTATATTTAGCCACCACTGTTGCTTGTTTTTCTTTTTTAATAACTTCTGTTGTTTACGAATTAATTAAAAGTGAATAACAATCCTTATTTGCTTAGGACACATATTTAGTTACTTCTACGGTGAACTTAGAACCTTGACGTATTTTTTTCACGCAAAATTTCAGTTGTTTATAAAACGTGTAGAGTGAATAAATAACACTTTATTTGTACATATGTTCAATCGAAAGCAATTAAGTGTGCTTGTCCCCTAATAATTTGAGCAACTTAACAAAAAAAAAAAAATAAGCGTCAGTAACAACGTTATTTGTTTAAAGGTACAGTCAGACGACGCAATGAAAGCACTTTCAGAAAGTGAAAAAGTAAAATTTTCTCGTGTATTTGTATTTGAAGTGTAAAACTTAAATGCAAAAATCATTGGATTATATGGCGAAATCATCGAGGGGCGCCAAAAGTTGACAAAATAATCTGAGAGTTGGCTATTTTCAAATTTCGCTGACTTTTCTGCTTAACCTAATACATAAGCTGCGTTTTTTTAACACGCTTTTATTAACTTCACCTGTATGTATGTATGTATGTATGTATGTATGTTGTCACCTACCCTTTTACACAAATAACAAAACGCCACGGCTTAATACAAAAAGGGCACAACAACAACACTTGGTGACAATAACGAAATATAAATGCACCGACTCTCTCAGTGGAGACGGGGTGGGTACATACAATAAATCAACCACAAAAACTAAAATCAACCAAAATTAAAATACCAAAAACTTTTCACGAAAATATCCAAAGCTAAGACAAACGAATGTTTTATGGGTGCACCCGAGGTGAGGTCCAACCGGAAGGTTACGAACCCACTCGCACAGTTCCTGAGCTGCCAGGAACAACTTTAACCCGCCGCCAAATGACTGGGCTCTGGGTGCGGGATGCTAAAAGGATGGGTTACATCCTACATATTTACATATATGTATAACAATTTGGTGGGGAACTCCGCTAAAAGGCAAAAGCTCGCAACACACTCCGCCAGTACTGCCCATCATGGCAATATCAATTAACTTCATTTGTCGCCGCCAGGGTGCGCTCCCCGTTGGGAACAAAGGATAAAAGGTAAATAAACAAAACAAATGAAAATTTGCTCTGCCAGTGCATACATACATAGTGGGAGTAACAAAAGGAAAAATATTTTGTCGCGATCAGACCGCGACAATGTATGTATGTATGTATGTATGTATGTATGTAACTTCATCTCATCCTAAAAGTTGCAACATTTAGAGCCCGTGCACAATTGGCTTTGTCTGCTCCAACTTTGATAGGAAAAACCTTAAAGCAAAGCGAAATTCCAGATGCTTGCTACAATTAACACTTTGACAATTTCCACTTCACTTCTTTGCTTTAATTTATAAACCTGATTTTTGGTAAAATATTTGGGGAATTTGCTTTTTTCTGCTTATTCGAGTTTTATTTTTTACTTTTCTCTGTCCACTTCTCACGAAATTGCGCGAAATCGCTAAAATAAGTGTAGATATACAAACATACACACACACACACAAGGGGAGATGTTTGTCAGGCACTCTGCACACGGAGCGTACTGCTTTAGACGCGTATTAGATACTACAGACGAAAGCTGTAGGCTTTAATATCGCGCACGTATATTTCAATTGAGGGCTGCACACGAGTCGTCAGCTTCATGCATTCGTCAAAGTATGTCGCTTGGCGTAAAGCAGTGCTGGTAGCTAGGCGTACTACGCTTAGAAAACAGGAAGAAGAAGATGTTTGTTTACATTTTTCCACTTGGTGGAATTTATGAAAGCAGTAAAATTTGTGTAAAAAATCGGAAAAAAAGAGTGTATAATGAAAGAAAATTGAAGATTCCGTAAAATTTTTCATCTTTTCTATTTAAAGCTTCGAAATTTAAAGCAAATGCCGTATTATTAATTTGTTTGTTTGTTTTGTGCAGCGAAGTTTCATGTCGCTTCGTGTGCAGATATTGAGGCGTGGGGAAGTCGACGCTACATAAAATGTCTCGTACGCGTCTATGACGATACGCCTCGTGTGCAGAGTGCCTAAAAGTGTAAAAAGTTGAAACATGGCTAACTTTATACCTTGCTTTACTCGCTTCACCTCAATTGTGAACATGTCCCTTTGAAAAGCACATGCTGAACGAAACTGTCAAAGCAAAACTCTGAAGCAAAGCGAGGTAGAAGTCAATTGTGCACGGGCTCTTAATCAAACATTCACTTTTTTGTGTTCTCTCTATTATTTCTATTCTCCTCCGGACTCGAAACATGACATCAACAGCCCAACGCCATCATATAGTAGGACAACCATGGGCGATTGAGCCCATATGGGTATTTACCCGTACGGGTCGCGTTGACTCATTGCATGGGGAAGGTGAAATAGGTAAATGTACCAGCTGGTGGGGAGAAGGGGGAACTCAAACTGAGCATATGGTTGCCACACTTGGTAATTAATTCCAAAATAGGTATTTTTTTGCGGTTGGCAATTTGGTAACTATCAAATGATTTTAGAATTTTTCTTTTTCAATATGATAAAATTATTCTAAGGTATACTTAATTTGTTAATGTTAAAAATGTTTTTTTTTTTTTTTTTAATTTCTACTAAAGCTTTGACCAAAAAAAGTCAAACGAACTACAAACAAAATTCATTCATATATGTAATTTACGTTTCAGATAATTTTTTTTTTGTAAACCAAAGCAGGTGTACTTATTTTAAGTTTCTTTTATCATTCGAATTATGAAGGCGATAATTTATTAGTCTATTTGTAATTTTTTGATTATTTTGTTGGGAATTATTATCAACATTTTTTTTAGGATAGTGGCAACCAATATTAAGCGCGCTAATGCATATTCGGTATTGAGAACAAGAGAGCATATGTATATATACATATGTACATACATTAAGGTGGAGCGAATTTTTTTTTTTGGAAATTCAATTTGTTCCAAAGCCAGAACAGCACCTTTCTAGCCCAGAAATAAGCCCGTAAAATTTTATTGACCTACTCGCATGTATTTTCCCTTTAATTTGGTATACATTTTATATATGAAAAGTAAGGGGGGTAAAAGGGGGTTGACCCCCGCTGGAGGGTATTATGGAACGCACTGGAAAATGTATACGAAATTAAAGGGAATCAAAATACCTATCGAATGGTATAAAAATATTTAAAACCGGTTCAGTAGTTTTTAAGTAATTGCAATTTAAAAAATGCATAATATGAACTTTGACCTTTAATAACAAAATAATAATAATAACAAAATACCTATCGAATGGTATAAAAATATTCAAAACCGGTTCAGTAGTTTTTAAGTAATTGCAATTTAAAAAATGC
Organism: Urophora cardui; assembly: GCA_960531455.1. Lineage (NCBI taxonomy): Eukaryota > Metazoa > Arthropoda > Insecta > Diptera > Tephritidae > Urophora > Urophora cardui. The sequence continues at coordinate 31,238,686 of OY482672.1, read as the reverse complement.
ATAATATGAACTTTGACCTTTAATAACTCTTGTTGTTGTTGTTTCCAAAACAAAAAAAAATTCACTTTAATACTCAGCTTCGCCATGTTTATCAATCCTCATACTTCGTTTTTTTAATTATATAATTTGCAAAATTTCATATTTGTACCAGATCGTGCTTACTGCTTTCAACTTTGCGGGGCTGGGGGCAGTTCAAAACGTCATCCTATCGCCATAAAATTTTGTGGGGTTCATTAACTCGTATAAAGGCAACTTTTCATTGCTGGTACGTTCAAAAAAGAAACAAAAAAATCTCCATGTTTTCACTCCACCTTAATACATACATATGTATGTATATCCGGTTTAAGACCAGACCAGACCAGAATACAACGCCCCTTTACAAGAAAACTTCACTAATTATATACACGAAACTTTCTCAAGAATCACTCAATCAATTGGTGAAAACCTCGTTATAATACATATGGGCGATTCCGTAGAAAGGTAAACTATGACGAAAAAATTCAATGTTAAAAATTACGGGGTATTTCTCAGCATATATTAGAGAAATTAGGTATGTGGGTATCTTTATACTCAGCTGTACTAGTACACAGAGTATTATAGTTTTAATCACATAACGGTGGATTGTAACAGAATGAAATAATCGAGATAGATATAGACTTATATATATCAAAATGATCAGGGTGAAAAGAGAAATCGATTGAGCCATGTCCGTCCGTCCGTCCGTCTGTAAACACTCTAACTCGCGCAAAAATGAGATATTTTGATGAAATTTGAAATGCAAGTTCTTATTGAGACTGGGACGGTTGGTATTGAAAATGGGTGAAATCGGACCATGACCACGCCCACTTTTCCTATATAGAAAAAATCGGAAATTTGGTATCTCAGTTACTAATATAGCTGGATCGATGAAATTTTACCCACGTGTTGAGCTCAGGCCCTTATGAAGAAATCTGATCAAATTTTGGAAAATGGGTGGTGCCACTCCCACTTATTAAGGGCCAAACATTGAAAGTTTTATATGCCATAACTCAGAAACCATTGAAGATATATCGATGAAATTTGGTATGCGTGATACACTTACTTTGGCAAATGTTTGGACGAAATATTACCAAAATTGGTTGGCGACCACGCCCACTTTTATATATATGTATTATAAAGTGACCTAATAAAAACATTTTAAGCCATATCTCTGTCAAATATAAAGATATATCATTGAAATTTTATGGCAGGAGTCTAACTGCGGACATAAAATAAAAAACATAAAAATTTTGGAAAATGGGCGTGGCACCGCCTCTTTTTAGAAGCAGGAATATACGAGATTTCTGAGCCCATAACTCAACAAATAATTTATATAATTTATATATAATGACGAAACTTGGTATGTATACTTTCATTACTTTTGGTAATACATGTTCAAAATTGTAGCGAAATCGGTTCGACCACGCCCACTTTTACATATGGGTATTATAAAGTGACCTAATAAAAACATTTTGAGCCATATCTCTGTCAAATATAAAGATATATCATTGAAATTTTGTGCATGAGTTCAAACAAAGGAATATACGAGATTTCTTAGCCTATAACTCGACAAATAATTGAGATATTATATTGATATGCCTATTGGATGACTGATAAAAATGTTTAAAATGGGCCTGGCTATGCCAACTTTATGCAGCACTCGCTTTATATAAAATACACCGTGATTCCATAAAACGCAAACAAACAATGAAAGCATGCAGCTGAGTATCTAATGTTCGATTCCACTCGAACTTAGGCTTCCTTACTTGTTTTATGACTATTCTATAATCTGAGTTTAAATTATTTTAACTAATCGTTGTACTCCCGTTTGTGAAATTATGTCCCGTTACGAACTTTTTCATGAGCTTCTAAAAATCGAACGAATGCATATATTTTCAAGCTAAAACCATCAATGGAGAGCTACATTATTCTATCTTGATCTCCAATCATTAATTGCAAGTATAACCGGACCTTTAGCGTCTTCATCTGAACCAGTGTTGCCGCTAAAAAATTTCAAAAAGTGTAAAAAAGTGGCCCGCAAATTTTGTTAGCTAGAAACACATTTTTTATATTTTTGTGATTTATTTAATGCTTAAAGCAATTCTCAGGTTAAAGAACAGTGTTTTACTAAAACCAAGTAAAACTAGAGCAGACATATATTGAATTCAAGTGCATGTATAATATACATAAATAAGTAATAATTTAAGTAATCTCGACAAAATTGCTAACTTTAGAGACTGTGTTTGCTGGGATGTTAATAGTACATATGTACATTCTTCCTTGAATATTTCATTATATTTTAGGCAAAAGGTACCAGCGGACCGTTGGGTGAGCGATTGCTTAGACAACCCATGTATGTACATTTTGGTTTTGTTTTCATTCCTTAAATATTATGTATTTTAGCTTCAAATCAGAAAACAAAAAAAATAAAAATAAGGTATAGCGGACTATGAACATTGTTGGGTTTTTTATGCACACGACGATAAAGGGGATTTTTAAGACCTGTTTATGGGCTGCTCTAGCTAATACTTTAGCCCCACGAAGAGGTCGTTTTGACCCCTCTTTTAGACATTTCAAAAAAAATGGTACTTCGAAGGTCGCTAGAGGGGTAATATGTTCTAGAAAATTATTCACCATAAAATTTCACTAGGGGTCTTCTCATACAAAATCTTTGTACAAGAAAACCATTAATATATTATCTCTTCTAAAAACGAAATGAAAAAAACAAAAAGAAAAATTGACCCAAAATTATTTACATCTTCTGTATAACCCATATACCAAATATGACTGATCTGGATCAAATATTATTCGGGTTATAGCGATTTTTAAACATTGTTCCCAAGGAGGAGTGGAGGGGGGACACCCCCTACTTTTCCAAAAGTATCTACATCTTCATCTGTATGACCGATATACCAAATATGATTGATCTGGATCAAATATTATCCGAGTTATAGCGATTTTTAAAAATTTATCCCAAGGGATGAGTGGAGTGGGTGACACACCCTACTTTTCCAAAAGTATCTACATCTTCATATGTATGACCCATATACCAAATATGATTGATCTGGATCAAATATTATCTGAGTTATGACGACCATAACACATACTTTTCTCATTTACATATAATATTAATAGGATGTATGTACATATGTACCAAAGTATGTACCAAGGTATGTATATAAATGAAAATTTCCATATGCATTTTTTTGTCTACGGTCATATATATGTATATAACATACTCTTTTTTAGGTGGCTCCATACATACATACAATACTAGCAAATGAGTTTTATTTTGGGACGTAAAAAATAAAGCTCAGTAAATAACTGTTATAGATGAGTTTTATGAATAAAAGTCTTTCGTAACAGTTATTGATGGACTTTAAAAATAAAACTCACCAAAAGAGTTTTATTCAGGAGTGATATGATAAAACTCAATTATAACAGTTATTTATAGACTTTTATTATAAAAGCCCTCGATAACTGTTATTTATAGAGTTTTATAATAAAACTCAAAAATAAGTGTTATTTTTTTAATTTTTTCGATAAAAGTCCCAAAAAAACGTTTATTGTCAGCATCAAATCGTCGCGATGAAACAAAACGTTTGGTGTATTTTATATGACTGTATCACATTTCCTTCATATTAAAGTTTTGCATTAAAGTTTTGATCGATAACAGTTATTTGCGGTCCCTGATTTTGATATATACCGCTCAAAGCTGATTTTACGTCTTTAATATTTTTATATATAAATCTATATTTAGAAGAAAATTATGATTTAATTGTCAAAATCAGTTAGGTACATCGTCTGAAATCGCGTTTTTTTAAAAAAAAAGGTCAAAAAAATTTAATTGCTTATATATCACAAACAAAAAATGTTGTCGTCAAAAACAAAATGAGGTGTTTATTGGTGTCACAAAGAGCCTTCCAAAAACGCCACTGCCGACCAAAACGGAAATATTTTATGTTTTGGGTGGCCCGTTTCAGAAATTCTTACCCACACCCAGAAAAAAAATAGTGTGAAATCAACCAAAAATCAACAAATTTTGTGGTTAATTTTTTTCAACACGATGCTTAATGTATGCCATCATGTAATCGTGTAAATTTAACACTACTGTCAAGTGTTAGTTTAACAGGATGACAACTGTAGAATTAACACTAAAAAGTATTGAGTCTTCCTGTTGATTTTACAATATTAACTAGTTAATGTTACAATAAAAGCTGGTTAAATTAACACGAAATGGTCCTGTTGAATTAACAATAACATCTTTTTGATTTTACATTAAGTTTATTGTTAAATTAACTAGAAAGTCTTGTTGATTGTACAATTTATTTTTTTTAAATAAAAAAACATATAAAACATAAAATATATAATCATTCAATTAAGCACATTCGTACATCACCCGCACAACTGACCAAATTGAAGGCGTCCTTCTCATACGAACACAAATGTACCGGCGATAGTTTATACATGGGCGATAGTACTATCACTTGCACCGAGTAATGTTTGGCCGCTAATGCAAAAACCAGATGCTGCACGCAAACCCCCATTCGCTAAAAAACCTCCTCGTGATATTGCAACCTTTGAAGAGGAAAAATAAAATGTTCAACATTAAATACTTTTAGAAACAAAAATGTAATCCTCTTTTAACTCACCTGCAAACTGAAAATATAAATCGAAAACCCACTATCGCGAACTGACAATGATGCTAAACTCGCATCACTACCACGGCACAAAATTTTCCTTTTTTTTAAATTATAATTTGCCTTTTGCGCGAAAATCAGACTTCAAATGATCAAAAAAAATTATGCATGTTTCAAAATAGTTTTGACGTTCTTTTTTAACACTTTTTTTTAGATTACATTGACACTATGATCGTGTTGAATTAACCAAAATTACAAATGACGTTTATGTTTGAACATTGTTTGGTGTTATATCAACCAAATTTTATTGTTAATTGTGGTTCTTGTTGTTTTCACATTTGTTTTCATGTTGTATTAACACTAAAATTGGGACGTCATTTTTCTAACATTTTTTTTAGTTTATATTGACACTATCATCATGTTAAATAAACCAAAATCCAAATGACATTTAGGAATAAAATTTTATATTTGAATCATCTTGTATATTTTACAATTTCTTGATGTGTTCAACAATAAAATTTGGTTGAATTTACCAAATTTTCAGATGACAGTTACAAAGCCAAAATCATGTTTCAAACATCGTGTAATTTGAAAAAAATTGTTGCTGTTCTATGTGTAAAGATCGATCGTGTTAATTTTACATGAATCGTGTTGATGATTTTTTTTCTGAGTGCATTTGTAAACTAGTGTTATTGGGTTTTGAGAAATAGCGCACACCACTCGGTAGTGAGCGGCCTTAAAACTCGTTAGAGTTATATGAGCGCCATTGTATTATTCTATTATATTTAGCCACCACTGTTGCTTGTTTTTTCTTTTTTAATAACTTCTGTTGTTTACGAATTAATTAAAAGTGAATAACAATCCTTATTTGCCTAGGACACATATTTAGTTACTTCTAAGGTGAACTTAGAACCTTGACGTATTTTTTTCACGCAAAATTTCAGTTGTTTATAAAACGTGTAGAGTGAATAAATAACACTTTATTTGTACATATGTTCAATCGAAAGCAATTAAGTGTGCTTGTCCCCTAATAATTTGAGCAACTTAACAAAAAAAAAAAAATAAGCGTCAGTAACAACGTTATTTGTTTAAAGGCACAGTCAGACGACGCAATGAAAGCACTTTCAGAAAGTGAAAAAGTAAAATTTTCTCGTGTATTTGTATTTGAAGTGTAAAACTTAAATGCAAAAATCATTGGATTATATGGCGAAATCATCGAGGGGCGCCAAAAGTTGACAAAATAATCTGAGAGTTGGCTATTTTCAAATTTCGCTGACTTTTCTGCTTAACCTAATACATAAGCTGCGTTTTTTTAACACGCTTTTATTAGATTCACCTGTATGTATGTACATATGTATGTATGTATGTATGTATGTATGTATGTATGTATGTATGTATGTATTAGACATATACGCCGACAGTGATTCCGGCGGCGGCGGCGCTATTCCAAAAACATTTCAGCGGCGGCGGCGGCGCCTGCCCCAAATCTACAAATCACAATCCTTATTCAAATATTAATTTTATTTAGTTACCTTAATAGCGCTGGCTGAATGGAATAAATAAACTAATTTCCACCTTAAATTGTTGAAACTTTTTTATTAACTGCAAAAACCAAAGAAAATAAAGAAAATAAATATTAAAGAATATACACAAATCCATATGTAAGGGTAAATTTAAATTCATTTGCTTATTTTGTATGATAATAAACATGCATACATATATTTACATATGTACATATTTATATATATATAAGGCACTTTATTATTAATTATGTATATACAGTGTTGGAAAAAATAATAGGGACAAAATTTTGCAATTCTCCATTTATTTCATTTTAAGACCAAATAATAATTACTAGGGCATGGAATTTCATGTACTAAAAAATAAAAAATATGCGCATAAAAAATGCAACAAAAACTGAGAAATATGCATGAAAAATCAAAAAAAAAATGCATTAATTCAAATTTTTCAACTTCAGATAATTCATGTTTATTGAAGTTACAATAGTTAAATAAATTAGGTACAAACATTTTTTAATTCAATTTTGCTCTTACGTTTTACGTTTATACATACATATGTATGTTTATATATATATAGATACATAAATTCAGTCTTGAACATTTCATAATTTGCAAAGGTTAATCCTTATTCAACGATTCATTAGCGTACACAATGAAATATTTTTTCATATTCTCAAAAAGAAAACTTTGCCGTTTCGGTCGAAAAAAGCTCTTATACATAGCAAACGAACGTTCTACATCCACAGAGGTAATAGGAGCATGTTTGAAAACGGCTCTTTGTCGACAGGTATGCACCGTATCGAAAATACTAATAATAGCCGTGTTTACACGAAACTCTATTCGTCGTCAGATGACTGTTATGCATGAATTTCGTTTGTATAAAAACTGTAAACTAGCAAATTACAAAAATAGGTAATATAATGCGAAATATGTAATAAAAAAATGCAAACAACGCAAAATATGTAAAAATATGCATATATGACCCAAATATGCAAAATATGCAAAAACATTTGAATGCCATTTTTAAGACAATTTCACGATTCGCAAAGATTGTTTATTTATTTTGCTCCACCTAAATCTAAGAAAAACATGTATTTGCATAGATTTCCATGCCCTAATAATTACCATATATTGATGCTTACACGGAGAGGACATGCTTCAATGACTCTGGGGTGGTTTTTGTATTATAATTTAATTTTTATGAATAAAAGTAATGAAATGTATAATTTAAGTTGGAAATAATAATAGGGACAAACTTTAAATTCGATTGTTTTTTTCAAATAAACTACAATATTACTGCTGCAGCTAGATTTAAACTAATGTTTAGTTGAAGCTCCTTTATTATACTCAGCTGTACTAGTACACAGAGTATTATAGTTTTGATTTCCTAACGGTGGATTGTAACAGAATGAAATAATCGAGATAGATATAGACTTATATATATCAAAATGATCAGGGTGAAAAGAGAAATCGATTGAGCCATGTCCGTCCGTCTGTCCGTCTGTGCGCACGATAAATCGCGCAAAAATTGAGATATTTTGATGAAATTTGAATTTTAAGTTGGTATCAAGACAGGAACGGATGGTATTGAAAATGGGCGAAATCGGACCATGACCACGCCCACCTCCCCTATATAGTAAAAATCGCAAATTTTGTATCTCAGTCACTAATAGAGCTAGAGTGATAAAATTTCAAACACGTATTGAGCTCAGGCCCTTATGAAGAAATATGGTGAAATTTTGGAAAATGGGCGGTGCCACGCCCACTTATTAAGGGGCAAACATTGAAAGTTTTATGAGTCATAACTCAGAAACCGTTGAAGATATATCGATGAAATTTGGTAGGCGTTATATATTTACTTAGGCAAATGTTTGGACGAAAAATTGACAAAATCGGTTGACGACCACGCCCACTTTTATATATGGGTATTATAAAGTGACCTAATAAACACATTTTAAGCGATATCTCTGTCAAATATAAAGATATATCATTGAAATTTTATGGAAGGTGTCCAACTATGGACATAAAACAAAAAATACAAAAATTTTGGAAAATGGGCGTGGCACCGCCTCCTTTTAGAAGCAGGAATATACGAGATTTCTGAGCCCATAACTCGACAAATAATCTATATATTATGACGAAACTTGGTGTATACACTTTCACTACTCGTAGTAATACATATTCAAAATTTTAGCGAAATCGGTTGACGACCACGCCCACGTTTATATATGGGTATCATAAAGTGGCCTAAAAAAAACATTTTAAGCGATATCTTTGTCAAATATAAAGATAATTCATTGAAATTTTGTGGGATGAGTTCTACAATAGATCGGAAACAAAAAATAGAAAAATTTCGGAAAATGGGTGTGGCACCGCCTCTTTTCAGACAAAGGAATCAACGAGAATTCGGAGCCCATAACTCGACAAATAATTGAGATATTATGACGAAACTTGGTTTATACACTTTTATAACTTGTGTTAATACACATGCAAAAATTTATTGAAATCGGTTTATGACCACGCCTACTTTTTAACAAAGATATTTCTGGAACACGCTTTGGAAATTTGTAACGTGACATCTTTGTAGCTAGAAGTCATAAAGGAATGAAATTTTGCACAAAGAATAATATTTATATGCCTAGTTGGATGACTGATAAAAATGTTGAAAATGGGCGTGGCTACGCCCACTTTATGCAGCACTCGCTTTATATAAAATCCATCAAACGCAAACAAACAATGAAAGCATACAGCTGAGTATCTAATGTTCGATTCCACTCGAACTTAGGCTTCCTTACTTGTTAAGATTAAAGCGTGTTTTTTAGTTTTTTTAAGCTATTATTTTTTTTGTAAGCGGGCTATATTGTAATTGTAGATTTCGCCATATAAATAGGTAAAGTATATAAATAAATTTTAAATTTTTTTATTTATAATGTGGCAAAATCGACAGCTGCAGCTAAAATTACTAAAATAATGACGTATCAATTTTAAAAAATCGGATGTAAAATAAAATAAAAAACTATTTCCGCGATATTTCGCCTGATAAAAAAAAAATTGTCCTATCAACCACAAGCTTTAAATTTAAGGGCGGACTTTTACAAAATTTTTTTTATTTTAACGTGGTTGGGACCAGTCTTGTCGCAGCCTCAAAAAATTTGGTATCAAAAATTGATACTTTCATGGTTTTTTTCGTATCACCGAAAATTTTTTGGAAACTTAAATTAATCACAAAATCTGTTTTCGGGCTTTTAACCCGTATAACAAATTGATACGGCAAATTTTTTTTTTCGTATCACTGAAAATTTTTGAAAAAAATTAAAATTAATAAAATAAGCTGCTTTTGTGTTTTTAACGTGACATCGTTTTTTATTACATTTACCAATATAAAACAAGTAAAAGCGCGGCTGTCTTCGGCCGTACCGAAGACTTCATACCTTTCATGAGTGGGGAAATGAAAAGTTACCTATGTATACATAGCCTGATTTAGTATAATTTATAATTTCAATTCTGTTAGTTATTTATGGAAGGATTTATTAGAAAAAATGGTGTCTGGGCTATTTAAATGGAGAAGTTATACCCCAAAATGTCCATATCTGAACAATCGGTTGTATGGGAGCTATATGTTATAGTGGTTCGATCTTGATAATTTTCGCTAACCTTGTTGGGCCAACATGGGTACAAATACTTCAAAGTTTCATGTCCTTAGCTGTTTAAATGGGGAAGTTATGCAGAAATTACACCCCAAAATTTTCATGTATATCTGAATAATCGGTTGTTTTCTATATGTTATAGTGGTCCGATTCGGCCGGTTCCGACAAATGATCAGCTGCATATTACAGCATACCTGTATTCCGAATTTCATTCAGATATCTCAAAAATTGAGGGACTAGTTTGCGTTCACACAGACGGACGGACGGACGGACAGACAGACAGACAGACAGACAGACGGACAGACGGACATGGCTTAATCGACTCAGCTCGTGATTCTGATCATATCGGTATATATTTTGGTGGGTCCCCCACGCTTCCTTCTGGTACTTTGGACACAAATTTTTTGGCACAAAGTTATAATACCATTTCATTCTCATGAAAGGTATAAATATAAATATAATGAATAGTTAGGTATCATTTTAGATTTTTCGAATTCAATTTAATTCAAGAAAATCACAAAGGCTATTAAAATAATGGTTAATATAAAACATAACGCTGTTGCCTACCATGGGCAATGATGCCTACTATACAGTTTGATAAAATGTTGCCCATTTTTGGTATTTTCAAGACTTTCACAATACACATTTTTCGCAGCAAACACAGGTTGTTACAATTTTTAGAAAATCTTAAAAATGAAAAAGAATAGCTTAATATTCTTTGATTTTGATTAAATCGTATCAAAATTATTTGATGCTGATTAAAAAGGTATCAAATTTGTTCTACATCAAAATAAAAAGTATCTACGTATCTTGGGCTTAAAAAAGTACCTATCACATTTGATACGATTGTATCAAAACGGCATCACTGGTTGGGACAATTGACCGAGTTTTTCGTTCACAAAATATCCTTTTGTTTTACCTGAAAAACCAATGTTTAATAGCTTTCAAAATCGATCCATAAAACATACAATATCGAAAAATCGATTTTGGGTGGCCCACTTGAGAAAACTTGACTTATTGTCATTGTAAATCAAAATAAACATAAAAGCTTGACTTAAAAATAGTATTGGAAATGTTTGTTTAAATTTCTGTTGACAGAAGGGGGGTAGCTCGTTACGGCCCTGCATACATATGTACATACATACATAATTTTTTACATAATTACATACATTTATATACGTGCTTGAACGCGCGCGATTTAGTATCGAAGAGACATTTCAACGTAACAAAACAGTTATCAAAAGCAAAAATTAAGGATTTATTAAAAGAAAGTACATAATGATAGTAATTAAAATGAATTTTGCAGTCGTACAAATATTTTTCAGGGATTATTAAATTTATTTAATTTAAGTACCCACTCCATGAATTAATGAACTGTAGTTACTCCAGGGATTAATTTGACGTTTTAAAATTGTATCGTTGCCCGTTGTCGCCCAAAGTTTATCTCTGTAACTTTGGCACAAGCAAAATTGGTTTTTTTTCTCCACAGGGTAAAGCTGTCTACCTCATTTTCCCACAGAGAAAAATTTTACCGATTGGCACACATCCTAATGGAGCCATACAAAAACAAAATTAATAAAAATTACAACAACTTCCTTCGATAAAGTTACCCAGCCAGCAAGGTACCGTAAATTTTACGAACATTGCGATTTACGAGCTATTCTCGAATCAGAAAACAATAACAAAAGAAGCTTTTTTCTATCATGTCACAAAAAAAAAGAAAACGAAAAATTTCATACTCAATATTTTAAAACTAAGTATGTATGTATGTTTGTAAAATTTCTACATAAAATATCAATAAAAAATAGCCAAAAATTATTTTGTTTTGCTATCAACTTTAACCACCAAAAATGAAATAATACTTTTCTAAAGCGAAATTTTACGCTGATTCCGAATATTATTTCCATTTCTTTGTGGCAGACCCAGTTTTTGAGATATTGGTAAAAATCTTGATAATTTCCCTACAAGCTTAGGTGCTGAAAGTAATGAACATGGTGAGAGATTTCATTAGGACTTAATAGTTTTTGAATGGCGATATCAAGGGTCTTGGTACGAGGATATGATGGGAGACTATTCCTTGGATAATCATACGTGTAACAAATGTAGAAAATCACAAAAGAGTAGTCAAAAGTACTTACTCACATCGCTCATTATTCATCCTCTCCTTACAATCGCGAAATACAGATATTGTTTTATTCAATTAATTTTTTTCGTATTAATCGCTGTTTTGGGAGATATTGTGCACTTCAAAACACGTAATAAATGGAATGAAATAATCTTGAGTATTACCCCTTAATAAAGTTTTATGAATAAACCCAATTTTGTTGTTGAAATTTTACTCTTACGGAAAATGTTTGGTTAAGGACTTTCAATAAAAATAGATACATATAAATAACGGTACTTCCAATTATTACACAATTAGTCTTAAAATGTTCACAATTAAATTCTCTATAGGATAGGGGGCTAATTTTTTGTCCCCCATACAATTTTTCTGATTTTAGCACAGTCGAATCTGAAATTTCTTTAAAAAAATTCGATTTTTTTCAAATTTTTTCATTATTTTGGCCATTGTAACCAAACTTCTGGACCAATTTTGGAGTGTGAAGGCAAAAAATGTTTGTTGGGGCTCCCCCCACCAGCACTTCCTAGATGTCAAATCGCCACGATGTCTAATAAAAATTTTTGATGCACTCATGTGATGCAATGTCTTGCATATATGGCTTTTTTCATATTTTTCCCAATATCTCAAAAACTGGGTCTGCCACAAAAAAATGGAGATGATATTCGGAATCAGCGGAAAATTTCGCTTTAGAAAAGTATTATTTTATTATTGGTGATTTTTGGAGTCGAGTAGTGTTATCAGAAACAAAATTTTTTCTTTTCAAAAATTATCAATAAACCTTTAATCAGAATAATTTTGTTTCGTTGATATCAAAAAAATTAACAAAAATTGTATTTGTTTTTATCAGGGACTTGTAACGCGTTTCGGTTTCGGTTTCTGTTACACAGCTAAGTAACGAAACTGAAACAGAAACAAAACTCCTTTGTAACAAAAGTCGTAACAAAACTCCGAAACGTTTCCAGCAGAAACAAAACCTGTAACGAAACTAAATTAATTTTGTTCCTTGTAACAAAATCCGTAACGAAACTAAATTAATTTTGTTTCTCAGTATCAACAAAATTAATTTTCTTCCTTGCAACAAAAACAAAACCAGAAACAAAATTAATTTTGTTTCTCAGTAGAAAAACTATATTTGCAGAAAATTAGGATGGACTTGTTATTTTTAGGTATATAATATGCATACATATATATGTATGTCTGCATGTATGCAACCAACTAAAGTATGGAATAAGACACTTATATTATACTCAGCTGTACTAGTACACAGAGTATTATAGTTTTAATCACATAACGGTGGATTGTAACAGAATGAAATAATCGAGATAGATATAGACTTATATATATCAAAATGATCAGGGTGAAAAGAGAAATCGGTTGAGCCATGTCCGTCCGTCCGTCCGTCTGTAAACACTCTAACTCGCGCAAAAATTGAGGTATTTTGATGAAATTTGAAATGCAAGTTGGTATCGAGACTGGGACGGTTGGTATTGAAAATGGGCGAAATCGGACATGTGTATGTATGTTGTACATTTATATCTGCTACCTCGTTTATGTTGTTTAGCAAAATATTTGAATGCCTAGCTGCAGCATATCTTCTGAAGTATGTATGCATGTATGTACATACATACATAAGTACATGTTGTTGCAATAAACCGTTATTTGGCAAAATAATATTTTTATAATTCCGAGAAGAAGGTTGTTGCAATTTTTATTGATGTTGTTGTCGTGTGACTCCCTTACGCTTAAATCCTGGCCACCTATGTTATAAAGTGACCTAATTAAAAAAATTTTAAGCGATATCTCTGTCAAATATAAAGATAATTCATTGAAATTTTGTGGCATGAGTTCCACAATAGACCGGAAACAAAAAATAGAAAAACTTTGGAAAATGGGCGTGGCACCGCCTCTTTTTAGGCAAAGGAATGTACGAGATTTCTTAGCCTATAACTCGACAAATAACTGAGATATTATGACGAAACTTGGTTTATACACTTTTATAACTTGTATTAATAGACACGCAAAAATTTATTGAAATCGGTTTATGACCACGCCTACTTTTTAGCAAAGATATTTCTGGAACACCCTTCGGGAATTTGTAACGTGACATCTTTGTAACTAGAAGTCATAAAGGAATGAAATGTTGCACAAAGAATAAAGCTGATTCCACATAAAACTTTTTCCGCTTTGCGTTACGCCGCTTTCTATGTCAAACAACGCAAAACTGAAAAACTATGCCACAATGAACGCTGCAACATCACTCAAAAAATATTTGTTTTCTGAAAAATCTTTCATTCTCCGTTTTATTTACAAAAAAGTAAATAAGAAAATAAAAATCTATTAAATTATTTTTCAATTGTGTGAAATTTAAATTTGTTTATTTACATTTGAATTAAAGTGAAACTGAAAAAAAATTTCAACGCCCCCAAAAGTTGAGATTTGGGCAACTTTGTGCTTTACGTAACTTCGGGGTTGCGTTACTTTTTGTTATGTGAGAAACCTCATATAGATACATGTATTTTAATCTCAGCTGTCACGCAGAAAGTGTCACGTAGCGCAACACAAAGTTCTATGTGGACTCAGCTTAATATTCATATGCTTAGTTGGATGACTGATAAAAATATTGAAAATGGGCGTAGCTACGCCCACTTTATGCAGCACTAGCTTTATATAAAATACGCCGTGTTTCCATCAAACGCAAACAAACAATGAAAGCATACAGCTGAGTATCTAATGTTCGATTCCACTCGAACTTAGGCTTCCTTACTAGTTTTTTAAATATTATCGTAAGGGACATTTATTCAAATACGCTCATAAAACATTGAGGGCGAAATTATCGTAAGGGACAATATTATGATTTTTTCGCAAACGGCAAAGTTATTCAAGAAAAAAATTATCAGCTTCAAAATATTAATTAACTATCTAAACGCATGTTCAATTTCATTTAAATATACCAGTAAAAAACAGTAAAAAAAACAAAAAAAAATGCTCTCCTGTAAAATTTGCTTTTGTCCCTTACGATAAAGTCGCACAAAGGGGTCGATATGAAGAAAAATATAACTGGGTGACTATTAGGGTTGTCTTTTTTTCTTTTAAATGATATATAAAAACGCTTCATATGCATAGCACAACGGATTGTGAAAAGTTTACATTAATTGTTGTCAGCAAATATTTAATTTTCTAATAATAGCTCATTCAGACTACTTTGTAGTGCAATGTCTTCATCATCATGATTTTTATAAGACGTCGAAGCAGTACAGGATGCTTTGGCGGGTGTAATATCGTTTCGTATGGATAATGGGATATCCGATTTGCGTTTTCTTAATGTATTCCTGGTGATTTTTGCTTTGAATTGCACCTGATAACTAATATATCATTTAATATATATAAGAGCCGTTCCACACTAACTTCAGTTGCAGCTGCACCATTAACAATATTTTTTGTTGTTTTTGTTTGTTTTGTTTGTTTTGGTGTTTGGTTTTTGATTTTTGATTTCTGATTTTGATTTGTTTTGTTTTGTTTTGCTCAGAAACATGCAAGATCATTCGAATCCACGTTTGACCCATATCTCGGGGCTCCGTGTAGAAGTCCTGCTCAAAACCTTTCATTTGATACCAACATTGCTCAAAAATATTCAAGGATCATCCGGGTCCTCATTTTGACCCATATGTGGAGACCCGGCCTAGGAATCATAAAGAATATGACTGTTTACGAAAGCCCCGCTCAACACCTTTCATTAGATACCAATATTGCTCAGAAACACACAAGATCATCCGGGTCCTCGTTTTGACCCATATCTCGCGACCCGACCTAGGAATCATAAAGATTAGGGCTCCCTGTAGAAGCCCTGCCCAAAACTTTTCTTTAGATACGCGTAAACTTTACCTGTTTTTCGAAATTACTCGTAGCTAAAGCAAAGATGTTTACACATCAAAATGCCACAAGTATACATATATATATTATATACCTAAAATTAGTCTATCCTAATGTACGGCAAATAGTATTATTATAATTTTTATAGTTTTGCCACTGAGAAACAAAATTAATTTCGTTTCTGGTTTTGTTTTTGTTGCAATGTTCACCCAAAAAAAAGGGGCATTGCACCTCCCATACGTACTAAACTTTTGAGGCTGAATATATCTAACAGGGTTGGAGGACGGGCCTGAAAACCATTATGGAGGTATACGATATCAATCCTCTTACTTACTTAGTGAAAATAGCCAATACTCAGTGAAAATAAATATCCGGAACAGAAAACTAAAAATGTTGCGTATCATGCAGCCTTAGACTGAATACTAAAATTATATATTTTTGAAGTTGTATACACAATGAAGTAGTGAAAAATCGTTAATTTTCTATTAAAAATAATACCGGTGTAATAACAATTTTTGAAATGAAATTAATAAAAAAATCTGTTTTGGGCAGAACGAAGTTTGCCGGGTCAGCTAGTTTTTTATAAAAAAAACAAGTGTTTCATTTTACAACGTTATAACTTTTTTGTTTGTGAATAAAGGCTACAACTTTTTTAGCGGTGTCCTCATGGTTTTTTGAGAGCTTTGTATTAGTGATAAAAATAAAAAAATCTAGGGATAGTAACTCCAAAATTTTTAAAGGTAAAACTCAGAACAACCTTTGATGTCGAAACTTTATATGGGCCAAATATAGTGCTCGGCGAGACCTTTTCAGCGACATTAAGATGATAGAAATCCGACATCAAATAAGGAAGTTATTACAAAAAACGCGATTTAGCTGTTTTTAACGCGGGCCTAAAAAAAAAATTTTTACACCAAAAATATTTTTTCGACATAAGTGTTCAAATAAAACTGACACACACTAAACTTTTTTTTTGTCCATATAACGTGATACGGCTTAATGTACATACATACAAACATATGTAAAATTTCTTTTCTTCATACCCAATAAACACAACGGATTCGCCAAGAATTCGCGTCGGATTCGCTTTCTCTGATTATATTATCACGGCAATAGTTCGCGGCGATAGATCGGCGAATCCGAATTCGTAAGCATGTCACCTATCACTAGCGATTCGAGAATTTGTTCATTCTCGTATCGTTGGAGATTCGAATTTTTTATCATTAGTGATTCGAAAATTTATTCATTCTCGGATCGTTGGCGATTCGAAAATTTGTTCATTAGCGATTCGAGATTTTTATAAATGGCGTTGCGAAAAATTAGAAGTTCAGAGTTTGGTTTACTGGCAATGGGTTAACTCCGTATAAAATAATACAAAGCACTTAAGATATTTTTATAAGGAAAAATTTATGCAGTAAATAAAGTTCCCCTATTAAACAATTTTGAATTGGTTTTTCTACATACTCGTATCTTTTTGATTATAAACCGATTTGATCTATTTTCGCGAACTCGCCTAGAATTCGCCACGATAACATCTGCGGAACTTTGATATTCGTTTTCAGGTATAAATCTAAAATTTCAGAACTAAAATGATTTTTTAGTGCAAAACAACGTAAAATAAATAATAGCTTAAAAAACTAAAAAACACGCTTTAATCTTAAAAATCGTACTAAAAATTGAGAAATAATTTAATTAGAAACAAAATGATGAACGAAAATATAAGTATTTAAGGAAAAGCGTCGGGTGGTGCTCAGTATGTCAAAAAATATTTAAGATCGCTGTTTTTAACTAATATTTTTATTTTGACTTTTTTGAGATTTCATATAACGTACTCTTTAATTTCGCAACTAGGTATGTATATTTTTGTACTAGTTGTGCGAATCGAATATTTTCATATTCAAATATTATTGAGCACCCCCACGCTTTTCCTTAAATACTTTTATTTTCGTTCATCATTTTGTTTCTAATTAAATTATTTCTCAATTTTTAGTACGATTTTTAAGATTAAAGCGTGTTTTTTAGTTTTTTTAAGCTATTATTTATTTTTAACTTTTTAGTGAAATTTTTCATTAAAGGATGTTTTATGCGGACGCAAGAATAAAAGTAAAAAGAAGTCTGACGGGATGTGGTGTTCTCCGAAATAGATCTACATACATATGGGTCAGAATTTTTCAAATCAGCACAAAAAATTTTTTTTCTTCGATTTTTATGATTCGCATCTTAATCGATAGCTCTCCGTGTCAAGAATTAGTCCTCGAAATATTTTTGCAAAATGAACATTTTTGCAATAGTTATTCGCCAAAAAAGTTTTACATCAACTTCTTTAAAAAAATTATTGTTAATCGACGGTACAATTAAATTTAACACGAAATACGCCACATGTTAGGTAATTATGTATATTTTAAAATAGTTTTTGAAATAAATTAAAAAAAAAATTTGCTGTATCCTTTTTAAAGATAATACATTACAAAGTTTTGGCAACGGTTGGTATGAACGAGTGGTACGATCGAGTTCCAACTATAATAATATTTGAACATGAAAATATTCGATTCGATACAACTAGTACAAAAATATACCTAGTTGCGAAATTAAAGAGTACGATATATGAAATCTCAAAAAAGTCAAAATAAAGTTATTAGTAAAAAAACACCGATTTTAAATATTTTTTGACATACTGAGCACCCCACGCTTTTCCTTAAATACTTATATTTTCGTTCATTTTGTTTCTAATTAAATTATTTCTCAATTTTTAGTACGATTTTTAAGATTAAAGCGTGTTTTTTAGTTTTTTTAAGCTATTATTTATTTCTTCTATAGCGACGATATGTATGTATGTACGCATTTAAATATTTTTATTTCAAATTAAGTGTTAATTACTATTTATAATGTTATTTATAAAGTCTTTCAGTATTGCAATATCCAATCTGGTATATATTCCTGGAATTATGCGATCTTCGCAACCAAAAACTCCAGTTGCCACTCCGCAAAGCCCCCCGTTGACGACGGCAGGGGCACCCATGTCGCCATAACATGTACCCGATCCGCCATTGCTGCCAGCACACACATGCGTATTCGTAAAATATATATCAGTAAGAAGAGAAAAAGTACGAGCACAATGGATCCATTCCCTTACGTTCACATGACACCTGCGTAATTGTTGCTCGTGGTTAACAGCTGTTTTCCTTATTTTACCCCAACCGCTCACCCGCAGTTCGGTGCCAGTCGGCAGCTGAGTGTCGCAGAGTTTTATTGGACATATTCTTGGACTAACGGGAAAGCGATCATTCATTTCAACAACGGCAACATCCATAATTCTTGTTTCACGATTATAAGAATCAGGCCAATAATACTCTTTTACTGATTGGCGTTCCTGTGCATGTCGCAAATCGCTGACACCGGCTACCACAACTAAATTTCCCGATTCCTTACCGTATACGCAATCCACCGCCGTGACCATATGCTGATAAGATACTAGTGCGCCCGAACAAATATAAACCAGATTTTCGTGCAATGACGCCATGTATGTGCCCTGCATTATGTTAACCACCTCGCCATTAGAGATGCGGAAATTAGTATTTGTGGACGTCGTGCACCACGCAAAGCTCAATATGAGCGTCAGTGCCAGAGAAATGCTGCTCGAATTCATTACTTGATTACTGTTGGTACGAGATATGAAGAAATTTGCCAATTACGCCACTATTTATAGGAAAAATACAAGGTGTTTTAAGGGGTGTCGGGCGCAATTGGTAATGTTGGTTTATATGTACGTATGTCTGTTTACTAGACTGTCTTTTTTTGTTAAGTATTTAAGCATCACTGTGGTCTAGTTGGTAGAGTGCTCGCCTGCCATACTAAAGGTCTCGAGTTCTAACCCCAGACCGGACAAACACCAAAAAAAGTGTTTCTAATTAAATACTTTTTGGTTGCTTGTTTTTCCGACAGGGTACGAATATGATGTATTGTGGAACGATCCTCCGTCATCCCTTGTCAAGTTTGGTTTGGGGACAAACCGGTTTCGGCTAATATGCGCCATCTTCAGTGTCTTTTTTCGTTCGAATTAATTAGAATACAATTACACTATTTTACGGTTAAAAATAGGGATCACTAAAAAGACACAATATTACCGTTATCTCAAAACCCTAACAATAAAAAAAATAAAAAAATAAATTGTTGCGAGCTCAGCAGATCCATACCAATCCTCTACCATACCTGAATTTCTTGGCATTTTTTTCAAATTAATTATTTGTAAACTAGTTAGAGCCTACGATTTCTCGAGCGAGCTCGCGAGCTTCTCGACATTCAACTACATCGCAGAAATAGCGGTATAAGCATACTATGCTGTTTCGTAGCTTGTTCTGCTTGTATGTACTTACATGTGTATGCATATGTGCCATTTACACCATTCCCAGATGTATTTCAGAAAATTCCAAGAGAAATACAATTGAAATTTTATAATATAAAATTTTTTCTTACCGATGACATACGGGAAATTTTTGATATTCATTTTTTTTTTTGACACAATACACATAATATGTTATCGAGAAATCCGAGAAACGAGATTTAATCGAGAACCCGAGTCTCGGTTTTCTCGATCCTCGAATTTTTCGACACTGCTCGAGATCGAATCGTAAGCCCTAAAACTAGTGTTATTGGGTTTTTAGAAATAGCGGACATCCCTCGGTAGTGAGCGGCCTTAAAATTATAATAATAATACAATGGCGCTATTATAACTCTGACGCGTTTTATGGCGGAGCTTCTCTCCCAATTCGAGATGTGATCCTTTTTGTTTTTCCTACTAATTGGGTGGATCTACAGTTTTATGCCGGCTCCGAACGGCGACAGCATTTTTTGTGAGAAGCTTTTTCATGGCAGAAATACTCTCGGAGGGTATGCCGCCCACTGCCGAGAGGTGACCGCTGCTCTTAAAAAAACCCAATAATTGGATTTTTAATAATTAGAAAAATTGTTTTGGTGTTTTGCTCGGACCGTGGTTTGAACCCGAGACCTCTGGTATAGCAAGCGAGCACTCTACCCACTGCACCACAGCGGCCTTAAAATTAGTCAGAGTTATATCAGCGCCATTGTATTATTCTATTATATTTAGCCACCACTGTTGCTTGTTTTTCTTTTTTAATAACTTCTGTTGTTTACGAATTAATTAAAAGTGAATAACAATCCTTATTTGCTTAGGACACATACACATATTTAGTTACTTCTAAGGTGAACTTAGAACCTTGACGTATTTTTTTCACGCAAAATTTCAGTTGTTTATAAAACGTGTAGAGTGAATAAATGACACTTTATTTGTACATATGTTCAATCGAAAGCAATTAACTATGATTGTCCTCTAATTATTTGAGTAACTTAACAAACAAAAAAAAATAAGCGTCAGTAACAACGTTATTTGTTTAAAGGTACAGTCAGACGACACAATGAAAGCACTTTCAGAAAGTGAGAATGTAAAATTTTTTCGTGTATTTTTAAGCGATTCACACGCCCACCAAAAAATCTAAGCCCTATTTAAGAATTAAAACAGCTGATTTAAAGGCTTACGAAATAAGGCCTGAAAATTATAAGAGTAGGCGTATCGTATGGCGTAAGGCTTAAAATAAGGGTGATTTTCGTGTGTTTATGTCATCAGGCCATAAGGAGTACTCTCTCTCTCTCTCTGAGAGCCCACCTTACTTCAAAGGCTTATCCGCCATGCGAAATAAGGCCTAGCTAAGTATTAGAAAGTTAGGAGCAGACAGAGTGAGTGCATAACAGAATCAGCGCTGCCAGCATACTCCTTTTTGGATCCGATTTGTCATCAATAAGCAAAACTTTTTTGCAGGGCGGACACAGCGGCACACCAACACACTTCAATGCAAAAATCATTGGATTATATGGTCCATTTGTGGTAGGATGGCGTACTTTTAAGATAATCATTAACGTAGCCCCAAAGGACCGACTCATGTATCTGCATCGGCTCGTAGTTAGCCGAACATAGCAATGAAAACCAAATGTTTATCGCGATTACGACGAAGTGAGCGCATGCATACGTATGCACAGTATCGTACTGAGGGCGAGGCGACTGATGTGCTTCCCTCAGGCGAAATCACCGAGGGGCGCCAAAAGTTGACAAAATAATCTGAGATTTGGCTATTGTCAAATTTCGCTGACCTTTTTTCCGCTTAACCTAACACATAAGCCGCGTTTTTTTTGTAAGCGGGCCGGACTTTGTAGCGTATTGTAAAGTATGCAAAAAATTCTGTGGCAATTTGCAATAATCGCTTAAGTCGAAAAATATGATTTCGAGATAAATTGATTTTCATATTCGAAGGCGTTTCTTAACAAATCATAAAGGTCGATTAAAAACCATTGACGCAAAATCAGTGAGCCATCCACAATGTTACGATCAAATTTTGTAAATAAAATAAAATGTCATGAAGAAATTTGATTAAATATATACATCTACTTTGGCTGGTATAGCAAGTTTAATATACCTCTATTGTAAGTTAAGCCTAAATGTTTTTATTTATATCTTTTGATTGGATTAAGTTATAAACATGGGGGTTTTACAGAAATATAGGGTCTTAAAAGGAGAATAACGTGGTATATATAATTCGAAATCTTCCTAAGTCGACTTAAGCGGTTATTGCTTGTGGCCACAGAATTAACCAATTTAGTTAAAGTAAGTGGGTTCAGATGAAGATGCTAAGAAATACCCGAGCAATTGAAAAAGCTCCAACTGGTAACATGAACAATTTGTCTTTAGAAAAAGCTGCTCATTTGGTTGAAGCATTGAAAAATTCATTGCAAGAAATACGTAATGGAGAATATGAAGAAAATTCTTCACGGACCACCACATTAGCGTCTTCTCTGCAATTGGAAAATACGCCGAAAAGATCACGAAAGAAGAAAATCACACATTGCTACGGAGGAAAAGATGATGGGTCAAACATTTCAGAGAAGCAAGGATTTCCTATCGATATTATATAGTCGGTCGATATTTTGATAACAGAAATAAATTGGAGATTCGAAAGGTTAATGGAAGTCGTCGGGCTTAGAAAAAGCAGTAACTGGTTTGGCAACGAAATACGAAAGAGATTTCAATGCAAGAGTTTTCATCGATGAAGTTTCAGACTTAAAGAATTTGGCGCTCTCACCTTTGCCCGACAAGATTGAATCTGCAACCAATCTACTTATGTAGACCCCATACTCTACACTTGTTCCCAGCTGATCAAAACTTGGCTATGCCTGAAATAAATGTTATAGTTTTTTTTGCTAGTTTCATAGTGATTCTTAGGCCCGGTACCCAATTATGGGTAAAAGAGACGATTCGGATGCTACGGAATGTTTTTATGCAATGATGGTATCAAATGAGAAGTGGAATGCAGGGTATGTTATGCTAACCCCGGTTCTCTAGGGAAAGGGGAGGAGTAATGAGACTGCGAAAGGCAAAGCAAAGGGACCGAAAAGGAGAGGGAGAATATAATGAAAATGGAATGAAGAAGATGATATGAGACACAGTAAGACAATGAATTAGAGAAGAAATAAGAGGGGGGAATGAAAAGGAGAAAGACAGAAAAGGTGAAGTAAGAGAGAGCGGTAGAAAAAGGGAAGCGGAAATGTGACTGGAAAGGAAAAAGGAAACGGAAATAAAAGGAAAGGTAGATGGAAAGGGAAAGAGAAGGGGAATAGTAGAGGGAGGGGGAGTTGGAGACTAATACGAAGAAAAAGGGTATAAGAACATGAAGAGGGCAAACTTTTGAAAATATCAATTTCCTTTACTTTTTTTTGAAACTTATCTGACTTTTGCTGAGCTCTGCAGCCCGAGGTAATTTCGATTTCTAGATACTTCCAACTTATTTTAAAGTGTGCCGTTTTTCGCTTCAAGTGCATATAATAGGAAGTGGGCCAAAGCAAAGCTTGGCCGGGTACAGCTAGTATTTTTATATATTTTACATATATTTTTATGTATATACATATATGTGGTCCCTGTCGACTTGGGTAATTTTTTTTTCCACACGATTGCCTTGGCAAGCAAATCAGTGGCCGAAGCTTAATCGATTTATCTTCTACAGTTCCTGAGTGTTGCCTTATAAATCTTTGAAAATGTGCCCCTCTTGGCCCATTTTTTTTAAATTTCAGCATATTTAACTTAATTATCATGTTTTACGTGTTTTTCGAAATACATACATATACCTTATTTTCAGCTCCAACCTTCTCTATTCCCATTAGAATCTACACACATATGTACCTACTAAATTTCATTAAAATACCCTGCAGTAAATTTGTTTCACTGGTGAGGGATCAGTGATGATTCTTTGTTGAATATTCATCACTGTCGTCATAACTCAGTATATTTTTATTTGTTCTTGTTTTTTTTTTCTGAGGAAAGCAAACCATTTATATGAAAAATTCATCAGTCTTTATATGAAAGTATTCACTGATGCCTTCTCGTCATAGGTGAATTTTATCAGTGATTCATTAAGGATTCATTGCGGATTTTTAGTGCAGGGTATTTCTATTTTTGCGCCAGTTAGATTATGTACGGCCGACCGTTCAATCAATTTTTTTTTTCATCCTTATCGTTTTGATTTATGTAAGTCCATATCTATCTCAATTATTTTATGGTCTTACGTACATATTGTACTACGTACAGCTGTGTATAAATAACCACATCCCATGCTGAAAAATCCCCATTCAGCGTAAGTATGAATACACACGCGTTCGCCTAAAATAATGTGATGTTTACATACAAACATACAGCTGAAGCTTATAAAAGCGTTTTAAAATATACACGACTGTTCAACTGGAGCGACATCTACATTTTAAATTGGTATTTAACTCTGCAATGTTGTTAGAATAAAATAATTCTGAAGGCATAGTTTTAGGCGCAAATCTTTTAGTTTAAATTTAAACATTTTATTTTTGCAAAATGCTATTAAAAAAAGTACCACGCCCAATAAAACACCATTTCACATACATAGCTAATTTATGCCTTTAAAACGACGCCTTACTTATTAATTTTGGTAAGTTATGTGAGCAGAAAAAGGGATATTTGCATAAAAACACCAATTAGAAATAATATACATATATGATTTTTTAGTTGAACAATATATTTTTCTATGACATTTTTTTATCAATATTTGAAAATTCATATAAATTCAATAGTGGACGATATTTACAAGTAACTAAGTGTTTCTGAAAGAGAAAATTATTATGTATTAAATAATGTATTACTTGAGAACCTACATATAATTGTTCCTAAATTCAGGTATCTAACCTCTAGCCGATTGTTTTTCATTAGCACTGTTAGACTTTGGAACGCTATTCCTGAAATAGTGAAATCTGGGCTTAATAAAGGAAATTTTAAAAGTGCGCTACTTAAATTTTTCAGTGCTGCTGATATAACGTCTATGTTTTGACCACAAATAACCTTGCATATTTCTTCTTCTTTCTCTCTACCTCACTTGCCTTTCCTTCCTTGGTTATGTATAACAATTTGTAATAGTTTTAAGCTTAATATAAGAAAATATTTGGAAAATAATGCAGTAATGAGCATAGATACTATGTAGTACGACGTATGTATAGTTATCTATATGTTTCAGTTGATGTACATATAAAAGACTTAATGTTCTTAGTTGTACAAGTGCTAATAAATAAATAAATGAAATGAAATGAAATACGTTAATCATCGGAAGAGATAGAGGATTTTATATACTAAGTAAATACATAAGTTGCAAATTGTGAGAAATAAAAGGACCTATTTCTTGCTCAGCTTTAGGCTTTACGGCTAAACAAAACGAGACTCAAAAATTTTTATATAAACTTTTTTTCTGCAAATTATTATACATACATATCTGTCGATCGCTGTTAAAAAAAGTGATTTGCTAATATTTTAATTTCATTTTTATTTTTGGCCGCTATCACACAGTGTGCGCCGTGTTAAATTGGATAAGCAAATTAATGTATGTATGTTCACTGTGCACACCATTAACCGATTCTGAGGCTGAGCGAAAACGTGTTTTTTGACTATGCTCATTCCTCAATATCTTCTAAATTACCTACTTGCATTAAAAACTGATTAAAGCTGTTGAAAGCACAGTAATTGCTCTTGAAAACAGAGTATTTCTTTTATTTATTTATTTATTTGAAGTCAATTCAACAATTGTTTACAGACTACTTAGATATACATACATAGTTATATGTATGTATATTATAATTCATATATTCACATATGGACGCCCGAGTAAAAGATCGCCAAATTTCAAAACTTGCTTTAAAAAACAAAAATAATTATTCATAGATGCTGTTTCGAAACATTGAACCTAATGCATAAAAAGCGAGCTATAGCTCTTCCCCGTTTTCCGACTAAAAAATGGCCATAAACTTATTGAAATTACTTGATTCTATTCAGCAACTTTTGTTTGTTCTCATTAAAAGACGTAAATTAACCAAATGCTATCAAATCAATTAACATTATTTGTTTATTTCTTCAGATTGACCTTGAGTTGAGTCCACTGAGCAAGAGCTCAGTTTTTATGCATAAGGGCCATTATTTTTATACTCAGCTGTACTAGTACACAGAGTATTATAGTTTTAATCACATAACGGTGGATTGTAACAGAGTGAAATAATCGAGATAGATATAGACTTATATATATCAAAATGATCAGGGTGAAAAGAGAAATCGATTGAGCCATGTCCGTCCGTCCGTCCGTCCGTCCGTCCGTCTGTCCGTCCGTCTGTAAACACTCTAACTCGCGCAAAAATTGAGATATTTTGATGAAATTTGAAATGCAGGTTGGTATCGAGACTGGGACGGTTGGTATTGAAAATGGGCGAAATCGGACCATGACCACGCCCACTTTTCCTATATAGAAAAAATCGGAAATTTGGTATCTCAGTCACTAATACAGCTGGAGCGATGAAATTTTATCCACGTGTTGAGCTCAGGCCCCTAGGAAGAAATTTGATGACATTTTGGAAAATGGGCGGTGCCACGCCCACTTATTAAGGGTCAAACCTTGCAAGTTTTATATGTCATAACTCAGAAACCGTTGAAGATATATCGATGAAATTTGGTACGCGTGATATACTTACTTAGTCAAATATTTGGACGAAAAATTTCCGAAATCGGTTGAGGGCCACGCCCACTTTTATATATGGCTCTTATAAAGTGACCTAATAAAAACATTTTAAGCGATATCTCTGTCAAATATAAAGATATATCATTGAAATTTTATAGCAGGAGTCCAACTGCGGACATAAAACGAAAAACACAAAAATTTTGGCAAATGGGCGTGGCACCGCCTCTTTTTATAAACAGGAATATACGAGATTTCTGAGCCCATAACTCGACAAATAATTTATATATAATGACTAAACTTGGTGTGTACA
Organism: Urophora cardui; assembly: GCA_960531455.1. NCBI lineage: Eukaryota > Metazoa > Arthropoda > Insecta > Diptera > Tephritidae > Urophora > Urophora cardui. The sequence goes on along the minus strand of OY482672.1, from coordinate 31,211,481 downwards.
CTTTTATTACTTGTGGTAATACATGTTGAAAATTTTAGCGAAATCGGTTGACGACCACGCCCACTTTTATATATGGGTATTATAAAGTGACCTAATAAAAACATTTTAAGCCATATCTTTGCCAAATGTAAAGATAATTCATTGAAATTTTGTGGTTTGATTTCTACAATAGACCAGAAACAACAAATAGAAAAATTTTGGAAAATGGGCGTGGCACCGCCTCTTTTTACACAAAGGGATATACGTGATTTCTTAGCCTATAACTCCACAAATAATTGAGATATTATGACGAAACTTGGTTTATACACTTTAATAACATGTGTTAATAGCCACGCAAAAATTTATTGAAATCGGTTTATGACCACGCCTACTTTTTAAGAAAGATATATCTGGAACACTCTTTGGGAATTTGTAACGTGACATCTTTATAACTAGAAGTCAAAAAGGAATGAAATTTTGCACAAAGAATAATATTCATATGCTTAGTTGGATGACTGATAAAAATGTTGAAAATGGGCGTTGCTACGCCCACTTTATGCAGCACTCGATTTATATAAAGTACACCGTGTTTCCATCAAACGCAAACAAACTATGAAAACATACAGCTGAGTATCTAATGTTCGATTCCACTCGAACTTAGGCTTCCTTACTTGTTTTTATTAGTTTTGCTAATCATAGAAGAAAGAAAAGCAGAGTCATAAATATGTGGCGAATAGGAGTCTTTTATGACTCTTATTCAGACTTATTTGGAATATGAAATTAGCCTCATATCGGGCGACCACCTTCAGAACAGAAATACCTAAATTTTGGAGTCGGAACTTTGTTACTAGAGAGGTAAGCTTTTCTTTTCTTTTGGTTTCATCAATTACGAAGAGGTGAAACTTTATTTTGAAGCACAGTGAAATTATTTATAATGTTATTTATAAAGTTTTTCAGTATTGCAGTATCCAATCTGGTATATATACCTGGAATTGTGCGATTTTCGCAACCAAAAACCCCAGTTGCTACTCCACAAAGCCCCTGGTTGACGACGGCAGGGGCACCGATATCACCATAACATGTACCCGATCCAACATTGCTACCAGCACACACATGCGTATCCGTAAAATATACTATACCATGGATATGAAGACAATAAGTCCGGTAACAACAGAACCATTCCTTTACGTTCACAAAACACCTGCGTAATTTTTGCTCGTTGTTAACAGATAGTTTAGTAATTTTACCCCAACCGCTCACCCGCAGTTCTGTGTCATCATGCAGCTGAGTGTCGCAGAATTTTATTGGACATATTCTTGGACTAACGGGAAAGCGATCATTCATTTCAACAACGGCAACATCCATAATTCTTGTTTCACGATTATAAGAATCAGGCCAATAATACCTTTTTACTGATTGGTGTTCCTGTGCATGTCGCAAATCGCTGACACCGGCTACCACAGCTAAATTTCTCGATTCCTTACCGTATACGCAATCCACCGCCGTGACCATATGCTGATAAGATACTAGTGCGCCCGAACAAATATAAACCAGATTTTCGTGCAATGACGCCATGTATGTGCCCTGCATTATATTAGCCACCTCGCCATTAGAGATGCGGAAATTAGTATTTGTGGACGTCGTGCACCACGCAAAGCTCAATATGAGCGTCAGTCCCAGAGAAATGCTGCTCGAATTCATTACTTGATTACTGTTGGTACGAGATATGAAAAAATTTGCCAATTACGCCACTATTTATAGGAAAAATACAAGGTGTTTTAGGGGGTTTCTGGCGAAATTTGTAATGTTTATTTATACTTGTATGTACGTACATATGTGTGTCTACTAGATTGTCTAGTCTAGTCACAACAGAACAAATATTTCACCTATATGACACTACGTGTTTTCTCTCACGCTCTCATTTGTTTTTTTTTTTTTTGTAAGTATTTAACAATCGCTGTGGTGTTGTTGGTATAGTGCTCGCCCGCCATACTAGAGGTCTCGCGTTCTAACCCCAGTCCGGACAAACTCCAAAAAAATTGTTTCTAATTAGAATACTAATTAGAATACAATTACACTAGTTTACAGTAAAAAATAGTAATTACCAAAAACACAAAATTACCGTTATCTCAAAACCCTAACCATAAACCAAAAAAAAAAACAAAAAAAAAATTGTTTCGAGCTCAGCAGATCCATACCAATCCTCTACCATACATAAATTCCTTGGCATTTTTTTCAAATTAATTATTTGGGTAAGAATTTCTGAAACGGGCCACCCAAAACATAAAATATTTCCATTTTGGTCGGCAGTGGCGTTTTTGGAAAGCTCTTTGTGACACCAATAAACGCCCGATTTTGTTTTTGGCGACAAAATTTTTGTTTGTGATATATGAGCAATTAATTTTTTTTGACCTTTTTTATTTTAAAACGCGATTGCAGACGATCTACTTAACCGATTTTGACAATTAAACCATCATTTCATTTAAATTTTTATATATACCGCTCAAAGCTGATTTTACCTCTTTAATATTTTTATACTCAGCTGTACTAGTACACAGAGTATTATAGTTTTAATCACATAACGGTGGATTGTAACAGAATGAAATAATCGAGATAGATATAGACTTATATATATCAAAATGATCAGGGTGAAAAGAGAAATCGATTGAGCCATGTCCGTCCGTCCGTCCGTCCGTCCGTCCGTCCGTCTGTCCGTCTGTCCGTCCGTCCGTCTGTAAACACTCTAACTCGCGCAAAAATTGAGATATTTTGATGAAATTTGAAATACAAGTTGGTATCGACACTGGGACGGTTGGTATTGAAAATGGGCGAAATCGGACCATGACCACGCCCACTTTTCCTATATAGAAAAAATCGGAAATCTGGTATCTCAGCCACTAATATAGCTAGAGTGATGAAATTTTACCCACGTGTTGAGCTCAGGCCCCTAAGAAGAAATTTGATGGAATTTTGGAAAATGGGCGGTGCCACGCCCACTTATTAAGGAGCAAACATTGAAAGCTTTATGAGTCATAACTCAAAAACTGTTGAAGATATATCGATGAAATTTGGTATGCGTGATTTACTTACTTAAACAAATGTTTTGACGGAAAATTGCCAAAATCGGTTGACGGCCACGCCCACTTTTATATATGGGAACTATAAAGGGGCCTAATAAAAACATTTTAAGCGATATCTCTGTCAAATATAAAGATCTATCACTGAAATTTTGTGGCATGAGTCCAGCTATGTACATAAAACAAAAAGCACAAAAATTTAGGAAAATGGGCGGTGCCACGCCCACTTATTAAGGGGCAAATATTGAAAGTTTTATGAGTCATAACTCAGAAACCATTGAAGATATATCAATGAAATTTAGTACGCGTGATATATGTACTTAGGCAAATGTTTGGACGAAAAATTTCCAAAATCGGTTGACGACCACGCCCACTTTTATATATGGGTCTTATAAAGTGACCTAATAAAAACATTTTAAGCGATATCTCTGTCAAATATAAAGATATATCATTAAAATTTTATGGCAGGAGTCTAACTACGAACATAAGACAAAAACCGTAAAAATTTTGGAAAATGGGCGTGGCACCGCCTCTTTTTAGAAGCTGGAATATACGAGATTTCTGAGCCCATAACTCGACAAATAATTGAGATATTATGACGAAACTTGGTTTATACACTTTTATATCTTGTGTTAATAGACACGAAAAAATTTATTGAAATCGGTTTATGACCACGCCTACTTTTTAACAAAGATATTTCTGGAACACCCTTTGGGAATTTGTAACGTGACATCTATGTAACTAAAGTCATAAAGGAGTGAAATTTTGCACAAAGAATAATATTCATATGCTTAGTTGGATGACTGATAAAAATGTTGAAAATGGACGTGGCTACGCCCACTTTATGCAGCACTTGCTTTATAGAAAGTACCTACACCGTGTTTCCATCAAACGCAAACAAACAATGAAAGCATACAGCTGAGTATCTAATGTTCGATTCCACTCGAACTTAGGCTTCCTTACTTGTTATATATAAATCTATATTTAGAAAACAATTATGATTTAATTGTCAAAATCGGTTAGGTACATCGTCTGAAATCGCGGTTTTTGAAAGGTCAAAAAAATTTTATTGCTTATATATCACAAACAAAAAATTTTGTCGTCAAAAACAAAATGAGGTGTTTATTGGTGTCACAAAGAGCCTTCCAAAAACGCCACTGCCGACCAAAACGGAAATATTTTATGTTTTGGGTGGCCCGTTTCAGAAATTCTTACCCATTTGTAAACTAGTGTTATACCATGTTTACATATAACGAGATTATCAGAAAATCTCGATTCGCAAATCTACCCGTTTACATATAACATGAAATCTAGATTTGCTGGGAGAGGGATTGTCAACTGTCAATTTTCCTTACCTGCATGACCCAATAATAATATGGTCGTAGCAGTCAAAAGAGAATAGGCAACTACCGTTCGATGGCTGTTTTCACGAATGTAAAAAGCAGATATTTTGTTTTTATTTAACTTGAAAAACGCTAGCAAACACACAAGCTTTTGCACGATTAACACGTTAAAGAAAGTATAATTAAAAAAAAAAGACGATCATTTCATAACCTATAAAACAGAAAGAAGAAGAGCGACTTACTATTGCGATACGATTCTTGTTGGGCCATGCTTACTGGCGTCCATTTTGTTTACTTCTCATTTTGACGTTTCTCCAAATTCGCCAAAAAATATCGATAACACGAAGAACACAGGGTTGCATTGAGAAAACTATCGTGATAATCTCGAGATTCATTTTAAATCGCGAATTTTTGGTAGCGGATTTTTGTACGGCAAACATCGAATTTCAATCGAAGATTTTGTGTCAACCTCGAAAAAAGTAGATAATCTCGTATATGTAAATGGCCTATTATTGGGTTTTGAGAAATAGCGGACACCACTCGGTAGTGAGCGGCCTTAAAACTCGTTAGAGTTATATGAGCGCCATTGTATTATTCTATTATATTTAGCCACCACTGTTGCTTGTTTTTCTTTTTTAATAACTTCTGTTGTTTACGAATTAATTAAAAGTGAATAACAATCCTTATTTGCTTAGGACACATATTTAGTTACTTCTACGGTGAACTTAGAACCTTGACGTATTTTTTTCACGCAAAATTTCAGTTGTTTATAAAACGTGTAGAGTGAATAAATAACACTTTATTTGTACATATGTTCAATCGAAAGCAATTAAGTGTGCTTGTCCCCTAATAATTTGAGCAACTTAACAAAAAAAAAAAATAAGCGTCAGTAACAACGTTATTTGTTTAAAGGCACAGTCAGACGACGCAATGAAAGCACTTTCAGAAAGTGAAAAAGTAAAATTTTCTCGTGTATTTGTATTTGAAGTGTAAAACTTAAATGCAAAAATCATTGGATTATATGGCGAAATCATCGAGGGGCGCCAAAAGTTGACAAAATAATCTGAGAGTTGGCTATTTTCAAATTTCGCTGACTTTTCTGCTTAACCTAATACATAAGCTGCGTTTTTTTTTTTGCGGGCTATATTGTAATTGTAGATTTCGCCATATAAATAGGTAAAGTATATAAATAAATTTAAAATTTTTTTATTTATAATGTGGCAAAATCGACAGCTGCAGCTAAAATTACTAAAATAATGACCTATCAATTTTAAAAAATCGGATGTAAAATAAAATAAAAAACTATTTCCGCGATATTTCGCCTGATAAAAAAAAATTGTCCTATCAACCACAAGCTTTAAATTTAAGGGCGGACTTTTACAATTTTTTTTTTATTTTAACGTGGTTGGGACCAGTCTTGTCGCAGCCTCAAAAAATTTGGTATCAAAAATTGATACTTTCATGGTTTTTTTCGTATCACCGAAAATTTTTTGGAAACTTAAATTAATCACAAAATCTGTTTTCGGGCTTTTAACCCGTATAACAAATTGATACGGCAAATTTTTTTTTCGTATCACTGAAAATTTTTGAAAAAAATTAAAATTAATAAAATAAGCTGCTTTTGTGTTTTTAACGTGACATCGTTTTTTTGTTACATTTACCAATATAAAACAAGTAAAAGCGCGGCTGTCTTCGGCCGTACCGAAGACTTCATACCTTTCCACTATGGTCTGAAATTCAATTTTTTTGGCATAAATTAGAAGGAGTGGTAGTAGCCCATTGAAATTTTGCACACAGGTTATATATGACTTAGTTAAGAAAAACTCCAAGAATGGTTGAAATCGGTCATTCCCCAGGGGTACCTCCCTTGGACCTAGAGTAAAAATTTTTGAATTTCATCTCTAAAAATTGCGATATATTCACGAAAATTGGCAATTAAGTTATTATCGTAATAAGCATCGACGATACCAAAAATAGTTGAAATCGGCCAGTCCCTAGGGGTACCTCCCTTGGACATATAGTGCAAATTTTTTTTCATAGAATGAAGAATTTGCATTTGATGGGCAAAAGTGGGCAACTAATTTTATTATCACATGAAAACAGATACTAATGGTTATAGCTGTACATAAAATCTTCCCAAACCAAATATTTAATTCAATAAATTCTTAGAAGTATACGAAAAGATATAAGAAAAGAACTTATGTATTTACATCAAAATTGCTTTTCATAACGGTACATTTTTAAAAAGGTATTAAATTTGTTCTACATCAAAATAAAAAGTACCTACGTATCTTGGGCTTAAAAAAGTATCACATTTGATACGATTGTATCAAAACGGCATCACTGGTTGGGACAATTAACCGAGTTTTTCGTTCACAAAATATCCTTTTGTTTTACCTGAAAAACCAATGTTTAATAGCTTTCAAAATCGATCCATAAAACATACAATATCGAAAAATCGATTTTGGGTGGCCCACTTGAGAAAACTTGACTTATTGTCATTGTAAATCAAAATAAACATAAAAGCTTGACTTAAAAATAGTATTGGAAATGTTTGTTTAAAGTTCTGTTGACAGAAGAGGGGTAGCTCGTTACGGTCCTGCATACATATGTACATACATACATAGTTTTTTACATAATTACATACATTTATTTACGTGCTTGAACGCGCGCGATTTAGTATCGAAGAGACACTTCAACGTAACAAAACAGTTATCAAAAGCAAAAATTAAGGATTTATTAAAAGAAAGTACATAATGATAGTAATTAAAATGAATTTTGCAGTCGTACAAATATTTTTCAGGGATTATTAAATTTATTTAATTAAGTACCTACTCCATGAATTAATGAACTGTAGTTACTCCAGGGATTATTTTGACGTTTTAAAACTGTATCGTTGCCCGTTGTCGCCCAAAGTTTATCTCTGTAACTGTCAAACTTTTCTCTTCTGTTTGGCACAAGCAAAATTGGTTTTTTTTTCTCCACAGGGTAAAGCTGTCTTCCTCATTTTCCCACAGAGAAAAATTTTACCGATTGGCACACATCCTAATGGAGCCATACAAAAACAAAATTAATAAAAATTACAACAACTTCCTTCGATAAAGTTACCCAGCCAGCAAGGTACCGTAAATTTTACGAACATTGCGATTTACGAGCTATTCTCGAATCAGAAAACAATAACAAAAGAAGCTTTTTTCTATCATGTCACAAAAAAAAAGAAAACGAAAAATTTCATACTCAATATTTCAAAACTAAGTATGTATGTTTGTAAAATTTCTACATTTACGATAAAAAATCGGACGTAAAAAGATTCATATACGAGTGCTTTTTCGATACATTTACGACACTCGTAGGCAATGAACATTTTAAAGCGAAACAGGATTCGTAGGCGAATCGTAAACGGATTTCGTAAACGATATTTTATTAGAGTTTTCTTCGAGAAAACATCCGTTTACGAGCTCGTTTACGAAGATTTTGCTGGCTGGGTATCGAAAGTCTGCATTTTTACATTACTGTCACACGCTGTAATATAGGCCCGGTTTCACCAACGTGACTAAAGCTAAAACTAAGTTTTGACTTAAGTTAGCCCAGATTTGGGGCTAACTTACTTTTGGGTTTCACCAAGTAGTCTAAGAAAATAGTTTTGCAACCAGCAACCCTGCCAGTTTTTTTGCCAAATACAGGTTTTTTTTGGTTGTTTTGGTTGCTGTATTTGCTCATTTTTTTTGTCATATTCGCTCTTTTGGTTGTTGAATTTGCTAAAGCGACTCAAATTCTTAGTTTAGTTTTAGTCAAGGTAAAAGCTGACTAACTTGTGACTTAGTTTAGTTGCATGGTGAAACTGAAAACGTAAAAAAATCGGCTTAACTAAGTTGAGACCGGTTGGTGAAACCGAGCCATAATGTATGAAAACCAAGGCTGCTCAACGAAATGAACAAAATTATTTTGTTTCAAAAAATATCAATAAAAAATATCCAAAAATTATTTTGTTTTGCTATCAACTTTAACCACCAAAAAGGAAATAATACTTTTCTAAAGCGAAATTTTACGCTGATTCCGAATATCATTTCCATTCTTTTGTGGCAGACCCAGTTTTTGAGATATTGGTAAAAATCTTGATAATTTCCCTACAAGCTTAGGTGCTGAAAGTAATGAACATGGTGAGAGATTTCATTAGGACTTAATAGTTTTTGAATGGCGATATCAAGGGTCTTGGTACGAGGATATGATGGGAGACTATTTCTTGGATAATCATACGTGTAACAAATGTAGAAAATCACAAAAAGTAGTCAAAAGTACTTACTCACATCGCTCATTATTCATCCTCTCCTTACAATCGCGAAATACAGATATTGTTTTATTCAATTAATTTTTTTCCTATTAATCGCTGTTTTGGGAGATATTGTGCACTTCAAAACACGTAATAAATGGAATGAAATAATCTTGAGTATTACCCCTTAATAAAGTTTTATGAATAAACCCAATTTTGTTGTTGAAATTTTACTCTTACGGAAAATGTTTGGTTAAGGACTTTCAATAAAAATAGATACATATAAATAACGGTACTTCCGATTATTACACAATTAGTCTTAAAATGTTCACAATTAAATTCTCTATAGGATAGGGGGCTAATTTTTTGTCCCCCATACAATTTTTCTGATTTTAGCACAGTCGAATCTGAAATTTCTTTAAAAAAATTCGATTTTTTTCTAATTTTTTCATTATTTTGGCCATTGTAACCAAACTTCTGGACCAATTTTGGAGTGTGAAGGCAAAAAATGTTTGTTGGGGCTCCCCCCACCAGCACTTCCTAGATGTCAAATCGCCACGATGTCTAATAAAAATTTTTGATGCACTCATGTGATGCAATGTCTTGCATATATGGCTTTTTTCATATTTTTCCCAATATCTCAAAAACTGGGTCTGCCACAAAAAAATGGAGATGATATTCGGAATCAGCGGAAAATTTCGCTTTAGAAAAGTATTATTTTATACTTGGTGATTTTTGGTGTCGAGTAGTGTTATCAGAAACAAAATTTTTTCTTTTCAAAAATTATCAATAAACCTTTAATCAGAATAATTTTGTTTCGTTGATATCAAAAAAATTAACAAAAATTGTATTTGTTTTTATCAGGGACTTGTAACGCGTTTCGGTTTCGGTTTCTGTTACACAGCTAAGTAACGAAACTGAAACAGAAACAAAACTCCTTTGTAACAAAAGTCGTAACAAAACTCCGAAACGTTTCCAGCAGAAACAAAACCTGTAACGAAACTAAATTAATTTTGTTCCTTGTAACAAAATCCGTAACGAAACTAAATTAATTTTGTTTCTCAGTATCAGAAACAAAATTAATTTTCTTCCTTGCAACAAAAACAAAACCAGAAACAAAATTAATTTTGTTTCACAGTAGAAAAACTATATTTGCAGAAAATTAGGATGGACTTGTTATTTTTAGGTATATAATATGCATACATATATATGTATGTCTGCATGTATGCAACCAACTAAAGTATGGAATAAGACACTTATATTATACTCAGCTGTACTAGTACACAGAGTATTATAGTTTTAATCACATAACGGTGGATTGTAACAGAATGAAATAATCGAGATAGATATAGACTTATATATCGCTAGCTTAGAGTGCAAACTGTGTAAGTCAATTTTTTTGAAAAAGTGTATTTTTATGTAGAACGCTAGAAAAATCAAATACGCACCACGCTAAACAAGTCTGTGATACTTGTCATATTTCTACTCGTTGTTATTCAGTGATACGCAAATTGTGTAAGTCCAAAAAACGAAGAAAATTGTGTAAGTCCAAAATTTTACATGAACAGAATTTTTTTTTTTATTTCGAAATTTTTTTATTTTTTGTTTTTTGTCTCTCCTACAAAGTTTGAAAAAAACGGACTTACACAATTTGCACTCTAAGCAAGCGATATATCAAAATGATCAGGGTGAAGAGAGAAATCGATTGAGCCATGTCCGTCCGTCCGTCCGTCTGTAAACACTCTAACTCACACAAAAATTGAGGTATTTTGATGAAATTTGAAATGCAAGTTGGTATCGAGACTGGGACGGTTGGTATTGAAAATGGGCGAAATCGGACCATGACCACGCCCACTTTTCCTAAATAGAAAAAATCGGAAATTTGGTATCTCAGTCACTAATAGAGCTGGAGCTATGAAATTTTATCCACGTGCTGAGCTCAGGCCCCTAGAAAGAGATCTGATGAAATTTTGGAAAATGGGCGGTGCCACGCCCACTTATTGAGGGTCAAACGTTGAAAGTTTTATATGTCATAACTCAGAAACCATTGAAGATATATCGATGAAATTTGGTACGCGTGATTTACTTACTTAGGCAAACATTTGGACGGAAAATAGTTAAAATCGGTTAACGGCCACGCCCACTTTTATATATGGGTCTTATAAAGTGACCTAATAAAAACATTTTAAGCGATATCTCTGTCAAATATAAAGATAATTCATTGAAATTTTGTGGCATGAGTTCCACAATAGACCGGAAACAAAAAATAGAAAAACTTTGGAAAATGGGCGTGGCACCGCCTCTTTTTAGACAAAGGAATGTACGAGATTTCTTAGCCTATAACTCGACAAATAACTGAGATATTATGACGAAACTTGGTTTATACACTTTTATAACTTGTATTAATAGACACGCAAAAATTTATTGAAATCGGTTTATGACCACGCCTACTTTTTAGCAAAGATATTTCTGGAACACCCTTCGGGAATTTGTAACGTGACATCTTTGTAACTAGAAGTCATAAAGGAATGAAATGTTGCACAAAGAATAATATTCATATGCTTAGTTGGATGACTGATAAAAATATTGAAAATGGGCGTAGCTACGCGCACTTTATGCAGCACTAGCTTTATATAAAATACGCCGTGTTTCCATCAAACGCAAACAAACAATGAAAGCATACAGCTGAGTATCTAATGTTCGATTCCACTCGAACTTAGGCTTCCTTACTTGTTTTTTAAATATTATCGTAAGGGACATTTATTCAAATACGCTCATAAAACATTGAGGGCGAAATTATCGTAAGGGACAATATTATGATTTTTTCGCAAACGGCAAATTTATTCAAGAAAAAAAATATCAGCTTCAATATATTAATTAACTATCTAAACGCATGTTCAATTTCATTTAAATATACCAGTAAAAAACAGTAAAAAAAACAAAAAAAAATGCTCTCCTGTAAAATTTGCTTTTGTCCCTTACGATAAAGTCGCACAAAGGGGTCGATATGAAGAAAAATATAACTGGGTGACTATTAGGGTTGTCTTTTTTTCTTTTAAATGATATATAAAAAGCTTCATATGCATAGCACAACGGATTGTGAAAAGTTTACATTAATTGTTGTCAGCAAATATTTAATTTTCTAATAATAGCTCATTCAGACTACTTTGTAGTGCAATGTCTTCATCATCATGATTTTTATAAGACGTCGAAGCAGTACAGGATGCTTTGGCGGGTGTAATATCATTTCGTATGGATAATGGGATATCCTATTTGCGTTTTCTTAATGTATTCCTGGCGATTTTTGCTTTGAATTGCACCTGATAACTAATATATCATTTAATATATATAAGAGCCGTTCCACACTAACTTCAGTTGCAGCTGCACTATTAACAATATTTTTTGTTGTTTTTGTTTGTTTTGTTTGTTTTGGTGTTTGGTGTTTGGTTTTTGATTTTTAATTTTTGATTTTTGATTTCTGATTTTGATTTGTTTTGTTTTGTTTTGCTCAGACACATGCAAGATCATTCGAATCCACGTTTGACCCATATTTCGGGGCTCCGTGTAGAAGTCCTGCTCAAAACCTTTCATTAGATACCAACATTGCTCAGAAATATTCAAGGATCATCCGGGTCCTCATTTTGACCCATATGTGGAGACCCGGCCTAATTACATTTTTATACAATGTTTTGTAAACGTGAGGTGAAAAAATTTGTCTAAAAATAAAAAAATAAAAATAAAAAAAAAATGCGCCACTCGGGACTCGAACCTGAGCTCCTTACTCCGTAGGCAGTATACCTCACCATTACGCTACAAACGTATTCGGAGCTTTATTGTCTAAATTCAAATTTATTCAATCAGGTTTCTTTTTTTTTTGTTCTTTTCAAATGCTTCACCTCAACTTCTCTTCACTTTCTGATTGTAAAATATAACAAAACGTTTGGGAAATTTTGTATTTCCAAACTAGTTTGGAAAACCTTGAATAAAAGGGTTTGGAAAATATGGCATAATAAGCTAGTTTACTTCACTGCATATTGGGATTTTTGGTAGAAGTTATAAATACATATGTATGTAGATCTATTTCGGAGAACACCACATCCCATCAGACTTCTTTTTACTTTTATTCTTGCGTCCGCATAAAACATCCTTTAATGAAAAATTTCACTAAAAAGCCAAAAATAAATAATAGCTTAAAAAACTAAAAAACACGCTTTAATCTTAAAAATCGTACTAAAAATTGAGAAATAATTTAATTAGAAACAAAATGATGAACGAAAATAAAAGTATTTAAGGAAAAGCGTGGGGGTGCTCAATAATATTTGAACATGAAAATATTCGATTCGTACAACTAGTACAAAAATATACCAAGTTGCGAAATTAAAGAGTACGATATATGAAATCTCAAAAAAGTCAAAATAAAATTATTAGTAAAAAAACACCGATTTTAAATATTTTTTGACATACTGAGCACCCCACGCTTTTCCTTAAATACTTATATTTTCGTTCATCATTTTGTTTCTAATTAAATTATTTCTCAATTTTTAGTACGATTTTTAAGATTAAAGCGTGTTTTTTAGTTTTTTAAGCTATTATTTATTTCCTCATAAATTAATTATTTCTTTATTAATTTAATGAGATCTTCTGTTATTTCAAATTCATTGCAACATTGTTTTTATATTCTTTTATATCTTTATAATCTTATTCATTAGGGAAAATGTTCTTTCCACTTCGGCGTTGCTAAGTGGTAGAAGTAGCAAACAATATACAAAGTCAGTTAGATCCTTATACGGACTTTCATGGACAGCCTACTATTCCACTAGCGAGTATCAACAGGCATTTATCGATAGTTGCGGTACTTGTCTTTTTTTTTAAACTTAAATCGATTTGTGATAATCGCTGAATTGAATTAGCGTTACCACATCCTTCCTATGTGGAAAATAATGGTTCATTACAAGCGGTGGCTAAAAACGTGGCTAGTGGCAAAACCGAAATTTTGGTGGCTAAAAAAACACGGCGGTGGCTAAATCTAGCCACAAAATGGCTAAAACGGCAACGCTGCTGTGTACACGTTTCGTGGGAGTGTGCATGTCAAGGCAGAGAAGGGAAATCACAGCACATCGACGAAGATCACTAGTGAAGCTGATTTGTTGCAGTTTTGATAGCTGTATCTATGTATTTATGTATCTTTTATTGCTACATTTCTTCTTCCTATGTCCCTGCTTTATTTTTGTATTTATCAGTAATACATGTTATGTACTTTTTAATGTAAGGTTAGCACAACTATCTCTTGATTTTTTATATTCCCCTGTTTTGAACCTTTGTCTTAATGTTGCTTATGGCTCTCGTTTTGTTATACGGTATGGTGTTGACAGATAACAAAACGTCTAGCGTTGATGATCGTAGTCTTGCTATGTTAAATGTTTTGTGTAATCGTGGTAATGGTTTGAAAATTGTTCACATAAATGCGCGCAGTCTCAATGCTGATAAAATGGATGTGGTAAGAAATGTATTTGAATACTCAGGTGTGGATATAATTTGTGTGTCTGAAACGTGGTTCAAAAATGACATTGCTGATGCTCATTTCGACATTAGAAATTATAAAATGCTCAGAAACGATAGGATAGGGAAAAGAGGTGGCGGGGTAGCTATTTACTTTAAAGATTGCCTAAAAGTGAATCTTATAGGTCAGTCAACCAGTGGTAGTGTAGAATATTTGTCAGTTGAATTATGTACTGTCATGTCACGGACCCTTATCTGCTGTGTTTACAATCCTAGTAAATATTGTAGTCCCAGTGAGTTCTTTGAGTACTTGTTGTCTGTCTCTGCTGACTTTGACAATGTTATTGTCTGTGGTGATCTTAATATTAATATGTTGCGTACGGACTGTTATAGCTCCAGCCTAGCTGCTGATGTTTCCACTGTTGGTATGTCTTTTGTCAATGTGTCAGTACCCACAAGGTTTGGAAATAACTGTTGTCCTAGTTTACTTGATTATTTCATTGTGTCTGACCTAGCCATCGCACAGTGGGGGCACCTCCATACAAACGCGGCCAAAAATAGTAATAATTAAGATAGAATCTTGAAACTCGGAACTTAAGCTTTTTTGGTTGAAATTAGTAAACTGTGAAAATTTGAACAAAATCCACCCACTAATACGCCCACCTCCCATATAACGGTATTTTTGAAATTTCAGCATTTTCCTAACTATTATAGCTAAAATGCTCCATTTTGATTAGTGTATACATTTTTGAAATATAAATCAAATGCGGTAATCATTTTGGAAAAAGGGTAAAGCACTTCACCGTTTTTAAATTAAAAATATATGCACTTTTAAGTATGTTATAAGCATTTATCATAAAACTTTTATACAAAAAAATCGCATTTCAAAAAAATTTTATACCGGAAATGAAATTACACTTTTCTAAAGGATTTCAGTGTGCTAAACCTGAATCTGGAGTCAGATTTTCCAAATTGTTTCTAGTTTCTGAGATATTCATGCCCAAATAGGCAAAAAACACGTTTTTTGGCTCTATTCCCTGCTTAATATCTTTTATATAATTACTTTCCACTCAAATTCGATTTAACCAGTTGAAAGCACAATCATTACCCTTGAAAACAGCGTTTAGTTTCTTCGAATATCTTAATTAGAATTGGAAATATCGATATTTAAGTTTCACCATTTTGACAAATATTCCCCATACAAAAAAATTTAAACTTTTTGAAGCATACTTCTGGGCATTTTGTATGGGAAAAATGTACCAAAACTCAAAAAACACCTTCCATAAAAATGTTCATAAAACAAAATGGAGCAAACGAATTTTTACAATTTTTTCGCCAGTTTTTAAAAGACATTCAGGAGCATCAAATATTAAAAAATTGAGGAGGTAATATTTTTTGTTTTTTTTTAATTTCATTTTAAAATTTTACAATTTTTACAATTTTTATTTTTATATTCCAAAATAAAAAAGCTGCCAAAGGTAATAATTAACGCTGATAAAAAAAATTACCTCATAATTTCAAAGTATGGACCATTTGCTGAAAGACGATAGAGAAATATTCGATAAGTCGCCTAAATATACACGTTTTTCATAATGTCAAAAGTAACCTAATTAATGCATTTACAAAAACGTAGTTTTAGGCAGATGGGAAAAAAATTATAAAAGCAAATGGAGCAAGTGGATTTTTAAAATGAAAATGCAGTTTGATTAAGAATATATTATTTCAAAGCATAAAAAAAAATTGAGGAGGTAATATTCTTTGTTTTTTTATTTTTTTATTCAAAGTCGAGGAAAATTTTTTTTATCATCGACATTTTTTGTGAATATTTGAAAATTCATATAAATTCAACAGTGAACGCTATTTACAACTAAGTTATTTTTTCTGAAAGAGAAAATCATTATCTATGTAACGATGTATCATTCGTGTATGTAGGTTAACAGTTAAATGAGAAAGAGCGTTTTGTATGAGGTGTGTTCATTGAGAAATAAAAGGACCTATTTTTTGCTCAACTTTGGGCACCCTGTACGGCTAAACGAAAAGAGACTCAAAAATTTTTATATAAGCTTTTTTATTACAATTTGATGTATCTGTCGATCTCTATTTAAAAAAATGGTTTTACTCATACTTTAATTTTGAATTTATTTTTGGCCGCAATCACCCATTGTGCATCGTGTTAAGATTTGATCAATTCTCGTTTATATCAGACCATGACTTGATCTTCTGCTCGTTTGATATTAAACTTGACCACAGAAATGACTCTCCTCGGACGTATAGCTTTCTAGATTATCGATCTCTGAATATTAACTCTCTCTCTACGTACCTTGCGATGGTTGACTGGTCTACCTGCTGGAGTTTCAGCTCTGTGAATGAGAAACTGTCCTTTTTAAACCAGATAGTTCTGCAAGCGTTAAATGACCACATACCAACAAAAACCGTGCTTAGCAGATCATCTTCCTGTCCATGGTTCAACAGTACAGTTCGAGCGGCCATTAAAAACCGTTCGAAAGCCTACTCTGCTTGGAAAAGAGATCGAACGGAAGCCAAATGTGCTAACTTTAAAATAATAAGGAATGAAACAACACTGACAATCCGGCGTGAAAAAAGAAACTACTTCTCCAAAAAGCTTAGTCCTACCTTGCCTAATAAAATCCTCTGGCGCAACTTAAAAGAGTTACGTGTTCATGTTAGTGATAGCCCAGTGTGCACGCTTAACCCCGATAGCCTGAATGATGCTTTTGTAAATAATGTCCCGCCTCCCTGTTCCCGTTCTCCTATATTTACAGCTTGTATTGATTCTATTACCCTATCTTCTATGTTTGAGTTTTGTGCGGTGTCAGAGTTTGATGTAGAAAGATGTGTGTACAAGATTACCTCAAATGCGACTGGTGAAGATGGCATTCCCATTAAGTTCATAAAAATAATATTGACGTTCATCTTGCCAACCCTTACACACATAATAAATCATTGTTTCACTACGTCTTGTTTCCCTGATGTGTGGAAAGTTGCTACTGTACTTCCAGTAGCCAAAAATAAATCATGTAATAGCCCCAGTGATTTCCGCCCTATCAGCATATTGCCTGCTTTGTCCAAAGTGGCTGAGTCACTAATGTCCGAACAAATATACCATCATGTTAATGAATCCAACCTTTTGTCAAGGTTTCAGTCGGGGTTTAGAGCCAAACACAGCTGCTCTACAGCTATGATTCAAATATTGGATGACATTAGAGTTTCCTTTGACAAAAAATACATTACGCTGCTCTGTTTGGTTGACTTCACTAAAGCCTTTGACTACGTTAACCATGAATTTCTTTATAATAAATTGCGCAGGGATTTTTATTTCAGTTCGTCTGCAGTGCAATTGATGAGGTGCTATTTGAATGGAAGATCTCAACGAGTGAAAGTTGATTCAAAGGTGTCTTCATTGCGTCCAATGTCGTCTGGTGTTCCCCAAGGCTCTATCTTGGGGCCACTACTCTTTAGTTTATTTGTAAATGATGTCTTCTCTCAATGTCAGTATGCCCGTATTCATGCCTATGCAGATGATGTCCAACTTTATATGTCTAGTCCTCTTGATCAGGCCACGGACTTGTGCAATAACTTTAACAAGGAGCTTTCTTCCATACACACTTGGGCTTCAAGAAATGGTCTACGTCTTAATGTTAGTAAATGTTATGTGTTGCCTATATGTAGAAAGCGCCTCAAGCCTACTGATATCCCATCGTTATATATTGGCGAGCAAGAAATCAAATCGGTTACTAAAGTTAAAAACTTGGGATTTGTTATTAACGGTGATCTTACGTGTACTGATCACATAAATTCTGTAGTTGGTAAGGTATACTCCACGCTGAGAAGCCTTCGAATATCTGCCCCCCATACGCCGATTGACATACGACGAAAACTCGCTATCCAGCTCATTATGCCAATAATTTCCTACGCAGAGCTAGTGTACAGTAAGCTAGACTCCAAGTCCGCCCACAAGCTTGATGTAGCTTTCAACCACATTACGCGTTATGTGTTCGGATTATCGAGATTTGAGCATATAACAGCGTGGAGGAGTAGCCTGTTAGGATGTGAACTTGACGATTATCTTAAACTTAGAAATTGTACCTTCCTCTTTCATCTCATGAGTGATAAGACACCAAGCTATCTTTACGAGAAACTAAATTTTACTAAATCTGCCCGTGTAAGTGACCTTATAGTTCCACAGTATAATTTTCTCTCCTCGTCCAGACTATTCTTTGTCAACGCTATACGTATATGGAACTCTGTTCCTGCCATCATACGTAGTAGCCTAAATAAAAGCAACGTTAAGACTGTTTGGTTATCTTATTTTCTTAAAAGAATGTGATAGATGTGCTATCTATGTTAATTTCACTATAATACTAATCTTCTTTCCTTTTTCCTTTCCTCTCTACACTTTATTTTACTCTATACTATCCTTGAATAGGGAATAAATATAAATGTTTTTAATTAGTTATAAGTTTAGTCTTAAGCTATTGTCGTATACATGTTGTTATGTTTTGCTTAATTATTATTGTTGTGCTACAAAAGACTTACATAAGTACTTATTGCACTAATGTTTAAATTAATAAATGAAATGAAATGAAAATTTTTATAAAAGTTTTAAGGCTAACAGCGGGGTTCGCGATGCTCTACCTGAGCCTGACCTTTTAGAAGACTCTGATTTTGAAGATTAGGAATAGTTCCACAAATAAAATATGAATTTGAATTTGAATTTGAATTGAAAACTTTGCTTTAAGGTTTCTCTTTCACAACTATTCCTTCTCTAACACTAAAACTCCATTGTTTTCACTTTTGAAAATCCGAATTGGTCCAACAGTTTAAGTTTTGACAAAAAATCTCCGTTAACCATAGCTAAGCTACTTTAATTTAACAGCACAGATATGTATGTGAAAAAATTATTAAGGGCGACTTATAAAAAATTAAATAGATGTTTATTTTGCTAAATTAGATGTATGTAGTGTTAGTGGTGCTGATGGTAAAGGTGATAGTGTTGATTTTATGGGAATGAATAGCCTGTAATAGAAGCGCGGCCAGCAAGTGAGCCTGATTTATACAGCGTTCTATTAAGCCCAGGAAATGATCTAAAAACCAAAGAATAATCACATTTGCCCTTTATATGATCAACAACTGATGATCATTTTTTAAGATACCAAATTCGAAAAAGAAATGATTTAAAAATGCTTAAAAATACGAATCATAAATGATTATTTAAGAACTAGAGGTTACCCGCGGGTTTCACACCACGTGCTTTTAAAAATATTAGCATATTGAGTTAGTCCAAAAAAGTTCCATAGAAAAATATCATTCTTGACGTCAAAGATAGTTTTCTTATTTTTTTTGTCCGTTGAGTACGTAATTATCTCATATGCCCAACACCAATTTTCAGTACCCTACTATAAATATTTCAAGAGATTTTCGCTGTAAAAATTTCAGTCTGTACGGGAGGTGCCCATCCCTGCTTTACCAAGACCTAGCGTTTTTACCCGTTTAATACGTAGTTATCTAACATGCCCTCACACCAGTTTTCCGTACCCTACTACAAACATTTCCAGAGATATTCGCTGTGAAAATTTCAGTTTGTATGCGAGGTGCCCATCCCTGCTTTACCAAGACCTAGTGTTTTTCCCGTTTAATATATAGTTATCTCACATGCCCTCACACCATTTTTCAGTAACCTACTACAAATATTTCCAGAGATATTCGCTGTGAAAGTTTCAGTTTGTATGGGAGGTGCCCATCCCTGCTTTACCAAGACCTAGCGTTTTTACCCGTTTAATACATAGTTATCTCACATGCCCTCACACCAGTTTTCAGAACCCTACTACAAATATTTCCAGAGATATTCGCTGTGAAAATTTCAGTTTGTATGCGAGGTGCCCATCCCTGCTTTACCAAGACCTAGCGTTTTTACCCGTTTAATACATAGTTATCTCACATGCCCTCACACCAGTTTTCAGAACCCTACTACAAATATTTCCAGAGATATTCGATGTGAAAATTTCAGTTTGTATGGGAGGAGAGTGCCCATCCCTGCTTTACCAAGACCTAAATTGTTTATCCGTTGAGTATATATTTTTGTATTATTCCTTCACAAAAATTTTCATTATTCTAGTACAAATATTTCAAGAGATATTACGAAAAAAAGGAAAATTTTGTATGGGAGGTGCCCATCCCTGACTTTTAATCAAATTAAAAATATGCCTATAGCAATTACCGGGTGAAAATACCTAGGTGTGCACAGTTTCGTGAGGCTCCGTTCCGCGGTTTTCTCGCCAATTGAGTTTAAACACAATTTCCATTTCACATTTATAATATAAAGATAATCTCATTTTTATGGTACATTTTTCACATTCTAATAGAAAAAGCTTTTAAATTTGATAATTTTTAATCATCTGAGGGTATTATATTTGAATATTTCTTGATCAAAAATGCTTGGCATTTTTTTTTGCAAATTAATTACAGTAGAATCGCACAAAAGTTAACTCGCGAGAAAGTTAAACCTTCGGTTAAGTTAACCAAATTTGAGCGTCCACGTACGGCTCTAAAAAGTTAACTCTTGGTTAACTTTTCTGAGTTTATAATTTTTTTTCAAATCCATGCTCATTCCCCTTGTTTCTATGTATTCCCGGAATTTGCATGCATTCCCCGAATTTCTGTGTAAAAAATTATTGTCAGTTTCGCGAGGTACAAGTATATTTAGTCGTTTGAACTATTAAGTGGTGTAAACATAGTTTGTGTGTTAAAAATGGCAACAAAGCGGAGTAAACAAATTAGATTGAATTTACATCAAAAAGCTGATATTTTAAGAAAACTTGATGAAGGTATTCACGGAAACCGCTTGGCATTAGATTATAGTGTATCTAAAGTGGCCATCTCAAAAATAAAGAAAAAACGATATGAAATTTTGGAGGCAGTGGCAAGCACACAGGAATTGGCAACCAAGAAAACTTTGCACAAGTCGGAATATCCCGTTCTCGAGGCAAGGTTGTATAAATGGTTTTTGAACCAAAGGCAACGCAATTGTGCAATTAGTGATCCAACTTCAAAATCAAGAGCTAAGCTTTAATTTGCCAAAATGTACCCTAGAAAAAATTTTTATGCAAGTAATGGATGGCTAGCAAATTTTATGTATGTAAATTAAATCAAATTTGCTGCTTTATAATGATTAAAACTGAGATATTCAAATAAATTTGATATGTTTTATCCCAAAAATTATGTTTATTAACATATTCTATCAAATTTAAAAATCACCTGGAAAAGTTAATATTTCGGAAAAGTTAAATGCCCTTGGAACCATTTGGTTAACTTTTGTGCGATTCTACTGTATTTGTGTAAATTAGTGCTATTCGGTTTTTAGAAATAGCGGTCACCCCTCGGCAGTGGGTGGGTGGTGTTAGTCATCGTCATTTGGCATAGCCGTATAAGTTTAGCAGGGAAACCAAATTCCGACATTGCGACATATAGGCAGTTCCTATTCGTGCTATCAAAAGCGCCTTTAAAATCGACAAAAAGATGGTGTGTGTCGGTTCCTTTTTCATGAGTTTTTTCCAGGATTTGGCGTATTGTGAAGATCTGGTCGATGGTAGATTTACCAGGTCTGAAGCCACACTGATAAGGTCCAATCAGCTTGTTGACGGTGGGCTTCAGTCTTTCGCACAATACACTTGCTAAGACCTTATATGCGATATTCAGAAGGTTTAGCCCACGATAATTGGCGCGTACTGTGGAGTCTCCTTTTTTATGGATTGGGCAGAGCACACTTAAGTTCCAATCGTCGGGCATGCGCTCGTCCGACCATATTCTGCATAGGAGTTGATGCATTCTCCTTATCAACTCTTCGCCGCCATGTTTGAATAGCTCTGCTGGCAAGCCGTCAGCTCCCGGGGCTTTGTTATTTTTAAGCCGAGACATTGCACTTCGTCATGATCGGGTGGTGGAACATTCCTACCATCATCTGCTATTGGGGATTCGGGTCGAACATCTTCTCCTTCCACAATTTCACTGTCGCCGTTATCTAGCAGGGATGAGAAGTGATCCCTCCACAACTTAAGTACATTCTGAACATCATTTACCAGATCGCCGTTATCATTCCGGCAGGAATTCGTCCCGGTCTTGAAACCTTCAGTCATCCGCCTTACTTTTTGATAAAATTTTCGAACATCATTCCTACCCGCCAAACGGGTGTTCGGTGGCTATCCAGAGGACACTGCGCGGAAGTCGTAAGCTGCTTGCTCCGCATGTAAAAGAATCGCTCTGGCCACCCCCAGGTGGATGGCATTCAGAAGCTTTCCCCACTTACGTTGACTTCTACACACGAAGCCATTCTCCAATATATACATTAGATGCATTTTTTGTTCTTTGGATAAGGGCTGGGTAAATCGATCTCGACTTTAATCGATTATCGACTTTTTGCTCAAAAAAATCGACTTCTACAATCGATTGTTGTGTGTGAAAGTTAGTCGGAAATCGATTAATTGGCTCGACTAATCGACTTTTTTAAAATATATTAGGGCGAATATAATCGGTTCTCCAGTTACATCACTAAATGATTGAACACATCTCTAAGGAAACTGCCAGTACTAGAAGAAGATACCAGATAATTTCCAGTGTTGCCAGAATTTTCCAGATTGCGTTTGACAGACTATATAAGGCGGCGAGCAGGCGCTCCGCAGGGAGTCGTAACTTAACCGTAGAAGTGTTAACATCAAGTGAAGTAAAACAAGTGTAGACTTTTTAGTCGTGAAATAAAGCGGTGTGAATTAAGAAGTAAATAAAGACTTTTATTTAACAATTTAGAGATACGAAATAATCGAGCTATCGACAAATACGTAACAATATATATTGGCCGTATAATTTTGTCAGAACTAATATATCAAAAAAGCTTCTCACAAACAAAGCATACAAATTACAGCAAGCAACCCAAAAAAACAAGCATTCGCCCTTCGGAGCTGGCACTGTGGGTCCACTTAATTTGTAGGAAAAACAAAAGTTGATGCAGTGGGTAGAGTGCTCGCGTGGTATACCAGAGTTCTCGGATCTAACCCCAGGCCGTGCAAACACCAAAAATTTTTTTCTAATTAATTAAAACCCAATTATTGGGTTTTTAGAAATAGCGGTCACCTCTCGAGTGTATTTCTGCCATGAAAAAGCTTCTCACAGAAAATGCATTCGCCGTTCATATTTGCAAAAAAATGTTTCAATGCGAAGCTATCTTGTATGTGTTCATAAATTGGATGGTGCAGTCCAAAAAAAGTTGACCGCCATGGAGGATTCCCCTAAAAAGGTAAGTCAATATGGGCCGGATTTCCATTGCGGGCACCGATAAAAATATCCTTTTCAGGGGGCAGAGGGAACATTTTAGGAGAGGGTGGTGGGGCATCATAAAACTGAAGGCCCCACCAGTGTCAGCAACCGTACAATAATTATTGTACACGTACAATAATTTCATGACTTTTTCAATCCTCAATCCTATGCGTACAATATCGAGCAAAGTACAATAATATCAACGATATTAATTTTATACAAAATATTATAGAATACTCAAGTACTGCACCACAGAAATTAATTTTATTATTCACTAATCGTGTTGTTGACATATCACTGATTTTAAATTCTTGTAACTCTGGCAAATCTTCAAATTTTTTGATTCTTGTGTGGTTTTGGTGTGTGTTTTTCTTTTTTGTTTTTTCTAATGGCGTTTTCGATTCTTGCACAAAATGTTAACGTTTCATTGCCCTTTATCTGTTTTGTGGTCGATTCTAAAAAATGCAAACCTCTGTGTTTCATTATCATTTTAATAAATGTAAAGCTGGAGTTATAGGTAAATACTTAACGTAGCATGGAACAAATTGAGAAACGGGCCGTTCTATGTGCGCTCGGTAAAAATCTAAATGAATCAGGGTTCCAGTTACGCTAAGTGAGCATAATCAAATGCACTCGAACCCCAATGAACAGAAATTTTGAGTGAGTTTGTTCATGCTACGTTAAGTACCTATAACTGCACCTTAAAGTGCATCTTCACAGTGTGAGTGCGACATTGAAAACGTGTTGCAATCACGAAGTGTAACATTTTACGTTAGAATAAGAAACACTAGAAGATATGTATTTGAAATACAATACAAATGAGTATTTATTAAAACTAGCAAAACGCTTTGGTTAGACTGCAGGCGTAATTAAACGTAATTTTGAAATGTATAATAATTTTGTTCAAAATACAATAATTTGACGGCTATGGTACAATAATTTTTCTTCTTGCCAACCCTGGGCCTCACCCTCCGGAGGTCTATGGTTCCCGAGAAAATTGCCGTTAAAGTTCCGAGGCTCAGATTGGATATAATGAACCAATGTCATTTATTTACAAACTAGTGGGAATTTCACCTAAATTTAACACTTTCAACTATTATTAAATTATAATATTGAAGTTCTCCAGAAAGAGATTTTGACTGAGGGTTATTTTATTGAAGCGCGGCCGAAGGCCTCCAATGCAAATAGGTTTTCTGTACACATATATACATATGTGCGTGTGTTTGTACGTGAAAAATTTAAGAAAAAAAGTCGAAAAGCCTACTTAAATCGATTATCATAGCCGACTAATCGACTTCGATAGTCGAAATGATAAAAGTCGAGTCGAAAGTCTAAAATCGACTTTTTGCCGAGACGACCCAGCCCTACTTTGGATCCTCCCTCCGGCACCGGAATATGACAATAGGGTGTCGTAGAGTTAATTAAAAAAAAGTTCACTTTTACATGTAATTGTAATTGAAGGTGTAATCAGTTACAAAATGTAATTGAGGGTGAGCAGGTCTGGCGCATACCAAGTCTCAAGCAGTGATATCGATAGCAATGTCGATATTTTTCTACATATACTCCGAAACTTAAGACTTGAAACTTGTTGTGCATAAATCGGTAAGCTGTTTTTTATGTAAATTTATTTTTTTTATTTATATTAATAAATACAATACGTTTCATATAAAATATAGTTCTCTTACATAACGACTAACTAATTAATTTCAACTTCGTTTCGCTTTACTAAATAATAATAACTTAATAAATAAACTAAATGACATTAAGCAATATTTCGCTATAAAATTAATATGCTAATTAATCAGTTGATAATTTTACCTATGTATAAGTAAGTATTTTGTATTTTTTTCTTTCTTCTGCGCTTTAAATGTTTTATTATATGTGGAATTAAATGTTTTTTGACGATTCGGGAGTCTAATAAGAAACAGTCTTTGCTACACACTAAACTTCTCCATTTTATCGAAGTGTACGATTTTTTTTTGGTAATATATTTTATTTTTTATATCGTCGTACCATACGAAAACTAACATATTTAAAATTTCTGGCGAAAGCTATCAATAAAAAAATTCTGTACGAAAAGTAGAACATTTGACTTTTGGCCGACGAAAAGTAATAAAATCTAGTTTTGGCAGACGAAAAGTAATAAAATCGACTTTTGGCTGACGAAAAGTATCAGTAATTATATACTGTTTTTACATTAAAATTGTTGTTGTTTAAACGAAATTGATAGTTTTCGTCAGCCAAAAGTGGATTTTATTACTTTTCGTCGGCCAAAACTTGAACTTTTTACTTTTCGTCAGCCACAAAAAATCTGATGTTAGTTTTCGTATGGTACGATGATATATTTTAAAACCCAACAGCTTCGAATTATACTCCCAAAAGTCACTGTACCATATCGTTTATTTATTTACTCGTTATTATATAAATGCTATTGTTTAATGCATACATTAAAAGAGCATTCTTAAGTAAGTGATTTATTGATGAACACAATTCGTGAAACGATATTACATACATGCATATGTATATCATAAATTGGTGAAATAAGAAAGTCGAAAATCTGAGAAGAAATCAAAATTAAACTAGTCCTATGACATCTGTTCATCACCGACTACGCAGCCTTTTAGAGGCAAACCAAGGAATTAATATACATACATATACTCGTACATATGTATGTATATGTGCTGTCAACTAAAATATAGAATTTTTTTGGGTTAGAACTTGCTTCCACTCTATAGTTACGTATGTATGTAAGTAAAGGCTAGACACTCGTAGTAGCATTAAAATTTATGCGATTTTAATTGACTCTGCTTTCCCTTCGCCATTGTTGCTTTTACTCTAAATCCCGCTATACGTTTCTATCTTTATCTCTATCTGTCTGCGCCCAATGCTGCCACTGCCTCACCCCTCTATCTAACCTTAAGGCTCCGCGGTCCCATGCGTGGAGCACCAGCTTGACCCGGTGCAGGACTAATCGGTTTCGTTTCCACTGTAGATTTCAAAGCTTGTTGTTTTCTCGCTTCACCGCCATTTTCAAATTCCTCATCATCGCCGAATAGTAAGGCAGCCAAGCTGGTCTCGAATGTTGATTTTTTTTTGTTCTGTACGGTCTCAGAGGGAGGTGCTTTTGTAGGAGTTGATGATTCGGTGCTAATGTTGCTCGCGACGGGCACACTGTGCTCTGATTTATTAAGAGGCTTAATAATGCTTTCCGTTGCAGCTTGTGGCATTGTGGTAGTTGTTGTTGTTGTTGCTGATGAGCTACTTGACTTTGTGCTTTGGTTGTTACTGACCGTCGCCGAATCGACTGATTGCTCACCGTCAGCTTGCCGCTCAGCCGTGCCCTCTGCGTCTGGTCGCATATAACTTGCTAAAGCTAACGGTTTATCATTATCTTCTCGTTTGCTCTCATTGCCATTTGTAAGCATTTCATTTGCCTCATTTGCATTATGCTCTTCTTCTTCTTCGTCCTCCACCCGATAACCAGGTGGATAGATGGGTTTGAAGCCACCTTGCAATTCCGGTTGAAAACTATCGATTTCGGAATTCGCCCTCGCAGTCGAGAATTCTACACCAAGTTCACCGGCTGGCGCTTCTTCTGAAACATCGGCGCGGTTAATATTATTTTTACCATAAATATCCGCTCGTTCAGTTGTCGTAGCCAATATATTCCAACCATTGGGTGGCGCATTGGTTGCTGTGCCGAGACTTATGCTCGGATAGAATGGCGCCATGAAATTCTTTTCTAAATTGTGTGCGCGCACATCGAAATCATTGCTGAGACCCTCCTCGGTTTGCGTTTCGGCGCGGATCTCGCTTCTGTCGGGTGAAGCATGATTGACGTTCGAAAAATGTTGCGCACTACCCGCACCAACACCTTTGTATGGACTGGGCTCTGTCGGGCTATAGGCTATAGCAATGGGCGTATCGGGCGCATAAGCACCGCTAATAATGCGTGGCATGCTTTGTTTTGCAAAGGTGGGATCGGGCTTTTCAATTGGATATGGGAATTTATCCTTCAATTGCGGCGCTTTCGCTTGTTGTTGTTGCAGCGATTGTGGCTTCTTGTTCTTTAATATGGGTTCCTGTGGCTCATCGCGTACCACTGTGAATGGTGTATTTTGATAATCACTAGCTGCAAGTGCCTCCACATGCGCAATGGCCGGTTCATTCTTTTTCGCTCCCATTTCTTGTGCAACAGACGCGGTGGCGTCGCCTCTTGAAGGATAGACTAGGTAGAGACCGTTTTGCGTTGAAGCAGCACTCTCGATTTGTGGTCCGTACGGCTCTGAGGCTGCAGTTACCTGAATCTCTCCAGCGCCGGTATCGTCGGAGGGCAGTGAGAGTTGTTTCTTTTGGGATTGCAGCATTTGCAGCGTCAGAACAGGCTCCAGCTTCGTTTGGTCCACATTCAGTACATCAACAGCAACTTGAGCTGTCGCAACTGGTTGTGGTGGATCGTCAATAACCAAATCGTCCTCTTCAAAAGCAGCCAAGCGTTCTGGTGCCAAAACGGCCTTATAATTAATTGAGTTGGTCGTTGCGGCTGCATGTCGCTCATAATTATCGGTTACACGTTGAGCCCCTATCGGCGATTGCAATGACGGACGTCGTGGATATATACGGTCTAGATATTGTAAGCTCTGACCACCATAGGGTGGTGGTGGTGGTAAACGATAAAGGCGACGATTGGCATCGGCCGGTCCACCATAGTCTGCAGCGCGATTTAAGGGATAGCGGTGGGGTTGCTGCGGCTGCATTAGCGGCTGACGACGGTGTGCGAATTGTGGCGAGCCATTTGGTCGCTTCAGCCCCTGCGGCGGAATGCGTATATTGCCGGGTTCGTGATTGAAATTCTGTGCGCCATTCGGATGACCACTGGAAATCTTAGCATTTGGACGGAATTGCGGTAAAATGTTTGGTAAATGGCGCTCCGAGTTGGGACGTGTAATACCGGCTTGGGGTTTCCGCGTGAATTCGTTGTAGGCAAATGAAGAGGATGGCGGACGATTCGGTGGTGACTGTGGTCGTTTGTGGATTTCGCTGTGGTCGGGTAATGCATTGGATATGGATGGTGGGAAGCGCGGTGGTGGCTCCATATGTTGGGATGGTGTTTGTTGCTGTTGCTGAGGTGTCTGCTGCTGCAGCTGCTGCTGCTGATCCAGCTGCGTGGTTGGGAAAGTCTGCAAATAAATAAGGTATTTATTTTTTAATTTCATAAAAATATTATGCGATAAGTACATCCTTAAAACCCCATTAGGTACTCACTAATTTCTGTTTATGCTGATTCATAGTGAGCACTTCATGCTTTTGAATTTGCACATCGGCGCCATTACCGCCATCATCTTCAACACTACCCGGTTTCGGAAATTTAATATTATTATTGGAGTTTTGTAGTTGTTGCAGGCTTAGAGGCTGTGCATGTCCATTGATTTGTGGTCCAGCCGGTGGCACAGCGCCACCCGTATGTTCCTCATTGAGTAGCTGCTCTTCGTTTGTGGGGAAACGTATGTTGGTGGACATCAGCAGCTCTTTGGTGTCTTGCGACTGATTGCTATTTTCCATGGAAGTTCCTGCGGGCGGCGCTTGGCCTGTTGTTGCGGCGTTTTGGAATGCTACCGCAGTCTGGTAATTATTTTGTCCCGTTTGCGGTAATGCATGTGGTGGTGACTGGGATGGCTTGCGTTGACGCATATTGGAACCGATTAGCGGCAGTTGTTGATACGGTGATGGCGGTGCTGGCGGCTCCTCTCCATAGCTGGCGCCTGCCGGTGGTATATTCGTGGTGAGTGAAGGTGGCGCAGGTGCATATGATGATGTCGCACTCACCGTGGCACTACCACCAAAATTGTTGCCATTTTGATGGAAGTTTGAGGTGGAAGTCTGTGCTGGCAAGTGTGTGCCGCTAGTCTGCGGTTGCTGTGAGAAGTGGCCGGCGCCGGCTACAGCACCAGGTCTCTGGAGCGCGCTAATATCTTCATTAATTACGGTGCCATATTGTACTGGCGGCTCTTTTGAGAATAATGGCTCTTTCTGCGCATTACCATAAGTACCAGTGCCTACTTGCTGCTGACTGCCCAACACAAATGTGGCTGAGTGCTGACCGGGCGAGATTACCACATTATTAATGGTACCCGGCATCGGACGATATTGCATAACATTAGGCTGCTGCACCTGGTACGACACATACTCGCCGCTGTAGTTCTCCTGGCTACCGGAGATCACGTGTTGTTCATTGCTGCCACCAGTTGGTTGCGGCAGTGGCCTGGGCGGGGGCAGTGGTGTTGTTGAGGCGGAGATTACATGCGCGCCGCCCTGCTGTACGGGATGTGTTGGGTATGTGGAAAACGGTGCCGGTTTCGAGAGCGAAATCGGTTGCATATAATTTCCATTAACATCGAAACCCTGATTGCCTTGCGAAGATTGGGATGCTACCGCAGATTCTTCTTCCGCCAGGCTATTGAATATATCGGCCAATGACATTGGTGGTTTCTGTTCGATTTTGTGTTCGGTATGCTTTTGACCCAACTTCTGATAGACATCGGCTATATTGAGTTCGGGCACCTGTGAGCTAACTGGCACCGGTAATGCTGAAGTTAAATGTCCATTGGGATCTTCCGTGAAAAGTATAGGCTGCTTGGTGCTGGGAATGAAGTTTGCTTGTGACGTGGAGGGGGAATAACTTGTGCTGCCAGCAGTACTGGTTGGACGTGTTGGGTAAGTTGCGGTTGTTGGCTTAACTGCAGGCGAAGTGCTGTTCAGCGGCGCTTGATCGGGGAACCGCACTGGTGTAGAGCCGGAAGTGCTGGCAGTGGTCGGCGGTATTGGCGTGTATTTCTTGGTCGGTATAAACTTCTTACGCGTGGTGCTATCACTAACTGGATAGTATGGAACGCTAGTTGAGGTAAATGTTGGCAGGGGCTTACGTGTCACCTTCGATGTGTACTTAGGCGAACTCGCTGCAGTTGAACTTGTTGTAATAGTTGGGGCTGTAGGTGGCTGTGGCTTTAACGAAGTCGTAGAGATGGTCGTCGGTCTTTTCGAAGTAGTCGTTGTAGTAGACGTTGTTGTTGTTGTTGACGAAGTTGATGTGGTAGTCGATGCAGTTGGTGCACTAGCACTCGGCCTGTCGTTGCTGTTCTGCAGACCTGGCGCCGTTGGAGGGACGGCCATCAATTTCGTTGTCTGCACTGCATAATAGTTTTGACTAGGCAATGGCGTAACTGGTGTGGCCACCACCGAAGTCGGTTTCTTGTTCGTTATATAATTTTTATTGCTACCCTGATATTTGAGATTCGCGTAAGAGCTCGAAACCAGCGGATATAAAAATTTCGATGATGAATATTTCACCGGCAAATTGAGATAATCATGTATATTCGGCGAATTACCATTCAACACAATTTTCTCCTTTGGATCGATCACTTCATTTACGGACGGCTCAATGCCAGCCGGTTTCTTAGCGCTAAAGTCCAATTGACCCGATATGGGATCTTTGCTAGCATAATATGGTTTACCGTCATTGAATATCTGATTGGGTAGCACATAGCTGGTGGCAATGAGTTCCTCTTCCTCATCTAAGTCGTCGCCGGCGTTTCGTGCTTCCACCGGCAAATCGGCGGAAGAGATTTCCGGCGTTGCTGTTACGTTGCCAAAAATGGCGCCAAATGCAATGAGCAGTGTTAGCCGAAAGTGAGCCATTTTTTGGTGATGCCAAGTGCAGTTGCTGTGACTGTGGAATAAGAGAAAGAAAAATGCAGATTATATGTAGTAATTGGGCAACTGCCAAAAAAAATGAAATGAAAGTAAATAAAATTAAATAAAAGAAAAAAAAAATAAAAGAAAAGATAATAAAATAAAAAAAAATTTATTAAAAATAAATTAAAAAAATAAAAAAAAAATAAAATAAAATGAATTAATCTAAAAAAAATTAAAAGAATAAAATAAAATAGAATAAAATAAAATAAAACAAAATAAAATAAAATAAAATAAAATAAAATAAAATAAAAAAATCAAATAAAATAAAATAAAGTAAAAAAGTCAAATAAAATAAAATAAAATAAAATAATTTAAAATAAAAAATATAATAAAATCAAATAAAATAAAATGAAATAAAATAAAATAAAATAAAATAAAATAAAATAAAATTAAATTAAATTAAATTAAATTAAATTAAATTAAATTAAATTAAATTAAATTAAATTAAATTAAATTAAATTAAATTAAATTAAATTAAATTAAATTAAATTAAATTAAATTAAATTAAATTAAATTAAATTGAATTAAATTAAATTAAATTAAATTAAATTAAATTAAATTAAATTAAATTAAATTAAATTAAATTAAATTAAATTAAATTAAATTAAATTAAATTAAATTAAATTAAATAAAATTAAATTAAATTAAATTAAATTAAATTAAATTAAATTAAATTAAATTAAATTAAATTAAATTAAATTAAATTAAATTAAATTAAATTAAATTAAATTAAATTAAATTAAATTAAATTAAATTAAATTAAATTAAATTAAATTAAATTAAATTAAATTAAATTAAATTAAATTAAATTAAATTAAATTAAATTAAATTAAATTAAATTAAATTAAATTAAATTAAATTAAATTAAATTAAATTAAATTAAATTAAATTAAATTAAATTAAATTAAATTAAATTAAATTAAATTAAATTAAATTAAATTAAATTAAATTAAATTAAATTAAATTAAATTAAATTAAATTAAATTAAATTAAATTAAATTAAATTAAATTAAATTAAATTAAATTAAATTAAATTAAATTAAATTAAATTAAATTAAATTAAATTAAATTAAATTAAATTAAATTAAATTAAATTAAATTAAATTAAATTAAATTAAATTAAATTAAATTAAATTAAATTAAATTAAATTAAATTAAATTAAATTAAATTAAATTAAATTAAATTATATAAAAGAAACTAAAATAAAATAAAATTCAAAAAAATTAAAAACAAAAAAAAAAATAGAAAATAAAAAAAACTAAAAATTAAACAAAATAAATAAATAAATATTTTTATTAGCAACCAACTGGAGTGAAAGAAGACGTGCTAACGCAAACTTGTAAAGAACTCACAATCTCACAATTAGGATGCACAGAGTTCAAAACATACCATTTTCTTAAATGTTTGTGTTAAAATAAATGCTATGTCTCACAGAATGTTATTGGAAAAAATGTTTGAATGGAAAGTTCAGGAGTCGAAAAAAGTTTTTATTTAAGCTGTTATTTCCAAAAATCGATTACACTCTAGATTGACAAATCCTTCGAAAGTCGTTTATCATCTTGTCAGCAGCGAGTACTTTCTAGTCTACTCAGTCACAGCATTTTAATTGGTTGAGGATTGTAATAAAGTAATCTGCAGAAGAACTTTCTACAATTAAACTACGAAAATTATTGCACTTTACATTGCAAGCGCATTAATACAAAAATTATAACTTACAACAACAATTTGGACAGGGGAAATAAACTCCCACTAAAAAAAAATTCATAAACACAAACACATACACAAATGTACGCTATTGGAAGTTGTTCAATGAGTTATTTTATTATTTTCACAATAAAAACTATTTCCGATTTGACTTATTTACTTGCTTTTTTGCTTTTGCTATGTTCTCTTTTTTTTCCATTCGAGTTTAACAAGCAGTAACACATGTTTACTGTGTAATCACATAGTGATTAAAAAAGTTGCAATACGTGACGGCAATTAATGTTAAAGTGAAGAAAAGTAAAGCAACGGAAAGACATTTATAACATAAAAAAAAACAGATAAATACGGACAAGTTTAGCGACAATTTCAATTCCTTGACGAGCATCCACCACTACAATTCAACTTTAATTAACTATAACTCCGAAAGACGCTAACAGGGCTTTTATTGTTAATTGTTGTTGCTCTCGTATTGATGATTTAATCAGTGCATAATTAAAGAGTAGAAAATAAAATTAATTGATAATCTCTTACAGTTTTATTACCGATCTACCTACATATATTGTATTTCTATTTGTGTATGAGCATGAGGGTTAACTACAACTTGCTCTTCTTACAAAAAAAAGTGGTTTTATGCAAATGCGTTTATGATACACCTTAAACAAAGTTTATTCTGTTTACAACTATATAAAACTATTTCAAAAAAGGATTTAAAGTATGTAATAAAAGCAAGAGACCAATGATATTACAACTTTTCAAACTAAAAAAATCTGTTTTATTTTCACTCTGCAAGTTTGTTGCTCAAGTCTTTTGTTCATTTTTTATGTTTATTTTTACAACGCTTATGGTGCTAACAACAACAATTGCCAACGTGTCACTTTCAATTAATTCGCCAACCGCTTAAACATTTTCATTAACTGAACATAAGGTGCGCTTTGGCATCGCATCTGCAGGCCACGCCCCATCGCATACAAATCTACAAAGACTTGTACTACAACAGCATGCATACTCGTGCATATGATTGTAGGTATATATGCATGTATGTGTGTAAGTCTTAAGCTTTATTTAGTCACGTTCAAGTTTACTATATTAAAGCCACATTACACATTAATTTTTCTGCTCTAAATTTGGTACTCTTTAGAAATAGTCGACAACAAATATTTTAACTGTTTAACAAGTTGTAATTATATTATACTTGTATACATATATGTATGTATGTACCTATGTATATTTAAATATAAATTTTTCTTGCAGTCTCGTTACATGCTTTGAGTTGTTTTTACCATTAGCGGTATAATGGTATAATTGCTATTTTGTTGTTGTTGTGCAAATCTTCGTACGCATTCTTCTACTATAAGACATTTTACAGTCTGAAATAGTTTATGTTTAAAAATACACATGCTTATATGTATGTATATCACACAGATCCCAGTATTTCAGTATTCTCGTTGGATTTATATGCATCATCCATCAATGTTAAACTGTCAATATTTCTTCATATGGAAAAATGCTTACCAAACAAAGAGGAGACTGGAAACTGTATGCAAACAAATTCCGATTAAAATTCATTAGAATTTTCCGTTTTTAAAAACAATAATTGATTCCTTTGATTTTTATTAGAAGTGGATCATTGAATATCGATAATCGAGTGAATTTTACTTGAATGACTATGTTCGATTACTCGATTTATTCGATAATAATGGAAGACATATTTTGTCATCCCTAAGATATCACTTTATCGGTAATGTAACTGTATGTCACATATCCTAAAATTTACTATAAAATATTGTTTTTGACTTACATAGCATTTTAAAGACTCATACAAACCGATTCTAAATATCCGCCAGGAAATCAACCCTAGGTGGATTTTTTTATTCACCAGAAAAATTTCTTGCTATTCTATTTTCACTAGCGGGAAGTAAAACTGGCGAACGGAATTTCGAACATGCGAGCGGATTTTCGAAGTCAGCTGTTTTGTTGTTTGACATTTGTTTTGGCAATATTTTGTTTTTAAGCAGTGAATTAAAAATTTGGCCTTTTTGTTAAAAAGTTGTTGATTTAAGCAAATTAAGCTTAAAAATGCATAGTATTGCTTTTCGGATGAAGCAGACGAGGAAATGGAAGATTTTGTAACACAGGAACCTGAACAGGGGTCTATAAGAAGAATGGTGCGCGATGGTACTAATCGGCTTCAATTGCCGGAATCTTTGTAAGAAATAAAAAAGTTGTTTGAGAATATTTTATTGATTTTATTATTTTGCAGATTTATTAAATATACTATAGAGTTAATAAACCTGCGTTCAAAAATTTATTGAACATTTTTATATCACATACACAGCAGGCAAAGAAACTATTTGCAGTGTATCCTGTTATAAAACTATGCTCATCTTTACCTTTTTGTTTTTAACTGAAGGCGGATATCAAACGGGAGTTGCAAAAGTTTTCGACGTCTCATTGGCTTAATTCACCTTTACCACTCACTCACATTTAGTCCAGCCTTCACTTAAAATTGTCTTTTGAAAAATCTCACAAAAATTGGCAAAAATTCTCGCTTTTGTGTTCATTCGTGATAGCTATCTTTCTCCCTTATTCGCTTTTCACTTTTTCGAACACTTTTTCGAGTTCATCGCTTCTCTCACGCATTGCCAGTAATGAAGACTGGAATGAGCTTCTATTACCCATTCCACGTAATGCAAAGTAGAATGGAGCGCGAAAAATGAGCTGGAATAAAGACCGTTTCAGTGGAAATTTCCATCATTCCTTACATTTTTCGCCTTCTTTCTCTGCTTCCCTGTTAGGTATGCCTTATTTGATTCGCTAGAATCCTTGCGGTTTTGCGTGATTTATTCGTTCGGCGGTAATGCAGTGGGCAAGTCCTTCCCTCCAATGACAAGTCCATGTTAATGTCAGGCATTCTGTCAACGAATGTGGAAGCGATTGCCAGGGTTTTTCTGGATTACCCTCTTAATTCCACGGTCATCGAGTTTTTTGATGGGAAGACAATAGGGAAAGGCGGAAAACCCCTGCGGATTTTTGATTTAGAATCGGGGTAATAAATACGACTGAAAATTATCTTAAACAAATCTAAATAAATATACATCTTTAATTGAGCAGTATTACTAGCGAAATATTATTATTATTATTATTAACATCATTAGTGACTTTATTGTTTTGAAACTGATCTGCGAACGTTTACCGTTGTAATCATGTTGTTTTTTGGTTTAGCGTTGCCAGGAAATAAATAAGCAAACTTATTTGACAATAGCAATTAAAATTAACTTTAATAACAAAAATATTGCGGAAGCATTCAATCAGGAAATGATCTGCTAAACACTGCACTGAAAAGGATATTCACAAAAAAAAAAAAAGAAAAAACACCCATTAAAAATATCAACTTTCATTAACTGCTACAGCTCATAATTGTTAATAGAGCTAAAATGAGCACATCAAATGTAATTAAACCAACAATAAGCCTATTTAAAAATATACACTTACAACAAATCAACAAAAGATACCAATAGGTATAATTTGATAAAATAATTTATTTTAATATACAGTCATTTGTAAAAAAATTATCTTTGTGATATTTCCTATACATGATTTATAATGCGGAATCGCAAGCACAAAATAATAATAAAACTTTGTTAACAAAAGCTTTTCTTCTTATTTCACACAAAATTTAATTTGCCATATTATTGCTGCTTATTTAACACATAATAAATCTGCACGACTGATCACGTACGACCGTTGCAGATTTAATTACAGCAAGTAGTAAACTTTTTTTTTTTTTTTTTGTTTCAGTGATGTTGTTTGTGTTTATGAGTTGTCGTCGTCGAACAGCTGTCAACAGTTTTTGACGTGCGTTAGAGTTGAAGTCAAAGATAACGTTGAAGTGGAAGCAGTTATGTACATGTGTGCGTGTATGTATGCACGTATGATTGTATCTTCTTGTGCGAGTATTCAATTTTCACTTTCATTGGCCGCTTATTAATTGCAGGTGTTGGTATAGTTAGTATGATTTATTTAAAATTAGCTGCTGCTGATCAAAAAGTTTACGACAGCAAGACACTTGCTCGTATTTAGGTAATTTTAGTTTTGATCGAACTTTTTTTTTTTTGAAAAATTGCGTGCACTTCAATTCTGTTAGATTTGCAATCTTGTTGCGCCAATTGCCTTATAAATATTTACCTACTACAATGAGAGTGCGAAAAAAAGTATTTATTTCGGAAATAAAATATATATTTAAAATAATGTTTATTTGGTAGAATTTTCAATGGAAAGAATTTCGAAATGATCTGCGAAATTTTTACATTAACACATAGTATTTTCATGGCATAAACATTATCTTAAAAAATGTGAAAAATCCAAACATTGAGTACTGTGATTTTAGTATATTATTTCTGTGTAATATGTACGAGTACATGTGTGCGTGGCGCCACAAACCCTAACACAATGCGTATACTTTCTGTATGTCAAACAACAACATTCGAATTTCGAATTCAATCCGATTGATTGTTGACTCTATTTTGCCATTTCGTATTCGCTAGCGATATATCTGTGGCTGTATAATTACCAATTCATTTGATTGATTTTTATTGATGGCCGCTGGCATTAGCTGCTTGATTGACAATGGCCGACGCCCGATGGCCGATGCATTTCGCTTCATGTCTTTCGCTGTCGACAGTTTTGAAATGCGTGAAAAAGAATTTCAAACGAAAGTGCGTTTTGTTGCCATCCAACTGCATTGCTGCAGATGGTGTTTTTCTTTCTTGAAGCCATAAATTCAGCACTAGCTATTGTAAGTTTGTTTTTGTTGTTATTGTCGTAGTTGTTGCTAAAGCTTTTCGTGAAGTGATAATTGCAACAATTTCCACATACGTCACACACAGAAGCAACCGAAAGCATGTTGCCGCTGTTGCAACGTAATCACTGTGCACTTGCACATGAATTAAATATGCTGGTGAGTATATGCAAGCACGTGTTTATCACAGAGAACTGCAGTGGATACAAATAACTTGATTTCAACGTAAAATAATCTCAATGTATATACATACATATGTACGAGTACATTTGTATGTACATATCGTCGTTGAAGATGCATTTTTGCGTAAGAGGTATTTTCATTTTCGCGTAGCGGACATTTGATGAACTTTACAGGAGAGCATAAAAACTATTTCGTTTCAAAACCGTTACTTATTTCTGCGTACAAACTCAAATTTAAATAGTTACGTAGATCAGTTTGTTAGCCATAACATCAACTTAGTGTAAAAAAAGAAACAAATTGAATTATTAGGACTCTTTTTTTTCATGTGCGGTTGTGCAATTTTTATTTGGCACAAAAATCACGCACAATCGGTTATGAAATGGATAAATGTTCAATATAATTCTTATTTTAGCATTTTATAAAGAAAAAAAGTTACAAAACTTGTACATATATTACATTTTAAACTAAAATTCATATTTTTAATTAAGAAAACGTAAGTTTGTTTACACATAGGTGGAGAACTCTTAAGGTAAATGTGGTAAATTGTCATAAAAGCTATGACAATCGGACGGCATCACTCTTTTAAGTTCTTGTAAATGTTGATATTTACGTTTTGTAATATTGAGGTGACCTTTGTGGATTGGATTAGGAATATCCGTGTCTATCTGGTTTATAACCTGACTTGAATGTCTTATAAATTTTCGCATAAGAATCATGGCCTACAAAAAACATGTTTTATCGCAATGTAATACATTAATTTTTATACACAGCTGTAATAGTACACAGATTTAAATATTTTTATGAAATTTCGTATATAGGTTCCTATCCAGACTGGGACGGTTGAAAATGGGCGAAATCGGACCACTACCACGCCCACTTTTATATATGATTATTACAAAGGGGCCCAATAAAAACATTTTGAGCGCCAATTATAAAGATAATTCAATGAAATTTTGTGGCACAAGTACCACGATAGATAGAAAACAGAAATATTTTGGAAAATGGGCGTAGCACCGCCTCTTATTATACAAAGGACTCTACGAGATTTCGGAGCCCATAACTCGACAAATAATTGAGATATTATGACGAAAATTGGTGGACTTATATCTACCACTTGCGGTAGTATATGTGCAAATTTTAGCGAAATCAGTTTATAACCACGCCTACTTTTTAATCAAAATTTTTCTCGAATGCCCTTCAGAAATTTGTAACGTGACATCTCTGCAACTAAAAGTCATGAAGGGATGAAATTTTATAATAACAAGAATATTTATACGTTTAGTCGGATTATTGATACGAATTTTCAAAATGGGCGTGGCTGCGCCCACTTTATGCGGCACGGCCTTTTTTAAATTGCACCGTGTATCTAGCAAACGTAAAAAAAAAACTATGAAAGCTTATAATATTTGGCTCCACTCGAACTAAGGCTTCCTTTCTTGTTTTGTTTTTTAATTTTTGATAACTTTAGTCATAATTTGGTTGGGAAAATTGTAAAGATTGTAGCAAAAAAACGTAGCTTACCAATTAGCAACTTCATTAATTTGTTTAAAATAATACCTGCTTGATATTTACCTGACATTATTTGTTGAAATAAGTTAACTTTTGCTCCCTTTCATAAAAATTTGCCATTTAATTT
The DNA here is from genome assembly GCA_960531455.1 of Urophora cardui. Lineage (NCBI taxonomy): Eukaryota > Metazoa > Arthropoda > Insecta > Diptera > Tephritidae > Urophora > Urophora cardui. The sequence continues at coordinate 31,171,912 of OY482672.1, read as the reverse complement.
ATTTATCTAATAACATATAACTTCGCTTATATGAATGAACTGAAATCATACGCGGTAATGCTGCCAAATTTTAACAATACCCTTCATACGCGATTATGCAATTTACTGTTATTATGCGTTTTTGTTGTTAGAATTGCAATGTTTTGGTATGGATCGATAGAGGTGAGCGTCAGGAACTCAGGGTTGGAAAATCTCATTTTTGGCAAAAATGTCCCTTACTCGAAAATGAAAATACCTCTTACGCAAAAATGCATCTTCAACGACGATATGCTGTTTGTATTTTGAGCAATATTGCATGCCATTGCGTTGTAAATCAAACTGATGCAGTTTCTGGTGTGCATGTGCTGGGATAAGCTGTAAACAACAATTGTCACTCTTAAATCGTTGTTTACTATTTTGTTTACTTTGTGAATATGAGCGGCTACTCTATCCATCTCCACGTTGAGTGAGTGCAGTTTGATTGTTGATTGATGTGTAAGATATATGTATGTATATATGTATGTATAATAAAAAAGTATATAAAAATAGATATGCTGTTTGGTGTTAATAAAAAAATAATAAAACTGAAGCTAAAAATAAAAAAAATAGTTGGTGTTTCGCTTCATTTCATTTCGCTTTTTAAATTTTTTATGTCTTTCTCTCTTGCTCAGGTTTTGATATCTGCCATTGCTCACATCTTTATGTCTTCAACATTTCGCATTTTACCATCATTATTACACGTATTTTATTTTCTACTTGTGTAATTAGCACTTTCATTTTATTATGCTGAGCGACTTTCAAAACAAAAATAAATAATAATTTGTTTATTTCTTATAAAGCACAATTAACTGCTAATAATTGCCTTGATTTTTTATCCAACTCAATTATTGGGTTTTTAAAAATAGCGGTCAGCTCTCGGCAATAAGCAGCATACCCTCCGAGTGTATTTCTGCCACGAAAAAACTTCTCACAAAATATGCTTTCGCCGTTCGGAGCCGGCATAAAAGTGTAGGTGGACCCAATTAGTAGGAAACACAAAGGTTAAGAATGCACGACTCCAATTGGGAAAGAAGCTAGCAATAATAGGTCATATTAACAAAAGCCAAGTATTTGCTTTTGCTTAAGATTTCAGACCTTTTACTCAAATTTTGAAATTTGGTTCAAACAAATTAATGTCAAAGTTTCGAAATCTTGAGTAAAAGCATTTGCTTGGTTTTTATTAATACGGCCCAATATCCTACAACGTGAATACTGGATTTTTAATATTTGGTTTCATCAAATTAATTTTATTTTAATTTGTAATTTTTCTATTTTATTCACAGACCCAAAAAGTTCACCTACAATCAAAGAGACTGCCACCTAAAAAAGCTATTTGGCCGAGGAGAGGGAGAGGGGACAAAATTGAAGAAATTTTTGCTAGAAATTCTTCTGGATTTTAGCTTGAATTTCTTCTTAAATTTATTTAAAAGGATATCGTCTGAAAACGAGGAGATAACTTCTTGTTTATTAATTTTTTATGTCATTTTGTAAAAAAAATTAAATTCTTAGAAGAAATCTGCTTGTTTTTAGGAGAAAATTTTTATAAAGCAAATCAATAAGGACATCCTCTAATTTTTACTTGAATCTTTTTGAATTTATTAAAAAGGAAAACTTTTTATTTTTAAAAGAGCCCTTATTAATTAAAATTTTGCTTTAAACGTCTTAACATACGTACATACATACATATGTACATATATACTCGTACATACTAGAAGTATGCATAACAGTTATTGCATCAGCCACGTTTTATGCGTGCAATTACATGTTCAAGAAATTAAAAGGGAGAACTTTTTATTTTTAAAAGAGCTCTTATGTATTTCCTCCGTTCGTCAATTTCACTACGGCTTTGCACATTTCTACAATTCTCAAACGATTAATGAAGCACTTGGTATAAAGAGTTTATTATGTCCATCTGCAATTATATGAAATGAAATGTTGCCCTTTGTCTGAATAAGTCCTAGGAAAATACTAGTTGACTAATTATGTTTTCCGATGAAAATCAAGATTCTCTTCTTAATAATATTAAACAGGGTTTCTTCTTAATTTTACAGGTTATCTGCTAAATTTATGTGAAAAGGTTTCCATATTTATTCTAGGAGTCATCTTCTAAATTTTATTTAATAGGTTTTCATCTTAGTTTTATAGGTTATCTCTTTAATTTTACTGAAAATGATTTCATCTAAAATTCACGGGTCATCTTCTTAATTATATTGAAAAGGTTTTCATATTAGTTTTACAGATTATCTACTTAGTTTTATTAAAATGAAATATCCAGTAATAATAAGACGGGCATCTTATTGGAGAGAAAGCATAGAGAAATCCGCTAAACTTTGTTCTAATTTATAGGGCATTTTAGGTGGTATTTTGGCTCTGTGTTTTATTTTAGTTTAGTTTATTTTATTTTACTTTATTTTATTTTATTTTATTTTATTTTATTTTATTTTATTTTATTTTATTTTAATTTATTTAATTTTATTTTATTTTACTTTATTTTATTTTATTTTACTTTATTTTATTTTAATTTATTTTATTTTATTTTATTTTATTTTATTTTATTTTACTTTATTTTATTTTAATTTATTTTATTTTAGTTTATTTTATTTCATTTCATTTTATTTTATTTTCTTTTAATTTATTTTATTTTATTTTATTTTATTTTATTTAATATTATATTATTTTATTTTATCTTATTTTTTTTTACTTTATTTTATTTTATTTTATTTTATTTTAGTTTATTTTATTTTATTTCATTTTATTTTATTTTCTTTTAATTTATTTTATTTTATTTAATATTATTTTATTTTATTTTATTTTAATTTATATTATTTTAGTTTATTTTATTTTATTTTATTTTATTTTATTTTATTTTATTTTATTTTTTATTTTTGTTTTACTTTATTTTATTTTAATTTATATTATTTTAATTTATTTTATTTGATTTTACATTTACTTATATTTCATTCTCCATTCAAACCACATTAGTACTGCGTTTTCTATCTCTTTTTCCTTCCTTTTATCTTTTTCTTTTTCTTTTTTTCTTTTTATTTTGGTTTTGCTTTTGAGTTGATTTCTGTTTTTGTTTTTGTGTTTCTTTTTGTTTCCTTTTTTTCTTTTTCTTCTATTTCTATTTCTTTAAACCACCGCTACAATAATAATATGATAATACATATGTCAAATTATACAAGTATGCATAACTATTTCTAAAAACACTTATGTATCACAGTCAAGATCTCACTCACTTTCACCGAAGCATGATGAGCACGCACTGATGCTCAAATTTAATTAAGAATGCTAAAGCCTCGAGTTCAAAAGTTTGTAGTAACAAACATTGAATATGTGAAACACGTGTACGTATACATGTAGGTATATATACTATACATATATTACAAATATACATACATATTTTCATATGCATACATACCCTATGGGGAAAATCTCTAGTTCATAACTTGTGCGTAGCTAGTGCATTTTTCGACACTTCTAGTGCGAGCTCAATCTCTTTTGCATGTTAGCAACTGGCGAATTTAAAATGGCGATGTCATAGGCGGTGCCAATTATCGACCGCTGCATTACCTAGTCGATAGTTCCGAACTACATACTTAAAAATTCCTGCAAAATCTACAGTTTTAAATCTGCCATTTAAGTGCAGCATTTGACACACTTAAAGTAAGTAGCGCGATGGCAGAGTGGTTAGCGCGTGAGGTTTTCAATCCGGCGAGCGCGGGTTCGAATCATGAGAGTGGCGGATGATATTTTTTTTTTTATTTTTTTTATTTAATAAAAATTTAAAACAATATTTAAAAAGTAATAAAATACAAAAAAATAAAAATAAACCTGAGGGACCAGAAAAGCATAATTAGGGCAACATTTTATTTCATTAAATGAGAAATCATTAAGTGAAGATGCAAACTGTAAACTCTTTATATAATATGCTTCAATAACAATCTGAGAATTGCAGAAATATGCAAAGCTGACGGCAAATCAACTGGAGCCTCTTTGACACCTTTTCGCTAGTTCTCAACCAGAAATTGTATTCACTAGTTATTGATTTCCCTGCAGGGTATAGATCGATTGTTTATACATACTTTCGCTTCATTAAGGGAAATCAAATTGCAAGAAAAAGTGGAAGCTTCGAATTTTTAATTAATTTACATACATACATATAAAATTTTAATTTTTATTGTGTTATGAATTTATTTACGTATGTATATTTGTGTGTTTAACACGTCATATTTGCCTTTATTCGATAAGCCCTTTGATATGCATAAAATACTTAATTGAAATTAATACATAGCTTAGATCTCAAAGCGACTACTGACACATATCGATTATCATTTTGTTAGATGTGGTACTTGAGTGAGTCGGTGAATTTCGCCATGTTTGTTTATTAGCCGACTGATCATTAATATTTTTTTTATTTTTATATGAGTGCAATGGCACTTCAGTGCTACCATTTTCTCTAGTGCAAGTTATTTTTAATATTTTAAAAAGCTACAAAAAAGCTAATAGTAATCATATAAGCTTATTCACTTAATATGCCCTTCATTTGCCTTATTGCTTGGCTTGCTTTTATTGGGTTTTATGGGAACAATAATGTGCTGATGAATAATATATGATTCGAAATGCCTGCATACACGCCTACACACATATGTACATACAAAGATGTAATTTTTTTGCTCTATTCATATGTAAATCTTAATTTTATGATATGTATTTTCTTTTGTTTTCCCGCAAGCTCATGAATCAGATGACGCCACTTGCTTACATTCTCACATAAATTTTAGCATAAAAGCAACATTAGAAATAAAATTTTCACTTTCGATATGTTTATTGTGGTTTGAGAAATCTTTTATTGATTTTTATTGTCTTAAACTGAGGCCTCGGGTGTTTAGTTTATGCTATGCAAATTTTTGTTATACAATACTTTCTGTTGATGTAATATTTGATGGTTAAGCAGATGGTTAGAAAGAGATATCCAGAACTCATATGTACTTGCAATAGATGCACTTTTACTTTACTTAATAAGAATTTACGCCAAATTGAGAGTACTTAATATTTGGCATGACCTCAAGATGTAGAGAACTTTAGGAATAGAATTTATTTTACCAGTATCTTCATATCGAAGGAGGCACTCTTAGAATATATGCATCAGCGGCCATATTAAATATACTTTAAGGAAATTCTGAACCATTTCTATGAAAATCTATCGTTTGCGCAAAGAAACCCATCTACCGGATTATCTTAATTCTGTCGCTTATCTCACTCCTTTTTGCAACTATATCACCTACTTTTTTAACAAGATTATAAAACCAACACCTCGTGGCATAAATTTATATTTAAAAAAGTTCAAAAGGGAAAAGACATACATTTAAATTTATAACATCTCCCATCTGACATTTATACAAAATGTTAACATGTGTGCTACAAGCTTCCCTGTAAAAAAATGTGCGATCAATCCCGAAAGAGATTTGTCCTCGATTGATCTCTTTCGAGAACAATCGGTCCACAATTAGTCCCCAATTGTTCCCGTACGGGTATAAATGTAGACTAATTGTAGACCAATTGTTCCCGAACGGGTATAAATGTAGACTAATTGTAGACCAATTGTTCCCTAACGGGTATAAATGTAGATTAATCGTTTTCATTCCGAACGGGTACAAATCTAGATTCCTTAAATGTAGACATTTTACAAAAATATGCAATGTATTTAAAAAATTGTAGAACAACCGGTAAAACGAATTGAACACCCTTTTTTAATAACAATTTTAACAAAATGTTGCCTAAAATATCCTATGAAAAAATCCTTTACATTACGCTCATATAATGCATACTCAAAACTTAAAATTTTTTAAATTTATTTATTGAGATTTTTTTACAAAAGTAAAACATTATATAATCTTTATTTAAATATGCATGAACATTTACAATTTTTTAAGGAAAAATCTACATTTGTACCCGTTGGGGATGAAAGCGATTAATCTACATTCGTACCCGTCCGGGATGAAAGCGATTGATCTACATTTGTACCCGTTGGGGATGAAAGCGATTGATCTACATTTGTTCCCGTTCGGTATGTTAGTGATTAATCTACATTGGTACCCGTTCGGGTATACAAGTTGAACAATTAGTCTCTTCATAAGACATGCTCGAACAAATGCGATCAATTCACTCCATATAAAGGGATGTAAAATTGTATTAGTCGCATGCTCCCTTGCGATTGATCCCGGACACGTCCCGGATTAATCGCATTTTTTGCAGGGTTAAATCATAATTTAAAGGGAACATCTATACATATATACACGTACATACCCAGCCAACAAAATCATCGTCAAACGAGCTCGTAAACTAATATTTTCTCGAAGAAAACTCTAATAAAATATCGTTTATGATATCCGTTTACGATTCGCCTACGAATACTGTTTCGCTTTAAAATGTTCAGTGCCTACGATTGTCGTAAATGTATCAAAAAGGACTCGTATATGCATCTTTTTACGTCCGTTTTTTTATCGTAAATGTAGAAATTTTACAAACATACATACTTACTTTTAAAATATTCAGTTTGAAATTTTTCGTTTTCTTTTTTTTTTTGACATAATAGAAAAAAGTTTCTTCTGTTATTGTTTTCTGATTCGAGAATAGCTCGTAAATCGCAATGTTCGTAAAATGTACGGTACCTTGCTGGCTGGGTATATACCTGTAAATGGCATTTACATGGAAATACGTATGTATTTGTCTGTTTATACAAAGTACTTGCTTCCCTTGCTTACATTGTTTGACTGCTTCGAATGCCAAAGAAAGAAGTAGCTATGTAGTATTAGGGGTGGATATATTCAAGTAAATTTTATGAAAATAAACTTTCTGAATATATATTTTATGATTTTTTACTATATGTATATAAACCAATTATGATTCAGATCTGTAAAAAGAGGTAAGTAGCGGTCGCGTATTATTCAATTTTTTTGTGGGAACAATTTTCATTTCGAAATTACACTCGAAGGGCTTGACGAATACTACCGAATGCTGTCAGCGAATGGTTTGTTCAGCAAATAAAGATCCAGCGGGTCCGCTGGGGAGGTCATGTCTTGAGAATGGAAGTATTTATGTCGAAACCCGCTGAGCGCAGAAGAAAGGGGAGACCTCCACTGCGTTGGGAGGATCAGCTGCACGAAACAGAAATAGCTGGCGCGCTATATTGGACTAGGCCAAAATCGTTTAGACGGTTACGTGCCAATTAAGAGCGCTTTCACATTACTCGGTGCGGTATCGGATCGACATTTTTGGTTTTTACCGAAAGTATACCGAAACCTTACTGACCACATGTATTTCAATTGGCACTTTCACATTAGTGTTGCATACATGAAATCGGAGCGGATTAATTTCGGTATACCGCAACGCGGTAAGACCGGTCAGTAAAATTTGAGGAATTACTGCATACATTTTTGCGGCGTGATAAAAGAAGAAGAACAAAGTCAGTAAAAAACTCGTATCGGTAATAAATGTAGCAAGTTATAATGTCTTCGTCTTCGCTAAAATACATTATTGTTATTATTGAGTGATTTGTTGAAGTTAAAAATTTTGTTTTGCAAATTTCGATGTTTGTTTTCCTATTTTCTGCCGATTACGCACCGAAAGTATTCCCACAAGTGTGAAAAACACAGCAACGCGGAATCGTTTCGGTAAGCTGGAAATACTGAGCAAAAAATGTCGATCCGATGTCGTACCGAGTAATGTGAAAAGGCCCTAAGTAAGTAATTAAGTGGTGCTTTCTTTGCAAAATTGCAATCGAGTATTAAAACTAAATATATTAATAAAAAAATTAATTAAGATTTCCATTAAGTTTTTGGTACCAGTGAATATCCAGTTGATTGAGTTCTATTAAGCAAATAGTTAATGTTTTATTCAAATAAAATAAATATTAAAAAAATTCCATAAAATTATCACACCCCAATTGCAGTAACCTCATATAACGAACGGTATGTAAATTTCATTAATTATTTCTTAACGGCACATAAACTGAAGTTATGTTGAACTTTTGCCAACATGTACGCCAGACGCACGAGTTTATGTGCACACAAGTACATATTCCACATACTCGTACATAGATGCAATAACAATAAAACTAGCAGTTGGAAAGAGTTTGTTTTTTTATAAAAAAAGAGGAATATATGAAAGAAGACGAATAAGCAGAGTTACTTGAACATTTCAGTCATGGAGGAACAATAAAGGAGAATGCATAAGATCAGCTGACTTCTTCTTCAATCCTCATAAACACACACGAACACAAGCATTTTTTTTTGTTGACATATGCCACACACACACGCACCCTAGCATTTCCATAGGGGCCGAATCTGTCAAATTCTTCTACATTCCTCTTTGCATGACACTTCTGGCCCCACTATGTATGAAGGTATGTCGTTATGCATTCTCCTTTATTGTTCCTCCATGATTTCAGTTTAATCGTTTTCTTTTTTAATTCTTCTTCTTACTTTTCTTCTTGTTGCGCCATTTACCAAGAACCACAATAGTTGTTGTTATGATTAGTGTCATTAGTTATGTTAGCTTTTGTGATGAATATGTGCTACGCAGTTTGTTACTTGCTGCTGTAGTTTTATTGTAGTAGTAGTTTTTGTTTTTGTTGCTGATGTTGATGTTATTGTTGTTATTTGTGATATGCAAATACATACATATATGTACATACATATGTATTTTTATGTGTAAAATGAAGAAGAGTACACTCGCCCATACACACTATCTACTCTGTGAAAACTCGTACGAAAAATTTAAGCAACAAACTTCCTTGTTAATACCCTTCAAAAAATGCAATTAATCCTGGACGTGTCCGGAATCAATCGCAAGGGAGCATGCGACTAATACAATTTCATATGCCTTATATGGAGCGAATTGATCGCATTTGTTCGAGCATGTCCTATTAAGAGACTAATTATTCAATTTGTATACCCGAACAGGTACAAATGTAGATTAATCGCTTTCATCTAAAGTTGCAAGCCAATTCTATTTTTTATGAAAATGTCTTAAAATTATAAATTGTGTTGTTGTTGAAGAAAGTTTAAGTTTTGTGAATGCATTATGCGAGTGTAAAAGACATGTGAGGAATTTTACAAATTTGCTAGCCAAGGCTATTTTTTATTACAAATTTTTAAAAATTATAAATGTTCATGCCTATTTAAATAAAGTTTATACAATAAGTTTTACTTTTGTAAAAAAGCTATTCAATATATTATAATTTTTTTAAATAGTCAGTTTTGAGTGCATAATTGAAATTCATTTTTCAATGCATATTTTTGGTAACATATTGTTAAATTATTAATCATCATTGCTACTAAAATAAATGGTGTTCAATTAGTTTTACCTATTGCTATAAAATATTTTTAATACATTGAATATATTTGCAAAATTTATACATTTTATCAATCTAGATTTGTACCCGTTCGGAATGAAAGGGATTAATCTACGTTTATACCCGTTCGGCAAGAATTGGCCTACAATTAGTCTGCATTTATACCCGTGCGGAAACCATCGGAGACTAATTGTGAACCGATTGTTCCCGAAAGAGAACAATCCGGGACAAATCTCTATCGGGATTAATCGCACATTTTTTTGCAGGGTAAATACTCAGTATGTAAATATGTATGCATGTAGGTAATTGGGTCACAATTTATTAAACTTGTTTTATGCCGCCGCACTTATTCTTTGACAGTTCGTTGTTTATTTTTTAGTTTTGCTACATTTCTTTTTTTTGAATGAAATGTTGTTGTTGCATTTTGCTTTTCTTCTTTTGTATGCATTTTGTATAGCAATTTCTTGTGGTTGTGTGTACTTACATATATAGGTTTAAAAAATGTCACTACGTACAAAAAACTACCCAATAAACCAAAAGGCTTGAGAATAATAGTATAACAAGCTTACAAATATAAGCGTTAAGCCTGAGGAATGCTTCTGTAAACTATTGTAAAAGACTTAAGAACAATTGTAGAAAAATCAAAACGGCACCCTTTTTATAAGCTTACAAATGTAATTGTAGAAAAATATTACTTGTGAAAGCTTGTTGTAAGCTTATAAATACAATTGTATGTATAAATAGTAGAAAAAAGAAAAAAAAAATAAATTTTTATTTGCATTTTTCTTTTTATTTTCTTTCCTTCTTCACCTTTACTGCAAAGTTCTTTATTTTATATTCTCCTCCTGTTTCGAACCATGACATCAACCTGAAATTCAATCCAACGGTATCATATAGTGGGACATTCAACATTATATTGAATTTTATTGAGGCTTTTATGCTTCCCTTATACGAAAAAGGAATCAATGAATTATATGAATCATTGTAAAACCAAAATTTAAAAAAATTTTACAGCAAGCTTAAAACAATCTTATTATTAATAGTTTTTCAAGCTTTCATTGCAAGTGTAAAGTAAGCTTATTGTAATATTGTTTTCAAGCTTTTTAACATAAGTGTTCCTCAATTATTACAATCATGCTTGTAAGTAAGCTTACAATTAAGCTTATAAAAACTGTATTGCAATAAGCTTACAATGGACAATTGTTATAAGCTTGTTCTCAAGTCCTATTACATTTCTCTTACTTCCTGATCTTTTGGGTACTTTGCATCAGTTTTAGTTCAGCGCGTAGGTATATAAAATACAACGAATTGCAATTGACGTAAAATTGGAAAATGTTATCAAACAAAAAATGAGATGCTTCAAAAAATAGAAGGAAGTGTTCGCCAAAGATACATATAGTCGTACCATATCGAAAACTAGCATATATAAAATTTCTGGCGAAAGCTATCAATAAAAAAATTCTGTACGAAAAGTAACAAGTTGGACTTTTGACTGACGAAAAATAACAAGTTCGACTTTTGGCTGACGAAAAGTATCAGTAATTATATACTGTTTTACATTAAAATTGTTGTTGTTTAAACGAAATTGATATTTTTCGTCAGCCATAAGTCGAACTTGTTATTTTTCGTCGGCCAAGTCCAACTTGTTACTTTTCGTCAGTCACAAAAAACGTATGTAAGTTTTCGTATGGGACGACGATATGTAAATGAAATTGAGGACTCTTTCCTTTATTCTTTTATAGGTAGAAGTTTCTTTTTTTTTACTCAATTCGCGCTCAGCTGTCGATATGAATTGCTGGATGGATCAATTTTATAAGTAGTTATCTGACGAGAATTTATTCTCCAGCTAATCTTTATATGGCACAGTAGGCATTAATACATTAGTATAATATGTAATATGTATTTTAACACTATCAAATGCAATCAGAAAAATGTACAAGAGTGTGTCAATTTTTAAATGAACTCAGATAAATCAGATACTTTTTCAGACAGTTGAGTAGCCAAGTGAAAGCAGTAAAAGGATGATTAATGCACATACGCAGCTTTTTAAAATTTGGTTACGTTAAAATTGATATGCATACATACATACATATATACATATATACATGCATATACTTATGTATGCTTAAAAAGGTGCTAATTAATATTATTGACTGCATGACGTGAAAAAGGGCGTTGTCATGCCAATAATAATTATGTATAAACGAAAGACAGTTGACCTAAATACTTTTAAGTATTCGTCAAAAGTAAAAGCAAATGAACCGATCTAATGTTATGTTCAGACACAACCTTAATTGAACATTAAGAGCCTTCATTCAATTTTCAAGCCCAATGATTCTCAATTTACCATACAAAAATTGACCAAGTTAATGCTTCATTAGAAATTAATGAGATGTTAATGAAGAACAATTCTGCATGCAACCCTGTTAAAAGGCTTGTTTCATAAGTGAAATGAAATGTCATGAAAAGAGAAATGTGATTAGCGTCAGTGTCCACTAAACAGGTTGGTTCGTCAGATCAGCTGCATTCTTGTTCTTCTTCATCACCTATCAAATTTGTTTTTATTTCTGCTTATTTTATACATGCATTCGTGTTTACGATTGGTAAAAATTGTGAGATGAATGTCAAATTATTTCGTCCTCCTTGCAATTTTGACATTTATGTAGGTCACGAGAGTTTGATATTCAGCTCACGGCGTGTATGTGTGTATGTATCTTGAGCCGACCTGTTAAATGGGCCAAGTAAATTAAATATGTCTGAACACCAAATCTAAAGATGTTCAATCAACCCCAATTGACTTAATTAATTTTTATGTCTGAACATGATATAAAATGTTTAATACTTAACGCAACATATGTATATACGAATGTAAATATTTACAAATAAGTAATAAAAGAAAAGGAGGAATAACAAAATAACAGAAAGAAAGTTAACTACGAATTCGTATACACTAACAAATGTTAGCTTATTTACTGCGCATTTTTGCAAGAGTGTCGTAATAAGATGTGAAAAAAATAAACTTCAAAGATTTTAACTTGAAGATAATCTAAGTATTTTAAACTTAACCACCTTAAATGTAGTATATGTTTTTAAACTATTTTAATTTCAGTTCTTTACGAATAGTTTAAGCGACATGCAGTCATCAGATTGACTAATTACTCAATTAAAAGATGCAGTGAGTCAAAAGATTTGCATGTTTTTTGTGCAGAAAATTATAATAAAACAATTGGTTTATTAAATAAAAGAATATATCTCAAAAATTGTTGCATGCTTAGAAATTCATTTCATCTACACATTCAAATCGATTTTAAACTGCATGCAAATTCCATTCAACTTCTGCATGACCATTTATTAATTGCAATGAAAAAAAAAACATTCAACATAAAATAACCAACATTTCACAAGTTGAAGTGTCCATAAATTACAAATTTCATGGCTTTTATTTGCGCGTCTGCGCAACAAATTTCAAATTTCATTTGTTTCACTTGCCATTTCACGCAGCTCAGTTATGCTGGTGGGGTCAACCAGCGTTTATTTGCCGTTGACACATCATTTTTAAGCAGGGACCGTAACGGTTATGAGTGATATCCAAAAAGTTGATTTTTAACGATTATTTTCTAAGCTTTATTTTTTGCTCAGAAAATAAAAGTTAGAGTTATTTTTCGATCAGAAAATAAAAGTTATTTTTTGAGTTTTATTTTTCCCCCAGAAAATAAAAGTTTTTTTTTTTTTTTTGAGTTTTATTTTTCCCTCAGAAAATAAAAGTTATTTTTTTAATCTTATTTTTCCTCCAGAAAATAAAAGTTATTTTTTTAGTTTTATTTTTCGATCAGAATATAAAAGTTATTTTTTGAGTTTTATTTTTCCATCAGAAAATAAAAGTTATTTTTTGAGTTTTATTTTTCGATCAGAAAATAAAAGTTTTACCGTTTAATTTTGGCTGAAATTGTAGACTTCGCCATATAAATAGGTGAAGTATATAAATAAATTTTTAATTTTTTTTATTTATAAACTTTACCTACGTATTAATGTGGCAAAATCTGCAGCTCAGGAAAAAAATTTCTTTGTTTTCTGAGGGAAAAATAAAACTCAAAAAATAACTTATTTTCTGAGGGAAAAATAAAACTCAAAAAATAACTTTTATTTGCTGATCGAAAAATAAAACTCGGAAAAAACTTTTATTTGCTGAGCGAAAATTAAAACTCAGAAAATAATGATTAAAAATCAATTTTTTTATAAAAATCAAAAAAAAAAAAGTTAATGCACCTAGAGGTAGTCTGCGTTACGGTGATTACATCTGTGTACTTCTTTTGCGTTTAGCATTTCTCCTTCAGTATGATTTTTTAGTCAAAATTTAAAAAATAACGATTATTTGCAATCCCTGTTTTCAAGCGTTGCAACTCCCCTTTCTCTGACTGCATATGCACATACATACATACATTCGCCAAATCAAAGCCACGATGAGTGCTGAGGTGATTGACACCTAATCCATAAAAAACTCTATCCACACCTCACTTTATTTGAGTGCAAGTAAAAAAAAGAGAAAAAAGAGAAAAAAAAAAATAAAAAAATTTGAAAGTGCACGCTAATTATGAATATGAATATTTAACTATGTTTTTATTATGAATGGAGATAAACACTTGCAAAATGCGCTTAATGTGTCACCAGACAGCGGCATTATTTGTTGTTATTGTTTGCTGTTCATTAGATGGCATGCACGTACGTCATCATGCTTTAAATATTCAGTACTCTCTGTTAAAAATTATGAAATACATATTTAAAAAAATGGAAGAAAAGAGAATGTGAAAGCAATAAAATAATTTAAATATATAATTTACAAATACATATGTATATACATATATATGTGGATTGTTTTTCTAAATATTAGCCCATGTTTTGGTCACTTCAACTGTCGCTTGAGCAAAGCAGAAAATTTCACTTTTCTTGCCATGAATAATTCCCGCATAAGATCGAATGTGCGCCTCTTAGTATTATTATTTTTTGTTTTATTTTTTTGTTTTTTTTTTTAGACTTAAATGAGTCTATCTTATTTTTATGGTTTTCTTAATGGCTTGTGAACACAAATGTAAAGTTTTTTTTTTTATTTTTAATTTAACCTTAAGTCTTGCATTTTGTTTTCAAAATTTTTTTCGGTTGAATCATCCAAAATCATCCAAAAAGCGTTTATTGATTGAATGCTGACATTCAATTGAAACCATGACTTTATTAACTTTCCACATACATACATACATATGTATGTACACTAGAGTGTGTTTAAAATTCAAATTAATGATGTTTTACTGTATCGCCCCCTTAATCGGTAGTAACATCGTCAAAGATAACACCGATAAAGTTTGGTCGCGATTGGTGGCGGCTAAGCCGTGGCGCATTGAGGTCAAAGTTCAGAAAACTATAAGAAGGGTCAACAAATAAAAATAAATTTTTTTCGCTATTTACTTAATGCTACAAAGCTAATCATATGCATAGAAACGTCAGAGATAAGAAGAAGGTGTCGCCTAATGTGGCAGCCACGTTGGGAAGCCCCAACGAAAGGTCTATGGACGTACAGGCTCATACCGAACATTATCAGTTGGGTAGATAGAATATACGGCGAATCCAATTTCCACCACACCCAGGTCCCCATGTGTGCTTTAGGGCTTGTCTTTATAGGTTCAAGTTAGAAGAGAATATCTTTTGTGCTGAATGTCTAGGAAAGGTAGAAACTGCTGAACATGTGTGTTTCGAATGTATCTTATCAGAACGTAAGCGAATACAGGGTATATCGGCAACAGCAATCACTGCGAAAAACTTGACTGCACAGATGTGTCAGCCCTCTGCTGCATGAGATATATTTAGGGAGGTTTTAGTCTCAATTATGAGTCAACTGCGTTTAATAGATTAACGTAGGCATCTTTCGCTCCGCAATGAAAATCTGAAGCAGTGGCGGATTATCGAACAAATTTTGGGACCATTGCCCCAGGGCCCCGGACTCAAGGGGGCCCATGAAAAAAAATATTCATATGATAATATGATAGATTTTTGTTTATTTGCCCAACAAAATTAAACCACAACTTTTCTGCACTTGAGTGTTACGAACTTATCAATAATTTCATCAAAGTTTAATTCATCCAACAAGTTATTTTCAATGGAAAGAACTGATAGACTGTTCAAACGATCATCTCCCATAGTGTTACGCAAACAATTTTTTATCAATTTCAATTTTGAAAATGATCTTTCATCTGTAACATTAGTGACAAACATGCATAAATAAATGCGTAATAAAATGTCTAAATGCCAATCACGTTCGGTCTGTGTTCCATTTGGTAAAACCCGATGCAAATGATATTCGGAAAAGTTTCTTTGTCCAGATTTCTTTGCGATCCAATCAATATTGCGACACGACGAGGGACCTAAATAAGAGTATTCTGTGTTAATTTTTTACTCTTATATTGAAATACCAACGATAGCATACCCTTTTTAATCCAATAAGTTTGAACGATTGATTGATTGAATTGAATAGGCCACAAACCTGGGTCATTTGAAAATACATCATCAATTTTTGATACATTCACCGAACTTTCGACATCGTCTGGATTTTGCACACCTTCGATCGTGCTGTCAACATGTTGGAAATTAACCTCTTTTGACGTTGAATTGAAAAAGTATCAGAAGTAGATTCACAAAACTCAGGATGGTCACAATTTGCTTCGTTTACAGTTGTCGTCGCATTAGCGAAGTGGCTTGTTAGTTTCGGTATTTTAAAAAGCAGTTGCTTATCGCGTTCGTCTTTATTTTTTTTATTTGCGCTTTTCAGCTCCACTCTTATATTTTTTAGACTTATCCATGTATACGAAATGACTATAACCAGTGTTTAAAAAACTTGAGTCGAAGTAGCAAAAGTCGTGAAAATGTTGATTATTTTTGATTTTACTTATCGTCGCTTTTTAAAATGAGTAATTGCGTGTGCTGAAGGTACTACAAACACTACGACTGCTTTGTTGTTCAGAGCAGTAAGTTTAAGTGATAGCAAATGAAATGAAAGTTATTGCAGTTTTTTAAACACTGACTATAACAATAACCAAAAAATGTCAATATAAAATGACATCAATATTATGGAGTAGTGCGTTTAATACACAGAGCAAAACAACGTCCAATGATCAAATATGTTACATGAACCGCAATTTAAATTTATAACGATCAAACTGTATTCTAATCGCAAAATATTTATATGGAAAAGGGTCCCCAAAAAAATTTCGCCCCAGGGCCCACCATATTGTTAATCCGCCACTGATCTGAAGACTTGTAGACAGTGAAATCTCCACTCCCAGGAAGTAATAACTTCTCCGGTGGTTCCTTGGGGAGTATTTTCTGTGGTGTGCGTACGTTAGATTTAGCGTGTTAAAATCTCGCACTCTTTGGTTTTCGATGCTTCCCCTTACTAAAAAAAAAAATATGTTATTCGGAGGAGTTTTGCGACGAAAGTGTTGACAGGGTACGGCAGTTTACTAATACCTCTCACATATATCCGTATATTATTAATAATCATTTGTGAACACTGAATTGCCCACAGTTACATAAATGTCCAATCACCATATTCGGAGAAGATAACGAAACTTATTTTTTCAATCTCCCACCTTTTCCGTCTGTCGCAATATCGCAAAAATCTATAGCTGTTTGCCGTTGTCGCAATTGGAAAGGGACTTAAGCAGGAAGTTATGCACAGACACCGTGGAAAATGAGTTCAACTCATAAAAAGTAAGAAAGAAAGCTTTAGAGACGTTTTAATGGCAAGAAAAATGTTTGCAAAAAAGTTGTTGGAATTTGCAAATTTATAGGGAAAGAAATGAAGATAAGCTTGTCTCATAGCAAAATTATCAGTCATAATCAAATGAAAAAAAAAAAACTTTTACTGCCTTTTAATTTAACCTGCAAAAGCCAGCAAAATAAAGACAACGCTGAAATTAAGCACGCATAAACAGTAAAACATATTAAAACAAGCTGTATGTACAAAAATCACAAGCATTAATTACACTTTGCTTCAAAATGAGGGTTCATCTCTGCGTAATTGATGAAACCAAAAGAAAAGGAAAGCTTACCCCTCTAGTAACAAAGCACCGTAACATATTTTTGGCCTATAGGTCTGGTTCCATTTTTATTTGCCTGTGTTTATGCCTTTGCCCTGCCAGAACTGTGTGACCAAAAGTACTAACACCATTACAAAAATATAATATTACCAACACATTAGCACTCGTATGTGTTTTAGCCAAGTGCAAAACCAATGAGATGGAATAGGATTGAATGGAATTTGAAAATATACATGCGAGAACGTGAGGAATGAAATGGTCACAAAAGTTCTCGATGCCATTAAAAATCTGATAGGAAATATCCCAAAACTTTTGGTCACGCCTGCCGGTCATATGACCGCTCAAATGACCAGCACAGTTTTTGCAGGCTTACCTTTGAGGTGGCAGCACTATCAATAACAGTAAAAACAACAAAAGCTACAAAATGTTTATGTAATATCTTTTTTGGTATCTCTTTGCTCAATCAAAGCCAAAAACCCACTAAAAATGCGCCTCCATAATTGAGCAGTAAGAATACCGCGCAGCATGTTGCCAGCAACATTGTTTTTCTGTTGCTTCAAATGTACATGCTATTGTACCATAGCGAAATTTCATGTAAAGATAAATATCATCAATGAATTCCGTGAACAAAAAAACAGTAATTTAACCCACATTTTGTAAAAAATTCTTACACTTTATCAAGCTTTGATTACTTTTCCCTATACATGGGTTAGCAACTTTAAATACAAATAAAAATGAAACGAGACCTGTAGGCCAACAATCCAGTATGAGGTTTTGATATGAGAGGACAAAGATTCCTCTGCTTTTGGTTTCATCAATCACGTAGAATCTTGTTGCACTGTGTAATGAAGCAGAATCATCCAGGCGACTGGAAGCTACGCAAATCTATAACCGGAAAATAACTCTGCAATTACTCTGCTTAAATCGCCATTGAATTTAACGATTCACTAATTTGCTGTCATGTGCTTGCATATACATATGTATGTATATATGTACCTACACATCTATGCATGTGTGTTAATGTGCGTGGCTTAAATATATTTTTAATATTTGGAAATTCTCGTTTGACCACTTTCATTGCAGCCGAAAAAAGGTAATAAATATTAATTGATACTCGTACTATACCCACAAACACCAAATTTACTCAAACGTAAATAATTCTTTTAACAACAAATCTGAAACGAAAAGTAAAACTTACAGTAAAACAAAAACAAAAGATATACATGGCAAAAAATAATAATTTGGCCGCATTTATATTCATAAGCTTTGATGTTTGTGTTGTGTTTATTTCTTTTTTTTTTTTGGTTTCAGTTTTTGGTTTTCGAAGAAAGAGACACGTGGTGGATAAGTACATGCATATACATATGAATGTGTGTATGTATATAAACAAATATGCATGTAGCTTTGACCGACCGGCAAAAGTGAAAGTCGCAAAATGTTACTCGTTTGCTTTGCTTATTCACTCGCTTACTTGTGACTTGACTGGCCGACCGCAGCAGCATTTCTTCTTTGCAGCCACAACAGCCAGCGCTGCGTCGATCACTTCGCTTCTCTTTGTCAGCTTACTTGTGCTTGTAAAGCTTACACACAAATACAAACATGTACAATTTTGCATACCATGTTTTATTTACTTCCTTGCTCGCAGCTTGTGGTTAAGTATTTTTATATTCATAGTAAGTAGTTGTCAGAAGGAAGGTAAAACGCTGGACGCAGACAAAAATTGCACTGATTTTGATTTCATTTCATTTATGCTCGTACAAGAAAGAAATTGGAACCCAAAACTGTAGAATAAGCATAGGAATGAGAGAATGTTGAGGAAGAATGAAGCAAATGAAGAGCTCCTCTAGTAAGCATTCCAATAACCTAAAACCTGTTAAAATGCAGGCATTTTAATAAAAATTTAAGAAATCTTCTTCTGCTTAATTGGCGCGTAACCGTTAGGCGATTTTGGAAGACGCCATAAAGGTGAGCCACTCGTTTCAAATTTGGAAACCATAAGAAGGCCGCGTCGCTCTCCGAACAAGTCCTTCCAACGCAGTGGAGGTCGCGCTTTTCTGCTGCCCTTAGCGGGTTTTGATATCAAGAAAAGTGTAGCACCACATTATTATTTTAGACAAACTTCTACCAGAAAGCAATATGTGTTCGTTACCGAAGTCACCACTTGGCACTCTTTCTCTATGCCATTCCTTTAATAATGGCTATCATTACATATGTATGAATATCCTAACAACTAAAATTGACCTCCTCATATAATAACTTCATAATTACTGTTATTACTTTTTTACGGTAATTGACGAACGTGAAAATTATTGACTAATCGAATTACAGTCACATGAGCTACGAGTATAAGTAAATATTGAATTCCTCCAACATATGCAATATTGAATATTTGTCTTCCATGGCAACTGAAGTATTCCCACAATTATGCTCGTATTTTTTGTTTACGTTTGTGACATTATTACCTTTCACACACAAATTGAGATGTGAATACAAGACCCTATGTTTTTTTTTTTTTTTGGTCAACAATACATAATGACAAATACTTAGTAACAAAATTGCCTAAAAAGTAAAAGTTGTGGCGCTCCGTTAAACTTCAAGCGCACAAGAAAAAAAAAGCGAAATTGCCGTTAACTAAACATTTAAACAATTGAAAGTTGTCACATTAGTCCAGTTAATGACAATTGTAGATAATTTAAATTGCAGATTATTGCTTGTAAATGTAGTCAGTCATATGTAAAATATACTGAGTTCGTGTCTTAAGTCTTTGGTTTGTGCTGGTGCGCCATTGAAAAGTGTTAGTCATATAGTTATTTCCGCTAATTTTTACTTTCTTTTCGGCAGCTTGTGCCTGCATATTGTTTTTTTTTTAGTTTTTTATTATGTGTATTTCTATTGTAAAATTTTTGGTTATATCATTTTTAATTGGGTAATAGCGATATTTGTTTGAAATGTCTATTTTTGTGTTTTGTTTCGTTAATATAAATGTAGCTTGTAACTTAAAGTTTAATAATGATTTTCTAATGCCTGTCGACATTTGGTTGGTGTCATAAAACACTTTGTTGCATGAAAGACGAAATAGGCAAATTAGAGAGCGTTCGAAAGCGGTATTAAAGCGGCATCCAAACGGTAATTGCCTTTTATAACTTCATGCATGAAAAACTAAAAAGCCGAGCTAAATTAGTTTAGAAAAACTACAAAGCCGAGCTAAATTACTTTAGAAAAAAATATTTTCTATTGACCGTTTTCACAACAATATATTTCTGCACCTCATTAAACTGCCGACAAATTTTATAATTTTCCCATACAAGATTTTATTTAGAAAAAAATTACAGTAAAATGATTTTTATATGCAATTAAAGGCCCATTTTTACTAAAAAAAAATAATTAATTGCTATGTTTGCTTGAACTTTTGTCGGTCCCTTTATGTAGCGCATTTATAAAAAAATGTCCATAAATCGCTTAATATTTTATTTTAAACTTTCACTTTAACCATTTTAATAGCCTATAAATATGTTTATAAATACATACATACATATTAAGGTGGAGTGAAAACATATGGAGATTTTTTTTTGTTCTTTTTCTGAACGTACCAGCAATGAAAAGTTGCCTTTATACGAGTTAATGAACCCCACAAAATTTCATGGCGATAGGACGACGTTTTGAACTGCCCCCAGCCCCGCAAAATTGAAAGCAATAAGCACGATCTGGTACAAATATGAAATTTTCGAAATTATAAAATCAAAAAACCAAGTATGAGTATTGATAAAGATGGCCAAGCTGAGTATTAAACTGAATTTATTTTTTTTTTTTGAAACGACAACAACAAAAGTTATTAAAGGTCAAAGTTTACATTATGCATTATTTAAATTGCAATTACTTAAAAACTACTAAACTGATTTCGAATGTTTTTATACCGTTCAATAGGTATTTTTATTCCCTTTAATTTGATATACATTTTATATATGAAAAGTAAGGGGGGTAAAAGGGGGGTTGACCCGCGCAGGGGGGGTTTTATAGGACCCACATAAAATGTATATCAAATTAAAGGGAATCAAAATACCTATCGAATGGTATAAAAATGTTCGAAATCGGTTTAGTATTTTTAAAGTAATTGAAATTTAAAAAATCAATATTATAAACTTTGACCTTTAATAACTTTTGTTGTTGCTGTTTCCAAAAAAAATTAATTCACTTTAATACTCAGCTTAGCCATCTTTATCAATCCCCATACTTCGTTTTTTGATTTTATAATTTTAGAAACTTTACATTTGTACCAGATCGTGCTATTTTTTTCAACTTTGTGGGGCTGGGGGCACCTCTAAACATGCGAGTAGGTCAATAAAATTTTACAGGCTTATTTCTGGGCTACAAAGGTGCCGTTCTGGCTTTGGAACAAATTGAATTTCCAAAAAAAAATTTTCACTCCACCTTAATACATATATCACGAGTATATGTGACTATTGCCGGTTCTTATATTCTAAGTAAATTTGTATTTTTATTATAAGGTCGTATGCATATTTACTTTCTAATTAATCACGATTAATTAATTAAAACCTGAAATTACAAAACGTCAAATCAGATAATAAAATAGGAAAGAAATAAAAACTAAAACGAATAATCGTGGGAACGAAGAATGCCAAAAAAATAAAAATTTTGGCATTTTATCGACAAAAAACCAAAATGGGTCAATAAGTCAGTGTACAAGGTGAGCCGACAAAGGCAAGCAAGCGCATAACTTTATTTAGACATAAAATAAATTGGCGTGACGGGCACTGTGATAGGCAAGCACAAAAGCGCTCAGTAAGCACTATGCAATACACCATTGTTTTCCGCTTAAATTAATTATAAAATGCCTACAATTGTTTTAGTAACTTATCTCAGAGAAACTTGAATAAAAAAACGGTAGGCAGAAAGCCATACGGACACACATATTTTGTCTACTGGTACAAAAATTTTATTTTTTAGACCAAAAGGGTTGATGCTGAAGTAGTCCGCTTGGAGTTGCGAATATAACTACAATTTATTTCAGGCTGAGAAAGACGCTGCCTGCAGAGCGACGGAGTCAGGAACTGAACTTATTACTTACTCAGGCAATGCATGATATGTTAGAGCGATGTACATTGAGGGGACCGCCAGAATCATGATTCGCTGCCGAGACCGCCAATTTCTATCGGCTAGAATAATGTGCAGTTTGGCAGTTTACATTACATACAAAGCAATGCCGATGGAGTCATAGTAAAATGTGACATGTAACTAAGCCTATCGGCACTCTGGATCATATCCTGTATTAATGCCCAAAATTTGATTCTGTGCCTATGGAGCATTGCGAACCGGGGTCTAAGTGCTTCCAGAATATTTTACGAATAGGCATGTTTCCACTAATTTAGCTAATATGATTTAAATTTTCTATCGAGAGCCGTTCTATCGCCAAGACGTAGTTTGCTGCTGATTTCAGTGGCATTAACTATAACACAGCACGCAGTCTAAATCAAATAAGTTAAGCTGCATTTTTTTTTTTTTATTAATTTCAATTCGTTAACAATTTAGGTTGTCTAACACACAAAATAAGTAATTTGGGTTGGCATAGAAAAATGCAAAGCGAATAAGTTGGAATATGGCAAACGCAAGAATAACGCCCATAGCTGCGCCTATAACTTACTACGCAGTATGCATGCATATGTATGCACACCGCTGTGGTGCAGTGGGTAGAGTGCTCGCCTGCTGTGTCAGAGGTCTCGGGTTCAAACCACGGTCCGAGCCAAACACCAAAACAATTTTTCAATTAGTAAAAATCCAATTATTGGGTTTTTTAAGAGCAGCGGTCACCTCTCGGCAGTGGGCGGCATACCCTCCGAGAGTATTTCTGCCATGAAAAAGCTTCTCACAAAAAATGCATTCGCCGTTCGGAGCCGGCATAAAACTGTAGGTCCACCCAATTAGTAGGAAAAACAAAAAGGAGCACACCTCGAATTGGGAGAGAAGCTCGGCCATAAAACTCGTCAGAGTTATAATAGCGCCATTGTATTATTATTATGAATGCACACGCTTTCCTTACATACAACAAAAACAACAACATAATTTTTGTAGAGAAATGGAGAAAGAGTGGAACACACACACCAAATTCTAATTGGAAAAGCATAGCACGTGACTAAAATGAATAATGATGTGTGCATACGAGTACATATGTATGTATGTATGTACAATGTACATTGTACATACAAATTATAACAACAATAACAAGTAAAATAGCACCACACTTGTTGGCAGCTTTTCGAATGTTTGACTGACAGTTAAAACAACCAAACATTACTCGATTACCAAAAATGTGCGCAAAGAGAAGACGAAGAAAAGAAAAATATACCAAAGCAACGCAAAGCCCAATAAGAACATGGTATGTGTGTAGGTAAGTGCTACAAAGAAAGTGGCAAGTTGCATGAAAAGAAATTCCATTTACCCAAAAATAATAACTTCATTCAAGCTCAACAAATTGACACGCTTCGTAGCACAAATTATTCATGGCCCCGTGAGGGTTTGATTTTGGCGGAAGCCATAAACGCAAATTCTACCGCTATTTTATATGGAAAGACGTAATGTGCCATAAAATGGTTGTTCAATTTTGATGCACGCAAGCCATCGATATATTTATGGTGCATTGTTTTGCAGTATTCTACAGGGTGATGCATTATCATTGCCGCAACTCAAGGCATGTTGTTGTGCTAGGCATTGTTATGGGAAAAGAACGAAAGCGAGTTAATGAAGACAGCTTTTGGTGGTTGATATAGCATTTTCAGGTCAAATTAAAGTTTTTCCAAGTCAAGTGAAACTTTTTCCAAGTCAAGTGAAACTTTTCTCAACTCAAGTGAAACTTTTTTCGAATCAAGCGAAACTTTCTTCAATTGAATTGAAAGCTTTTTCAATTGAAATTAAACTTTTTTCAATTTCAATTCCATTGAAAAAGTTTTGCCTTGACTTGAAAAAAGTTTCACTTGAGTTAAAGAAAGTTTCACTTGATTTGAAAAAGGTTTCATTTGGCCTGAATATGCTATATGAAGCCGGTTAACATAGAGGATCGAGGATGCTACTTAAGAGCCTGTTCCATACCACTTTTTTTTTAATGAGAATAGATTATTTTATCACCATTATTTTCTTCTCGCTTATTAACATAATGATACACCTATTTTAAACAATTTTATTACAGGAAATATTAGGCTACTGATGCTTTCTTCTTTGCATTATAATCATAGACATATGTACATACATACTAGGGCCTACGATTCGAGAAATTCGAGGATCGAGAAAACCGAAATTCGGGTTCTCGATTAAATCTCGTTTCTCGGATTTCTCGATAACATATTGTGTCAAAAAATATGAATATCAAAAATTTCTCGTATGTCATTGGAAAGAAAAAATTTTACGTTATGAAATTGTTATTGTATTTCAATCGGAATTTTGTGAAATACACCTGGGAATGACGTAAATGGCACATATTCATACAATCTACGAAACAGCATAGTCTGCTTTTACCGCTATTTCTGCGATGTAGCTGAATGTCGAGAAGCTCGCGAGCCTTTCGAGATTTTCGTCATTCGAGAATCTCGCGAGAACTCGAGTCTCGCGAGAAATCTCGCCTCGCTCGAACTCGAGAAATCGTAAGCTCTAATACATACGTGATACGAGTACCAAAAAAAAAAATCTTCCAAATTAACAACTCATCTCTGCAACAACAAAAACAACAAAAAACAGCATATAATTTTATGTAGAAAATTTCATCTCACAGTTTATTTTGTTAATGCTTAGTCACAGCATATGACCCGAAAATGGTCACTTCATAGCAAAAGATTTATGTTCAATCATCACGAAACACCGTTACACTTCAATGATACTCACACACACACAGTTGTTGGGTGGGAATTGTACAATAATTTGATTGTCATGAAAATGCATCTGTTTTAGTACTTTTATAGTTGACAGCAAATGACTCAGTTGAATTTTTTGATGGTCCACTGAAACCGCTCTACACGTACTTGTAGACACCATGGAAATATCACTTATTTTCAAACAACATTCCCTGTGGTACATACACCGCATTCCCACAGGGAGTATTGTTTGTGTATCGGGGCCCATCCCATTCACACAAAATTATATATTCCACATACCGCTGAACAGGCTAAAAACGTGGAGCGCTAAAAGCGGACTTAGCCTAAACTCTAGCAGAACGGAACTGATGCTCTTCAGCAACATGAACAAGATGACACAATTTAAACTGTATTCATTAGACGGCAATACCCTTCAAATTCTCGTAGGGGGTGAAAAACCTTGGCCTAGAAATCGACGCAAACTAAATTGGAAAACAGCCTTTGAGAAAAGGGTAGTAAAGCCAGAAATAGCTGACTACTCGTGCAAAAGAATATTCAGCAGGAACTGTGGTGCCTTAAACCCAAACTTCTCATGTGACTATACAAAGCCGTCATAAGCCGCCAATACTATCATATGTTCGGTAGTATGGTGGCCAGCCCTAAACCAGCAGTACAACATTAAAAAACTAGCTAGTGTACAACGGACAGCATGTACTACGGAGACAGGAGCATTGCAGTCGTGTCCAACTGGGGCACTGAACATAATCGTTCATGATATTGCCAAAAAAAAATGTCTGCAATACTACTGCGCTAGTCGGACTGCTGGACTGATAGGCAGTATGGTCATGGGAGCAACCTAAAGAAGCTTTGCGGTATACCAATGACATAAGACTACCTCCCAACCACACCAGTGAGGTGAAGCTTCCCTCAAGACTGTGTCTGGGGTGTTCTCAGTGCAACCAAATATCTCGATTTATTTTTGTCTCCCGGACTCGGCCAGCATTTTCCAGGCGGAACTGTACGGCATAGAATTGGGCTGCGAGTTTCTGTTAGGGAGTGAAGTTTGGGCCCGCGAGGTGCACATATACCAGACCCCGGCGTTCTGACTCATGTGAGTAAATAAGATACATCGCACATATTTTAACCAATGTAGCGCAAATCGCTCTGCACGCTTCCACACAATCTCTCTCGTAATTTTTCCGGGTCTGACATACATATATATACTCAGAAAATCAGGCAGCGCTTAGCTCTGCTGCAACATCCTCTAATACAGTCAGAAGCTACAAAATTGCGATAAAAGCAATAGCGGCGGAAGACGTGATCATCACGTTCATCTGGGTTTCCGGCCACAGGAACATTATTGGTAATGCGATGGCGGATGAATTGACGAAAGTCGGCACGTCTGTAAACCTAGAAAGGGCAGCGCCACTATAAGCTGTCCGCTGTCACCAATAAAAAGGAAAATTTGCTCGAGCTTTTAAGTTGAAACAATGTGATAAAATTAAGTTGTTAATTCGAAAAAAAATCTAATTAATTCATTGCCTTCAGCAACAGCTGCTCAGAAACTGGACATCTATGCTGTGCTGATTTGTTTTGCCGCATTTGTAGGTCAGCGGCTGTCTTGTGATTATTATTTATTTTTTCTATCCCCTTTAAGATAAAAGCAATACAGAGCAAATCAGCGCCTAAGCTTAGTAAATACAAATGTATGTGCATATATAAATGACGAAGATGGTATGGAGAGTTTAAGAGAAGTCAGAAATACATACATATGTATGTAGTTAAAGAATTTACATAAATGCCAGCAGAGTAACCGTGTGTAGAAAAAAAAGAACTAAATAAAATCGCAAAAAAAAAAAACAAAAACGTGTGTATAAAGACGTTTCTAGATGGGAATACAAGGCAGTCTAATAGCTGCATATTTATATGTATGTGTGATTGTTAAATGCTTTCAACTGAATATATGTTTTACAGCCAAGAAACTAGATTACATATCGTCGGCCCCCTACCATAACCACGAATGTGCAATTTTTTCAATTTTGAATTAAGCGGTTTTCCTGATCAATCTGTGCATGCTGTACATTTTAGTAAAACCCCCAGTACCTTTGTGCACTGGAAGCCACCAACATTTTCAATGCCAGTAACACGAATGTGTAGATCAGTTATAAAAAGTTGAGCCAGAAAAACGAATTTTGGAGATTAGGAATAATTCCACAAATAAAATATGAATTTGAATTGAATGTGTTTGTTTTACTTACTTTTGGAAATTTATTTTCAAGAAATTTTATTGGTTTTCGTTGGGCCATAAACACGAATGTGCCAAATCTTGAAGATTAGAAGGAATATAAGCATAAAAACTATATCAGGGTATAGAGCTAAACAAGGTTCTAATTTGCAGATATACTTTTATATTAGAAACAAATTTTTCAAATTTTGCGAGAAGAATCTATATATTAATAGGCTAACATTTTTCCCATACAAACAATTGCCAGGCTGTTTAGCACATTTAACATACTCATATTCACATAAAATTGATATGGATGTGTTCGTATGAGTCAGGAGCAGTGCATAGGCATATATTTTTTTCTATACATTATTTAATTTCTTTATAATTAATAAATAAAATTTTTAGTTAAGATAAATAGATATCGTAAACGTGTTTACAAATATCGTAAACACAGTTGAAGAGTCGCTTTAATTTAAAAGCGCTCACCACCGGGCCTACCTTCCTAGATCTGCCTTGATTTTGACCATGATTTCGCATCGGACCGTGATCAAAAGGGCAAATCAGTGTTGCGGTACAACTGGAATTTGGAAAGTGTTGCTTATCTCCGCGAAAAGGAATAATTTTTGCACCAATACAAAGTTGAAAAAATAAATTGCATGGTCGAATTTCGACCACCGGCGATACTAGTAAACTTTAAAACTCGATTTCCCAACATTTTCATTTTAGCACATTCGTGGTTCTGGCAGGAGGCCGACGATATGATGATTAAATATTTACGAAAATAATATAATAATACACCGGCCCGAATACTTATAACTCTATCAAGTTTGGGTTGAGCTTTTCGTTGAAGAAATACACTAGGAAAGTATGCCAGCCACTAATCAGGGGTGAGCGCTATTTCTTGAAAAATTCCAATAATTAATGTTTTAATTAATTAATTAGATTAAAATTAATTAATTTTAATTTTGTTTCTGATCCTGACAATAATCGAATCCGGGACTCCTGTAAAGTAAGCGAGGATCGCTATCCTCTAAGTCATAGCGGCACAAATATGCATTTGTATTTACATATATACACAGATACATATATGTAACTGTAAATGTTTGTTTAAAAAAACAGCTCAAGCAAGAAGCAAATTGACTTATCCATTTAATATGCCGATAAGCAATATTATCCAGAAGTGCAAATGTGTGCGCATGTGTTTTTTTTGTTTTTGTGTATGTGTTTTTTTGTTCATTTGCCGCTGTGCATTCCCTGCAAAAAATGCGATTAATCCGGGACGTGTCCGGGATCAATCGCAAGGGAGCATGCGACTAATACAATTTTACATCCCTTTATATGGGGCGAATAGATCGCATTTGTTCGAGCATGTCCTATGAAGAGACTAATTGTTCAATTTGTATACCCGAACGGGTACCAATGTAGATTAATCGCTTTCATCCCTAACGGGTACAAATGTATATCAATCGCTTTCAGAACGAACGGGTACAAATGTAGATCAATCGCTCACATCCCAAACGGGTACAAATGTAGATTAATCGCTTTCATCCCCAACGGGTACAAATGTAGATCAATCGCTTTCAGAACGAACGGGTACAAATGTAGATTTTTCCAAGTTGTTAGCCAAAGCAATTTTTAATAAAAATCTTTAAAAAATTGTAAATGTTCATGCATATTTAAATAAAGATTATATAATGTTTTACTTTATATAAAAAAAATTGTAAGTTTTGAGTATGCATTATATGAGCGTAATGTAAAGGATTTTTTCATAGGATATTTTAGCAGGGACCCATAATAACTGTTATCGAAATATTTTTATACAAAAAAGTCAGAATCAAAATATCGCCGTAGACACAAACTTTTGATATTTCTGAAGTCCTCTCGACCTCCTCTCCAAGAATCAGACATCATTTTTATTTTTCTAATTTTTTCGGAAAAAGTCCGATATTAACTGTTAAAAGTTGAAATTTATTTTTTCAGTCAAATAATAACAGTTAAAATGTGACTTTTATTTTTTCCGGCAAAAATAAAAGGCAATTTGAAATTACAAAGAGACCGTTAGCCCAACTAGGGTAAATTTGGTATCAATGGACTCGTCGTAAGTCCTAGATTCCAACGACATATAACACATGTATATATATATACAATTATATACATATATTATGACCAACGGTGTAATCTATGTTATTGTATGATGAGAATATCAAGCACTTCTTAGAAAAAAAAAACTGCCAAAAATCAAAACGATTTCCTAGAAAGCTAAAAGTTACACTTTGTTAGGCTAGAATTATTTGGTCTATAAAACTGTGTACTCAGAAGTTTTCTAAAAAATCAAAAAATAAAATAAAATTTTTTTTTTTGAGTTAAACTCTCAAAAACAGTGATTTACGACAAAAATAAAAGGCAATTCGAAACTACAAAGAGACCGAGGGTCTACTAGCGAAAAAGGCTGTAATTAATGCCATTCAGGAAAAATGGCATAGACTACGCGAAATTCATGGGCTGAAGGGCCTGATTCATTCCATGACCCTTCGTGTACAATGTGTGGTTGAGGCTAGTGGCCATCACACCAAAATTTCAACGATCAGGCCTGCTTTTTTTCAGATTCTGTCACATGTGAAAAAATTCCAAAGAATTAATTTACAATAGGCGCATTTCTGTCGTACCCAAGCATGAAAAGAATACTCGCTTATGCATCAAATTACCTTCAAAGCAACAACACCAACTCGACTATTTTAAAAATAGTCGCGTTGGTGTTGTTGCTTTGAAGGTAATTTTATGAATAAGCGAGTATTCTTTTCATGCTTGGGTACGACAGAAATGCGCCTAATGTGTCTTTTCTAATTTTTTGAACTTTTCTTTTTTTCTGTTTGGTCAATGCCTTAAGTTTTGGATTTTTTTGGCCCTAAATGCTGTAAACATATTTAGTTTAATATTAGCTTTAAAAAAAATTAAAAAGTTATCTTATTTGACCAAATACCAATATGAAAACAAATTTCTGAACTGTTTTCATTTTGCAAAAAACTAATTGACAGACTTTACATATATTATATCGTTGGAATCGAGGGCTTACGGCGAGTCCATTGATACCAAGTTTACTCTAGTTGGGCTTACGGTCTCTTTGTAGTTTCGAAATTCCTTTTATTCTTCCCTCTTTTTGAAAGTTTAACTCGAAAAAAAAAATTTTTTATTTTTTAGGAAACTTCTAAGCATACAGTCTTATAGACCAAATAACTTTAGCCTAACAAAGTGTAACTTTTAGCTTTCTAGGAAATCGTTTTGATTTTTGGCAGTTTTTTTTCTAAGTGCTTGATATTTTCACCATACAATAACATAGATTACATATTTGGTCATAATATATGTATATAATTGTATGTATATATATGTATTATATGTCGTTGGAATCCAGGGCTTACGGCGAGTCCATTGATACCAAATTTACCCTAGTGGGGCTTACGGTCTCTTTGTAGTTTCGAATTGCCTTTTATTTTTGTCGTAAATCACTGTTTTTGAGAGTTTAACTCAAAAAAAAAATTTTATTTTATTTTTTGATTTTTTGATTTTTTAGAAAACTTCTGAGTATACAGTCTTATAGACCAAATAATTGTAGCCTAACAAAGTGTAACTTTTAGCTTTCTAGGAAATCGTTTTGATTTTTGGCAGTTTTTTTTTCTAAGAAGTGTTTGATATTTTCATCATATAATAACATAGATTACACCGTTGGTCATAATATATGTATATAATTGTATATATATACAAGTGTTATATGTCGTTGGAATCTAGGAGTTACGACGAGTCCATTGATACCAAATTTACCCTAGTTGGGCTAACAGTCTCTTTGTAATTCCAAGTTGCCTTTTACTTTTGCCGGAAAAAATAAAAGTCACATTTTAACTGTTATTATTTGACTGAAAAAATAAAAGTCAACTTTTAACAGTTATAGTCTGCCGAAAAAAATTAAAGTCACAAAATAACTTTTTGATCGTAACTTTTATCATAAAAGGCATAACTGGTTGGGTCCCTGTATTTTAGGCAACATTTTGTTAAAATTATTATTCATCATTGTTATTAAAAGAAAGGGTGTTCAATTCGTTTTACCGGTTGTTCTATAATTTTTTAAATACATTGCAAATTTTTGTAAAATTTCTACATTTAAGGAATCTAGATTTGTACCCGTTCGGGATGAAAGCGATTAATCTACATTTATACCCGTTCGGGAACAATTGGTCTACAATTAGTCTACATTTATACCCGCACGGGGACAATCGGGGACTAATTGTGGACCGATTGTTCTCGAAAGAGATCAATCCGGGACAAATCTCTTTCGGGATTAATCGCACATTTTTTTGCAGGGTTTCTATATTCAAGTGAGTCAAGTGACCGCCACTGCAGTAAGTTGAAAGAAAGCAAAACTGCGTAGAGGCAAGCAATACGTTCAGAGAACAATAGACTTAAGCAACGAACTCGCTGCCAATGGCAAATTGCTGAAGCTTGACCAATGTTACACATTTTGCAACGACCATTTATTTTTAGATTGGCTTGCAAAATGTGCACAACTGCAATGCGTATGCCCCTTGGCAATGCAAAAAAAAAAAACTAAAACAAAAATAGAAGAAAAAAATATAAAAAAGTGAGGAAGAAGTGAAAAAGATTTGTTGAAAAGAAATGTTAATTACACACAACAATGCTAATGTCTGTCTCGTATGCAACAACAAAGACCAGTAGGCAGCGTCACAATCGAGCATGCGTATGCATGTGTAACCACACGCACTTACGTACATACATATAGAAAACGGAATAACTGACCCTAATTAGAAGAGTGCTGTGGACTGTTGCAACGAGCGAAAAGTAAATAAATAAAAAATAAAAAATAAATAAATTGTTCACAGGCAAATATGCAAAACAAAAGAATATATATATGTATATGTGTACATACATATGTATGTAAAAGAAAGTTGCAAATAATCGACAAGCAAAAGTATTTTTGCCAAGCGCTGCTACTTACCTCTCAAATAAATTCGCTACTTTTTACGTTTCCCTTCGGCAATTCAAAGATCGAAGATATTTGATTTGTTGTTTTCTGTTTTCGGTTTTATTTGTTTTTATATCAGTTGGAAACTTTTGTTATTATACGAAAATATCAATTTCGTTTCACTTTCTTTTTATTGATAACACCTTCAAAGGCGTTGTTTATTTAAAAAGAAAAAATGATGATTTGGCGTTAATATATTTATATTTTGCTAAATTTTTAAAAATATATACATATATTTATATTTGTTTTTTTTTGTATTTAGGCGTTGGCAGAAATTTGTGTAAATTTGCTATTAAGTCACTACTTTTTTATTTGGTCTAATTTATATTTTGATA
Organism: Urophora cardui; assembly: GCA_960531455.1. NCBI lineage: Eukaryota > Metazoa > Arthropoda > Insecta > Diptera > Tephritidae > Urophora > Urophora cardui. The sequence continues at coordinate 31,139,002 of OY482672.1, read as the reverse complement.
TTTCTTATTTTTGTTTATGTAGCAATTTTAAGTGTTCAAACGTATGTATAGTATAGTTAATTAAAAGGAAGAGATTAAAAATTAATAGAATTCAAAGGATCTTTCTAGACTAATTATTATCAACTCTAAAGTCAAAAACGAAAAATACCGCTGAAGCTTGCACATCGCTGTAAGGGGTTGATAGAAAATCGGTTTGAGAAAACGCTCGCTTTATTAGTAAGTGCACTTGTTTGAAAAATATTTCGAAAACGTTTTTTGACCAGAAAATGTATGTACACGAAGAAAAATTTATTGATATGACATCAATTTAAATTGATAATCTTTTCTAATCAATAATATATGTTTGCCATATGCAATATAGTGAATGTTGTATCCAAAGAAAAATGTGAAATAATGTACATACATAAAATTATGGATATGGCATCCATAGTTTATTGATGATCAAATAGCATCAATATATTTTTCTCTGTGTATACACATAGCATTTGGAAGAATGTTTTATGAAAACCTCGATCTCTTTTGTTGCTTAAAAACTGATCAATCGCTTCCGAGATTAGAATAAGACTCAAAAAAGAGTCACACCAACGCACACTGGGGCCGAGCGTGCTCAAAATTCAGTTTTTAAATAATGAGTTTTTCAAAAAAATAAAAACGCAGTAGTGTTCCCTATAAAATTCTACACTTCTGGCCCAATCTTCAGCTTTCTATCGTTTTTCAGTTGGGAGTTATCCATACACAAACATGGCAAATTTTCCAAAAAATAATTTTTTTTCTAAGTGAGAAATTTTAATGTGTATTTGAAATAGTTGGTGTAAGAGAAGGATATAAAATTTTATTATTCTGCTTTTTCCATAACATTAAGTGAAGCTTATATAATCGATGAGTGTTTTTGTTTTGGAACTAGATGTTTTAAAAAATTAATTTTTAGTACAAAACTAAACGTACCTCTTCTATTTAAATATTTTTTTTCAAAATGGATTTTTTTTGATTTGCGCAAAAAAGTAGCAAAAGTAAAAATGCAACAGTAAAATATGGTCCTTTGTGACAAAGAATCCGAGTTCAGAACCAAAAGCAAAGTGCGCATTTTAAAAAAAAGTGAATTTAAAAATTGCATTCCAATTTTAGTTAAAAAAAAAATACCTATATCTGGTTGAATTTGATTCTGTTCTATCTTAAATTTAGTTGATCCATTATTTACTGGTTACTTTAATTACAAATTGTGGTTAAGGTTACTTGTCAAGCCAGGTTTCTTTAATTTAGACTTGTAAGTTGGATTATAATATGAGTTCTTTGAAGCACAAGTTGTGTTACTCCAATTTTGTTTTTTTTTTATGTTAGCCACGAAAATGTGTGGGGAAATACGTGTTCTGCTTAAAACGCTAACGGTAAAACTCCTAATTCCCATATAAACATACTTGTGACAACAGAAAACTTTTAATATCTCGAAGCAAAAAATTGGAGAAAACCATTTTTGTATACATACATATGTACCTGCATCTGCATAATTCATCAATGGGTTAATAAATAGCCGCTAATGGGTTAATATAATACACATTGGCTATTTTTGTACAGACATACTAATATAATAATAATATAACACAATGGCGCTATTATAACTCTGACGAGTTTTATGGCCGAGTTTCTGTCCCAATTCGAGGTGTGCTCCTTTTGTTTTTCCTACCTATTGGGTGGACATACAGTTTTATGCCGGCTCCGAACGGTGAATGCATTTTTTGTGAGAAGCTTTTTCATTGCAGAAATACACTCGGAGGGTATGCCGACCACTACCGCGAGGTGACCGCTGCTCTTAAAAATCCAATAATTGGATTTTTACTAATTAGAAAAATTTGTTTGTTGTTTGCTCGGACTGGGGTTTGATCCCGAGACCTCTGGCATAGCAGGCGAGCACTCTACCCACCGCACCACAGCGGCCACCATACCACAGACGTACTAATTGTGATTTAAATAATTTGTGTACAGATCTTAATAAAAACTGGTCACCAATGGGTTAATTCATGACCGTTAATGGGTTAAGATTCCAAAGATTACTGGTTTTAGTGTAGATACAACAAATATTATTTAAATATTTTGATCTTAGAATTAAGTGAAAAAATTTGGTTAAAAATGGGTTAATGCGTGGTCGTTAAGGGGTTAAAATTCTTGGGATTTACTATTTTAGTATCGATATACCGATTCTGATTCAAGAAAATTAAACTCGAAACTAAAATAAAAAACATAGGTCACCAACGGGTTAACTCATGACCGTCAATGGGTTAAGATGCTATAGGATAACTGCTTTAGTGCAAATAAAGCGATTCTGATGTAAAAAAGTTGATTTCAGAATTTTGAGCGTCCTCATATATATAAGTGGCCCCAGTGTGCAACGATTGAAAAGTGATTTTATTTTTTGTCATATAAAGATCACCTAGTTAACTGAATCTTTTTCAAGCCTCTTTGATCATTGGTTGATCATGCTAAAGATCGAAGTGTGATCGTTTACTTTGCTTTCTTAGAAAAAAATAAAAATTTTATATTAGAGTTCTGTATTGAATGTTGTAGAACAGGAACATATGGATGTATGTCTTCCGTGTTGCGGTATATGAGAGCACCAAACTGTGCATATGCATTTTCATAGGAATTCAATTGTGGATTTGATTATCTAAAACTGCTTCCCTGCTGAATATTATTGTGGCTAAAAATCTGTTTCAGAAGTTTAAACCAAAATGTGGACTGAGAGTGACCGTGGAAGTTCTTTTTGCGATATTGGTAAAGCTAAGTCTAAGGGTAGTATATGTAAGAGCATAGAAGGTGGTAGAGAAATGCGGTTGTAAAATTACCCAAAAAAGATTCGAAAATTATCAGAAAAACGATTGAAAAGTTACCCCAAAAAAGATTCAAAAACGATCAGAAAACGTATTACCAAAAAGATTCATAAACGATTGAAAATTTATAAAAATAAAATTGAATCGAAAGGCACTCGAAAATGATTAAAATACGATTAAAATAAAACCCGAAAACGACTCCCCAAGAAGAGTCGGATGGAGGATACCATTTTCTACCGACAAACAATCCTTTTATGATCAGAAAATGAGGGCATTTATGATTATTTCAAGCATGCATAGGGATCGAAAAAGACTGGAATATGATCAAAAAGAAATGCTATGTGGGTAATTTAAATTTTTAAATTTTATTTAGAATTTTTCCATATGCTTAAAAAAATAGTTAAGTAAATTTGTTAACAAATATTTGTTTTTAATTTCTTTATTCTTTTATTTACATATTTCTTGATTTTTTATTTTTTATTCTTTTTTTATTTATTTTTTTTTTTTTATTCGAAGTCACTTCTTTTTTATTATTGACGCTTGCTGACAAATAACAGCACCAACAAAAAAGCCTTATTAGCAAATGTGAATTAGCGCATAAACGTGCATAATGTTCAATAACCGTTTTACTTCAATTACATATGCACAATTTCGTTCCAATTAACTACAACGTTTTATCAAGGTTTTACTTTTTTCTTTACAATATGTATGTATGTATGTGTATATTAGCTTAGTTAATTTGTTCTTAGTTCGCGTTTTGCATATTATTTTTATTTGTTGTCGTTGTTTATTATAGCGTATCGAATTTTTCTATTCCTTATTTATGCAACAATAATACAATTTCAAGATTGCATGCAACACGCGTGTCCAGTTTACAACACCAATAAAAACACACGTTTTGCATACATACAGATACATATACGAGTATATACTAAGGCTCTAATTCACTGAATTTCGAAAGCTGCCAATACACCTACCAATATATGTATATCTTATATGTGCATATATTGTACATATATTATGGATGTGGATGCTTTTATACGATGAGAAATATGTGCGCGCTTGCGCACTTTCCGTTTTCCGTTATTAAAGAAATCTACACGCGCTCGCTTTAACGTTTTTTTTTTTTTTCAATATTTCAATCTTACTGAAACAAGTAACAAAAAACCCGCGACAAGCAACTTTCTACGACCGTCTAGTGTGATGGTCTCGCACTGAATGAAACTTGTGTTGCGATAAAAGAAATTTTTACGATGTAAAATAAAATCAAAGCAAAGAAAAAGAAATCAAAATCAAAATTAAAGAAAATGAAAAGAGAAGCAGCAGAGTAATGAAGGAATATCATTTCCTCGCTTCCTTAACTTGGCGGTAGTACGCGCATTTTCAAAGCACAAATACAATAACAACGTGAAATAAGCAAAAGCTGCTAGCTATTTATAGCGCCACACAGTGGGGCAAAGATGTTAAAGTGCGTATTAAATTAATTTATGCAAGCTTAAAAAAATAGCAAGTCAAAATACGGTACCTCAAAATGTGGAGCATACAATTGTAGTATACTGTGGTCTTTACGGCAACTAAAATTACCTCTTTACATTAAAAATTATTATAAAAAATGGGTTCCCATTTCCAGTTTGTTTTGATGTGTTAATTGGTCTTTTTATTTGCATACAACCAATGATTCAGAGACCCAATTTTTGTATTTACATATGTGAAGAAGATGTCTTTCTAATTTGCATATATCTAACTTGCATATAGCCTGCATACAAGTTCCATATACCTTGCATATTCTAAAAAGAGTATAAAAAGCCGTTTTGGAATGTGAATATATAGTTTTGAAGGTACCCTGACATAATCCCAAGGGGCATAATCCCAAATTTTTTATTTGGGATTATGTCACTCCCCCTAGGGTGACATAATCCCAACTTCCCAATTGGGATAATGTCATTTTCAAGCCCAAAAAAACATTTCAGATTTTTTCTTAGATTTTATTACATTAAGCAAAAAAATTAAAGCTGACAATAAAGTTAATGTTGTTATACAATAATACATTGAGTATATGTATAAAATGAAATATGTATGTACTTACACATGTTCTCAAAAAATTACTTTAAAACTAAAAAATTACATTAAAATTAAATATATTTACATATATACAGACTTTTTTCAATAAAACGATAGGTATATACATAAATATTTGTGTACATTGTATATATGTCTATAAAAAGATGAAAATTTGGAAGAAAAAATCGCGCGATTTTGATTCCAAATTTTCCCCTGCGGCGCTTTTTTTTTGAATAGATCGATAGGTGTAAACATATTTATGTACATATGTCTATAAAAAGATGAAAATTTGGAAGAAAAAATCGCGCGATTTTGATTCCAAATTTTCGCCTGCGGCGCTTTTTTTTTAATAGATCGATAGGTGTATACATATGTATATACATATGTCTATAAAAAAATGAAAATTTGGAAGAAAAAATCGTGCGATTTTTTATTCCAAATTTCGCCTGCGGCGCTTTTTTTTTTAATAGATCGATAGGTATATAAATATGTACATATGTCTATAAAAAATAAAAATTTGGAAGCCAAAATCGCGATTTTGCTTCGCACTAGTACCTACTCGAGTGATTTGGTATTCTGGCTCCCTCTTATTTGGGATTATGTCACTCCCACATAGTTGACATAATCCCAAGTAAAAAAATTGGGATTACATATGTCACACCATGGTGAGTGACATAATCCTAAATTTTAAAATTGGGTTATGCCACTTGGGATTAAATCACGGCACCAGTTTTGAAGCAATTAAACACTTAATAAAATGATGTATTGTGGAAACCAAAAAGTTACTTAATAAAATATTTAAAATTTTTTGCATAAAAATCCGCAGTCTACTCGTATGATAGATCATAATTTTTAGAAATACACGAATTTTGCGTACAAAAAATACAAAAGTACAAGTAGCGGCGGTTCAAGGAGTGATATTTTAAGTACGGCGGAAGGAGTGAGGTTGTATTAAACCAAATATTTACACGAAAATAATTTACTGCTTTTAATTTAGCAATATGTGAACTCAAGCTCACCAGGTAGCAATTTTAAATTAAAATCATTTCGACTAACGAAATATTTAGGCAAATGCGGATCAATATCTGAAAAAATACATAAGTATAAAAATCTTTAAAAAGGGTGTATTTTTACGATAGTCTTCCTTTAGAGCGGTCTATTCAAGTACCTAGCCTATTAAATGCACACACACCGTACATAAGTATGTACATATGTATATTAGTTGAACGTTTTTCTTTGTCGACAGTTGAAACTCCTCCACAGTGTCATGGTAAAGCTTTTTTTCTCTTTTTCACCTCTTTTTCATTGTCGTTTAGTTAGTTTAACAGTTAAACTTAGTAAAGTAAAAGAGTTGCAAATTAATGGAGTGTTAATAAAGAGAAAATTCTTAAAGCTTTTTAAAGAGAGCAAATTGCCAGTTTTTTATGATGAGGACTGATTTAAAAATCCTTAACAGTTCGACTTGGCACGTAAAAGCATGATTAACTAACATTTTAGTAAAAGGCCAATACTTTTTAATAGAGCTTACGATTTCTCGAGTTCGAGTCTCGCGAGATTCTCGAATCTCGAAAATCTCGAAAGGCTCGCGAGCTTCTCGACATTCAACTACATATATCGCAGAAATAAGCGGTATAAGCATACTATGCTGTTTCGTAGTATGTTCTGCTTGTATGTACTTACATGTGTATGAATATATGCCATTTGCGCCATTCCCAGGTGTATTTCACAAATCAATGCACAAAATTCCCAGAGAAATACAATTACAATTTCATAATATAAAATTTTTTCTTCCCAATGACATGCGATAAATTTTTGATATTCATGTTTTTTGACACAATATGTTATCGAGAAATCTGAGAAACGAGATTTAATCGAGAACCCGAGTCTCGGTTTTCTCGATCCTCGAATTTCTCGACACTGCTCGAGATCGAATCGTTAGCCCTACTTTTTAAGTGTTTTTTTTTTTAATTTTCGTACTTGTTGTTGTGGTGTATAGCAAGGCTGCACAACGATATCAACAAAAATATTTTGTTTTGTTGAATATCAAATAAAAATTAACAAAAAAATTTTGTTTTGTTGAATATCAAATAAAAATTATTTAAATTATTTCGTTTCGTTGATTATCAAAAACAAAATAATAATAAAAATTTGTTTCGGGCTTACGGCTTCATTTTACTTTGAATTTTTATTAACGTTATTTTTTTTTGATAATTTTTTTTGTTGGCTACCGAAACAAAAGTTTTTCAATATTTGTTTTTTGATAATCAACAAAACCAAGGCAGATCTAGGAATTCATTAATTTTGACATTACACTCTACCGATTACACTAACAAAATACATGGGAAATTTCTCAATTCGCCACCGGGCCTACCTTCCTAGATCTGCCTTGAACAAAACGAAATTTTTTTTTCATAATTTTTTTTTGATAATTATCAAAACAGTATTTTTTTGTTCAGCACTTAACGTTAAAATTTTTCAAAGTTGAATTGAAAACAAAATTGTTGGGGTAAGGGGAAAAAATTCAACAACTATTTACAGCGAAGGTTGAGTGTATAGCTATTTCACGAAAAACCATTTTCGATCATCAGCACTCTTTTCGGAAGTCGCTGTAAATAGTTGTTGAATTTTTTTCCACTTACCCCAACAATTAAAAATTGAATTAAAATAAAAATTTCGTGCTAAGCACTAAAAACTCTTTCAAGTAAAATTGTTAACGTTGTTTGGTATATACATACATAAAATAAATACCAACAACAATGTTCATTGCGAACTGCCTACAACAAAAATTCAGCTTGCACAGAGTCTCAATGGCCGAGTGTGTTTATCCGTTGGGTCATTGCGGCTGAAGTTGGAATGGACTCGGGTTCAATCCCCGGTGCATCCACTTCCGAAAAGAGTGCTGATGATCGAAAATGGTTTTTCGTGAAATAGCTATACACTCAACCTTCGCTGTAAATAGTTGTTGAATTTTTTTCCACTTACCCCAACAATTAAAAATTGAATTAAAATAAAAATTTCGTGCTAAGCACTAAAAACTCTTTCAGGTAAAATTGTTAACGTTGTTTGGTATATACATATGACGAACCATGAATTATTTGCTCCGGTGAACATGGATTATCCTCCATGTTTCTAATTAATATTTTACTGAAGTAAGGCCAGATAACGAATTCCTCGATTGCTGCCGGTTTCACTGTTCATTTTATACTATCCCAATCTTTAACCAGGTGTCTATTCATTGCCGACAACCATCTACAAATTGAATTCGCCGCAAGTGGTACGATTGTTATTGTCCTGCTCACTCAACAGCAATCGGGACTACGTTCAGCCGTCACTCAGTGTTGTCTCTCGCTATCAATTATGTTTGTACAGTGTATGCCCTCTCACAAGACATATTAAATAGAATAATAATATTTGCAAACAAAGGATAGCAAATCGGAGTAAATAGAAAAGAAACCAAAACAACAGGTGGATACACAAAATAATATAAACCTGCGCAGCGTTGCCGCTGGGAAATATTATATATTCCGACACGGCCATTCTGACTTTTACACGTCCTCGTGCTTAAGTTCAAATTTTACAACAACTCATGTATAATGTAATAATTTGTCCCTTTTGTTTATTCACATTTTTTTTTTTTTTTTTTTTTTTTTTAATAATTAAAATAATTATTTCATACAGAATATTTTCTTTACATATTTTGTCCATTCCAATTTTGTATTTCAACTATTGTTTTTATTTTATTCATTGACGTTTTCTTTAAACATTTTCAACTCAACCGCCGCCTCCAACAAATACCACTCAACTGACACAATTGTCAGTGTTCGCATTCGAGCACTCATCGCCACATCTGACGGATAACTCTTCGTCCCTCTTAGACGGCTAACACATCGTCCCATTTGGACGGATCACTCATTGTTCCTTCTGAACAGATAACTCTTTGTCGTTACATGACAACTCACTACTGCTCCCACCTGAGCTCTTATGAGGATTTAACTCCACTTCATCAATGTCCAATTCACTTGTAACTTGCCCACTTGGCATTTTTCTTATGTCTTCATGACAGTACTTATATGTTCGTTTTGTTTGCAAAGATTTTAACATATAGCGGTCTCCATCCAGAACCTCAACCACTAACAATGGACCCCTGAACTTGGCATCCAATTTCGTTTGATGCCTCTCTTCGTTTTTCAATAACACGTAATCACCAACTTCGTACCTCACAACGCTAGCTTTGCTCTTATCGAATCTGGTTTTGTCATAAGCAGCGATAGCTTTCATGTTTTCAGTTGCCCTATTCCTAACATTTGCTACATCCACCTCAATCTCTGTGTCACAAGGTGATATCAAACCAAGAGGACGAGCTTCCTTTCCAATCAGCATCTCTAAAGGACTTGCAGCAGTGGAACGACTAATTGTACAATTTAAAGCGAGCTGCACCTCACCCAGAGCGTCTTGCCACGATCGGTTGCTAGATTCAACTGCAGCCAACAAGTTCTTTAACGTGCTCATCACACGTTCTACTTGGCCGTTAGCGCGGCTTGCCCCGGTAGCAATTAAGTGAAGTTTTATGTTTTGTGAAGAGCAAAATTCTGAAAATTTAGAACTGGTAAAGCATCTCCCCTGATCAGCAATAATACGGTTAGGAACCCCAAAGAGAGAAATTGAAGACTTAAAAGCTTTCACACAACTTTCAGTATCTAACTTTAAAGTGTGGAACAAATAAACGAATTTCGTAAATGCATCAACTTGTACTATCACATACTCTTTAAGGTCACTTTTACCGCTTAACTTCCCGGTAATGTCAACATGAATTGTATGCCAAGGCATGCTTGTTTTAGGAATGGAATGGAGCTCAGCCTGAATTTTTCCCGACGAACCCTTAACAGTTTTGCACGTTATACAATTGTCTACAAATTTACGAACGTATTTATTCATTTTGTCAAACCAGTAATACTGACAAACTTTGTCAAGTGTTTTCTTCCACCCTAAATGCATAATGGATTCATGTACCTGGTTTATCACCGACCACTTGAACGCACGCGGAACGACGGGTAAACAGCGAGTTCTATTATTCCTTTGAACTTTCCTAAACAAAATGCCTTTCCTTAGCTCATAAGTTTTAGCCAAATCTTCCGCAAGCTCATTTGACTCCAACTTGTTTACAATTTCAACTATATCTGAATCTAATCGCTGCTCTGCGAGAAGCCACTCACATGATATTTCGGCTAAATTTACTCGCTTCTCGGGTATTTTACACCCAACTGAATCAGAGCTTGGCGGAATGGGATTTCTTGACAAAAAGTCAACGTGAGCCATGCGTTTTCCCTCACGATATTGAATATCAAAATCAAATGATTGTAAATATGCCCACCAACGATGTACTCTCGGAGTCAGATCTATTTTAGTACGCGATGCCTTTAGCGAATTACAATCGGTATAAACTACGAACCTTCGACCAAGCAAATAATGACGAAAATGTTTCACCGATTGCACAACCGCCAAAGTTTCCAATTCATAGGAATGATACCTAGACTCAGCGGGAGAAGTAGTTTTGCTAAAATATTCGATTACATGCGGACAATTGTTAATTCTATGCAAAAGCATTGCACCATAACCACAAGAACTTGCGTCTGTATGTAATTCTATAGGATGTTTTGGGTCAAAAATTACAAGAACTGGCTCGTTAGTGAGAATGTCAATAATTTTCGTTCGAACTTCTTCCAGCTCTGAATTCCACGCGAAACAATTCTTTTGTGAAGTAAGAGAATATAAAGGTTTCATTAACTGAGAAAATCCTGGCACAAATTTCCGAAAGTAAGACGCCAACCCAATGAATTGTCTCACTCCAGTAATAGATTGTGGAGGAGGCAAGGATTTTAAAGCAACTATTTTACCCGGATTTGGTCTTAGCTCACCTGCTCGTATCTCATAACCTAAATACTGTACAGCCGTTTTAAGAAAACTACATTTAGTTATATTGAAAAAAAATCCCGCCTTAGTCAGAACATCTAAAACAATTTTAAGCCTTTCAAACCCCAGCTCCTTTGTTGGAGACACAACCATTATGTCATCCATGTAAACAATTACGTATGAGTGAGCAAGATCTCCGAGCGCGTTCATAACTGCACGCTGAAAAACAGACGGCGCATTTTTTAGACCAAACGGCATCGTCAAAAATTCATATTGTCCTTCAGGTGTTACGAAGGCAGTGTATTCAACGGAGTCCGGGTGGATGGGGATCTGATGGTAACCGCTAGCCATGTCTAAGCATGTGAAATAATTCGCACCACATAGTCTTGCAATTTGGTCACTGATAAGAGGCAAAGGGTATTTGTCAGAGACTGTGTTGGAATTAAGCTCTCTATAGTCGACACAGAGTCGATCTGAACCATTTTTCTTTTTAACGAGTAAGATAGGGCTAGCAAAGGGAGATGAACTCGGTCGGATAATATTACATTTCAGTAACTCACTTACTTTAGCGCGAACGATTCCTTTTTCATCAGGGCTGAGCCTGTATGGTCGCCTTTGTACCGTTTTATTAGGATCTACCAACCGAATTTTCATCTCGCCTGTACTAACCCTTGTACAAGGAGTCCCAATTATAAACGATTTAGCATATTGTTCAATTAATTTAATTAATTCATTTTTATCATTACCGCTTAACTCAGTATTGATATCTTTCAAGCTGCCAAAAGGCTGAGACATTTCACCAATATTTACTTGTTTTGATTTTAAAACTTCAAATTTATCAAAAGACAACATTACATCAAATCCCTGATTAAGAATCTCTCGCCCAATTACAATGTCATTTTTTTAAATGAGTATCCTGTACTACATGAAATAATATTTCAACGACATTTTCGTTAATAGTAACATTACTTAAGATTTGCAACGTACTATATATTCCCCCATCACCAATTCCCCTTAATATAACAACATTATTTACGCGCTTGCCAGATAATTTATGGCCAATACTGTCTCTTATAAGTGAACACTCTGCGCCAGAATCAAAACAAATTGGATAAACCTCACCTCGTTGTGTCATACTTCCTTTTGGTTCTGCCGCAAAACACTGATTTATGGTCTTTTGTTTAATCTCGCCCTGTTTAGCTGCATTTCCATTCTTTGAACATTGGTTTGCGAAATGACCAGGTTGACCACATCGATAACAAGACACGCTTGATTTGTCCTTCTGACTCTTAGTATCTCCAGCTTGTCGCATCTTTAATCTGCACTCCGCTATCTTATGTCCAGGCTTTTTACAAAAATGGCACACCCCAACAGACATCTTTGCTTTTTTATTATTAGGCCCAGCACATTCAGTCATACTCGCACTACGTTTCTTGTCGAAAGTAAAAGCCTTTAATTCCAATTGTAGTTTGCTTCTTGTTCTCACATTCGTTGTAAAAATAATTCGTTGCAAACGGCTATCAATATTCGCCATATGCGCCAGAACAGTTGAAACAGCAATCTCTTCAACGCTCATGTTGCGCCACTTTGTTACTAATGACGTCACCAAACGACTAGCAAAAACAGCATGACATTCGCCAACCGATGGGCGACTATCCAGCAAATTCAAAAACATGGCTGCTGGCGTCTCTTCACTTTCATAACGTTGTGTGAACAGTTCTTTGAACTGTTCCCACTTAATACCAGGATAAGAAATCTGCGTTAACCACTGCGAAGCGCTACCTTCCATGCAATTGCTCAGTGCCATAACAAGGCTACTTCCCTCAAGTGGTTTCTCCGATAATATTATGTCAGCCGTACTACACCATTGCGATGCATCGACATTCATTGCTTCGGGGTTAAATTTTGGCAATGTGACCGTAGTGTTCTGTTGTACGTGTGTCGATGTCTGCATAGCTTTTGCAAGAGCAATGAAGTTTCGATTTTGCATATCAAGAAAAATACGCCATTGTTCTTCAGAAAATGTAGGAGTCGGTTCCGATCCCACTTCTGATGACGAACCATGAATTATTTGCTCCGGTGAACATGGATTATCCTCCATGTTTCTAATTAATATTTTACTGAAGTAAGGCCAGATAACGAATTCCTCGATTGCTGCCGGTTTCACTGTTCATTTTATACTATCCCAATCTTTAACCAGGTGTCTATTCATTGCCGACAACCATCTACAAATTGAATTCGCCGCAAGTGGTACGATTGTTATTGTCCTGCTCACTCAACAGCAATCGGGACTACGTTCAGCCGTCACTCAGTGTTGTCTCTCGCTATCAATTATGTTTGTACAGTGTATGCCCTCTCACAAGACATATTAAATAGAATAATAATATTTGCAAACAAAGGATAGCAAATCGGAGTAAATAGAAAAGAAACCAAAACAACAGTTGGATATACAAAATAATATAAACCTGCGCAGCGTTGCCGCTGGGAAATATTATATATTCCGACACATACATAAAATAAATACCAACAACAATGTTCATTGCGAACTGCCTACAACAAAAATTCAGCACGTTTGTGGAGAATATATGCAAAAGCATATACACACTAACGTTAATGTTGAAAATGAAAAAGGCAAAAGTGGGGAAAATCCAACAGATTGCACAGAGTCTCAATGGCCGAGTGTGTTTATCCGTTGGGTCATTGCGGCTGAAGTTGGAATGGACTCGGGTTCAATCCCCGGTGCATCCACTTCCGAAAAGAGTGCTGATGATCGAAAATGGTTTTTCGTGAAATAGCTATACACTCAACCTTCGCTGTAAATAGTTGTTGAATTTTTTTCCACTTACCCCAACAATTAAAAATTGAATTAAAATAAAAATTTCGTGCTAAGCACTAAAAACTCTTTCAAATGAAAACAAAATATTTTTTCGGTTATTGATAAAAAATAACGTTAATGTGCAGCCCTGGTGTATAGTTTGTTGTTTGGTTTACGATCAACAAAATTCGCTTAAATTTAGAATGACAAATTTAGAAAAGTTAAACTTTTAACGAAGTGCAATGGAACTATGTGCCCTGCAAAATAGATATTTGGCTCTTTCTACCAAATAAAGAAAATATAATATACCTTAAATACCACCAACGTTCCAGTTTTCTAAGTGGTTCGATACTAACTCTTATAATTATATAACAACGGTCTAATAGAACACGGAAATTACTGCTAATCGTATGTACCTATAAGCACTTGTAATCTTTATCCAACTAACAACTATTGATATATACCAAAAATGGTTCTTGACAAAAGTGAAAGCTGAAAGTCTAGAGAACTTTATTATTTTACCTTTTTTATGTACTCGTATGTTTGTTAGTAAGTACAGACAAGTACTTTGAAATTAACATATTATGTACAAATATATATTTCTTTGCAATTTTAATTTCCTTTTTTAATTTTAACACCGTCAGTTAACCTACTTGTTATCACCCACTTTCTTATATCCATAATTGTATTGGAGAATTAATATGTTCAATGAAAACAGAAACCCAGCAGTATTTGAGGTAAGGAGGTGCATATTCAGTAGAATATTCAGTATGAAAAATACCCTGAAACTGAGTTCAAAATTCATTGCTGAAAAAATAACTGAACACGCAGTGAGGACATCAGGTGTATTGAAATATATGCTATGGAAGTTTTCCCTGCGTATTCAGGCCTTTTTTCATACAGAAACTCTCCCTTCTCGTTCGGCAGTTTTTAGGTAGTTGATTTTCGACGCCACCTTTATATAAAAACGAAAGGGAAAGTTCAGATTTTAGAACTACATCTCTACTGAATATTCAGTAGGAAATATGTGCTGTTTTCCAGCTGATAAATACTGCTGGGAATTCTTACACATTAATGTGAAAGTACATAAGTTTTGGCTTGTTTATTTACATACAATGTATGTACATACATATGTGCTTACATTAATGAATGAACATTTTAATGCATATTTGTTTAAAGTTAAATTTTAAACGAAGGTAAGTAATATGTATGTATGTATGTATATAATATTTTTACTAAGCCGTGAACAGTGCTTTGAGCAATTGGTATTGATAGATTTTTCTAAATTACTTGTGATTATTGGACGCCGTTTAATCAATTCCAAATAAAAATGACTGCCGATAAATGCTCATACGCATTACCCATGATTCATTTGTTTATCCAATGCTGGTATGAGAATTTAAAGACCAAATAAAAGTATGCAACTGCAAATTCCAGCACAACCAAAAATTATACATATATGTAGGTACTTAGAGGTAACTTTTTGCTAATAAAATATTGAACTATGTATATTATGGAACGAATTTCCATCATTCTTTGTCAAATTTTATTTGATTATAAACCGATTTCGGCAATGTGCCATCTTCAGTAACATTTTTCGTTCTCTGACAAATCAAAACGGACAAGGGATGACGGGAATCCGTTCCACGTTCCACAACGCAATCCTACCCTGTCGGAAAAACAAACAATAAAAAAGAAAGTATTGAGCATTTACATCGAGTTTACACCAAATATCCGAAATAAAAAAAATATTATTATTTTATGTATTTATTTTTATTGTTATTATTTATCAACACTGGGTGTAAAAATAGCACTTGTTGAAAAATCAAGTAGGTATGTTATATACATACATACTTACGCCATCAGTTTTGGTAAATTGGGTTAAGGTATGTGTTTTCATGCATAGAAAACAGAGGTGAATCTATAAAAGGTAGCGGCTTTACATTGGTTATTGCTGTACAATGGTCGTGGGAATAGTATTTTCGTGGTATACTTTAAACCAAAGGAGTAGAAGTTCTTTAAAAACGTAAATCCATTGCTAAGTACGAACCAACGACCCAGTTGGCTGTGCATGTTTCTAAACTGCCCAGGGTTAAACTTGCCGTAAAGAGCTGCATACCAAAATTAAACCTGAAAATTTTAAACTAATCAAAATATTTTAGTCAAGCTTAATTATGCAAGTATGTATGCCCTTTAACTTTATATATCATCGATTAACTAAAACAATGGAACAGCTTGTTTTACAAAAGCAGAGTCACTTTGCTCCAATTAACCCCTCTCCACTTTGCCACTGATTTTCCATTTATACGAGTATCGAAAAACACAGCTCGCGAAATTTCTGCAAAACCATTCAAACTCGTCACACCTTCAGACCTAAGACTCCCATTGTCGCGCGCCCACAGTTCAAAAGAAATCATTGCGTAATTTTTATTTGGGCACAAAGTGAAATGTTAACAACAAATAAATGTAAGAAAAAAAGAAAAAAATTTTGCTTTGATAATCTGTTTGAAGGTATGTAAACATTGAAGTTTTTCGAAGGTTATTTCGCACAGAGCCACCTACAGTTTTTTTTTCGTTTTTTGCTTGTTTGGTTTTTATGATCAAGCGATGTCGTTATGATGAATAATACTCTAAATCCGAATAGTATATTTTTTGCTCCTAAATATAAAAGTAGGGTAATCGATTATACGGTTTTTCAACCAATCATACTCTTAAGTGGCCAAGGACTCACTAAGGCGGAGGTTATTCGACCAAACTAAAAATATCTTAGTTATTAGTTTTTTTTTCCAAAATTTATTATGATTTTTGATCGGTAGGTGATGGTAACTCCTGATTTGCGAACGGTAATGTCAAAAGAATGGACACAGATAAATTCTTGTCCAACGTTACTTACAGAGATAAACACATTGAAATTTTCTGGATTTATAAAGTAAATTTTTATATAGGTACATAGATATTTTTTGTATGCATACATATATGCAACATTAATTGTTTCGAATAAGATATAAATTATATAAAAGATTTTAACTAAAGTATACAACTTTTACAATAAATCTATGATATGCCTATACAAATCAAACAAAGTTTATAAACCGGTAGGTGAACAAAATTTTAAACGCTAGTTGGATATGACCACGACTAGTTCTCTCCCATGAGCAGATATGCACATCCAGACAAATTCAGATCCAAATAGATCAGTCAAATACAAAAATAATGCGACAAGCTAAGATTCTTGAAACCGACGTGTTCAGCGTGTTTGATTGAACGGATTTTCCGGTGATTTATTCCATTCTTTCATTAAGATTTGCTTCCACTGTGACATTCGAAGTGAGGGATTTTCGGCTTTGATACGTGGCATGTTCGCAGTCTCGAAAGCTCTATAAGCAGCACGCATACGCTTCTCTGGATGCTTGTCTTCATCGTCATCCTTTACGCTGTAATAAGAAATATGTTAGAGTTTTTAAATGTAAGTAGGATTAGTAGATTAAAGGGTGAACAAATGACTTCATAAGTTTCTAATAAGTCTCCTACATTTCTTTTAAATAGATCCCAAGTTTCTCATTCCCATTTCTCATTTAATTAAAAAAATATAATGTACCTTAGCACGGCCAAAGCCTGTTCGACGTTTGTTGCTACTTCAACATCGGCCATGACGCGATTCAAATTCTCTTCAATAACCGGCTCCGGGAGCACAACGCGGGCACCTGACTGTGGTTTAGCAGCGTTGATAGCATCAATGGCTCGTTGCTTCTTTTCCAATTCTTCCAAAATTTGCTGGCGATGAACTTTTGCCAACGGTTGTTTGCCTTGAGTCTTTATGGAGGACATCTCTTGATCTAGTAGCGCCTGTGTTAAGATTATAAAACATATTAGGTTATCTATGTATATTTGTTTAGGTGTTTGACCTACCTTTGCCTCCGCCTTGCGCTTTAGCGCCTCCAATTTCTTTCTTTCTTCCTCTTCTCGGCGCTGCTGCTTTTTTGCCAAAGTCTTGTCGTTGTCCTGCCACAGGCGATCTTCTGCCTCTTTGGCTACTCGCTCGTTCTTTGCTTGTTTTTCTGCTTGCTTTCGTTCGCGTGCCTCCACCGCCTTTGAATTTATTCCCATTTTCTTAGGCATAACTATTTTTTAATTAAAATTGTTTCTTTTTTGATAAATTACACTTGTATATTTATTTGTCAGCCACAAAAACAAAAATTTGAGAACTTATTTTTTGACAATTACCAAAACAAGGCAGAGTTGCTAAATAAAGGCGCAGTGAATAGTGAAACATTTGCTTTCACCAGGGCCCCGGAGCGCAGGGGAGTGTGGAGTTAAGCCGGGTATCCACATCACAAGAAATGCTAAAACTCCATATAAAAAACGCTCAAGAAATAGTCAAGAAATTTTCTTGTGTCAAATTTTCTTTAGGCAGTATCCACTTCACAAGAAAATCTATTACAAATTTTGACGAAAAATGGGTTTGGCAACGCTGGTTTTGCCAAGAAATATATACGATTGTATATATTTCTTGAAGAAAAAATCAAACGTCAAATTATTTATTTATTTAGCCAAACAAGGTACAAAAGTCTTAAGCTGGGTATCCACATCATAAGAAATTGCTCAAGAAAAAATTGGCATTTATTTCTTAAGTAATTTTGACGTTTGATTTTTTCTTCAAGAAATATATACAATCGTATATATTTCTTGGCAAAACCAGCGTTGCCAACCTCATTTTTCGTCAAAAATTGTAATAGATTTTCTTGTGAAGTGGATACTGCCTAAAGAAAATTTGACACAAGAAAATTTCTTGACCATTTCTTAAGCGTTTTTTTATATGGAGTTTTAGCATTTCTTGTGATGTGGATACCCTGCTTTAACGGCTAATTGAATGATGTAAAAAGATTATAGGATTTACTAACTTAAGCTGGGTATCCACATCATAAGAAATTGCTCAAGAAAAAATTGGCATTTATTTCTTAAGTAATTTTGACGTTTCATTTTTTCTTCAAGAAATATATACAATCGTATATATTTCTTGGCAAAACCAGCGTTGCCAACCCCATTTTTCGTCAAAATTTGTAATAGATTTTCTTGTGAAGTGGATACTGCCTAAAGAAAATTTGACACAAGAAAATTTCTTGACCATTTCTTAAGCGTTTTTTTATATGGAGTTTTAGCATTTCTTGTGATGTGGATACCCTGCTTTAAAGCTAACACATAACAATTAACAATTAAAACTACTTAAAAAACAAATTAAGTGAATTTACAAAGTTAGATTTGGAAACTGAAAAATCGATATCAATATGCCTGGAAAGGCTGTTAAATTCAGATAAAGCTCTAGCAAGAGGAGCATTTAGAGTATACAGGGTTTTAGAGACACTGATATAAAAAGGAACAGGAAAGCGAAGTGAAGTATTAAGAAATAAATGCCAATTTTTTCTTGAGCAATTTCTTATGATGTGGATACCCAGCTTTAACGAAATTTAAAGCTCCATATGACACGAATTTGCTATCTGCTATTTTTTTTTAATCAAGAAACGTTTTGCCAGCCGAAACTTGGCTAACTATCCATAACTAGCTAGTAAGAAACAAACCACGTGTCTATTTCGGGTTACAATTCACACTCATCGGATGTGAATAGAATGAAATGGTATTCTGCAATTCGATTGACGCCCGATGAACGTCAGATATTTTCGAAGTTCCTAAAATAGGTATTCTGGATTACAATGAATAAAAATTTTGACAGTTAATCGGAGCTATTTCGTCTTTGTTTCTGTAACAAAATCGCGAAAAATTTCGATCAAAATGACGTCACATTAATACGTTCCACACTTTGTCACCACCCATCTAAAAGGCAAGTGAGAATCTATCGATTGTCGTCATTATGACGTCACTCAGTCGAAAACATTGATAGAGTTCAGTTACAGAAACTCAGTACAGCTCCTGTGTACTTGTGGCCGAGCTTCGTGCTTGTGGCCCAATTCGAGGTGTGACCCTTCATTGTTCTTTTTCCTACTAATTGGGTAGACCTACAGTTTTACGTCGGCTGCAAACGGCGAATGCATTTTCTGTGACAAGCTTTTTCATGACAGAAATACACTTGGAGGGCTATTTTTAAAAGCCCATTCAATCAATTCGAAAATTTGTTTTTGGTGTTTGGCCAGACTGGGGTTAGAACCCGAAACCTCTGGTATTGCAGGCGAGCACTCTACCCACTGCACCACCACGGACAGTATAATCTAAAACTTGGAGAAAATATAAATTTGTTGTAAATAAAAACATGATTTCGATTAAAAGCTACTTAACACTTATTCGTACACTTAACAACACTTATGTTATAAATGTCTGAATCCAGATTATCACTTTTCGTTTGTCGTAGCTGTCGGCGTTGCCGCGTTCGACGTCCCGATGAATCGTAGAATAGCCATGTGTATTTAATTGAAAACAAGTGGTCAAAATAGATTATGTTACCATTGCTTAGTGTGAAACAAACATTCACGGGCCTTGTATATCTACGACGTTGCTATCAAATGAACAGCTGTTTGCAAACTTATGGAAACCAAAAAGGAGATTCCAAATAACAAAATTTTATAAAGTAAATAAAGCCGAGTTTAACAAGGTATAAATCTTTTTTTCATAAAATGGACATACTAAAAGCTGAAATAGCAAGAAAACGAAAATTGCTCGAAGAAAAAAAGCTTGTGGATGATAAGAAGAAGTATTTCAAACGTGGTGACTTGATAGCCAAGCATACAGAAGAGACATTACAAAAGGTGGGTTATAAAAAACAGGAAAGTCACGAGGAGGATCAAACTCCCGAAGGACACTACAGTTATGTATCCGAGGGGCAAAATATACTGCCACGCTCTGAAGCCATACGACGTCTACGCGAACGCGGCGAACCGATTCTTTTATTTGGCGAATCGGAGGCAGATGCTTTCCATCGCTTGCGCCAATGCGAAATAACACAGCCCGAATCAAATCGTGGCTTCCGTAATGATTTTCAAGAAGCAATGGAGCAAGTGGATCAAGCTTATCTGCAGGAAATGTTCGCCAACACGCCCACGACGAAGGAGGAACAAAAATCAGATTTAGCCGAATTGGATGAGACAATTTCATGGGAAAGTATCAAAGCGAGTGCCTGGAAAATGGGTCGTGGCAATAAAGAATATGACATGGATGTCATTATAACGCTTCTCACTTTCTTGCTAAAGCTGTGGAGTGATCAAATCACTACATATTCCAAAGAAGAAAAAATGTCAACCAAAGTTAAAATGGCACGCGTAATCTTCACACAAACTAGAGAATATGTAAAACCATTATTTCGCAAGCTAAAACATCACACACTGCCCGAAGACATATTGGATAGTTTACGTGATATATGCAAACATTTGCTCAATCGCGATTACATAAGCGCCAGTGATGCCTATCTTGAAATGGCAATTGGCAATGCACCATGGCCAATTGGTGTAACTATGGTTGGTATACACGCTCGTACAGGACGTGAAAAGATTTTCTCCAAAAATGTTGCGCATGTGATGAACGATGAGACGCAACGCAAGTATATACAAGGACTGAAACGTTTAATGACCAAATGTCAGGAATACTTTCCAACCGATCCGTCAAAGTGTGTCGAGTATGTTAGCAAAAAGGATCGTATATAAATTATTAATAAGGCAGTTATTTTACAAATCCGCGTGTTTCATAATCAAAGGAGTAACAAACATGCGGATATAGAATTTTCAAAACCATCTGAGTTTAATATTTTAAGTCTATTTTTAACACGCTTTTATTAGCTTCACCTGTATGTATGTATGTATGTATGTATGTATGTAACTTCATCCCATCCTAAAAGTTGTAACATTTAACTAAATAATTATATCTTTCAAACATTCACTTTTTTGTGTTCTCTCTATTATTATAAATATTGTTTAATTTCATTGTAATCAATAAATATGTATTTATACGAAGCTAAACATTTATTTAGAAAACGTATTAACATTCATTTGACTTTCACGACATTAAATTTGTTACAAATGCCTTTACAACGGAATTTCGTTTAATAATCGCTTATTTTTGGCCCAATTCTGCACCTCGTTTGCTAGACTTTTCGACAGCATTCATTAGCGTAGCGCTGTAAATAAAAGCTGAAATATAATCATAAAACTTTATATAGTAAAAGTTTTCTTACCGTAAATTGCCCTTTTCCAATTCATGTACACCAACAATGGTTGCACCGCCAGCAGAACAAACCTGTAAAAGTAGACAAATATTTTAAAGACGTTTTGCTCGAAATTTTGAGCCAATAGAGTTTACCTCATCTCTCAAAACCGCCGGGTGTTTGTCAGTCAGCAATACCATTTTAGCCGCACCTAGTAACATTTGCGCTGCAAATGTCTGCGCCATTTTTCTAGGTACACCCTCTTTTACTCCGCCATCGGCTAAAGCTTCAATTATTGTATAGACAAAGGCAGGGCCACAACCAGCTACACCTGCGATGGGATTTATCATTGATTCAGGCACTTGTTGTGCTATGCCCAAGGAACTTAGCATCAAATGCAATTTCTCCAAGTCCTGTTGTTTAACATAGGAACCGGGTGTGTAGACAGTGATGCCTTCACCAATTTGCATTGGTGTATTCGGCATGGTGCGTATCATTTTTAAGCCATCCACAAATGAAAATTCCTGTAAAACGAAGAAAGTGTTTTAGAAGTAAGTAAAAGTTTACTTAACCGTGCAAAAATTATCATACACTAAACATATGCCATTTTATAGCAATTACATACCTCTTCCAATGTTTTAAGTTTTATTCCAGCCAGCACGGAGACAAATAGCTTATCTTTGTCTTTTGAGGTAGGTGTATGAAGATTGCGTAGCTGTGTCGCCATTGGTGTAAGAATATGTGGTTTAACGCATATAAATATAATATCCGCTTTATCCACCACTTCGGAATTGTCTTCAGTAGTTGCTACGCCAATGTCACGCCAGCGTTTTAGGTTTTCTATATTCGGGCCGGACACAAGTACTTGTGAGCTTTTCAGGAATTCACGTGAAATTAATCCAGAGCCAATGGCGAATGCCATATTACCACCACCGATGAAACCAATTTTTTCATCCAATTTGGCCATTTTTTTGTAGTTTCACCAAGGAAGAGTACACGCACGGCAAATAGGGTTTGGCAAATATTTGGCTGAGATAAATTAATTATAATTAATATTAGTGTATGTACATAATATGTACTATTATGCACTACGTGCTTGCATAATTAATTTAACTTGCCGTTCCTTGACTGTTATCAGCTACACTTTATTTACTGATATCTTATTCCTGCCGAGAAATTTTAATTCGCAGCTTATTTCTGTTTTGGCTAACCAATTTAATTATCTTTGTATCTCTTTTATTACCTTTTATCGCAATATGTGACGTAAACACAACATCCGCCTTGTGCCGGCAGGTATAAATTACGTTACGTTACCTTTTCAATGTTGCCTGATGTCTTGAATACGAAATGTAAAACGAAAACTGTACGTACTAGGGTGGGGAGTAATAAATGAGACGTAAGTCAGTATGCAGATGTGTTCAGAAACATTTATTATAATAAATGGAATTGAATGCTTATAGAAACATTCAATAATATACATACATATATATATATATTAGGTAGGTACATATATATATGATAATGCGACGTGATCCTGAAAACAAACGTTTCATCATGATACTGAATGAATGAATTTTTCCAATAAGTTCAGTTGAGGGTTAAGGCGGTGGAGTCCTTTCGTACCGGAGCTCTTTCGGGTGGGGTGGGTTTTTGCCTTGTCTCCACCGTTATCACATAAACTTTAATTTAAAGGACTCCGAAAACGGAAACTAATACTACGTTTATACGGCAGAATTCGTGAACTCTTAGGGCCTTTTCACATTACTCGGTACGACATCGGATCGACATTTTTTGCTCGGTATTTCCAGCTTACCGAAACGATTCCGCGTTGCTGTGTTTTTCACACTTGTGGGAATACTTTCGGTGCGTTATCGGCAGAAAATAGGAAAACAAACATCAAAATTTGCAAAACAAAATTTTTAACTTCAACAAATCACTCAATAATAAAAATAATGTCTTCTACCGAAGACGAAGACATTATAACTTGCTACATTTATAGCCGAAATGAGTTTTTAACTGACTTTGTTCTTCTTCTTTTAGTATGCCGCAAAAATGTATGCAGTAATTCCTCAAATTTTACTGACCGGTCTTACCGCGCTGCCGTATACCGAAATTAATCCGCTCCGATTTCATGTATGTAACACTAATGTGAAAGTGCCAATTGAAATACATGTGGTCGGTAAGGTTTCGGTATACTTTCGGTAAAAACCAAAAATGTCGATCCGATACCGCACCGAGTAATGTGAAAGCGCTCTTAATTTCATGAATTCGAAAATGGTCTCGTTTATACAGCATTTATGAACTCATGAAACTCAGCTTTTTTAAAAAGTGGCAACGTTCAAACGACATCAGCTGTCAAGGCAGATTTACCAGGTAGACTCGGTGGCGAATTCTGAAACTACTTTTTTTTTTATTTACAAAGGTAGAGTGTAATGTCAAAATCTAAGCGAATTCACATCATGGCTGGGAATGCGCGAGTCACAAGCGAATTCAGAATTTAACCACGGCGAAATATAATTTTCACATTACACTACCAATTACAATAAGGGCCTTTTCACATTACTCGGTACAACATCGGATCGACATTTTTTTTCTCGGTATTTCCAGCTTACCGAAACGATTCCGCGTTGCTGTGTTTTTCACACTTGTCGGAATACTTTCGGTGCGTTATCGGCAGAAAATAGGAAAACAAACATCGAAATTTGCAAAACAAAATTTTTAACTTCAACAAATCACTCAATAATAACAATAATGTCTTCTAGCGAAGACGAAGACATTATAACTTGCTACATTTATAACCGAAACTAGTTTTTTACTGACTTTGTTCTTCTTCTTTTATTACGCCGCAAAAATGTATGCAGTAATTCCTCAAATTTTACTGACCGGTCTTACCGCGTTGCGGTATACCGAAATTAATCCGCTCCGATTTCATGTATGCAACACTAATGTGAAAGTGCCAATTGAAATACATGTGGTCAGTAAGGTTTCGGTATACTTTCGGTAAAAACCAAAAATGTCGATCCGATACCGCACCGAGTAATGTGAAAGCGCTCTAACAAAGTACATTGGACAATTCTTAATTCGCCACCGAGCCTATCTGTTAAATCTGCCTTGACTGAATGAACAGCTGTTTGTTTGGCGTTGCCGGACTTGTACTTCATAATTTCATGAAATTATAGCTTTGTTCGCGTACTTTCTCCAACAGCATTTACTCAGCAGCCTCCAACAGCCAGGTGTTGGAGAAAAATGTCACCTATCCTCTCACAAGAGAAAAATATCGTAAGAGGTAAACGAACACAAAATTTGCAGAGTTCAACAGCTTTGGCAAACAGCTGATTTTTATTTACATTCACAAGCCCCAAATTCAAAGGATAAAAAGGATTAAAATTAAAATGATAAAAAAATTGGTGGAAATTATTGCTGTTAATTATGTATATATGGACATATAACATAAAAATAATAAAATAAAACATAGTTTTTTTCTTATTTAATTTCTTTTGATTCGTTTTGGGTTTCGTTTTGGTCAGTCTTTAGTCACCTCGCGATAACCTCCTCAATCAAAAAAATCGTTCGCATAGGCTCGCAAAAAGATTTTTTGAAGTTCGGAAATGCATCCGGAACTCTCTTTTACAATAAATCGGCACTGTTTGTTCTATATAAATGCTAATGGAGTTACAATTCTGCCTGAAAACAGTGGAGATATAAGCACATATGTATGTATCTGCAATACAATTAACGTCATGTTGTTGTTGTTGTAGCCACCAAGACACTCCCCGAAGGTTTTGGGGAGTGTAGGGGATGTGACAGTCCTTTGCCGGATAAATCCGGCACGCTCGGGTACTAGTCCCTTCTGACACTAGCCCGACTGTCGTGCGAACGATTTTTTCTGGCCATAATCAACCTTCTAGGCCGGTGGATTTTAGTCGCGTCTTACGACAGGCATTCCTTACAACGGGTATATTCTAGACCCCCTAACCCGCTGGGGTTCGCTGTTACTATCTAATAAATAGGATTTCATTGTAATAATTATCACACTAACAATTGCTTTTCTTTGTACCCATGTCCATACTGTTTTCCACCGCAGTATGTCTTCGCGTCTGCTGCCCCGCAGAAGAGATTTCAATTTAATGCACCCGGCCCTGGCCATGCTTTAAAAAAATAACCCTCTATGGAGCGATCCACAGTACTTTTGAGTAGAACAAACTTTTGCGTTGGCGGCATTTGCCCCAGCCAGCAAAATTTCCTTTCTCGAATTATATCTGCGGAGCGATCGGGAGTGTTATAATTAGTAAAATTAACATCCATAGAAGATTTCCCGAAAGTTCCAGTGGTTTGAAAATAAATACGGCGGGCGCATTATACTGAAGTCGACCCACTGCAGAACTACTCTCGGAGGGTGTGCCACCCACTGCCTAGAGTGGCTGCTATTTTTAAAATCCGGATAATTGTGTTTTAGTTAGAATTTGTTGTCTATCCAGGCTCAGTGAAACTTTCAGGAAATATTCCGTAGATGATAATTCATCTTATCTTAACACTTTCAACTATTATTAAATTATAATATTAAAGTTCTCCAGAAATAGAATTCTCCCGGCTAAGGGTTATTTTTGTAAAGCGCGGCTGAAGGCAAAAGGTGTTCTATACAAAACAACTGTGGATTGCTCCATGGATATTAATCCAGAAAGAGAATTCTGCCGGCTGAGGGTAATTTTATTGAAGCGCGGCCAAAAGCCGCCAACGCAGAAAGATGTTCTACACATACATATATTAATTTAACAAGGAATGTCTCCTGAACTATAAGCGTCCGGAGGGTAGTACTTTGTTTTTTGTGATCTGTGAGACCACCCCTACCCTCTGGAAAATTAATTGTTATCGGATCGTGGATCATTATATACAAATTTTCCCTCTATCCAGGCTGGGGATCCAACCCATGACCTCTGGTATGGCAGACTAGCCACTGTCCGCCACACCACAATGGCCACAACACTCCCCACTGCACCACAGCGGCCCCGTTAATATATATTCCCGCAAAGGAGATTACAATATACTAAGGTACATAATATGCATATAAATACTTCGCAAAAAGTATGTAACTTATTTTGCATATTTAATTTATCCATATTTGTTGCCAATTTAGTGTATTTTTCCAATTTTATAATTGATTTGTATATTTTGCAAATCTTGTTACTTGCAAAAATTCAAGTCAGCTGTTGTTTGATCAGCTGTTTTCCTGTTGGAAAATTGCTGTTGGCAAAAATGTGTCCAACAGAATTCAACAGCTTCTCACAAACTGAAATGTCAGTTTTCTCTCTCAGTTGGTTCTCTTCTGTTGGAGATTTGGCGTAAAAAAACGGCGACAAAGTGTTTGTTTTTAAAAGTTTTCGAAAAACATCAAAAAATATCCGTAAACGAACAAAACTTATGGCGAAAGTCATGGATAATTTTCGTGAACAATTAAGGGCCTTTTCACATTACTCGCTACGACTTCGGATCGACATTTTTTTCTCGGTACTTTCATTTTACCGAAACGAGTCCGCGTTGCAGTGTTTTTCACACTTGTCGGAATACTTTCGGCAGAAAATTAGAAAACAAATATCGAAATAAAAAATAAAAAATTTTAGAATTCAACAAATCACTCAATAATAACAATAATGTCTTTCAGTGAAGACGAAGGCATTATAGCTTGCAAAATTTATAGCCGAAACGAGATTTTCACTGACTTTATTCTTCTTCTTTTCTTACGCCGCAAAAATGTATGCAGTAATTCCTCAAATTTTACTGACCGGTCTTACCGCGTTGCGGTATACCGAAATTAATCCGCTCCGATTTCATGTATGCAACACTAATGTGAAAGCGCCAATTGAAATACATGTGGTCGGTAAGGTTTCGGTATACTTTCGGTAAAAACCAAAAATGTCGATCCGATACCGCACCGAGTAATGTGAAAGCGCTCTAAATTCATGAAAATTCGTTTAGGCTGTGTTCCAATCGGCAACATTTTTCTCTATGGGAAAATGAGGTAGAAAATTTTACCATGTTGAGATAAAAAAGACAATTTTGCTGTGCCAAACGGAATAGAAAATTTTGACAGTTACAAAGGTAAACTTTTGGGCGAAAACGGACAACGATACAATTTTAAAACGTAAAATGAATGTAATTGTTGATGGCAATATTGATGGAAACAGAAGAAATGTATTCATGTAATCATCTCATGTTATTTTGTTTTTAAATATTTGTGTTAGGGCCTTTTCACATTACTCGGTACGACTTCGGATGGACATTTTTTTCTCGGTATTTTCATCTTACCGAAACGAGTCCGCGTTGCAGTGTTTTTCACACTTGTGGGAATACTTTCGGCAGAAAATTGGAAAACAAATATCGAAATTAAAAATATAAAATTTTAGAATTCAACAAATCACTCAATAATAACAATAATGTCTTTCAGTGAAGACGAAGGCATTATAGCTTGCAAAATTTATAGCCGAAACGAGATTTTCACTGACTTTGTTCTTCTTCTTTTAGTATGCCGCAAAAATGTATGCAGTAATTCCTCAAATTTTACTGACCGGTCTTACCGCGCTGCCGTATACCGAAATTAATCCGCTCCGATTTCATGTATGTAACACTAATGTGAAAGTGCCAATTGAAATACATGTGGTCGGTAAGGTTTCGGTATACTTTCGGTAAAAACCAAAAATGTCGATCCGATACCGCACCGAGTAATGTGAAAGCGCTCTTAATTTCATGAATTCGAAAATGGTCTCGTTTATACAGCATTTATGAACTCATGAAACTCAGCTTTTTTAAAAAGTGGCAACGTTCAAACGACATCAGCTGTCAAGGCAGATTTACCAGGTAGACTCGGTGGCGAATTCTGAAACTACTTTTTTTTTTATTTACAAAGGTAGAGTGTAATGTCAAAATCTAAGCGAATTCACATCATGGCTGGGAATGCGCGAGTCACAAGCGAATTCAGAATTTAACCACGGCGAAATATAATTTTCACATTACACTACCAATTACAATAAGGGCCTTTTCACATTACTCGGTACAACATCGGATCGACATTTTTTTTCTCGGTATTTCCAGCTTACCGAAACGATTCCGCGTTGCTGTGTTTTTCACACTTGTCGGAATACTTTCGGTGCGTTATCGGCAGAAAATAGGAAAACAAACATCGAAATTTGCAAAACAAAATTTTTAACTTCAACAAATCACTCAATAATAACAATAATGTCTTCTAGCGAAGACGAAGACATTATAACTTGCTACATTTATAACCGAAACTAGTTTTTTACTGACTTTGTTCTTCTTCTTTTATTACGCCGCAAAAATGTATGCAGTAATTCCTCAAATTTTACTGACCGGTCTTACCGCGTTGCGGTATACCGAAATTAATCCGCTCCGATTTCATGTATGCAACACTAATGTGAAAGTGCCAATTGAAATACATGTGGTCAGTAAGGTTTCGGTATACTTTCGGTAAAAACCAAAAATGTCGATCCGATACCGCACCGAGTAATGTGAAAGCGCTCTAACAAAGTACATTGGACAATTCTTAATTCGCCACCGAGCCTATCTGTTAAATCTGCCTTGACTGAATGAACAGCTGTTTGTTTGGCGTTGCCGGACTTGTACTTCATAATTTCATGAAATTATAGCTTTGTTCGCGTACTTTCTCCAACAGCATTTACTCAGCAGCCTCCAACAGCCAGGTGTTGGAGAAAAATGTCACCTATCCTCTCACAAGAGAAAAATATCGTAAGAGGTAAACGAACACAAAATTTGCAGAGTTCAACAGCTTTGGCAAACAGCTGATTTTTATTTACATTCACAAGCCCCAAATTCAAAGGATAAAAAGGATTAAAATTAAAATGATAAAAAAATTGGTGGAAATTATTGCTGTTAATTATGTATATATGGACATATAACATAAAAATAATAAAATAAAACATAGTTTTTTTCTTATTTAATTTCTTTTGATTCGTTTTGGGTTTCGTTTTGGTCAGTCTTTAGTCACCTCGCGATAACCTCCTCAATCAAAAAAATCGTTCGCATAGGCTCGCAAAAAGATTTTTTGAAGTTCGGAAATGCATCCGGAACTCTCTTTTACAATAAATCGGCACTGTTTGTTCTATATAAATGCTAATGGAGTTACAATTCTGCCTGAAAACAGTGGAGATATATGCACATATGTATGTATCTGCAATACAATTAACGTCATGTTGTTGTTGTTGTAGCCACCAAGACACTCCCCGAAGGTTTTGGGGAGTGTAGGGGATGTGACAGTCCTTTGCCGGATAAATCCGGCACGCTCGGGTACTAGTCCCTTCTGACACTAGCCCGACTGTCGTGCGAACGATTTTTTCTGGCCATAATCAACCTTCTAGGCCGGTGGATTTTAGTCGCGTCTTACGACAGGCATTCCTTACAACGGGTATATTCTAGACCCCCTAACCCGCTGGGGTTCGCTGTTACTATCTAATAAATAGGATTTCATTGTAATAATTATCACACTAACAATTGCTTTTCTTTGTACCCATGTCCATACTGTTTTCCACCGCAGTATGTCTTCGCGTCTGCTGCCCCGCAGAAGAGATTTCAATTTAATGCACCCGGCCCTGGCCATGCTTTAAAAAAATAACCCTCTATGGAGCGATCCACAGTACTTTTGAGTAGAACAAACTTTTGCGTTGGCGGCATTTGCCCCAGCCAGCAAAATTTCCTTTCTCGAATTATATCTGCGGAGCGATCGGGAGTGTTATAATTAGTAAAATTAACATCCATAGAAGATTTCCCGAAAGTTCCAGTGGTTTGAAAATAAATACGGCGGGCGCATTATACTGAAGTCGACCCACTGCAGAACTACTCTCGGAGGGTGTGCCACCCACTGCCTAGAGTGGCTGCTATTTTTAAAATCCGGATAATTGTGTTTTAGTTAGAATTTGTTGTCTATCCAGGCTCAGTGAAACTTTCAGGAAATATTCCGTAGATGATAATTCATCTTATCTTAACACTTTCAACTATTATTAAATTATAATATTAAAGTTCTCCAGAAATAGAATTCTCCCGGCTAAGGGTTATTTTTGTAAAGCGCGGCTGAAGGCAAAAGGTGTTCTATACAAAACAACTGTGGATTGCTCCATGGATATTAATCCAGAAAGAGAATTCTGCCGGCTGAGGGTAATTTTATTGAAGCGCGGCCAAAAGCCGCCAACGCAGAAAGATGTTCTACACATACATATATTAATTTAACAAGGAATGTCTCCTGAACTATAAGCGTCCGGAGGGTAGTACTTTGTTTTTTGTGATCTGTGAGACCACCCCTACCCTCTGGAAAATTAATTGTTATCGGATCGTGGATCATTATATACAAATTTTCCCTCTATCCAGGCTGGGGATCCAACCCATGACCTCTGGTATGGCAGACTAGCCACTGTCCGCCACACCACAATAGCCACAACACTCCCCACTGCACCACAGCGGCCCCGTTAATATATATTCCCGCAAAGGAGATTACAATATACTAAGGTACATAATATGCATATAAATACTTCGCAAAAAGTATGTAACTTATTTTGCATATTTAATTTATCCATATTTGTTGCCAATTTAGTGTATTTTTCCAATTTTATAATTGATTTGTATATTTTGCAAATCTTGTTACTTGCAAAAATTCAAGTCAGCTGTTGTTTGATCAGCTGTTTTCCTGTTGGAAAATTGCTGTTGGCAAAAATGTGTCCAACAGAATTCAACAGCTTCTCACAAACTGAAATGTCAGTTTTCTCTCTCAGTTGGTTCTCTTCTGTTGGAGATTTGGCGTAAAAAAACGGCGACAAAGTGTTTGTTTTTAAAAGTTTTCGAAAAACATCAAAAAATATCCGTAAACGAACAAAACTTATGGCGAAAGTCATGGATAATTTTCGTGAACAATTAAGGGCCTTTTCACATTACTCGCTACGACTTCGGATCGACATTTTTTTCTCGGTACTTTCATTTTACCGAAACGAGTCCGCGTTGCAGTGTTTTTCACACTTGTCGGAATACTTTCGGCAGAAAATTAGAAAACAAATATCGAAATAAAAAATAAAAAATTTTAGAATCCAACAAATCACTCAATAATAACAATAATGTCTTTCAGTGAAGACGAAGGCATTATAGCTTGCAAAATTTATAGCCGAAACGAGATTTTCACTGACTTTATTCTTCTTCTTTTCTTACGCCGCAAAAATGTATGCAGTAATTCCTCAAATTTTACTGACCGGTCTTACCGCGTTGCGGTATACCGAAATTAATCCGCTCCGATTTCATGTATGCAACACTAATGTGAAAGCGCCAATTGAAATACATGTGGTCGGTAAGGTTTCGGTATACTTTCGGTAAAAACCAAAAATGTCGATCCGATACCGCACCGAGTAATGTGAAAGCGCTCTAAATTCATGAAAATTCGTTTAGGCTGTGTTCCAATCGGCAACATTTTTCTCTATGGGAAAATGAGGTAGAAAATTTTACCATGTTGAGATAAAAAACACAATTTTGCTGTGCCAAACGGAATAGAAAATTTTGACAGTTACAAAGGTAAACTTTTGGGCGAAAACGGACAACGATACAATTTTAAAACGTAAAATGAATGTAATTGTTGATGGCAATATTGATGGAAACAGAAGAAATGTATTCATGTAATCATCTCATGTTATTTTGTTTTTAAATATTTGTGTTAGGGCCTTTTCACATTACTCGGTACGACTTCGGATGGACATTTTTTTCTCGGTATTTTCATCTTACCGAAACGAGTCCGCGTTGCAGTGTTTTTCACACTTGTGGGAATACTTTCGGCAGAAAATTGGAAAACAAATATCGAAATTAAAAATATAAAATTTTAGAATTCAACAAATCACTCAATAATAACAATAATGTCTTTCAGTGAAGACGAAGGCATTATAGCTTGCAAAATTTATAGCCGAAACGAGATTTTCACTGACTTTATTCTTCTTCTTTTCTTACGCCGCAAAAATGTATGCAGTAATTCCTCAAATTTTACTGACCGGTCTTACCGCGTTGTGGTATTCCGAAATTAATCCGCTCCGATTTCATGTATGCAACACTAATGTGAAAGCGCCAATTGAAATACATGTGGTCGGTAAGGTTTCGGTATACTTTCGGTAAAAACCAAAAATGTCGATCCGATACCGCACCGAGTAATGTGAAAGCGCTCTTACTTGTATGTGTATGTAATTACAAAATGTCAAAATTTTACCTAGCCCATTGAGCTCTCTCCATGATACAAACATACAAGGTAATTCCACTTCACTTTGACTTTGTCATTTTTGATTATAATATGGATTATTGACGTCTTATTTTAAGTCAAAAATTTAGGATAGCGTTGCCCAATCAAAAGTTTTTGGCTGAGGGTATATTTGAAAAAAATATTGGGTATTTTAAATGAAATGGTGTTTTTCACATATGCTAATCAACAAAACAAATGAAAGACAACAATCAGCCGATGTAATGAGTATATTTTAACGTTTAAATATATTGAAAAAAAAAAGCTTTTCAAAGAAAATAAAAAATAAGTTATCCATAAAAAATAAAATAGATTTATGCAGTTATTAAAGTCGAAAAATCTTACCAAAACGTCCTTTATACAATATTTGAAAACTATTCGATTTTTTATGAATAAGGTGTAAGAGTTCTTGATTTTCTTTATACGTATTATTTATTGCGTACGTATATATATATATATATTTAGTTTCAATGTTTTAGACAAGAATATTTCCACAGTTAAAAAATATATTTATTATCAAAATTTTTTAGCAGTTATACCAGAATGTAAATTTAATTTAAATTTTTATGTTGCAGTTTTCTTTAGTTTTTACTTGCGTTACTAATTTTATTTTCCTTTATTTTATTATTTACCTAATTCTGAAATAGATTCTTCGCAAAAAAATCTTTTTAGTATCTTTTCATCTAAATTAAATATTGTATTTACTAATAAATTTTGCATATAACCATGCTATCGACCGCACTTTTTTTTTCAGTTGCAAGTTCATAAGTCGTGCCAATATTCATAATTTCTAAACCACTGAAATTTTTCAATGAAATTCACAGGAGGTGTAGTGGGATTGTAGTATGCACTATATTCCACAAACTTTCCGCAACTTATTTTAAGAATAAATCTTATTTTTTATATAATTACACTGGTCGACAAGTTTTTGTTACAGAAATAAAATTCTACTTTTCTAAAGGACTTCGGTGCTCTGAATCCGAATATGAAGTCAGATTTTCGGTAATACGTACAGGTTTTGGGATATTCATGTTTAAAGAGGCCAAAAACGCGATTTTTGGCTATATTCACTACTCAATATCTTTTAAATTACTTATTCTAAAAATTTATTAAAGCTATTGAAAACGCGGACATTTCTCTTGAAGAAACCGTTTTAATATTTCAGATATCTTTCTCGTAACTTGCAATATTGTATATTAAGCTTCATTAGTTTTGCAATATAAAAATAATTAAAAATTTTGAAGCACGCTTTTAGGCAGTTTATTATATTATGGACGTATGTATGTAAGTGGCTTCGTAAAAAAAAAATAGTTCTGCTGATCAACTACAAAATTTGATTGCGCCTATAACATGCTACATGAATATCTCAAAAACTGTACGTATTACCGAAAATCTGACTTCAGATTCGGATTCAGCGTACCGAAATCCTTTAGAAAAGTAGAATTTTATTTCTGTAACAAAAATTTGTTGAAATTTTGTCGACCAGTGTTATTTGTGATCTGATATTATGAAGAATTTAACACGTAAATGTACGTATTTATATATATATATCAATATTCAAATTAAAAAAATTCGTTTTGTTGCAATCGATGCCATGGAAATAAAAAATAACATAAATGGAGGATTTTTAGCACTGAGTATGGCAGCACGAAATGTCATAATCCATATAATTGTCAGATGGTTAATATGGCGACAAAAATTTGACGTTTACACTACCTTCTTTCTTGTATCATGGCTCTCTCCATATGTGTGCGTTTTATTAGCTAAACGAATTATAAGATGACCTTCAATATATGTGTATATTTATTTGGGTTTAGCTTTTTTATTAAATTTAATTTAATTTTTGTTTTTAAATAACTTAATACATAATTTAATTGTTTTTTTGATGTGTAAACATCTTTGCTGTAGCTACGAGTGATTTCGAAAAACAGGTAAAGTTTACGCGTAAACGTAAATGACCTTTGTGTTAGTGCACTGCTGCGTCCGTGTGAATCGCTTGGCACTGTCAGTGGTAGGTAGGTAGATAGACATGTACTTACAAATGCTTGCATGCATAGCCGTGCAAATGCAAATATCAACAACAACAGCAACGAAGCGAAATGAAGTTGTTGTTGTTGTTGTTTTCTGCAACAATGCGACAAATAGGCAAAATAAAAAGGACTAACCTGTTTGAACATGTATGCAAATGTATGGATATGCACACCTACATCTACCTATCTAATTTTCTATGCAATATTGGTATCAAATGAAAGGTTTTGAGCAGGACTTCGATATGAAGCTCTTTTCATTGTGACCCCTAGGCCGGGTCTCCAGATATGGGTCAAAACGAGGACCCGGATGATCCTTGAATGTTTCTGAGCAATATTGGTATCAAATGAAAGGGTTTGAGCAGGACTTCGATATGAAGCTCTTTTCATTGTGACCCCTAGACCGGGTCTCCAGATATGGGTCAAAACGAGGCCCCGGATGATCCTTGAATGTTTCTGAGCAATATTGGTATCGAATGAAAGGTTTTGAGCGGGACTTCGATATTAAGCTCTTTTCATTGTGACCCCTAGGTCGGGTCTCCAGATATGGGTAAAACGTGGACTCGGATGATCTTGCATGTTTCTGAGCAATACAAAACAAAACAACATAAAAAATCAAAAGTCAAAAACCAAAACAAACAAAAACAACAAAATAGTAGCAGTCACAATGACAACAAAAAATTACAAAAACGATAGCCGCCTTTTAATCCATAGAAAACCAGGAAAAAAGGAATAAGGAAAAGGGAATAAATATCCGAATCCGAAACAGTTTACACATCAATATTCATGAATACCCGTTATTCACGCTTTAATTTTTTTTTTAATTTACTTGTATGAGTGAATAACCATTAAATTTGGTTCCGTTGCTTTATTCAATCTTTGGTCATCATTTCCTTCTCTTCTTTGTGATTTGTGTTTGCTTGTAGTCGCTCAACTTAAAATTACACACACATTTACACTCATCAAACATTTGGGTCTGTAATTTTTCGATTCGCTTTTAGGTATCTCAAGGAATAATCTACTTTGGAAACAAAGTTTAAAATAAAATATAAAATGTTTTTTTTTTTATACTGAGCTTTTGTATTTTGTTATTTTATTTTTAACGTTTTCAAATAATAATTACTCCTTTTTTATTTAGTTTTTCTTATAAATATGTACCTATGCATACATACATATGTATAAGTACATAAATATGTACTTCGTCAGCAGCAACAACAATTCAGTGCCCATCAACAGTGTATATATGTAATACTTACATACTTATTAGATATAAATATGTATATGTACATATATAAGACAATCTAATACATAGTTGTTTACATAACATTAAGGGAATAATGAATATATGTATGTACATATGTGCATGCATACATAAGTAAATACATACATACATACATACATGAACATATACATAATAATAATGTAAATATGTACATATACTAGAAACCTTCAGCCATTTTTCATTTAGTTTAGTATGTACATACATACATATGTATCTCAAAAATGTATTAAAAATAAATTAATTTATAATTGGCAAGAGTTTTCAATAAAATTTGACTCGTGGTATGTAGATAGATCGGTAGGTAGGTGTGTGTATTTGTGCTCGTGTTTATGCTCCCCAACTTATGATTCAGCACAGTTTTTGCTAACTTTTGTTTTTGTATACATATATTTTTTCCTCTGAAAGCTTTACAAGATGTACCATTGTTTTTGTTTTCTTAAAACAATTATTTGAGATTGTTAATTCATTTGAACTTTTTATGAATTGGAAAATCTGCCCTGCTCCAACTAGTAATAATCAAATGAATTCTACAATCTTCGTTACAATTGAATGAAGTTTTCATAATCGACCATTTTAGTTAATTCATTGTTCTGTTTTTTGTTTTTTTTTTCATTTTGTTCGTTTCGCGTGCAGTTGATATCGTCCGTCGTTTCGTGTTGCAATTCTTGTGTGTTATGTGCTTTTGTTCTGCTGCTTTTAACGTCTTCCCAATCCAAAGCCATATCTGTGTGGAGGCGGTTCTTGTAGCGAACGTTTACCAAGACCAAAACTATAGGGTCGATTGCGTTTTGAATCTAAAATACACAAAAACAAAAGAAACCAGAAAAAAACCAAAGGGAATGAGTTCAATAAAATTATGTATATAGGTAAATGCATTAACTGCTTTACTCTATACTTATTTAAAATTATTTTAATTTTTATAATCAAAATAAAAATATTTATGCACATATGTATATATGTATGTATGTATGTATGTATGTGTGTATGTATGTATGTATCTGTAAACTATATTTTTGACTCACCAATAGCTGCCGCATCATACAAATTTCCATTCAATATGTCATCCATAAATTGATCCTCATCATATTCGCTACGTTTACCCAAGCCAAACGAATACGGTCTTGCCCGTTTACCCAAACCAAAATTATACACCGGCAAACGTTTTATTCCATTGCCACCATTCGCATACGTATAAGCGCGTCGTCCCAAACCGAATGCATAACGTTCCATACGTTTATCATAATTTGATATATCTTCCAAATCATTGCCTCTCATATCTTCATTTTCCAGATCGGGAAGTAGTGAGTTTTGCTGTGTTTGTTGCGATAGGCTCGCAACACCAGCTGATTTGCCATCAACATTCGCCGCAAAGAAAGTCAAAAAAGCAGCAAAGGTGGCGATCAATAATGTTGGGATATAGATCGTTCGATAAATGCGATGGTGGATAATCATTTTTTTTTGGTGTCTTTAAGTCGAAGATTAGTTGTTGATCAGCGTGTACTTGAATAGGAATTTGGACTGTAATGAGGAAAAGTAAAAGAAGCGTTGAAGTCGGAGATCAAATTTGTTTTCTAGCTATAATTATATGTAATGAGGATTTAATTTGTTCGATTAAAAATTTCACAATTATGGCCTCTGAAACGTGCTATTTCACTGTGTAGGTATGCCATGTCGTATGAGCAACTTTTTACTTTATAAGTGAAATGAGAAGCCACTTGAAGGAAGTAAGACGATATTTCAAGTAAATTACATATATACACCAACACCTTTGCCATCGAATATACATACATATATATATTTACAAACCCATATATGCAAAATATTATACGAGTTTTTACATACATGTGTGGATGACTTTCGTTGCCCTGTAAATCAATCAATGTAAAATTTATTTTAAGTACTTAGCTAATAATGTTTTTTATGTAAAGACTTTACGCTACTTGTATACATATATACATATATATCGCACGTTTTATTCAATAGGCATTTAACTAAAAAAAAATTTTTTTTTGGGAAAACGCTAAACAAACTTTTATAATTTCAAATATTTTCCTTCTACGGCTAACTACAAAATCACTTTTATTACCGCCATTTTTATCATTTTGAGTATTTTATAAGACTAAACTCAAAGGCACGACCCGGTTATTGAAATATATGGCAAAAACCCAGAAATCGAAAATTTCGAGTTAAATCCCTATTGCATAAAATGGGCGATATGTACATGTAACTAAAGTCTCGTCAACTCCCCCATTTACTTTACCCTTCATTCATTTCATTTCATTTCGTTAGTGCGACAACATTTACTGACTGACAGAAAACATTTTGTCTTTATTGTCATTGCTTGTGGCTGGGGATGGTTGTCATTGTGTCATTTTGGTGAGGGCGCACATTGAAAAATCGTGTGCCATCAAGTGCATACTGTGCATACTAAATGCTTATACATAGTCGAGTTAAGCTTGTACTCATAAGTATGTAAATATTTTCAAAGAATTAACGCGTGCAACATTAGCTTGTTTCAGTTGCTTTCTTTAAATTAAAAAGTTATGTTATATTAAGTGCCACAATGGCTTAGTAGTTAATATTAACGGAGCTTATTTTACTTTATTTATAAGTACATATTGCTATTATTAAACGGCTTATAGAAAAACGCTTTTCGCATGCCTTGGCAATCTCTTTCATGCGGGTGGTGATCTCAAAACCTTAGGAGTGTTGGATACATATATATATATATGTTTAACAGCTTTGCAATACGAATGTCTTTGCTTGGGCATGCAAAAGTACGAGTACTGCATGAATCATTTTCTCCAAACTCCAAACAAATCTAGGACATATCGTCGGTCTCCTGCCAGAAACACGAATGTGAAAATTTTTTTACGGCGCATTAGTATGTATTATGTATGTGTTCCTTTATTGCTTCGTCGGTAGTTTTTGTTTACAACTCGTGAAAATGAAAAGGAAAATATAGAAACAAAAACAAAAAAAAACCTAATAAAAACTGAATAGCGTGTCAAAGCCAATGCTAAGGCGGCGACAAAAAGGCAAGCGGAAATTATTACTTTCTTGGTGTGAACGAAGCAAAAATTTGATTGCAAAATGTAAATTGTCTTATGGTTGGCGTTTTTTTTTTGCTTGCTAAGAAAACAAATCACAGCCAAACTAGATACCAGGGCCGTGCGCAGGAATTAGCCTTGGGGGGGGTTTTAATTTTGGTTTGCATTCGCATACATTTTTCGCTAAGATAAACATATTTGCTGAAACAGATATCCAGACCCATACACCATAAATTTAAATGTTCTCTAACTTTTCTGAAACTCATTATGATTCATCAAAACCTAGTTAACCAGGTCCTGAATAGTACACGGAAATAATTTTTTACTAGAATCAATGCCGAGACAAGAAAAATTAGACTTGATTGTGAACTTAGAAAATAATTTCTTAATATCAAGAAAATCCAAGAAAATTGGATTTTAAATAAATAAGTAAAAATTATCTTGCTTCAAGTGAAATTGGATTTTAAATAAATAAGAAAACATTTTCTTGCTTCAAGTAAAATTGGATTTTAAATAAATAAGAAATAATTTACTTAGGGTAAGTGTGTTTTTTTTTTTAATAAATAATTAAGAAATTATTTTTTTGTTGCAAGTAAAACTTTTCTTATACGAGCTTAAGTAAGTAAGAAAATATTAAATATTAAATTAAGTAAATATTTTCTAAAAATATTAAAAAAGTAAAAAATAAGGAAAATGAAAACTAATCATGAGGGATTAGAAAACCATAATTAGTCAACTAGTATTTTCCTAGGACTTGTTCACTGAAATGACAACATTTCAATTAATATAAATGAAGATGCAAATAGTGAACTCCTTATACCAAATGCTTCACTAACAATCTGAGAATCGCAAAAATATTCATAAATATGCAAAGCGGATGGCAAATGAAAAAAAAAATACATGTAACTTTGGAAATGCAAATTGAGCAAGAAATATTTTACTTCGCTCAAGAAAACGTTTTCTTATTTATTTTCAATTTTTTTTCGCTGTATTTTGTTGTTCCAATTCGTCGAAACACAATTTTCTTAAATTCTTCTTGATATTAGCAAAAAGAATAAGAAAATAATTGTCTCATTTTTGGAAAAATCAATTTCTTATTTCCAGTAATAATTAATTCAATTTTTCTTATTTTCCTCAAAATTTTCTAAATTGAGTTCAAGAAAGCATTTTTCTTGATTCAAGTATACAAATTTTTTTCCGTGTACTGTTTACAGTACTTGTTAATTGAAACTGCTCACTGTTTTCACAAAATGAACATTTTTTGTTATCAGTACAATTTTTTTAAAAATGCCAAACGAACATATGCTACACAACTTTGTAATTTCGGAAAGCTCCAAGTGCAATTCAAAGTGCCGAACTTATGTCTTGGCCAACCTTATTTTTTGCAACTTTCACCAATTTCTTCTTCCGTAAAATTATTGTACTAATTTTGTCAAAAATTATGAGTCAAGATTCAATGCAAAATTTATAAACTGTGTTTTGAAAATTTTTGCAAAATCATTGCAACTTAGATTTGGTCATGGGGGGGGTTTTAACCCCCAAAAAACCCCCCCCCCCGTGCGCACGGCCCTGCTAG
This sequence comes from Urophora cardui, assembly GCA_960531455.1. Classification (NCBI taxonomy): domain Eukaryota; kingdom Metazoa; phylum Arthropoda; class Insecta; order Diptera; family Tephritidae; genus Urophora; species Urophora cardui. The sequence goes on along the minus strand of OY482672.1, from coordinate 31,098,035 downwards.
ATACCAAAAGAACTATGTCGTACATACGCATGTAGTGAAATAATGGAATGGTAGAAATATGCTTTGAGTTGATTCCCATTAGTGAGTAGCTAATTAATTTCTCACATGAGTGAATACTCTTATGATGCAGATATTCTTGCTTCTTCAAAAGTTATTTAAGATTGAATGTGACTTCGGCTATTTGATTTGTCAGTAGAGAGCACAATTGCTTATAAAGTAATTTAGGTCTCTTATTCATTTTGATTCGCTTTCCCGTTTAAACACGTGCTTTTTTCAAAGTCTATTTTCACATCTCGATTTTGATATTTCCAAAGAAAGAAAAGCAATCTAGCAAAACTTTAGCTTACACAGCATACGCTTATGGAAATTATACCCTTATCACCGACTGCTTTAAGATTGTTTTTTTGACTACTTAAGCTAAAAGATTTTGTGATTTTGGAATGTGTATCAAATTAATATCGGTAAAAGATTTTAAGTACTTAACTATTGTGGACAAAAGCGTATGATACAAACTGGAATTTCATCTGAGTTCATTGATTTTTGTATAGAGGTGTGTGCTCTACATACGTTTAAGCATGTATTTGTGCCTGGAAGTTTGTATGCCATTTTTGTGCCACCTGTGACTCGCGTCATAATTCTCAATAAATGTCAACGGCTTTAACAAATCGCTCTGGGAAGAGCAAGTCAACCATAAAGCAGTTTTAGCGCCCAAGCCATCACAAAACTGCAATAATTCAACTATGGCTGTACGTGCCGTAGCATGTGAGTGAACATGACGTAGTGTAGGTTTGAATAAATAACTGACAACAGGCAATTTTAAACAATAACTCAAAGCGTTGCTGCTGCCGTTGTTTGGCTGTTAAGCTAACAAAACTAATAGAAAATATTTTATGTCTGTGTTTGCTATTTTCTTATAAATTTCCTCTTTGCACTGTAGGTACTTTCTTACTAGATCTATAAATATTGGCGATGTTCATAAATTTAACAAGTATTATTAATCTGTTTGTATTGAACGAGGTTCAATTCTTTTAAATTATATTTTTTTGAATATTTTCATATTTTGCTATATGTATGTGTATGTATGTATATTTAAGTATTTTATTATTTATTCGAAAGCTCTAAAATTCAAGTTTCTGTCAGTGTTGGGTTAAGTTCGTAACCAGAAAAAAACCGTGCATATTTATAGGCGCGTGATAAATTATATGTTTTGTCGTAAAAAAGTGCCAAAAAACAGGACTACGAGTTGACAGTACAAGTTGCGATGAATCCATGTACAATTTTATATGTTTGGATGTGGCGGCTTGCAATTACTATGCGAATGGCTAAAAAAAATTACCATTACTTGCATGTATGTATATATATCATCTCACCTAAGCGTGCGTCTCTATGGCAACCAAAAAAGGGTTTTGAGCTTGAATAACCGTTATAGCAAAGAAAAAACTGTTTTGGGCCTGAATAACCGTTATTCAGATTTTTATTTTTTTTGGTTATCTATAAAAATCAAGCCTATTTATTTGTCAATATTTCTGGACGATATTGGTATCAAATGAAAAGTGTTGAACAGGGATTGATTACCTCTTTTCATTTGATACCAATATTGCTTAAAACATTCCAGGGCCTCCGGGTCCACTTTTTCACCCATAATTGGGAACCCGACTTACGAATCTTAACAAATACACCTCTATGCAAAAGCCCTGCTCAACACCTTTCATTTGATACCAATATCGTCCAGAAATATCTATTGACAAATAAATAAGCTTGATTTTTATAGCTGACCAAAAAAGAAATAAAAATATGAATAACGGTTATTCAGGCCCAAAACAGTTTTTTGTTTGCCATAACGGTTATTCAGGCCCAAATCGGTTTTTTTTTTGTTTTTATAATGGTTATTAAGGACCAAAAGAAGATAAAGGTTATTTTTGCGTAACCTTTTCACCACACTAGAAAAAATAACCGCTTTTTTCGGTCCCTGCTTTAAATTATAGCATTTACTCATATTCCCTTTACGATTTATTAATACGAGTAGAATTCAACTGTGATGAATTACATATGTATGCATATGAAATCACTAGGTCTGGTTGTATAATTGTATACACACAAGTTCTTTTACTCATATACATATGTACATATATACATATGAAATGCATACAATATTTGTAGTCCTTTGCGAGTTCTAAGTTATCATGATTGCTAGTGATTTGCTACACAAGCATTACCTTTAGCCGACAAGCGTAAAATAGCAAACAACAAGCGTGCTGTTAATGTAAATATTCACATAGATTAAAAGTACTTATTTAGTGTGCTAACACCAATAAATATGCAAGGATGATAACCTCATCGACTTCTTGTTATAACAATTACTTTATTATCCAATGCCAACGGCTACATCAAACAGTTATTCTACGTACATAGGTACTTACTATCTATCAAAGAAATGCAGTCATAAATCGATCATTTCTACATATGTATGTATTTGTTGGTACTCGTCGATATTATTTGCATATCGTAAAATTTCATGTGTGTAAATTTTGTGTGCGTTTTCGTACTATATTTAAAGTCAAATGGCATAGTTCCCACGATAGAATTGTAAATCTTTTTGTGTTTAATGATTGCTAGATTGGATGACTTTATGAATAGACTAAAAATAATATTTATTATTTATCTCAGGGTTATAGCGTGAGGTTGGCAAGGTTTCTATCCATACCCCAAATTTTAGTTTCAAATCTCAAGTCAATTACTTCTTTATTGGCCAGTTTTCAGTTTAAAACCAAATTATTTTTCGCAATATTCAATACGTTGTTAATAACTTTGTTACGCATGTGGTGGGTGGTTCATGTCCTTTATGTATTTCCCAATAGTAATTTCTTAGAAAAACTTGTTCACTCATTTCACAATTATCTTTCGCCAATTAACTTCTGTGTGATTGTCCAAATACTCAATTAACTTAATTAACACTTTTAGTTGCTCATTCTAATTAAAAATCTACATAGATATTATAATCCTTTGATAAAAATGACAACAAGAAGAACGACAATCAAGACACCGTATAAGAAATTGGGAGAATAACAACAACAAAAAAGCCAATTTGACATTTAAAATTTAATCCAGTATGGCCAAATAGCCGTAGCATTGTTGTTGTTTGTAGAAAACGAATGCCCCAAGGTAACAAAATTTAAGATCCGGCAGATTGCTGCAGGTAAACACAAATACAAACAACAGCAAACGCAACAACAACATAACCGTGAAGTCACAAAAAACTACATAAATAAACATATCGCTAGCTTAGAGTGCAAATTGTGTAAGTCCATTTTTAAAACCCTGTAGGAGAGACGAAAAACAAAAAATTAAAAAATTTCGAAATGAAAAAAAAAAAAAAAATTTCCGTTCATGTAAATATTTTGGACTTACACAATTTTCCTTGATTTTTGGACTTACACAATTTGCGTATCACTGAATAACAACGAGTAGAAATATGACAAGAGTTACAGACTTGTTTAGCGCGGTGCGTATTCGATTTTTCTAGCGTTCTACATAAAAATACACTTTTTCATAAAAATGGACTTACACAGTTTCCACTCTAAGCTAGCGATATGATGGGATATGAGATAAAAGTTCCTTTGTGTTTGCAAATAATGAAGATAGAAAGTAAAGCAATGTAAGTCGAGTGTTAGATACTCTGAGTGTTAGATACTCAACTCGTTAGCAGAATTTAGAGGAAATTTTTTTCATAATTACGTTTGTATTTATATGGCCGTTTTAATTCTAATAATTATTTTATGTGAATTTAAATGAGCTATTGGCCATTTTTTTTTTAAAGAAGAAAAATTGAAAAAATTTGTTTGGTAGAAGTTATGGATCCATTTCGGAGATGACCACATCCCCTGTAATGGAGGGAAAATTGAAATTTAAGCGAAACAAAGCTGACGGCGGTGGTAGCTCAATGGGATAGACATGTGACTACCAATCGAACGACTTAAGTTCGATTCTCGGTTGAGGCCGCTTGAAGAAGTCTGATGAGGGATGTGGTGATCTCCGAAATGGATCCATAACTTCTACCAAACAATTTTTTTCAATTTTTCTTCTTTAAAAAAAAAAAAATGGCCAATAGCTCATTTAAATTCACATAAAATTTTTTTCATAATTTTTATAAAGTTTTTATAAAATTTTTGGAAATAAATACATTTGAGCGGACTTTTTTCATTTCATTTCATTTTCATTTAATTTTCATTTCATTTTTATTTCATTTTCATTTCATTTTCATTTAATTTTCATTTCATTTTCATTTAATTCTCATTTCATTTTCATTTCATTTTCATTTCATTTTCATTTCATTTTCATTTCATTTTCATTTCATTTTCATTTCATTTTCATTTCATTTTCATTTCATTTTCATTTCATTTTCATTTCATTTTCATTTCATTTTCATTTCATTTTCATTTCATTTTCATTTCATTTTCATTTCATTTTCATTTCATTTTCATTTCATTTTCATTTCATTTTAATTTCATTTTCATTTCATTTTCATTTCATTTTCATTTCATTTTCATTTCATTTTCATTTCATTTTCATTTCATTTCATTTTCATTTCATTTTCATTTCATTTTCATTTCATTTTCATTTCATTTTCATTTCATTTTCATTTCATTTTCATTTCATTTTCATTTCATTTTCATTTCATTTTCATTTCATTTTCATTTCATTTTCATTTCATTTTCATTTCATTTTCATTTCATTTTCATTTCATTTTCATTTCATCTTCATTTCATTTTCATTTCATTTTCATTTCATTTTCATTTCATTTTCATTTCATTTTCATTTCATTTTCATTTCATTTCATTTTCATTTCATTTTCATTTCATTCTCATTTCATTTTCATTTCATTTTCATTTCATTTTCATTTCATTTTCATTTCATTTTCATTTCATTTTCATTTCATTTTCATTTCATTTTCATTTCATTTTCATTTCATTTTCATTTCATCTTCATTTCATTTTCATTTCATTTTCATTTCATTTTCATTTCATTTTCATTTCATTTCATTTTCATTTCATTTTCATTTCATTTTCATTTCATTTTCATTTCATTTTCATTTCATTTTCATTTCATTTTCATTTCATTTTCATTTCATTTTCATTTCATTTTCATTTCATTTTCATTTCATTTTCATTTCATTTTCATTTCATTTTCATTTCATTTTCATTTCATTTTCATTTCATTTCATTTTCATTTCATTTTCATTTCATTCTCATTTCATTTTCATTTCATTTTCATTTCATTTTCATTTCGTTTTCATTTCATTTTCATTTCATTTTCATTTCATTTTCATTTCATTTTCATTTCATTTTCATTTCATTTTCATTTCATTTTCATTTCATTTTCATTTCATGTTCATTTCATTTTCATTTCATTTTCATTTCATTTTCATTTCATTTTCATTTCATTTTCATTTCATTTTCATTTCATTTTCATTTCATTTTCATTTCATTTTCATTTCATTTTCATTTCATTTTCATTTCATTTTCATTTCATTTTCATTTCATTTTCATTTCATTTTCATTTCATTTCCATTTCATTTTCATTTTCATTTCATTTTCTTTTAATGTTAGTTTCATTTTCTTTATCTGTGAAGATGTCTGTAGTGGATGTCTGCATGTTACTGCCATTTTAAAACAAAATGTTTCCTAAATGAGACACTTTATAACCATTCAACGGATTAAGCGAAAGGTGTTGAAAAATGTGAGAAAAAACGTTTCGACACAGCAGGAAAAAATCTCATGTAAAGTAATTGTGGCAATGGTCGGAAAGCCTTTGCATGCACATAAAACAAAGAAAGAAACTACAAAAGAAAAAGAGAAAAGTGTGCACAAAACAAGGTGAATATAAAATGAAATTTGCACACGTCCGAACTGACGTGTGCGTCGGCAAAACAGTCGACTACTATTAACCCCATTGACCGGTTGGCTGTCTAATATTTCTTTTCTCATATCCGCTATTCCAATGAGTTTTTGTTGTTAATACTTATCCAAAACATGGGTTTGTTTTTATATGAGTGAATGCTCGTTCCCCAGTAAACATTTAAGTTCAAATTGAGGTGAATTCAGGTAAGTGCAGATAATTACTAACACTGATATACTTTTGTCACATGTGGACACTCTTGTTAATGTTAAGGATTATAGAAAACCCGTAACTAAGATTATATCTTAATACTCGAAGCATGAATATCTAAATTAAGTATCAACTAAAACAGCATTCGAAACAAGAAATGTAATCTCATCCAGACTTCTGGATAAACGACTGCTAGATTTCAAAACATCCAATTTGATTTGGATCACTGCATCATTGAAATATTAATTGTTGTCTTGTTATCCTCATTGGGTTTTTGTACGAATGTAAATTTGAATACAACTCAACTTAACGGCCGACTTCGAGGGAATGGCGTGTGAAGCACAATCCGCATCTAGGAGTGGAAGTTCAACAGCATAGACTTCTTTACTATGAAAAAATGTGCTATTCAAGCTAAAATTGATGACTTCGATGACAATTTCAAATGAGTGTGGTGAGTAGGTGGTGACATTCACGCAAATGTACCTACATACGTACATACGTCCACTATCGCTGGATCACTACAATCCAGTCTTGCTGTCTGTGTGTCAGTGTTTCTGTAAGCATCCGGTTAATGAACGACTTTGGCACAAATTACAGCATAATTGCTACAGCAACTGGTGGATTTTTGTTTTTGTTTCTTATTACTAGGGCAACAGAAAATATGCCCTAAAAAATTCGTTTTTAGCGCTAAAAATATGTCCTTAAAAATATCATTTAAGCGCTAAAAATATGCTCTTAAAACTTGGTTTAAGCACTGAAAATATGTCCTTAAAATTTTTTTTATATACTTAATAAAAAGATATACGGCATAGTAGGTTGTGTGCTCACTTTTCATGCAAGAGGTTCCAGGTTCAAACCCTGGCACGGACAAATATCAAAAATTAGTTTTAAATAAAATTAAAATAGGTACAAAAGCGAAATAAAAAACTCACATTTTATTAAATTATAATACTTTTTGTAACAAAGAATTATTTTTATTAACGGTACATTTTATAGGTACAAAAGACGAAATTAAAAAATTCACATTTGCGAAACACATCTTCGTTACCAAAAAAAAACAAGTATTTTTACATACGAAAATATATACATTAATATATTTATGTGCATGAATTTAAAATTTTATGTGTTGATGGCAATCAAAATTCCAGTGCAAAACTTGCATACTTATTTATTCAAATTGCTATTGCTGTAAACTACAAAATTTTGCGATAAATTTTCAAATAGAAAACTATGTCGATTCTCGCGGTAAGTTTTTAAACGTAGAAAAAGATCTTTCCACGTCAAGTGAAGTTATCAGGGCGTATTTAAAAGCAAAAATTTCAGTCACTGTGTAGCGTGTAGTGCTACACGTTCAATATGATTTACTTCCGTCCTTTTCGAACTTTCACTTTCAATTCGTTTATTGCCAATATTGCTATCCGAATCGCGGATTTCAAAATTTCTAAACATTTTGCGATCCAGAATCGCGATCCATTAATACTCAATGCTACACTGTCAATATGAATCGCGATCCACGGATTTCATCAATATATATTGACCGTCTGACGTATGCCTATGCACATATGTAGATACACAGTAGATGAGTTTTTTTTTTGTATGGGATTCTTTAAACCTTCTCAGATCCTCCCTCCGGCACCGGAATATGAAAATAGGATGTTTTAGAGTAAGTAAACTGAAAAAAAAATTTCACTTTTCCAAAAACTGGATGGAGCTACACCGAAAACCGCGCAAATTCCCAGAATTTCAAGGTATGTTTAGATTTATGTCTGAAAAAAGTTAGAATTTTGCACAAGAAAAAAAATTTATACCCACCCATACGAAGAATTAATCGCTAAATCGAATGGCATATTCAGTTTTTTGGTACACTACCCAGGGAAGGTAATAACGCGGCCTAAAGTGACCATTTTCTTTTTTTCTCATGAATCTTCAACTTCTTGCCCTATACTCTTCCCGAAAGCGAACGTTATTTTTTAACTAAATCACACGGTAGGCTGCGTTATTTAATGCGCTTTCCAGAAATGTATAGCTATTAAAAATCGAATAAAATTTGGATGAGTTCATCAAGTTTAAATGAAGTAAAGTCGGGTATAAAAGGGTAACATATCTTAAAATTTCTTAAATTTTTTAACAATTTTGCTCTTGAAGACGGTTTTTTGGGTTTTAAGTGATAGTTTTATGTGGATGGATAACTCCACAAATGCAAAAAAAATAGAAAGGCCGAGACCGCGGATAACGGACAAAAAGTTGAGCCGGATGGTGCCAAAACATTTGTGGGCAATATGGGTATCAAAATAAAGATTTTACCTAGGACTTTAATGTAAAGTCAATCCATTTTACTGTGTCCACCGTTTCGACACATATAAGTCAAAAATTAGACTCAAATGTCGCCGATATCCTTTAAAATATTCTGTAGTCATCCTGGACCACTTATTCGCCAGTATATCAGAAATTGGCTAAGAAATTGGCATGTAATAAGTTCCATATGCAAGCCCTAGTTAAGACCTTTAATTTGATACCAATATTGCCCAATAATATTTTGGCGCCATCCGGGGCCACGGTTTTTTCCGCTATCCACGGTCTCGATCTTCCAAATTTTTTTTTACATTTGTGGAGTTATCCAACAAAATAAAACAATCACTAATAACCCAAAAAACCGTCTTCAAGAGCAAAATTTAAAAAAAAAATTGAGAAATTTTAAGGTATGTTACCCTTCTATACCCGACTTTACTTCACTTAAACTTGATGAACTCATCCAAATTTTATTCGATTTTTAATAGCTATACATTTCTGGAAAGCGCATTAAATAACGCAGCCGTGTGATTTAGTTAAAAAATAACGTTCGCTTTCGGGAAGAGTATAGGGCAAGAAGTTGAAGATTCATGAGAAAAAAAAGAAAATGGTCACTTTAGGCCGCGTTATTACCTTCCCTGAGTAGTGTACCAAAAAACTGAATATGCCATTCGATTTAGCGATTAATTCTTCGTATGGGTGGGTATCAATTTTTTTTCTTGCGCAAAATTCTAACTTTTTTCAGACATAAATCTAAACATACCTTGAAATTCTGGGAATTTGCGCGGTTTTCGGTGTAGCTCCATCCAGTTTTTGGAAAAGTGAAATTTTTTTATCAGTTTACTCACTCTAAAACATCCTATTTTCATATTCCGGTGCCGGAGAGAATATCTAAAAAAAAACTCATCTAATACACAGCTGATTCGTGTAGCACATTTGAATGAAGCATTGCGAAAATTATTAAATTCGTCTTGAACTTGTCAGACAAAGAGGAATAGCAAATAGTATGCGCATATACAAAAAAAAGTTGCCAGAGTAAAAAATGTAAATAAAAACAATTTTAAGAGCGAGATAGAAAACTATGAGGAAATACCATGCTAAAATATGAATTTATAGCAAAATATGCCAAAAATATGCAAATAAGTCAAAATATGCAAAAATAAGCCTTTTGACCTAAATATGCGAGAATATGCCCTAACAAGTTAGGCTTATTCTCTTCGTCTTGAGCTAAAACGCCGATATATATTTATCATATGTAAATAGGACTGCAACAGAAAAATATGCATTTGCATATCTTCTGTTGCCCTACTTATTACATTATATGAGGGTGGTAGCTATTTACATATATACGAACGTTGTAAGTAAGTAAACACAAAAATAAACTAATGGTCCGAAAGGGATTTAATATGTAGTTGGGAAGAATGCTTAATATGTGTTTAATTTGAGCTACGGCTAATTACAAGCTACTAAATTTAGGATTTTCTTCTCATAAAAATTACTTTAGTTTTGATTAGAGTTTATTCGCATAAATTATTTATATGTATGTTTGCATTCATATGCATAACGAACATTCTTTTGTGTGTGCGAATTTCACTAGATTCAAGTAGCAAAAGTGTCTGTCACCAAAGCTAATAGGATATCACTAAACAGAACTGTTTGCATTATCATATGGGCTCCGAAACTTAGAATAAGTACTGTACGGCAGACGAGCTTGCAAACCGAGGTAAGGGAATAAACGCTCTTACCGGCAAGAAGCAATGCAAATGCCAACACTAAGTACTTAGAATATCGGGCATCCAAGCAAACATGGCAGAAATGGGTTAATAAGCAGTCTCGTCATGTAATTTAAGGAATGAAAGAAATCTCATCTTTGATAGGTGGCTTCACTGGGCATTATCATATTGAAAAATATTTGAAGATTCGAAGAGTTTCATATGACAAACCAAAGAGTTTGCTATAATTACATATGTATATTTTGCAGAATATCCATTTTGACTAGTCATGGTAGAGCTTTGATTCTCAAATATGAATATTAGTGTTGATATTTCCAAAATAGTAAACAAATTCTACTGTGTATCTAAGCAATTCAGCTGCTCATTCCACAGTAATTAGTACTGGTGAACCACCTTGACTGGATATCCCTCCAAGGCTTGCTGCTTCTGACAACTTTTGGCGCGAGTGTTTTGCTGCTAAAAACAATGACCTCATGGTTGTCATGTATCGAATGTCTCGTATTTCTTTCAGCAATTCATCAACATGCCTAGAGTTTGACAAAAACATGTATAGTGTATTTATTACAATTGCTTCAAAAGTACGTCATTTGTTTTTAATTTGCGAATCAATGCTTTTAATAACCTGAAGTTGAGATATTTACAAAGCACATAACTTTCTTCCGAAGCTATTTTCGGTTTTTTTTTTTACTTAATTTACCCTAACGTGATGTACTTACAATATTTTTTCTATTTGTCTTTAATTTATTACTGTTTGGCATATTTGTTTTTTTTTTCATAAAAATACTTTCCAACAATTGATTTGCAATAATTTCAATATGCTTCCGGGCAATTCCACCCCAACCAACCCAGTGTTTTGTTTTTTTTTTTACTTTGTTTATCTGCCCTGCAGTTGGTTTTATTATTTTATGTATTCAATAAAGCAATTCAAGAAGTTTTTTGCATAACTATAAGTATCTATGTATTGCAATATTATCTATTATTATTTCTTATGAATATTAAACCCAAAACTTTTGACTAATAATGACATGTAACTGCTGGGCAGTTAGCAGATGGTGGATGAACGAATGGAGATGAATGATTGAATTGGACGGTTTGCCATCGGCATATTTAATTGTCTCTATCGACCTTTGACGTTGTTGAATGGCACAAACATATAACAAAACATATGAGTAGTAAATGCAATAAAATACGCCGAACTTTCGGATAAACAAGATGTGTTTGAAGTGTTCGTCAGCCAATAGGTCATTGGCAGAAGAGGCAAAATAAATTATTATTTATTTGATACATGAGTTGCTTATGAAAAATATGGATGCTTAATCGTATAAACATACATAGTACATACATATTTACATACGTATGTGCATATACATATGTAATAATGGTTTTCTTAACAGTTTGTTGACTAATTGAGTAGTCAGCTCACTTTCGACAGTTTCTATTTGATTTTTTCTGGATATTGACTTTTTGATGGATTGTGTATCAGACTGGTGCTACCAACATTTGAAGGTGTATAATGTCCATTGAAAATGTATTGCAAAATCCTTCCGTATTATGAAACAAAAGCATTAAATAAAAAATACTCTTTCAAAAGTATCCATCTAAAGTAGGTCACTCATACGCCTTGGCGTACATTGCTGTCGCCTCATATAAGGGACGCTCAAAATTCTAAATACATTTTATTTCAACTAGAATCGCTTGATCTATACTATAAGATTAAATTTATGCGTCTTAATTCAATAATGCAAATGTTTTAACCCACTTTAACCAGTCGCTTTCTACCTGATCTTCCCAACGTAGTGTAGCTATCCCTTTTCCGCCGGTTCCGGGCGTTTTCTGCGCTAAGAGAGAGAAGAAGGGAGGTTTTGTAAGAAGAACCGTATTATTAGGCATTCCAATTTCAAAACTAGCTATGCGAAATGATTAACATTGAATTAGCAAAAATCTGTCGCATTTCGGTTTTATTTTTTTATGTCCCTTAATTCCTTATGACTAAGCTTTCCGGTAATAACAAAAAATATTAAAATAGAGCTTAAAGACGTGGTAGGTTTTTCTAATTTGTGGTAGTTTATTCTAATTTGTAGCCTAATATGAAAAATTCACATAGCCACTTTTTAGAGTGGACTACTCAATTTTTTAATATTCATATTAATGGAAGTTTATTGGTAAATCTTGACTACTGATTAGTGGCGGAAAATATTAATGCATGGCAACCGAAGGAAATTGAAAAAAAGGTGTGTATATTTTATAAAATGGTTTCAAATTGTTGTCGATAAATGTCTTCTCCATTTCGAAACTATCCAAGACTCAATCCAATATCGTTCGCAAAAGTAAGGGAATTGGAAAAAAATTGCTCGTTAAAGTAAGGGAATTGGAAAAAAGTGTTAATGAACGGTGTGTGTCTTGGATAGTTTCGAAATGGAGAAGACATCTATCGACAAAACTTTGAAACCATTTTACTTGCAATAGAAAAATTTGGCATAATCAGTTACAATCAGTTTAATGAGTAGCTGGCATACTCTCTAAAGTCTCTAATATCTTGTACGAAAACTGTCAGCTAAGAGAGCAGAGAGCTAAGCTAGCAACGAAGTGCCTAAAGAAACACTCCTAATCTTTTTTATTTCATAACTACATAGTAGTTTACTGAATATTTATCGCATTGTTTACGAATATTTTTTTTTCTCAAAATATATGTATTTCTGTTAGAATAAAAACAAGTAAGAGCGCGGCTGTCTTCGGCCGTACCGAAGACTTCATATCTTTCATGGATGGGTTTGAGTTTCTTTAATTTACACATATTTTGATCTTGGAAATTCACAGTATGTAACACAGTTTAGGTCCATATGGGCACAAACACTGCAAAGTTGCATGTCCTTAGCTGTTTAAATGGAGAAGTTATGCTCCAAAATGTCTATATCTGAACAATCGTTTGCATGGGAGATATATGTTATAGTAGTCTGATTCGGCCGGTTCCTGCAATCTACCGATTGCACATTAAAAATTGGACCATATACCGAATTTCAGCCAGATATCTTAAAAACTGAGGGATAAGTTTGCGTTCACACATACGGATGGACGGACAGACGGATATGGGTTAATCGACTCGGCTCATGGTTCTGATCTTATCGGTATATATAACGCTTCTTTCTGGCACTTTCGACAAAAGTCTTTTGGCACAGAGTTATAATAAGCAGAGGTGAAGCTACATATTCGGAGAGAGGATAAAAAAGAAGAACTAGCTCAGAGGACGGAAAAATGTATAATTAGATTACAAATTCTAATCTGTCTCTCCATTAAAAATTTCCACTGTTAACTTAAATACATACAGCGCTCTACATTTAAAACAAATACAGAACGTTTTTGAGCACATTTCTTCTGCGGAAAGTATTTGTGGCAAATGTAGAAGTATATGGTTTTAATAGTGTTGTGAAGGCGAAGTAGTTAGTAGTAAACATTTATTAAAGAATATATATATTTTTTTTACAACACCCGGCGGCATTACTACGATCGAAGAATTTGTCTAGAGAGCTGATTGCACTTGATGGGTATATAACATTTTGCGCTGGTTTATCTTCTATATATTAATAGGCTAACATCTTTCCCATACAAACAATTGCCAGGCTGTTTAGCACATTTAACATACTCATATCCACATAAAATTGTTATGGATGTGTTCGTATGAGTCAGGAGCAGTGCATAGGCATATAATTTTTTCTATAAATTATTTAATTTGTTTATAATTAATAAATAAAGTTTTTATTTAAGAGAAATAGATATCGTAAACGTGTCTACAAATATCGTAAACAGAGTCGAAGAGTCGCTTTAATTTACGCTCTCTCTATTTTATATGCATTGGCCCAGTTTACACTCAGATCAAAATCAAAGCGGCCAAATATCTCCTATTGTTTTTCCATTAAAGCGAAAAATGAGTGCGCGAGAGCACTGAGTAATTTTAATTTTGACCAAGACATATCTAACAGGTAGGCTCGGCGGCGAATTGAAACACTTTTTTTATTATTTACAAAGGTGTAATGTAATGTAATGATTGTAATGTCAAAATCAAAGCGAATTCACATCATGGCCAATAGGAATGGACGAGCCCCAAGCGAATTCAGATTTTTACCACGGCGAAATATCATTTTAACATTACACTCTACCAATTACAATAACAAAATTATGGGAAATTTCTGAATTCGCCACCGGGCCTACCTTCCTAGATCTGCCTTGATTTTGACCATGATTTCGTGTCGGACCGGGATCAAAAGGGCAAATCAGTGTTGCGGTACAACTCGAATTTGGAACATAGCTGGGGAATAATGATTAGTAATCCTAATGATTACTAATCGGATTAGAAACTTTTTTTTTTAATCCTAATTGATTAATTAGGATTAGATGGCTATTCTAATCGACTACTTTTTGATTAGATTAGAACTAGTCAAAAATCTAATCACCATTAGTGACGATTGGCATATCTAATCAAAACTAATCAAAACTAATCAAAAATAAAATCGATTAGATTTCTCGACTAGTTTTGATTAGATTTGATTAGATCAACTATTTTGAAATATCTGCAATCGTGTATTAATCCTGCGTTATTTTCTTTGAGTAATAAACTGCTAAAATTATCCAGAAAACCCGAAGTTTTGAGCAATGTTAGCTCAACAGCAGTACAATTAGAACATCAATTGAGAGAACGGTTTAAGACATTGGCTCCTGAGGGCTTTTTAAGAGCAGCGATCACCTCTCGGCAGTGGGCGGCATACCCTCCGAGTGTATTTCTGCCATGAAAAAGCTTCTCACAAAAAATTCATTCACCGTTCGGAGCCGGCATAAAATAAAGTAGGAAAACACTAAAGGAGCACACCTCGAATTGGGAGAGAAGCTCGGCCATAAAACTCGTCAGAGTTATAATAGCGCCATTGTATTATATATTATACTTTATGAATTAAATGACAAAAAAAAAAAATATTTCAAAACAGTTGATCTAATCAAATTTAATCAAAACTAATCGAGAAATCCAATTGATTTTTATTTTTATTAGTTTTGATTAGTTTTGATTAGATATGCTAATCGTCGCTAATCGCCATTAGATTTTTGATAAAGAATCAAAAAAAATCTAATGATTAGATTACTTAGTTTTTCTAATCGTAATGATTTCTAATTCTAATCGAAGTTCCCCAGCTATGATTTGGAAAGTGTTGCTTATCTCGGCGAAAAGGAATAATTTTTGTGCCAATACAAAGTTGAAAAAATAAATTGCATGGTCGAATTTCGAGCACCGGCGATACTAACTAGTACTCATTTATGGCCCAGTAAGTTAAGCTGAAAATTTTGGTGCCTGCGTAAATCTATGTTAAGTTCATCACTGAATATTCCATATTTATTATGTTTTCAGAATAAATTTCGGTTTAATTTTTCGTATTTCCTGGGTATTGTGAAGTCGGGAGATTGAATGTTCTTATCTTTTATAAGAAAGCAACACTTGCCGTAAATGTGTCCGCGAATAATGTTTCCCGTCGGGAAATCTTAAAGTCCTGAAAAATTTGCCTGATCAGCTAAGAAAGTTAGTTACAGCAACTTTTCGGCTAAATTTTATAGAACAAATTTTATGCTAAAGAACTTTATGCTAAACTCGATTTTTTAAAACTTTTTTTTTCATTTTTTGATTAAAATAAATTAGAAGAGCTTGCAGTTTTATAACAAATCCGAAAGGTTTCTAAAAATCATATGAATTTTAGGGTAAACCCCTTTGAATAACAGGAATACATTTGGAATGCTTGCAGATCACTTTTTAGAGGACCCATTAAATTAGTTTGGTCCACTTACACATATTTCGGCTTATCTTAAAAAACGCAATTTCTTTGTGCTCTTTTGTGGACGAGGGAGCTTCAAATATATTTAATTGAAATCTTCTAAACTTTCACAGCCAACCAATCATTTTTATTTGTCTCTTAGGTTATCAATAAGTAATTATCTTAAAGTCAATTAGTTAATACACACCAATACGAACAATGAATATTTAAAAGCAAACTGTTGCTTTATGTTGTTGCATACAAATTAGCTTCGTCTTGGCACTTCTCTTCCTTTCACTATGCATTCACTGCTCACTCACTGTTCAAATTATTTGTGGAGTTAACTTCTTACACTTTTCCACACTTTTCTCTAGACAATTTTGTCGCAATTTTCCAAGCAATTTTGTGTTGTTCACAGGTCAAGTGTCGTATAACTTTTGAAGTTTCACGGATGCCGCAGGTCCTCTTATATGAAGCAATAGCAAACAAATGGCAACAACAAAGCAAAAAAAAAATGGTGATGATAACGTTGCCAACGACAACTACGCTAACTAAACAAACTGTAGTGGTAAAAGTCAAGTCGGCCAACAAACATACATACATACATACATAGATATATAAATAAGTATGTACCAACATACTAAATTAAAGGATGAGAATAGTTGGCTGGCATTAAAATTCACCACACTCAACACTACTACACAAGCAGCACGCTCGCTTCTTGAGCAAAGGAATGCATATACCTACGTATGTAAACGGCAATTGGCGCCAACTTTTTGACTTTTAAACATCGTTTAGAATCGTTATTGTTCGTCTGTGGTTATTCGGGTTTTTTTGTTATGAAAACTCATTCTTTTTCTTTAGTTTTTATGTATTGGTAAGCGTGTGCGTTTCGCTTGTGGGCATTTAGCGGTATTTTTTTGAATAACCGTTAAGCACAAGTTTTAGAGAAATGTATGCATGTATGTGTGTAATAAAAATACATTAAAGACTCATTAGCAGTGTTTGTGGTCAGTTTGTTTGGAATAGCAAGTAAGGACAAGTGTTGCCGCAGCTTCAAAAAATTTGTTTACACAAATTGATATTTTCATGGCTTTTTTCGTATCACCGAAGAATTTTCAAAACAAAAAAATTAAAATGGTACAATTTCAGATCGCCTTTATTGTATTTTACCGAAAGCTTGCTGATCACATGTACACACATATTTCAATTTGAAGTTTCGCATAATTTACTTGTGAAATTTTGAAATTATTTTGCGTAAATATTGGCTTTTGTTCGTTTTTCTACAACTTATCTATCTAACTAAAGAATTCAATTTGGTAACGAAGAGGAAAAGTGCGGCTCGATATTGTACCGAGCAGACATGTTAAGTACTACCCAATAATACAAAAGTTATATAAAATTCAATGGCTCAAATGAGCTGATTCTTGAATTGGATTTGAGTAATTGAATCAGTACTTAAATATTTGTTGCGCTGCCTTCCTTTAAGTCAAAATGCCTGCTACGGCAGTGATGCCTACTAAAAACTTGATAAATTATTCCCTATTTAAGATCTTCCTCGTTTTTGGCATTCACAGGTTGTTAAAATTTGAAAGAAAATCTTAAAAATTAAAAAGAATACATTATATTATCTGATGCCGATTAAAAAGGTATCAAATTTGTTCTAATTAATTACCTATTACTTTTAACGAACCACAAAATTTTTAGATATATTTTATTTATACAGTTGGCAAAATATATAGTGGATGCTACAAAAAAAAAATTGTTCTTAGCCAAAATAAAAAGTATCTTTGGATTATAAAAGTGTCCCATTTCATAAGACTGGATCAAAACGGCAACACTGATAAAAAGATAGGTAAAGGTCTGTTTATTACACAGTTGAAGGAGCATCTATCAAAGCTATGATATTTTGAATTACATTTTTTATTCACATACAGGAGTGTCTGAGTTCGAGCAAAGTGTTTATATGTATTAGTGTACTTTATTATTTGCGTGGCGAACGTTCGATTATGACCTTCGATATCTGATCTGAATATCGAACTGCGAACGTTCCACTTCAGTTTTTCAACTTACAAATATATTAGAATTATACTCTAAATGGCTTCCTAAGAAATGAGAACCATATACTATAATAGTAACAATAGAAAAAGGGACGCATTCTAAGACAAACACCCGTACCAAGCCAAATGTTTATTAATAATACAATAATACAATGGCGCTATTATGACTCTCATGAGTTTTATGGCCGAGCTTCTCGCCCAATTCGAGGTGTGATCCTTTTTGTTTTCCTACTAAGTGGGTGGACCTACAGTTTTATGCCGGCTTCGAACGGCGAATGCATTTTTTTGTGAGAAGCTTTTTTCATGGCAGAAATACACTCGGAGGGTATGCCGCCCACTGCGGAGAGGTGATCGCTGCTCTTAAAAATCCAATAATTGGATTTTAACGAATTAGAAAAATTTTTTGGTGTCTGCTCGGACTGGGGTTTGAACCCGAGATATCTGGCATAGCAGGCGAGCACTCTACCCACTGCACCACAACAGCCAAACGTTTATTGGGTATATTGACAAATTGTTTTTATGCAACTTTCAATAAAACCTCATACAACTTTTGAGATATTGAAGATCTTTTCAAAGCAAATAATAATAACCTAAACATTGCTTGTAAGCAGTTTATTAAAGCCACAGTTACAGAACATCGTATACTGTAGAGATTTGTGAATAACTGATGACATTTGATTTGTTTCCAAGCCAAACATTGTGGTTCCGTGGCTAATCCAGAACTGTGTATTGAAATTCAGTAAGTGTAGTGTGGGTTTTCCTATGAGCATATGAGCTATTAGAAGACTGACAT
This sequence comes from Urophora cardui, assembly GCA_960531455.1. Lineage (NCBI taxonomy): Eukaryota > Metazoa > Arthropoda > Insecta > Diptera > Tephritidae > Urophora > Urophora cardui. Next base: position 31,079,266 of record OY482672.1, on the reverse strand, counting down.
GCATCGATTTGTAGTAGTTAATATGTTTTTCATATATTATGTTTGTTCTATATAGGTACTATTTATTATATATATGTATGTATTTAATAAAGCATGCGTAGACGTCACAAACGAAAGTTACGCCTCCACAACAACGAGTTAATCTGTTGTTGTTGTTGTTGGATATTCTATGCAAAATAGTTTGTGTTGGTGTCGTTGAATGCGTCATTAGTTGCAAAAAATTTGCACATTCATATGTACTTATGTAAATGTATTTTTTTTTTCATTATTATTATTGCATACTCTGTGTGATTAAACGCAAAAAACACCAGCGTGGCGTTCAAATAGCTTGCGGGCAAAGCTACTTTTATTTTACTAGTGTTAAATTAATATTTTTTATACATGTGATGATTAGGAATGTATACATACATATATCGGTTGCTCAACTCCAAAACACATTATCCAACATCTCCACATCCTACGTTAGAACTAAGAAAGTTCAAATTTACCAGAGCTAAAATAAAAATTTCGCCAACTATGAAGACGCAAAAAAGGCAATGAAAAACTTTATAAAACTTTATCGCATAGCATTAATGTAAAAAAATCGTTAAACAGCTTACGTAGGCCAAATAAAAAAATTAAATTTCTTTGTTTTGGAATGGAGCAGCCGATATGTGTTAGTGTTTTTTCTGTTTTTCGATTTCTTCTTAGCCTGCACAGTGCTTATTGAGGAATATGATGCTTTAGATCTTCCGAAACCTTTTTCCGTTTATAATTTAAGACATAATATTCTTAGGCATATTGTTTTTAAAGTTGCAAACTCATCCTAAAGCATTAGTGGCATTGAATCCATGTGGAAACCAGGACTTGCTATGCACTTGAGGTTAAATTAAACGGAAAAATAGGCAAAGCGTTGACAAAGTGGTATATTTGCAATGAAAACTGGCAACGAAAAGAAGAAGAAGAAGCACAAGTCGACAACGTTTATCATTATCTTACTCTACTCGCACTTACGTAAGTACGTATTAAAACCCTCATATCGCCCGTTTTATGCATTAGGGATTTAACTCGAAATTTTCGATTTCTGGGATTTTGCCATATTGTTCAATAACTGGGTCGTGCCTTTTGAGTCTAGCCTTATAAAATACTCAAAAGGATAAACATGGCGGAAATAAAAGTGATTTTGTAGTTAGCCGTAGAAGGAAACTATTTGAAACTATAAAAGTTTATTTGCGTTTTCCCAAAAACAATTTTTTTTGAGTTAAATCCCTATTGCATAAAACGTGCGATATGTATCTACGCTCGTTCGTTTTAAAAATACAGTCTTTTTTGCTGCCATTGCCACGCACCATTTTCTAATTTGTCTTAAGTCAAACGGTGTCCTTAGTAGGTCAGAAGAAAGAAAAAAGTGTTAAATGTATATGTAGAAATGTTATTCGTAACCTTTCTCATATGTGACACTGTCGCGGAATTTTAAAAAATAAGAAAAGCTAAAAGAAACCAAAGCAAAAAAAAATTATTACATGTAAATGTGACATTTGATGTGGTGAAGGTTTGATATGGCATACAGCCCGTAAGCAAGACTAGAATGTGCTGGAAAGGGTTGTGGGAATTGTGATAAGGATTAGAATGCGTTACCAGCCATCTGAATGAAAAGTACATTTTTGTATAAGTGTATATGGTATATGTACACACATACATACATACATATGCATACATATCCCTGCAGGGAACTCAATAACTAGTGAGCAAAATTTCTAGTTCCGAACTAGCGAAAAGGTGTCAAAAGGGAACTAGATCAATTGTAGTTAGACCCTCACCAGTTCAGAAGGAGTGAATTGAGTGACCATTATAGGACACACTTTGATTTGTATGCAATTTCGAAGTGAGAAAAATTCTATGAAAATTGTTCGTTCGTTCAATTGCCGTCGGCTTTGTATATTTCTGTAATTCTCAGATGTTTAGTGAATCATTTTAAGTAAAGAGTTTTCTATTTGCATCTTGTATGAAATGAAATGTTCCCCTAATTATGCTTTTCCGATCCCTCAGGTTTATTTTTAATTTTTTTTTATTACTTTTCACATATTATTCTAAATTTTTATTAAATAAATAAATAAAAAAAAATTAGTTAAAAAAAAAATTTAAAAAAATTATTATCCACCTAGACACCGACAAGATTCGAACCCGCGCCAGTGTGTTAGCCAGTCGGCCATCGCGCCGCTTGCATGAAGTGTGTCAAAAGTTACACTTAAGCGTCAGATGTAAAACTGTAGAATTTGTAGGTACTTGTAGCTAGTTCAGAACTATCAAAATTGTGCCAATAAACGAACTAGTGTAAACTGTAGAATTTAGTACTAGTTCGGAACTATCGAAAATGTAGTGCAGAGCGTGACAATTGACACCGCCTAGGACATCGTCGTGTTAAATTCGAAAGTTGATAACATGCAAAAGTGATTTAGCTCGCACTAGTAGTGTCGAAAAATGCACTAGAAGCGACCTAGTTCGGAACTAGAGATTTTCCCTACAGGGATGTTAACATGTGTAGTAGTGTAGGGGTGTTGCGAAAATTGAATATAAATTGTGCGGAAAATACAAATGTGGTTTGGATAATGATCAAAAGCAGGGGAATATCTTTGGAGCGCTTACACTTGTGTACATTAGGGTGTCCCTTTCATGTATTAAAAAAAGTTTTTTTCGTGCTACGCTATCGCAAGAGGTATCAAAAGTTGCGTAATTGAATACAGATCACAATAAAAGTAAAAACCCCGGAATTTAATTCGATCTTGAGGGCTCTACCGAGATCTGAAATTTTGTTAATTTCATATATTTAGAAACCTAAACTTTAGAGCTAAAATAATAAAAATGTCATACTCAAAAGTTATTTTATTATTGAGATTAACCATATAAGTACAGAGAAACAAATTTATTGAAACAAATGTATTGGTATTTCTGCTTGAGATTGCGACTATAATATTCCTTTGAACCAGTGGGGATATTTTTGGCTTCCGTCCGCGTGTTCATACTTTTAGTTTATATTTTACAGCATTTTCCAATATCATTTCAAAGCAATTTCATATTTCGTCACTTATTTTGGAGATTTTTTCTTTTGGTATAAGTTGAAGCATTTTATACCACAAGAGTGTACAACTGCTGGCGTACGCCGATGATATCGACATCATTGGCACTAACACTCGCGCCGTATGTTCTGCCTTCTCCAAGCTGGATAAAGAGGCTAAGAAAATGGGTTTGGCGGTTAACGAGGACAAGACGAAGTACCTCCTGTCATCACACAAAGAAACAGCATGCCTTGGCAGCCACGTCAATGTTGATAGCTACAAATTCGAAACTGTTAAGGACTTCGTCTATTTGGGAACCAGCATTAACACCAAGAATGATGTCAGCACGGAGATCCAACGAAGAATCACGCTTGCCAATAAATGCTACTTCGGACTAAGTAGGCAACTGAAAAGTAAAGTCCTCTCTCGACAAACAAAAATAACACTCTACAGGACGCTCATCGTTCCAGTCCTCATGTACGGCGCAGAAGCATGGACAATTTCAAAATCAGATGAGATGGCACTTGGAGTATTCGAGAGAAAAGTTCTTCGTAAGATCTATGGACCTTTGCGCGTTGGCGTGGGCGAGTATCGACGGAGATTTAACGATGAGCTGTACGAGCTTTACACAGACATCGACATTGTTCAGCGAATAAAGATCCAGCGGCTGCGTTGGGCAGGTCATGTCGTGAGAATGGACGAAGGCGCTCCGGCCAAGAAAGCATTTCTATCGAAACCCGCTGAACGCAAAAGAAAAGGGAGACCTCCACTGCGTTGGGAAAATCAGGTGGACAGCGATGCTGCCTCCCTAGGTGTTCCCAAGTGGCGCCATGCTGCACGAAACAGAAGCAATTGGCGCGCTCTGTTGGACTCGGCCAGAATCGTCTAGACGGTTAAGCGCCAATCAAGAAGAAGAAGAAGTTGACTAGTGCAGGGGTCTCCTCGACCTATTCTGAGTCCCTGATGGTATTACAGGGTTAAAAAACTAGTATATTATAAAACTTTATTTGATATTCAGTGAATTAGTTTTTTATTATCTACAAAAATCTCCACCCTTTCGAAAAAAATTTTAATTGAAGTTTGATGTCCCTATTATTTTTCACAAGCTGAAACGAACTCACTCCATTATGAAACGACGCAAAAAATGGCCGATTAAATAACTGTTCCTTACTTCGGAGACATCTGAGCAAGAAATTAATGTATAAGTTTTGACCATTGTTTAGAAATTGAAGCAGGATCGATCTTTGAAATATTTCAAGGCAAGTGTCCCTATTATTTTTCATATGACTGTACTACCTAAAAAAATTAATTTAATAAAGAATTTTTAACTGAATTATTTTTAAAATTAAATAAAAGTACTGCAAACCTATTTCTGTGTTCAGAGGATTTTTGTTTATCTGATATGACTTTCGTTTAAATAAATTAAATGAAATAATTTTAACATAAGTCGTTTTAGTAAAGTACATTATTCATATAATTTTAATTGCGAATTGCGAAAGAAAAATTTTTACACCTATTTTAGTGTCAATATGTGTATATTTGAATTTGATGGATTTTTTTTTTGCATGGTAGAAATAATAAAAAATAACATATCGTTATGAAGTTAAAGCATTTTATTTTATATGAAGTTTTAATAGTTTTTCTCTGAGATGATACTTAAAAACAATATATATATATTATTCTGTTTTTACGATCCAAATTTTCTTGACCTCGCGGGAACACTGAACGTATGAAAACCCATTTTGCGGTAACAACACTGCATACTAGTACCTTCGCCCAGGGCTTGTAGTATCTCCTAAATCTTTTCTGATTCCAGAATATTCGTAACGTTATAAAATTAAACTTTAGGCAAATAAGAACTTTATGCTTTAGTGAAAGAACCGTATTGTTTTTTTTATCGAACTGATTCTCCACGATTGAAAGGCAAATAAAATGCAGAAGCCGAATCAAACCCATTGTAGATGTGTTTGTACGAGTATTTTCATTGTAACTACATGGCATTCAGATTTTTTTCACTTAAAAGTAAGGGTACAGCCAGACGATGAAAGAAATTACTTTCAGAAATTGAAAAATTAAAATTTTTGTTATTGTTTCTTTTAAAAAAACAAATACAAAAATTTGAATTTTTCACTTTTTGGAAGTAATTTCGTGCATCGTCTGGCTGTGCCATAAGTTGCATAAAAAATTAAGCGAATAGAACTTATAAGGACGAAAATAATTACATAGTAAGCATGCAAACAATATGCGGATGTAATATATGTATGTTGTGGTGAGTGGGCGTTCTGCATGAATGACAAAACCGCAAAACTTTAAAGATCGGTAGAGCCCTGAAGATATAATTGTATTTAGTTTTTAAAACTTGTTTCGTAATTTGCTATCAAAACCGCAAATTTTGAGGGGTCTTGCGTTAAGGAAATCCAAAAAAAAATATTTCGGGACACCCTAGTGTACATACATACATTAATCTTTTGTGAAATAAGTTAAATAGATTGCGCTTTAAATACTGTAACAAGTGATCTTTAAATCAGCAAAACAACGGCTGTTATAGCATAGTCGGCAGGGCTCACTAAACATGCTCGAGTAAGGTCTCTATATTCTCGGCAAGATCAAAATAAAAATGCAGTTCCCTAATTTTTCTGATTTAGTAGTCATTTAATGCTGCACTGATTTGACGTTCACCGTGGGGAGAGGAAGTGTTATTTCTAGTTCTTGTATTTTTTCTCCTAAAATACGTACACACATGCATATGTACATATGTTGTTTTCAAATCTTTGCTGAGCCGTTTGACCAGAACCCACACAATTTTTATTTGTGTTTTTATACCCTTCTATATTTTGCATGCGTATGTATGTATAATTTCTCTGCTGACGGCAAACAGGATATATGTAACTTTTGCATTACAAATACAAACCACAAATAGACTTACATTTTTCTCTGTACAATATTTCACACTTGATTGCTGTCAAATTATCTAGCCTAATGATAAAGATTGTGGATTTATGACATGTATGTATAAAATATATAGATTGTATGTACATATATATGTACATATATGTAATATGTAGTAATTTTGCACTATTATGTATTGAATTTAATATATACAGATGACACTGTTTCATATTTATGATAGAAAAGATAACACATTAAAATTTGGCTTGGGAGATTGAATATTTCATTTTCCATATTACAACGAAATGCTTCTAAAGTTCTGAATGAAGATTAATAAATACTCCTTTATACCGTTTATTATCATAATAGGTAGATACAAAGTTGGCATGATTTTTTAGTCTTTTTATTTCATTCATACATATTTGTTACCTCATATACATACGCGTGTAATTTGTCCAACCAAATGATGTACATGTAGTAATTTTTTGCACAATTTCTGTTACATTTAAAATTACCACAACGACAGTATGCGAAGCTATGTATCATTGATGAACTCTTGTCGCTTATGATATCTGCAAACATATGTATGTATGTACATTGTATGTATGTATGTTGGTTTATAATATAAACTTTATATGTAGCTCTTGGGAAATTTATGAGCTTGTTCCGCTGAGTCACATATCATCATTCGTTTTTCCGTTTTTTGGATAGGAATTGGGAGATTTATTATATGCAATAATTATCATAACATATTGCGATTTGTTGCCTTAAGTATATACATACGTTATCAATGGCTGCTTGTTACAGAACATAGATGGGCATACTGAAGTAAAATTGTAATTCAGTAAAGCAAACAGTAAGCAGTAAAAGAATATTGCTTACTTAAAATTTTTTACAGTAATAAGTAACGCGTTACTTATTACTTAAAATTTTTTACAGTATTAAGTATCGCTTTACTTATTACTTAAAATTTTCTACAGTATTAAGTACCGCGTTACTTACTACTGTAAAAATTTTACAGTAATAAGTAGTCTTTACTTACTACTGTAAAAAGTTTACCGTATTTCAGTATTATTTACTGTTTACTGTAAGACTACTGAAGTAGCGAGGATACAGTAGTCTAAGAATTGGCATACACACACACGCACATTGATGAGCACAAGCGCATGCGTTAACGAGCATGTGAGGTATGATGCCCAATAAACATAATAGAAAAAAATCTCGAACGTTGAAAAAACGTTTATACGCATTTCTAATTCCAGAGCATTTTGAAATTCACAATTAAACGTACCCATTCTCAATTTTTTCTCAAATATACCAAGGTAAGTACCCAGGTATGTATAAATTAAGGATATAAAAATAAAAACTATATTTTTACCACAATGCTCGGTAAAACGTCGGGAAGCAAAAATTTACTTAAAAATCAATTGAAAAAATAAAATTGCTTTTCATCTGTTTAAGCTTTGATGGGAGAGGGAAGGCGAGTTGCTTTTTTGGAGGGAATTGGAGTGGGTTTGGCTACGGGGAGGTGTAGCATCTTTTTTTGGGTAGAGTGGGGGTGGCTACGGGGAGGTGTAGCATCTTTTATGCGAGTGTGTACATATGTACGTGTGTATGTACATATGTGCATATATTGGATGTATATATGCACATACATACCATATTTTACAACCCTTGAATGTATTCAGTTGGGGAGGAGCGTGATTGCGGCTCCAAGGTTGGGCGAGAGTGCCAACCTCTTTTTCGTTTGTGAAAAATCCCGAGTACGATTTGCTCCTTCATGCTATATAGCTCGAACAATGCATAAGACGGCTGAGAATTACCGCAGTTTTTCACAGCCGCATGCAAATGCACGAACGAAAGCTATACAGCATAAGTTGCATAAACATACTCGCCCCCCTAGACGGCTTAATCGTCTAGTAGTTATCCCATGAGGAGCCGGTTATCCGGCTCGAAGGACCATGTTTAAGCTTTGATGGGAGAGGGAAGGCGAGTTGCTTTTTTGGAGGGAATTGGAGTGGGTTTGGCTACGGGGAGGTGTAGCATCTTTTTTTGGGTAGAGTGGGGGTGGCTACGGGGAGGTGTAGCATCTTTTATGCGAGTGTGTACATATGTACGTGTGTATGTACATATGTGCATATATTGGATGTATATATGCACATACATCATCCATTGAAGCAGTGGCAACAAATATCTTAATTGTATTCTAGGTTAAGATTTTATAAAAAAAATTAAGTCAATTTTTGCTTCCTGACGTTTTACCGAGCACTGTGGTAAAAATACAGTTTTTATTTTCATATCCTTAATTTATACATACCTGGGTACTTACCTTGGTATATTTGAGAAAAAATTGAGAATAGGTACGTTTAATTGTGAATTTCAAAATGCTCTGGAATTAGAAATGCGTATAAACGTTTTTTCAACGTTCGAGATTTTTTTCTATTATGTTTATTGGGCATCATACCTCATATGCTCGTGAACGCATGCGCTTGTGCTCATCAATGTGCGTGTGTGTGTATGCCAATTCTTATACTTCTGTATCCTCGCTACTTCAGTAGTCTTACAGTAAACAGTAAATAATACTGAAATACTGTAAACTTTTTACAGTAGTAAGTAAAGACTACTTTTTACTGTAAAATTTTTACAGTAGTAAGTAACGCGGTACTTAATACTGTAGAAAATTTTAAGTAATAAGTAAAGCGATACTTAATACTGTAAAAAATTTTAAGTAATAAGTAACACGTTACTTATTACTGTAAAAAATTTTAAGTAAGCAGTAAAAAGGGTAAAAAGAATGAATTACTACTGGTACTTAAAAGTGCCCATCTATGTTACAGAACGTACGATGTACATACATATGTATGTTGTTCTATAAGTATATGTTCTTGCAAGTTTTCTCAAAAGAGATAGGTAAATAGATATTTATTATTTAAATAATGAGAAGGTATTTCTTAAACTGATTGAAAATCAAGTTTTTTTTATCGTTAGTACCTACCTTTTTTTCTAGCTAAACTACTGAAAGCGGCACATCAATGATAAAATAAGGACTAACCTTATAAAGTCAATGCATAGCATTTAACTATTATAAGGGGCGAGACGTCCAGCACACCTTCAGGTAGCGGTCTCCTCACGTGCTTTTATTGTAAATTTAAATGACAATGAATGTACTATGTTATGAGTAAAATAAGTATGTACATATGTATGTACATATACACAATCAATGTCAATCGTCAATTGCAAATGGACGATGGCGCCAGTGGATATGGGATGTAATGGCACGTGTAGCTAATGGATGGCCTCTCACCGTGAGGCAAGTACAAATCTGTAAACTGTTATCGCGCTTTTCATAAAGAAAATATAACACACTAAAGACATACACATGTACTTACATACAAGGAATGTGCTCCTATCACAAATTATAGGTACTTACTTTTGTGCAAAGTGTATTAAGTATGCATTTAATTGCTGTTTCCGCTGCTTTGGCGACAAGCAAATTAATTAATTTACGCGCTTTATATACACATACACATACATATGTATATATAGTGTTATGGAAACTAGATATACATACTGAATCCCAGGCTAACTATTGGCAATATCTATGGTTTCTGATGAACTGCGGATAGTGTTCGAATTACCTACATAAGTATATTATTTGCTACACACATTTGTTCCTTGTTTCAGACTAAATTCTAGAACATTATTTGTTTGATAAAGCGCAAATTAAGAAAAGTTTTTGGTCATAACCTAATTCAGCTATTCCCCAGCTAACCAAGTACGGAGTGCTACGAATTAGGAGCCCCAAAACAATTCCTCGACGGAGAGCTCCAAATGCGGAGGGAAAAGGGAGTCCGAAGAAGCTCCTCAAAAGAGTACTTTAGTCCGCACGGAGTCTTTAAAGATTATCTGAAGAAGCTCTTAGGAGTCCGAAAACATTATTTTAAGGAGTCCTAAATGTACACGTTTTGCATATATTTCAAAAGGCACTTTTCTCCGTCGCGACGGATATACTCCATTGGGAGGGCTTAGAGAGTCCAAACGGAGCACCGTGCGGACTCCTCTGGTTGGCTGGGTTATATTCAGAGATTATTGTAGTGGTAGGTGAGCCCGAGAAACTTGGATAATCGAGATAATCGCCATCGCTGCAAAAACACAACCGAGTCAAAAGCTGACTCGACGACGCAATCGAAATGTCGACAATACACAGCTTTTTAACGTGAGTAATATCCAAATTGATGTAGATAAGTCGTCAAATCCTCTCACTTTGTCCGTACTATCGTGTTCTCCATTTTGTCAAAAGCAATACAATATTATCATTATTCTCGGTCTTTGATATGAATATAAGCTGCAACGTTCAATATCAATTTGGTCATCTATTTAATTTTATGGCGGCGCGAAATTGTTCATAATTATTCAATTTCCATAAAAATAATCGCCCACATAGTGTTGGTGCGGTACTACATACTTATTAACTAAAATGTGGATGTAAAAATATATGTACATAAATGTTTATAGCAGACATGTTTTTCTTTAAGTCATTATTTTTTTGGAGTTGCATCTGATAAATCTACATATTTAAAAGCTTGAACTAGATTTATTTAATTTATATGTATGTATGTAAGTGGCTTTCAGAAGAATATCCCAGCCAGCAAAATCATCGTAAACGAGCTCGTCAACTGATGTTTTCTCGAAGAAAACTCTAATAAAATATCGTTTATGATATCCGTTTACGATTCGCCTACGAATACTGTTTCGCTTTAAAATGTTCAGTGCCTACGAGTGTCGTAAATGTATCGAAAAAGCACTCGTATATGAATCTTTTTACGTCCGTTTTTTTATCGTAAATGTACTTACTTTTAAAATATTGAGTTTGAAATTTTTCGTTTAAATTTTTTTGTTTGAAATTTTTCGTTTTCTGTTTTTTTTTTTGACATGATAGAAAAAAGCTTATTTGTTATTGTTTTTTGATTCGAGAAGAGCTCGTAAATCGCAATGTTCGTAAAATGTACGGTACCTTGCTGGCTGGGATATTATATTATCTTGTATATATTTGTATTTAAGGTGTGTATTTTACATAGAATAAAATGTCGATGACTCTTTCTTTTCTAAAAACATAGAAAAAATTGGGGTTTCTTTTAGTGGTGAGAATTTCGTATAGGTACAATGACATTATAACTTCAGATAATTCTATATTGTTACACTCAGAAAAAAAGCATCAACACGATTCATGTAAAATTAACACGATTGATCTTTACAAATAGAACAGCAACAATTTTTTCAAATTACACGATGTTTGAAACATGATTTTGGCTTTGTAACTGTCATCTGAAAATTTGGTAAATTCAACCAAATTTTATTGTTGATAAAACATAAAGAATTAAAAGTATAGAAGATGATTCCAATATAAGATTTTATTCTCAAATGTCATTTGGAATTTGGTTTATTTAACATGATGATAGTGTCAATATAAATTTAAAAAAAATGTTAGAAAAATGACGTCCCAATTTTAGTGTTAATACAACATGAAAACAAATGTTAAAAGAACAAGAACCATAATTAACAATAAAAGTTGGTTGATATAACACGAAACAATGTTCAAACATAAACGTCACATGCAATTTTGGTTTATTCAACACGATGATAGTGTCAATATAATCTAAAAATGTGTTAAAAAGAACGTCAAAACTATTTTGAAACATACACAATTTTTCCAACGTTTGAAGTTCGTGGAAAATACAAACTAATGTTATTTTTTTTTAACAAAAAGAAAATTTTGTGCCGTGGCAATGATGGGAGTTTAGCATCATTGGCAGTGCGTGATAATGGTTTTTCCATTTATATTTTTAGTTCGCAGGTAAGTTAAAAGTGGGTTGCATTTTTGTTTCTAAAAGTTAATAATGTTCAATATTTTCTTTTTCCTCTTCATAGTTTGCAATTTTTACCACGAAGAGATGTTTAGCGAATGGAATCTTTCACGCAGCATGCGGTGGGTGCATATACCGTTGCATTAGCGGCCAAACATTGATCGGTGCCAGTGATAGTAAGTACTATCGCCCATGTATAAACTATTCGTATGAGAAGGACGCTTTCAATTTGGTCGGTTGCGCGGGTGATGTACTCGAATATGCTTTATTGATCCAATGATTATATATTTTATGTTTTATATGTTTTTTTTTTATTTAAAAAAAAAATAAATTGTAAAATCAACAAGACTTTCTAGTTAATTTAACAATACATTTAAGGTAAAATCAAAAAGATGTTATTGTTAATTCAACAGGACCATTTCGTGTTAATTTAACCAGCTTAAATTGTAACATTAACTAGTTAAAATTGTAAAATCAACAGGAAGACTCAATACTTTTTAGTGTTAATTTTACAGTTGTCATCCTGTTAAACTTGACAGTAGTGTTAAATTTACACGATTACATGATGGCATACATTAAGCATCGTGTTGAAAAAAATTAACCACAAAATTTGTCGATTTTTGGTTGATTTCACACTATTTTTTTTCTGGGTGTAGATCTGACAGAGCAAACCATGTGGTTTTTGTGCCAGAGGAGTTCTCAGTGTTTATTTGAAAATATTTGTTCCTCTGAACATCGTTCTCACTTTGCTCGTTAATGAATATTCGTTCAAAAATTTAAGCTTTTAATTTAACTCAATAATTGCTAGAGAAAACGTTGTAGCAACAAGTAGCCGATGGACGGCAATATGAAAATGAGATCTTCTCTGCCAACATATACATATACATACATATATATGTATAAACATACATACCCTGCAGCTAATATAGGTGACAGTCCCGAAAAACGACAGTCTAGAACTAGAGAGTTCACAACTAGCTCAGAACTGACTCTAAAATGAAGCAAACCGGGACAGTTTATTACGGTGACTTCATGAAGTGCTTCCTTTGGAACTACATATCTGCGAACTATTGATCTGTGAACTAATCCAGAACTATCCATATAGGAAGTAGTTTAGAATGCGTTCCAAAGTTCTGCAGAGGGAAATAATTGCCACGCTCTCTGTCTCTTTTTGAACTAGATCTTTACTAGCCAGAAGCTAACATGATTTGCTGCAGGGTACATACATACGTACGTGGTATGTGTACCGAAATGTAAGTTTTTATCAAGACTGTAGCTTTTCGTATACATATATAAATTTATCAAAATTTGCTTAAGTTCATACAAACATACAGAACGTTTCGCTGCTAAAGCTTTTTGAGATAACTCGGTATATGTACATATTCCAATTTGAGAGAGTAATCAACATAAAAGAAAAGAAACAGAGGTAAGTGTGCGATTGTCTTCGGTCGTACCGAAAATTTCATACCTTTTATGTATGAGGAAATTAAAAGTTACATAGTCTGATTTTGTTAAAATTTCTTTTTTCAATTCTGTGGGATTAGTTCGCGTTCACACATACGGATGGACGGACAGACGGACATTGCTTAATCGACTCTGCTCATGATTCTGATCATATCGGTAGGTACTAGGGATTCCAATTTTTCCGATTTTTACGATCCCGGGATTTTCGAGATTTGTTTTTATAATCTCGGGATCCCGGGATTTATCCCGGGATTTGGACTTTAATTACACAGGCCGACAAAATTACCAAAAAATTTTCTAACTCAAATAAAATTCTACTTTTCTAAAGGATTTCGGTGCGCTGATTCTGAATCTGAAGTCGGATTTTCGGTAATACGTGTAGGTTTTGAGATATTCATGTCCATAGAGACGAAAAATTCCAGGGACCCATAATAATCATTATTCGTTATATTTTCAGTGAAAAAAATTAAATACTTGCAAACATCGTAGAAGAGTATTGAGTTTGTGTGTGTGCATGTCTGAAAGAGCACTATCCGAATCCACTATGATCGAAAAATTTTAAGCGATATCCACAAAAATCAAAAATAATCATTATTTTTTTAGTTTTATTTTTTTGATCAAAAATAAAACTTATTCCTTGAGTGATATATTTATCGCTCAGAAATAATCATTATTTTTTTAGTTTTATTTTTTGGATCGAAAATAACACTCATTCCTTGAGTGATATATTTATCGCTGAGAAATAAAAATTATTCTTTGAGTTTTATTTTTTTGCTTAGGTCGAAAAACTCAAATTTTCTCTGAAGTGCTCTAGAACATAATTACAAAAATATTCCCACCGATATAACTTCGTGACTGAGTGATATTTTTGATCGAAAAAAATAAAACTCACACAATAATGATTATTTCTGAACGATAAATATATTACTCAAGGAATAAGTGTTATTTCCGATCAAAAAAATAAAACTCACACAATAATGATTATTTCTGAAAGATTAAATATCGCTCAAGGAATAAGTGTTATTTCTGATAAAAAAATAATACTCAAAAAATAATGATTATTTTTGATTAAATATAAAAAACCTCAACATTGAATGATTAAATGGCGATTTTTATAATAAAACTCGTAATGATTACGGTCCCTGCTATATTAACTCCTCAATATTTTTAAAATTACTCACTTTCATTAAAAACTGATTACATCTATTGAAAGAACGATCATTTCTCTTGAAAACAGCGTTTTGCTGTTTCGGGTATCTTATTCAGATATCTACGTTGTCTTCAAAAGAAATGATCGTGCTTTCAATAGATGTAATCAGTTTTTAATGAAAGTGAGTAATTTTAAAAATATTGAGGAGTGAACATGGCCATAAACTACGTTTTTCGCCTCTTTGAACATGAATATCTCAAAAACTACACCGAAATCCTTTTGAAACCTAGAATTTTATTTCTGTTACAAAAAATTTTCGACCAGTATTATTTTGCCATATTTGGGGTTGAAAAAAGTAAATATATTTTTAGAGAAACGCTACAACTTTAAAATGCAAAGAAAAAATAGATTTTTATTGCCATTTTTTATTATTTCATTAGTAACAAAATAAAATAGGAATGTAAAATCATGCGCATTATTTAATAATACCTAAGAGTTACTTTAAAAAGCACAAACAACAACGAAAATTACATACATTTGGCGAACAAAACATTTGCCTTTGCAGTTGGTACTTTTAGGATATTAATACAATTTTTTAGAATTTAACGACGTACTTTGTTTAAGCGAATATTTCCAAGCTTGCCGAAAAATCCAGAAAATGAATGCAACTTCTGGATAGATAAATATCGGAGGCAAAATTTTGATATGAATTCCGAGTATGCAGCTGCGTATTTAATTTTAGTACAGTGTTGTAAGACTATTAAGTCTAATTAAAATTTTGTTTAAATTTTCTTCCATTATTTACTTTCCATGTGGGAAAATTCCAAAAACCATTTGAGAAATAAATGACCAAAAATCAGGAAATAGATATTATGAAATGAATTTTGCCACAAGGTAAAAGCTTTAAAAATACCTAACGTACGTTTCCTTACAACGCGTACTTCAACACCAAAAAATTTAATTATTAAGAAAATCAAAAATTTTAATCCTTACTTTGACTAATGGACTTTTTTATTCTAGCTGCTGTCACATTTTTTTGTTCTCTTCCACACAGACTCAACACTTTTTTTAGGTATGTTTGTTCTATTGACAAAATATAAAACTGGCCCGACTACGGGCAAGATTTTCTGCTCTTAGCACAAGTAAAAGGTTGCATTATTTTTGTTTAATTCATCACATGAAAAATGCACCACTTTAATAGGGCACAGGAAACATGTTGATAATGCTGCAATGTAATAATGCAACATTTTCATTCAGAATAGGAAATGCTATTAGTATACAGATCTGAGACCAATAAAAATTATATAAAATATAACTTTTCTTTGCTATAATAGCGGAATATTCTCCCTTTACCTTATCCCGAAAATCCCGGGATAAAATTCTAGCTATCCCGGGATTTTCGGGGAGTCAAAAAGGGCGGGATCCCGGGATTGGAATCCCTAGTAGGTACCTACATATGTATATATTTTAGTGGGTCTAACCCTTCTCGTTCTGGTACTTTCGACAAACCTGTTTTGACACAAAACTATAATACCATTTCATGTTCATGAAAGGTATAAAAAGAAAAAATAAATAGTGACAGCGAGATAGAGACGAGAAAGAGAGAGAGAAAGACATATAAAGTTAGAGAGCTTTAAGCAAAGTGGTTCTTAAATAAGATTCACTGAGTAAATATGATCAGTGATCACCCAAAAAGCTTCGCCCACCTCATCTTCAATGAGTTACGCTGCTGTAGTTTGCCGCGCAGCGTATGGCTGCTGCTGCTGCTGCTGTACAAACGGGCGACGACAAATATGGGTCAATACATACATACATACATATAGGCTGACATTTACTAATACTACTTGTCATTGCTTTGGTTGATAAGTATGTATTTGATATGGGAAACCCATCCCAGTAGAAAGAGTTCAGGTACGAGTCTGAAAACATTCTACTAAAAGCTAAGTAATCAAGTATTTTCCAAATTGAAATTTGTGCGTAAATTTATAGAAACTGCATAAAAGAGTTTTTACTGTTTACATAAAGCGCTTATAATATTATCAAGTAGATAGATTTACTTATGTATATGATTGAACACCGCTACATATTGAATGCCACAGAAATATACTCGGAGTGTATGTCGTCCACTAACGAGGGTTGACGGCTGCTTTTAAAGATCCCATAATTCGGTTTTATGTAGAAAAGGAACCCAAGTATCCACTACACCACAGCGATCACTTGATTAAAATTAGGCATGGGTAACACTGCGCTGCGCGGCGCAATTGCGCTAACACCAACCCTGGCGTTATTGCGCTAACACCGATTTGGGAAATGCGCCAACTCAATATTGCGCCAACTCAATTTTGCAATATAAAACCGACTCAATTTCGTGCGCTAACACCAGCACCAATATAGTGCTAGTGTAAAATGGCACCACCACAAAGCCAATAACAGCACACCGTATATGACACCGTCACAATTATGTATGCTTGATAGTGATCTAAGTGACTCTAATTTCCAGCATATTTTCACAAATATACGGAATATGTTTCCAAATGATTATGAAAATTAAAATTAATTTTGCGCCAAAAGAAATAAAACGGGGATGGTAAACAGTAAGAAGCGAACAAGTGTTATTTATCGATTATTCCATGGCAATTGCGCTAAAGGTGTTATTGCGCCAGAACAGTTCGCGGCGCCACGGTTGGCGTTGGTGTTATTGTATCAGCGCCAAAAAAATTGCGCCATTACCCATGGCTAATTAAAACGCTATTTTACTCTATTGTCAATCTTTTTATAAGGCCTTCTGTAAGCCTTACTTTACATTGCCGTTCAGCTTTTCAAATAAGGTTTGAAAGTGAGTATACATATTCTCAAATGTACTAGTTCCTTTCTAATCTATAACAAGATCGGTTCACTACATTATAACAAACGTAAATATGTATATAAGTATACCCATGCCCATACATACATACATATAAAAATACTTATATGTATAATGCTAAGTATGTTAATTTTTTCGTTGGACATTGTACTCGCCACATGAATAAATAATGAAGATGTGGGGCAAAAATAGAACAACAACTTGAAGTTCAAAGAAAATATTTATGTTGAGCGATTACTAGGTGAATTTTTTGTCGTGAATGAAAGTGATCTTACCGCCATTTGATTGAAAGCGAGACTGTTCTCCTTCATACGTCTGTATATATGTATACATATGTATATACGTTTAGTTAGATATGTTTGCTATGCTTTTAGTTAGACAGTTTTCTTTGCTTTTAGTTAGACAGTTTTCTTTGCTTTTAGTTAGACAGTTCGCCTTGTAACGATAGTGATGGTAATTATTTCGCTGATAAACATACAAAAATGCCCAGTAAGACTTTTGCAATTTCACTTTGTTTTGTGAAAAGAAAAATAATATATGTATCTGTAAATCATACAAATAATTAAATGTAGGTAGTTAAATTAATTTCAGTAAATATAATTAAATCAGAGAATCGTTCAAGAAGTATGATCGCGGTCAGTGATGTTAAGAAATGCAATAATTTTTGACTTTTAAATGCATCGAAATGACTGCAACCATGTTTTGTTAATCATGACTGGGACTACAAAAAGTTAGTCCTCAGTCATTTGTGCTATTCATAACTTACCAATCATCGTGCATTCTTTAGTCAATGAATGCAGTCATTTCATTGCAGCAGTGAAATGATTGCAATAGCATTATTTATGCAGTTTTTTTAAAGATATTTTGTACTAAGCGCTGATACCTGCAATTATTTGAATTTGATTGAGTAAAAATAATTAAATCACAAAACCATTCAATATCTAATTATGATCGCGGCTACATACATATTTTAGGTTATGTACATAAGCGCATACAATGGATTTATTATACAAAAATTGAACACGCTTAGCAGCTTCAGTGACAGTTAATTTCAGTGATATTATTTTGGGCTACAAATATTTTAAAGTTGCACGTCTACTTATAGCTGTTTAAATGAAGAGTTAAGCCCGGAATATCCATATCTAATTAATCGGTTATATTGGTGCAATCTGGTCAGCTCTGACAAATTTTTCCTAAAAGGGGCGTCTATATACATATGTATATGCCCAATTTCAAGCAGATATCGACGGCTGAGAATAAGATCGCCTTATTTCAAAAATTGTTTCAAAAACGCCCTATTCCAAAAATTTTTTGAATAACGTCCTATTTCAGATTTTGCTTCAAGAACGCCCTATTTGAAAAATTGTTTCAATAACGTCCTATTTCAGACAATTATTCAAAAACGCCCTATTTCAGAGAAATGTATATATGGAATTTTCTCTGAAATAGCGCGTTTTGAAGCAAAATCTGAAATAGGACGTTATTGAAATAATTTTTCAAATAGGGCGTTCTTGAAGCAAAATCTGAAATAGGACGTTATTGAAACAATTTTTCAAATAGGGCGTTTTTGAAACAATTTTTGAAATAGGGCGATCTTATTCTCAGCCGTCGATATTTAAAAAATTGAGGTTGATTTTCGTTCAAACAAAGAGACAGAAAAGGTGTAAATGTACACTAGTTTAAATTTCTTGTAAGGTGCGTCTATAACTGTACATCTACATACATATGTAATCACGTGAAGGAAATGGTATGTAGTTCAGAAAAATTCTACAATAATTTTGTCTATTTTGGGCACTTTCTCAATTCCAATAATTTTTTTTTCTGCTACCATTCTATTTGTTCATTTACTTTGTTGCTTTCTGTGAGCGCGCCCTGATAGAGAACATTAATATACATACGAATTCATGTGTATGTATATGAATGTCGAATGTAGATAGAATAAAAAACCGGCGATAAAAAAAACCACTGACACAGTTTCTTGAATTTATTAACTCATTGTTCCATTTTTTCATTTATTTATTTAGTAGGTACATGCCTATTTGCGGTCTTCGCTAGCGATAAGACGGCGGAGATGAATAAATTAGAATTGAAATTAGCAGCACAAGAGCAAAAATAACGCGTACAAATTTTAAAATTCAAATACGTATGACTCTTCTTTGTTAGTTTTCTTTTTCTAATATATTTTTAGTTTTTACTTAATAAAAACTTTTTATATACCGTGAAACTTTGAACTTTTTTTTTAATCTGTAAAACTTGTGTTTTAAATTTTACATTACGATTCATTTTAACAAGGCAGTGTTTGTAGGTATACCAAGTCGATGTAGGTATATACCAGATTATATACTCATATATGAAAATTTACATACATACATATATTCACATTTAGTATGTGCACGGAATTTATAAATTTTAACATCCATAATTCAAAATTAAAAATGATTAAAAATTTTTTATATCCATTTCAAAAAAGCGACTGCAACAACGCTTACTATGTATGCATGTATAAAGCTGAACTCTATTCGCTGCCGGTGATAAATTCCTTTGAACTAATTGCTTGCATTAGTGGAATTATGTTATAAATTTTTTAATAATTCGAAGCAAAGTAAAAAAAGTCTAAATTTTTACTATTTAATCATAAAGTTGATTGTTTCAATCATCGCTGATGCAATAACAATAATAATTTACACAAATCAAACTCTTTGATATCTCTATTCGAAAATACCTACCAATGATTGTATGCCAGTTTCGAAGCGGAGAGGCAGTGCTTCAGTAAATATAGTTTATGATTTCTTTTTTTGCTTTTCCGAGAGGCTGGAATTGTGATATATTGTGGAACGAATTTCCGTCATCCCTTGTCAAGTTTGATTTGGTTATAACCGAAACCGGTTTACAGCGAATTAAACTTGACAAGGGATGACGGAAATTCGTTCCACAATTCAAAGTTTATGATCTTTCCACTCTAACTATGCCATAGGTGCAAAATTTGGAGACACTGGATCGGTAATTTAACTTAGGTTAATTTAGGTTGCCTGAAGGTTCTTTGTAATAACACGAACAGCTATAGTTACTGACAGTTGTTGAATCAAGGTGTTGATTGCGTGAATTTTTATTATTTATCTAAGCTTTACCAGATCATAGGGAACACTTGGATTTTCCGCATGCTTTTTGATTGCTAAGTGGCTGGTTATAAGACCTACATATCGCCCGTTTTATGCAATAGGGATTTAACTCGAAATTTTCGATTTCTGGGATTTTGCCATATATTTCAATAACTGGGTCGTACCTTTAAGTCTAGTCTTATAAAATACTCAAAAAGATAAAAATGGCGGAAATAAAAGTGATTTTGTAGTTAGCCGTAGAAGGAAACTATATGAAATTATAAAAGTTTATTTGCGTTTTCCCAAAAAAATTTTTTTTTGAGTTAAATCCCTATTCCATAAAACGTGCGATATGTATGTACCTATGTCTATACATACATACATACGTCAAGCAACAAGTGCTTCCTACCACGGAGGCGCAGTCCATGTGTTCGCCTTATCACTCCAGCTGCTGAGATTATTCATATGCCATTTTTCCTGCCTCTTTGAAGGAGTGATTCTTCCGACTGAGCTAATCCGCCTTGTGCCAAAAATTAGAATTTATTTTCTGAGCCCAACTCTAAAGCTTCAGAACTGATAAGGACATTAGAAGGAAATACATATGTATAGAGTTTCCCGAGCTTCCCAAAGACCAAATTTATGATATGAATCCAAAGAGCCGAACATCAGAACATCGATAAGTATTTGGCACAAGCGGTTACTTAGGCCATTATAAAGTTTAAACGACGATATGCATATAGTTGATAAAATCCATATTAAGTAAGTCAAAAATGTTTCAAATGTGCAATTTTAGTCTAACTAAGAAAATTATTGACGCTTTCAGAGCTAGACATGCCTTTACATAGTACATATGTACATACACATTTTATAAATACATACATACATATATTAATTTTATAGTACTTATATGAATATACAAACATACATCGACGATGAAGTCTGCTTACTAATAAATGATGGATAATCAAAGCAAAACAGTAAAAAATGTGTATGTATAAGCATTTTTGTATTGAAATATGCATGCAAATCGAGCGCAAGTCGTTTTTGTTGCAGTTAATTTGGTTTTCTTACCTTTTACACGTATCTTAAATTTCATTTGTGTTTGTTTTTTGTTGTTGTTTTTTGTTAAATAAATTGTGTGCATATTTCCATTTAAATTTTATATTACTAATATATCGGTTGGCAAAGGTGAATGAAACTTGTTGAATGCCAATGACTTGAATCAGGTTGTTTGAAATTATGGCGAGTCGTCGTAGATATGTTTTTGCTATATACATATGTACGTAGTAGTCATTGTAATGTCTAGTCCCGCATTTAGAGAATCCCGAGATCCGAGATCGTAACTTGCTGACTCTGTTTCCAACTTGATATGTACATATGTATGTACCTATATCCTGACTAATAACTGACTATATATCGTCGTACTATACCAAAACTAGCATACGTTTTTTGTGACTGACGAAAAGTAACAAGTTCGACTTTTAGCCGACGAAAAATAACAAAATCGACTTTTGGCTGACGAAAAGTAACAAGTTCGACTTTTAGCCGACGATAAATAACAAAATCAACTTTTGGCTGACGAAAACTATCAATTTCGTTTAAACAACAACAATTTTAATGTAAAAACAGTATATAATTTCTGATACTTTTCGTCAGCCAAAAGTCGATTTTGTTATTTTTCGTCGGCCAAAAGTCGAACTTGTTACTTTTCGTACAGAATTTTTTTATTGATAGCTTTCGCCAGGAATTTTAAATATGCTAGTTTTCGTATGGTACGACGATATGTAAAGCCAAGAGATATCTGGAGTATTCTTGCTTTATTGATAAAGTGATATTGGTCTACCAAAATCAACTCATAGGATTAAAGACATAATTAAATATTCTACTCGGTTGACAATAGTATTGCCGCAATACAGATGGCTCATCCTCTTGCCAAATAACGTCCGATAGTGCAACGTAATCCCTAAGTAAAATATGCAAATACATATTTTATATTAAATTAATTAACTAACGTTATGTAAATGCTATTCGAATCTTGGGGGCAGAGCAGATAAAATGTACATAAGCATGCACATAAGCACATACATATGCACATAAGTATAATATATACATGTAATCACATTGAAGATTATATAGTATGTACTTTTATTTACATATGTATGTACTTCCGGAATGTATGTATTAACATTTGATTATAACAAGGGAGCAAATAACAAAATTGTTTCATACTAATGCGCTCACTACATATAAAAGCATACATACATATTAGACTGACCACAAATGCAAAAGTGCTGATTTTTTTCGCTCCCCGCGCATTTTCTGATAGCTTGACAATAGAAAATAAGATCTGCATAAAAATCTGACCATCGGTAGTGAGAAATAGCCACGCGCATTTGAACTAAAGTTCAAAAATTGACCTAAAAATTATGCATTGCTTTAGAGACCAATATCTCTTTAAACAATGATTTTTGGAGAAATAATGTAATAATCATTTTTATACTAAATGAAACTGGGAACATATTCTCCATATGATAGTTATACCTACCGTTATCCTTTCAGGACATATTGAGTCCTTAAAGTGAGATTTAACTTTTTTTGTTTGTTAAAAACGCAAAAATAAATATTTAAAAAATAGAGAATTGTATAAACTATACATCATTTAATAGGTTATTTAAAGTAGTTTTACACATCATAAATTTTTTTTGATTTACATGCACTATTAGTCAAGAAAATGATTTAAAATAAGCAAGTCGCATTTTTTTCAAACTTTTTTTTTTCTAAACTGAAAATATCGTAGTAGGCTTGGCAATAAAAAAAAAAAATGTGGTATAGTTTCATATTTCAGCTCATTCAATAGTTTGTTGAACTTTCTTTAAAGTGAACTTGTAGCGGTAGTGCTCATAAGTGTGTTATATTCAGTTCAAAAAAGTTTTTTTCAAATTTTTTTAAAACTATTATTGTAATGGCATTAAGATCCAGATGCATTCCCTTAATTGGTAATTATTTAATAACATCTTACGAGCTAGGTGCTATGTAAGGCTTTTCTATTGTATAATTTAAGAGTATCTTTTTTAAACACAGGCTTGAAAAAAAAACATTGAATGGAAATATGCTTCCAAGCAGAAGAAATGTGTTAAGCTATTTATTTTATTTGATTCGTGATGAACATTAAACGGCAAAGGAAAGCATTCCTATTTTGTCCAATAGATTGATTGAGGTCTATACGAAATTCGGAATTCCGACCAAAAGAAAAGATGGAATAGAGAAAATGATTAAAAGGCGTTTAAATCAATACAACAAAATTATTAAATTGAAATGTGGTAAGGTAAAAAAACATTTTACTGACTCTCTGGACGTATTATTTGACATGTCTCATGCAAATGCCATTAAAACATTGCAAAAGAATAAAAATACGAAAGCCATAAACTTTTTAAAGGAACATCGCGTATCAATAAAAGCTGTGCCCTCAAAATTGGCTTTAGAAATTGAAGTACAGTATTTTTATTCTTTTGCAATGTTTTAATGGCATTTGCATGAGATATGTCAAATAATACGTCCAGAGAGTCAGTAAAATGTTTTTTTACCTTACCACATTTCAATTTAATAATTTTGTTGTATTGATTTAAACGCCTTTTAATCATTTTCTCTATTCCATCTTTTCTTTTGGTCGGAATTCCGAATTTCGTATAGACCTCAATCAATCTATTGGACAAAATAGGAATGCTTTCCTTTGCCGTTTAATGTTCATCACGAATCAAATAAAATAAATAGCTTAACACATTTCTTCTGCTTGGAAGCATATTTCCATTCAATGTTTTTTTCAAGCCTGTGTTTAAAAAAGATACTCTTAAATTATACAATAGAAAAGCCTTACATAGCACTTAGCTCGTAAGATGTTATTAAATAATTACCAATTAAGGGAATGCATCTGGATCTTAATGCCATTACAATAATAGTTTTAAAAAAATTTGAAAAAAACTTTTTTGAACTGAATATAACACACTTATGAGCACTACCGCTACAAGTTAACTTTAAAGAAAGTTCAACAAACTATTGAATGAGCTGAAATATGAAACTATACCACATTTTTTTTTTATTGCCAAGCCTACTACGATATTTTCAGTTTAGTAAAAAAAAAAAGTTTGAAAAAAATGCGACTTGCTTATTTTAAATCATTTTCTTGACTAATAGTGCACGTAAATCAAAAAAAATTTATGATGTGTAAAACTACTTTAAATAACCTATTAAATGATGTATAGTTTATACAATTCTCTATTTTTTAAATATTTATTTTTGCGTTTTTAACAAACAAAAAAATTTAAATCTCACTTTAAGGACTCAATATGTCCTGAAAGGATAACGGTAGGTATAACTATCATATGGAGAATATGTTCCCAGTTTCATTTAGTATAAAAATGATTATTACATTATTTCTCCAAAAATCATTGTTTAAAGAGATATTGGTCTCTAAAGCAATGCATAATTTTTAGGTCAATTTTTGAACTTTAGTTCAAATGCGCGTGGCTATTTCCCACTACCGATGGTCAGATTTTTATGCAGATCTTATTTTCTATTGTCAAGCTATCAGAAAATGCGCGGGGAGCGAAAAAATTCAATACTTTTGCAAATCCCATATGTTTTGTAGTCAGTCTAATACATATGTATATAAATTATTATCTGCTCGCTTCAGCGAGAGCTTCCAAATGCATGTGAGTGAATGCATCCTCCTCCCATCAACTGCACCAAAATATTTGTTTTCTCTAGGTAATTAAAAAAAGCTTTGTATTAAGTATACTAAAGTCCGGTAGATGCTCAGAGCAATGCGAATGCAATAAGTAAGTTTGTGAGAAATTTGAAGATGCAGCGAACGAAGAGCTTGCAATCACTGCATTAGGAATTACATACAAGATCGGGCAAGGCACGACCAACCTGTTTCGTTCTTGATTTGGTACATATATTTTATATGCTTTCTGCACATTAAGCTTTATTTTCGCTCTTCAATTTTCGTTGTGCGATGTGAGCGAGTGATACAGTGTGCGTAGAAATTTGGGTTACTAGAAGCTTTCCGATTAATGACATTTACTTTATACCTAATGCGATAAAGAGAACTGAATTCAACGGCAAACAAAAATTGGTGAAAAACGTTTTTGCACTGGAGTCTCTCGAATAAAAATTATCAGATGGGATGGCATACGAAGTATATCAGAGAAAAGTTATTTGAAAGATTTATGGAAACTTGCGCGCGGGCTTGTAGCGAAGGAGATTTACGAGCTTCGGATAAGCATAAACTGAGAATACTGACAGGAATTCTCACAGGAATTCTCACAGGACATTGCAGGCTTAGGAAACCTATGCATGGACTCGGTATCCTGTCAATGTCACTTCTGTGATAGGGAATATGAGTTTGCAAAACACTTACTTGTCGAATACGATGCCATTGCAAGGAAACATGAAAGATTCCTGGGCAGGCCTTGGCCAGGTCAGGGGCACTTTCTGTGTCTAAAGCCGAGCGTTATCCTTCAATTTCTGGAGGAGCTCGGATTATATGAGATAATGTGATCGAGGAGAGAGTACAAAAGATCTAATACATAGTCGCAGTAAAAACCTCAAGTAAATCTATCTATGTTATGAGAATGACCGCCAAGTTGTTGGGAAAAATTTAAGTTACGCACAAAAGCTCTTTAGTGTTATAAAAGCGATAGTTTGTCAATGTTATTATACGAAAATTTCTCTGCTGCACTGTAATTTTAAAACCTTTGAGGCATGTTCATTCAGCGCTCTCCACAACGATCGTACATCTCACTGCAGATGCAGACGGCAGCAGCGACGGCAGCTCCACCGTTTCAAATATAATCATTGATTGGTGCCCCCCAACGTATATGTATGTATGTATGTATGTATGTATGTATGTATGTATGTATGTACATCCGATACGACCGATTTGCCGAAAATGATATGAGTGGGCATATTATACAAATCATTGGATTATATGCTCCATTTGTGGTAGGTTGGAGTACTTTCAAAGTGACCACTAACATAGCCCAAATGTTTATCGCGACGACGACGAAATGTGTATACATACATTACTACATACATACAAATGTTTGAATGTATGCACGTCATTCGTCGTCGTCGCGATAAAAATTTGGTTTTGTTGTTATGTTCGAATACTGTTAGGTACTTAGGAATGTTATGTGGGACTGGAGTATATACTCCATTGCAATGACATGCAATGTTAAATGGACCATATTTTTTGTATGAAATGTGGCAAGTTATGGAGTAATCGGTTGGTCCATATCGAGCACTCCATGGATTAGCGATTGGAGTACTCGGAATTTTTGCAGGGCTGCCACCCACTTCATATACATACATACTGTGAATGAACACACACACACACACACACACAAACAAAGTAAAGTGGGCTCTCAGTCATTTGGACGCGCGATCGTTGGTTATTGTAGCTAAATACATACATATGTACATAAGCTGAAACGATCAGTAAACAGCGCATAAAGAAACGAAAGTTTTTCATTTTCTTCACTATTTTCGTTGACTGCGTACATAGATACGCGTACGCTGAGCTTCGGTATTTTTTCGATTTTTTTTTAATGACGCACGCGCTCTTGGGCTTTTACACTTAAACTTCGGTGTTTTTTTTTGGCATTTTTTTGGTCTGTGCAGCTTTCTGTGTTTTTCGTGCCCGCCGCTCAATCATCGCTAACGAAATTTGTTTTCAATTTTTTCGACATTTCGCCAGTTTGTTGGAGCAATTTATGTTTTTTTTTGTGGAAACACATAGCGCAGTGCAGACGACGACGACGGCGTTAACGCTGGCGGCGCAGAGCGCGATCACAGAATTTCTCTAAATAAACGCAACACGTTGGTGCAGTTCAGTAACGCGTAAAAATTTCACTGCAACGGTTTGTTCCGTCAATGGTAACGGATAAAATTTTTTCGACTCGTTTTCGACGTTTTATAAAAATATATGTACATACATTCGTATAACTTTGTTAGAAAATACTAAAAAATTTGAATATATTAATAAAAGACCTTCGTTGTAAAAGCAGAAAAAATAAATTAGGTACTGTAATTTTAACTGTTCTTTATTAGAATACGGATACTTTTTTTCGAATATTTGAAAATTTAATGAAAGCTGGCAAGACAATAAACGCTTGAGAAGTGCAAATTAAAAAAAATATTTTAAAACAAAAAAAAAAATAAAAACGATCGCTAAAAGTGCAAGATTAGTCCAACTAGAAAAAAAAAACAAGGCGTAATAGAAAAAAAGCTCAGCTATTATTTAGTAGACCAACAGATCCTGCTACTTGCTCATTAAAACTTTTCGTTGCGTATACGTCTAGGAGAGCGTTACTTAACAAGTGCACAGGAGACAGACATAATAATCAAAAAAAAAAAGAAAGTAAATTTTCTATATATAATTAAAAAAAAAAACCCCATACAAAAAATCCATCAAAATGTCACATCAATGCAGTTGCGGTCGCGATCTAAACAACAATTATGTCTCCTATACGAGCGCCTATGCCAATGGCAGCTCGAGTCTCGATCGTGACGCCAATAGCGCCCTTTCGTGCACGGGTGTTGGTGCTGGCACAAAATCCATCTCAGCCATGGCTGGGAAAACTACACAATTGACAGCGAAAGTTATGTTCGGCACAGTGGGAGCGATTAAGGATTTGCGCGAGCAAGAGAAATCACGGCACATGACAACACGCGCCAGCGATCGGCGTAATTGAAGGACAGAGTGACAAATCCAAACGAGACTGAACCAGTGAAATAAATAAGGAGGGTAAATATGGATGAACATGGGTCAAAGTATGATGTATATGTACGTAAGAGGGATGTGTAGACGCTGTGCTGGAGAGCAACAGAGACGATGTAATAGCGGCAGAGGCAACACACTCTTTGGCGAGGATCTAATGCGGCAGTCGAACAGGTGAAGAATATGCGATTGAAAATCCGCAAAAGCAACGTTCTTCAACTTTTATGTATGTATGTATGTATGTATGTGAAGACCGAAAACGTTACTCATAGTTGGCTATTTCATTTTGTTTAAGAGCTGCGCTATGCCTTAATGTAAATAGATTAAAAAATCGCATACACTTTAAACTAGTTTAAGTTAAATG
The DNA here is from genome assembly GCA_960531455.1 of Urophora cardui. Lineage (NCBI taxonomy): Eukaryota > Metazoa > Arthropoda > Insecta > Diptera > Tephritidae > Urophora > Urophora cardui. The sequence goes on along the minus strand of OY482672.1, from coordinate 31,050,759 downwards.
AAAATACATATATACATACACTGAAAAAAAAATAACACTTACTCAGATTATGAAAAAGTGGGAGTCATTCGGCGCTGAAGACATATTTTAATTGTTTTGATGAACAATTTTCTACATACTTATCAAGGAATAGAAACCACTTTTAGCGCCGAACCACTCCAATTTTTCCAAAATTTGAGTAATTTTTTTTAGTACATATAAAATGCTGATTAGTATATTTTTTGTTAATTAAAAATTTGCTCCTATTTTTTTTATTTTTTTGTGTGATATAATGATCATTATAAATGTTTTCAATTTAATTCTAAATAAGCTTGATCATTACATGAGTTATTTTTATTATTAAATTTTTTTTGTTTTACATATTTATTTAGAAGATATTGTGCAATACATGCACTGAAAAAACTAAGTTGATATCACATCCTTATGCGAGTATATTGATAATCCTGTCTGATACATAAGCTATATCCATATTATGGATGTCATATAAATATTTTTTTATATATCACACATTTTTTTCTTATATGATACCCAGTATCCATAGTCCAGGATTATCCATATATATATATGGATGTGAAATCAATAACGTTTTCTCCGTGCATAAATTTCAACTTTATTTTCAAGCTTAAAATCTTCTTTAAATTACTTCAAACCATATTCTCTCCCACGAAAATATTGTTTTAGACTAGAGATTTATAAGGTTCCTAAAAATCATTCTTCGGAAAATTGTAGATATCTGTAATTTAGTCCTTTTCAAAATTTGAAACACCGAAAAGCTTCAAAGCTACGTACTTAAGCTGGAATTTATTCCATTCTGACAGGCACAAAATTCCATTCAGATCAGGCAGAGAAATATAACTTTTATGAGTCAAGAACCTCGGAGGAGAGAGAAAGAGAGAGTGCTTAGAAAACTTCAGAAGCGGGTAGCTTTTTGGTTAATCTATACAAATTTGAGTACATCGATTCAACAAATGAAGGCTTAGCAAAATGGAGGAATGGAGCTTATGTACTGAAAATATCGATTGAAGAAGCTTTCTTATGTAATCGCTTCCACTATTTCGATTAACTGCAATGCAATGAATTGCGTCAACAGGAGACAACATTTCTTATTTCAGTGCCAAATTTTAAATATATGTGTATGCTGTATGATAATACGATCTGTTTTTAGTAGAAACAAAATCATACTCGGAAAGAGAAACAAAATATTAAAAAGCAAAATTTTAATACAAAAGAATAGTCAAGTAATATTTTTTAGCTTTCAAACCACCTATAGCATTTTCAGATCAAATTGAACTCTTTTCAAGTCAAGTAAAACTTTTTTCAACTAAAGTGAAGCTTTTTTCAAATCAAGTGAAGCCTTTTTAAATTGAATTTAAATCTTTTCTAATTGAATTTAAACCTTTTTCAATTGAAATTAAACCCTTTTCAATGGAAATGAAATGAAAAAGGTTTAAATTCAATTAAAAAAGGTTTCACTTGACTTGAAAAAAGGTTTCACTTGACTTGAAAAAAGTTTCACTTGAGTTGATAAAAGTTTCATTTGGCCTGAAAATGGTATAGGCAAGCATATATATATACATACATATATTATGTACATACTTATTTACATTTAAAAATACTAGTACGTAAGCAACTTTGTGAAAAATGATTTATGTTAAAAAATATTGCAGAGTTAAAAACAAAACTTTTAAGCTGTATTTAAGTGAAATAATTATACAAATATTTATTATTTTTAGGTAATGAGATATATGTATACTTTTTATGTGTATATATGTATGTATGTACATACATACATGCATTATCCAAAAAGCGGGTTAATAAAATTTATCTGTACAACAGGTATGATATATTTGACTCTTTATAAAGATAATGTATGTACATATGTACTTGTGTATATATTATATTGTATATATTGTAATATACATATACATATAAATGTATAAAATATCAAGCACAGAGAGCCTTAGCAACCTGATTATAAAATATAATATATTTTGGTGTAGATGATAAGATTTGAATTTTGAATGAATAGGTACACTGTACATAATCAAATATATTATAACTTCTTTTTTAATATAAGATACTACACTTATAAATATATATACATATTTATGTACACATCTATATATAACAACACATCTATACAAAAACAAAAAAAAAATTAAAAAACTAAATCCGCAAAGAATTTAAAAAAATATTATTTATTATGTATTAAATGTTAGCTGTGAAAACAGCTCGGATTTTTATGTATGTATGTATATATACATATATATAAACAAACAATGTCTACATGCATACATCAAAAGCACTATGAACCACATTTGCAATAAAATTTGTCTACTAAATTAAATTTAAAAATAAATATGATACAAAATGTATATTACTTAATAAGTATTTACAACAAGTAAATGTTTTACGATTTTACCAACAAAGTATTGGGGCGTTTCCTTTTTTCTTTTCGCTTTTTTCTTATCTACAACTGGTAAGTGATAAGTTTTGGCTGTGGCTTTTATTTGCTTTATTTACTGCATGAAATATTGTTGTTGTTGTTACAGTGGTTATAAATATGACAAGATATGTTAACTGTTCCTACATAACTGCTTAATAAGTGTTTTTAAGTATTTCTCGGTTCAAGTACTTTTATCAACACCCACTGGTGGCAACGGATGAGGAAGGGTATGCACTGCGTTGGAACATTTTTTGGCCTCTCTTGGAGTTTCTAGTTGTCGCCAGTTATTACGAAGCCTTGTTGAATTGGAGCTGGTTTGGATATTCAGTTGCCAATTAAAAAGTAGAAGAAGCACCATTGAAGTTTCCTCTCTTTGTCATAAAAATCTTCTGAAAAAACAATACATTATTTTCTTGGTTTTGAGTAAATGTTTACAAAAATGTGTAAAAAACTTTCGAAAATATTCAAACAAATTCGTTGCCATGGTGATTTGTATGAAAATTCAACTTATCAAAATTAAGGAAATTAAATCTTCAAAACAAGGTAAAGTTGGGAATGAAATGGCGCTTAAGAAATTTTTTCCTTATTTTTTTTATGAATTATTAAGAAATTCAAGTACACATAGGCATATGAAAGTATGGTAACGTATTTTTTTATAATCTTTTTAAGAAGTTTTCTGGAAAATTTACTCAAAACAAAGAAAAGAGTGTTCAAAATAGGAGCAATTTCTTTAACCATTCCATATATATTCTTTTCTTAGTGTAGTAATCAATTTTTAAATATGTATACTTATGCATGTACTGTTGTTTAACTTTAACTAGAATTGATTAGTTTACTTACAAATAAATAAAAATTATGGTTTAGATTTTACTACATATATACTTCGGAATAACAAAGGCACTTCTGAAGCTCTTTAGCAGAGATGTTAAGTATTGCAATCATCGTGACTTTCAGCCCTTGAAGTCCCATTCTTTTTCTTGAAGTCTTGAATGCAGCCTTTCAGTCTTTTTTTTGACTGATGATTTAAAATTTGAAGTCCCCAGTATTTTTGGCAAGTATGACTGACCATTCATTTTTTTCATTCATTAATGACTGGCGATATTTTTTAAGCAGTCATTTAGTAAACTAGTACCAAAAATATGCTCTCTATGTATTTTACCTGTAATAGTATTTATTTTGCATATACCTAAAATGGTTAGTTTTTAAAATCTTTGAAATACATATCTCTAGCTTAGAGTGCAAACTGTGTAAGTCCATTTTTATGAAAAAGTGTATTTTTATGTACAATGCTAGAAAAATCAAATACGGACCGCGCTAAACAAGTCGGTGACTCTTGTCATATTTCTACTCGTTGTTATTCAGTGATACGCAAATTCTGTAAGTCGAAAGGGCGAAGAAAATTGTGTAAGTCCAAAGTATTTACATGAACAGAACATTTTTTTTTTTTCATTTCGAAATTTTTTTAATTTTTTGTTTTTATCTCTCCTACAAAGTTTAAAAAAAAGGACTTACGCAATTTGCACTCTATGCTAGCGATATGTACACTAGAGCCTATCGAGAAAACATTTCCGGAAAATTTTGTTTGGACCCCGCTAGATGTCGCTAAAATTCAATTTTTCATATCTTCGGTTTTATGGAAGGTTCCTACTTTATAATTGTAATAACCCTGTGTGCGCCATTTAGGTCACTTCCATCCAGTACATAGTTTATACCACCTTAATGTAACTTATTTTTGCCTGTATGTTAAACGTCGTCAAAAAACATTAACCTTTTGCGAAAGAAGTATTTCGATCGATGCCGTAGAACCGCAAATAAAACACATTTAACGTTCCGAGGAATATGCGTTTTTCGCTTCCTGTGGTTTCTAGGTTAATTTTATAAAGTTTTTTTCTGAAGAGTCTTCTACTGAAATTTTAAGGCGAATAATTTTATAAAGTTTTTTTCTGAAGAGTCTCCTACTGAAATTTTAAGGCGAATAATTTTCTAGGGGTCTCCTCAGAAAAAATCTTTGTAAAATGGACCACATGTAAAAGACCACAGGAAGCGGAATGTTAAATGTGTTTTATTTGCGGTTCAATTTAATCGATCGAAATACCTCTTTTGAAAAAAATGAATGCTTATTGACGACGTTTAACATGCTGGCAAAAAACGTTACATTAAGGTGGTATAGTACTGGGTGGAAGTGACTCCAATGGCGCACGTAGGGTTAATACAATTATAAAGTAGGAACCCTCCTCTCATGCCAAAGAGATTGGTGTCTCAAACTTAGGGATCGAATCTTTAAAAACCTAGTAACACCTATGAGAAGAATGGCAAAAGACTGTAGCTGCAATCATTTGATGATTGCAATCAAATGATTGAAGTAACGGGGTGGATTGCAGCCAGGTGACTGCACAGTTAAAATTTACCAGTCAGAATGAAGGCTTACTTTTTTAATTCCCAGTCATGACTGGCAAAAAATGAATAGCAGTCATTTTGACCCCAATCAAAAGACTGCGCAGTCACAAAGTACTGCATTACTTAACATCTCTGCTCTTTAGGTAAGTTAAAAATATGAAAAACAAGTAAGGAAGCCTAAGTTCGAGTGGAATCGAACATTAGATACTCAGCTGTATTCGTTCATTGTTTGTTTGCGTTTGATGGAAACACGGTGTATTTTATATAAAGCGAGTGCTACATAAAGTGGGCGTAGCCGCGCCCATTTTCAACATTTTTATCAGTCATCCAACTAAGCATATGAATATTATTCTTTGTGCAACATTTCATTCCTTTATGACTTCTAGTTACAAAGATGTCACGTTACAAATTCCTAGATATATCTTTGTTAAAAAGTAGGCGTGGTCATAAACCGATTTGAATAAATTTTTGCGGGTCTATTAACACAAGTTTAAAAAGTGTATAAACCAAGTTTCGTCATAATATCTCAATGATTTGTCGAGTTATAGGCTAATAAATCTCGTATATTCCTTTGTCTAAAAAGAGGCGGTGCCACGCCCGTTTTCCAAAATTTTTCTATTTTTTGTTTCCGGTCTATCGTAGAACTCATGCCAGAAAATTTCATTGAATTATCTTTATATTTGACAAAGATATCGCGTAAAATGTTTTTATTAGGTCACTTTATAATACCCATATATAAAAGTGGGCGTGGTCGTCAACCGATTTCGCTAAAATTTTCAACATGCATTACCACAAGTAATAAAAGTGTACACACGAAGTTTCGTCATTATCTATCAATTATTTGTCGAGTTATTGGCTCAGAAATCTCGTATATTCCTGCTTCTAAAAAGAGGCGGTGCCACGCCCATTTTCCAAAATTTTTGTGTTTTTCGTTTTACGTCCGCAGTTGGACTAATCCCATAAAATTTCAATGATATATCTTTATATTTGACAGAGATATAGCTTAAAATGTTTTTATTAAGTCACTTTATAATACCCATATACAAAAGTGGGCGTGGCAGTCAACCGATTTTAACTATTTTCCGTCCAAATGTTTGCCTAAGTAGGTAAAAAAGGGCATAACAAATTTTATCGATATATCTCCAATGGTTTCTGAGTTATGACATATAAAACTTTCAATGTTTGACCCTTAAAAGTGGAAGTGGCACCGCCCATTTCCAAAATTTTATCAAATTTCTTCCTAGGGGCCTGAGCTCAACGCGTGGGTAAAATTTCATCGCTCCAGCTATATTAGTGACTGAGATACCAAATTTCCGATTTTTTCTATTTAGGAAAAGTGGGCGTGGTCATGGTCCGATTTCGCCCATTTTCAATACCAACCGTCCCAGTCTCGATACCAACTTGCATTTCAAATTTCATCAAAATATCTCAATTTTTGCGCGAGTTAGAGTGTTTACAGACGGACGGACGGACAGACGGACAGACGGACGGACGGACGGACGGACGGACATGGCTCAATCGATTTCTCTTTTCACCCTGATCATTTTGATATATATAAGTCTATATCTATCTCGATTATTCCATTCTGTCCAACAATCCACCGTTATGTGATTAAAACTATAATACTCTGTGTACTAACTAGTACAGCTGAGTATAAAAAGACTTAAGCTTTTTAAATATTATTTTCTAATGTTACTTTAATATTTCTCTTCTCATCACACAGTGTAACCATTTTACTCATACATACATATGTGTGCATATATGGCGGTCGTTTTTTAATTTTTTGCTGTCACTCCGTTGTTTCGTTTTGTAACAGTACGGAATGCAATAACATCACAATTTGCAAAAGTCAATGGTGCAAAAATGTTAAACATTTTAACACGAGCTTAGGCGAATTTTGCGTATAAGTAATAATATTTGAAAAAGGTGAATTTTTATTTTATATACATCCATACATACATATGTACATATGTATGTTTAGTAAATAACCCAGCAGAATTTGAGGTAAGGAGGTGCATATTCAGTAGAATATTCATTATGAAAAATACCCTGAAACTAAGTTCAAAATTCATTGCTGAAAAAATAACTGAACACGCAGTGAAGACATCAGGTGTACTGAAATACATGCTATGGAAGTTCTCCCTGCGTATTCAGGCCTTTTTTCCTACAGAAACTCTCCCTTCTCGTTCAGCAGTTTTTAGGTAGTTGATTTTCGACGCCACCTTTATATAAAAACGAAAGGGAAATTTCAGATTTTAGAACTACATCTCTACTGAATATTCAGTAGGAAATATGTGCTGTTTTCCAACTGATAAATACTGCAAGGAATTTATTGGAGAAAAGGAGATTTGAATACATATTTACCCAACAGACCAGGATGTAAGCGAAATGTAATAGGACTTCAGAACAAGCTTATAACAATTGTCCATTGTAAGCTTATTGCAATACAGTTTTTATAAGCTTAATTGTAAGCTTATTCACAAGCATGATTGTAATAATTGAGGAACACTTACTTTATGTAAGCCTTTCTCAATACTCCATATGTTTAAAAGCTTGAAAACAATATTACAATAAGCTTACTTTACACTTGCAATGAAAGCTTAAAAAACTATTAATAATAAGATTGTTTTAAGCTTGCTGTAAAATTTTTTTAAATTTTGGTTTTACAATGATTCATATAATTCATTGATTCCTTCTTCGAAAAGGGAAGTATAAAAGCCGCAATAAAATTCAATATAATGTTGAATATCCCACTATATGATACCGTTGGATTGAATTACAGGTTGATGTCATGGTCCGAAAGAGAAGGAGAATATAAAATAAAGAACATTGCAGTAAAGGTGAAGAAGGAAAGAAAAAGAAAAAAAATGCAAATAAAAATTTATTTCTTTCTTTTTTCTACTATTTATACATACAATTATATTTATAAGCTTACAACAAGCTTTCACAATTGTAATATTTTTCTACAATTACATTTGTAAGCTTCTAAAAAGGGTGCCGTTTTGATTTTTCTACAATTGTTCTTAAGACTTTTTCAATACTTTACACAAGCTTTCCTCAAGCTTAACGCTTATATTTGTAAGCTTGTTATAATATTATTCTCAAGCCCTTTGGTCTATTGGGTAGTTATTTTGGTACAAGTCTCTTCACAATTTTCTTTTAAGGCCTAGTTCACTAATATGACAACGAAAGTGCGGCAGGTGCCTATATAAATACATATATACAACATACAAACACATGGGAGTGACAAACACTTCCATACGTTCATACATATGTACATTAGGCATATAACTTTTTACAATTTTTGCAAATACGAAAAACGGCATACCATAGTAGAATAGAGCATAAAAAGGTATGACACCCCAATGTTTTTTTTGTTGCGAAATTGCAAAAAAGTTTCCGCGCAAAACGAAATTACTTTTTTTTTTATCAGAACTGCTGAAAAAAACAAAAAGTTTTGTACAGTGTACACGTTTTTCTTCATAATAATAGATGTTTATTTAACTAATAATCTTCCTATTATTACAAACGCCTTTTAATGGTCCTAAGGGAAGTGCCCCACCCACCCCAAACTAATTTTTCTTCAGAAAATTCTGATTCAATATAATAATAAGACAGCTGTGCGCGGAACGTTTTTGAACCGAAATCACCTAAAAAAGTGATATTCATTACTTGTACAATATTTGTACATAAATCAAACATGTGAAATCTCTGTCAGCAAACAAACCGCTGGCTGCCCGCTTCAGTACCTACCTTCGATTCTACCCTAATGTTTGGCCTCTTGACCCAATTTTAATACCAAAATCTGTTCTTACAAACCCGTTTCATTTGTGTAGTGGTGGCTGTGAGAGCACTCAGCGCCATTATAAAATTTTGGCCCTATTAAAAGTTGTCTTTCTTTCCATTCGTTCAATTTCTCACCCGCTGCTTCGCTATTAACCCGCGATCCTCAACTAACAGGTGGGAAGAACAAGAACAACAACTACTAAAAATAGCTTTAAATTTCAAAGCTTCTGAAAAAATTCTGGTATGCAGCTATAAAAGTCGAAGTGAAAAAAAGAAAACGAAAGCATTCCTCCGGTCGCTATGTTGGCCATTATACAAAAACATAACCCGATACATACAAATGTACACACTTACAGCTGTTCGAATGAAAATAAAATGAAAAGTAAACAAACGAAATGTTTGCAGAAGAACAAGAATTGTTCGCGTTCGTAATACCAAAGAGAAATATAGAACAGACAAAAAAAATAATAACAAAAAACAAGAAAGTTATAATCAACGACTGAATGGAGAAGTATTGGCTAAAAAGCCGGTTAGGTGACGTTGCTGTTGTGAAAGTTGTGGTTAACCAAGAAAGTATTACTGATTGGTTCAAACAAACATTCAGACATACAAAAAGGTAGGCATGTGCTTACGGAGAGAATAATCGTAAAGTATAGGAATGAGAGAACCACCCATATGATCATAATATTGCCGCCAGACATGGCAAGTGAAAGTTCTTTCGATTTGTTTGTTAATTGAAGAAAGTCCCAAAATATTAATTTGTAGGAGCTAAGTTTTTGAAATAACCAATTTAGATAAAATTTTGTTGCTTAAAGCTAATTTTCGAAAACTCGAAATAAAAATAGAGTAGACATTTTTTATTACGCATCAATCAGAGTGCTTGTCAGCGAAATTAGTTTTTTAACATTTTCAAGTAATAATTCTGTGGACATTTGGAAAAGCAACCTAATTCTAAATTTGCAATTTTACAGGAGAGCAACAAACAGTTTTGCAAGTGCACAGAGACTTTCCATCATTTATTTTTATAGAAGTAAGAGCTTGGCATGATAAAACAATCTTCTGTTGTTCATTTTGAATTGAATTTTTATTTCTTGACATAACGGTTTTTATTTAAATGGATTTCAAATAAAATAAGTGCTTTTTCCAAATTGTTTTTTGAAAAAAACACCAACTTATCTCAATTTAGGTTCTTTTTTCAAATTGATTTTCATCAAAATTTTATAGAATTTTAGCCTCCTAATTGGAATTAAGTTCATTTGGCAAACTGAAATATGATAGAAAATCTACTTTATCTTAAGTAAAGTTGCTTACGCAAATCCATATGTGAAAAATATAGACTTAAGATGATTTTCGATTCATCATATCCCCTGAACCCGAAATGATATCATAACACCGATTAGACAGAAAGAAGCGTATTTTAAAATGTATATTTATGATAAAAAAAAGCTGAAAATGCACTTAGGTCGACTGAGGTTGTTCTTTCAAATGTCCACAGAATTAAAACTACCTAGAAGCTCAGCTGTCAAGCCAGCGGTCATAGTGGAAAGCCAACTGTCAAAATAGAAAGTCAGCTGTCAAAGTGGATACAGCTATTTAATAAAATTTAGAAACAACATAAATTAAAAAATATTTAACTTTAAAAATTGTAAGGCTTTTAATTTTGTATCGTTCCACAATACATCATATTCCTACCCTGTCGGAAAAACAAGCATCCAAAAAGCTTTTAATTCCCATAAAAGAGACGTGGTATATTTTGAGACAAAATCTTGATGAAATGTAAGTAATCAGGAATTGAAGGCATTTGTTACTTAGTAAAAATGCTCATAGAAATGTACAGTAACATAAAAAAGAAAGCTCGCTATTCTATTGTGGCATATCTAACGCAGCTTAACAATGTATGAAATAATATCGCTTTTGCTTTTTACATATTAAAATGCAAGCTTAGCAGGCCTAACCAATTTTGGAGCGCACGTGAGCTTAGCACACATAAATATGTACTTCTGTCATCGCTTTGCCACGAGCCAGCACAAGTGAAGTTTCATTTCTTTTTGCCCATTATCTTCGACTTTTACTTGCAAGCAAAGAATTTACGAAGAAAGAATTAATTAAGCTCACGACCGGCAGACAGTCAAAAATAAAACAACAGAACACATTATGTATATGGTACGAGTATAAGCGGAATAAGCAAACATACGTATCGTATTCGGTTTATAAGAAGCTTGTAAAGGGGCCAAATGGTATTTACCCTGTAGGAAAAAAAAATTAATGGAACTTTGAAAAAATTCACTTAACCATCCTTTATAGTTATGGAGCGTTCGTACTCCTGCTGAGCTCGTTAGAAATAGTCACAGATTTTTTTCTCATCTAAAATTATTTCATCCAGCAGAAAAATTTATATTAATTTGTGAATTTTGTATGAGCTATTGGCCAGTTTTATTTAAGAAAAATTTTAAAAAAATTTTGCTTGAAATTATGGATCCATTTCGGAGATCACCACATCCCTCCATCAGACTTCCTTACTAGGCGGCATCACCGAGGATCAAACCGCGTCGTTCGATTGGTAATCTAATGGCATCCCATTAATTTGTTTCAGTTCTCAAAATTTACTTAAAAGATTGAGGAATCTGCAGTTTCATGCCGAATCTCAAAAGTACTTGATTTAAAAAGATATAAGTATGTATTTTCTGGGCAGTCTTCAGGGGGTAACTAAATTTTCATATGAATACACAGTCCACTTTCAAACAAGGCTATGTGAATTTTTCATATTAAGCCACAAATTAAAAAAAAACACTACGGTATCAAACTCTATTTTATTTGAATATCGTTTGTTATTAGCACATAAAGAATTTAACGATATAAAAAAAATAATGACAGATTTTTGCAAATCATGTTAAATATTTTAAATAGCTAGTTTTGAGACAGTAGATTTTTGACAGTGTATAAGTAAAATCATAGAAATTTTTGATTTTGCATTCATATTTCATGCTATTTTTTTCAGAATATGGAAGGAGTAGATATGGACATTATACATAGGCTGACCATCCGTCTGTCCCTCGTATTTTTTTTCTTTTCGGAAAACCTCAAAATGTTCTGTTTTTTTTCCTAGTGTCCCTCATTTGTCCCTCATTTATTTATTTTGGGGCATATTCATAGTCTTGATAAAAGCTGATTTTAAGTTAGTTAAAATCAATATTTTATTTTGACTATGAATATTCCCCTTTTTGTTTAAAATCTGTTTTATATTAAAAAGGTTGAGGTGGCAGCCCTTTTTCTCATCAGAATTTAAGTAGTTATCGATAATAACTACCATCCTCATTGACTATATGTTTGTTGGAATGTAATTTTTGTGGCTGCTGTGTAGCAAATTAATTTGAAAGAAATTGGTAAATCGTATTAAAATTGATTTGTGGACATTAAACTAAGTTACCAAATTCTTTATTATCGTAGCATTATACTTGCTTTATTGTAGATACCTATAATTAAACTTACAAATTTGTTTATTTTTGTTAAAACAAAAAGTCTGAAGAGAATGTCAATTACATATGTTTGTAAGCCTATTATTTGATGAATAAATATTTTTTACGATTTCAAGTTTCATAAATATATGTTCGTACTTATATCATTTGAAATTTTGTCCCTCATTTTCGATTCATATTTATGGTCAGCCTAATTATACACCTTTAAATAATAATACACAATCTATCAAAAACTCAAAATCGAAAAAATTTCACACAGCCCTGTTTGAAAGTGGACTACTCATATAATCGTATGTATAAAATTTTTTCTTATGACATTGTCTCAGGATTGATCTTAAGTCAGAGCATTATGCCTATGAGTTCATCACTTGGTCATTAGATTATTATGGCCGCTACTTCACATTATAAAGCTACTGCTTTGTATTTTCCTGCAGGGTCTGCGCACACCAAGGCATGTAGGCATGTTTGCGTTAGTGTTCGCAAGCTCCAAAACGTTTTTTTTTTTTTACTTTAGTTACCTATAACACTGTAACAGTGACCCAGTACCCCCACTCAAGGTATTGTGACGTGGGTTAAGCAAAGAATATGTATGTATGTATGTAAGTAATGAATATCAAAACCAAAGTCAACATTGGAATTAAAGAGCAGCTGGCGCGCACACGCATGAAATTCTAAACACTGCGCATTGTCGTTCTTGCCCAATTCTAGTCGTGATTGATTGTGCTGTCTATCAAACGCATTGACTGACGACTGGCTGATTCATGCAGGTATTGTATGTGATCACATACATACATATATATATTTGTCTATATGTATGTATGTCAGAAAGTATGTAATTTTAGTTGTGTTTCGATTTCATTTCATATTGTCTGAATTTACATATCGTCGGCCTGGTGCCAGAAAGACGAATGTGAAAATTTTTTTAAGTGCGATGTCTGCTCTTTATCGGGTATATATTGATATAATAACAATTAATATTTGTATACATACTTATGTACATACACGTACATATTATGTATGTATGTTTACACAAGAATTTATACAAATATTAATTGTTATTACATCAATATATACCCGATAAAGAGAAGACATTGCACTTAAAAAAATTTCACATTCGTTTTTCTGGCAGGAGACCGACGATATGTACCTACATAAATATTTACCTAGCTTGTCGATGACGCATTCATTTGTTTTCCTTCTAACCATTTAGCTTCATTTGGTTAAGATTTTGTCTGCTGCCAGTTGACCAAAGTAGATCGGCGTCGAGCTTTGAGTTACAGTGGGCCATTTTAAGGAAGATATGTTGTTTTTTTCCGATCAGAGCACATAGAGAAAGCCTTTTTTTCACAATGCAATTTGGAAGATGTTGAATGGTGGGATTATGAAGTGAAAAAATTTGGGTAACAGTAACAGAATATGAGGATGAATAAGGTGGTGTATTGTGGAACGATTTTCCGTCATCCCTTGTTCAGTTTGGTTTGAAGACAAATAAATGACAAACCTGACAAGGCATAACGGAAAATCGTTCCATCATATTCCTACCCTGCCGGAATAACAATATAATAATAATACAATGGCGCTATTATAACTCTGACAAGTTTTATGGCCGAGCTTCTCTTCGAGGTGTGCTCCTTTTTGTTTTTCCTACTAATTGGGTGGACCTACAGTTTTATGCCGGCTCCAAACGGCGAATGCATTTTTTGTGAGAAGCTTTTTCATGGCATCAATTCTCTCGGAGGGTATGCCGCCCACTGCCGAGAGGTGACCGCTGCTCTTAAAAAACTCAATAATTGGATTTTTACTAAATAGAAAAATTGTTTTGGTGTTTGGCTCGGACCGTGGTTTGAACCCGAGACCTCTGGCATAGTAGGCGAGCACTCTACCCACTGCACCACAGCGGCCACTGTGGAATAACAAGCAACCAAAAAGTAATCGAATAAAGTATTGCATGTACAACCCAAACAGTGAGCAAAATTAAAAGAGAAAATGCGACAGAGGACAATAAGATTTTGTTTACCCAAAGGCTATTCCTGCCACACCCAATCCACTTCTTCTTCCTTGGTTTTTCCTTGCAGGATGGTAGTTTTCTGTATAGCTCTTATGTAACTCCAGTGTGTTATCTAACCTTATTACCGAATTTGCGTACTCCACTAGTGGTACTAGTGACAGAAGGCAAAAGGTTAAATCTCCATTAGATGCTTTCAATTGCCAAGAAGAAGAATCGCTAAGGTAAAAGTTAATAACCAAATAAGTATCCATGAGGTATTTTCCTTTGCTCATTCATATGATGATAATTCATTTGCGTGATCTAAAAAAATACACTTTTACCATAATTTAATGGTAATGCACTAAAAAAAAATATGTATGACAAATGACCATCAAAAAAAACACAAAGAAAACAAAGCTCTGTCATTTAAGATGAATCACGCCAAAAAGAGGAAAAACTCAAATTATTTTAACTTTCTCCCCTTCTAATTGATTTGAGACAAGCGAAAACAATAACAACAACAAGCACAAAAAAAAATAGAAACAACAAAGGCAAAAAGCGCGACAGAAACAATAATAACAATGTTTTTGTGATAGATTTTGATAACATGCCTGCATTTTTTGCTTCTTGGAAACGAGCAGTTAGTCATGCTATTTATTGGATTTTTTTTTTTCAAAATTTCTATTTCGGATTGATGGTTTTGCTTGCGTTTCATTATAGTATGTTGTTATTTTTTCTGTTATTTTTTTCTTGCATACAATAGATATTAAATATCGCCTCTGGCAAAACTTAACCCAATCGCGTTTGAATTGACAAAACATGTATATACATACATACATACATATATGCATATATTCGTATGCAGAAAAAAATAATAATAGAAAAAAACATAAATAACAAGTAAGGAAGCCTAAGTTCGAGTGGAATCGAACATTAGATACTCAGCTGTATGTTTTCATTGTTTGTTTGCGTTTGATGGATTTTATATAAAGCGAGTGATGCATAAAGTGGGCGTAGCCACGCCCATTTTCAAAATTTTTATCAGTCATCCAACTAAGCATATGAATATTATTCTTTGTGCAAAATTTCATTCCTTTATGACTTCCAGTTACAAAGATGTCACGTTACAAATTTCCAAAGCGTGTTCCAGAAATATCTTTGTTAAAAAGTGGGCGTGGTCATAAACCGATTTCAATAAATTTTTGCGTGTCTATTAATACAAGTTATAAAAGTGTATAAACCAAGTTTCATCATAATATCTCAATTATTTGTCGAGTTATCTCGTAGATTCCTTTGTCTAAAAGGAGGCGGTGCCAGGCCCATTTTCCAAAATTTTTATATTTTTTGTTTCCGGTCTATTGTAGAAATCATACCACAAAATTTCACTGAATTATCTTTACATTTGACAAAGATATCGCTTAAAATGTTTTTATTAGGTCACTTTGTGATAGCCATATATAAAAGTGGGCGTGGCCGTCAACCGGTTTCTCTAAAATTTTGAAGATGTATTACCACAAGTAATAAAAGTGTACACGCCAAGTTTCGTCATTATATATAAATTATTTGTCGAGTTATGGGCTAAAAAATCTCGTATATTCCTGTTTCTAAAAAGAGGCGGTGCCACGCCCATTTTCCAAAATTTTTTGGCTTTTGTCTTATGTTCGTAGTTAGACTCCTGCCATAAAATTTTAATGATATATCTTTATATTTGACAGAGATATCGCTTAAAATGTTTTTATTAGGTCACTTTATAAGACCCATATATAAAAGTGGGCGTGGTCGTCAACCGATTTTGGAAATTTTTTGTCCAAACATTTGCCTCAGTAAGTATATCACGCGTACCAAATTTCATCGATATATCTTCAATGGTTTCTGAGTTATGGCTTATAAAACCCTCAATGTTTGACCCTTAATAAGTGGGCGTGGCACCGCCCATTTTCCAAAATTTTTATGATTTTTGTCTCATGCCACAAATTTCAGTGATATATCTTTATATTTGACAGAGATATCGCTTAAAATATTTTTATTAGGCCCCTTTATAGTTCCCATATATACAGTGGCGGACAAAAGTCTACATACACCCCCTATTTTTGCTATATCACGGAACCAACAGCAATAAAAGAAAAAGTAAAAATGCAGTTTTATTTCACACCTTTTTTTAAAAAAAGATTGGCGAATTTCACAAAATCAATGCTGACAAAAGTGTACATACAGCACGAGGTTACTGTCGTGCACACTTCTACGCTGCGTTGTGATAACGGTAAAATACCGTTATTTGTTTCTTCGATCGATTTTGTTATTTTTGCAACTATTCACTTACATCAATCAGTTTTTGTTTGCACGTTATACTATTAACAATGGCTCCGCGAAAAGAAATTTCAGTTGATGTCAGAAAGTTAGTTATAAAACACAAATCGGAAAACAAATCATATGGTGAAATAGCAAAACTATTAAAGTTGAGCCGCGCAACAGTACAAACGATATTTAGAAACCACAAAAGTAATGGTTGTACCGAAAATAAACCGCGTCCTGGCCGACCGAAAAAACTATCCCGCAGAGATGTAAGCGTTATACTTAAAGAAGTCAACATAAATCCAAAAGTCACTGCTCCGAAATTGGTCGAACACTTAGAAAACATGACACAAAAGTGTGTACATGCACGCACAATAGGAAGATATCTGAACTATAACGGTTTTCGTAGTAGAACACCACGCAAAATACCTCTTATTAGTGAAAAAAATCGAAAACTTCGCTTATAATTTGCTAATAAACATAAGGAAAAGGGAATGGACTTTTGGCAAAAGGTTTTGTTCACAGATGAGTCGAAGTTCAATATATTTGGAAGTGATGGGAGGACAAAAGTTTGGAGGAAAGCAAATACTGAAATGAATCAGAAAAATTTGGTATCAACCGTCAAACATGGTGGCGGCAGCGTAATGGTTTGGGGAGCAGTTGCGGCATCTGGAGTTGGAAAATTAGCATTTATCGAAGGTATTAACGATCGTTATAAATATAAATCATTGTTGGAAGAAAATTTGAAGCCTTCGGTGGATGATTTGGAACTTGGTGCTGGTTGGATCTTCCAACAATATAACGATCCAAAGCACACGGCCCAAGTTGTCAAGGACTGGTTACTATATTATGCGCCAAGGCAATTACACACACCACCACAAAGTCCAGATTTAAATGTAATAGAACATGTATGGGAGATTTTGGACCGAAAAATTAGAAAACACCAGATTTCTAGCACAGCAGTACTCAAAGATCGAATAACAGAGGCTTGGAACAGTATAACCTCTTCGGAGTTGACAAATTTAGTAGCATCAATGCCACGACGACTTCAAGCAGTTATTAATGCAAAGGGAAGACCCACTAAATACTAAATAATAATAAAATAGAGAATTAAGATAAGTTTTCTCTCTGAGAAAAGCTTTGTTTTGTACTGTATGTACACTTTTGTCAGCACTGATTTTGTGAATTTCGCCAGTATTTTTTTAATTTCTTATTAAAATAGAGTTTTCTTTTATTTATTGTAGTTAAGAAAAGGTTTGAAATAAAACTGCATTTTTACTTTTTCTTTTATTGCTGTTGGTTACGTGATATAGGAAAAATAGGGGGTGTATGTTGATTTTTGTCCGCCACTGTAAAAGTGGGCGTGGCCGTGAACCGATTTTGACAGTTTTCCGTCAAAACATTTGTCTAAGTAAGTCAATCACGCATACCAAACTTCATCGATATATCTTCAACGGTTTCTGAGTTATGACATATAAAACTTTCAATGTTTGACTCTTAATAAGTGGGCGTGGCACCGCCCATTTTCTAAAATTTCACCAAATTTCTTCATAGGGGCCTGAGCTCAACAGGGGTAAAATTTCATCGCTCTAGCTATATTAGTGGCTGAGATACCAAATTTCCGATTTTTTCTATATAGGAAAAGTGGGCGTGGTCATGGTCCGATTTCGCCCATTTTCAATACCAACCGTCCCAGTCTCGATACCAACTTGCATTCCAAATTTCATCAAAATATCTCAATTTTTGCGCGAGTTAGAGTGTTTACAGACGGACAGACGGACGGACAGACGTACGGACGGACGGACGGACATGGCTCAATCGATTTCTCTTTTCACCCTGATCATTTTGATATATATAAGTCTATATCTATCTCGATTATTTCATTCTGTTACAATCCACCGTTATGTGATTAAAACTATAATACTCTGTGTACTAGTACAGCTGAGTATAAAAACATTATAAAGGAGTTTCGAGTGCAAACGAACATAGAACACCCAGCGTTAAAACTCTAGGAAAAGACTATCTCGTATAAGCTCCACAGTATTGGGAACTTCATTAACCTTCTTTTACATAAGCACTTCAATATCTATTCCAATGCCCATACATAGTAAATATGTATGTATGCTCACAAAGCCGAATGAAGTTATAATAATATAAATAGTTTTATAAGTAGCACACGTTGGGTATAAAAAATTATAATAAATAAATTAAAAAAAAAAACATTCATCATCAGATTTTCGAGTTCAGACACAAATCAGAAATGAAAGGCAAAATCTATGGAATTTCCGTTAAAAGAAAGTAAGAACTACATGCATACATAAATACAAAACTGATCACTCTCACCATTTCACCACCAAAAAAAAATTGATGGTTAGTTTGGAATTTTCGTCTTTCTTTTTGCTGTAAATTAGCTTAACGTTGTTTATAATTAATATAAATCGTTTTAAAAAAAATGTCTACAATATATACACATGCACATAATGCTGTTGTATTATGTGTAGTATTTGGGTCACAGAAAGCTTCAGATTTTTTTTCGAAGAAAGTTATACTACTTTTCACAAAAATATTTGTACATATTTATGTATATCTTATAATAGTCAAGTTCACTTTTTGTATACATCTTTGTCTTATTCCTCCACGATTATTGCGTTAACATAGGCACTGATCTCTTCATAATTCCCAAGCATACGAAAAGCGATAACTATGGGTAAGTCTAACAAATATGAAGACGTTTTCCATATCAGAAAACTTAGAGGAGGTGAGTGAATAGCAGCGAATTTTCAAATCCATAGACGAATGACTCCAATAAATATTAATTTTGTACTTAACTTTACATTCTATTATCTTCTTTTCAGCATCTCTTTTCTCGTTTTTCCTTTTGATATGTAAGTTTTATATGCATCGCGAAGTGTCTGCTATGGAAAACCCCCTCCAAAGCTTGATATAGGTGGTCAAATAAAGCTTACTAATATCTTTCAATAAATAGTAAGTGAAAGTGAAAAGCCGCATCGCGCTAATTTAATGTTTCTGGCTGTTCTCTGTGAAGTCTTATGTTCATACATATATCGACAACCCTCATCCGCTTTTGATATCCGGCGCTGTTATAGACAAGAATAAAACCCAAACATGCCAAAAGCACATGGTTATGGTGGGCACGGTTATGGTGGGCATTCACCAAGCACCGATCACTTGTATGCTGCAGCTCTTGTTAAGCCCACACACAACACTAAACATTTATTCAAGCACGCAGATACAATGTAGATATGTACATAAAATGCAAACAACCTGTTAACTTGTAACTTTTACTATTTAGCTACCAACTTTTGATGCTTGGCCAATTGCTACCGAGCTAAGCTACTGCTGCTACCGCTCGTGATGATGGTTATTATTTTGGAATTGTCTTTATTGTTGTTGCTGTTATTGGTGGCGACTGTGTTACGGTTAGAGTTGTTGATCAACTACCACTCTGTATGTTCATTAAATGATAAATGTATCTTTGTTACTGTTTTGCTTTCTTTGTTGTTGTTGATTGTTTTTTTTTATGTTGCGAGCAATCGCTGTCACACATAATGACCATAACTACTGACCCACTGCGGCTGCTGTCTGTTTTAGTTGCTCGTTTTGTTGCTGCTACTGGCGATCGCAATGCAAATGGTCATTGTGATAATGATGGTGATGGTGATGGTGACGTTGTTGCTGGTATTGTTGTTGCTGGTATTGTTGGTGGTGGTGGTAGAGGTGAAGGTGCTGACAATGTTGGGGCGAAACGGAGGGAGAAGCTTGACAGTTGGCGGCGCGTTTACCGGTTAACGCTCGGTTGGCGAGCTTCTAATCGAAATCTCCAACTGAGAATCAATTCAGTACGCTTTACGGTGATCGCAGCAACAAACGCAAAATTTCTCCAACCAACACCACATTCATTGCCGGGCGCCATTTGTTCGAAACTTGATAGAAAAGTACCTAAAAGTAAATCAAAATAAATGAGAAAAGTAAAATTTACGCGACTTTCGGAAAAGTGAAAAGAGAAAAAAAGAAAACTGTGTACTGTGATCGCTTTGTAAATGAAATTAAATGAAATGCAACGAAACTATTTATTGGTTATAGTTAATTTCTTTCATTGGGCCTTTTTGTTTTATTTCTTTTTTTTTTTGGCTACGCTTTATTTTTGTGATTTCATGGTAACTAACACGGTAGTGGGCAAATAAATTTAAACGAGTAAACAAGTGCTTATGAGTTTTTCGCTGTTTTTCTGTGAATAGTGTGAGAAATAGTGAAATGAATGTTGAATAAAAAAAAAAATGGATCAAGAAATATGTGCAAATTTTGAGATTTGATTCCGCCAAAAACAACTTAAAACTGTATGCTGCATTTTTTTTTATTTACTGGATTTTTCTTTGTTTTCGGTTGAAGACTTGCTTTGTATAAACATATGCACACTAAGGTGGTCCAAAAAATTAAAACCGAAAAAGTTATTGCGGTACAATGTTATATATATATATTATTATATATTATGTATATAAATATTAGGTGCAGTGAAATAACGCCCGTGGAATTAACGCCCGCGGGCGTTATTTCCCAAAAAAAAGAAATAACGCCCCTTCTTGTAAAAGAAATAATTCCCGCAGGCGTTATTTCGTTTGATCCATGGGCTTTATTTCTCTTTCGGAGGGGCAATTAAGCCCGCAGACGGGTTTTTTTTGAAATATGGTGTATCAGGGAAAAAAGCGCCGCAGGCGAAAAATTGGAATAAAAAATCGCGCGATTTTTAATTCCAATTTTTCGTTTTTTTAAATATGGTGTTTGTTTTATTGGAAAAAGCGCCGCAGGCGAAAAATTGGAATAAAAAATCGCGCGATTTTTAATTCCAAGTTTTCGTTTTTTTTTTTTGAAATATGGTGTATTATTATTGGGAAAAGCGCCGCAGGCGAAAAATTGGAATAAAAAATCGCGCGATTTTAATTCCAATTTTTCGATTCTTTCAATTTTTTTTAAATCCCTTCTAAATATTCAAATACTCAATCGAATAAACAAAGCTTCAGTAAATTTCTATAATCATTTATTACTAACAATTTTCAAGGTCTGTAAGTAAGTAAATATTTAAATACTCAATCAAAATAAACAAAACTTCATTACATACATATTGGCACTTTCAGACCACAATCTAAACAAATACTCTTATAGAGTTTTCAACAATTTGACGACAAACCGGGCACAAAATATTTCTATTGCCATTTACAATTGCAACCTTACTGTGCTCTCCAAAGCAATCCGCACACAATTTAAAGTGATTGCATGGGCTTAAGAGAATATCGCGTGGTTTGGTAAAACAAATAACACACAACAACATGCTTTGACTCTCGCAAAAATTGTCCGCCGCTTTTCCCAATAATAATACACCATATTTCAAAAAAAAAAAAAAAAACGAAAAATTGGAATTAAAAATCGCGCGATTTTTTATTTCAATTTTTCGCCTGCGGCGCTTTTCCCAATAATAATACACCATATTTCAAAAAAAAAAAAAAACGAAAAATTGGAATTAAAAATCGCGCGATTTTTTATTTAAATTTTTCGCCTGCGGCGCTTTTCCCAATAATAATACACCATATTTCAAAAAAAAAAAACAAAAAAATGGAATTAAAAATCGCGCGATTTTTTATTCCAATTTTTCGCCTGCGGCGCCTTTCCCAATAATAATACACCATATTTCAAAAAAACCAAAAATTGGAATTAAAAATCGCGCATTTTTTATTCCAATTATTCGCCTGCGGCGCTTTTCCCACTAATACACCATATTTAAAAAAAAAAACCCCGTCTGCGGGCTTAATTGCCCTTTCGAAAGGGAAATAAAGCCCACATCGCCGAATAGGGCGCGCGGGAGTTCTTTCCCTTTCTGAGTGGAAATAATACCCACGGGTTTAATTTCGTTTTATTCGCAGGCGCTATTTCTTTTTCAAGAAAAGAAAAAACGCCTGCGGGCGTTATTTCCTTTTTTTGGGAAATAACACCCGCGGGCGTTAATTCCACGGGCGTTATTTCACTGCACCTAAATATTATTCCTAAAACAATGCGTGTTCCTTATTTAATGATAAAAAAAACGTGTTTATTGTTCTTTGAGGACTTTTCAAAAACCTATGTACATACATATGTATGTATCATCACTGATATCAAAGTAGAGTGACATTTTGAGGTATTTGAGCGACCTCTAATATATTAATAAAAAAATTTTCGGCATAAATTTCCGTAGTACAGTCGTATTAAATGCGGACTCTTCCGCGGATTTCCTGAGAACTTTATTTTCTTCATGCAAGTTTGGAACACCCTAATGTACATAGGTGAAATCTATATTAATATAAATATGTATATTAAAACCGTATGCACGGAAAATGGTAAAATAAATAGTAATAATAGCTTTAGCAACTGACTGTGACGAGTTGACCAGTTGCTCCCGGAAGGAAGTCTGACGATGATGACGACGTGCTTGTCTTCACAACTGTTATCACTTCTACAACTGTTGTTGTTTTTTTTTTTCAAAATTAAAAAATAAATAAAATGCAATTATTTCGAAAAAAAAAAAATAGAGTGAGCACCTGCTATGCCAGAGGTCTCGGGTTCAAACCACGGTCCGAGCAAAACACCAAAACAATTTTTCTAATTAGTAAAAATCCAATTATTGGGTTTTTTAAGAGCAGCGGTCACCTCTCGGCAGTGGGTCGCATACCCTCCGAGTGTATTTCTGCCATGAAAAAGCTTCTCACAAAAAATGCATTCGACGTTCGAAGCCGGCATAAATCTGTAGGTCCTCCCAATTTGTAGGAAAAAAAAAAGGAGCACACCTCGAATTGGGAGAGAAGCTCGGCCATAAAACTCGTCAGAGTTATAATAGCGCCATTGTATTATTATTATTAATTATTTCGAACAAGTTCATTGAGATCTATTGTGCTATAACTGATCAGAAAGTGTGCTATATCAGCGATAGCTGTTTTAGATAGCTGATTTAGATAATATTAACGCTCCGTCTGACACATGAGTCCAGCCAGACATTTTTCATTTTCAAACTACGAAAAAGAGCTAGACTCTTAAAATTTCAGTTAGCTTACTAAAATTTAATTTTCTCCCGACTTTTAAAAACGGTACGTTGGTATCTCATAGGCTATATGTTGACTAACACATCACATTCGGTACACTTGGGACTGGCTGGACCCCGACAAAAATTTTATGAAAATCAAAAGGCTGTGTGCAAGTGATGTTTCAGAACTTCCAAAGTATGCAATTGACTTTCATGAAATTTTCACAGTGGTTTGAAAAAGAGGACACTTCACGGACCCGAATGGCCCCGGAATATTTTCAAGCAATATTGGTATCAAATGAAAGGTGCTAATCAGGGCTTGAATATACATAGATTTATTTTTATTAAGATTGGATTGTCCGATTTTTACAGCATCCAAATTAAGATATATAATAATACAATGGCGCTATTATAACTCTGACGAGTTTTCTGGCCATTCTTCTCTCCCAATTCGAGGTGTGCTCCTTTAGTTTTTCCTACTAATTGGGTGGACCTACAGTTTTATGCCGGCTCCGAACGGCTAATGCGTTTTTTGTGAGAAGCTTTTTCATGGCAGAAATACGCTCCGAGGTATGCCGTCCACTGCCGAGAGGTGGATTTTTACTAGTTAGAAAAATTATTTTGGTGTTTTGCTCGTACTGGGGTTTGAACCCGAGACCGTTGGCATAGCAGGCGAGCACTCTACCCACTGCACCACAGCGGCCACGTCTTTATATATGCAAATCCAAAAAACGACAAAACGTTTTAATTAGACTTAGTATAGTAATGCTTGGAAGCTTGCTCACGGATTCTTAATTCTTTTTTTTTCTTAGTCTTCCGCTCTTTTCTTTTGGCTATTTCTTTTTTTATTTTCCTTGTCTTTCCTTTAAGTTTGATAAATGCATTTTTTTGTACGAGTAGTTTCCATATCAACCAACCCCTTTGCGCGATTTTATCGAAATTTACTTTTTGATGCAAATTTGTTCTACATCAGCGCATCACCTTATAGTTGTGCCAAAATTGGCTTTCTTTTTTATCGTAAGGGTCAGTTTATACTTTTTTCTTGAGCTAGAATTTATCGTATCGTCCATATAAAAAATATTTTGAATATAGCTAGTAGGAAAACGAAGCTGGAAAGTCACTTACTCACTATATTACCATGGCCCCATCATTAAAAATGGAAAAGTATGCAATAAAACACTTGTATTTGTCATATACAACCTTTATTAAATATTATCGTAAAGGATATTTATTCAAATACGCTCATAAAACATTGAGAGCGAAATTATCGTAAGGAACAAAATTATGATTTTTTCGTAAACTGCAAATTTTTTCAAGAAAAAATATCAGGTTCATAACATTAATTAACTATCTAATCGTGTGTTCAATTTCATTATAATATACCAATAGAAAACAGTAAAAAAAAACAGAAAAATGATTTCTTGAAAAATTTGCTTTTGTCCGTTACGATAAAGTCGCACAAAGGGGTCGATATAATTTTCCTACAAACGGGACACTGAGGCGTATGAGTAACTTTTCATTGAACTTCTCTGAACTTCAGTTATAATTTTCTGAGCTTCTATTGTAGTTTTCTGAACTTTAATCTTATTTTTCTGAATTTCAAGTGTAACAATCTGAACTTCAACTAAAAAAAAGTATAGTAAAATTTTGAATTTTGCATTTTCAACAGAAGAATATTTACGGTATAAAGGGAGAAGAAGAAGGGTATCGGAAGATTATAAAATAGTTTACGATATAGTACCGTCATAGCAGCGATCAAAGTTCTAAGTGACTACCTTCCTTGTTGGAGTAAAAAAGTAATTTTCAAGTCTAAATTATAATTTGCTTCGGTTTCACCTATATTTTGAGTATCAGCTCAATGCAACTCACACGTGGCTTAATGGCCCTTATGCATAAAAACTGCACTCTTGCTCAATGAACTCAACTCAAAGTCTATTTCGAGAAACAAACAATTAGTGGAGATTGCTTTTGTATAGTTTTATAAATTTAAGTTTTTTCGAGAGATCCAACTTAAGTTTCTGAGTAAAATCAATAATTTTTGCGCATATAAAACCCATATATTCCTCAAAAAGAAAAAGTGGATGAGTCACAACTCGCATTTTATGCATCAGGCCCAATAACTAACATTGCTCTCTATTTACCTCAGCTGGAATGCCTACGTAATTGATTGCATGCGAGATGGTGTGCTACAATTTTTATGTAAATTTGCGTGCACTTTTTTCAATAATTTATGTATGAATGTAAGCATATGTGTTTATTTGATTTTTTTTTTCACATACATATCTTGCTTGTGAGCTTGAATAACTGCAATAGGTACACTATGGGACAACATAAAAATACGTATGTATGTATATATATTTTTAGGTACAGTGAAGTGAAACCTATTTACACACATACACACATACATCATGTAATAGCAACAGTATTGCGCAATTTTTTTTAAATACTTCCTAGATAGACCCTGACAGATGACTATTTTCCGAACTAGAAAAGTAACCAGATGATTGTATTGTGTTGTGTTTGGTTAATTATTTTGTGTTTTAAGGAATAATAAAAATGGATGCGAATTTCAACTCATTAAGCACAATAATAATTCACAGATTAAAAATAATTTTCTATATTTCACCTTTTAGTAGATAATCTGTTGCCATTTAAAATTGATTCATTTAATTAACCAATTTCCTTCTTGCTTGTAACGTTTTATGAATTTCAATGAATTAAAAAAGTATCTTATTGAAATAAACTGTAATACTTACTGTTTTTTTGATGTGTAAACATCTTTGCTGTAGCTACGAGTGATTTCGAAGAACAGGTAAAGTTTACGCGTAAACGTAAATGACCTTTGTGTTAGTGCACGGCTGCGTCCGTGTGAATCGCTTGGCATTGTCAGTGGTAGGTAGGTAGCTAGGCATGTACTTACAAATGCTAGCATGCACAGCCGTGCAAATGCAAATGTCAACAACAACAGCAACGAAGCGAAGTTGTTGTTGTTGCTTTCTGCAACAATGCGACGAACAGGCAAAATAAAAAGGACCAACCCGTTTGAACATGTATGCAAATGTATGGATATGCATACCTACATCTACCTATCTAATTTTCTGAGCAATATTGGTATCAAATGAAAGGTTTTGAGCAGGACTTCGATATGAAGCTCTTTTCATTGTGACCCCTAGGCCGGGTCTCCAGATATGGGTCAAAACCAGGACCCGGATGATCCATGAATGTTTCTGAGCAAAATTGGTATCAAATGAAAGGTTTTGGGAAGGCCTTCTACAGGGAGCTCTATTCTTTATGGTTCCTAGGTCGGGTCCGGAGATATGGGTCAAAACGAGGACCCGGATGATCCTGGAATGTTTCTGAGCAAAATTGGTATCAAATTGAAGGTTTTGAGGAAGGCTTCTACATACAGCTCTACTCTTTATGATTCCTAGGTCGGGTCCCGAGATATACATAGGTCAAAACGAGGACCCGGATGATCCTTGAATGTTTCTGAATAATATTGGTATCAAATGAAAGGTTTTGAGCAGGATTTCTACACGGAGCCCCGAGATATTGGTCGAGCGTGGACCCAAATGATATTGCATGTTTCTGAGCTAAACAAAACAAAACAAATCAAAATCACAAATCAAAAATTAAAAATCAAAAATCAAACACCAAAACAAACAAAAACAACAAAATGTAACAGTGACAATGACAAAAAAAATTATAAAAACGACAGTCGCGTTGTAATCCATAGAAAACCAGGGAAAAAGAATAAGGCAAAGGGAATAAAAATCCGATTTCGAAACTGTTTACACATCAATATTCATGAGTACTCGTTACTCACGCTTTAATTTTTTTTTTTTTAATACGGAAATACGTAATACATACAAAGAAGTTATGTGGAGTTTCAGTTTTCGTACACAAAAATTCAATATGGAGTGATTTTGCTAAGATAATAGAATTCTTTGTGAAATTAGATATACAGATGTGTGCATGTGAATGTAAGTTGAATATTTCATATAATTTCCCAAGCGTATAACTATGTAATAACGGCATATACAATATAGAACAAATCGCTCTATATTATCGGTCAAGCTACCTCCACTTGCGATAACATTATCTATAAATATTTCAAAACACCTTAATTACTGTGTGTTGCATATTTTTTACTCACTATTGTATTTTTTATGCGAGTGTCAATACAATTGAAAATTGTGCAAGCACGTGAGAATAGAAGTGCCTGACTGCCGACGAACGACAACAACTGTAATAATTGTAGGAAATGTCGTAACGGCGAAATAATTAGCAGCAAATAATTGTAATTATAATTGTATTAAATTATATTTTTTGCATTTGCAAATTTTGGTGTGGGACGCTTGCATCAATGAAAAATAAGAAGAAGTGCATACATTTCCGCCGGGTTGGCCAAGATTTTATGTTGTTTTTTTTTATTTTCTTGAATGTTACATCACCGAAAAACTCTTTTCCTGTAAAAATGCACATAAAATTATTAAAAACGTGCTTGCTTGAAGAAGTGTTCATGTGTGTGTGTGAAAACTTTTGTATTTTCACGCAAGTGGATGTTAGTAGCTGATATATGTACATACATATGCACATACATGTTCAATTATAATGGGCTTCTTTTCCTCATCGTAGAAAATTGTTTGTTGTTGTTTTTTGCCTAATAATAATTAGATAAGACGCTGGTAAGGCCTGGCTACTTAGCTTGCTGTATTAAATTACTTTTCATATACTTATGTATGTATATAATTTTTATTATCTATATTTATAGCTTTTTTTACAGCCGCCTGTCACTTCCTTTTATTGATGCAGCACAAATTTATCATACGTATGCATGTTCACATGTGTGTAACTTTTTAGTTTACTTGATTGATATGAATTTTCTTCTACTTAATTTCGTTTCAACGTTATGCAAAATAATTTATTTGTCAATGAGGAAATGTAATTTAAAATTGAAAAAAAAAAAATAAAATAAAAACGCGCAATGCTCTCAGTGAATAGGGTTGTACATGTGGTATGAGCAACTTTTTAAGAACCGAATTGGGATTACTTGTGTCGTCATAAAACCGTTTAGAAACCTAAAAAAACAAGAAATTATTCCAAGTTGTGGTGTTTGTAGTAGAAATATATGTATGATGAAACATAAATAAACATATTTTCAGCATTGCAATGCAAAAATATATAAAGCAGAGCCTACGGGAAAATGTTTGTATTAAAATTATTGCTTGATAAAAAAAAGGATGGGTACAAAACGCTTCGAGCGAGATGCATAACGGAAATACTACAATAATTATATTCTTAGCCTTTGGTACTAATATTATTATTATCATTATTATTATCATTATTAATATCATTATTATTATCATTATTAATATTATTATTATTATTATTATTATTATTATTATTATTATTATTATTATTATTATTATTATTATTATTATTATTATTATTATTATTATTATTATTATTATTATTATTATTATTATTATTATTATTATTATTATTATTATTATTATTATTATTATTATCATTATTATTATTATTATTATTATTATTATTATTATTATTATTATTATTATTATTATTATTATTATTATTATTATTATTATTATTATTATTATTATTATTATTATTATTATTATTATTATTATTATTATTATTATTATTATTTTCTGTTTTATTGAATCAGGAAGTAATATGTATGTATTAATACGCAACACTATCATAAGAACCAAATTTATTCATACCACGTATAAAACAAATAAAATATTACCTAAATGAAAAGAAGCTCTAGTCATTTTTACACTCTTCTCTTTTCATATACATAAATATATGCATACAACAACAATGCAACACGAAAAATCTCCACCACAATATCACCAATCAACTTAACAGTATTAAGATGTGTTTAACTCGGATCACATACTCTTCCTCGCCCTGGAGTCTGCAGCTAAGCCAATATGGAAAACTTGAAAAGTTACTAATTTTCCTTATTAGCGTTTTAATGCTCATGCAACAACATATGCGGCATGTTGCAGCAACAACCATAACTAGCGACAAAAGTAGTCTAACTGACGAAAATAGTACCTTTAGTGTGGAACTGCCGAAACCTTTGCTAATGTTTGGCAACAGGAAGTTGAAAATATTTAAGACAGTGGATGATTTGGTGACGCCACACACGTCGCAGCAAACGTCAAAACGCCAGCAGCACGCTATCTCGCATCGACCCTCGCTCATGGATGTGGCATTGCAGGTATCGGCGCGCGAAGGGCTGGTTGCAATGACTGAGCTATATGGAAAAATTGTGCCGAATATTGTGCGAAATGGTGAGTGTGTACATAAGTGAGTGAATTAGTTAGTTAAAAATGTGCAAGTGAGTTTTTAGTGGTTTTCGTTTTGTTTTCTTATGCTGGGTTCTGTTTTCCTGT
This sequence comes from Urophora cardui, assembly GCA_960531455.1. Classification (NCBI taxonomy): domain Eukaryota; kingdom Metazoa; phylum Arthropoda; class Insecta; order Diptera; family Tephritidae; genus Urophora; species Urophora cardui. The sequence goes on along the minus strand of OY482672.1, from coordinate 31,020,878 downwards.
CCTGTTTTGTAACATTGGAGACGTTACAATAGAGTTTGCTTTAATTAAATATTTTTTATTTTTGTTATTTTTTTACATTTTCTCATTTTCAACTTTCTTACAGGTCACTTATTGGAGCACAATCATCCGGCCGCTTTGCTTTCCAAATTTAGTGAATCTACAAGCGAAACATTAGAGCAGGAAATGGCCGCATATGCAACGATATCAGCTACAAAGGCCTTCCGAAAGAAGTGAGTATAAATCTGCTTACTATAACGCATTTCAAATAGCATGTTAATTAAAAATTCAAGAAAAACAACAATAACAAATATCAAAAAAGGCAAACAAATTAAAAATGCAGAAAAAAGTATAGCTCGTCGGTTCTGCTTGCAGTTTTTATTGCCTAAAATATTTAGATATGACTATAACTAAGCGTTTTCGCAGTTTTTTTTTTGTAAATTCGCTTATTTTAATACTTTCTAATATATAGCTGAACGTCTGCAGTTCGAGCGCTGTAGGAGCTATAAAACATTAATTTTTTGCGGCAACATAAATGGATTCATGTATTAGAGGAAAGAAAGTACTTTATTTGAATGGTTTATGCAGTTTTATTTATATAGTTTTTGAAAACAGGTAGGTATATGAAATTAGTTCTTTATTGCAAAAAATTAAAAGTACAACTAAGTGTATATATTTGAATACACTTGCTGTTAAGAGAGTTCCTCTTTGACGAAATTGACTGCAAAAATATTTTGCAATGAAGGGAATACACCAAACTTTTTATCTCTCCAATGTAAATGTATATGCGCATAAGTACATATACATACATACATATACCTACATATCGTCGTACCATACGAAAACTAGCATACGATTTTTTGTGGCTGACGAAAAGTAACAAGATCGACTTTTGGCTGACGAAAACTATCAATCTCGTTTAAACAACAACAATTTTAATGTCAAACCAGTAAATAATTACTGCTACTTTTCGTCAGCCAAAAGTCAAATGTGCTACTTTTCGTACATAATTTTTTAATTGATAGCTTTCGCCAGAAATTTTAAATGTGCTAGTTTTCGTATGGTACGACGATATATACTCGTATATAAACTAGATATATATGTATTCATGGTAACACCACTGTTTTGGTTTATTTCGTTTTTCTACAACTAAATGAAATATTGCCGGTTTCAAATAGTAAATTGGTTTATAATTTTGTTGATTAAACGTTGCTCACTTGGTAAAGCCAACTTTCACTTTGACATTGAAATTTCAACGTTCAACTAAACCACCAACATTTCATAAATAATTGCTGCAGGCAAATAGAAATGAAAATTTACTAAAGAAAAGTTAAAAATGAACTGCAAATGCCCCATCGCAGTGCGTAAAGAAGTTTATTGACCGTTTTGTGACAGTCGCATCCGCCTTTTGTGCAGCAAATATAACAAATGGCAACAACAAGGCGTTTGGGCTAATAGTTTTTTTTTTTTTCACCACTCCAACTTCGTTTGCTTGGTCATTGACTGTTGGTTATGTTATGGCTTGATTTGGAAGTGGAAGTTCAGTGGCCATTTAACGGAAATTCAGATGAAAATTCATTAAAAAATACTTCACACAAAATTAATAAATTTTTTTTTTTTATGTGATTTGGTATTTGCGCTTTTTTTTTGAAATCTTAAGTACACATATAAATTTTGTATGTGTGGGTAACCATTTGTGGTGGTGGTTGTGGTTTATGCATTTTATCCACTTCAGTTAAATTTTCTGATATAATATAAGGCACTAATGCAAATATGTATATAGATATGTATAATTCTAATGAGTCTTACAAGCTCGGTGTCCGCTAATTCTTGATGTGCTTCTTAATTTATGCCAGTTAATCGGCCGACTCTGAACGGTGATGCATGTTTTTGTGATAAGCATTTTCATGGCAGAAATACACTTGTAGGGTACGCCGAATATGTAATGTTGAGGAGTGAAACTCAATAAGTAGATGTGCATGTATCTATGTACATATGTACATATGCACTTATGTATATAAATATGTAGATAGTTATGTATGTACATAACCAGTAATATACATACATATATATATTTGGCAATAATCGAAGGGTATTTAATTTTTGGTTTCAGAAGAAATTAGATTCACGACTTTTTTTTAATTTAAGTATCAAATATTTTTACATATACATACATATGTACATATGTATATCTGTTAATGCATATGCATATGTAATAAATAGGTATTGCTTAATTCACATATATATGTATATATGCATGTGTATCTTCATACATACCCTGCAGGCAAAATTAAACTGGTATGAAAATAAACTAGTTGATCAACTGGTATGTAAAGGAAAAATTTCAACTAGTTGGTTTTCTACTAGTTGATCAACCGCTTTTAAAAAGACAAAATCATACTAGTTGGTATTCTACTTGTAAAATACCAATTTATTTATTAAATAAATATAGCAGTTTGTGCAATTCTATTACAAACTAAGCTTAATTGGCGTTTTTGAAGTAAATTTACGCTATTATTTAATAAAAGGGTCAGAAAAGTTATTACCAATTTGCCAAAAAGAAACAACCATTTATCACAAAATAAAGGCCTTCAATTTCAATTATTTTTGTGCAAGAGTTTAGTTAATTGATTTGGTTTCATCCAAATCGGAGATTCTATCAGCCAACTGCCGCAGTAACACGAAGCCATTAGAGTGGCAGTGGGTAGAGTGCTCGCCTGCTATGCCAGAGGTCTCGGGTTCAAACCACGGTCCGAGCAAAACACCAAAAACAATTTTTCGAATTAGTAAAAATCCAATTATTGGGTTTTTTAAGAGCAGCGGTCACCTCTCGGCAGTGGGTGGCATACCCTCCGAGAGTATTTCTGCCACGAAAAAGCTTCTCACAAAAAATGCATTCGCCGTTCGGAGCCATCATAAAACTGTAGGTCCACCCAATTAGTAGGCAAAACAAAAAGGAGCACACCTCGAATTGGGAGAGAAGCTCGGCCATAAAACTCGTCAGAGTTATAATAGCGCCATTGTATTATTACATATATTATTATACATCTTTGCGTGTACTGTATGAATACTAAATGTAACTTTAAAAAGTACTGAGCTAATTAAAGTGAGCTTTTTTCACCTAGATGAACTGGCATTTTTCTAGTTTTATTCTGACTGGTATTCTTCTAGTATACCCTTAACTGGTATTTTTCTAGTATGAAGCTGATATGTTGTCTACTGGTATGAAACTGAGTGGTATTTTTCTAGTATGGAGCTTATGCAAGGGAAGACAATTGCCATCTCGTAGGCCATCGCCACGTTAAAACTACCAGTTGCTTTCAAGTAAAATGGATAGTTGGGCAATTAGATGCCGACATTTTCAAACTGGTAAAATTGTAGTATGCAACTAGTTGTTTTGCCTGCAGGGTATGTACACATATGAATGTATGTACGTATAGTATACATTGTATACCTCAAGCAGGTCAAATATGAGTTCATTGACTTTGCTTTTGAATTTCGCAAATTTAAGTCATAAAAAATACATAGCCAGTGAAAGTACATACAGCCCTATATATATACATGCATATATGCACTCATAGATATGAATATTGATATACGTAGAGGCGTTTACGCATATTCACATTAAATTTCATTTTCGTTCGAAAATACATACATAATTTCATATTGTTATATAGCCGTGAATCATGTAAAAGCCATCAAAGTAAAAGCTACACATGTATATAAACAATAAAAATATCGATAAAATGTTAATTTATAGCTTTCACTTACTTACTCAATTAAAAATGGCACAACAACAATTGTGATTAAAACAATATTAATGAAAAATACGACAACGTTACAAGTGGGCGTACGTTGACAAAAATTTGTGAGTTACCAGAAAACTTAAAAAAAAATGTTAATATTATAGTAACTACATACTTACTTATGTACATATAATAGAAAAAAAAAATATTATTGATTATATAATTAAATGGATATGTGTATAACAGTGTGTTTATGCAACAAAGAGTAAGTTTTACATATCGACGCCTGAGAAAAAAAATTACCCTATTTCAAAAGTTATTTCAGAAACGCCCTATTCCAGAATTTGTTTCAATAACGTAAAATATCTATTCCGTAGTTGCAAATCGGTCTTACTAGGGACCGATTTTTAAACGAAAGTTGTTGGTATTCTCTTTGTCATATAAACTAAATTTGCTAAACTTCCGCTGCATCTAGCAAATGGAAGAAAGTTTCCCATATGTACCTACTTACTTGAAAATTCACAAATTTGTTCAGATGTTTCTTTAGTTGTTTATTACATTTTTCACGAGTCATTTATACTTAGTACGGCAGATTTTATGCGAATCTATTTCAATTTAGTATTTAAGCAATTTTAGCAAAATTGAACTAGACAAGTAACAGCTGTTTTGTTGTTTACATAGATAAAGAAAAGATATGTTGCGCTGCAGAACAATTAAAAATGAAAGCGGTATAAAACTAAAAATGGCAAAAATTTCAACTCGGCAGCTCAAATAGTTAAAATATAAACATACCTACTTTTAGTAAAAAATTGCAATTAGTACACTTTTATATTTAATAAGTAGATAAAAGAGTGGTAGTTTTTCACAAACGAATTTTAGAGGCAAATCTTAACTACACGAGTTTCAATAGATAATAATTAATGTAGAAATTAAAAGCTTGTATGATTGTATGTACATTAGGCATATAACTTTTTACAATTTTTGCAAATACGAAAAACGGCATACCATAGTCGAATAGAGCATAAAAAAGTATGAAACCCCATTATTTTTTTTTTTTGCGAAATTGAAAAAAGTTTCCGCGCAAAACGAAATTACTTTTTTATCAGAACTGCTGGAAAAAACAAAAAGTTTTGTACAGTGTACACGTTTTTCTTCATAAACCTATGTAAGTAAAAATATGCTATTGTGAGATTTTCTCAACAAAAAAGTTTTTAGCTGATCAACTCAGATCGGTCTTATATGTACATACTACATAAATACATACATACATACATATGTACATACTTACATGCTTTCGATTTCATTTCAAACCACAGCTTAAGCTCTTACAAGAAAGCCATTTCAGCTGGAAAGTGAAATCAGCGAACAACACACACACAAAGGTACAACTTTAATTGTGGTATGTCTATAAGAAGACAACCAGCAAGCAGAAATAGCAATTCATATAAACATAGAGCTACAAACAAATGTACATATGTATATACCCTGTAGGGAAAATCTCTAGTTCCGAACTAGGTCGCTTATAGTGCATTTTTCGACACTACTAGTGCGAGCTTAATGTCTTTTCCATATTGTCAACTGGTGAATTTAACACGGCGATGTCCTAGGTGGTGTCAATTGTCACTCTCTGCACTACATTTTCGATAGTTCCGAACTAGTACTAAATTCTACAGTTTACACTAGTTCGTTTATTGGCACAATTTCGATAGCCGACTGGCTAACGCATGTGCCTTTCAATCTGAGGGGCGCGGGTTCGAATCCTGTCGGTGTCAAGGTGGATGACCGTTTTTTTTTTTTTTACTAATATTTTTTAATTATTTATTTAATAAAAATTTACAATAATATTTAAAAAGTAATAAAAAAAATTAAAAATAAGCCTGAGGGAGGGGAACATTTCATTTCATACAAGAAGTAAATTGAAAACTCTTTATATAAAATGCTTCACTAAACATCTGAGAATTGCAGAAATGTACAAAGCCGACGGCAATTGAACGAACGAAAAATTTTCATAGAATTTTTGTCACTTCGAAATTGCATACAAATCAAAGTGTGTCCTATAATGGTCACTCAATTCACTCCTTCTGAACTGGTGAGGGTCTAACTACAATTGATCTAGTTCCCTTTTGACACCTTTTCGCTAGTTCGGAACTAGAAATTTTGCTCACTAGTTATTGAGTTCCATGCAGGGTACATACATAAAAAATGTATATAAGTAGATATGTATGTACCTACATATATCTATCTATAAGTCAAAAGCACAGAAATAAATGTCTGTCTGTCAGTTTGTACGATTCACCTAAGGCAATGCAACAGTTGGCCATAAGCTTAATGGTATGTGCATGCTTATACCCTGCAGGGAACTCAATAACTAGTGAGCAAAATTTCTAGTTCCGAACTAGCGAAAAGGTGTCAAAAGTGAACTAGATCACTTGCATTTAGAGCCTCACCAGTTCAGGAGGAGTGAATTGAGTGACCATTATAAGACACACTTTGATTTCTATGTAATTTCGAAGTTATAAAAATTCTATGAAAATTTTTCGTTCGTTCAATTACCGTCGGCTTTCTATATTTCTGCAATTCTCAGATGTTTAGTGAAGCGTTTTATATAAACAGTTTTTTGTTTGTATTTATATGGCCGTTTTAATTCTAATAATTATTTTATGTGAATTTAAATGAGCTATTGGCCATTTTCTTTTTTAATGAAGATAAATTGAAAAAAAATTTTTTTTTTTTGGTAGAAGTTATGGATCCATTTCGGAGACCACCACATCCCCTCATCAGACTTCTTCCGCCGCTTGAAGAAGTCTGATGAGGGGATGTGGTGGTCTCCGAAATGGATCCATAACTTCTACCAAAAAAAAAAATTTTTTCAATTTTTCTTCATAAAAAAAAATGGCCAATAGCTCATTTAAATTCACATAAACAGTTTTATATTTGCATCTTAACTTGTATGAAATGAAATGTTCCCCTAATTATGCTTTTCTGATCCCTCAGGCTTATTTCAATTTTTCTTTATTTTATTCCTTTTTAAATAGTTTTGTAAATTTTTATTAAACAAATAAATAAAAAAAATATTAGTAAAAAAATAAAAAAAAATTTCATCCGCCTCGACACCGGCAGGATTCGAACCCGCGCTCACCATGTTGATTGTCACACGCGTTAGCCAGCGGGCCACTTGCATGTAGTGTGTCAAAGGCTGCACTTAAGCTGCAGATGTAAAACTGTAGAATTTGTAGGTACTTGTAGCTAGTTCACAACTATCGAAATTGTGCCAATAAACGAACTAGTGAAAACTGTAGAATTTAGTACTAGTTCGGAACTATCGAAAATGTAGTGCAGAGGGTGACAATTGACACCGCCTAGGACATCGCCGTGTTAAATTCGCCAGTTGATAACATGCAAAAGAGATTTAGCTCGCACTAGTAGTTGCGAAAAATGCACTAGGAGCGACCTAGTTCGGAACTAGAGATTTTCCCTACAGGGTATGTACATACATACATATATACATATGGCGATACAAAAATATACTATATAAACATATATGTATGTACATATATTTAAACAGAGTAGCAGGTTTGTGACACAAGCGGCTAAAGTTCATTGACATCATAAAAATCTACTACAACGGTTTAGAGTGTGTTGGAATTAAGCAGAGCCAAGCTAAGACGATATTTTGATTGCACATTGAAGCTTACGATTTCATGGAGAATAAATTATTCATATATGAGATGAATACATACATATGTTAAATACTTGTTACCTACTTGTATTTTCATACATGCCTATTTCTTTATACATATATGTACATATATAGTTTCCCTGTGTGTAAGTTAAGCATGAAGCATCGAAAAGCTTACATCACACAAATTAAAACTTTACAAAAATACCAAACTTCCGAAAAACCCAAATGAATTTCGCCAGCATTTAAAAATATAAACAATTTGTATACAAAATTGTAGTTAAGTATTATTCAAAAGAAATAAATAACAATTAAGCAATTTTCAAGCATATTTCTTTTATTGCCGTGATGTTTTTCATTTTTGTTATGTTGAGTCATTGTTTTCCGACAACTAACCCAAATACCTATGCGCATTGAGCTTGACAAGTGGGGGAATACCTGTAAAATTGTGGAAGAACTAAATTTTTGTGGAGGAATCGAGGTATTTTTTACGCTTAAAATTTTTATACATAAATCTATGTACAGATGTATGTATCAATCCACTTTGCGTACACTCTACGATATCTAAAAATCACTTTTACTTTTTCATAATTATTTTGCGCACGCTTTTTGCGCTGGTGAAAAGTTTGTTCGATATTTGTCTCTGGAAACTGAAACGCTAACAAAACGCAAGTCGAAAGTCATAATAACCGTTAATTGTATTGTCAATTTTTTGTATTGCGGTTTCCAATTATTTATGCCGCCCTTGTCGTCCAACTCTTAACGTTAACGTACAAATTATAGGTTTACTGCCCCTTTTTTCACGCCCACATTAATTTCGCTTAATGTTTTTAAACGAAATTTGCGGTTAAGTGTCAAGTCGAGGGAAATTTAACCAAACATTTATTTTGCCGTTTGCTTTTGTTCAAATTAGGTAGCGGTTGGTTGGCTAGCAGGGAATAGCAGCGCTGAAAAGTCTAAGGGCCGGTTTCACCATCTCCGGTTAAGTGTTTAACCGGAGCATTTCTTCCGGTTAAGCAATTTATTTGACAGCTCGCCATACAATTTACGTCAAATTAACCACCGGTTAAATTAACCGGAGATTGTGAAAACGGTCTTAAGTGTTCTACTCTAGTATACTCAGGGGAAAAAAATTATAAAAACGTGCTTAAAATGGGCAAAAACGTATTTAAAAGTGATGTAAATACCAACATTTTTATTTTAAAAATGTTCATTGTAAAATTTTTACATCAAGAAAAAACATTTTTATTTTTATTTTAAGCACTATGAGAAAAAAAACGCTGCAGTGTTCTCTTTATCATTTTCTCTTCCGGATTCGAAATTGCATCCAACGGCATTCTCTTCATCTTCTCGCAATCCGAGTCCCAACTACAAAAATATAGCCTCCGCTTGTTCTAGTCTTTTTTTCTACTTCGCCTTAACTGTTTGCTATCTTTATTTCTTATTCTCCTTATTTTCCAGTTTCTTCTTTATTTTATATTCTCCTCCGGATTCGAACCATGACATCAACGTGAAATTCAATCCAACGCCATCACATCATCACATTAAACATTATATTGAATTGAAGTAACCTATTTATACTTCCCTTCCCTAAAAAAATATCCATGAATTATATGAATCATTGTAAAAACAAAATTAAAAAATCGATTCTCATTATTGTTTTTTTTGGATTTCTCACAAAAAAATATTTTCTCACAAAAAAATTTTGAACAAAGAGCGAGTTTTTGAACAACATTAGGGGTATTCGCTATCCCTAGCAAGATAGCACGGATTGCAAATATCCTAGACCAAAATATGCTACACATCGAGAGCACCCTATTGCACAGTCGTAGGAAATTTTAAGAAGCAGCTTTTCTTTTTAGCCAAAGGGACGCGTTCATCACTCACTTTTTAATAAATAAATCATTTTATTTTAGTAAATTTAATAAATACACATAAAAAACAACATTTTAAGCAAAATTCGAATGATCAAATTGAAATTGAAATTAGCAATTGGCAAATGTCAGCTGACGCAGGGTCGCAATTAATTTCCTACACTTCATAGCAAATAAATATACATAGGTTTTGGTGTAGCATATTTTTGAGGTCTAGCATATTTTTGTGCGCCTGTATTTTGTTGTTGTGCGTTGTAAAACTTTGCAATCCGTGCAATCCGTGCTACGTGCTAGGGTTATGCTATGGATAGCGAATACCCCTATTCATTTTCATTTTTAATTTAAAAATTTTCATTGTTCAAATAAAAATGGTTTGGTTTAAAATGTGCATTATGGAAACAAAAATTTTATTTTTGATTTTAAAATGTTGTTTTTCCCTGAGTGTAGTTCTCATTAACTGGAATACTTCAACGATAACGCTGGGGGCAAACATAAGGTTTATGTGTATATTATTTTTACTAATGTAAGTTCTTCTTAATATTTTGACCTTTGTGGCGTCAAAAAACTATTGTACAAACCTTGCAGTTCAAGTTTTTGGACATTTACTAGCGGTGGTAGTCTGGTAACGTAAAGTTCTATGTTCTCGTTCTTGTTATTGTTTTAACAAAGTAATGTTAATAGTATTTGACTCAGAAGCATAGTAGAGCTGAATTGTAATTTTATTCGCTTAATTCCGAGAGTCACCTTTTGAGGTCGAGAAATGTTGAATGTTTAAAATGGTGAAATCCTCGTTTTAGTTATGTGGAAGTTCGGACTTTGTAGCATTGCGAACAGAGAGTGCTTTATGCCTGTGATAATAATGTGTATACATACATATATGTATGTAGTTTTAATAGCATTTTTTTTTTGCTTTTTGTGTTTTTATACTCAGCTGTACTAGTACACAGAGTATTATAGTTTTAATCACATAACGGTGGATTGTAACAGAATGAAATAATCGAGATATATATAGACTTATATATATCAAAATGATCAGGGTGAAAAGAGAAATTGATTGAGCCATGTCCGTCCGTCCGTCCGTCCGTCTGTAAACACTCTAACTCGCGCAAAAATTGAGATATTTTGATGAAATTTGAAATGCAAGTTGGTATCGAGACTGGGACGGTTGGTATTGAAAATGGGCGAAATCGGACCATGACCACGCCCACTTTTCCTATATAGAAAAAATCGGAAATTTGGTATCTCAGTCACTATTAAAGCTAGAGTGATCAAATTTTACCCACGTGTTGAGCTCAGGCCCCTAAGAAGAAATTTGATGAAATTTTGGGCGTTTTGACGGAAAATTGTTAAAATCGGTTGACGGCCACGCCCACTTTTATATATGTATATTATAAAGTGACCTAATAAAAACATTTTAAGCGATATCTCTGTGAAATATAAAGATCTATCACTGAAATTTTGTGGCAGGAGTCCAACTATGGACATAAAACGAAAAACACAAAAACTTTGGAAAATGGGCGGTGCCGCGCCCACTTATTAAGGGGTAAACATTTGAGTTTAATGAGTCATAACTCAGAAACCGTTGAAGATATATCGATAATATTCGGTATGCGTGATATACTTATTTAGGCAAATGTTTGGACTAAAAATTGCCAAAATCGGTTGACGACCACGCCCACTTTTATATATGGGTATTATAAAGTGTCCCAATAAAAACATTTTAAGCTATATCTCTGTCAAATATAAAGATATATCATTGAAATTTTATGGCAGGAGTCCAACTGCGGACATAAAACTAAAAACACAAAAATTTTGGGAAAATGGGCGTGGCAGCGCCTCTTTTTAGAAGCAGGAATATACGAGATTTCTGAGCCCATAACTCGACAAGTAAATAAGATATTATGACGAAACTTGGTGTGTACACTTTTGTTACTTGTGGTAAGACATGTTCAAAATTTTAGCAAAATCGGTTGACGACCACGCCCACTTTTATATATGGGAACTATAAAGGGGCCTAATAAAAACATTTTAAGCGATATCTTTGTCAAATATAAATATAATTCATTTAAATTTTGTGGCATGAGTTCCACAATAGACCGGAAACAAAAAATAGAAAAATTTTGGAAAATGGGCGTGGCACCGCCTCTTTTTAGACAAAGGAATATATGAGATTTCTTAGCCTATAACTTGGCAAATAATTGAGATATTATGACGAAACTTGGTTTATACACTTTTACAACTTGTGTTAATAGACACGCAAAAATTTATTGATATCGGTTTATGACCACGCCTACTTTTTAACAGAGATATTTCTGGAACACCCTTTGGGAATTTGTAACGTGACATGTTTGTAACTAGAAGTCGTAAAGGAATGAAATGTTGCACAAATAATAATATTCATATGCTTAGTTAGATGACTGATAAAAATATTGAAAATGGGCGTGGCTACGCCCACTTTATGCAGCACTAGCTTTATATAAAATACGCCGTGTTTCCATCAAACGCAAACAAGCAATGAATGCATACAGCTGAGTATCTAATGTTCGATTCCACTCGAACTTAGGCTTCCTTACTTGTTTTTTTGTTTTCTGCTCAGAGCCAGAGGAAAGCTTACCATTCCGAAAATGATCAAAGCAGACTTATAAATTTTTAGTTAGCTGAGTACCTATACAACATTTGAACTGAACTTTAGCCTTTTATATGTATGTGTTTCCCATTGATTTTCGCTTTCAATAATACTCAAATAACAAAATGAATAATTGTTCTTTTAGATTTCTCGTGTAAATTCAACTTCAAAGACGCATGCGAAAAAAGTTTTTCCAAAATGTCAAAAAGAAAACGTGATTTAAAGTTGAGTGTAGGCTAAACTAAATATTATATCTATGTATATGCAGTCGTTTAACTTCTTCTACAACTAATAAACACAAAAATATACTCGTATATTTAACAAAATTGTTTCTCACACAATGTTTTTTTTTTTTTTTTGTTTGTTTTTAGTGGCTTATGTCGTGACGTTGAAGCTTAAATTACAAGCCGCATCGTTTGTGGCATCTGTGACATCTTGTTGAACCCGTTGAAGCTACATTTCAGTTTTATTGTTTTTCTTGTTTTCTGCCTTTTTTCGTTTATTACTTGTAGTTTTGCAAATGAAAAGCCTTTTCCACTTTCTCCATTTACTTTTTCAAAAAGATCATTAAAAGCAAAGAAAAATTTTTATACAAATAATAATATGTAGATAGAAAATAGTTTAACAGGGAACACAAAAATTAAAGTTTTGTAATAAAAGGAAATTATGATTTGTACGTTGAATTAGCTCTTCTTATTACTAATCAATCGATAACAATGTGACACAAATTGAGGGTTGTTGTCTGGAGGCGGAATAATTCCTACACAGAACGAGAGACTATCCATATAGTAAAACCACCAAAACCTCACTGAGCACAATTTTTTTTAATTGTCATTTTAAATTTAGCAAATTTCGTCTGAGTGATTTTTAAATAAGTGAAAAAATTTGCTAAATTATCTATCGTATAGAAATGTGTTGTTAGGAAAGGTATAGTAAAATTTCACAAGCTTTAATTTCATAGAATACTTTAACCCGCTAACACTTCGACGAAGATGTCGTTTTTATCCCCTTTTTAGATAATCCGAAAAAATAGTATTGAGAAGCTCGATATAGGATTAAGATATCTAGAATAATATGCACCATAAAATTTCACTAGGTGTCTTTTCCCAGCAAATATTCGTAGTCAGAAAATAGTCAGAAAGGAATTCTAAACCACTACGTTCACACTCAATATGAGCTCATTTTGGAGTCCGAAATATATGTATTTCTGTTCCTAAGATGGTCGCCCGATATGAGCCTAATTTCATACAGCATATGAGCCTGAATTGGAGTCATAAAAGACTCATATTGGAGTCATATTTATGATTATTTTTTCCTCATTCTATGATTAGTAAAATGATTATTTTCGAACCCTGCCGTCAAATAAAAATAAATTAAACAAGAATGCACTGTGACTATGAATAAACTTTGAGCACCAACTTCAAAGCTACAAGGCGGCTGTTAAGGCGCAAGTTTTCTTTCTGCGTAGGCAAATGTCGCCCCGATCGTGATGTGGCATGCAACGAAACTTGTATACGACCGCTACAACCGCTAACCGGGCGCTGAGGTGAGTCGGTGTCGAAATTTTTTGTGCCGCGCAGATGGTGATGAGCGCCAAACGAACTTGTTTACAGCTCGTTAGACAGCTAAAAATTCGCCCAACATTAAGCTTTCTCGGCGCCAATTTTGCTTTATATATTTTTTTTGTGTGCTTTGTTATTGTTGTTGTTGTCCCGGCTAACGGTCTAACGATCGTCAGTTGCACATCAAACGCACAAGCTGGCTTGCGCTTAAATAGCGTAAAGCCTCTGAGTTTTCATTCATTCCACACCAAAATACTCACAACGATGCATCGCCGCACTGGTGATGAGTCCAAGTTGCAAGGAAATACGCGCATGCGTGAAAAGCGCAAAAATTTAAATTTATAAATCAAATTGAAGATTTGTGCAGCAGCTTATCCTGCTGGCCAAATCCTACAATCGCTTTCGCTGCATCATTACAGCTACAAATACTTCAATGATTTGGCACGACAGGCGCACACTACCAAAATCTCGCTGCGTCACACGGCGCTCGAAGGACTTTGTCCGCCACGTGATCCGCCCACTTGTATGCCGGCATCGGCGCGTTATCGCACACACGACGGCACATGCAACAGCCGGCGGCGACCGCGTTGGGGCGCCGCCCAAATGCCATTCAATCGCTTCCTGCCGCCAGAGTATGGCGATGGTGTGGACTCGGTGCGCATGTCCGTGGATGGTGGCCCATTGGCATCGTCGCGTTTCGTCAGTTTGTTGGTGCATGGCGCACGCGACGGTGAAGCGGGCATAACGCTGATGACTGCCCAATGGGGACAGCTGTTGGATCATGATATGACATCGACGGCGCAACCAAGGTGAGTTGATTTTTTAATGGAAATCATACTTATTTTGTTGTCTGTGCAAATAAGTTATCGCTTTTTTACCATCGTCTTCCTCATTTTGCTCAATTATTTTTATTTACAAAAATGTCTCTCTCTTAAACTCCTCCATAACTCTATTACAGATCCATTAACGGTTCGGTGCCAAGTTGCTGTGGCAACACGGACTTCCATCCCTCCTGCTTTCCCATCAAAGTGCCACTCGACGATCCCTGGTTGGCGCCACTGAAAGTGCGTTGTCTGGAGTTTTTACGCTCTGCGCCCGCACAACGCCGCGACTGCATACTCTCTTGGCGCGAACAGACCAACCAGGCCACCTCCTACATCGATGCATCGCCCATTTATTCGAACAGCGTCAAGTCATCGGATAGCGCACGCGTATTTCGCAATGGTTTGTTGATATTCGGACGTGGTGGCAATCCTGCGGAGGATGTGTGTCACCGTGGCGCCATTGCTACGAATTGTATACGCGCTGGCGATGGTCGCAGTGGCGAGCAGCCGGGATTATTGGCTCTCCATCACGTGTGGGTGGGTGAGCATAATCGTATAGCGATGGAATTGAGTGAAATGAATTTGCATTGGAGTGATGAGAAAATCTATCAGGAGGCACGACGCATTGTCGGCGCAATGTTTCAACATATCACTTACAGGGAGTTCTTGCCAATTGTGTTGGGTAGGGAGGTATGTAAGCTCTTCGATTTGGAGCTAGTGAGTAATGGTTATTATGAGGGTTACGATGCGAAGACAAATCCGACGGTGGCTAATTCATTTGCAGCGGCTGCTTTCCGGTTTGGGCACTCGTTGGTGCAAAATTCGTATATGCGTTGCGATCGTTTTCATAATTTTATGCGAAATAGTAAGTAGTTGAGGAAAGCTCTTGTTAAAGCCATAAAAATATTATTGCAACTTGCATAAACTTGCAGATGTCAGCTTGCATGAAGAGTTCCAACGTGGCGATGTTGGCTCGCCCGGCTCACTGCACCGCCTAATCCGAGGCTTGGTTAATCAACGCGCGCTAAAGCGTGACGAATTCATTACACCCGAACTGACCAATCACCTTTTCCAAACACCAGGTATGTATTTGAAGGATTGACAATTTCCGATAGTCAACCGAAATCTAAATACCTTCTTTTTTCCTTTTCCGCTCAAGGCTTTCCATTTGGTTTGGATCTCGCCGCTATCAATATACAGCGTGGCCGCGATCATGGCGTCCCTGCCTATACTGCCTGGCGTGTCCCTTGCGGCCTTACACCCATAAACAACTGGGATGAATTCGCCAATGTGGTTGGCCCCCAATCAGCTCATCGCATCAGTCACGCTTATCGCAGCGTACATGATATTGATTTGTTTGTTGGTGGCATTGCCGAACGTCCAGTTGTGGGTGGACTCGTCGGTCCAACATTTGCTTGCATTATTGCTCAGCAATTCAGTAACTCACGCAAAGGTGATCGCTTTTGGTATGAAAATGGTGGTTTCGAAAACTCTTTCACACCAGCGCAATTAAACTCCATACGGCGTGTTTCACTCGCGCAGATTCTCTGTCGTGCGGTTGGGGGTGGTACCATGCAACCGCATGCTTTCCTACCTGCCGAAGTGACGGGTAATGAGCGTCAAGTATGCGGTACAGGAATACTAGCGCCAATTGACTTGAGTTCATGGATCGAACGCGATCCGTTTACGAACATACCGACGCCGACGACGACGAAGACAACACCAACACAAGACCCAGATCGTGTATTTGAGGTGGTAGCGGTGACGGACGGTATTAAGGAGACTGTAGCGAGTGCTGCAGTGGTGCAAGTGGTAAAAGATACTAAGATAGACTTTACAAACCGACCACGCCCTGTCCAAAATATTCTGAACGCTGCTGCCAGCGGAAGCAATGGTTTTATACAAGGCGTTCAAGTGCCTGGTGTAATTATACGAATAAGTGACAAATTGGACTTAAAACAGAAACCGACACCTGTGAAGCGACCAATTATCGCGAACGCAAAACCGGTAAAGGGTATTAATAATAAACTCGATAAAGATCCACCAAAACTAACGCCGAACATACGACGACGACCGCAAGCTACACGACGCACAACTGTGACGGTGAATAATATACCGGTGGAAGTACGAAGTGCAACAGAAACAGCTGATGAGACCGGACAAACAAAAAACAGCACGAAGTTAGACGCCAACTTGAACAACAGAAACACTCAGCGTAGAAACGAGAGTTTGGCAGTGGACGAGAAAGCAGCCCGAATAGATGACCTTGACAAACTATCGAAGGATGTGCAGGATATTGAACGTGTAGAGGACCATAAACTTAACGAAACGTTGGGCGATAGAAGTAAACGAAATAATACAGCTAAAATAAAAGTTAACGGATGTGCGGATAACAGAACAAACGAAACTAAGAATGAATACACAACAGCCAAAGAACGCAACAATACAATGAAAGAAGAAAATACAACTAACGAACGAAGTGAAACGAACAAAGACGAGGCAAAACACCAAAACAGCTCCGCCAAAGAAGTAAAAAAGAAAGCAGACAGACAGTCAAAAACTGAACTAGAACCGAGAGAGGAAGGACTTGATGAGGATACAGAAAATACAAATACATTTACGAATACTGAACTCAACATTCTGTACTTGGGAAAACGATTGAAAACTAAACGGAATAACAAAACGGTTGGAAAAGAAACGGATACATTGAGTTCTGACGTAGACGGTACACTTGCAGAAGAGAATATGTTAACAAACAATGACAACAATAAGACGTTAGGAATGACAGCCAACGAAAACATTACAGACGAGTTCTCAGACATAGTACAAGGCGACGAAGAGAATAAGAACAACTACTGTTACGAGAAAACGCCAAAACATGAAACGAGGACCATAACAGATACCAATGACGCACGAAAGGATAATGAAACGACGACGAAATCAAATTACAAAGTACTTATTGAAGAACTAGCAAACGAATTAGAAACTACAAAACTGTCTAAAATGAAAGAACTAAGTTACAAGAAAAAACTAAGTAACAAGGATGAGCAAAGCAATGACGATTATAATAGATCAACTGCAACTGATCAACCAGACTCTAAACTAACGATAACGAACAGAACAGAAACAAACGAAACAGTAAAGTTGAAAGCAGATGACAATGAGACAGATACCGAAGAAGGTACAAAAGCTTTTGAATCAGAACAAACTACAGCAGACATTAATCCATTAACACAGAAACAAACTATCGAAGAACAAAAACGTTCCAAACGTCGACGAACTGACGAACTGTTACCAAAATTAATTGTTGTCAAAGTACCGAATTTGAGTAACGACGCAGTGGGGAGTAAACTTCACGCACGGTTGACGGCAAAAACAGCGAGTGTAGTGAGGTTAGCAACTACCGACACACCACTAAAAAATCTAACAACACGTTCCACCAACCGACTGGTAGAACTCAGACAATACCAAACGTTACCACCATTTCAAGCACGACCACACAAGGTTGTTGTAAACGGACCCAATGCAGACCAATACGAAATCGAAATAAATATACGACAGACAAACAAACAAACACCACCTTCAAGCTCGACCAACCCATACGTTAATTATCCAACGACATATAAACCCTTCGACCGCTATGACAGATATTCATCCAACTATGTGGGCACATATTATCCAAATAAACCGACCGTATCAACGAACAATGTATACGCAACGCGACGTACCAGACCGCCGACTATTATTTACGTGAATGAACCAGAAGACCGTTATACTACACGTTCACCTGGTTTATTTCAAAGCCTACTGACATACGGTAACAGCGGAGGGTTCGGTGGGAATTTCAATAAACAACAGCAATCCAGTCCACATAGTACGCCGAATTTACAAAAGGAACAATATCAAAATTCAGTTTATGGCGCAGCACATGTGCCGTCGAACTTCAATGAGGTCAATCAAATTTATTCGCCCACTTCTGGCATCTCGTCTAGTTCACATTATGCGCCACGACCGGGCGGTACACAGTCACAGTCCCTGCCGGCATATTCATCTGCACCGTCAGCGATTAGCCTAAGCCAGATTAGTGGTGTGCCAGGTAATGGGGGAGGTATTGGTGGTGCAGTCGGTGGATTTGGTGGACCTGGAGGTGGTAGTGTTGTACAAGCCTCAAGTAGTGCAATCAGTACCGGTAATTTTGGTAGCATTACTGGCACGGCGCAAGCTAATGGCGCTGATAGCACATTCAGCTTCAATATACGACCGAGACCAAATCCAAGTGGCGTTGGACAGTCGGAGCTGCCACAGCCACTGCCAATAAATGAAATTAACGCTGCCGGTTATGGTTTATTACCGGCACATAGTAACTTTGGTCAATTGCCTAATCCCAGTTTTGGAAGTATATCAAACGCTGCCACTGCTACGAATGGCGATAGCCACTACGGCAATGCAAATAAACCGAACTCGAATAGTCCATTTTCAAATGGAAATAAGCGACCTCAACAAGAAACGTATTATGGCTATCGCCAAAAAGGACCGTTACAGAAAAAATCTCACCAGGACGACATTGAGGTTGAGACGGGAACTGACTATGACGAAATCGCCGTGTTCCGCACGCTCGAACCGCTGACGAAAGAAAACTTCACGGAGAAGGTAACAAAAACAGACGATGCAGACAAAGAAAAAGGGGATGAGACGGAGAAGGAAGACGATAATGAACGAGATTATGATTATAACGACGACAGTTTAGAGTTGAGTGAAAAGTTTGATCGAGATGGTTACATAAGACCCGAACTTGTTATACAAACGCTAATAAAATCGAAGGAGAATGAACTGAAAAATTTAACAAATAACCAGAACTGTACCACAGCAAAACAAATGGACGATAATTACGTACTACCAATACTCAACACTAGCACGTTGGACACATTGCAAAGCAAGAACTTAAAAAAGAATGAAAAAACGGAAACAACCGAAAATCCCTTGACTAACACGACAACAGTGAACGTTACAAACTTCCCCGATATTATGGGTAAAAATTTAAATAAGGACATTTTTGCTGAAGACGATTACGAAGACAAATTAACAGAAGCATTACTAACTACGCAAACAAAACTGCTCAACACTTCAACATTTACTGAGGAGTCCGAAAAGCACGAGGAGAAACGAACAATAACAGAGCAAACCGAGACTCATGCAGTTCATATGCGAGAAATTGCTTTTGCGCCTATCAAAATTTTAAATAAATTGGAAAGGTAAGTGAATTAAAGTAAACATTTATTTTCCATTTATTAATTTTTATTTCCTTTCCTTTAGACCAGACAACTGGGTAATTTACGATGCCCCGAACAATTATACACAACTGCCTGAATTGCCCGAAATGCGTAATGAGGACTTGTCAGCGCCCGCAAATGATATACCGAAACCTTTTCAAGGCTTGGCCAGCATTTGGTTGAAGAAATTCAAAAGGGATAAAGAGAGAAATAGAGATCAATTTTTTGTTAATAATGTAGCAGTCAATGCCACAAGTAATTAGGAAGCGAACGCATCCATTCGGTTAGGCTCTGATGGTATTACGACATCGCATGTTTGAACTGATAACTAAAGTTGATTGCTAGTTTTTATACATATGGTTGATTAGTATTAATGTTACTGCATAATATTTATTTTATTTATTTATTGTACTTTATTTATTATACCTAGTACTTAATAACTTAAAAAATACATACGCCTTTCTGAACCGGCATAAAACTGTATAAAACCAATTACTTAAAAGGAAAACAAAAATTAAGGGAGTTCTGAGAGAAGTTCGACCTAAAACTCTCATGTATATTATATCTGTTGAAATTAAATAGCAGCAAATTTTAAAACATAATCCCTGGACTACAAAGCTGCATACTTACTGATTTGCTAGTGGATCTTTGAAAAAAATTGAATTTAATAATTTCAGAAAAAAAAAGTACTTTAAAATGAACGGATAACTACTCGAACTTCTTAGAAATCTAAACTTTGTTAGAAAAACATTGCTTATTTGCTTATATTACATGCAATTTTCTATTGAAGTTAATAGCTACTGTGACGTAATACATAGTGGAGTGCTAGATCTATATGCCGCACATTTAAGTTTCACAGAAATAATCGTTACACCAAAACAATATTAATTTTTTTTCTGAAGGCGGCGTTTTAAGGGTTTTTATTTATCGACCAAGCACTTACAGTTAAAACAAAAAAGCAAACAGATATATAACAGAGAAGTGCATGTTAATACGTGTCGGCAGACAAGGAATGATAAAATGGGATTCAATTGTATGCAGCCGAACTTCACCGATAGTGGGATATTATCATTAAAAGCAATCAACGCAGTGCAGTTTGTACTAATTCGTAGCTTTAAATGCTCAAATCAGGATCCTGGCCCAAAACGATAAGAATTAAATGCAACCAATAATATTTTAAGATAATCAGAATTTTTCCATCAAAACAAAAATTATTATAACCGTTTTTATCTCGGCTTAGAAAGCCATACGAGTTACCGCCCCTCAAAAGGCAGCATTCTGGAACCACCCGGCTTTATATCCGGTAAAGGACTGTCACTCGTATGGAAGTATTTTTGCTGTTACAACAACAGCAACGTCAGTAATTTATCATATAATAATATAATATATAATAATACAATGGCGCTATTATAACTCTGACGAGTTTTATGGCCGAGCTTCTCTCCCAATTCGAGGTGTGCTCCTTTTTGTTTTTCCTACTAATTGGGTGGACCTACAGTTTTATGCCGGCTCCGAACGGCGAATGCATTTTTTGTGAGAAGCTTTTTCATGGCAGAAATACTCTCGGAGGGTATGCTGCCCACTGCCGAGAGATGACCGCTGCTCTTAAAAAACCCAATAATTGGATTTTTACTAATTAGAAAATTTTGTTTGGCTCGGACCGTGGTTTGAACCCCAGACCTCTGGCATTTTATCATATTTATCATATCCAATAGAGCAATTCAACACAGAATGAACCCGCGGACACTTCCTTTGTAAATATCTTTTCGATACGTACCTATACACCAGAGGCGGTCGCCTCATACAAGCCGGGAAGCCCGGCTTGCGTACACATTTTCATTCATTTCATACGAAATTCTTTAAATTCTGGTTATTTTACGTTTTAAATGTGTTTACTATTTAAGTTCTCAATAATATAGCCCCCACTGTAACATGCCCCTAAAAGCCTGCTAAGAAAATAGCGCAAATACACCACCAATCCACATGCTTCAACGTTTCCACACATTAGCTTTTACGTGGCTTTCAAAACAGAATAACCTAGCTTGTTTTCTCGCTTTCGCTAAGGAGAAACCAATTGCTTATTTTCAGACTTAAATTGAAAAAAAAAAACTAGCAAAGCACTTTTTTTATTTTTCACATCAAATTTGTATGCAATTATGAAGGTGGCTTCGGCATTCAAAAGTTCAGTATTCACAGCCATATGCATATTTGATTTGATTTTCGTTTGCATGTAGGTACATACTTATGCACATAATTTCTAACATCTGCATGTGCATGCAAACATAAATATCAAATACCAGATTATAAAAGGGTTGATTGTGATTTTTGGCGACTATTGGCACAATATCAAGATAATTTTAAAAAGCGTTGGAAATCAAATTGGACCTCAGCTTTTCAAACACTAAAGCACCCATTTTTTAGGCAATAAGCAAATACACTTGCTACTGCTGAAATTTCCGTCGGTAGGTATAAGGAAACTAAAAATACCTCTGCGCATTCGTGTAAGATTTCGCTAGCGCACGTTTTTATATTTAAGAATTATGTAAATACGAAATTTTTTATTCTAAAAATGTTCAGAGTAAAATTGGAAAATCAAGAAAAAACAATTTTAATTTAAAAATGTTTATTTTTATTTTAAGCACTATGAGATTTTGAAGGAAAAACTTTCGTTTTTATTCCATTAATTTTAATTTTTAATTTAAACATGTTTCCTTTTAAATTCTAAATATATTTTAATTTAAAAAATTTTATTTTTAATTTAAAAATTTTCATTTATAAAATAAAAATGACTTGCTTTAAAACGTGCATTATAAAAATAAAAATTTTATTTTTGATTCATTTTCTCTGAGTATACAAACAAAAAAATGTGTATCAGGAAAACATAAATAAAAAATACATATGAAAAAAAAAAAATAAAATAAACGAGAAAAAACGATCTTCAAATACCCGAATTGTTCAAATGCCCGTACAAACATACGCGTAATAAACAAACAAACGAGCGTTCGAGCATTGAAAAGCATTTATTCGGGCCACTCGAAAATGTTAAAAAGAAATCGGGAACTCTAAATCAAAGTCAATGACGGAACGCAATCAGACTTTTAAATAATACAGCAAAGGAAATTACATAAATGGCTAATGGTTATGCTTCACACATAGGCTTGCCCAGGCAATTTATGCTAGGTCCGCCACTGCTATACACGCATATTTTCTGAGACATTTGATTTTTTTTCTTAAAAAGTATTGGACAAATGTTTTGGAAAAGGTGTATCGAACGATTGTATGCTCCTCAATCTCTCAAACAAATTCATCTACCACATGATTTAAAAAATAATTAAATACTAAATATGGCAGTAATAGAAAAATAATTTTAAAACTGAATAAACATGTTCGTGATTCTGTTAAACTCGGTTATCACAGTTTATACCGTTATCAAATGTAGGTAACTGCTACCTGAAATAAAATGCGTTAGTACATAAATATGGCAGCACCCGTAAATGCCGGACAATGAACAAGCCGATTGTCAAAACAGCTGTCAAAATGATTTTCCCTCTCACTTTCACTTATGCCGCCAAATCGGTTTGTTTATATTTGCATTTCATTTTATGCTTGACAGCTGATGCCGCATTTGCGTCGACCGCAACAGCGGCAGTGGCTGTGGCGCCAGCTTAGGCAAGATTTTTTGATTTTCACCTTTTTGCAATTGGTCGAAGACGCGAATAGCGGAAAGGAAAAGTTTGAACGGTTGGAAAAATAAAATTTTCGGAAGATTATGGTGTAAAAATATAAAATTTAACAATGAAATGGACAAAATATGTACATAACTTCATTTGAAACATGCAGTTTTATGTGCTTGTGCGTGTTTTTGCATTTGGCTGTGCATTGAGTTTGGTTTGAACTGGTGAAAAAATCAGTCATTCAGCAGCGTTGGGTGCGGGGAGAAGCGATTGTTATCTATACTGGGCACTTTTACGATTTAGGAGAGAAGCGCTGCTGTTTTTTTTCTTTATTTTTCCCGGCGTCGACGATGGAGGCAAATTTCCACAGATTCGATGAGCCGGTACTCTCCGCCTCCTCTGAAGACGAATATGATGATATGTCTACAATTGATGACAGCTCCACTGATGATGATGAATCGGAGGCAGCAAGTATTTGCGCACAGCAACAACAAATTCTACGCCAACAGTTCTGGAGTACGGGGAAGATAGCGTCTCATAGTGCAAGCGGTACTCCTAGGAATTTCGTGCAAAAAATCTATAATAGAGAAGTAAGGAAGAGTATGACGAAGTATTATAGGTACTATGGTTTCTTAAATTTTATTTTTTCTGCAGCGTACTGGCAATTTTGCATGTAGATCGCGTTATATGCAAGCGCCGGAGCGACCATTCGAACAAGTGCCAAATAGATTACGCTTCTGTCTCAAGGATATTGTACCGAATTGCTTTCTACAGGGGTGAGTAAAAATGAATTGTAAAATAAATGCCTTTGTAAAATAAGTTTATGAATAATGTTTTTGCTTATTTGATTGATAAACTGTTTATAAACCTTTGATATGTTTTTATGAATAAGGCTGTAAATCTTTACCTCTTACACATTTTAGGCACATGTTCATGGGCCTCAGCGCTTGTGGTCAGTTTTTATTGAGCTTCAAAATATCCTGCCAGGATAATGTGCTTGTCAGTCACTACACCTTTAATTATGGTTATAAATATACGTAAGTGAATAAAGTTGTTGTATTGTAACTTTAACACTCACTAGAAGTGCTGAAGAGCGCAGACGGTGTGGCAATCCCGGGCAGGACGTAAATCCGAACGGGTTGCTGCTGCCACGGCAATGTAACTGTATCTTTGAAGTGCTTGCTTCCACTAAGCAAGCTTAAATATTTAAATTTGTTCGTGCATATATGTATACGCAGGCCTTTCTTTATTTATATTCCAGCTTATATTTCTGGATCTATCAGCCGTACAAGCCATTGCGCAGCTTCTTCAAATGCTGCCTTTTTGATGATCATGGTGTTGACAATCTGAAGAAAGTAACAATGACACAGTGGAAGTGTTCCGATCCTCGAATTCTTATAGTTCATGGCGCAGCCGAAAATGAGAACGAGGATTCATATATAACTTATGTTAAAGTTCCTAAGCTCGGTTGTTTAGATTGTAAAAAATTACGCGATAATGAGGATAATAGCACTTGTAAGCAAAATTAGTTTAAGTTATAATAATTACAATGCGTGCACAAGTAATAACAATCATCCATTGCAGGCTTTCGCTGGCATATGTTATGCTTAAAGTGCAATCTCACCGTACACACAAAATATTCTTCAACCGAATCCGATCCAAAATTTAAATCGCATATTAATCTCATTTGCCCAGAGCGCATATTAATAGTTTCAAATGGTTTTATGCATATGTTGCATATAGAGCAAATGCCAGCGGCAAGTGCCAGCAACGCTTTGGTGCCGTCGCAACACCAGCAACAACAGCATCAGCAACATTTGACATCTAGTCGTAGTACACCATGTCATGAGTCAGCGTCGCCGGGAGCGTCGATGGCGAGCACATCGAGTGCGGAACGTCGTTTTCAACCAACAACTGTCGCCGCCGATGAGCAGGCCAGTTGTGACAATCATAATAATGTTATTGCACGTATCATTGCCGATTTCAGTGACGTTGAAACGGATTCAACGCACTCCAGCGAAACGCCTCTACTACGTGCAACACAGCAAAATGAAACTTTGACTACCTCACCGGGTACGGCGGCGGTAACATTCATATCGCGTAAGACTTACGATGAAGTAATATTCACATGCAGCGGTAGTGCTTCGCCGCAAGCTGCTGCCGCTCCAGCTGCTGCCAGTAGTTCAACTGTAACTAATGTAGCTAAAGCGGCAGATAGCGCAGCAACGAGTTCGGCCACCGCCGCTACTAGCTTGAGCAATAGCAACAATGCGAATGCTGGTAGCACTGCGCGTTTTAGTTTGATCAATCATCGTGGCCGGCGTCATCATCGCATAGTCACAAAATCATTTCGCAACGCGGTAACCACAATCGATTTGCAAACCACACCACCACCAAATAGTGGTAATGGTGCTACATCTTCATCGTCTTCGGCAACAATGGCGGAACGCTTGAATGCCTATGAATTTTCGGAAGATAATGAAAAATGCGAGAAAATATCTACGTTACGTAAGCGGCGTTTGGCTGATAAGAAGTATGAATTTTCCGAGGACAACTCAGAGAATATCGTACCTTTCACAAAAATACGCTCTGCCTCGGCCAAGAAGAACATCAGCCTACCTCATTATACCAGCTCTTATGGCGGCAGTGGTGGCGGTGGTGGTAGTAGCAGTAGTAGTAGCACGCGCCCATCGCTGCACCGTTCAGCAGCCGCTTCATCTGTCGCCGGCGTCTCTCATCACTTTTACAACAACTCTCCTTACGCTTCGCCCTCATCATCGCCACATCCATCACATGCATCACCGTCTTATTGTGGCGGCGGCAGCGGCGGTGGCGGTGATGCTGCGCGTCACTGCACACCACCGCCCGTACATCGCGCCTCGCCAATAGCCTCGCTGCAACAAGGTTTCCGTTCGCCGCCGTGTAGCTCGCCAGTGGCTGGTGGTGGTGGTGGTGGTGTCGGTGGCGGTGGCGGTGGCGGTCTAATACGTTCACCCAGTCGCCACCATATAACAGCAGCTCACCTCTTTTCTGCTGGCTCTATATCACCGCCACAACCAGCAATTTCCGCAGCAACTCAACAAATGTTAAGTTTCAAACCGTTGGGCACTTTGTCGCCTCTACAAGTGTCAATGACTAAGCGCCATCTGGATTTGAATGGTGCTATGTCGCCGAATGGAAATGCTCCTTTCCTGTCGCCGCGACGTGAGGAGAATAATCGAGTGGTGGAGGTGCCGCTGCAGGCCGGCACAATGCTAGAGAAACCGATGTGCACGAAAAAGTTCAAGCGTCGCTTTGTTGAGGAAGATGATGCTGCTTCGGTTATTACCAGTGAAGAGGGTATATAATTGAATAGGAAGACTCTGTTTTTTTTTTGTTTTAAATGTGTAATAAATCAACTGCTTATTCTCTTCCAATAGACGACTGCATTTCACCCGGCTATCATACATCGCTGCCTGTTGAGGTGCACGGCTCGTGCTACTCCGAAATGCAAATGGTATCGCAGGCTACATACCAGCAAATCAATTGTCCCAGCGTTGTGATAACGCAACACTCATTCGATTTGGAAACTTTTACATATTACACAATAAGCGCTCTCTGCCAGAAGAATGAAAGAACCTATGATGTATTCTATGATTGGGCTTGCGAGTTGATAAGGGTGAGCTTAGTTTACTTAACATAAAATTCTCATCACCTTCCTTATACATTTTTACATTCTCGTTTACAGGTTTGTCCCATGACTCACACAATCATTTGTCTACTAATGGCTCAGTTCTCGGCACGCGACCAACTGCCAACCTCACCCATGAATTGCATGAATTGTTCACGCAAATTGGATTGTGTTTTCCATCGGCGGCAATACGAATGTCGCATTCTATTCACATGGAATATGGAAAGTGGCGAATGGGAGGTGTTGGATTATGGCGAATTGCACGAATGTAAACTATCAAATATGATAAGCCCCATTAAACGTTGCGGCGAAATACCGGTTACGTTGGCGCAACGTGCTAAAAAGTTGGCAAAAGAAATGTCGCTGAGTTTGGGTAGAATTGAACAAAATTACGCATGCAATCTGCGTGTGCTGGACTCGAGTATAAAAAAATCGAAAATGAGTTTGGTGGATCATGATCATTTGATTGAGTTGTACTTGAAAAGGCCGCATGACTGATGAGGCAATAATACTGTGTGACAATGCTAATATTAGATTATTTTTAAATATACATACATACATACATACATATTTTCGAATTGCTAATTAACTATATATAAATACATATACTTATATACATATATAAATGAATGTATGTATAAACCTATTAAATGTAATGACAATTATACTATACTATATTTGGAGACTGAGGATTTTGAGAAGAGGAAGAGAGAGAGAGAGTCAAATGCTCAAGTCATTTAGTTAGATTCGTATCAAAAGACTTTTTACATATAAAAATTAATAATACCTTTATAAGGCATATTGTGCTATTTATGTGTGTAATCACTGCAATCAAGGCAATTACACTCGGTAGTGAAACAAAGGCAGGCATGACATGCCTGCTGTCGCCGTTTGGTTATTTGAGTACCGAGTTAGTTTAGTTAGTTTTTTTTTCGCAATTAAAACAAAAATTAATAAGATTTACTTATACGCTTTCGGAAATTAATAAATCTCTATATATTATATTATACATATGTATGTATGTAGTTAGTTTAGGAGTTTTATAAAATGAAATTGAAAAGAAAAACAAAAGCATGGTTATAAAAAAATCTACTTTGAAAAGCACAGCACGAAATGAGTAAAAAGTAAACTAAAAAAAACTTCATACAATACAATGCAATGGTATGTATATTAACTTGTATTTACTCTTAATCCGCATTCACGTTATCAATTATATGAAATTAATAAATAAAAAATAAGAAATAAATAAATAACTCGTATGTGTCTTTAAAAACATGATTGTGAGAAATAAACCGATTGCATTTCTACTGGCAACAACACACCCACGCCAGAGATACTAAAGAGTGTAGCAAGAGGAAGTAACAGTTTTTGACCGGATATATTTATGTAAGCCCGAATCATTTTGGCACTTAGAACTCGCAGCCATGATAAAAAGCATTCCTTAATGAGGCGCTACAGCAGTCGGGTCTAAATTAGAGATGGCCGATCACGTGATTTTTGACGAACGGAGTGATTCGTGACTGACTTTTTAGTCACTGATTTTTTTCAGTGACAGTGACTTTTAGTGTTCCTGACAGGAACCAAGACTTTTATTCACTTTTTAGTAAAAGTAAATATCTATGATTTTGGAAATCAGTCACGACAGTGACCAATGGCTTTTGAGGAACGGTGATAAAATCACATGTACGCCAGATTTTTGCCATCTCTAATCTAAATATCGAAACGCGTCTGATACCTATATACTAGAGAAGTCGCATGCCAACCCAATAAACACAGAAGCGAGGATGATATCGAGGCGAGTTCGCGAAAGCAGATTTTAGCGAATGTAATTTCTCGGACTCGCCTCGAGTTCGCGACAAGTTAGAGAAAATAGATTTTCGCTATATAATTTTTTCTATTTTTTTTTAAGTTGTTTTGCACTAAAAATTAATATCTCGCTAGCTTAGAGTGCAAATTGTGTAAGTCCTTTTTTCAAACTTTGTAGGAGAGACCAAAAACAAAAAATAAAAAAATTTCAAAATGAAAAAAAAATTTCTGTTCATGTAAATATTTTGGACTTACACAATTTTCTTCGCTTTTTGGACTTACACAATTTGCGTATCACTGAATAACAACGAGTAGAAATATGACAACAGTCCCAGACTTGTTTAGCGCGGTGCGTATTTGATTTTTCTAGCGTTCTACATAAAAATACACTTTTTCATGAAAATGGACTTACACAGTTTGCACTCTAAGCTAGCGATATGTAGTTCTGAAATTTTACATTACAGTTCCGCAGATGATATCGTGGCGAATTCGAGGTGAGTTCGCGAAAATGGATTAAATCAGTTTTTAACCAAATAAATAGATATGACGATATCTATGAGTATGTAGAAAAAACAAATCAAAATTGTTTAAACAAAAGGACTTTATTTAATGCAGCAACGGAACAAAATAAATATTACTGATTAAATTTGTTTGAAAAACTTTTGTTACTTCATGAAAGTTAAACTTTATTTATAAAAATATTTTAAGTGCTTTGTATTATTTTATACGGATTTAACTCATTGCCATTAGGTAAATTAGACTCTGAAATGGCCAAAATAAAAAATTTCGTATTGCCAACGATCCGAAATATTAAAAATTCTCGAATCGCCAATGATAAAAGATTCGAATCGCCAAAATCCGAGAATGAACAAGTTTTCGAATCGCTCGTAATAGGTGACATGCCTGAGAATTCGGATTTGCCGATCCATCGCCGCGAACTATTACCGCGATAATATAATCAGAGAAAGCGAATCCGACACGAATTCGAGGCGAATCCGTTGTGTTTTTTGGGATAGAATAGAATAGAATTTGTGTTGCGGATTGTACATCCACCTATTGATCTATTGTACCCTTTCCTAATCACAATACATCATCTAAGCCGTGCTCCTCCAAAAAGAGGAGGATGGCGCTCGAATCTAGAGATTGAATGTACCTTTATCTTGGCCAAGGCATGCCAAGAAACATTTCCCGTTTTCTGTCAATAGCATCACATTCAGCCAGTATGACAAACGCTGCTAGACAAAATGCCTAGTCTGTTAATATGCTTTTAAGGCCTGCAGTGACCTGTTAGTATTCGTGTCAATTTCCTGAGCTTGTTCTTTGAGTGGTTCATAATCGCTTTAAAGCGGTTTCTGCTATACCCTCACATTAATGCCTTTGCTTGGCATATTCCAGTTGTATGGCGCTAATACTCTTCCTTCAGTTTGTTTTCTTCTTCCCTCCCTGCAAAAAATGCGATTAATCCGGGACGTGTCCGGGATCAATCGCAAGGGAGCATGCGAATAATACAATTTTACATCCCTTTATATGGGGCGAATAGATCGCATTTGTTCGAGCATGTCCTATGAAGAGACTAATTGTTCAACTTGTATACCCGAACGGGTACCAATGTAGATTAATCACTAACATACCGAACGGGTACGAATGTAGATCAATCGTTTACATCCCGAACGGGTACCAATGTAGATTAATCACTAACATACCGAACGGGTACGAATGTAGATCAATCGTTTACATCCCGAACGGGTACAAATGTAGATTAATAGTTTTCATCCCCAACGGGTACAAATGTAGATCAATCGCTTTGAGCACTAACGGGTAGAAATGTAGATTTTTCCAAATTGTTAGCCAAGGCAATTTTTAATAACAATATTAAAAAAGAAATTGTAATTGTTCATGCATATTTAAATAAAGATTATATAATGTTTTACTTTTGTAAAAAAATCTCAATAAATAAAAAAAATATAAGTTTTGAGTATGCATTATATGAGCGTAATGTAAAGGATTTTTTCATAGAATATTTTAGGCAACATTTGGTAAAAATTATTATTCATCATTGTTATTAAAAGAAAGGGTGTTCAATTCATTTTACCGGTTGTTCTACAATTTTTTAAATACATTGCATATTTTTGTAAAATTTCTACATTTAAGGAATCTAGATTTGTACCCGTTCGGAGTGAAAGCGATTAATCTACATTTATACCCGTTAGGGAACAATTGGTCTACCATTAGTCTACATTTATACCCGTTCGGGAACAATTGGTCTACAATTAGTCTACATTTATACCCGTACGGGCACAATCGGGGCCTAATTGTGGAACGATTGTTCTCAGTGGCGTAGTAAGATAATTTTTCCGGGGGGGGGGGGTCACAATGTAAGAAATTTACCAAAATTAAAATTACCACAAAACTACAACTTTTTTAAAAGTGATAAAAATGTAATTTTTTCAGACTATAATTTAACATTTAGTACACAAATATCGCTTAATATACTTATATATAACTCTTAAGGCCCCTGGCCACTTAAAATCTGAAATGTTAAGCAGTGTATATGTGTGAGTGTCGGGTGATTGACGCAAATATCTAAAAGTATTGATTCTCATCAACGCGAGCCCGACAACAAGAACGTGTAGCACGACGACTGCCGATTGCACTAACACACACAAAAAAACTCAAAACATACACACTGCTTGACATACCAGATTGTCAGTTGCCAAGGGTCTTTAACTATACCTCAAAAGTAAGTCACATATTCTCTTCTGGAAATATAGGGCTATAAATAATAATTTTCTTATATAATTTAGTTTTCTAATATTCCATTTTGACAGACATTAAGTAAAATCTCAAGTTCAGATACTCTTTCTTATACATTGCATATGGGCATATCCTGGGCGTTGCGGAAGTTACGTTCGCACAATTTTTTTAATTTTTGAGGCAGAAATATCGTGAAATATTTTTCCACTTACCCCAACAATTGTATGATTTTGTTATACATGGAAAGATTTAGGCCACAGCTGATGATAAAGATATGTTGGGGACACAAATTTAGTTTAATACCTTTGTTTTAGCCACTTAAACTGCGTTGCGGACGTTACAAAAAATGGAAGTTGTTTTTAGGTTATTAAGTAAATCAGCGATTTTCTTCGAATTTCGAAGTATAAATGAAAAAAGTTATTAGAGACAAATTCAAGAGGAAAGTCAAGGGTTGCTAAAATTCGCCATTTTTGTCTATGATATATATAGTACATATATATAAACACTTTCATATTCATGATAATCAGTAACTAATATCGCCAGAGTGATGAAATTTCATCCGTGTACTGACCTCGTTATAAAGAAATATGCGAAAGTTTCGAAAGTGGTGGCACTAATTAAGGGACAAATTTTTGAAAGTTTTCTTAGTCATAACCCAGATACCGTAGGAGATATATCAACGAAATCGCGCAATGTGCTTGCTAAGATTTGTCCAAATCGGTTGACCAACACGCCCACTTTTATATATGGGTATTATAAAGGGGCCAATGAAAAACATTCTAAGCGATATCTTTGCCAAACATTAAGGTAATTCATAGAAAAATTTTAGTATGAGTGCCACTATAGACATAAAACAAAAAACACTAAAAGTTTTGAAAATGGGCGTGACACCGTCTTTTTTTAGAGAAAGGAATCTACGAAGACTTCGGGGCCCATAACTCGACAAATAATTCAGATATTACGACGAAACTTGGTGCAGACCCTTTCACCATTTCTGGTAATACATGTGCAAAAACTAATCGAAATCGGTTTACAACCACCCCTACTTTTCAGAGATATTTAAAAACCTCTCTTCAGAAATTCGTAACTAGATTTCTCTGTAATTAGCAGTCATACAGAGATGAAATTTTGCATTATGAATAAGCTTTATAATGTTAATCTAATGATAGATAACATTTTTTAAAGTGGGCGTTGTTACGCCCACAGTTTTCCTATTTACAGAGCTTACAACCGAGTATCAAATGATCTATATTTTTATATATTTATACTGATTTTTGCGCAAATAAAGAAGTCATGTGCGTTATTAAGATCAACATTTTTGGTTCTCACTATATCCCAAGCTTTTCGTTTGACATAACCATAGTTAAATTACCAATAAGGCAAAACTTCCTTTTTCTTATAACACACCGTTGCGGATGTTACAATTTTCACAAAATATTTTTAGGTCAAAAAAGCGTATTTTCGCGAAATGTTTTTATTGGTATCTAATCACAGAGAAAATCGCTGTTTAGGTATATATAACATTTAATATAAATGCTATCGGTTTTTCTGTAATTAAAAAAAAACTGATTTTTGCGTTGCGGACGTTACACCTCAGGAATGGATTTCAAATTTCAGAATTTCCGCGTAATTACAAATACTGGCTATTTTGTAATATAGAACTCAATAGAGCATAGACAAAAGCTGCGAAAAATTAAAAATTGACAAAAAAATCTCTTTTCTGAGATTAGTGAGAGCTTAAAGAAAAAGACGAAAAAATAGGGAAATACTTGTCTTTGAAAAGTGGGCATGAGAATTTCCATTTTTTTCATTAAAAATCAAGAAATATAGTAATATTTCCTCTCTTACAAGATAGATTAAATACTAAGCTCCCTTTATAACAGCAGAACTGTATAATTAAAGCAACGTTAAATTTTCCTGCTTGGTTAACTTTTTCTGGGAAATGCCCATATTTATTCCCATTGTAGTTTATACTAACATTATTATTTGATTAAGATGATAAGTAATTGAAAGAAAACTTGAAATTTGAATAATTGTATGTTGGAAAAAATAATTAAATAAAAAAATAATAAATCTATTAATATAATTCAATTTATTGAAATCGCAGATTGATTTTCCTATGTTTTTGTGCGAATCTGTGAATAACTTCTTCCACTGTGATATCGATATTTCTGTCAATACTCATTAGGGAAAGTCCGTTCAGCCTATCTTCACCAGTTGAATTTCTTACCCAATTTTTTATTGACATTTTTGGCGTTACTTTTCTGTTATTAGCATGTTAATAACAGCAATACCGTATAATAATTGAAGCGTTTGTTGAGCCGTAGGAAAGTGAAGGAACCGTAGGAATTTTACCACAAAAGAGCGAATAGGAGTACAAAGAATGTAAATTGCGGTAAAATTCCTGCGGTTCTTGCACTTTCCTAGGGCCCAACAAACGCTACAATTATAAATAATACTTCGTGGAAAAGCGCTAAATTTCGAATTACCAATTTCGAAAAATTACTATTCTTATAGAATTTTTCCTGAAAAAGAAATGTATGCTAATAAAGCATCTCTTAGTTAAAGATGGTTTTATGGTCAGATCAATTTAATACAAAACGAATCTTTCGGGGGGGTTTTGTCCCCAAAACCCCTACCCCCCGTTACTACGCCACTGATTGTTCTCGAAAGAGATCAATCCGGGACAAATATCTTTCGGTATTAATCGCACATTTTTTTGCAGGGCTGTGTACATTCTTGATAGTGTGTGTACTAGGGATCCCGCCCTTTTTGACATCCCGAAAATCCCGGGATAGCTAGAATTTTATCCCGGGATTTTCGGGATAAGATAAAGAGAGAATATTCCGCTATTAAAGCAAAGAAAAGTTATATTTTATATAATTTTTATTGGTCTCAGATCTGTATACTAATAGCATTTCCTATTCTGAGTGAAAATCTTGCATTATTACATTGCAGCATTATCAACGTGTGTCCAGTGCCCTATTAAAATGTTGCATTATTCATGTGATGAATGAAACAAAAATAATGCAACCCTTTACTTGTGCTAAGAGCAGAAAATGTTGCACGTAGTCGGGCCAGTTTTATATTTTGTCAATAGAACAAACAGCCCTAAAAAGTTTTGAGTCGGTATGGAAGAGAACAAAAAAATGTGACAGCCGGAAGAATGTGCGACATTTTTGCTAGAAGAAAAAAGTCCATTTGTCAAAGTAGGGATTAAAATTTTTGATTTTTTTTAATAACTAAATTTTTTTGTGTTGAAGTACGCGTTGTAAGGAAACGTATGTTATGTATTTTTAAAGCTTTTAGCTTGTGGCAAAATTCATTTGATAATTTCAATTTCCTGATTTTTGGTCATTTATTTCTCAAATGTTTTTTGGAATTTTCCCACATGGAAAGTAAATAGTGGAAGAAAATGGAAACAAAATTTTAATTAGACTTGATAGTCTTACAATACTGTACCAAAATTAAATACGCAGCTGCATACTCGGAATTCATATCAAAATTTGTGCCTCCGATATTTATCTATTCAGAAGTTGCATTAATTTTCTGAATTTTTCGGAAAGCTTATTCGCTTAAACAAAGTGCGTCGTTATTTTCTAAAAAATTTTTTATTGGAAATTATCAAATGATTGCAAGCCTTTTTATTAATATCCTAAAAGTACCAACTGCAAAGGAAAATGTTTTGTTCACCAAATGTATGTAATTTTCGTTGTTGGTTGTGCTTTTTAAAGTAACTCTTAGGTATTATTAAATAATACGCATGATTTTACATTCCTTTTTATTTTGTTACTAATGAAATAATAAAAAATGGCAATAAAAATCTATTTTTTCTTTGCATTTTAAAGTTGTAGCGTTCCTCGAAATATATATTTACTTTTTTCAACCCCAAATGTGGGAAAATAATACTGGTCGAAAAATTTTTGTAACAGAAATAAAATTCTACGTTTCAAAAGGGTTTTCGGTGTGTTTTTGAGATATTCATGTCCAAAGAGGCGAAAAACGCAGTTTGTGGCCATATTCACTCCTCAATATTTTTAAAATTACTCACTTTCATTAAAAACTGATTACATCTATTGAAAGCACGATCATTTCTTTTGAAGACAACGTAGATACATACCTCAATAAGATACCCAAAAAAGTAAGAGAAATGATCGTTCTTTCAATAGCTGCAATCAGCTTTTAATGAAAGTAAGTAATTTAACAGATTGAGCAGTGAATATTGCAAGAAATCGCATTTTTCGCCTCTTTGGACATGAATATCTCAAAACCTACACGTAATACCGAAAATCCGACTTCAGATTCAGAATCAGCGCACCGAAATCCTTTAGAAAAGTAGAATTTTATTTGAGTTAGAAAATTTTTTGGAAATTTTGTCGGCCTGTGTAATTAAAGTCCGAATCCCGGGATAAATCCCGGGATCCCGGGATTATAAAAGAAAATACCGAACATCCCGGGATCGTAAAAATCGGAAAAATTGGAATCCCTAGTGTGTACCTATTGCTATGAATGGCGCGGCACCTATGGTTTTTGTGCTAGCAGCATGCGCCTGTCAAGGCTTGTCTTATGTACGTAACTTTTTCTCTTATTTCTCTAAACTTCTCATTTTGATCGTGTTTATTTCGAGTGTTTTTGAAATATACCAAATTTAGTTGCAAATTCGTTGCCAATTGGATAATCATATTGATTATAGAAGTGCATTTTCGAGAAAATTCGGCACGATATTAATTGGTAAGTAAGCGATACACCTCACCATGCATGTAGTGGCGGGACTTAGGATGAATTTAATGCTATTAACTTACCTGTTGTTGTTATGTTAGGAGCAGATGGAGTGCATTTTTTTTTTACTCATAAACAACAAAACACAGCTCTTATTTTTTCGTTAAGGTTTTTTTTTAGTTTATTTAAACTTTTATTATTTTTTCTTTTATATGTAGCTCAATTTGCTCGATTTATATGTATGTAGGTCTATTCTGGCAACTGTCTTTCCAAAGACAACAATCTTTCGAGAGTAAAAAGAAAGACAGTTGCCAGAATAGTCTTGTTAAACAGTTCTTTTATTCTTTAGTTATTTACCCCCTTTGTGACTACAATTTTGTTAGATTTTTTTATGCTTAATTTGCGGTATTGTATTTTGTTTTTTTCGTAGCGAAATACACTACTTTCGATCTTGCTCTTAGAATATAGGGACAAATTTTAAAGCATATTTTCTAAAAGCTTATCTACGCATGATGTAATTGGCTCTCCAAATAATTCGTCAAATGGTGCGAGAGTTGGTATGTCTACATAATGTTTGTTCATTCGTTATTCAGTTTGTCAGCATTAATGCTTGTTCGTCAATGGAACAGTCAGAGATATCTATATGTTGAAAATTAGAGCCGGCATCGTTTTTGGCGTAATTTGTGAAATAACCTAAAGAGTGCGCTCTCAAAATTTTATATAGAATTTGTTTTAATTCAGTATGTATTGCGAGGGCGATTGGGGACGTGAATTACGATAATAAGAGCGAATTACGTCCTGTGTAGACATGCTATAAGCAATTAATTAGATATATTTTTTATGTATGTGTGTTCATAAATTTTTAATGACATATGTACACACTTTTATAGATTTGTTGGTTTATTTGTTTGTAATCTGTTATGTACTCATGCCCGAGTTAACTCATTTAATTTAGCTTAAAAAATGTATGTATCTACATGCAATTATGCTTACTCATCCGTCCCTTTCAGTTATTCTTTTCAACTTCTTGCTTCAATTACAGTAATAAGCGGTTTGTTGTTGTTTTATTTATTTATATTTTTTTTTATTTACCCAATTATTTGCTTAATCGTATAAATTTTTTCGTTTTATTTAAATTTTAACTTATTTTACATTTATTAATTTTTTGTTTGTATATCAAACACACTATGCCTTAATTAATTAATTAATTTAGTTTAATTAATTTCATTTGCAGCTAATATTTATTAAATTACAATTATGATTTCTTCGCGCTTTTTTGTGTTATATTTTTTGAAATTTTACTTATTTTATTTATGTATGTATGCATACATATATTTTTTCTTTATTGGTATTTTTTTTTTAATTCAAACGACTTATTTATATACGTTTTTGTATTTATTTCTTCTAATTTTCAACTTTATTATTGCAAATTTCTTAAGTCCTTTTTGCTTATTTACTTTTAGTTTGTACATAAAAAAAATCGCTGAAGAAAACAAGACACTTATAGGATTTTAAATATACATATGTACGCATGTATATAATAACGTAACCTAGAATTTGTAACATACATATGTAAGTATATACTAAGTATACATATGTACATATATTCGCATACCTAAACCAGTACTAAATATTTTTTACATATTTTAGTTTATTTAAAAAAAGTTATACATTTAATTTATTATCATTTATTGTGTTCCGTGTCTATATGTAGGTTTTGTAGTTTGTTCATAATTTGTATAGTTGTTGTTAATTTTCGACTTTTTATGCATAAATGCTATGCACTTCTTTGTATATTTGTAAGTTTGTATGTACGTGCGTTTAGAAGTGGTTTTTGTATATAGAAAATGCAGTCAAGCGAGCGAGTATGCTTGTATATAAGTTTTATACCGCAATAGCAACATGTTGCCAGAAACTTTACACGGCGATATCGAAGCATCGTTGTTGCTTTCCGTAAACACAAATATCGTCAGAAACAATTCGACACCTCCTTAGCTATCGTTTTGCCTTATCGAATATGTCAACCGCAGAAAAATATAACTTCAAAATTTTAATATTTCTGTGGGTTTAACTCATTTCTTATTTGCTTACAAGTGAGAACACAACTTTTAAAAGATAATAAAGGCCTTTTAAGCACTTTTTAAAATATTATAAGAAAAGTTTTCCTATCGAAATACAGAAAGCAAAACGGTATCGTCGCTCGTTCGATATCGAATTAAATTATCGAGCCGACGAGAGTCGAATATCGAATTACGGAAAACCATCCCAGACAAATATTTGCCAGCTGCTGTTGTACACATTGCTGACGCTGACGCAACATCTCGCTGTTAGCGCAACATTTATAATGTTGCCAATACCGCTTAGCAACATGTGATGATGATAAATACAGAATTAGCAACTTGTATGTTGTTGTGATAACAAAACGCTTGTTTTCTTCCGGACTTTTATTGTTTTTATGAAAAAAGTAAGCAAGCATCTAAAGCAGTGTTGAACGAAAGAGCAATACGGAGCAAAACGGAGCTGCTCGGCTACACATACGAGTCGTGTGTGTGCTGCTAGCAAGCAATTGCGACGCCTACAACCTAGCCATGGGTAATGGCGCAATTTTTTTGGCGCTGATACAATAACGCCAGCGCCAACCGTGGCGCCAACTCACGGTACTGGCGCAATAACACCTTTAGCGCAATTGTCATCGAATAATCGATAAATAACATTTTTTCGCTTGTTACTGTTTACCATCCCCGTTTTATTTATTTTGGCGCAATTCTGCTTACATATACGAGGGCACAATTAATTTTAATTTTCATAATCATTTGGAAAAATATTCCGTATATATGTGAAAATATGCTGGAAATTAGAGTCACTTAGATCACTATCAAGCACACATAATTGTGATGTTGTCATACGTATACATATACTATGATGCTGTTATTGGCGTTGTGATTGCGCCATTTTACACTAGCGCTATATTGGAGCTGGTGTTAGCGCACGAAATTGAGTCAGTGTTATATAGCGCATCATTGAGTTGGCGCTACATTGAGTTGGCGCTACATTGAGTTGGCGCTACATTGAGTTGGCGCTACATTGAGTTGGCGCTACATTGAGTTGGCGCATTTCCCAAATCGGAGTTAGCGCAATAACACCAGGGTTGGTGTTAGCGCAATTGCGCCGCGCAGCGCAGTGTTACCCATGCCTACTCAAGGCTTATCCAATACAGGTTAAGTTACTTGCGTTTGCTTTATCTTGTTTCTTCTTTAAAAATGTCAATGTGAAAGAGGAGAGAAATGAATTTCAATGTAAAATTTTTCCCAATTCGTTTTGTCTGACATTCACACTTTTTAGTATACATACACAATTCCAATCAGCTTATCTACTACGATATCCTTCTTTAGATAATTCTTGATGCCTACTACAACCAATTAGTCTGCGCTTGAATTTCATGCTGTGTACATCGATCGCGCAGAGTTTTTTTTCTTTTTTCTGAGCAATAGGTATGCGACATCTGCTTATACGCGCACACTAATGCAAAAATATGTTGTGCTTGTCTAAGTCGCGCAGTCGGCGGTGTGCATCACTGATCTAAAGACGTGTATGGAATGTTTAGTCAGAATATACCTACCTACATATTATGTATGTATATGTATAAACATGGCCGCATGTACATACACACTTACATATCGACGCTTCCAAATAATACTGTACTAAGTGGACTAAGTCGTTTTTGGCGTTTTCAAGTAGAGCGTGCCTTAATTTACATGCTGTCTAATTTTGGTATCAATCGGACAATCCATTCAAAAGTTATAAGCAAAAGTGTACATATAATACAACTCGAGATTTTTACAGAATAAAAACTTTGAAAGCTTGCCATGAAAAACCACGTAGCAAATTTTTATTTCTTCTTACGGTTTTATATAAAGCGTACCCTGACTTTGATATTGTCGAGTTTTGGTGTTGATCGTTCAATCCAAACAGAAGTTACAAGCGAAAATATACTTAGCATACAATCGAAGTTTCATATCGAGTTTAAACTTTGAGAGCTTCTCCTGCAAAACACAGTTTTCAGACTTAGTACAGTTTTGTTTGGAAGCGTCGATATATTTGTACCTTTATATCGACGGCTGGGAATAAGATCGCCCTATTTCAAAAATTGTTTCAATAACGTCCTATTTCAGATTTTGCTTCAAAAACGCCCTATTTCAAAGAAAATTCCATATATATCTGTGCCCGCAAATTAAAGTAGCCTAACTCGAGATAATGCGAAATTGAGTTATTGTTATAGTGTTAATCTATGGAGGAAAACCCATCGATCTGTCTTATCCCCATTTAAATTGGAGTAATATTTAAAAAGTTATTAAGATATAAAAATTATCCTAACTCAGATAGAAATATTTTGCGCCAGTTAAAACAACTTATCTTCTAGCAAATCTCTTAAGTCTAGTATTGTATGAAAAATCGTTTTATTAAAACATCCTAACTAGAGTTATGTGGGTACTTCATGGACGTATTTATTTGCGTTTTCAGTTTATTAAAAAAACCTAACTTGAGTTAGGAATTATAATTTTTTTTTGTTAATTTTGTTTTCATAGCCTAACTCGAAATAGGTTATTTTAAGTGATTTTTTTTTTATTTTTACACAATTTATCTCGAGTTAGGTTTTTTTGTTAGAATATTTTTCTCATTTCATGCGTTATTATCTTCAGTTAGGTTTTTTTGTTGGAAGCAAGTGGATACGATAAACTGAGATAAGAGATTTTTCAAGGACATATATTATAGAAATTCAATTAATTATTATATACTGTATTCATAAAACACCTTTTTTCATCAATTAAACTTTAATGTGGCCGCTGAGGTGTAGTGCGTAGAGTGCTGGCCTGCTATACCAGAGGTCTCGGGTTCTAACCCAGTCCAGACAAACACCACAAAAAATTTTTCTAATTGATTAAACCCCAATTATTGGGTTTTTATAAATAGCGGTCACCTCTCGGTAGTGGGCGGCATACCCTCCGAGTGTATTTCTGCCATGAAAAGGCTTCTCACAAAAAAGCATTCGCCGTTGGGAGCTCGCATAAAACTATAGGTCCACACAAATTGTAGGAAAAACAATAGTTAAGAAGCACACCTCGAATTGGGAGAGAAGCTCGGCAATAAAACTCGTTAGAGTTTTAATATGGCCAGGGTATTATTATTGTTATTTTTTTATTTATTAATATTGGTAGTTAAGCTTAAAAGCTAGAAACTAACAGATATTTTTTATATAGCACTGACAACTCAGGCCTTCGGCTAGTTATTATTGTTATTAAACTTTAATCGTGTAGCCTTTTACAAGGTATGGATCCTGGTAA
Organism: Urophora cardui; assembly: GCA_960531455.1. Taxonomy (NCBI): domain Eukaryota; kingdom Metazoa; phylum Arthropoda; class Insecta; order Diptera; family Tephritidae; genus Urophora; species Urophora cardui. The sequence goes on along the minus strand of OY482672.1, from coordinate 30,979,335 downwards.
CATGGAGGAAGAAGACTTTCTGAATATGGATTATAGTAGCGACGACTCAATTAAGGACTCATTTTTTAACGATAGTCAGTCGGACACGGGGTCAGATAGTGCTGATTAGCATATGCCTTCCTACACCTTTTTGCGATCTTCTGAATATTTTTATAAACGCTTTATACACTTTTTATTTAACTGTACATGACTGTGTTTCCGGACAACCTACGTGTTATATGTAGCATGAGACCCTTGCAAATTGTGGGGGCAATGGAATAGCATCGTGCTTATTCAAACACTTAAATAGTTTACCATTCAATATTAAACATGTCGTTTTTTATAGCGATTGCTGTCCTGGCCACACACAAATACCAGCTGTTTTCTATCAAACAGTAGTGCTACCGCGCCCCTTTTTTCGGCGGTTCCAGCTGTTATAGCTTTGAACCTCTCGCCTGGGAATCTTCATGAATCAATTCTGGATAAACCAAGCTTCTTGTGGTGATTTCCCTAGTACCATGCCTTTTTCAGTATTCGGTAAAATAAAACGCAAATTCAGTTCGGGTTGAAAACGATCCGCGGCGTAGGATTATGGATTATTTTTTTTTTTTTATTTCATTCATTTCAAACAAAAATTAAAAGTCAAAAACTCTAAGACTTCTAATTCCACTACTTAGTTAGTTATATCCACTTAAATTATCGTTTCGGGTCGTTTTCAACTCGAACGTAGGTCTACGCTTAAAAACACTTAACTCGAGTTAAATGGAAATAAAAATCTTATTGGGAAGAATTCGACACAATAAATGAACTTAACTCGAGTTAATTCTGCTTTTCGTAAAAATTGCATCCAATAAAAGCACTTAAGTTATAAAAGACAATTTTTTGCAATTAACCTTGCTTTAAGATTTCTGGTTCACAACTATTCCTTCTCTAACACTACAAATCCATTATTTCCCCTTTTAAAAACCCGAATTGGTCCAATGGTTTGAATTTTGACAAAAAATTGAGTTTTCTCCGTTCACCATATTTTGAGTTAGGCTACTTTAATTTGCGGGCACAGATATTACTCTCAAATAGGGCGTTTTTGAATAATTGTCTGAAAAAGGACGTTATTGAAAAAAATTCTGAAATAGGTGGTTTTGAAGCAAAATCTGAAATAGGACGTTATTCAAACAATTTTTGGAATAGGACATTTTTGAAACAGTTTTTGAAATAGGGCGATCTTATTATCAGCCGTCGATGTGCACTTAACTGTATTTACCCTGCAAAAAGTGGCACCAGGTAATATGCTAGTACAGGACCAGTTTACGTTGTAATCATTAATAGTTACCGAAATGGTCCAAATAAGACCTACTTTAAAGCTGGTTCTGACATTTTTGCAGAGTATGTATGCATTTATTGTTGTGTAACTGTTGTTTCTGTGTGTAAATTATTTATTAAAAAAAAATTAGCGCCTATTACAAATTTATTGCTCGCTTTAGCGACCTTACTTCGCCGCTTTCGCTTTACATATTTTCAAACTTCTCACGTACATATACGTTTACATACATTGACATACAAAATAAACTAATTATTTTATAATAAAAATAATAAAAATAAAATAAGATATACATACATACATATTTAATTAAAATACATAATAATAATTTTTTTGATTGTTTTTAACTTTTTTTATTTTTTATACTTTTTATAATTGTTTTTTTGTTGTTTCTTTGTTTTGATTTTTGTGTTTTTTTAGCTTTTTTTGTTGTGAGTTGTTTTTGTTGCTGTTGTTTGTTGTGAGTCGTTGTTGTGGCTGTGGCTGGTGCTGCTGCCACCGCTGCCGCCGCTGCTGTCGTTTCGGCCGCTGCACCCAATGCCCTATATTATTTTGGCTGTTGTGCTTGTGGTTGTTGTTGCACTTTTCGTTGCGTCAGCTGCGCTGCCAATTCACCGCCAATCATCATTTTGTTGCTGCTACTATGTCCATTCGCCAGCAATGGCGTCGCATCGCCGTATCCACTGCTGCCATTCGCCGTTGACGATTTTAGAATGTTGCCAATCAAGCTAATACCATTACCATTGGCCAGTGCTGGCGCTGTTGTTGTGGTGTTGGTGGCGGCGGCGGCGGCGGCGGCGGCTGCTGCTGTCTTATAGCCATTCTTTGTATATCCATTAGCAACAATGCCGTTGCACGTAACAGCACCGTTGCCAACAAGACCATTCTTCGAATGTTGTTGTTGTTGTTTTTGTTGTTCATTGCAAGCAATTTGTTTGACATCATCGTCATCGTCCTTCTCCTTGCGCTGCAAAATGAACATTAATAAATTTTTGTGTTTCTATTTTTTTGGGGAGAATTTCAGTTGAATTGGAAAACAATGGAAAATAAAATTAAAAACAAAAATAAAAACGTTTACAAACCACATCCCAAATACACCAAGCAAAAGTAACCAAATAAAATAGTTCGTTTATAGTTTTGATGCAAATGGGAAAGAAAAAAGAAAGAAAAAAAACATGCAGCAGTAAACATAAAGTGATGGAACACATAATAGCATTGAATAGATTTGGGAGAAAAAACATATAATTTTATTATTTATTTTAAATGATTTTCGTAGATCCATGAATTTCGAGTGCATGCAGACGTGCAATTTTTTGATGACGAAGTCGATAGATTAAATCATTCAACGTTTGAACAATTTATTGGTTGATTCATGATGATAGAAATAGCAGTAGAATAGCAGTTGATTTGATTTTTTGTTGTCATCGTCGTAGTTGTTGTTATCACAATTTGGTTAACGTTGATAATGCGGCAAGGCAACAAACACAAGCAATCGATGCGGAAGATGATGAAACGAAAACAAAAATGAAAAAAAGTTGTATATCATCCAATAGTTGTGTACGTACATATATCTAGCAAAAAATATTTTATTTTTATACGGTATTTTTTAACATCAAGTTCTTAGCTTAAGTCCTTCGTTTTTCTCATTCATTGCACAGTGCAAGCTGGCACAACAAGAAAAAAATTTAACAAGTTAACATATCTGTTTACAAATGTATTTATTACTACCAATTTATAATTATTTAAAATCTTTTTTTAGCTTTTTTTTAAGAAATACATAAGGGACATTCCAGCCAAAAGAGGAAAACGACATAAAATTTAAAATGCTACTAATCATTCCGATTTATAGGGGCGTCAGAATGAATACTTTTCCGTCAATCCAGCAATCCGTTTAACTGACAGCAGAGTGGAATTATATGTAATTGAATGACGATCGACACATTCAGTACTTCAACTTTGCCGTAAAAAATATATGAAATTGAAGTATCTGTCAGTTAAACGTTGCTGGATTGCCGGAAAAGTATTCATTCTGACGGGCCCATTATTCAGTTACCTGTAGGAAAAATTTAAATAATTGCATAACAAAAAATTAAAAAAAGGTATGTGATTTTTGTGTATATCTTCATAAAATTGATTCATATGGGGTGTCCCAGGAGTCACACGAAAAGGCATAAAAATTGGTCTGGTAACTTCAGGTATGACCCTACGAAACCAGATATTTATGGAAGTAAGGATTAATTCTAGAGACACACATCGTAGTATAGTAGAAATATTGCGATCTATACTACATATGTGTCACTCTCATATTGTAGTTTAATTGAAAATTGTCATAGTAAAGCCAAATCGGAGTATTGATATTATAATATTCATACCAAATGTGTGTCTGAGGCATAAGAGGCTGTTCACCGTCTAAATACATTTTTTAAGTTAATAGGGTCATACTGTGGTTTCTAGACTATTTTTAAATGTTTCCCAGGAGTCACACGAGTCTGAACTCTAATGTATTATTCAGATGAATGCCGCACAGAGGAAAAGGAAACAGCGAGTTTGAAATAATTGTTTCGAGAGATGTTGAATTTAACTTGTTTTAAATAAATATTTAATCAGAACTTTGAAGTAAATATAAATATTATTTTGCATTAACTTTATTTTTTTTTATTTAATTGGCTTGGTTTCAATTCTGCTGGGAGAAATTTATGAATAATTTGGTCAAAAAGGGCTAAAACAATAATAAAACTGATTTCAATAATCTAGTATATTACATATTTCGCACTTGTCCCAGGAGTCACAAGTTTAAATATTTGAAAATAGTTAATTAAATTTGAATATATAAAATATTTTTGTAGAATTTGGTACTATGCAGTGTGTTTTTTCGACCATATCGACGGCTAAGAATAAGATCGCCCTATTTCAAAAATTGTTTCAAAAACGCCCTATTCCAAAAATTGTTTGAAAAATTGTTTCAATAACGTCCTATTTCAGATTTTGCTTCAAAAACGCCCTATTTCAGAGAAAATTCCATATATATTTCTCTGAAATAGGGCGTTTTTGAATAATTGTCTGAGATAGGACATTATTGAAACAAATTCTGAAATAGGGCGTTCTTGAAGCCAAATCTGAAATAGGATGTTATTCAAACAATTTTTGGAATAGGGCGTTACTGAAACAATTTTTGAAATAGGGCGATTTTATTCTCAGCCGTCGATATACAAATTATAGGTGAAAGTTGAATAGTTGAACTAAAATTCGTATTCGTGCTCATAAAGGTGCAATAAAGGGATTTTTCGGTGTCCCAGGAGTCACACTCATTTACTGAGTAGTCACAAAGCTATTTGTTATTATTTAGCTAATCCTTTTAATGCATTTGTTGTATTGGATATTTATCGATGTCGATAAATATATTTCATAGCAATTTAAGTCCCGATGTCAGTTTTATAATTCAAAGTTGACTAAGCTCTGGAGTCAAATGTCCCAGGAGTCACGATGGAATGTACCATAAATAAGTTTATGTATATGGTTTACATTTAGATGCATGAAAGATGTATGTATGGTTGAAAATATGAGTTGGAAAATTAATGATTGGAAAATGATCATAAGTGACATTCACATAGACTGAACACAGAGTAAACAAAAAATTGAACACATATCAGAATAAAAGCTAAATAAACATGTAGACATATCTACTAAATCCTTATTGACTCGCAAGGAGTATTTGGCTGGAGGGGTTTTGGTAAAATTAATAATAACTTTTGATCGAACTGCTTTTGGAGGCATTGCAAAGCTCTATCTAGACAAGAGACGTGGACCACAAAGCACATCGCCGATGTGATGGCGCATTGCCGAAACCGGTTTATAACCAAAGCAAACTTGTCTAGAGAGGACGGAAACTCGTTCCACAATACAATGCAAAGCACACTAGACGTGCTTCAATTGCAATATAAGAAACCTCGAATTGGATTTTATGATGATTAAAAAAAAAAAACCCAACGTAGCGTGACGTAGTAAACAAATAAACCGAGTAAGAAAAAAATTTTACTTTGTATTATGTATTTAATGCTAATAAATTCATTGTTAAATTATGTAATGTATAACTAATCGAAAAATTTTCGCTTGTATAACCAATAACATCGCAAATCGAGAGCGAGCGTTGGGCGAGCGCTGAGCGTGTCTGGCAGCAAATATTTAACATGATACGTGCGCATACGCGATGTTTCGCCAGCGTTATTGTCGCACAAGCGTGCAAATGGTTTAACTACTTTATGCAAAGACCGTAATAATTATAAACCTTTCTAAAAGAGTACTGAGTATTTGTTTAAAAACAAACAAACTTAATATGTATGCATAGCCAACCTTAGTTTTTCAAAGTTCATATTACATACATATATCTATTATATAAAAATAAGTCGCATTTTCCTACCTGATGATTTAACTCCAGAACGGCTGGACTGAATTAAATGAAATTTTGCACGTAGTTTTCTATTGATCCCGACATGGTTTATGTCCAAAAAAAGTATAAGAATCCGGGAAGGTTTTGGAGATATTCCACAAAATGTGGACCAGGGTAACCCCATAAGGGGTTCGTACGATATGGGTATCAAATGAAAGGTGTTGACGAGTGCTTGAACATGGTGTAGTTATTGGTCTCATATAAGACCCCGTATTCGAGGTATTTTCTGAAATATGAACCAGGTGTGACCCCAAACGCGTTTTCTACAAAATGGGTATCAAATAAAAGGTGTTGGTGAGTATTTAAAAAAGATGTGATTTTCAACATCCTACGCGGGCCGTTTTCCGAGATATCGAACAAAATGTGGACCAGGGGTGACCCTAGAAGGCGTTGTTCTGCCTAAAATTTATTCCTATAAAGCCTAAAGGAAAAGTCCTAGATTACCGTGTTGCTAACCATTATATCCCTATCCCTATCCTATTCAAAAGAAAAGCAGGAAAATAGGGGAAATCATTTTTTACATACAGCGCCATTAATTTTATGTGACATTTTTTATTAAACGCAAAATTAAAACCGGTATTGTGTTCACTGTGAAATTGAGGTTGAAGTTATTCGTTTCCTAACAGATCAATTGGAAACCATCAAAACAATCATGCATATTGTGCAAGTTAACACAGCAATAGAAGCATACCAGCATTAGGTGTAAATATTGTATGTATGTATGCCTGTGTGTTATCCCAATAACAAACAGACAAACCTACCTAAATACTCATCAGTGGTTGTTGTAAGCAGGCATTGTATTTTATTGACATACAAATTTACATTTATCTATTATATAAAAATAAGTCGCATTTTCCTCCCTGATGATTTAACTCCAGAACGGCTGGACTGAATTAAATGAAATTTTGCACGTAGTTTTCGATTGAGCCCGACATGGTTTATGGCCAAAAAAACTATAAGAATCCGGAAAGGTTTTGGAGATATTCCACAAAATGTGGACCAGGGTAACTCTATAACGGGTTCGTACGATATGGGTATCAAATGAAAGGTGTTGACGAGTGCTTGAACAAGGTGTAGTTACTGGTCCCATATAAGACCCCGTGTTCGAGGTATTTCCTGAAATATGAACCAGGTGTGACCCCAAACGGGTTTTCTACAAAATGGGTATCAAATAAAAGGTGTTGGTGAGTATTTAAAAAAGAGGTGATTTTCAAGACCCTATGCGACCCGTTTTCCGAGATATCGACCAAAATGTGGACCAGGGGTGACCCTAGAAAGTCGGGAGGGATAGGATAGGCATAGGGATAGGGCTAGAGATATGGATAGGGATAGGGATAGGTATATGGATAGGGATTAGCGATTAGGGATTAGGTATTCTGGATTAGGGATTAGGGATAGGGATTAGGGATTAGCAATTAGGGATTAGGTATTCGGGATTAGGGATTAGCGATTAGGGATAGGGATTAGGGATTAGGGATTAGCAATTAGGGATTAGGAGTTAGGGATTAGGGATTAGGGATAGGGATAGGGTCGGGATAGGGTCGGGATAGGGATAGGGATAGGGATACGGCAACACGGTAATCTAGGACTTTTCCTTTAGGCTTTATAGGAATAAATTTTAGGCAGAACAACGTCTGGCGGGTCAGCTAGTCTATTATAAATATATGTATGTACATATATGCGAAATAGATCTGAAAACCATAAGTTACAATAGTAAAAAGAGAAACAATTAATAATTTGCACCGCTATTTCTCATTTATATTACGCTTCGAGAATGGCTTGGAATGCAAATTTGTAACAAATGGACATTCAAGGTTACGTTTGGCTGGTAAATCAACTAAGTAGTTATGTATCAAATTTGTGAACCCGCCCTTATACACACATTCAATATCGAAAGACAGACTTGGGAAAGATATTCGTTTTCCAATCGTTTTTAAATTGTAACAGCCTTATTCATAAAAACATATCAAAGGTTTATAAATAGTTTATCAATCAAATAAGCAAAAACATTATTCATAAACAATTTATAAATTTAAAATGCTCTTAAAAATCAGATAAAATGGAAACGAATTTATAACAAGCTTTACCCTTGTATAAGCTATTTATAAAACAATTACTTCAAAAAATAAAGAAAAATTTCAAATTCAAAAAAAAAAGAACCGAAACGCCCAGTATTGGTCAGCTGGAAATCAGTACATAGATATGTCCTACTGAATATTCAGTAGAGATGGCCACTGTGGTGCTCGCCTGCCATACCAGAGGTCTCGGGTTCTAACCCCGGTCCGGACAAACACCAACAAATTTTTGTAATGAATTAAAATCCAATTGGGTTTTTAGAAATAGCGGTCACCTCTCGGCAGTGGGTGGGATACCCTACGAGTGTATTTCTGCCATGAAAAAGCTACTCACAAAAAATGCGTTCGCCGTTCGGAGCCGGCATAAAACTGTAGATCCACTCAATTAGTAGGAAAACCAAAAGTTAAGGAGCACACCATGAATTACGAGAGAAGCTCGGCCATTAAACTCGTCAGTGTTATAAACGTGCCAGTGCAATATTATAGCCGCTTTCGATTCACAATTTCTCTGCTCGCTATAAAGAGGTTTACAGCCTTATTCATAAAAAATCCTATAACACATTATAAACGCTCAATAGTAAAAACTCTTTTTAACTTTATAAAGCCGTTATAATGCACATTATTCATAAACGATTTATAAAGGTTTTATTACTATCATTGATTTATAAGTCTTTTGCTGTCCAAAATCAAAATAAATGTGGCAATGTTGGTTACAAAAAATGTCAACCTGACAAAAAATTACAATTTTAAAATAAACAAATGTATTCAAATTCGAAAAACAAAAACGAATGCGCAAAATAAAACGGTAATGCAGAAGAAAAGGCGCAGTAGGGGAGCTAACTGGACTTGCTTAGCAAGTTCCACCGCTACCCTCATACAATTTAAACTTCTGCGAAGTACGATTTTCCTCTTCTATATTTGCAAATACTCTTTACATTGTACAATACTCACAGCACAATTCAAATACCGCTACGAATAAATTCTTTATTCTTCATTTGGAGTACAAATACCATTTGTATTTGTTCTGTTGGATCAAATAGTGTACACTAAGTACGCGCCACGCTACAAGTAGAGAAAATAATCTTGCCTACTTGGAGTGTGTTTACGCAAATCCTCGAAGATTCGCGAGCAGTGTACACTATTTGCAAAACCTTTTTCGCTTAATGCAGTAGTCTGACTTAGCCCGTGGGGATCACCTACGTCGTCTTAAATCGGATTATAGAATACATGCAAACATACCTAGATACTTAGCAGTTCAAATGAATTTGAATGACACACATACATACATATCTCACTTCTTTTCGACCCCAACATCGCAAAGCCACCAGCACCTGATATTAGCTTTTACCAAATTAACTATTTACGCTGTCCTTGATAAAACGACGCCTCATTCTAAATTCATCGTATGGCAACAAGAATGCGCCAGTCCTTTCACGATACCTTTTTTCCTTACGAAAGGTGCCCCGAATCATGTTTATTACAAGATCTAAAAAATATCCCTGCAGTAAATTTGTTTCACTGCTGACGGATCAGTGATGATTCTTTGTTGAATATTCATCACTGTCGTCATAACTCAGTACATTTTTATTTGTTTCTGTTTTTTTTTCTGAGGAAAGCAAACCATTTATATGAAAAATTCATCAGTCTTTATATGAAAGTATTCACTGATGATTCCTCGTCATAGGTGAATTGCATCAGTGATTCATTATGGATTCATTGCGGATTTTTACTGCAGGGATGCTCGCATTTCCATATGTGTATGTATGTACATACCCAGCGGTATTCGAGGTAAAGAGTTGCATATTCAGTAGAATATTCAATATGAAAAATAATACCTTGAACTAGGTTCAAAAGCCATTGCCTGAAAAATTAACTGAATATGCAGTGAAGCATCAGTGCTATTGAATTTTGCCCTGAATGCACTAGCTTTTTCCTATGGAATTTCTACCTGTGCCTTCAGGCCTTTTTCATACAGAAACTCTCCCTTCTCGTTCGGCAGTTTTTAGGTCGAAAGGGAAAGTTCAGATTTTGGAACTACATCTCTACTGAATAATAAAATAATATTATATTGCACTGGCACGTTTATAACTCTGACGAGTTTTATGGCCGAGCTTTTCTCGTAACTCATAGTGTGCTCCTTAACTTTTGGGTTTCCTACTAATTGGGTGGATCTACAGTTTTATTCCGGCTCCGAACGACGAATGCATTTTTGTGAGAAGCTTTTTCATGGCAGAAATACACTCGGAGGGTATGCCGCCTAGTGCCGAGAGGTGACCGATATTTCAAAAAATCCAATAATTGGATTAATTACAAAAATTTGTTTGGTTTTTGTCCGGACCGGGGTTAGAACCCGAGACCTCTGGTATGGCAGGCGAGCATTCTACCCACTGCACCACAGTGGTCATCTCTACTGAATATTCAGTAAGAAATACATATGTGTTGCTTTCCAGCTGACCAATACTGGGCGTTTCGGTTTTTTTTTTTTTTTGAATTTGAAATTTTTCTTTTTTTTTGAAGTAATTGTTTTATAAAGAACTTATACAAGGGTAAAGCTTGTTATAAATTCGTTTCGATTTTATCTGTTTTTTAAGAGCATTTTAAATTTATAAATTGTTTATGAATAATGTTTTTGCTTATTTGATTGATAAACTGTGGTGCAGTGAAATAACGCCCGTGGAATTAACGCCCGCGGGCGTTATTTCCCAAAAAAAGGAAATAACACCCGCGGGCGTTTTTTCTTTTCTTGAAAAAGAAATAGCGCCTGCGAATAAAACGAAATTAAACCCGTGGGTATTATTTCCACTCAGAAAGGGAAAGAACGCCCGCGCGCCCTATTCGGCGATGTGGGCTTTATTTCCCTTTCGAAAGGGCAATTAAGCCCGCAGACGGGGTTTTTTTTTTTTTTAAATATGGTGTATTAGTGGGAAAAGCGCCGCAGGCGAAAAATTGGAATAAAAAATCGCGCGATTTTTTATTCCAATTTTTCGTTTTTTTAAATATGGAATTAAAAATTTATCCGAAATGGATTGTTCTGACTATGAAGAAACGGCGGACAATTTTTGCGAGAGTCAAAGCATGTTGTTGTGTGTTATTTGTTTTACCAAACCACGCGATATTCTCTTAAGCCCATGCAATCACTTTAAATTGTGTGCGGATTGCTTTGGAGAGCACAGTAAGGTTGCAATTGTAAATGGCAATAGAAATATTTTGTGCCCGGTTTGTCGTCAAATTGTTGAAAACTCTATAAGAGTATTTGTTTAGATTGTGGTCTGAAAGTGCCAATATGTATGTAATGAAGTTTTGTTTATTTTGATTGAGTATTTAAATATTTACTTACTTACGGATCTTGAAAATTGTTAGTAATAAATGATTATAGAAATTTACTGAAGCTTTGTTTATTCGATTGAGTATTTGAATATTTAGAAGGGATTTAAAAAAAAATTAAAGAATCGAAAAATTGGAATTAAAAATCGCGCGATTTTTTATTCCAATTTTTCGCCTGCGGCGCGTTTTCCAATTATAATACACCATACTCAGAAAAAACGAAAAATTGGAATTAAAAATCGCGCGCTTTTTAATTCCAATTTTTCGCCTACGGCGCGTTTTCCACTTATAATACACCATATTCCAATAAAACAAACACCATATTTAAAAAAACGAAAAATTGGAATTAAAAATCGCGCGATTAATTCCACGGGCGTTATTTCACTGCACCATAAACTGTTTATAAACCTTTGATATGTTTTTATGAATAAGGCTGCTAGTCTTCAAGATTTTTAATAGGTACAACGAGTTTTTTTTTTTATCATTATTCAGACTCAATGCCTTTTTCTTTCTTCTTTCTTGCTCTGTCTTGTTTATTTCTTTTTCATATATATTTTTTCGCTCTTTAGTGCTCTTAGCTTTTTTCGAAACCAACAACGGGGCGAATAACCTGAATCAGAAATTGCTTAGGTTCTCATTTTTTAGCTACTAAAGTACATACTGTCTGTTTGTTATTATATTTTTTTTATTAAGTTATTGTTGGTAATCTTTCACAACTGTTATTTGCCTTCACTTACTTTTTAATATAATAGCTGAAACATGCTGTATTTTTTCTTCATCAATTCCTTTTTGTTTTACAACAATTTAAGCCAAAATTTGCGGTTATGAAATTAATTGGCGTTTTGTTTGCGTTTGCCAAACATCAAAACACACCTCTATTTGTTTTTCGTCTCATAAACGTACATATGTACATACATACATATGTATGTACATACCTATTTAATATTAGGCATTTAAAGGTCATTAAGCTCTGTGGTTAAGAAGTAATGTCACAGTCATGGGAAAAAGAGATTTGCATTACATGCAAAGAGAAGCTTTACAAATTATTCTTTTTGGCGGCTGAGAAAACTTTGTACATACATACTTTAAATAAAAAATTACATAATCAAGGATATAACATTCAATATAAAATGCATATGTCGGAAATCTTGAAACAGCTTTAGGATTTTACAAGTCTTTATAAATTAATATGTAGATAGTAAAATTTTGAATTTTCTAATATAAATTTTGATGGCAACAACTCATACACAGATGTATTTCAGAGAACTGCAGTAGATGCAAACAATAAACACATGATTATACCTATTCACTTGCTACAGAGTTTTCACTTAAACTGTTTTTAGTTATAGGGACAGCAGGTAACACTTGGCATTGCTCCATTAAAATGACGGGCATTTTGCTTGTTTCGTTTTCTACTCGAACTTCGGCTTAAACGTCTAGATGAATTTTGTTTACGACTTGGCAGCGCAATGCTGTTTGATGACCACGTCCTTAGCACTTGGAAACCGCTGGGATTAAGCGTATTAGTTCTTGTTTGCTATTGTCGAAGATTTTTGTTCGATTAAATTAAAATAATAAAAAATGGGATATAAAAAAAAACTACAAAATACTACAGGAGTGCAGCGGGGAAAATTGTGTTGTTGGATTGCATTTTTGATTTTTTGCAAGCGTCATCGATGAGTTAGTGCATAGAAGTGCCATGTATTTTGCCTGCGGTAACTGTGTCTATGTATGTATATTGCAATTGAGTGAGAAAAACAAAAGCTACGAAGTATACACTAGAACTACTTAGTTGCAACAAACGGTGCAATAAAACAAATAGAGTAATAACCTCGGATTTACCGAGGACTTGACACCTTTCATGAATTTAAAAAAAAAATGCTCTGTGCTATGTTCTATATTTATTCTACATATACTCTTCGCTATGCTTGGTAGAATTATGGAACCTAAGTATTATAAAAGTAAACTACTTAAAGCTTACAAACTTATAGGCTATGAGTCATAGCTTAAAAATCTGTAGTTCGACCAATGTGGCATAATGTCCCTCACAACTTTGGCGATCATTGATTTAAGGTACTGCCAGACGATGCAATGAAAGTGCTTTCCGAAAGTGTCAAATCATTGAAAGAACTTTCATGAGTATCCACACGACTTCCACTTTCCGAAAACTTTCAGAAATTACTTTTCGTTTGTCCACACGGTGAAAGGGAAATGAGTTTTTGAAAGTACTTTCTGGCAGCTGTCAAATTAAATTCAAACAGCTGTGAGAGCAAGACAGATGTAGGAGAGCAAACAGCTTGTTGTGTGAGAGCAAACAGCTGTGCGTGGAATGGTTATGGTGGAGACTTTTGTGTTTTTTGTGTTCATATGAAAAATATAACGTGATAATTAATTATTTTAATAATTGTACTTTGTTTATACATATGTATTTTTTAAAAGAAAATATATATATATTTACATGCCGGTTCGATCATTTAGACAACACTCTATCAGCTAGCAACTTTCAGAAAGTAAAATACTTTCAGATGTAACAATTGAAAGTGAAAAGTATTTCTGAAAAGTATTTTTCTCGCAGCTAGATGATGAAAGTTTTTCGTAAGAAAGTAATTGCTGAAATTTCGGAAAACACTTTCAGAAAGTACTTTTTTGGTGGCTACACGAGAAAATTTTACTTTTTCACTTTCTGAAAGCAATTTCATTGCAACGTCTGGCAGGAGCTTTAGATTTGTGAAACTAAATTCCCATCATGTCTTAACCAAAAAGAATAAATTTAAATTTAGTAGATCGCTCTCTTATTTGTTTCAAATATTTTTTTTGTATTCTTACAACCTTTACGTACCCCATAGATCTCTAGTTTACGTTCAAAATGAGAAAGAGACTCACAAATGTGATCAAAAGATCCTCATAATATTTGTTGAACTCATTTATTGTAAATCCACCAATGCTGTACTTAAAATTGAGTAGTCCACTCTCAAAAGTGACTATGTGAATTTTTCATATTAAGCTACAAATTAGAAAAAACCACCACGGTCTGAAGCTCTATTTTTTGTTATTATCTGAAAGCTTAACCCATGAGGAATTAAGGGATATAAAATAAAACCGCAATATGGCAGATTTTTGCAAATTCAATGTTAGATATATTACATAGCTAGGTTTGAAATAGTATTTTTTCAAATAGCTAGTTTTGAAATTGGAACGCATAATATACGGGTTTTCTCGCAAAACCTCCCTCCTTCTCTCTCTTAGCGCAGAAAAATACTTGAAGCCGGCGGAGAAGGGAGACCTCCTCTACGTTGGGAAGATCAGATAGAAAGCGACTGGTTAAATTGGGTTAAAACATATACATTAATGGATAAAGATGCTTAAAATTTACTCTTATAGTACAGATCAAGCGATTCTGGTGGAAATAAAATGGTATTCGAATTTTCAGCGCCCCTTATATGAGACGACACCAATGTGTGCCAAGGCGTATGAGTGACCTACTGTACTTTTGAAAGTGTATAAATGAAACATTTACGTGGCCGCTGTGGTGCAGTGGGTAGAGTGCTCGCCTGCTATGCCAGAGGTCTCGGGTTCAAACCACGGTCCGAGCAAAACACCAAAACATTTTTTCTAATTAGTAAAAATTCAATTATTGGGTTTTTTAAGAGCAGCGGTCACCTCTCGGCAGTGGCGGCATACCCTCCGAGAGTATTTCTGCCATGAAAAAGCTTCTCACAAAAAATGCATTCGCCGCTCGGAGCCGGCATAAAACTGTAGGTCCACCCAATTAGTAGGAAAAACAAAAAGGAGCACACCTCGAATTGGGAGAGAAGCTCGGCCATAAAACTCATGAGAGTTATAATAGCGCCATTGTATTATATTATTATTATAAATGAAACATAGAGGCTTCCGTAAGTGTATAAATAAAACATATAGACTTTTGAAAGAGTATTTGTTATTTAACGCTTTTTTTCACACTACGGAAGGATTTTGCAATAAATTTAAAAAGAATATTGTACACCTTCAAACACTGGCACACATTCCATCAAAAACTCAATATCGAAAAAAAAAAATAATTCACATAGACACTTTTGAAAGTGGACTACTCAATTTTTCAAATAAAAACACTTTTTCCTCTTCATGAAAGGTAAACGCAAATTGATGTTTATAGCAAACCAGGGCAAAAGCATGAAGTGTTTTCTGTTAAATTTTCTACAAGAAAATCTATTATGGCAAGCCTTTATGCTACACTTACCGTGCGACGACCCTTGTAAGCATTCTTGTAGAATTCATTGAACAGGAAGAAGAACATCACAGCATGCATACCGATCCACCAGACGAACGCCTTTGGATAATTGCAATCGATGAAGAGCAATTGGAAGGCGTGTACCATGATAAGTACAAATTGTACCTGTTAAATGAAAGAAATATAAAAATATATAAAATACATTTAATATTTATTTATATCTCGTAATAAATACTATACCATTTGTAGTGTGGTCAGATATTTTTTCCACCATAAATATTTTTGGAATTGAGGCCCCATAGCCGAGAACATATAGTACGTGTACATGACGATGTGCACGAAAGTGTTGAGTAGGCCAAAGAAAGTGCTGTGACCACCTGTTATGGTGTAGGGGAGTGTAAAAGTGAAAAAAAGAAGGAAAAAAAAGAAAAAAGAAGAAGAAACATAAAGTTAGCAATACTAAGGTTGACGTTAGAGCTACATATATATATGTATGTATCTACATACATACGGCTAGCTGCTTATATTCATCTTGAGACAAATTGAGCATGACACTGCGTTCGAGGTCGTTTTTTTAAGTTTGTACGTGTGCTCATTAACGTTTTTGTTTTACAAATAATAACACATACAATGTATGTAAACAGACTACTTACATATATGTACATATGTATCTAGAAATGTACACTATACATACCTGGCGTGAACTTGACACCAAACCAGACGGACATTGGCATGCAGCCGTGATGTATAACATGCAGCGTCGTCACTTGACTCGTCTTCTTGCGCAGCACAAAGAAGATCTGTTGAAATTATAATAATCATAATAATCATATGAAGTTGGATTTTTTGCATTATTGTGTAATAATAATATTTATATTGGTTTTTGATTTTATTTAGTTTGAGTTATGATTAGACTGCGGATCTTTATGCAATTGCATATTTTTAAGGAAAAGAGATAGCGATATGGTTCCAAAGAGAAAAATGAAAGTTATTAACAAAATATTCTAAATTTTCATATTTATTTCTGCATATTTTGCATATTGCATATAACTTGCATATTTGCATATAACTTGCATATTTGCATATAACTTGCATATTTGCATATAACTTGCATATTTGCATAATAATTGAGGTTTAGCAGTTTTAATCCGCAAGTCAGAGTCTCGCGGAGTTCCCCTTAGGCATGGGTAACACTGCGCTGCGCCGCGCAATTGCGCTAACACCAACCCTGGCGTTATTGCGTTAACTCCGATTTGGGAAATGCGCCAACTCAATATAGCGCCAACTCAATATAGCACCAACCCAATATAGCGCCAACTCAATTTCGTGCGCTAACACCAGCTCCAATATAGCGCTAGTGTAAAATGGCGCAACCACAACGCCAATAACAGCACCATAGTATATGTATACGTATGACAACGTCACAATTATGTGTGCCTGATAGTGATCTAAGTGACTCTAATTTCCAGCATATTTTCACATATATACGGAATATTTTTCCAAATGATTATGAAAATTAAAATTAATTGTGCCCTCGTATATGTAAGCAGAATTGCGCCAAAAGAAATAAAACGGGGATGGTAAACAGTAACAAGCGAAAAAATGTTATTTATCGATTATTCTATGACAATTGCGCTAAAGGTGTTATTGCGCCAGTACCGTGAGTTGGCGCCACGAATGGCGCTGGAGTTATTGTATCAGCGCCAAAAAAATTGCGCCATTACCCATGGCTAGTTCCCCTAATGGCTTCAATGGCCCTAATAACAGAAGCTTTTGAAGGACTTGACGCTACGTCAGGATCATATGGGCAAATAGTTTTGGTCAAAATTGAAGCTATTTCAAAAAAGAACCTGCTTTTGAAGTCATATTAGGAGTAGCCAAAATACTTTCAGGTGACAACAAAATATTAGAAACTGGAATACATATTCCCAGTCAATTTTGGAGCGAATTTAAGTATGCTCCGGTTACATCTTGTGATGTTGAGCGTTCATTTTCAGCATATAAACGAATCTTAACCGATAAGCGTCACAATGTTTCCATTGAAAATGTGGAGAAAACACTTGTAGTATATTGTGGTCTTAACAACAACTGAAATTACCTCTTTACATTAAAAATTATTATAATAAAAATTAGTTCCCATTTGCAGTTTGTTTTTGGGTGTTAATGGGTTTTATATTTGTATAGAACAAAAGATTCAGCATAGAACATATGATTTTTGCATTCAACTATACTTTACTTACTATGTATATCACTTAAAATTCCATATCTGATGTAAAAAGGTGTAGTTTTAATTTGCATATAACTTGCATATAACCTGCATATAATTTGCATATATTTTGCATATCCAAAACAGAGCAAGAAAATTCGCTTTGGAATGTGAATATATAGTTTTGAATCAATATAACTCTTAATAAATCATTTTAAATTTTTTGCATAAAGATCCGCAGTCTAGTTATGATACTTATTTATGTCTTATAGGTTTATATGTTAAATATTTTAAGATTTACGTATGCGACATAGTATGAAATAGTAGGTTCTTATAGAAGTTAGTGAGCGTTTAAACTTTAAAGAACTACACCTTTTTCAGTTTATATTCAGAAAGTTACAATTTATATTCAGAAAATTACAATTGATATTCAGAAAGTTACAATTCATATTCAGAATTTCCATTTCATATTCAGAAAGTTGAAATTCATATTCAGAATTTCCATTTCATATTCAGAAAATTACAATTGATATTCAGAAAGTTACAGTTTATATTCAGAAATTTAAAATTGATATTCAGAAAAATATAATTGATATTCAGAAATTCCATTTGATATTCAGAAAGTTGCAGTTAATATTCGGAAAATTACAATTGATATTCAGAAAGTTACAATTGATATTCAGAAAGTTACAATTCATATTCAGAATGTTCATTTCATATTCAGAAAGTTACAATTGATATTCAGAAAATTAAAATTCATATTCAGAAAATTACAATTGATATTCAGAAAATTACAATTGATATTCAGAAAATTAAAATTGATATTCAGAAAATTAAAATTGATATTCAGAAAATTACAATTGATATTCAGAAAATAAAATGTAAATGTAATTTTTATATTGTACATATACATATGTGCTGCTCATGGCAATTCCCAAGCTCTGCGCAATATGCAGAACTTCAATTGATGGTAAGTATTTGAAACTTGAGCAAGGTTTTTCAGAACCTTTTTTAACAATTCATTTTTTTTTTCTTTTTTTCCAGACACCGAAGATATTGAAAGGAGCACTTACAAGTCTTACTCCTTGATGGACAGGGAGCGCATTGTCAATGCCGCTAACAAAGGGGAAGATTAGCTAACCCTAGCCAAATCGCTGGGCATCGCCTACAAAACGGCCTACACTTGGGCTGTAAGTGGAAGACTGGAAAAACAAAGTGTCTTACCCTCCGCCAAATACTTAACATTTTTTTTTACACTTTCTACATACATACATATGTATATTGTTACTATCCCAGCAGTATTTATCAGCTGGAAAACAGCACATATTTCCTACTGAATATTCAGTAGAGATGTAGTTCTAATATCTGAACTTTCCCTTTCGTTTTTATATAGAGGTGGCGTCGAAAATCAACTACCTAAAAACTGCCGAACGAGAAGGGAGAGTTTCTGTAGGAAAAAAGGCCTGAATACGCAGGGAGAACTTCCATAGCATGTATTTCAGTACACCTGATGTCTTCACTGCGTGTTCAGTTGTTTTTTCAGCAATGAATTTTGAACTTACTTTCAGGATATTTTTCATAATGAATATTCTATTGAATATGCACCTCCTTACCTCAAATACTGCTGGGATGTAAATATTTTGCGTTGTATGAAAATAAAGAAATACAATGTTCGTTGACGTGTTTATTTGTGGAAAGGTTTTTCATTTCTGACTCTCCTTCACCCCGGGACTGTCTTCTTCATCCTCTTCCTTTCCCTCCAGGTCCAAACAGATTTTCCAAAAGTCCGACATATGTACATAAAGCCTGCATTCATGTGAAGCTATACAATGCATCCAACATGTTAGATTTTCCTTGAATGCAACGTATAAAAAAATACCTGAACAACTTTCTGAATATCAATTTTAATTTTCTGAATATCAATTGTAATTTTCTGAATATGAATTTTAATTTTCTGAATATCAACTTTAATTTTCTGAATATCAATTTCAATTTTCTGAATATCAATTGTAATTTTCTGAATATCAATTGTAATTTTCTGAATATGAATTGTAACTTTCTGAATATGAAATGAAGCTTCTGAATATGAATTGTAACTTTCTGAATATGAAATGTAAATTTCTGAATATCAATTGTAATTTTCTGAATATGAAATGGAAATTCTGAATATAAACTGTAACTTTCTGAATATTAACTGTAATTTTCTGAATATTAATTTTAATTTTCTGAATATCAATTGTAGTTTTCTGAATATCAATTGTAATTTTCTGAATATGAACTGCAACTTTCTGAATATGAAATGGAAATTCTGAATATGAATTGTAATTTTCTGAATATGAAATGGAAATTCTGAATATGAATTTTAATTTTCTGAATATCAATTGCAACTTTCTGAATATAAACTGAAAAAGGTGTAGAGTCAATTTTTTTTGTTTTGTTTATAATTTTAAATTTCTAAATTCTAGAAAATACTCACCGTATCCATGAACTCGGTGAACTTGGAGAAGTAATACCACCAACAAGCGTGTACCATCTAGCATTCCATGCGGCATAACGAATTGGTTTGTAGTTGTGGTTTTTATTTATATATTCAGTTTTTTGTTTGTTTATATGTGTGTTCATTTTGAGGTTAAAATAAAAAAGGTAAAGAAATTAGTATATACTTATGTATAAATATATGTATGTACTTAATATTTGATATGCAATATAAATTGGTCAACGAAAAAATGCAAACAAAATGCAATAGTTTGAAGGGTATTAAATATTTTTTTGTTTTTTTTTTTTTTGTTTGTGTTTGTCTTTATTAAGTCTCTTAACCGTTAATTAATTAATATTTTTTCTGAACTAATATAATATATATATTTTTTTACTTTAAAATTGTAGGGCACTGCGACTCTCTCGAAATGTAGTTAAAATTTTGTGAGATTTTACACCAGTTACCCATAATTTTGCTATAGCTGATTTGCAAGCAGAAGTGCAGGCTATATTATGTTAGTAAATATGTTATATATTATGTTTTGAACCATAAACTATATGTATGAATGCATAAGTATGTAATTAAATATTATAACAGCCAATAATTAATATTAAAAATTATATTATTATTAGTTTTAATTTATAAATTAGTAAATTAGATATTTATTATATATTGTATATATATTTAGTTTGATATTCGATTCAAGATTTGAATATACTTTTTATATGTATATACATAGTTACATACATATATGCAAATACACAACTATAGTTTATGTGAATTATAAATTACAAACTTAGATATACATAAATGAACACTCAGAAAGACAGGATTTTTTTAGGGAGTGCGTTTCATAGAAGTGCATGGTAAGTACATAGAAACTTTCACAAGAACATATCAACATATACATAATTGTGGAATGCAAACAGATATCTTTATAAAACAAATATTTACAAAATTGCTTAGAAATAGTAACGTTGAACGTTTTTTGCTTGTGAAGCATTCAATTTTACACATACCCTTAATGTTCTAGGGTTATTACTATAATCGACTGGCTGACATCGGAAATTATAATGCCCCGTTAGCCAACCGGAAAATGCTATCTGTAATGGTAGAGAAAGAATTTTTTGTTTGTGGTTTTGGTTTTTTTTTTTTTGGCTGACTTTTTTTGTTTTCTGTTTTTAATATGCAAATGTTTTATGCTGTATCTATCAGGGCACGCATTTGTACACACATGTGCGACACATTTTGAAAATGTAAATATAAAATACATGTGCTTTGTATATGTTTAAACAAAAAACAAAAAAAAAAATACATAGTACATGTACCATGTGCTTGAAAAAATGTACATGGCAAACACTTTTTTATAGGCTTTGAAAAAAATTATAGTATAAAAAAAAACATGTACATGTACTAAGTACTATTTTTTTGTTTTATAAAAATATACAGAGCACATGTGCCTGTACTGTACTGTGTGTACCAATGCGTAGCCTGGTAGCAACACATTCTTTTTTTTTTTTTTGAAATGTTTTGAAGATTTCGAGAACTTGCGAAAGAGTTTGAATACTTAAAAAAAATGAAACAAAGAAAAATTTTCTAAATAAAATTGGAATGAACTTTATCTTGGTAAAACTTCTATAACATTCATATACATACATAAATACTGTATTGGAAAATGATTTCGTTATGTGAAGGGTAGATTTTGGATAGATGGGATGAGTAGGTAGAAAAGTAGACAAGAGGCCATACGGCAATGCTTACTCTTCGGCGGTTAGCGGTGAATATGTAAAATCAATACATACATATATGTATTTGGAAGGTTTTCGTATGAGGTAACCAAACCTAACTCGTAAAAATAATAACCGCGTTTAGTCAAACTTTAATTAATTCAAACAATAATAAACTTTATTGACTAGCTAGTCAAAAGATTTTATACAAAATAAATGATAGAAAATTTTATTTATTTAGCGTGATTAATTGCAAGCACGTCCAGTGATGTAGATTTTCCGGAAGTAAAGAAGGAAGAATAATAGGCAAACAACGACAGGTGGAAAATATTTTGAGCAATTGTACAATTTATGCACGGTTGTATTTTTCATAGGGTGTTGCCACAATACTCCCCGCCTAGACGAGACTACCGGTATCGTAAAGGAATGTTGACATGCCTGCCACAGCGTGTAGTTTTCGTCGATATAGGACTTGCAGGTTTGTTCACTTGTGGTATGTCTTCCATTGTTGGTTTGTTTCTGGTGAGTTGGTTGGAACAGTTTGCTGCTGGGTTTGATTGTATGTATGACTACTTTTCGATAAATCCGTTGGTTGATATGCTTGTTCGCTTAGGGTTTGACGTTGTTGTTCATGTTCGTAATCGTCGCTGACTAGGAAAGCTGGCTTTAATCGATCGATGTTTATGTTACTGTATCGGCCTCGTATAAGAAGTTTATAGAATTTCGGATATCTCTTTACGACTGCATACGGTCCATCGTAAGGGTGTGTTAGTGATGGGCGGATTGAGTCATTTCGCACGTAGACGTGGGATGCAGTACTTAGTGAGGGTGATACAAAAACTCTGGGTGTCGAATGATGCGTTGTTGTAGTAGGGCGAAGTTTTTGCATTGTTGACCGAAATTGGGATACCATCTCTTGCTTGACTTCCCTCGCATTTGATGCCTGGAAAAACTCTCCTGGGAGTCGTAGCGATGTGCCGTATACTAGCGTAGCCGGACTTGCGTGAATGTCAGGGCTATAAGCTGAGCGCAGACCAAGCAGGATGGCTGGTAAGTGATGCACCCACTTGTTTGGGTCATGACATAGAAGGGCTGCCTTAAACGTTCGGTGCCATCTTTCAATAATACCATTTGATTGCGGATGGTATGGTGTTGTTTGGAGGTGTGCCACACCGATGGTTTTCATTAATTCGTCGAATATAGCGCAATTAAATTGTCGACCACGATCTGATGAAATTCGTGCTGGAACACCAAACCGGGAAATCCAGTGAAATAAGAGCGCCTTTGCCACCGTATCGGCAGATATGTCAGGTATCGGCGCCACCTCTGGCCAGCGGGTGAATCGGTCGATAATTGTTAGGCAATAACGTTGCCCATCACACAATGGAAACGGACCAACGATGTCAATATTGATATGTGTGAAACGTTCTGCTGGCGGTTGGTACCGAGATGGTGCTGACGTTGTATGCCGATGAACTTTTGAGCGTTGGCACGAGTCACAGCTTCGAACAAATTTTGCTGTATCCTTTTTGATGCCAGGCCAAACGAACCTTTGCGTAATTAGGTGGGTGGTAGCACGAATACCTGGGTGAGCTAGATCGTGTATTTTATGGAGTAATGCCCAGCGGAATTCTGTTGGTATGTATGGCCGAATATTTGGTGTTGAGGTATCGCAAACTAGTTTGGCTGTGCTGTTTGGAACATCGAAATGTTTTAGTACAAGCGAACTTTTTAACATACCTGAATTGTTAAGTAGCGGTTGCAGCTCCTTGTCGATTTGTTGCGCTGCTGCAATTTTCACATAATCGATGGTGTGGTCTATTGAATGTATGCGTGATAAGAGGTCTGCCGTCGAATTTTCTGAGCCGGGTATGTATCGAATGTCGGTCGTGAATTGACCGATAGAGTCCAATTGTCTAACACGACGAGGTGATGCCTTTTCCGACTTTTGGCGAAAGGCGTATACTAACGGACGGTGATCGGTTACGATATGACATTTGCGACCTTCTATCATGTGCCGAAAATGACACATGCCTTGGTACGCTGCGGTCAGTTCACGGTCATATGTACTATATTTACGTTGAGCATTCGTTAGTTTTTTAGAAAAAAATCCGAGTGGTTGAAGCTCTCCCTCTATGAGTTGGTGCAAAGCAGCGCCAACGGCAGTGTCTGATGCGTCGACGTACAACGCTAAATCGGCGGTTGCTGACGGATGGACAAGTAGAGTGGCATTAGCCAACTCGGATTTACAACGCTCGAACGCAATTTCCGCTTCCTTGTTCCATTCGACGATGGTACGATCGTTTTTCTTATTGCCATGTATTAGTTTTTGAAGGTGCAACTGGTACTCGATGGCGTTTGGTAAGAACTTTCTATAGAAATTTACCATGGCGATAAAACTCTTCAACTCCTTCGCCAATTTCGGTTTTGCGAAGTCGCAAATTGCTGCTACTTTCTCTGGAAGCGGTCGGATTCCTTTTTCGTTGACAAGATGTCCCAAAAATTTAAGTTCGCTCTTACCAAACTCGCATTTTGCCACATTTATTGCCAGATTGTTGTCACGTAGCCGTTGAAAAACTTCGCGTAAATCTTTTTTGTGCTGGTCGAAAGAAGTCGATGCTATGCAAATGTCATCCACGTATGGAAATACGTAGTCCAATCCACGAAGAACCTCGTTAATCAATCTTTGGAACGTCTGTGCGGCGTTGCAGATTCCGAAGGTCATGAATTTGAATTCAAACATCCCGAATGGCGTGGTTATGGCCGTTTTGGGTATGTCGTCTTCGTGGATTGGTACCTGGTGGAAAGCGCGTTGCAAGTCGATCTTTGAGAAAACAGTTTTTCCTCGCAAGTGACACGTAAAATCGGTTAAAAACGGTAATGGGTACCTGTCGGGTAACGTTTGCGCATTTAGAGCATGGTAATCCCCGCAAGGTCTCCAGGTGCCATCGCTTTTTCGGACCATGTGTAGCGGGCTGGACCAATTGCTACTTGATGGTCGACAGATTCCTACCTTAAGGAGAAAGTTGAATTCGTTTCGTGCAGCCGCAAGCTTCTCAGGTGAGAGTCGTCGTGGTCTGGAATATACCGGCTGACCTGTAGTTAAAATGCGATGAACGACCGTAGACTTCGTTGACGAACCATGAGGGGCCAGCTTCGTAATTTCTGTGAATTCGTGAAGCAGGTTGGCGAATGGATTGGTGGAATTGAACGTTTTGATATCGACCGCCTTTTCTGACGATGGCGAAGTTAGAGGTGATTTAAGTTTCGTGAGATTATCGATTAAACTGTTGCGGCGCATATCAATCAATAAGTCGTAGTGGCGAATAAAGTCGGCTCCGATAATGGGCGTTGTGACGTCAGCGACGACAAAGGACCATGGAAAATCTCGACGAAGGCCAAGGTCAAGGTTTATTCGCTTTTCACCGACTACCCGTATTTCGGAACCATTGGCGGCGTATAATTGGGTTGTAGTAGGTCGGATGTCGTAGGATTTTGTAGAAATTGGTAGGACAGAAACGTCAGCGCCGGTGTCAACGAGAAACGCTTTGCCAGATTTTCGCTCATGTACCTGCAGACGAAGTATGTTGCGTTCAGCGGCAGATGCCTCGTTACAACCCGCCACACGCCTTGATGGTCAAGACGACTCGGTTGTCGATCCTCGAGCTTTTTTGCTCTGTCGACAAGGACTACGACATTTTTTAGCGTTGGAACCGTACTTTTGATGATACCAACAATCTTGATGTGACGATAAGAGCCCGTGCACAATTGGCTTTGTCTGCTCCAACTTTGATAGAAAAAACCTTAAAGCAAAGCGAAATTCCAGATGCTTGCTACAATTAACACTTTGACAATTTCCACTTCACTTCTTTGCTTTAATTTATAAACCTGATTTTTGGTAATATATTTGGGGAATTTGCTTTTTTCTGCTTATTCGAATGTTATTTTTTACTTTTCTCTGCTCACTTCTCACGAAATTGCGCGAAATCGCTAAAATAAGTGTAGATATACAAACATACACACACACACACAAGGGGAGATGTTTGTCAAAGTGGAAAAAAGTTGAAAGATGGCTAACTTTATACTTTGCTTTACTCGCTTCACCTCAATTGTGAACATGTCCCTTTAAAAAGCACATGCTGAACAGAACTGTCAAAGCAAAACTCTGAAGCAAAGCGAGGTAGAAGTCAATTGTGCACGGCTTATAATTCTCTAGATGCAGCACGAGCTTTTGTGCTTTGTCGAGAGCTTGATCGCCTGCGACTATGTGAGCGTGAGCGAATAGTGAATTTATCTATCTTCTTACCAAGCTCCATAACGACGGCACGAAGTTCGGCAACTTCGTTGGTTGGTTGCTGATTTCACGCGATTAAGTTGCTGAGGAGCAATAGCATCTACAATGGTGTCGGCCACTTTCGTATATTCTGACGCTGCTCCCGAAGTAGCTGCGACTACTGGTTGTGCAAATTCGGGTAACCGTTTGATCCATAAGCTTTTAAGGGCAGCATCACCCAGTGTGTTACCTGCGACACGCCTCATTTCAAAAAATAGCTCTGATGGTTTTTTGTCGCCAAGCGGTAGCTCCGATAGGACACGATTAAGGCGTCGTTGTTCACTGTCGGCGAAGTGCTCGATTATTTTTTGTTTGATATAATCGAACCTGTCGTTTTGAGGTATACGATAACGTCGCCAAGT
This sequence comes from Urophora cardui, assembly GCA_960531455.1. NCBI lineage: Eukaryota > Metazoa > Arthropoda > Insecta > Diptera > Tephritidae > Urophora > Urophora cardui. Next base: position 30,952,860 of record OY482672.1, on the reverse strand, counting down.
TGACCCAACACGTTCGGATCGAGAGCTGCTAACACTGTTGCCGTCTTTTGTTTATCCGCCGTGATTCCTGAGGCGGTGAACCAAAATTCCATAGACGTAAACCACGCCTCGATGTTCGTACTTGCTATTGGTGGAATCGGTAATCGGGCGTACACAACCGCTACGGAGTTATTACTCCCTGTTGCTCCTTGCATACTTGATGTCCCTGCGGTGTTGTTGACTGTTCTTGATGCTGGCGAAGTGTCTCGGCTACCGCCCATTTTTTGATTATTCACGCTAGCGATGGTCGATGATTTAGTTAAAGTGCTGGGCGTGCTTGCGATCACGTCGGGGTCACCAATTTGGAAGGTTTTCGTATGAGGTAACCAAACCTAACTCGTAAAAATAATAACCGCGTTTAGTCAAACTGTAATTAATTCAAACAATAATAAACTTTATTGACTAGCTAGTCAAAAGATTTTATACAAAATAAATGATAGAAAATTTTATTTATTTAGCGTGATTAATTGCAAGCACGTCCAGTGATGTAGATTTTCCGGAAGTAAAGAAGGAAGAATAATAAGCAAACAACGACAGGTGGAAAATATTTTGAGCAATTGTACAATTTATGTACGGTTGTATTTTTCATAGGGTGTTGCCACATGTATATGTACAAGAAAATTTAAGCAAATGTAAAGAAGTGTACTCACTTACTTTTGTTTAAATATATAGCAAAATAATAAACTTTAAATTATAATAATAATTATTTATACTGCAAAAGCAATGGTTTAAAAATTAATCTCCTACAGTTCTTAATATAAATAAAATCTAAAGAAGCATAATTAACTTATAATAATAAGCGTTCTTTTACATACATATTTACTACTTGCAAGGTGCAACATTCGTTTCAGAACTCTACATTATACACAAATCAGAAACACAACTCCTATAGTCATCCGTGTTGGGTTTTTCTAGCATATCGATATATGAGTTGGATTGGAGTCTTGCAACTCTAAGTTATCGCAATATTGTGGATGATAATGGAAGAAAATTTAAGGGCTGCACTTTAAATGACAAATGTGGTTAATTTTACAGGTCTCGTTTAAACATATAATATAAATTAAACGAAGTTATATAAAACTTACTCAATATATTCAAATAAAGAAAACAGTTAATTTAAATGTATTGTGGAACGAATTTCTGTCATCTCTTGTGAAGTTTGATTTGTTTGTAAACCAGTTTCGGCTATTTGTTATCTTCACTATCTTGTTTCGAAACCGAAACCGGTTTATAAACAAATCAAACTTGACAAGGGATGACGGAAATTCTTTCCACAATACATCGCAATCCTACCCTGTCGGAAAAGCAAACAACAGAAAAGGAACTTAATTTAAAACTTAAATTATGTATATTTTTTCTACGCATGATTAATAAAAAACTTCAAAAAAAGAAAAAGCGAGTGTTAACAAAACATATTTTCAGCAACTTCTACGATGAGTGAATGGTGACGACGATTTCAAAATTATTCTAAGCGCAAAGCACAAACTACCAATGATATGAAAGCGTCAAACAAACAAAACATTAATAAATGAAAAACTTAAAAAGTAAATCAAGCAAAGAACCGATGTTAGATTTCGACGATTTCGAAGTAAATTCGTTAGCGTTAAAATGCAGTCAACCGCTGAATTATTATTTCTTTCATAAGCGTTGACAGACGTGGGCGAAGAACGAAGCGACAACAATTGATAACGATGATAGGCAACTATGCAACAACAATAAACTACAATAAAATCAAGCTTTTACTACAAACAAACAAACTTAATAGGCATGAATGATATTGGCTATTATGTACATATGTACTCTTATGTAGATATGTATAATTTTATATTTGTGTGTATGTATGTAAGCATTTATGTATGTTTTATGTGCTTATTTGTGCATGAAATAGTATTTCGAAGCATTTATGCGGCTAAGCGAAGTAATGCCCAGATTATGATATTCAACTAACTAAAGGTTAAATCGAGATCGAGCGCAGTCTTTTGTTTTTGTTTAACCACGAATAGTTTGACTTCGCTACAGCTTCAACGTCCATTTAAGCTATACTTCTTATTATTATTTAGTGCATATTCTTTTCTTCTTCACTCTTTTCCAGCCCATTTACAGTTGCGCTTAAAAACTTACACGCTTCGTTGTAGGATCATCGCTATAATCCACAGGTTGACATCTAAAGCTGTAATGACCCCACCAGCCGCCCATTAAACACTAAAAAAATATTTCGTAAATAACAAAATTAAAGGTAAAAAATATTTTTGGCTTTTAAATTAAATTATTAAATAAAAAAATGAAGGCAATGAAATATTAAGGGCCGATTTCATAATCAAATTAAAAGTTCCTTTAAATTCTAAAGGAGCCTTTAATTTGCTGATCGATTTCATAAAGTATTTTTGAAGATAAAAGTTCCTTTAAAGTTAAATACCCAAAAACGGGCATTTAAGTTATTTAAAGGTTCCTTTTGCCAGAAAAAATTTCATTTCTGCAGTCTGTCAAAATCAAATATAAAAAATTTATTAAAATTTTTGAACCGATTTTGTTTGTTGTTTTGTTTGTTGAGTCCTATTATGCAATATTCATCTCTTCCTCTTTTGTGAGGTTGGATGACCGTTTCCTATTTTTTCTGCACTGGGTTTCCAAATTATGCTTCTATGTTCTTTTTATTTTTTCAAAAAAATAAAATAAAGCCACAATCAAAAAATGTATTTACATATTTTCAGAAAAAAACCAAATGTCAAATTTCAATATTTTTAAATTTATGAAAATCATTTGACGTTAAAGGAGCCTTTTAATTTTATATGATTATGAAATCACTCCCACTTTAAAGAACATTTAAATGGCTCTTTTACTAAAAGGCTCCTTTAACAAAAGGAGCTTTAAGAATTTCATTATGAAATCGGCCCTAATATAAATGTGTACATACATATCTTACGGTATATAAAGCGCTTCATTTAGGATTGTAATAAAAAAAAAACACAATAACAATAGAAAATGCATGAAAAGGTACAGAGGTGTTGTAAAAGTAAGATTTTGTCAATTAGAGTTGCACAGATGAAAATTGTGGGCATGAGATCAAGATTTGTATATTTTTTTGTAGGACGTGGATGGGCGCATATTTAAATTATTCTAAAGTGTGATTTGACAATATAGCATAAGTTCGGGTAATATGGTAAAACTGAAGTCAGACAGTCTTTGCGCTAGCGGGCATAAACCTGGTCACGTTAGGCCATTCTTATAAGCTTTTTGTAGTCGCACATTTAGAACAAACCCAAAGAAACATAAAATGAAAATAAAATCTTGTATAAGAGCTTATTCAGACTGTTAAGTCGTTCTAATACCAACTTTTCAAGACATTTTAATTTAGAAGCAAATACCATATGACCCAAACCTATTCTATACTACATTCATGTTTTCGTTTGTTCAAGTGTGATAGTTCTTTATGATTTTTGGTATGGTGTGATATATTTGTCAAGCGAAGCGCAAAAGTTACAAAGAAAAAATATTGCTATTCTCATACGCTTTAAAATGCACTTATAGACAGATACTCATTTTATCCATATAAACGTGAAAGAAAATCCTTCGCATGTCCTTGAAATGCAACACAATCAATAGTTAATAAAATGTTATGAATGATTCATAGTGATATACTGACTTGTTCTTTTTTTTTTAATAAAATTGGTGGTGGTTGGTTTGTTGGCTTATTTAGGTTTTTTGTTGTTGTTGTCAGTTGTTTCGCCCTTAACCACACCATTAAGTTACATACCTCATAAAACAGCCATGCACTAAATATCACTTGTATTGCATTATAAATAATCAATGTGTTTTGTAATCGGAATGGTTTGCGATTCTCCATTAATCGCGGTCCAAGCACCTATAAAGAGAGAGAGAGAGAGAAAAGGTAGCATTTGTTATTTGGGTATAATTTTGGGTATAAAATGATTAACTTATATGAAACTATACAATATCTGTCCAGTAAAATATTAATAGCTCAACGAAAAATCGGTGCTTAGCTTAAATATACATATATGTACATATGCATATGTGGAGAGAAGTTAATCGATATCGTGCAATCGAAATTGGGATTCCTCTCTGATTTTTCTAAGTAGAAAACTGTTTCACGACATTTGTCTAAAATTAATTTTGATGTTCCGAATTTGATTTTTATGGACCCAAACGGATTTTTGAAAATCACAATATGGCCAAAATTGAAAAAAAAAAATAATAAGCAGGCCCATATGCACACAAATTCAACCGAAATTTTATGCTGAATCCAAATTTGAAATAAGAATTTAAATCGGATGATTCGTTTTCAAGATATATCCTGTTATTCGGGTTTGGCGGCTGAATGCCCAAAATCACATATTTTCGCAATTATTTCTTCTTCTTCGTGATTGGCGCTTAACCGTCTAGATGATTCTGGCCGAGTCCAACAGAGCGTGCCAATTAGTTACTTCTGTTTCGTGCAGCATGGCGCCACTTGGGAACATCTAGGGAGGCAGCATCGCTGTCCACCGGATTTGCGCAACGCAGTGGAGGTCTTCCTTTTCTTTTGCGTTCAGAGGGTTTCGATATAAATCAGGGCTGCTCACCTCATAGGCACTCAAAGCACAATTGTTTTTGTTTTGTTCCGAATCATAGGCACAAATACATATTTTCACTTCAAATATGAAAATAAAATTTTCTTTGCACTCCCATAAGCACTCAGATATAAAAAAAATTTTATATGAATGTGCCTATGATTCATATTGAATGTGCAGAGCAAAGGCACTTTGTATAGGAGCTCGAGCACTGCCGTAAGAAATCGAAATTTACAATAACAAATTTGTAATGAAAAAAAAATTCAAAAAATGAAAGCACTGTAAAAAATTTGTATTCAAAAAATTTTCATATAAAAAATAAAAAAATGTATATGTATATGATACTACCATTTGAAAATAAATTCTAAAATAATATTTTATTGGAATTCATAAAAAAATTTAAATGAGCATAAAAGTTTTCAGTGCATATACAAAATTTGTAGATGTATTGAGTTTTGTACTTTCAATACGAGAGCGTTGAGCAGCCCTGATATAAATACTTTCATGGCCGCAGCGCCTTCATTTTTATCTCTTGCTAATGACTTAAAAATAAGTAAAGTCAATACAGCAGCAATATTTTAAAATTATAATTTATCTACCGGCATAGGACAACTAGAATGCTATCTTCTTTAGTCATAGTATGGGACCTCTATGTTATAGTGATCCGATGTCGATGATTTTCCCTGAGCGCACTTTATGTACAAGAAATGCTGCAAATACAAATTTTCAGAATTTTAGCTGCAAAAATTTAAGAGTTTTACCCCAAAAGTATACTTTTGGTGTTTGAATTTTTTCTTTAATTTACACAACTTCAAGAAAACTCAAGCTTACTCATACGCCATAGGCTACTACTGGTAGCAAAAGTAATTTTAGACAATGTCGTTGGTTTTAGACAAATGTCAGAAAAAGAAGAGGAATCGGAATTTATGTAGATGGCCTAATATATAAATATCGTCACTTAAAGTGCAAAACCGCGTATCAATAAAGTACAAAACGCGTAAGTGACATTCTTGCCAAAAATGAGATTTCTCCAAAAACACATGCCAGAATTTTGACGCGTTGTTAAATGTCGATACGAGATTTTGCACTTTAAACGACGATATATCTCTTATCTTTCTATTAGAAACAGATTTCATCAATTAGACTCTAATCTTATTAGAGCATTGCTACACTGAGAGAAAAAAAATATATTGAGGGGTCAAAGAAATTGTTTACCTATTTTGAACACTACTTTCTTTGTTTTGAGTAAATTTTCCTTAAAACATGTTAAAAGGTTTATAAAATATTGTTGTTACATGTGTTACCATGGTTTCATATACTTGTTTTGAAAAAATTCATACATTAAAATAATGAAAAATTCTTTAAGCGCCATTCCATTCCCAACTTTCCCTGTTTTGAAGACTTGATTTCTTTAATTTTGAGAAATTAAATTCCCATACAAATCCCCATGGCAACGAATTTGTTTGAATGTTTTTTTATGTTTTTTCCACATTTTTGAGAAAATTTACACAAAACAAAGAAAATTTTGTATTGGGACGCGTGTTCAAAATAAGGAAAATTATGTCTTTGATCGAGAGAAATTTTTTTTTTGAGTGTAGAGACTTTTAAACGAAGTTCTGTTTTATCTTTATTGCTATTCTGTTCATGACTATAGTTACTGAATATTTTAGTTCAAATAAAGACGTTTATTTATGAATTTATATATTTGAGATAAGCCTTGCAGCTGAAGTCAGTTATGTCAATTTTGATAGTGAAATTAAATGATCGTTAAAGCGATAAACAAAATATAGCTTAGAACTTATGTACATAGGTAGGTAGGTAAATATGTAGGTGGGTGTATGTATTCCCATAATTTATAATCACCCACCGATCAGTGTTTCTAAACTTACACAACATTATCGAACTAAGAAATTACGGCATGTGTTTGAAGTCTGCTTGAAATACAATTTTGTACATCAGCACTTTACTGATATCAATTAAATTTATTACGTTTTAACGTTATTATCTTACCTCAAACTAACTGTTAATTTCTAACAAAAAATGCATTGAATGCGGCTGTAATACAAATAATGAATACTCAAATTACATTTACACTTATGAGAATAGAAAAAATTATAGCAGAGTTAGTAAAAGTGCAGACATAGGTGACTTATCTGTAACCTTATAAGACAGCTGATTCAAACAACCTTACGACAAGCAATGTTACTAGTCATTGGTGCCTTATCGTAATTCTGTAGTCGTATCGTTAACTTACAGACCAATTGGATTTTGGTTAGCAACCCTAAATCCGTAAACAGCTGGCAATTGTGAAAGCAGATATAGGAAGGTAGGCGCATAGGCGAATTCAAAAACTTCTTTTTTTATTTACAAAGGTAGAGTGTAATGTCAAAATCAAAGCGAATTCACATCATGGCCAATAGTAATGGGCGAGTCGCAAGCGAATTCAGATTTTAACCAAGGAGAAATATTATTTTGACATTACAATCTACCAATTACAATAACCAAATACATGGGAAATTTCTGAATTCGCTATGCGCCTAACTTCCTACATCTGCATCAAAAAGTGTCAGCTGTTTACGGATTTACGACACCACTAACAGCTCACATGGATAGCGACAAAGTTACAATAAGGTTAACGATACTGAAATACTTATAAGTCACCAATGTGTGAACCTTTAGCTTATTAGTTATAGACAGTCATTGTACGCTGCGCTGCAGTATGGAGCAATTTGACAGAAACCGTTAAATTAGAAGTTTAGTTGAATAGCTGCCGTCTGGCTTAGAAGTTTAGTTGAATATCTGCATAGATATAAGGTATGTAGGTGTAATAAATATGCAACTGAAGGTATATAGCTATCTATATAAGTATCTATGTGCTGTTTTATTAGGGTGTTTGTTCATTGCGAAAAAGCGGATTTATTATTGTGACTGTATGATGTAAATTATGGAACTCGTTCAAACAGGTAAGAATAGAACGAAGTTCTCGGATCGACTAACAACCACTCCCACATTCATTATCGAGGGTGAGACTTGAAGAAGAGATTCGTTTTCCAATCGTTTTCGTATACTTAGTCAAGTCAAGATGTTTATGGATTATCAGTATTTAAATAACGTCAACAGAAAACGAAGATGCGCAACGTTTAGTGAGCCACCCTAGTAAGCACATCTGCTTAAATAAAACTGCAAAAATTTTAGCGTGCAAACGCACGTACACCTACTACACATGTACATATTTGCTGTATTTAGAAGTCAGTTACTCCAGTTAAGTTGTAATTAATATGAAACTATTGTGCTACTGCAAATGTTAAAATTGCTTAATATGGCGCAAAAAGACCAACAACAAACGATAGAAATGTATAGCAAAGCAACTCGTGTGCACATTTCAAATATGTAAGTACGAATATGCACAAATGTGTATACATACATACATATCCATATGTGCATTTTCTCACAGCTAATAAATGCTATAGTAGTTATTAAAAACAGTTAATCTCAAAATTAGTAACTGAATAATTTGAAAATTATATACATACTTAATTTAGACTTGTAGGTATGTCACATACGGAAATAAAATAGCCAGCAATAAACATGAGTAGTTAAGTTAAATTACAATATATGTACATATGTGCATACATAAATGTGGTAAATATTTATAACTCACCTTGACTATATAAACATATGTGAGGCAAACTGCTAGAGTGGGAAATGGTGACGACATCATTGGCCAATCCTTCGTCCTCGAATCTGTAATTATAAAATTGAAATTATTATCAATCATTTTTATTTTATGCGAATATACATATGTATGCACATTAGCGCGTATCGCGAATAAAACAGTTCTTTAGGTTGAGAAGAGGGTTTCTATTATATAATTGTATTAACCCTATGTGCGCCATTGGGGTCACTTCCACCTAGTACTTAGTTTATACCACCTTAATCTAACTTTTTTCCCGGCATGTTAAACATCGTCAAAAGCCATTAATCTTTTGTAAAATAAGTATTTCGATCGATTCAGTAGAACCGGAAATAAAACACATTTAACATTTTGAGGAGTATAGGTTTTTCGCTTCCTGTGGTCTTTTATGTTCATTTTACGAAGAGTTTTTCTGAAGAGACTCCTACTGAAATTTTATGCCGAATAATTTTCTAGGACATTTTAATCATATAGCACCCCTAAAAGAGGGTTATTTTGACCCTTTTTCATACAGTCGGGAAATACACATCTATTCTACAATCCCTCGGAACTCCGATCGCGGCGACGCCGACTGCTACGACAAAACGAAAATTGGTATTCTGGTTTACGACGTTTCGAACATAAGTGTTGTTAAGTGTTAAACTATGTTCGAATCAGTGTTAGATAGCGTTTATGCGAAATAATATGTATTTTTTGACAGCACATTTTTATTTTTGACAGCAAATTTATATTTTCAGTAAATTTTAGATTAAATTTTCAGAAAGAATATATTAAATGGTTAAAAAGTGGATACCATTGCTGCAGCAGCTTTATTAGTGGAAAAATAAATGGAAGAACAAAGGAATTTAGACATTCATTTTAATTCAATTTTTTAAAATATTGCTTTCTATTATAAAAAAAAAGTGCCAACATATATGAAAACGGCATTTATAGAATACTGTCACCAAGTTTCATGAGAGAATACGACGGTATATATATTGAGACGGTAATGCCAGTAGGCGGAAATGTCAAATACTGCTTACGTCACAGGACCAATAAACCCGCGAACAACCAAACAAACAGCTGCGCCAATTGCAAAAGGAAATGACGTATGAGGACCTGATACTTTTTTCTAAAACCGAAAGAAATATGGCGGCCAGCGAACTGACATGACCTTTTAATTGGATCATGAGAGAATACCTTGTAATTCGGAAATTAACACCGGCTAAGCTTGTGTAGAATGAACCAATTTTATTTATTTACAAACTACTAGAAATTTTTCAGTGAAACTTTCACGAAATATTCTTTGGATGATAATTCATCTGCCTTTAACGCTTTCAACTATTATTAAATTGTAATATTAAAGTTTTCCAAAAGGAGAATTCTGCCGGCTGAGGTTTTTTTTAATCGCGGCCGAAGGCCGGTAACACAAAAAAGTCTTCTACATACACATTGCTTTAACAAGGAATAACTCTTGCACTATAATCGTCTGGCGAGAGCGACTTTTTTTTATGATCTGTGATAGGATCGTGGTTCATTATATACAAATTTTCCTTTAACACCAGTGGTACATTATTGCGATTCCCACCTTAACTATTAGTAATTTTAAATTATGAAAAAACTGGACTCCATGAACTCAATGGCAATGAAAATGCCAACTTTAGTGAAAATAACATTTACAGCTTATTCCCACAAAGTTTCATGCGAAAACCTCTTGCAGTTTGTTTGTTTTACACTATTTATAGTACATAATATGTTATACTGATGCAATCTATGGATGACGCTCTACACTGTTCGCATATCAACAAGTTTTTATGGATCGCAAAATATAAAAGCAAATTTGGGATCCAGGTTGCGATCAATCAAATCATAAATATGTACATATCGTGTAGCAGGAATTTTGTGACTCGCCAGGACGCGTTGAGCATGAACGGATATAGAAAGTGATCACGTTTCTTCGATTTGTTAGTTTCTCGTGCAAATGTTTGTAAATCATGTCGGATGGCGATATTTTAAATCTTTAAGAAGACACAGTCAGGCAAAAATGCTTAAAGGAGTACATCTTGGCACAGAAATTATGCCCGAGTTGCGCTACCCACTCATCTTACATGATCGTAGTAATAATACACAATTAAAATTATTTTCAGAAGCTTTTATTAAACAATAATATATAAATATTGCTAAAAAGGATAATAAATTTTATTATTAAATAAAAGTTCAATACGTTGAAACTCCTTGTACTTATTTCCCTCTATTCAGTCTATTGTACTAAAGCAGATTCCTTTTGTTCACTTATTTTACAAAGAAAAGGCCAGTAGCATAGCTAAACCAAGCCCGTTTTGTATAATAATGTTGCATAAATTTAAAAATCATAGTTTAATTACATTAAATTGGTAATATTTCCAAAAATAATCAAAATTTCTATTGCCTCCGACACACAAAAGCTGACGGAAAGAATCGCTCCGATAAACTGTCAAAAATCCGATCCATCGTGAACCAGAATGCCGATTTCCGAACTTCGAAAAAATCTGACGTTCATCGGACGTCAATCGAATTGCAGAATGCCATTTGATCCGATTCACATCCGATGAAAGTGGATCGTAAACCGGAATAGATGTGATAGTATTTTTAAGGTCGCTAGAGGGCTATAATGTTCTAGAAAATTATTCGCCATAAAATTTCAGTAGAGATCTCTTCAGAAAAAATCCTTGCAAAATAAACCTAAAAGACCGCAGGAAGCGAAAAACTTATACTCCTCGGAATGCTAAATGTGTTTTATTTCCGGTTATACTGAATCGATCGAAATACTTTTTTTGTAAAAATTTAATTAATGATTTTTAACGACGTTTAACACGCCGGGAAAAAGTTACATTAGGGTGATCTACACTAAGTACTGGGTGGAAGTGACCCCACTGGCGCACATAGGGGTAATGCAAATAGAAAGTAGAAACCCTCCTCTCAAGCCAAAGTGATTGGTGTATCAAACTTAGGGATCGGACCATAAATACCGAAGATACGAAAAAAAAGAATTTTAGCGACATCTAGTGGCGTCCAAAAAAAAATAAAAATTTTTTCCAGAAATGTTTTCGAAAGAGAAATTATTTGGGGGGGGGGGGGGGGGGAGGGGCGTACGGTGGACTTTTTTTGTTGGTCCATATAAGGCGAGACGGCCTAATGTACATATGTTTGTATGTGGATATGTAAATTGATGAGGAAATGCGTTACAAATAAATATTTAGTTAAAGCAAGTTATTTTTTTTACCAAAGTTTGCATTTTACGACTGCCTATTACTGCCGACAGAGAAGGGTGGCATTTACGATTATATCTAGTTGATTTTATTTAAGATTATGTTAATTGAATAGAAAATTTAGCTGTTGCTGTATTTGTTTTCTAAGCGAGCTTGCTTTAACCATCCATTGGGCGACTTAAGTTAAGTGATTGCACTAATGTAAATGGAGGAATGGCAGTAAATGTGATGCTTCCATATAAATGTTAAAATTTTCTGCATATTGCTTTGCTTGTTTTGATTCTTTTTTCTGACAGTTAAAACCAGTGCTGCCTATGCCTAGGCCTAAGAAAAATTATGACATTTTGACAAATCAAAGTCCACGTATGTGACCACTTCTCAACTCAGCATAAACAATCCGTTTTCCGCTGAACTTTGCTCTATGTTTTATGGTTGTGTATGCGCACCAATCGCCTCCAATTTCAAGGTGTTAATTTATTTAACCTTCAAAGGTGTTTGGGTTTTTGCCTCCTCTGACAATTCAATACAATAATTTTTACAACATATTAAATCTAGTTTTCCTTTTCTTTTCTTGTTTGGCATCTGTTGCTGTTTATGATTCGAATTCTATGTTGGTTTGTTTTGCACAAAGCCTACACATTTTAGCATTAGTCTACTAATTATCGATTTGATTGCCTGGCAGAACAATAATAAAGTTAAATTCAAACGCTTATGGGTATTACATATGTAAATAGTTGTGTATTGTATATACCTACATATGTATGTTGGCAAGCGACATGAATACTAATCACTTCAATGAGCATGTGTACTTATTAGATATTAATGTAGGTGCATACTCTTATTTGATGATATGATTTGGCGGCTGAGTGTTTGTAAGTCTAGTTAAACAGGGCTTGACACATGCCATATTTTCCTTGTTTGACATTGAATGTACATATGTAAATAAAGTTTGGCACGTTTAGATGTAGCTTAAAGCAATCAGGCCAAATAAAATTCAAGTTGAAACGCAGTGAGACATTTTTTTTTAAAGGAATGAGTACAGTGTTGCATTTTGGTACTTAAGCTACTTGTGAGCCACGAGGATCAAGTAAGTATCAGACTTTAATACAAGAATGAACGTAAAAAATATCAGATCTTTTGAAAGAATCAAACAAACATCTTCCAGCATTGCTACATACAGTCGATGCTGTCATGTGTCAAAAATCCGCAATAATTAAAATTACGATGGGTCTTGAATGCGAAATGAGCAATAAAGGCAGACTTAAAGAAGCAAAAATTACGAATAAAACAAAAAAAAAACAAACATTACACAATAATGAGCTTTTGATAAACGTGCTTAACGTTTACAATATTTAACGCTTAACAAAATTTGATAAGAATTCGACGATGTTGCTAAGGTGCGTGAAGATTTTATGCCTACAGCGAAAATTTATGCATCAAGAGTTGATATTTTGAGCGGCAACAGTTAACAACATTTTACAGTTTTGAGGGCGTATTTAAGCATCGATATAAGTAAAAAAGTATGCATTATCACACCTACTTTTATATGCATATACATAAGTACAGTTGAACAAAAGCTGGGTGTGGTTGGGTTATTACATTGTGCTACACAAAAAAGCAAACAACTGGCAAGGTAGTAAGTAATACTGTGCGAGATACAATGGGATGTTACGATCATTACAAATTCTTACTGGCTTTTTTTGAGTGTTGAACAGTGTTGTTGTTGTTGCATTTTTTTTATTTAATTTAAATTTTTTTCGATAAACATTTGATAAATGTGCTTAAAGTTGCCGAAATTTTGTATGTTGATGTTTTCATATATGTACATAGCAATTGCTGATCATGTACGAACAATTTGTGACACACAAAGCAATCAAGTGTGCTTTCCCTGCAAAAAATGCGATTAATCCGGGACGTGTCCGGGATCAATCGCAAGGGAGCATGCGACTAATACAATTTTACATCCCTTTATATGGAGTGAATTGATCGCATTTGTTCGAGCATGTCCTATGAAGAGACTAATTGTTGAACTTGTATACCCGAACGGGTACCAATGTAGATTAATCACTAACATACCGAACGGGTACAAATGTAGATCAATCGCTTTCATACACAACGGGTAAAAATGTAGATCAATCGCTTTCATCCCGAGCGGGATGTGGATCAATCGCTTTCATCCCGAACGGGTACGAATGTAGATCAATCGCTTTCATCCCGAACGGGTACGAATGTAGATCAATCGCTTTCATCCCGAACGGGTACGAATGTAGATTAATCGCTTTCATCCCCAACAAATGTGTACAAATGTAGATCAATCGCTTTCAGCACGAACGGGTACAAATGTAGATTTTTCCTTAAAAAATTGTAAATGTTCAGTAATATTTAAATAAAGATTTTATAATGTTTTACTTTTGTAAAAAAATCTCAATAAATAAATTTAAAAAATTGTAAGTTTTGAGTATGCATTATATGAGCGTAATGAAAAGGATTTTTTCATAGGATATTTTAGGCAACATTTTGTTAAAATTGTTATTAAAAAAGGGTGTTCAATTCGTTTTAGCGGTTGTTCTACAATTTTTTAAATACATTGCATATTTTTGTAAAATGTCTACATTTAAGGAATCTAGATTTGTACCCGTTCGGAATGAAAGCGATTAATCTACATTTATACCCGTTCGGGTTGAAAGCGATTAATCTACATTTATACCCGTTCGGGATGAAAGCGATTAATCTACATGTATACCCGTTAGGGAACAATTGGTCTACAATTAGTCTACATTTATACCCGTTCGGGAACAATTGGTCTACAATTAGTCTACATTTATACCCGTACGAGAAAAATTGGGGACTAATTGTGGACCGATTGTTCTCGAAAGAGATCAATCGAGGACAAATCTCTTTCGGGATTGATCGCACATTTTTTTGCAGGGTAAGTGCTTACATACATATGTATGTATACACATCTACTTATATATGTATGTATGTGCACCGGTCACGCAATGATTTAACTTTAAATATTTAACACTTCCCAGGTGGAAACGGTAATGTATGGTAATGCAAAAATTCATGCATATGCCATGTATTTGAGACCTTACTTCTTCGATGAATCCTAACACAGTCCATGTCCTAGGAAAGTAATGTATCGCTTGTTACATGACCCCTTGCATTACCTTTCATGTAAGAAAAGGTGTATTGAAAAAGGTAAACGAAATGATGCATTCCAAGTAAGTTTTTATTTCATGTATGAAAACTTATCATTTAAATGATGCACGACTTCCTGCATTACTTTTCATGTAAGAAAAGATACATATGTATATATTATGTTCCAGAGGACAAAAGAAATGGCATTAAATATATATATATTTTTTTCATTTTTTTTATTTAACTGATATATTTTTTGAACATAAATAATACTTAACATGAATTAAATTAAAAATTAAAATGTTAATGTGAGGGAATGTGGGAGACATGGGGTAGAAGATATAATAATAATAAATAGATCTAAGGAACACACCTGTAGGGATTCAAACGTCATTTTGCAATGTTGCAATCGTAGAGGCTTGCGGTTCTGAAAATAAGGAATAAATTGTATATTCAACGTTTTAAAAAAATGGTTTTTTGCAATTTCCTACCTGTATTTATGTTTTCATCGCTAGACAATTCTCGAAGTTTAGCGGAGGCAAATACCCTCATTCTATTAATTTTTTTTAATATGACTGTTTCCGGTTCTGAAAATAAGGAAACAATAATAGTTAAATGTACTTACGTTATAACAAAAAGGGGTTTAGAAATTTCTTACCTATATTTAAGTTTTCATCGTTACTTGATGACCGCATGTTTAACTGCCCACAAAGCAAGCTTTTCTTGTAGGGGCAGCCTAAATTCATCAACATTTTCGACTGGTTCACAATTTATTTGATTCACTGTGGCATTTTTTAGTAGGGATTTAATTTAATTTTATATAAAAATAGGTATTTTCCTTTTTAAGTTAATTATTTTAAGTTTTTAACTCACTGAACACTTATTCCATTTTTTTGCAATTCACTCTTACGCGGAAAAACAAACACTAAATATGCGCGTCGATTGCGTCAGCCAATTCATAGAAAATACGAAAAAACAAACAAAACAACAAACATAATCAAAAAGAGACGTTGACAGGTGGTTAGCGGAGAGGGAATTAAAAAAAAGTTTTACATATATAATGAGCGCCATGAGCGTAATTTTATTCTATAATACCTTACCACTTCGCTTACATTGGCATACATGTTTTCGTACACTGACATTCGTTAATGAATTCATGTTTGAAAAATTTAATGCATTACGCGTTTTCCAACTGGGTTATCTTGATTGTTTCTTATTCTCTTTAGCATTTTACACGTATGTATGTAGATATTTTCACTGGTAATATAACCCTGCAAAAATTCCGAGTACTCCATTCGCTAATCCATGGAGTGCTCGCTATGGACAAACCAAGTACTCCATAACTTGCCAAATTTCATATAAAAAATAGATATTTGAGCAAACTCAACGCCATTCGTAAGAGAAAGACTTCTTCTATAAGATGCTATCTGTGCTTTAAAAAAAAAATCTGTTGTTTATATATAACCTCAAAAAATAGGCAAAAACGGTGTTTTTTGCACATTTAGGTTAATAATAATAAGAATACAATGGCGCTATTATAACTCTGACGAGTTTTATGGCCGAGCTTCTCTCCCAATTGGAGGTGTGCTCCTTTTTGTTTTTCCTACTAATTGGGTTAGGATATCTCAAAATCCTGACGAGGTAGAGCAATTATGCATCCAGATTTGAATTCAGCGCATCGAAAACCTTTGGGAATGTATGGTATGGTTTATGGTCAAAAAATCGGTCTCATTTTGTTGTTATTGTTTAATTATACCGTTAAAATGAAGCTATCAAAACCCCATGAGTAATAGCGTGTCAATCATGTTTTCATGTTTTATAATAACACAAATTTAAATATTTATCACTTGTTAAGCTCGCTTCGGTGCCGTTTATGACAGCTAATATAATAGATTATTAAGCGTTGAAATTGAAATAGCTTTGGACAGTTGTAAGCTTATTGAAAATTTAGGCATTGGACCATGAAAAAATAAGACAGAATTGTTGAAGGGTGAATTATTCGCATTTCATTCAAATAGTTTAGATAGGGAACTCTTAGTTTAGATAGAGAACTTTACAAAACTTATATGCACTTGGTTGGTTTTTAGTTCTAACTAGACTACATCAGATCAGATTACTACAGACCAGCCCAGTACCAAATGCACTTAAAAGCACCTTTTGTATGACATATATAAATCGCTTTGGTAAAATTATTAACTTACCGCCATATGAGTCCATATATCTCTGCATACTATCAATGTATTTCATAATTAAGGCCATTGTGCTGTGTTGTGTTTTTTTTTTTTTTTTTTTTTTTGTAGGTGCTGATCTATACGTACATAAGCCTTTTTCCTTAGTGAATTGTTCTATTGCGCCACGCTATGAATATTCTTCACTGGTTCTTGCTGCTGCAGTTGCTGCTTAAATTGTTTTTTTTTGTTGTTCGTTGCTTTTTTAAATGCTCGTTGTAACGATTTAGGCTTCCTTTTTATTCAAAACTTTTACGATTGCTTTATATTATGTGTTACTGTTTCTGTTTTTCTTTATTGCCTTTTAAAGCAAGTTTTTATCCTCTTTTTAAGTATTTGACTTATTTTATAATGCTAAATTTGTTGTTGTTGACGTCGCGGTTGATTTATGGATTTTGGTTGACGCTATCTGTAAATAAACAAATGAGGAAATTGTTAAAACTAGTGGAAAGAGGAAGATAAATTTAAAGCTAGAAAGAGTTTCAGCAAATCAATAATACATTTCATATATCTATGTACATATGTAATTCTCGTTGGTATTTATTTTGACAATCTAATGCAGGTAGCATGTCACGTTTTGCAACTGATGTTATTGTCAATTCACATGTGTACCTACAAAAATAATAAAAGCAAGCTCTGGCGTTTGGAATGCACATTGGTAGAGCGGAGATTTTTTTGTTTTTGTAGGTAGCGAAGTGATAATTACAATTTTATGACATTTTATTGTTGGCTATTAGGAGAGTTCTATTCGTAATTTGCACAAATAATATTGTTGTTGTTGTTTTGCTTTTTTGTGTGTTGTTTATTGTTTCATTTAAAGGTGTGACGAATCATTTTTTCCGCTGTTGCTGTTTGTAAAAAAAATTTCTTAATTTGCAAAACCAAAAAAAAATTTGGACTTTGTACTGCGCTTTGTTTACGATAAATAAGTTAATTTCGATGAAATAGTAATGAAGTTGATTTATAAATATACACAGTAAAAATTTTAGTTTAATTTTAATTCCATTTTGGTATTTATATATAACAATGCCAAAAAGCATAAAATTAAAACCATTCTGGTTTAAAAAAAGAAGAGAATATTGAGAGACGGAAATTATTTTTGCTTCAAGTTTTAGAGGTTTGAGTCCGGTATGCAGCACGTGTGCCAAGACACCGCGCACCTCCGCCCGAATCAATTCAAGTATTGGCCATGAGGTGTTATGCGATTGAGTATTAGGATTTGTTAGCGACTATGGCTCAATTATAGAACATGTTGGAATTGTTAAATACAAATTTAAAAGTATTCAGCTACATACATTTTTTCTAGAAGTTCGCAAGTTTATTTAATTAATTAATTTTCGCAAACTTATAAATTTACTGTGAATTGCAATATGCAAAAGTCGCACTTTAATAAATTTGTAAAAAAAAAAATAAGGTACATACATATTTACAATCACACACGTGCATACATGCAAACATTTAGCGGTAGCATAAATTTTGCACTCGAATGCAAACCTTCAACGGTTTTTATATGTACTATGTACATACATTAATATGTACATACAAATAGTACAACAGTTTTTCGCCCATGTTTATATGTATGTATGCCAGTGCGTTCTTGAAAAAAATGTGGGGAACAGGGTTAAATGTGAACATATATGTTTATAGTAAATTTTGTAATGAATGGAAAGCCATTAAGAACCTTACTTTGTATTAAATACTTAATTTTTTAGTTAAATTGGTCAAAGACAAATATTTGCTGAGTCAAAAGAACCTTGTGCGTTTCATGCGTTTCGCTGGCTGATGGCTTTGTTTGTAAAAATAAAAAAAATAAAAATTATAAAACAGAGCAATTATAGGCATGCAATATTTTATTTGGGTTTAAAAAATGAAGTTGTGCTTTTGGAAGGCACTGCATTGCTTTACGCAAGTCGGAAGTGATTCGATACGTTACGTTAATGCTCGTAAATATGCGATTTCACAATTTAAAAATATTAAATGTTTCATAACCATAAAGACTAATGCAACTTAGTTTACACTTTCTGTTAATTTCATAATTTTGCTTAATGTTGCATCTAATTCAAAATAATAAAAATGCAATCAAAATAAACTACAAGAGTCATAGACCTTGTACGCATTAAATGCACTTTTCCTTTTGCACTTTGCGCACCTTCAACATAAATAAATATGTACAAAAATACACCGATAAGTTTAAAACGGTAATGCGTGGCCGTCATTGCAACATTCATTGCATTACCAAATACATATAAAAGAATAGTAATAATAAATTAGCCACAATTTAAAAATAGATGGTAAATTTATTGATATATTGAGCAAAAATAAAAGAATAATCACGCAAGCACTAAAACCTAAATATATTTATGTATTTACATAAATACGTATAACTTTTGACGCAATAAATGAAATCAGATCACATACATACATATGTACAAATATATGTTTTTTCCAGGGACGGTAATCATTATAAGCGAAATAATATAAATCACCGTATAATCATTATTCTTCGATTTATATTTTTCTGATTAAAAATAATAATTATTTTCTAAGTGTTATTCTTTCGATCGGAAATAATAATTATTATGTAATTTTAATTTTTTTGATCACTAATAAGTATTATTTTTGGATTTTAATTTTTTTACTCAAGCATAATTATTATTTCTTGATTTTTACTTTTTGCATCAAAAATAATTATTATACTTGATTTTTATTTTTTCCCTCAAGGCATAATGACTATGTGTAATTTTTATTTATATAAAATATGCAAAATAAATGAAAAAAGAACAAATTTAAATTTTTTATACACCCTTTCCAGCTGTATTTCAGAAAGTTCTATTGTATTTCAATATGTGTGTAAGATTTATTTATCGGCCAATCCGTTTAGGACGCAACTTGATTCATATCTTCAGACATATGTATGTACATTAGAAATGAAAATATGGTGTTTTAGAGTAAGTAAACTGAAAAAAAAAAATTTCACTTTTCCAAAAGCTGGATGGAGCTACACCAAAAACCGCGCAAATTCCCGGAATTTCAAGGTATGTTTAGATTTATGTATGAAAAAAGTTAGGATTTTGCACAAGAAAAAAATTGATATCTACTCAAGGCGTGAAACCCAAGGATATAATAATAATAATAATAATACAATGGCGTTATTATAACTCTGACGAGTTTTATGGCCGAGCCAATTCGAGGTGTGCTCCTTTTTGTTTTTCCTACTAATTGGGTGGACCTACAGTTTTATGCCAGCTCCGAACGGCGAATGCATTTTTTGTGAGAAGCTTTTTCATGGCAGAAATACACCGCCCACTGCCAAGAGGTGACCGCTGCTCCTAAAAAACCCAGTAATTGGATTTTTACTAATTAGAAAAATTGTTTTGGTGTTTAGCTCGGACCGTGGTTTGAACCCGAGACCTCTGGCATAGCAGGCGAGCACTCTACCCACTGCACCACAGCGGCCACCCAAGGTTATAAGCTAAGTAGTTTTATATATGAGCATATTGCCGTGGCGTATACGTAACATTTTTATATGAATTTTAAAGCAAATTACATGCATTCTTCAACACCTTTTTTCCAACATTTATAACAAAATTTCCAACGATTTATCTTCGGAAGTAGTTAGAGCAGAGTAGAAGGTGTGTGCCTGCAAAATTTTAAGCCAAAAATCCTAATGGTTCAGGCTGTATGACGTTTTGAGTTTTATTTTATGAATAATAAAATAAAAATCAGACCATAATTTTTATTCTTGAGTAAAAAAATAAAACTTACACATAATCATTATGCCTTGAGGGAAAAAAATAAAAATCAAGTACTATAATAATTATTTTTGATGCAAAAAGTAAAAATCAAGAAATAATAATTACACTGTGCTACACCAAAAAAATGCAGGGGCTCTCACATTGTTTTTTTGGTTTCATCATGTCTCATAAAACACTACCTCATTTGCGGTTTTTCTCCATCACTTCGTTTTTAAATTTTTTGAGTACAAATATAATACAACTCTGAAATTATTGAAATTACAACTTCGAGATGCTATAACTTTCTTGTTTCTTGATCGAATTCAATTTTTTTTCTTTTATTTGAAAGATGCTACCTTTACCTTTCCAACAAGCGAAATAGTTTGCAATTCGACCTAAAAATGACCAAGTTTTGGTCCTTTATTCCAAAAAAAAAATAAAATTTTTCTAAAAATATTGGTTTTCGGCACGTTTTTATTGGATTTTGAAGTTACAAACAATGAGTTTTAAACCTTTATAACAAAATACATAAAATCAGCTTTCCAAAAAGCAAAAGTAAATTAAAATTGATTTAAAATTACGGTAGTAGTGTTTCATAAAGTGAGTAGGCCTTGTTTTTTTTTTTTTTATACCTTTCATGAGAATGAAATGGTATTATAACTTTGTGCCAAAAAATTTTTGTCGAAAGTACCAGAAGGAAGCGTGGGGGACCCGCCAAAATATATACCGATATGATCAGAATCACGAGCTAAGTCGATTAAGCCATGTCCGTCTGTCCGTTCGTCCGTCTGTGTGAACGCAAACTAGTCCCTCAGTTTTTGAGATATCAGAATGAAATTTGGAATACAGGTAGGTTGTTATATGCAGCTGATCATTTGTCGGAATCGGCCGAATCGGACCCCTACAACCGATTGTTCAGATATGGACATTTTGGGGTATAACTTCTCAATTTTAACAGATAATGACATGAAACTTTGAAGTATTTTTACCGATATCGGCCCAAATAGAGTTACCGAAAATTGTCAAGATCGGACCATTGTAACATATAGCTCCAATACAACCGATTGTTCAAATGTACACATTTTGTCGTATAACTCCTCCATTTAAATAGCTCAGACACCATTTTTTCTAATAAATCCTTCCATAAATAACCCACACAATTGAAATTATAAATTATACGTACTAAATCAGGCTATGTACATTAAGGTGGAGTGAAATCATATGGAGATTTTTTGTTTGTTCTTTTTTTGAACGTACCACGAATGAAAAGTTGCCTTTATACGAGTTAATGAACCCCACAAAATTTTATGGCGATAGGATGACGTTTTGAACTGCCCCCAGCCCCGCAAAGTTGAAAGCAATAAGCACGATCTGGTACAAATATAAAATTTTGAAAATTATAAAATCAAAAAACGAAGTATGAGGATTGATAAAGATGGCTAAGCTGAGTATTAAAGTGAATTTTTTTTTTTGGAAACAACAACAACAAAAGTTATTAAAGGTCAAAGTTTATATTATGCATTTTTTAAATTGCAATTACTTCAAAACTACTGAACCAATTTCAAATATTTTTATACCATTCGATAGGTATTTTGATTGCCTTTAATTTGATATACATTTTATATATGAAAAGTAAGGGGGGTTAAAAGGGGGTTGACCCCCGCAGGGGGGTTATTATGGAACCCACATAAAATGTATATCAAATTGAAGGGAATCAAAATAGCTATCGAAAGGTATAAAAATATTCGCAATCGGTTCAGTAGTTTTTAAGTAATTGCAATTTAAAGAATGCACAATATAAACTATGACAATTAAAAACATTTGTTGTTGTTGTTTCCAAAAAAAAAAATTCACTTTAATACTCAGCTTAGCCATCTCTATCAATCCTCATAATTCGTTTTTTGGTTTGATAATTTTAAAAATTTCACATTTGTACCAGATCGTGCTATTTTTTCAACTTTGTGGGGCTGGGGGCACCTCTAAACATGCGAGTAGGTCAATAAAAGTTTACAGGCTTATTACTGGGCTAGAAATGTGCCGTTCTGGCTTTGGAACAAATTGAATTTCCAAAAAAAATGTTTCACTCCACCTTAATGTACATACATGCATAGGTAACTTTTCATTTCCCCACTCATGAAAGGTATGAAGTCTTCGGTACGGCCGAAGGCAGCCGCGCTTTTACTTGTTTGAATTAACTAAGGGAATATTTATAGTATTTTTTTCACCAACTACAAACGATGTACGTGGAGCCCAATCCTTTTGTTTGTAGTGTAGGCTAATTGCTCGGCTGTCCCATTCGCAGAAATAGCATGGATACTTCGTATTTCCACCCTGAATACCATTTAAAATATTGAGTACCTTGAAGTCAGCAACAATTAGCCATACTGTCATATGATTCTTTAATATCGGTAACGTAGGCCAGTGGGACTGATGGATATATGCCAGTGTAAAAGCACAGCCTTCAAACCTTAAAAATTAAATGAAACCTGAATATGCAATTACATAACAAACATTTCAAGTGTACTTTTTGTTGAACCGTCGATGAATAGACGCCAATCTCTTGGGAAAAAATTTAAAGTAGGTAAACTGACCAAGTCTGACAAGTAACAAAGAGCACACTCAGATCGCTCTATACTCAGTTTTGTGAAAGTTCATACCTACTTTGTATGCAAATATTAATCTATAAAAAAAAAAAATTTTCAAACACAAAAATAAAGGCTTACTCACTTTATGAAACATTACTACCGTAATTTTGAATCAATTTTAATTTACTTTTGCTTTTTGGAAAGCTGATTTTATGTATTTTGTTATAAAGGTTTAAAACCCAATGTTTGTAACTTCAAAATCCAATAAAAACGTGCCGAAACCCAATATTTTTAGAAATTTTTTTTTTTTTTTTTGGAATAAAGGACCAAAATTTGCTCATTTTTAGGTCGATTTGCAAACTATTTTGCTTGTTTGAAAGGTAAAAGTAGCATCTTTCAAATAAAAAAAAAAATAAATAAAAATTGAATTCGATCAAGAAAAAAGAAAGTTATAGCATCTCGAAGTTGTAATTTCAATAATTTCAGAGTTGTATTATATTTGTACTCAAAAAATTTAAAAACGAAGTGATGGCGAAAAACCGCAAATAAGGTAGTGTTTTATGGGCCATGACGAAACCAAAGAACCATGTGAGAGCCCCTGCATATTTTTTATACTCAGCTGTACTAGTACACAGAGTATTATAGTTTTGATTTCCTAACGGTGGATTGTAACAGAATGAAATAATCGAGATAGATATAGACTTATATATATCAAAATGATCAGGGTGAAAAGAGAAATCGATTGAGCCATGTCCGTCCGTCTGTCCGTCTGTCCGTCTGTCCGTCTGTCCGTCTGTCCGTCTGTGAGCACGATAACTCGCGCAAAAATTGAGATATTTTGATGAAATTTGGAATGCAAGTTGGTATCAAGACAGGAACGGACGGTATTGAAAATGGGCGAAATCGGACCATGACCACGCCCACCTCCCCTATATAGTAAAAATCGGAAATTTTGTATCTCAGTAACTAATAGAGCTGGAGTGATAAAATTTCACCCACGTATTGACCTCAGGCCCTTATGAAGAAATGTGGTGAAATTTTGGAAAATGGGCGGTGCCACGCCCACTTATTAAGGGGCAAACATTGAAAGTTTTATGAGTCATAACTCAGAAACTATTGAAGATATATAGATGAAATTTGGTACGCGTGATATATTTGCTTACGCAAATGTTTTGACGAAAAATTGCCAAAATCGGTTAACGACCACGCCCACTTTTATATATGGGTATTATAAAGTGACCTAATAAAAACATTTGAAGCGATATCTCTGTCAAATATAAAGATATATCAATGAAATTTTATGGCAAGATTCCAACTAAGGACGTAAAACAAAAAACACAAAAATTTTGGAAAATGGGCGTGGCACCGCCTCCTTTTAGGAGCAGGAATATACGAGATTTTGGAGCCCATATCTCGACAAATAATTGATATATTATGACGAAACTTGGTGTATACACTTTTATTACTTGTAGCAATACATGTTGAAAATTTTAGCGAAATCGGTTGACGACCACGCCCACTTTTATATATGGGTATTATAAAGTGGCCTAATAAAAACATTTTAAGCGATATCTTTGTCAAATATAAAGATAATTCATTGAAATTTTGTGGCATGAGTTCTACAATAGACTGGAAACAAAAAATAGAAAAATTTTGGAAAATGGGCGTGGATACGCCCACTTCATGCAGCACTCGCTTTATATAAAGTACACCGTGTTTCCATCAAAGGCAAACAAACAATAAGCATACAGCTGAGTATCTAATGTTCGATTCCACTCGAACTTAGGCTTCCTTACTTGTTTTTTCTGATTTTGTAGCACTGTGTTATGCTTCAGTAAAAAAATTAAAATCCAAGAATAATACTTATTAGTGATCAAAAAAATTTAAATTACATAATAATTATTACTTCCGATCGAAAAAATAAAACTCAGGCTGTAATTATTACTTTCGATTTTTATGGATAAAACTCGTAAAATAAAAATTATTGCAAATGGCCGCAGATTATACAGAGATAAATATAGTGGTATATTCCAATTTATTTTGTGATAGTGGGAACATACTGATTTTTTTGGCCAAAATTTTAAAAATAATAATTATTTTCCATCCTTGGTTTTCTCACACCATCAAAATTAAGTGCCATTCTGAAATGAAATATTTTTGAACTAGGTACATACATCCATGCATACAATTGAGAAAGTGTGGCAAGATAAGTCGTCAGTCGGTCAGTCTACGAAAAGGTGGGATTGTTGTACTTATGTATGTATGTATGTAGTATACCTCATAATCAATTGAACATCTGCTGGCAACGCTCAACGCCAACACAAAACTAAAATATACAAAAACAAAAACAAAAACCAAAACAAAAACAAAAAAAAAAAGAAACAACACTAAATATTTAACAAATTAGCCGACAAAAGAGCATATCAACTACATAAGTGTAAATAAATTGATATATGTATGGACATACATACATATGTAAACTAGGCCGGCTTAATTTTTTTTGCATCAAAGGCACATCGCGATTATGATTATTTCGATAATTTCAATTACACTGGATCACAAAATGAAATTTTTTGTCTGTACTTTGGACGTGACTATCCTATCTATATGTAAAATCGGTCGCTGATTCCGAAAATCGGGTTCATTTTTAATTCTATGGGAAGGTTTTTGAGATATCGGCAATTTACCGTTATTTGGCCAATGGGTCCACTTAATCCAGTATATCTCTTTAACACAGTGAGTTATCTTCCTTAGGGTGACACCAAACGAAAGAAAATTAAATTTCCTTTTCACGGCTCCTATAACATTTTTCTCTAACTCTAATAGTTTCTGAAATATTGACGATTCAATTTGAATTTTTTAGATTTTTTACGATTTTTTTAAGAAAAAATTGACTTTGTCAGACAATATCTTTAAAACCAATGTCTTCACCTTCGGTTTTACTCTTTTACGTGAAGCTCAATTCTATTGGGAAAAAGATAAGCTATCAACGAAGAAAATCCATGGTAAAATGGAAAAGTTATAGGCGATCAAGTAAATACAGCCAAGTCGCGCAATGCCTCTGCACGGGTATATTCTATGCATGTTATACCCGTAAATGCGCTTGTATCTACTGCGCTGCCAATGTGCTGCTACTGCAGATGTGTAGGTATTGGTACAATATGCATAGAATGTACGCGTGCAGAGGCATTGCGCGACCTGGCTGTATTTACTTGATCGCCTATAACTTTTCCATTTTACAATGGATTTTCATCGTTGATAGCTTATTTTTTTGGTAATAGAATGGAGCTTCACGCAAAGGAGTAAAACCGAAGGTGAAAACATTGGTTTTAAAGATATTGCCTGACAAAGTCAATTTTTTCTTAAAAAAATCGTAAAAAATCGAAAAAATTCAAATTTAATCGTCAATATTTCAGAAACTATAAGAGCTAGAGAAAAATGTTATAGGAGCCGTGAAAAGGAAATTTAATTTTCTTTCGTTTGGTGTGACCCTAAGGAAGATAGCTCACTGTGTTAAAGAAATATACTGGATTAAGTGGACCCATTGGCCAAATAACGGTAAATTGCCGATATCTCAAAAGCCTTCCCATAGAATTAAAAATGAACCCGATTTTCGGAATCAGCGACCGATTTTACATATAGAAAGGATGGTCGCGTTCAGAGTATTTTTTGGCTGTAGAGCAGTGTTATTTTTGCGCAAGAAACCATAGGTCTAAAATTAATTTCGTGCAAGCGTTTTTTACTATTATAAAAGTACGGAAGTGCCCTGTATCGGCCCTCAAAAGAAAAAAAATAATGCCAAAAATTCGACCCCAAAAACCCCCAGCTACATATTTTGTTTTTATTTTTTTTATAACTGTTTTTAAAAAAAGAACAAGTAAGGAAGCCTAAGTTCGAGTGGAATCGAACATTAGATACTCAGCTGTATGCTTTCATTGTTTGTTTGCGTTTGATGGAAACACGGTGTAGGTACTTTATATAAAGCAAGTGCTGCATAAAGTGGGCGTAGCCGCGCCCATTTTCAAAATTTTTATCAAATAAAATTTAATTTAATAAATTTTTTGCGTGTCTATTAACACAAGTTATAAAAGTGTATAAACCAAGTTTCATCATAATATCTCAATTATTTGTCGAGTTATCTCGTAGATTCCTTTGTCTAAAAGGAGGCGGTGCCACGCCCATTTTCCAAAATCTTTCTATTTTTTGTTTCCGGTCTATTGTGGAACTCATGCTACAAAATTTCAATGAATTATCTTTATATTTGACAAAGATATCGCTTAAAATGTTTTTATTAGGCCACTTTATAATACCCATATATAAAAATGGGCGTGGTCGTCAACCGATTTCGCTAAAATTTTCAACATGTATTACCACAAGTAATAAAAGTGTACACACCAAGTTTCGTCATTATATATCAATTATTTGTCGAGTTATGGGTTCAGAAATCTCGTATATTCCAGCTTCTAAAAAGAGGCGGTGCCACGCCCATTTTCCAAAATTTTTGTGTTTTTCATTTTATGTCCGCAGGTGGACTCCTGGCATAAAATTTCAATGATATATCTTTATATTTGACAGAGATATCGCTTAAAATGTTTTTATTAGGTCACTTTATAATACCCATATATAAAAGTGGGCGTGGCAGTCAACCGATTTTGACAATTTTTCGTCCAAACATTTGCCTAAGTAGGTATATCACGCGCACCAAATTTCATCGATATATCTTCAACAGTTTCTGAGTTATGACTCATAAAGCTTTCAATGTTTACCCCTTAATAAGTGGGCGTGGCACCGCCCATTTTCCAAAATTCCATCAAATTTCTTCTAAGGGGCCTGAGCTCAACACGTGGGTAAAATTTCATCACTCTAGCTATATTATTGGCTGAGATACCAAATTTCCGATTTTTTCTATATAGGAAAAGTGGGCGTGGTCATGGTCCGATTTCGCCCATTTTCAATACCAACCGTCCCAGTGTCAAATCATAATATCTCAATTTTTGCGCGAGTTAGAGTGTTTACAGACGGACGGACGGACGGACATGGCTCAATCGATTTCTCTTTTCACCCTGATCAGTTTGATATATATAAGTCTATATCTATCTCGATTATTTCATTCTGTTACAATCCACCGTTATGTGATTAAAACTATAATACTCTGTGTACTAGTACAGCTGAGTATAAAAACTACACGATTTGTAGAAAATGTGTATTTCAGAAATTTTCCATATATTTTTCAATTTATTAAATACTTTTTTAATTTTCTAAAATATGTATGTCGTCACTATAGCAGAAAAATGACTCAAAGTGTTGAGGAAGAAAGACGCAAAATTTTTTTCTTTTAAAGAAAGACGCATTAAAAATATTTTTCGAAAGAAGGACTCTTTATTTTTTGTTTACTATAAAGAAAGATGCATTTAAATATTTTTTAGGAAAGAAAGACGTATTCGATTTTTTTTTTCTTCGTCAATATTAATGCTAATTCGTCTTTCTTCGCAGTTAATTATGCTAATGCGTCTTTCTTCGTCGAAATATTTTATAATGCGTCTCTGTTCGTCGAAATATTTTTTAATGCGTCTATCTTCGTCGACATGTTTTGTAAAGCGTCTTTTTTCCCCGACATATTTTTAATGCGCCTTTTTTCGCCGACATATTACTGGCATGCGTCTTTCTTCTTCCGGAGCGACGATGTATAAGTAGTTGGAAATGATATGTGTAGCTCGTAACAACCGCTGGCTCGAAATTAATTTTAGACATATGATTTCTTGGGCTAAAATGCTTGAAATAATAATAATCGGAATGTATCTCCGTTAATGTTTTTGGGCCCCTACATATCGACCCGCCGTAATGTATTCTCATGTAGAATTTGTACTATGTACATACATACATATGTATGCAAATGAATGAAGTCTTGTTACATAGTTGCTCCCAGTAAGCAAAATCACAGTTCCAACCATTACTTAAAAAGTTTAATATGATAATCAATTAAGAAACTGATGTTAAATTTCGATGCACTCCTCTTAAAAGGTATGCTTGACATTTAACTGTTCTAGACAACAATGATGCCGGAGGCCCAGAGAGTGGATGTGTTTTGCTTATGGGGTATCTAGCACCATTGCTGACCTAGCTTGAGTCTGTATGTTTATTTGGCAACAATGATTACAACTAAAATGTCTCATCTTAAACATTCATACGCTTGTGTTACATATAATTGTGTTGTTTCGGCAATCATAAGAGCTGATTAGGTATGTACATACATATATTGTGATGAAAATAGTTGTCTCGTTGACTTTGCCTCTACTCGCTCTTATTTTTTTGTTTTGTCACTGTAAAAAATTTGTTATCACGTGTAGTGTTATTCTATCAACTCAAGCAGTGGCGTGCACTTCATACAAGCCGAAAAGCCCGGTTTGCTAAATATTTTCGTTCTACGAATTTCTTTCAAATCTAGTTACTTTACGCTTGAAATGTATTTACTATTTAATTTCTTCATTCTGTTTTAGCTGTAATCATTCATGAAGAAAATTATATATGTAAATGTCTAATTGCTATGCTTCATACATACATCGGCTTGTCCAAAAATTTATACTATGCACGCCACTCAACTCAAGCCGATTAGTTAGAGGCGCTAGTAGCTGAGAGCTAATACATATACTTAAAAGCACAAGATTATCAATTAATCATAATTATTATTTCACTGAGTAATTCAGCGTTTGAGCGAATGTATTAATTTAATGTTGGCATTTGTTTTGTTGCTATTTATTTGCCGATTCAGTGCAGTCAATTGGAAGTTTCCGCAGCTAGGAGTTGCCTTGAGTACGGTAGCTATCAGGGCTTCCGATACATGGCTATTGAACTGACCCAATTCTAAAAAATATCTATCTAACCAATAGTTGAAGCTTATTTTCTCCTTCCAACAACTTCATTTCAATTTGCTTTAGGGTTATTGAAATGACCACAGCAGTAGCGATCAAACCACTGCCACAAAAATTACCAATACTAAGGCACCAATTAAACCTTTGGGACTTTGTTGTTATTAAAAAAAGAAACACAAATTACATTGTACTATGTATGTATAATGTCAGCACTTTCTGTTCACATTTAATTACCAAGCGAAGAACAATCAGATTATAGAGTGATTGCTTGCGTACGCACATCCCTTCCATGTGTACATAAATATGTACATATGTATGTAATAAATTAGTGACCTAAATTTAGAACAAGTGAGACTATGGGAAAGTTTGATTGCTAGTTGGTAATGTGGACATTGCACGCAGACTGGGCGCACACGGTCATTGTAAGAATACATAAATACATGCATACATATGTACATATGTATGTATATACATACATTGTAGTTAAGCCCTGAGGGTACTTAGAAAAAAAAACAAAGGTAGATAAAATCATTACGTATCTCTATCAAAACCCGCTAAAGGCAGCAGAAAAGGGAGACCTCCACTGCATTGGGAAGATCATCCTCTCTTGCTATTTTCTTTTGGCGCCAAACAGAACGAAACAGAAATGACTGGGGTGCTTTACTGGACTAAGCCAAAATCGTGTAGACGTTTACGCGCCAATTAAGGAGAAGCACAAAAATAAGCACTGAAGATGGCGCATATTAGCCGAAACCGGCTTGTCTCCAAACCAGATTTGACAAGAGATGACGGAAAACCATTCCACAATACATCCATAGCAAAAAAGGTGTAATTTTATATTCCTTTATGCCAAGCACGTCTATTAGTTATCACAGAAAGTCTAAAACATATCGCTTTATAAATACCTAATAGCCACACAGTAAAAATGATAGTTTATTTCTAATATCATTTGGTACTTCATTTAATCATTCTTGGAATTAAGGGCCTTATTTTGTAAAACGCAACGCGACGCAACGAGTCACCCAGAGTCACTTATTGTCGTGTTCGTATTTTGTATCTCTTTAGGTGACTGAAAGTGACTGTAAGTGACTCGAAGTGAATGTGTTACGTTTTTTTGGTGAGTATGTTACGTTTTTGGTATTTTATAAAACGCAAAGTGACGAAAACGGTCACTTTAACTGTCAAAAAAGTCACTTCCTTTTGTTCGAGTGAGCATTCGATATAGTTTAATTTGCAACGGCTAAAATTAGCCAATTTTAAAAAAAAAACGGGGTATCAGTCGACGCGTTTCAATCTCGCGAACCCGAATATGATGCTGAACTAATTTTTTCTTTGATTGAAATTAAACAGTTATTAATAAAAACGTTTTAACTTTTGGCTTGCTTCTTGCACACACACGAACACACAAATGCATCTTCCCAGCAGAATTTGAGGTAAGGAGGTGCATATTCAGTAGAATATTCAATATGAAAAATACCCTGAATCCGAGTTGAAAATTCATTGCTGAAAAAACAACTGAACACGCAGTGAAGACATCAGGTGTACTGAAATACATGCTATGGAAGTTCTCCCTGCGTATTCAGGCCTTTTTTCCTACAGAAACTCTCCCTTCTCGTTCAGCAGTTTTTAGGTAGTTGATTTTCGACGCCACCTTTATATAAAAACGAAAGGGAAATTTCAGATTTTAGAACTACATCTCTACTGAATATTCAGTAGAAAATATGTGCTGTTTTCCAGCTGATAAATACTGCAGGGTTATTTTTTAACATTGAATAACACATACATATGTATATTTATATTAACACACACATTTTTTTAATATGTTGCATATAAATATTTTATTCAAAAAAACAAATTAAACAAAACACGTACATATGTAAGTATTTACACACAATGTCAACAAATACTTTTTTTTATTTTTGTTGACTTCCCACTAAACACTGAAAAAGAAATTCTCAAACGTTTGAGAAAATGTTGTTTCTAAATTTGAAAATCAGCATATATATAATTTGAAAATAAACATATTTTCAAGTGTTCAACAAACATTGTTAATCAATTTTAGAATAACTTACAACACATTCGAAAAAAAAACTTGTTTCGCATTTTGTACCATTTCACGAATTTCATCATGTCAAGGTTTCAAGGAACGAACACATTTTGTATGTTTGCAAGTTTCAATCAGCGTTCGTTGTTTTACGTGAGCAGTCTCTTAACGGTTGAAATGATGGTTGAAAATGATTGTGTATAATAATGATTCTGTATTTCTTACTCTTATTTTATTTGTTTGTTGCTTTTTGTGAAGTTACACAAACTTTATTAAAGCCATAGTTTGTTTCTCACATGTGTGTATGCATATTAAAAAAGATATTAATATACTCATGTGACTGTACAAAAGGCACCGGCGAAATTCACCCGCACGTGTAAATGAAAAACATCACATCAGAGTACAAATATGTAATACATACATACATCTATTGATTGCATTCCATTTCGTACTAACTTTGAAATTGATTTCAGAAAATGAAATCTATCAAATTGAGAATCAGCCCAAAATCCCATACTAAAAATGTGCCTTTTTGTTTGAGAACGCTATCAAGAGAAATTTGAGGTGCATTTGATAACTAACGTTTGATATTTGACAATAGGGTTACTTCTCAAATGAACCTTAAATTAAAAATGAAGAAAAATGTTTATTGGGTTGCCAGCTGCCAACTTTTCAGAATTACCTACTCGACAAAATACCTCTATTAATAAAAAAACGCACTAAAAATTACTAAGGAAACTAAAAAAACAAAATAGGTGGCACATAAGCTACGTAAATCGTTTGACAATCGTCGTGACTACGCAACAGGGTGAACGCGAAAACGTAAAATCTTATATAATACCAACTTTTGGGCGAAGGTGAGCGTGAGTGAGTGTGAGTGACTGCGTCGGAAAGAGTCACCGCGTTTTGTATAATAAGGGCATAAATTTGAATTTTAATGCCAAAAAGTCTTATATTCAAACTATAAGAAGTTTTACAATTTTTTTTAATCCAAAATGGTTTTGAAATAAAATCTTAAAAAGTTTTAAAATTCCCTCGAGAGAAGTTTAATTATTTAAAGTTTCAGAACAAATCCTGAAAAGTATAAGAAACTTTCTCTTTCTCTCTTTTGGTTTGAAATCAAAACCAAAAAAAATATTTAAAAAAATATCAGAAAAAAGTTGTCAAAGTAAATTAATACAAAACATTTCTTAAAATGAAATACGATGGAGAAAAAATTTATTTCAATAAATCACCCACCCGAAAGGCGAACTTTTCGTGCCTGATGAAGCAATTGTGTCAAGTAAGCAAAACGGGTGATTAATTAAATATTATGATGGTAAAATTTGTTTTATTTGTTTCAGTCATAAGGGAATTGATAGTATCTCCAGATATGTACCTAAATATCACTGCATCAATGAATTTTTTACGTCAGGATTGTGATAACTGTCCAAAGCGTGCAGAAAAAATTACTTACTTAATTGGCACGTAACCGTCTAGACGATTTTGGTCGAGTCCAACATAGCACGCCAGCTATTTCTGTTTCGTGCAGCGTGGCGCCATTTGGAAACATCTAGGGAATCAGCATCACTGTCCACCTGATCTTCCCAACGCAGTGGAGGTCTCCCTTTCTTCTGCGTTCAGCGGGTTTCGACAGAAATACTTTCTTGGCCGGAGCACCTTCATCCATTCAAATGCAGAAAAAATTGCATTAGCATAATCACTAATACAAATTCTTCCAGTTTTTAAAGTTAAAGTAATTGTAAGTTTTAATTTTTTTAATCGTGCTTTCTTGCATGAAATTGAAAATTTTCTTTTTTGGTAGACTAACGCGGTAATTCTAGTTTATTTAAGTGAAACTTTAATTTGTGTTTGTTTCCGCGTGCATAACTTTTATAGCTTAAGAAATGTTAGAAGATTTGAAGCCCATTTTATTAATTCTACTCGTGTTTGTTAATGTCCTGTGAACTAATAAAATAAACTATTGCATTAGCAGTAGAATAGACTATAATTAACCTCCATTGTAATATTATATTATCTAAAATAAAATGAACATTGCTACATATTTCTCATTAATCTTTTGGATATAGGATTATTTGGGGGATTGTTAACTTGTTCAGCAGTGTATCCAGTGGAAATCATATAAGGGTTTATTTTTAAATCCAGAAAAGTATAAAATTTATTCCAATTTTGGAATAGATTTTATACCATTTCAACTATTTTTATTACCAAAAATATTCTAAAATTAATCAAAATTTGGTTTTGATTTAATTCCAAGAAAGTATTAATTTGACACCAAGAATAATTTCTGTCTCTCAATATTCTCTTCTTTTTTTAAACCAGAATGGTTTTAATTTTATACTTTTTGGCATTGTTATATATAAATACCAAAATGGTATTAAAATTAAACTAAAATTTTTACTGTGCATATTAAATTTTACACACCCAGAATAACAACCAAAGCTTAAATTTCCTTAAAGCAGAGAAAATCAATGTTGTAAGTGGCGTCCTTTATAACAAGTAAACAATCAAACAAATGCTCATCAACAAGTCAAAGCTACTTAAGTAAGTGATTGTAACGATATTGTTGAATCAAAACAAAACGGCAACCAACAAAAAATAGATGCTATGTTTGCACGTACATATGTATATATGTATGTATATATATGTATGTACACATTTTTGTATATACCTAATTTACCATGAATATTTACTATGCGGCAGGATAGGCACTAAAGGAAAATCAATATATGTAATAGTAGTCTAACTAGGAGTCTATGGCATAACGAACTTGGCCAGTGTGAATATAAAATACACACATTCCTGCACATACTTCCATTAAATATGTACATAGAACGTACGATATAGAAAAATTGAAGAGAGAAAAACAAACAGAACATTGATAAACGGCTTCACGTACATACAACAAGCGATTTTGACGGGCCTATGACAGGGGCACTGGCGTATACGTAACCAATTTCGTTACATGCGAGTATTTATGTATGTATATATGCGCAACTTGTGTATATCCGCTTATTTCATTGACCTGATTTCTTCGTTTTCTTATCAACTTTATGTCAATAGGCAAAGTGTGAGAAAAAAACGTAACAAAATAAAAAACAAGAAATGAAAAACGAGAAGGAAAAAAGAAAAAAAAACACACACACACACAAAAGTGAGCAACAGAGCTTTAACGACAACGAAAGCGAGTAAAATCAACTCCTCGAGTGCCAATGCGAGACATACATACTTATATACAAATTCGTATCTACATTGCAAAGAAATCAAGCGAAACATATGTACCTACAATACAAAGTGTATGAAAAGCGCAACGAACAAATCCCTTAAACGTTGCCGTCAGAGCGCGAATGCGGCTTGTATGCTTTTGTGTGTGGCACGTGTTTGTGAGATAGCCCGCACAAGTTCGGTGGTGAGGTTTCTTTTGTCGCAACATAAGGGTGGTGAGTGCTCGCGTGAACATGTCTACATGTTTACATAGTTACACTCAATTCCTTGCTATCTCGCCATAGCATTCACATGACTGCGAATTGTCTCGCTCTTGAATGCCGGCTAATATTCGGTGGAGATAATTGAGCAAGCTATGGAAAATTTTTGTATACAAAAATATGTACACAGTAAAAATTTTAGTTTAATTTTAATACCATTTTGGTATTTACATATATATAACAATGCCAAAAAGTATAAAATTAAAACCATTCTGGTTTAAAAAAAAAAGAAGAGAATCTGAGAGACAGAAATTATTCTTGGTGCCAAATTAATATTTTTTTGGATTTAATCAAAACCAAATTTTGATTATTTTTAGAATATTTTTGGTATTAAAATTGTTTAAGTGGTATTAAATCAATCCGAAAATTGGAATAAATTTTATACTTTTTTGGATTTAAAAATAAACCCCCATAAAATTTCCAGTGGATATACCGCAAATAACCCTTTTTCCAAAAGATTAAAGAGAAATTGAATAACGTTAACATTTTTTATTTATGAACATAAAAATTCAAAACAAACATTTGCCCCTAAGTTTTCACGAGCAGCAAACACTAAAGTACCTTATACATATATCGTGCCCCAATCCCCATAAATGTGTATCCAACAAAAAACAAATTTTACGGGACTCAGTTTTTTTAATTTGTTTTGCATACAGTTTGTATGTAGCCTTGAAACTTACATACATATTAAGTCTCTTACTTCGAAACTGCATATTTCACAGCTATGAAATTTTTGGGAGTTGATGCATGTGATAGTAAATTGTTGATTTCCATAAAAAAGCTGAAATCGATAATTTTGTTGGGCACACTTTTATGGCAGTTAGGACTCGATATATGTATATACATATTGTCAACTTTTACACCAATATTTTGGAGATGTCCATGGAAATTTCAGCACCGTCGCGGTTCTTGCAATGATACTGCAAGAGAGACCTTCAACTGCCTTATACCTGTAAAAATAAAGCAAAATTTACCCTCAGTTATTTTATTAATTTCCTGCATTACTTACTTTATTCAATTATTTAATCAGGCGTGAAAAATTCGGGCCCTTTATTTTACTAGATTTATTTACTCCTTCTCATTGCACTTTTAGAAACATTTTGTTTATTTATTTTGACTTTTTTCTGATAATTTTCATTTTAATTAATCCTTTTTTTGGTTTTGATTTCAAACCAAAAATACTTTGATGGTAATACAATTGAGAAAGAGAAATTTTTTTATACTTTTTAGAGAGAATTTTAATACTTTTCAAGGCTTTATTTTGAAACTATTTTGGAATAAATAAAATTGTAAAACTTCTCATAGTTTCAAAATAAGACTTTTTGGCATTAAAATTCAAACTTAATTCCAAGAATGACTAAACTAAGTACCAAATGATATTAGAAATAAACTATAATTTTTTACTGTGTATACATATGTATGCATGTACCTACAACCACTAAAAATAAAATCTGATAAAAAACAAAAAAAAAAATAAAAAATGTACAGACAGATATACTTACATACATTTATGTATAATTAACCTCTTGATAGCACTTCTAGCAAAAACGAAAATACATTTAGTGGCGCCAGGAATTAGAAGAGCTTCTTGTCGTTTGGGTAAAAGAATTTGGTTTGGGTTTGTAAATAGACTGTAGGTAAATTTTTAACTTTTGAAATATCACAGAGAAACGCCGAAACACGTCAACTTAATTTTTGGCTGTAGAATACGATGGCATTTACAGAAGGTCAAAGTTAGCTCTCGTTTTCGAGATATTTAGGAAAGAAGTTTCAGAGCTCTGAAGGTAATTTTTTTCCGTCTATAACTTCACTCAGGCTTGGAACCCTTTACTCGCATAAAAATTTTGACAGTTGTTCTTACTTAATTGGGGCATTCTAAATTCAATTCCGCCTTTAATAATAATAATATAATACAATGGCGCTATTATAACTCTGACGAGTTTTATGGCCGAGCTTCTCTCCCAATTCGAGGTGTGCTCCTTTTTGTTTTTCCTACTAATTGGGTGGACCTACAGTTTTATGCCGGCTCCGAACGGCGAATGCATTTTTTGTGAGAAGCTTTTTCATGGCAGAAATACTCTCGGAGGGTATGCCGCCCACTGCCGAGAGGTGACCGCTGCTCTTAAAAAAACCCAATAATTGGATTTTTACTAATTAGAAAAATTTGTTTGGCTCGGACCGTGGTTTGAACCCGAGACCTCTGGCATAGCAGGCGAGCACTCTACCCACTGCACCACAGCGGCCACTCAATTCCGCCTTTAGTTTTCCCAAATTGGCTCCTGTTTTCGAGATAACGGTATTTAAAAATTACCATCAATTTGGACTTTTTTGTTAATAACTCAGTCAGTTTATGAAATAGATTGCCAAAACTTTGCACGTGACAATATTTTAGTATTACCTTAACTATTTCTGAAAATAATTGAAATCGGATCACTTTAACATATAGCTGCCATACAACCGATTTTTCAGATATGGACATTTTTGGGTATAACTTCTCTATTTAAACAGCTAAGGACATGCCAGTTTGGAGAATTTGTACTCGTATTTGCCTTAATCTATTCCCCCAAAATCGTCGAGATCGGGCCACTATAACATATAGCTGCCATACAGCTGATTGTTCAAATATATGGTTTTGCACTTTTATTTTTTTATAACTCCAATACATACCTAAACGCGCAGACTCGCACGCACACACGCGTGCACGTCGTCCGAATGCACGAACACACGAACACATCACACGAACACGAAGTACGTGATAGGCATGGGTAACACTGCGCTGCGCAATTGCGCTAACACCAACCCTGGCGTTATTGCGCTAACTCCGATTTGGGAAATGCGCCAACTCAATCTAGCGCCAACTCAATATTGCGCCAACTCAATTTTGCAATATAACACCGACTCAATTTCGTGCGCTAACACCAGCACCAATATAGCGCTAGTGTAAAATGGCGCAACCACAACGCCAATAACAGCACCATAGTATATGTATACGTATGACACCGTCACAATTATGTATGCTTGATAGTGATCTAATGGCGTTTTCTTTTCTCGAAATAATGTTGCCCTGTTTGATTTTCTTAGCCATTTTGTAAGTTTGTCTGGTCCTTGCACCAAACATTGACCTCTAACTAAGTAAAAGGGCACTCTTATCTACAAATTCAGCCATTTTATAGAAAGTCAGGATACCTAATTCGATAATTGGGATATAGGAGGGCAAAATTTTGCCATAGAAAAGAAAACGCCATAAGTGACCTTAATTTCCAGCATATTTTCACAAATATACGGAATATGTTTCCAAATGATTATGAAAAATTTAATTAATTGTGCCCTCGTATATGTAAGCAGAATTGCGCTAAAAGAAATAAAACAGGGATGGTAAACAGTAACAAACGAAAAAATGTTATTTATCGATTATTCCATGACAATTGCGCTAAAGGTGTTATTGCGCCAGTACCGTGAGTTGGCGCCACGACTGGCGCTGGAGTTATTGTATCAGCGCCAAAAAAATTGCGCCATTACCCATGGCTAGTACGTGACCAAACGATGGAAGTTAGTTACTATAAGTACTATCGAACTTACACAAAATAACTCAGAACGAAAAAAGACACTGAAGATGGCGCATATTAGCCGAAACCGGTTTGTCTCCAAACCAAACTTGACAAGGGATGACGGAGGATCGTTCCACAATACATCATTAACCAAACTACTTAACTTATAGCCTCTGCACACTGTATTTGAAATTACGTTGATAAGCCGAAATTACTTTCCGAAATCACGCGCATTCACACACGTTTTTGAGTAATTTCATTTAGTCGTGTTTCAGTTGCGCTGTTCATGCGCCAAATAAAAATTTTTACATGGTCAACTTAAATGAAAATATCATTAATAAAATACTCCCACCAAATTAAATTTTTTATAATTAAAGAATCGCTAATGCAGTATACGATGTGAATATATCTAAGAAACCATCGAGAACAAATAGCTAATGTGAAATATTAGCGATAGGTAAAGATGTTTTCGATTATAATCGATAAAATTTAGAGAAGAGACCGATTCCAGAGTAATTTCATAAATCATTTAGCCGAAATGCACATTTCAAGGGTAATTTCAGCTGGCATTTTTGTATGGAGAAACAACGTTATTTAAGGGTAATTAACGCCGAAACAACTATTTTTGCCTAAATTACCCTTAAATCATGCCAACGTGCAGAGGCTATACATGAAATGGTATTACAACTGTGGCCAATTACACGATTCCTGCAAGTAAGTATAAGTATTTACCTATGTAAGTATGTCTAATTAAGTCTAATAGACCAACCAAAATATATATCAATATGAACAGTTTCACGAGCTGAGTCGATTATTTAATACATGTCTGCCTGTCTGTCCGTCTGTTTACACGCAAACTAGTCCTTCAGTGTTTGTGGAGGAGTCGATTATGTGTATATGAAATCTCTCTCTAGAGCTTCAAACTCTTTTCAGTTAAGTCTCTTAACTTTATGCGCTGACTCTTAGTGCTTCAATTGGCTCTTTTGCCATCTTTTCATTTGGCAGCGTTTTCTTGAATGAACTCGACGACTGCCTTTATAAGCTTTTCGCGTGCGCACATACATGATAACATGCATATTTATATGCTTCCGACTTGTAATTCGCAAACAATTATTACACAAAACACTCGCTCAATCTCTCCAGGCAATGAGCGAACACAAATTGAGCATATCCAATTTGCACCTGCTACTTATTCGCTTTATGTAGATATCCTTCGTACAAAAGGAACATATGTATATGTATGTATGTAAGTACCTACATATATATGTACATGCCAGCATATGTACTTGCATGCATCGGCAACTGGCAAATGTGCAGCGAGCGAAACTTTCGTCAGGGTTGGGAAAGTCATCGATGACTCAATGACTAAAAACTTCAATAACGAGTACAGCACGATTGTGTACGAATAATACTTAGTACGAATATTGTATTACTTAATATAAGCAATACACTGTTGTGCTTTGTTGTTGTAATTGTTGTATATATTTTTTTTTGTTTTTTCTTCCTCATGCCAATATATGTATGAGGTTACAGTGGTATTTACAACCAAGAGGCACGACATCAATGACGCCATACAGACGCAATCGAAACCCAGCCAATTGCTTTAATAACGTTAATGACAAGTTTATGTACGTATATGTATTTACATTAGACCGGGTCGATTTTAAGGAGGGAAATTAAACGACATCGTGCCATCGAAATTTGGATTCCTCTCATTTTTCTGAGTAGAAAACTCTTCCGCGACATTTGTCTAAAATTAATTTTGATGCTCCGGAACTTAGTTTTTATGGTTCAAGACGGATTTTTGAAAAATCATAAATAGACAAAACTCGCCAACAAATTAAACAGGCCTACATATATGCACATGAAATTCAACCAAAATTGCTTCTAATAAGTAGTACGCTATGGCGTATGAGTAACCTTGAGTTCTTAGAATTGAATAAAGTAATAAACAAATTCCAAACAGCATATGTACGTCTACGTTTTGGAGTATGAATCTTCAATTTTTGCAATTAAAATTCTGAAACTTTGGATTTGGAACATTTATTGTATAAAAAATGCTGTCAGCGAAAATTATCAATATCGGATGATTATAACATATAGATCACATTCTAGTTCTCCTATACCGCAAGATAAATTATAATTTTAAAATATTGTTTAATTGCATACATATGTTACCGTAACCACTCGGGTATTTCCATTTGGAAAAACATTATTCTTGACAAGACCACAATGACTACTACCAAGTTTCCTTCCAAAATCCTGAATACTTCCTTAAAATGTTTCTACACCATTTCCAGATGGATTTTAGAAAGCGTCAACTGAATTTTAGAAAGGAAAAATTGGATTTTAGAAATGTCAATTGGATTTTAGAAAAGGGAAATTGGATTTTGGAAATGTCAATTGGATTTTAGAAAGGGGAAATTGGATTTTAGAAATGTCAATTGGATTTTAGAAAGGGAAATTTGGATTTTAGAAATGTCAATTGGATTTTAGAAAAGGGAAATTGGACTTTAGAAACCGTAAATTGGATTTTCGAAAATTTATATAATTACGTATATGTACATTATAATTTCATACGAAATAAAGAATTTCTATTCGAAAAATTCTGTGTAAAATTTATTTTACACGCACATTCTGAAATCCAATTCACGCTTTCGAAAATCCAACTGACATTTCTAAAATCCAATTTCCCCTTTCTAAAATCCAATTGACATTTCTAAAATCCAATTTCCCTTTTCTAAAATCCAATTGACCTTTCTAAAATCCAATTTCCCCTTTCTAAAATCCAATTGACATTTCTAAAATCCAATTCTCTCTTTCTAAAATCCAATTGTCGTTTCTAAAATCCAGTTAACGCTTTCTAAAATCCATCTGGAAATGGTGGAGATATATATTTTTCTCAAATTTTCCTTCAACTAAATTTTGCCATAAATACATATGCATGTATGAATGTATGTATGTCACTCAAGAAAGTAATTATCTTTATGTTCAAAAAATAAATGCATATACATACATGCATACATACAACGCAACTCATTGAGAAAAGGGCCAACCAAAAGCCAAAGCTTTGTCTCCTTTTACATGATGTTTTCATTGTTTAGATTTTATTAGTGCCAAATTGCACATGATTATATACATCTATTCGCATGTATGTATATGTTTATCACATTTATAAGAACTGAAATTTAAACTAAATTCAGTCTTATTATTTAAATTAAAGGTACTTCTTGTACTTTTTAATGGAAAAAATTGTACTACGGTAATATTAACTTTACCATTTTTAGTATCTAATTTCAATATATGTATGTACATTCAATATATCACAGAAATATATATATATATATATATATATATACATTGATAAAAGGCGTGAGATTTGGCTCCTTCTCTAATCACTCGCTAATCGAGTTCTAGTGTAGTTTTCAACCCTAGTTATCGATTTGAGAATATATAGAGGATTGCACTAGTTATCTAAGGTAATCTCGACAAACACAGTCTCTAACGTTAGAAATTTTGTCGAGATTACCTTAGATAACTAGTGTAATTCTCCATATATTCTCAAATTGATAACTAGGGTTGAAAACTACACTAGAATTCGATTAGCGAGTGATTAGAGAAGGAGCCAAATCTCACGCCTTTTATCAATAAGACTGAATTTTCTTTAAATTTCAGTTCTTATAAATGAGGTAAAAATATACATGTCAATATATATAATCATATTCAATTTAGGCACAGATTGCGTTAATAAAATCTAAACAATGAAAAAATCATGTAAAAGGAGACAAAGCTTTGTTTTTCATGTCAATTGGAAGTATTTGCAAATTCTGATTAGAATCTCATTAGAGAACTACATTAGAATTCGATTCGAGAATTATAATTTTCTCGAATAGAATTAGGTACCCTTTTGTTTGAGAACGCTATGATTCTCGATAGATTTTCGAGTCGTCCTCTAACGTTAGAGGTTTGAGAATGAGGCTAGTTCTCGAGTCATTCTCAAATCGATAACTAACCTCAGTGTTTGTTGGGTGTGTTTTCTGGGAAGAGATGAAAAAAAAATAAAATAAAAAAAAAATATCAAACACACCATCTACGCTTAAATGTGGCTTCTTTAAATGCAAAACAACCCACTCACTTCACTAATACATTTCCGTTGCAAACCATAAAACTTTTGTGGGTATTATGTTACTAAAAATGTGCACGCGTCCAACAACAAACAAACAATTCCATTTACAATGTTTCATATTAATATAGTGCATACTTCATATCAGCAATAGTGCAATATTCACGCTCATAAACACAAATATGCATGTATGTATGTATGTATGTATGTATGTAAGTAGCAAATATTAATAAACTTTGTGCTTTTAATGCGGGCGTGTCGCCACAATTGTGTTTTGTTGTTTGTTTTGTATTGTCTGTTTTACTGCTTATTTGTTGGTTTAAGTTTAAAGCCGGAATTACAATAGCGCTGTGGCTGTGGCAGCGACTGTTTTTCGAAATCAGCTGATTTTTAGAAACTACGGTTTGTAATGAAGCGGCACATAATACAGCAGAGGCAGCTGGCAGCACCGCTCCGTTTAGCCCAAATTCTAAATTCGCAGCCGCTGCCTTGAATCGCAGCCAACTTCAAAGTGTTGATGTGAACTTATGTCTGTTTCCGTACTATCCAATGTAATATATTTTTTACTAATTTTGTGTTTCCGTACTTTGATGCCAGCAAGCGGGAGAGAATTTAAATTTTACTTAATTAATTTCCAACAGCAAATATTGCTGGCGGGATGCAAAAGCAAAGAAGAAGAAAGAGCAGAGGAAAAAATGAAACAATATTGATTATTTTAATTGAAAAATGTGGACATAAAAATGGTAAGTAAATTTATGTCACCACGTGTCCAAGGTAAAAGGAAACAGACCTAATATATAAAGAAGTCACTGCCAAATACTGCGAACGCTCTATTGTGTTTGGTCTGGCAGTCACTGCTCATATTAGACGCATCAGCTGATTCCGAAAACCGTCGCTGCCCGCTGCCACATCGCTGATGTAATTTGGGCTTAAGTGGTTGAAAATGCATTAGAAGTAATACATATATATATATGTATGTTGCAAGGATGTACAAACTATATGCAAGAAAGGACTAATTTTTTTAAGCATGAAA
The DNA here is from genome assembly GCA_960531455.1 of Urophora cardui. Taxonomy (NCBI): domain Eukaryota; kingdom Metazoa; phylum Arthropoda; class Insecta; order Diptera; family Tephritidae; genus Urophora; species Urophora cardui. Next base: position 30,908,542 of record OY482672.1, on the reverse strand, counting down.
ATAGACTTCTTTTTTATAGACATTGGAGTTTTATTAAATTGTATATTTTTGTGTGACATTTAAAAGAAATAAAGTTGTTTAACTAAAAATTACTCGTCTTAACCTAGACTCTTGAAAATTTGTGCGAAGAAAGAAGTTGAATAAAATATAATAAGTTCATCTGCAGCAAGTGCAGAAAAACAGCATTGAGCGAAAGATTGTCACAGGCTGTGACTCACAGCGGCTGCACTCCTCAGAGTTTCCGTGACTTGTTCTCGCCGTTGCAACAACACTTAAGCAAAACTAGTATATTGTATTAAATGATTAGCTTTAAAAACTTACTGTAGACTGAATGTTAGGCAAATATTTCTCAATGTATAAATGTAATTACCTGAAAAGATAAAGAATATACACAAGTAATTAGACAATGTATAAAATTAAGGAAATTGTAATAAAAAGCATACCAGATATATTATGCACACTATGTAATTCTTTGCAAAAAGTATATACAAAGTACGTAAATCCTTAAGACTTTTTTGCAAATTACTTGGTGTATTATAAATTTAGCACAAAACGTCAATTTTTATTTTACTTTCTAACAAGCGAGTTCTTCTGAAACAAAAGAAAATTTAATCTTGTTAAAAAAAAGATACCTCCCAATAAACATTTCTAAGCATTAACAATTCCATAGCGACTTGAAAGCGAATGCTTTCTCACGTCATACATTCGATAATGAATTCGATTTGAAAACTACACCATTTGCACTTTAAAATGAGAAACCTTCACATTAAAATCAGATTAGTCAGTTTGAAATGAGAAACTTTCATTTGAAAATCAGAATAGTAACTTTAAAATGAGAATATTTCGCTTTAAAATGACAATATTTCACTTAAAAATGAGAAACCTTCATTTGAAAATCAGATTAGTCAATTTTAAATGAGAAAGCGTTACTTCAAAATGAGAAAATTTCATTTGAAAATGAGAAATTATCATTTTAAATTGAGAATAGTTCATCAAATGTATAAGCTGAATAATATTTTTTTTGTAGAAGGACCACATTTAATAGAACAACAACTACAATACCTGGAAAACTTGGTAGACGAATGCAAAATAACAGTAACTCGGGGGGTTGTGCACGGGCTTTTCAACATGCCTCCTCTTTTCACACGAGTGTGCAGCTTTAGAAAACATGCCTGTTGGTACCTAAATAAACTTAACTTTTAATAAAAACATGTTTCTCATTTTCAATTGATGATTTCTCATATTAAAATGAAAATTTCTCATTTTCAAATGAAGTTTTCTCATTTCGAAGTGACGCTTTCTCATTTAAAATTGACTAATCTGATTCTCAAATGAAAGTTTCTTATTTTAAATTGAAGCTTTCTCATTTTAAAGTGGAAATGGTGTAGATCATACTCCAGCAAAAGAGAACTTTTGCTATACGATTTTTTTTTTTTTGATTCGTGATGAATTCGAAATTCGGCACAACTTCGACTGGAACTTTAAATGAGAGTAGTTACCAAAACCTTTAATTATAACTAATTTTTCAACTTTTTGCAATGGTAACATATTTTTCTGATTTTCGTTTCGAATACAGCATGAACGCTAGAGAAACATCTAACCAACCAAGAGTGTTCCAAGTTAGACATTCATAACTTTCGGATATTGTAGGTTATTTTCGAATGTTCAGCACAATGGTTATTATAAGGAATTTAAAAAAAAGGAGTATTAATTGCTTGTAATAACTTATTATTATTATTATTATTAAAATAAAGTTTTAATGATATTTAGGATTAATAAAATTTTGCAACAAGGATTTTCAATTCCTATTTGATTGATTTAACGTTTTATATAACGCTTTTCCGTGTTTTTTTTTTGTATCTTTAGCGCAAAATTCTTGATTTATTTCTATACCAAATTCAAGACTTGCTTCATAGAATGTCAAGATTAGACTAAACTTATATGGCAACGCATTAAGCCAAAAAGATTCGTTTTGTGAATTTTATTTACTTAAATTTGTTTCGCTTTAATTAGTGTTAATGATCATTGATTACAAATCAATTTGAAGCGCTTTAACTGGCATTAAATACAATGAATAACACAATTAAAAAAGTTTCCATTGTTTTCGTGTAGGTACTTTTTTTTTGCATAAATTAAAATTAAGTGTTCTACGACTAAGAAATGCGTCTTATGATTTTTGGAGTACTGAAAATGTTTCTGTCTCTGTTTTTTTTTTTTCTTTGATGAGTAATGAATTTATAAAACTATTTAAGTAGTGTTTGTTTACATTATGCAATAGAGGACGTTGGATTTAATAGAAACACGAGCAGCATTTATAATTTAAAATATTAGGGGTATTCGCTATCCATAGCATAACCCTAGCACGTAGCACGATTGCACGGATTGCAAAGTTTTACAACGCACAACAGCAAAATACAGGCGCACAGAAATATGCTAGACCTCAAAAATATGCTACACCAAAACCTATGTATATTTATTTGCTATGAAGTGTAGGAAATTAATTGCGACCCTGCGTCAGCTGACATTTGCCAATTGCTAATTTCAATTTCAATTTGAGCATTCGAATTTTGCTTAAAATGTTATTTTTTATGTGTATTTATTAAATTTACTAAAATAAAATGATTTATTTATTAAAAAGTGAGTGATGAACGCGTCCTTTGGCTAAAAAGAAAAGCTGCTTCTTAAAATTTCCTACGACTATGCAATAGGGTGCTCTCGATGTGTAGCATATTTTGGTCTAGGATATTTGCAATCCGTGCTATCTTGCTAGGGATAGCGAATACCCCTATTATTTTTCGTTTTACTTTTAAATTGCGCTTATGACTAAAAGGAATATGCCTTATAACATAATACAAAATTGTCTAGTGACAAGAACATAAATAAGACATAATAAATAAATAAATGTTGACGGTTGCAAGCCATAAAGATTTATATTGTCAAAATGCCAATAAATGTTATCCTTTTTTGCGCTTAAAGGCATTTGCTGACACAGAAAAATAATAATAATAATTTTTTGTCGTCTAGTTAATATTTAATTACTTTTTGCTTTACTTTTTACTGCTTGACACATCAGCTACTGTTTTTTGTATTCTTAATTTTTTTAATTTAAATTTTTATTGTTTGGTTTTGTTGTTGCTCATACATTGAGTATACATAAATTCCAGCTTAAGCATGCATACATGCGATTAAATCTGTTCAGCGTATTTTTATTGCAGATTTATATTGCCAAAGATCGCAATTCTGACACATTCAATTGTTTAATTGACATTTAAACTTGTATCTTTTAATTATATATGTGCGTATGTATAAATATGTGCATATGCGCTTGAAGCTAATCATTTAAATGTTTGTTATTTTGCCACCGAATTTAATTCGCTTCGTTTAATATCAGACATGTGCATCTGCAATTACAAAATTTTTCAATTACAATTACTTGTAATTGTAATTTAAAAATTTCCAATTACAATTACTTGTAATTAAAACACTTCAGATACAATTACATGTAATTGCCATCGAAAAGGTATCAATTACAGGTAATTGTGAATGAAATGCATCAATTACATGTAAGTCTGCTGTTATGATCCATCCACTTTGATTGATTTTTATGCTCTTAGATGTAGGTATGTATTAGCTTAGGAATGCGCCAAAACCCAAAAAAATTAACTAATTCACTGTTCAATTACTGATTGAACACTATTCGGTAACAATTACATGCACTCAATACTACTGAGTTATTTCAAATGCAGCATTTCAATTACAATCGCAAAAATGTAATTGGAAAATTTTCCATTACAATTACTTGTACTTTGTAATCGAAAAACATCAATTACAATTACAAGTAATCGTAATTGTTGTGTGTAATCAATTACAAAATGTAATTGAGTATGCCCATGTCTGTTTAATATACACATATTTTTGCATTTAAAATGATTCCTTGAATTACCAAAATTTTTGTTGTTTAGTTTGAGTTTTAATTCGAAGTGCAGGCAATTGGAAACAAACAGCGAAATTAAAAAAAAAAATCAATGTGTTTTGAGTGTGGATTATGAAATGGATAAATTAGGGTACAGCCAGACGACGCAAGAAAGTACTTTCAGAAAGAGAAAAATTCAAATTTTTATTTCTATTATAAAAACAAATACAAAAATTTGAATTTTTCACTTTCTGAAAGAATTTTTTTGCGTCCTCTGAATGTACCCTTAGTTAATAAAATTCAAAATGGAATTGTTCAAATGGGTTTCGAAAAAAGTTTGGTTAGGCCGAAATGGTAATCTGCGAAACAATCAACACTTGGCTCGCAAATATTATCCGATAGCAATATCATGCTAAGAACGAGCCTATGATTAATCTTAGTTTTACAAAGATTATAGTAGGTATATTGGAAATATCAATGAGCACAATATGTTACTAAGGTAACAAGACAAAGAAAATATACTACAACAATTTAAAACTCTCTCTCACTTTTATTAAAAACTATGTGCTGTATTTAGTATTCATACCGAAGGGAAACTGCAACGAATAACAAAGTTGCTGAATCGAATAACAACATTTTCCACATTTATTATGCATGATGGCGCTTGTTAAGGTGATTAATTTTATAATTGTTTTCATAAAAAGCCCAGGGTTTATTGGGTTAAAATTCGCCAAACAGCAGAGATTGAAAGTAATTGTCAACCGTAAAATTTCTTTGGAGTTTTCATGGATAAAAAACAAAAATATTAGAAAAGAAAAATTTTGTGTGTGACACATATTCTTGAAATATTTTTTTCTGCGCTGATATCAACCAAAAAATTTTATTTTGTTGAATACCAAATAAAAATTATCAAAATTATTTCGTTTCGTTAATTATATAAAAAAAATACCCAAATTATTTCGTTGATTATCAAAAAAAAAATTACCGAAACAAATTTTTACAATATTTTATTTTTTTTTTTGATAATCAGCGAAACGAAATTCTTTTTGATATATATTTTTTTTTTTTTGATAATCAACGAAACGAAATTTTTATAATATTTTTTTTTATAATCAACGAAACGAAATTCTTTTTGATATTTTTTTTTCTAAATTATCAAACCAGTATTATTTTTTTTAAGCATTTAACGTTAAGATTTGTAAAAGTTGAATTGAAAACAATTTTTTTTTTGTTTATTGATACAAGTTAACGTTAAAGTGCAGCCCTGCTTTTGAATTTTCGATTTGTAAAATAAATCACACTTGCTGAGTTATATAAAAAAATTTATTTGATGGATTGTACATTTGCTCGCTCATATAACCAACTGAATGAACAGAAATAGATACTGAATATTTTTCTCTTTCAACAATTTTTTTTTTTATAAATTACTCACTGACAAAGAAAATATTATTTTTGTCTTTTGATATGAGTAGTCCACTCTCAAATTGGGGTATGTGAAATTTTTTTCGATTTTGAGGGTTGTGTACAGTAATTAAAGGTGTATAATATATGTACATTAAAAATTTATTCTGAAAAAATAGCATCAAATACGAATACACTTTACTTTTCTCTATAATTCTCTGTTTTTTTTTTTTAATTTGTGGTTTAATATGAAAAATTCACATAGCCCTGTTTGAAAGTGAATTACTCATATCATTTTTTCAGTGAGTGTTTGAATTTTTGATGTTTCTTATTTTAAAAACCTTTTGAAAATATTGACTGCAATTTTCGATATCTGCCAAAAAGTTACATCTGGTCGCTGTGAACACTTTTATAATTCTCCAAAAAAGCTTAACATTGAAGTAAGTACCAAAAAGGTTTATTTATGAAATTACGCGATCTTTTTTTTTATTTTTTTTTCATTCATGATCGTAACTTTTCCATAAATAATGTTAGTATTTACTTTAATGATATTTTTTACGCTTTGGAATTTATTTATTTTATTTTTTTTTTTGATCAGAAAGACCTTCGGCCGAGCGCGCAATGATTTGTTGGTAATATGAATTTGTGACTCCTTCTTTGTGTGTTTGTTCGATATTTAACACTTGAACAAAGCTGTTTTTGGCGGGGACACACACACAAGTGTACATACACACATTGATTTGATTTTTAACAGACTTTTTAGGTTATGTATGCGCAAGTTTGCAAATCTTAACTTACAAAAAAACTATACACACACGCGCGCATGCGCATTCATGTTTTTCGGGTACGTGATATTTTTTTTTTGCCTTTTATACCTTTCATGATTTATTTTTTTTTTTTTTTGTACTTATTTGCATTTTACGTTTTGCTTATGGCCTGGTTATGCTTACAATGCTGCTGGTCGAGCACCGTGAAATTGTTGTTGTGCACTTCGACGGTGAGAGAATTTTCGGACTCTCACATCCAGCAAATCTGCTGTGTGAAACAGGCAGCCAGCAGTCGAGGTTTCTGGGGTAATAATGTGTTATGTTGTGTATGTGCGCTCCAATCATCAATGTAAGCATAACCACCTCTCACCAATCACGAAATGTTTCCGACTTTGATTGGCAATTAACATTGGTACCATAACCACAGCATTAGCCAAAATTTCATGCAGCAAATCAAATTTGGCTGTTTGCTAATGACATACAGACACAAAAACACACAAAAACACACAAAAACACACAAAAACTAAACACCTGACCTTATCGAAGCAATTAGCATTGGGTAAAAACGTTTTAAAGGAGCAAGAGCAAAAAAATATGGAATTTCTGTAATACATATTACAAAATTTTGAATCAAAATTGTTCAACACACACGCTTGCACATACATATGTATGCACAAATAAATAAGAAAAATAATTAAGAAAAATACTACATAAATTAAGGTTTAGTAAAAAATATGATTTCAAAAAAAATCAGTTACACACCTGGAAGTGACATATGTACGTAAGTATGTATGTATATACCCTCTGTTATTTTTATTTTTCTTTATAAAACTTTGCGTTATAAAATGCACTCCAAGCGATCAAGTGATGCCAATTTGACCAGCACAATTAACTGCTGTAATTATGATAAATATTTTTTTGCTTTTTTTTTCTTAATTATACCTTTCATGAGAATGAAATGGTATTATAACTTAGTGCCAAAAAATTTTTGTCGAAAGTACCAGGAGGAAGCGTGGGGAACCCACCAAAATATATACCGATATGATCAGAATCACGAGCTGAGTCGATTAAGCCATGTCCGTCTGTCCGTCGGTCCGTCTGTCCGTCTGTCCGTCCGTCCGTCTGTGTGAACGCAAACTAGTCCCTCAGTTTTTGAGATATCTGAATGAAATTCGGAATACAGGTATGTTGTTATATGCAGCTGATCATTTGTCGGAACCGGCCGAATCGGACCACTATAACATATAGAAAACAACCGATTATTCAGATATACATGAAATTTTTGGATGTAATTTGTGCATAACTTCCCCATTTAAACAGCTAAGGACATGAAACTTTGAAGTATACGTGCCCATTTTGGCCCAAACAAGTTTACCGAAAATTGTCAAGATCGGACCACTATAACATATAGTTCCACAACATCCGATTATTCAGATATACACATTTTGGTGTATAACTCCTCCATTTTAACAGCTAACGGCCTGAAATTTTGAAGTATTTGTAGCCATGTGGACCCAAACGAGATTGCCGAAAATTGTTAAGATCGGACCACTATAACCTATAGCTCCCCTACAACCGATTGTTCAGATATGGACATTTTGGTGTATAACTCCTCCATTTAAATAGCCAAGACACCATTTTTTCTAATAAATCTGTCCATAAATAACCCACAGAATTAAAATTATAAATTAAACTTAATCCGGCTATGTACATACATAGGTAACTTTTCATTTCCCCACTCATGAAAGGTATGAAGTCTTCGGTACGGCCGAAGACAGCCGCGCTTTTACTTGTTTTAATTTCAAGTTTTCTTTCTGCTTCGTGCAACTGATCTTCAATTCTTTAATCTGGTCAGCAAATTATAACGTTTTTTGTTTTGTCTTTCTTTCTTTATTCATAAACAATTATGTACAGACAATTCCACTTTACGTACCACTTGAATCATATTGATGGACGCGCGGCGGTGATTCAACAAACAAAAAAACCCATGCCATTATTTGAATGAATGCATTAACATGGTCACTGTGTATTCAAGACTAAAGACAAAAAAAAACCAAGTTGGTGCTGCATGCAATTAAAAAGCTCATATGAGCTTCGTGTTGTTTTAGTAGAACCACCAACGGGTGTTACGATAGTTTCACAAATCGATCACAGTAAAAAAACACACACGCAAACATAGAGATCTTGAAACACGGCAACTCGCACAAAACATGTAAGACACAACAGAACGGCTAGAGGAGCGACTAGCTACTAACTAACGGCTCATGTCGTTCACTAATTTTAACTCAATGCGTCTAATAATGAAGTGATATCGATAGCGATAGCGAAACTATAAAAAGAAAATGGAAATTAAAACAGAAGTTGTGACGGAGGAGACAACAGAAAGAAAAACAACAACCAAAACCAATAAAAGGCACATACATACATGCATTCATTAAAAAGGGTGAGCAACGGGAAGATAAAACATACATACATAAATAATAGTTGCGTGTGGCCGTAGCGATTTTGGCTTTTTAACCCAGTAAAGAACGTATTTGACATTTTATATTTAACTATCGGTAATAAATCTAAAATCTATATATATAAAAATGATTTGGTATTTAATTGAAACGCTAAAACTTGAAAACGGCTGAACCAAATCAAATACTTCCTTAGGGGGGTTTGGTTGTTGTTACCTCGCGAAGGTTTAGTCGAAGAAAAAATTTAAAAATGTTAGGGGGGCGTGGCACCTCCCATACAACCTTAACTTTTAAAGCTGATTATCTCTAAAAGAGTTCAAGGTAGGGAGCTGAAAATTGGTATAGAGGTAGGTGATATCAAAACCATTCCCACGCATAAAAGTGGGGGTTATCGGAAAAAGGGGCGTGGCACCTCCCATACAAACTTAATTTTTAAAGCTGAATATCTATAAAAGCGTTTAAGGTTGGGACCTGAAAGTTGATCAGGAGATTAACGATATCAATAGCATGCTTATGAAAAAAACAGTAGTTTTGGGAAAAGGGGGCGTGGCACCTCCCATGCGTTCTTAATTTTTAAGGCTAAATATCCCTAAAAGCGTTCATGGCATGTACATAGAAATCACTATGCAGATATACGATATCAATACCATGTTCACACAAAAAAAAAAAGAAAAGATTGATCGAAAAATGGGGCATTGCACCTCCCATACGTATTAAACTTTTGAGGCTGAATATATCTAAAAGGGTTGGAGGAGGGGCCTCAAAACCATTATGGAGGTATACTATATCAATACTCTTACTTACTTAGTTAAAATAGCCAATACTCAGTGCAAATAAATATCCGGAACAGAAAACTAAAAATTTTGTGCATCGTGCAGCCTTAAACTGAATACTAAAATTATATATTTTTAAAGTTGTATACACAATGAAGTAGTGAAAAATCGTTAATTTTCTATTAAAAACAATACCGGTGTAATAACAATTTTTGAAATGAAATTAATAAAAAAATCTATTTTGGGCAGAACGAAGTTTGCCGGGTCAGCTAGTGCGTTTAGAAAAACGGTTCGGTTCCACTGTGCTACACCTTACACGAGGTAGAAAATATTCAACCCTGTCGGTGTTGTGCCGAAACACTTGAGGCGCTGTTGCCTAGTACAAACGACGATAAGAGCGCCAATAAACAACAATGTTTGCGCTTGTTATTGCTAACTATTTTTTAAGCATAAAAAGTTACCAATAAACATTATTATACATACATGTAAATACTTATACATAAATGTGCAATATATCTATGTATATGTATTTTCTATTACCACTGTGCTACACCTTACACGAGGTAGAAAATATTCAAACCTGTCGGTGTTGTGCCGAAACACTTGAGGCGCTGTTGCCTAGTACAAACGACGATAAGAGCGCCAATAAACAACAATGTTTGCGCTTGTTGTTATTGCTAACTATTTTTTAAGCATAAAAAATTACCAATAAACATTATTATACATACATGTAAATACTTATACATAAATGTGCAATATATCTATGTATGTGTATTTTCTATTACCCAGTACACATTCTCGGAGCCCTCATAATTTTGGAGTCCGATATGCATCCGAAATAAGTGTGAAATATGAGCTTAGGAAAAGCAGTGAAGTTGAAAAAGGTTCCATAATGAGAGCAGAGGCAGAAAAAGCGGGTGTGAATGGAGAGAGGAGAAAGAGAACTGGGATAGGGGAAGGAAAATGCAAGAAAAAAATTAGTTTGTAGTCATAAAAGAAGGAAAAAAGGTTAATAAATATGTATCCAATAGGAGTCTTTTATTCAGGCTCATGTGATGTATGAACTTAGGTTCATATCGTCGTACCATACGAAAACTAGCATACGTTCTTTTTGTAGCTGACGAAAAGTAACAAAATCGACTTTTGGCTGACGAAAACTATCAATTTCGTTTAAACAACAACAATTTTAATGTAAAAACAGTATATCGATTTTGTTACTTTTCGTCGGCCAAAAGTCAAATGTGCTACTTTTCGTATAGAATTTTTTTATTGATAGGTTTCGCCAGAAATTTTAAATATGTTAGTTTTCGTATGGTACGACGATATCGGGTGAGCACGTTAAGAACAGAAATACATACATACATTTCGGACTCCAAAATGAGCTCATAATGAGTGTGAACGCGCCGGTTTAGGATTCCTTTCCGACCCTTTTATGACTACGAATGTTTTCTGGGTTACTATGTACATTAGGGTGGGGCGATTTACTAACCTACATCGCGCTATCGAAATTTGCATTCTTCTCATTTTTCTGAGTAGAAAACTCCTCCACGACATTTGTCTAAAATTAATTTTGATATTCCGGAATTTGGTTTTTATGAACCAAGACGAATTTTTGAAAATCGACAAAAAAATATCCAGGCCAATATGCACATCGAATTGAAGCAGAATTTTGTGTTGAATCCAGATATGAAATCCGAATTAAAATCGGATGATCCGTTTTTGAGATATAGCCTGATTTCCGGTTATGGAGGCTGAATGCCCCAAATTGCATATTTTCGCTATTATCTCTTGTTGTGTACAATACATCTTAATTTTTTTTGCAAACTTCTTCAAAATAAGTCAATTCAATATATGAACAGTATTTTAAAATATTAATTTATCTTCCGGTATAGGAAAACTAGAATGCACTCTTTTTTCCTTGGCCCAAAATCGCGGTATGGGTTCTCTATGTTATAGGCATTTGATACCGATGATTTTCGCCGATCGCGCTTTGTGTACAATAAATTCTTCAAATCCAAAATTTCAGAATTTTAGCTGCAAAAATTTAAGAGTTATTCCCTAAAACGTAGACTTATGCTTCTGAAATTTGGTTTTTGCTTCCAATAGTACGCTATGGCGTATGAGTAACCTTTAGTTTTTTTTAGAGTTGAGTAAAGTAAAAAAACAAGTGCCAAACAGCATACGTCTACGTTTTGGGTTATAACTCCTCAATTTTTGCAGCTAAAATTCTGAAATTTTGTATTTGGAGCATTTATTGCACACAAAGCGCTGACGGCGAAAATCATCGGTATCAAATGACTATAACATAGAGAACCCATACCGCGATTTTGGGCCAAGGAAAAAAGAGTGCATTCTAGTTTTCCTATACCGAAAGATAAATTAATATTTTAAAATACTGTTAATATATTGAATTGACTTATCTTAAAGAAGTTTGGAAAAAAATTTAAGATGTATTGTACGCAACAAGAGATAATAGCGAAAATATGCGATTTTGGGCATTCAGCCTCCATAACCGGAAATCAGGCTATATCTCAAAAACGGATCATCCGATTTTAATTCGGATTTCATATCTGGATTCAGCACAAAATTCTGCTTCAATTCGATGTGCATATTGGCTTGGATATTTTCTGTCGATTTTTGCCCAATTTTTATTTTCAAAAATTCGTCTTGGTTCATAAAAATCAAATTCCGGAACATCAAAATTAATTTTAGACAAATGTCGTGGAGGAGTTTTCTACTCAGAAAAATGAAAGGAATCCAAATTTCGATAGCGCGGTATCGATTAATTTCCCTCCATACAAATCGCCCCACCCTAATGTACATATATAAATATGAATATGAATATGATCTGCTTGCTGTTCGTCACTCATACGCCGCCGTGAACATACATATGTACTACATACATACATATGTTTATATATTTATGCTTCTATAATTATGGACGCGTAAACGTTTAGATATACATCATAACCGCCTAAGTGAAACTTGAATCGATTAATCCATACAACACACTCGGTTTTGGGTAGCTCTTATTTCCTTTGATGACCTTTTCAGAAATTCAGGGTTGACAAATTTCGTTGTTGGCACAAGTATCGGTTAACCAGTTATGGAAGTTTCACTTGGGCGATTATAAAGTTTAAATGACAATATGTACATACGTGTTTTTACAATGTGTAAGTATACAAATATATTTATATATACATACATATGTATGTACATATAAACAGATAATCAGTAGCAAAAGCTATTTAGCCTACAGCGATCAGCAATCAGCAGCAATTGAAGTAGTGGCGTAGACATAGTAACCGCGTTTCAAACATGGTTGCGGCACGCTGCCACCATAAAAAGACACATGCATGTATATGTTTGCCAACAATAATAGATATATATAGCTGGCCCATTTAATAAGGCAATTTTAAATGTATTTTTGGATGTGGAAGTTACAATCGGCTGCGGGGATATGGTTTTAAGATCGCGACTGTCTTACTTAGTTCCTAAAAATTTCTATATTTGAACAGGTGATGGCATGGCAGCTACATTTTGCTATGATCCAATTTAGATGTCGAGAAATGATCAGTTTTATATAAGAAATTAGCCATTAATTGAGTTTAAATCAAAAATATCTCAAAAACCAAGGGCCTAGTTTGCATTTAAGCAGCTTATGTACATACATACATAGTGTGATGAACTCAGCTCTCAAATTGGCATACATACACACATATATTTTGGTGGATTTGTCACCTCCCTGCAAAAAATGCGATCACTCCAGGATACATCCGGGACAACTCGCAAGGGAGCATGCGATTACTACCCATTTGTATCTCTTTATATGGGTTGAAGTGTTCTCTTTTGTTTGAGCATGTCCTATGAAGAGACTAATTGTACCCAGTTTGTACCCGAACGGGTAGCAAAAGCGCACAATTGTACCCGTTTAGAACCCGAACGGGTAGCAAATGCGACACATCCATTTGTGCGACTAATTGTACCCGTTTGATACCCTTTCGGGTACAATTCGTATACAATTAGTATACATATGTACCCGTTCGGGTACAATTGGGAACAATTGTAAACAATTGTAGACTAATTGTACCCGAAAGAGAGCGCTCCCGGACAAATCTTTTTAGAGACTCGTCGCACACTTTTTTGCAGGGCTCTGCTGCTGGAGCTTACAAGAATTGTGTATATGTGTTAAAGTTATAATGTCAATTCATGCTAATGAAATGGAGAATCACCAATTAATTTATTTTCTTGAGTTCTTTGCTCTTCATTTTCATTTGGAGGAGGAGCAATTTCTTCCGCTGATAAATTTTATTAAGACTTAGCATGTGCTTATCACATCTTTACGCGCATCAGCCAAATTTAATCTGTTTCAAAACAAGTACACATTATTACATACATGCAGACGACATACATACATAAATACATATTTGTAAATAAAGTTGTCATGCTGCATACTTGCTGTCAACTGACAGGTAAATTAAAGTTTCAGAAAAGTAAAAAAAACTAAACAAAAGATAATTTGTGACCCTCTTTATACTATAGCGCATGCTGAAAGCAAATTAACAATGTCGTGCTTATATACGTACATACATATATTGTATGTATGTATGTATGTCAGTATTTTCAAACACACACGTGCGCATAAGCCACTCTCTACGGCTACTATAAATATAGTTACAAGTTCAGGTTCGCTGTTCACAAAAAAAAAAAATGCAGTAAAAGTGTATGAAGAAAACGAAAATATTTCACAGAGAAAAAAAAAACAAAAAGGTAACCAAAAGCTAAAAAACCAAAAACTTTATAAAAAAAAATTAATTAATAAATAGGTTATGAAGGTGCCTCATTTCGTCACAACGCCAACCAAATACTTAATTATGCATGGGTACATTTGAGTACAAGAAATATTCATATATGTAGGTACTTATACGCATACTTTAAAGGAAAAAAATAATTACATTGCAAAAAAAGTAAGAAAATAAAAAAAAAATACTTTGTCTTTAATTAAAATATTTTTGTGTATTTTATCTAAAAATTTTCGGTGGCCTAAAAGATATTCGTTTTTAATGCTTTAAAAGCGTTTTGATCAAGGTTTGCGTATATTTATAATTTCACCTTTCATGAAAATGAAATGGCATCTATTACAACTTACGTTCAAAACATGATTCTTGTAAGTATAAAAAGGAGAGGACCTAACAAATTATATACCATTATGATCATAATCATGATCAGAGTTGATTAAGGCTCGGCATGTTCGTCTCTTTGAACAGAAAACTAGTCCCTCGGGTTTTCAGAGATCTTATTCAAACTCAAATACAGTGAAACCTCCCTTGGGCGGACACTCACCGTCGGGCTAATTTTGTCCGCCCAAGAGAGGTGTCCGCTTAAGGGAGTGGGTTGCTATTTTAGAAATTTTTTCGATTTTAAAGTATTTATTTATTCATATTTCACTAAAAAAACAGGGATTCTTATGTCTTCAAAATTTCACTTAAATACATAAATACATATACATATGTATGTATGTCTGTATATACATAAAGTATTAACATACATATTACATTTCTATTAGTAAGTTGCTGACAAGTAGAAATGTTGGGATATCTTTGAAATTATTTAAAAAACTGCGAAATTGTCGATTGACGAGGGGTTTTTTGCTTATTTAAAATAAAATTGTTTTGCAGATGGCTTCAAATTTCAATAAGGTCTTCCGTGCAAAATCTTTTCAAATTTGAAACTGCAGTCAAAGCCATTTCGTTCGAGGAGATTGCATTACCTACTTTCAGCGGTAATACTTTCAGTATCGGTACTATTATCTGGTTTCGACGTTTTCGCCAGTTAGATCATCTAACTGGAAATCTGTGGATGTAGTTATATCTATTCCAATAAAGTCATGCGGACATTTATTTTAGTTGGTGATTTCCCTTTCATCGTAGCACTTTTTACATAACGAACATTCCGCGAACTTTTTTTATATTGCTATACATACTTATATTTTGTCCGCATAAGAGGGGTTCGTGTCCGCCTAACAGAGGTTTTTGTGTGATTCGTTATGAAAAAAAATTAAAGTGTCCGTTGAAGAGAGGTTCGTGTCCGCTTAGTAGAAGTTTTTAGTTCAATTAAATAGTAAATAACTGTCCGCGTCCGGCCAAGAGAGTGTCCGCCTAAGAGAGGGCAATTTGTTCTAAAAATTGAACCTAAACCTTGGTGAATGAAAAAATGTCCGCTCAAGGGAGGTGTCCGCCTATGAGAGGTGTCCGTTAGGAGAGGTTTCTCTGTACTTACAAATTCACTGTTTAAATAAAATTGCAAAGCTTTAAGGTCTCTAATTGATCACACTTCTTTTACTTATCGCCATTTAAACTGCACAACCTCCTAACCGGCATTTGTGCCAAAAATTAAAATTGAATTCCTGACGCTCAACTCTACGGCCTCAGAGCTGAAAAGGAAATTAGAAGCAAATATAGAGCTAACCGCGCTTCGCATTTACCAAATTTATGATATGGAGCAATAGCGTCGGGCGCCAGGCGTTAAAGTTTGGCAATTCTCAATTATGGCATGGACGGTTACAAATGTTTCACTTAGGCGCTTATGAAGTTTAAACAACGATATGTATGTATTTAAAACGTGTATGTACACCTATTTCACTCGTAGTTGCGTAAAGATATTTGCGTATGTTTATATGTATGTACAAATAATTTTATAAATACATACCTAGTTATGTGTAGATTATTTATGTCATGTGCGTCTTCGCATGTCTATATGAATGTTAATTAGAAAGAAGAAAGAAAAAGCAAAAAAAAAAATACCCAATAGATTGAGCCGGCACAAGCACTTAAATACATACATAGATAGTTAGTTGGTAGAGAAATAAAAATAGGTAAAAAAACTTTTTAAGTTAAACGGTTTTATGTTATACATACATTGCAATGTTTAAGATAAATGTACTAAAAACCAAAAAATAATAAAATAGATACAGTCGTGGGAATTATAAACATTTGCATAGACTAGACTAAAATAAAACCGTGGGGCACGTCAATTGTCTACAATCGTTGATTAAAATGTTTGTTTTGTAATGTTACACTATAATTAGGCAGTTGTTCAACCGACAACGATGGACGTGTGATAAGTAGGGCTAGAATGTGGAAAAAAGCTAGCAAGTTCGATTATAAGCGAGTTTTAGGGTTTCATAGTGGTGAGCGAGTAGTACTTTTATCATATGTTTTGTCGATTAAAGACAAACTACGAGCAGTGAAACGATTCCTCGTGTGAATGTCCAACGATAAACTAGTTGAAACATCTCTTTTATTAACATGGAGTGTATAACTATTGGAATTTCCATGAGCAAGAAAATAGTAAGTATTTTCCTCACCGTCTGCGGGCCAACTGCCTAACGACGAATTAAACGATTCTTCTATCGCACATTAAGTCGATAATTTGTAGACAATTGACGTGCCCCCCGGTTTTATTTTAGTCTAGTCTATGCAAATGTTTATAATTCCCACGACTGTATCTATTTTATTATTTTTTGGTTTTTAGTACATTTATCTTAAACATTGCAATGTATGTATAACATAAAACCGTTTAACTTAAAAAGTTTTTTTACCTATTTTTATTTGCTAGTTTTTAGTTTTTATTTCGCATTCTGTTTAATTCATTTAGTGCTTCATTATTGCAAGGTTTCTTGCCCGTTAGTTTATTGCAGTCCAACGCCTCTATAGCGACCCACGCGCCACCTATCGGAAGTTTTTTTTAGGAAAATATTTCCTTTCAAGGTAGTAATACATGTTCCGAATTTCAGCCAAATCGGACCATAAATGCGATTTTTGTAAATATAGCGACCCACGCGCCACCTAGCGGAATTTTTTTTTAAGAAAATGTTTCTTTTCAAGGTAGTAATACATGTTCCGAATTTCAGCCAAATCGGACCATAAATGCGATTTTTGTAAATATAGCGACCCACACGCCACCTAGCGGAATTTTTTTTTAAGAAAATATTTCTTTTCAAGGTAGTAATACATGTTCCGAATTTCAGCCAAATCGGACCATAAATGCGATTTTTGTAAATATAGCGACCCACGCGCCACCTAGCGGAATTTTTTTTTAAGAAAATATTTCTTTTCAAGGTAGTAATACATGTTTCGAATTTCAGCCAAATAGGACCATAAATGCGATTTTTGTAAATATAGCTACCCACGCGCCACCTATCGGAATTTTTTTTTCATAATATTGCATTGTCATCGGGGTTATACATGCGTGCAAAATTTCAGATTAATCGGTTGACGGGAAGAGGGTGAAATTTGAATTACTAAATTTGACCCAAGAATAAAGAATAAATAATAAATAATAAAACAAACGGAGTGAGCTAAATAAAACCGTTTAATAAAAAAGAAAGAGCGAGCTTATGAACGTCATTTGAAGTTTAAGGCAAACGGAAGTTTATGTTTCATTATCGGTTATCGATGAATGTATGTGCATACATTGGAATTAGTGTCCATATCTAATTATGTACATCTATTTACAGATATGTGTATTCATTCACATATGCATTGTATAGGTATGTAAAAGGGCAGATAAAATTATTATACAATATTTAATCGCTTAAAATGCCTTAAGCGCTGATATGGAAACACTTTCGTTTGCTGTTGCTGTTGCTGTCATCGTATTATTTATTCACTCTCTCTTTCTTATGTGTCAGCTGTGTGTCTTTCAAAGTTATTTAATTATACTATTAGAGTATTGCATTTCGATCTTCTATTAAATTTATACACTGGGGTGTGGTGAACGTGAATTTCTTTATATATATCTACATATGTATGTGAGTCGTAAACGAAGGTGAGTGAATAAAATAGCAGCACCGATGGCGTTCACGCATGCGCAACATACACGCATTTAACTAAAACCCAAATGCACCTGAGCAGCTCAGCACTTATGTAGGTGTTTGATGACTTGGAAGATGCGCAAGTTTAGTTCAACTGTCCAGCTTTTTCTTTCACAAGCTACACAATAGCTTCTAAGCACATACTTATCTATCCTCAGCGCTTTAAATGGAGTGATAACTGTACCATTAGAACTGATTTAGCAAGGTGTTAATGAAAAAAGCAACTCAACTCCTTCCTTTCGAATCATCCAGATTTTATAGAGATACTCAGCAGAAGAGCTTTCCGTAAATGCTTCTTACACCTTCACTTTTCTGTTGGGAGTTTTTGAAGTACTAAGTAGAATTATTTAGTCGATTGGATAGGTGCCTTATGTGTGTTGGTAGTTAGAGATAAAAAATTCTACTCTGAAAAAAAAAAAAACGTTGTAAATCTAAAGACTTTCGCTGTTAAATCAACTACTTTCCGCAGTTGAAATGTGCCCAACAACGCTCCGTTGTTGTTTCAAAGGTGCGAGCGTTGTTGATTTAAGTCAATAACGGAGATTTTTGGAAAAAATTTTCACCTAAAAATAAATTTTTGTTTGCATTTTACTCTTCTTCTTCTCTCCGCCCGGGTCCCAACTGCAAATATGTAGCCTCCGCTAGTTCTCCTATTCTTCTCTCCTTCTTATCATTCACTGGCTGCTATCCTTATTTCTTATTCTGATTTTTCTTCTTTATTTTATATTCTCCTCCGTATTCGAACCATGACATCAACCTGAAATTCTATCCAATCATCACATAGTGGAACATTCAACATTATATTGAATTGTAGTAACCCATTTATACTTCCATTTCCTAAAAAGGAATCCTTGAATTATTTGAATCATTGTAAAAGCAAAATTTAAAAAAATTTGTTCTCATTAGTTTTGTTTACAACGGAAACTGTAAACTGGTCAAATACTTTTGATAAATCAACAACGGGGAGAAAATTGTTGCTAAAAATAAACTTTTTTTGGATTTTTCTCTTCATCTTCTCTCCATCATTATTTTTTTTGTTGGTTTTTCTCACAAAAAAATATTTTCTCACAAAAAATTTTTCAAAGGCAAGCAAGTTTTTGAATCAACAACGCCCGTTTTTGAATAAATTGTTGGATCAAAAACTTTGCTGTAAAAACAAATACTTTTGCTGTTGAATCAAAGACGGAGATTCAACAGCCTAAAGTTGTTGGTTTAACTACGGGTATTTTTTTAGAGTACGTAATATCAATAAATTTTAAAATTTAAGTAATATAAAACGTTTAGTATTGATTTAGTTTAAGTGTGTTAACATGTTAGCATATTCAAACACATACTATTCTAATCAAGAATGGTCATTGTATTAAAACAAAAAGCGTAACAGAAAAAACCCCTTTCAAAATTTAGAATATTTTACAACATCATAAATTAATTATAATATGTATGCTAAATAAATGGTTTATCCACTTTTTCTTATGTACGTATGTATGTAAATATAACGCAAATACCCCAAAATCCTAATCGAAATAATAGAAAGCAATCATGAATAATTAAAAAATTAAGGCAAATTAAAATATTTACGCGACATTTAATTTTTGCACGTCCACACATTTCTAAGAACAAAGCCAGCTAAGCGCGGTCCATCTACAACACCTGACATACGTGCCTTTAATTTGCATGTTTTGGTCATAAAATTAAATCAACTTGAACTTAGATGAATCTAAATAACAGGCTTACAATTTGAATAATAATAAAATAAACAAGTAAGAGCGCCACTGTCGTCGAAGACTTCATACCTTTCATGAACGCGGAAATGAAATGTTAGGTACATAACCTCAGGTAGAATAATAAAAAAATGATACGAGTTTTTTCAGAAAAAGTGTAATTTTCATATGGAGAACTGTCACGAAAAATTCGCAACAATTTTTTTTTTTTTGTTTAGAATAGAGCTATAGACTGATTTTCTTTAATTTGTACCTTAAATTCTGTGGGTTATTTATGCAGAGATTTTTTAGACAAAATTGTGTCATGATCATAGCTATTAACATGGAGAAATATTATCCCAAAATATATCTATAAGTATCTGTACATTTATGCAGTTGTAAGTATGGCAGCTATATCTTATAGTGGTCCGATATCGACAATTTTCGGTCACATTATTTGGGTCAATATTTGTACAAACACTGCAAAGTTTCATGTCTGTAGCTATTTAAGCGGAGCAGTTGAACCTCAAAATGTCTATATCTGAATAATTGGTTGTACGAAGCTATAACATACACATAAGTAGTGGTCCGATTCAACCGATACGGAACTTCAAGCGGATATGTATCTCAAGAGTAGTTTGCTTTCAAACAGACAGAGGGACGTGGCTTAAACGATTCAGCTCATAATCCTGATCCTGTCGATATATCTTTTGGAGGGTATGTGATGTCTTCTTCTGGTGCTTTCGTGTTATATTAGCATATCATTTTCATGAATGGTATACAAATTTATGAAAAACATTAATTTTAATTAGCATTTCGATTTGAATTTCTTTAATGATCAACGTGATTTCGCTAAGATCCAAAGGTAACTAAAAACTATAGCTACGCATATTTTGGCACGTAGCCAACTGGATTTGAATGAGATGAATTGAAAAAATTTTAGCTACGAAAATTAGGTAGTTTAGTGGGCGTGAAGATGATGTAGGTATATGGGTAAATACATATTTTTGGAGTATTCGTTTTGTTCAAGTAAAATCACCGCTAACAATTTTACCAGACAATTTCTGATTAAGACAATTCTGAAAAAAATCTGAGTACAAAGTTGATTATGTAGACATATCTTATGGATTTCTTACAGATTTCTATCAGGTAATTTTACTTTTTTCCCATCCGACAAATCTCATAGATATCTGAACGATTTCGTGCAGACTTGTCAGATTATTTTAATTTAGTATTTCGTGTGTGAAAACTTCAAGAGGAAAAATACAAAAAATATAAAAATTAATTTAAATTACCAAATGTGCGCGATAAATAAGAATAAAAATACAACAGAAGCAGTTAAATAAAATATAGCATATGTATGTATATGTAATTAATAATTTAACACAAACGATATACCGCGCCAGGCTTTCAGAAAATATTCCGCAGACGACAAGTTCCCACGTGAAATCATTAATAAAAAAATTGTTCACCATATCAAAAGACAGGAAAGATAAGGCTGAGAAAAGGAAAAGCGGTGCTTAAATTCGCGGATATGAATTGAATATATTAATACATACATACATGAATGGTATTAGTTTGTTTGTATTTATACATACTTATAACGTAATGTAATTTCTATATTTATAATTTCTTAGTATTTTTTGTTCAATTCCCTATGATGTTTGTTTTAATAAATACTTCATTATATTAATTAGTTTGCAAACAAGGCCGAATTTCAGCTGAGTTTTATTTAGATATCCATTATATTCGTTAGAAAAAAGTCTGAATTTTGCTTGAATTTTATTTAGAAATCTGTAAGACATCCATTAGATTCGTCGGCAAATATTGCAGAATTCTGCACGATTTTATTCATATAGCTATAAGACATCCGTCAGATTCGTCGGAAAACAAAAAATTTCCCCCCATTGTTCGTTCAGAAATCTGTTAGATATCTGTACAAATCGTCGGTAAAAAATAAAGAATTTCCCAAGACATGTCTGTAAGAATTCCTGTCAACGTCTTCATACATTTCTCTTGAAGAAGTCGTACAGCAATCTTATTGATTTCGGAGTTTTTTGCCGAAAATCTGATAGATATCTAACAGATTTCGGGTAAAATTGTTAGCTGGGATGGCAAATTGCTTCAGAAAATTACAATTGAAATTGAGAATTTCCATTTGAAATTCAGAAAATTACAATTGAATTTCGGAAAACTTCTTGACTGTTAGGAAGGTTTGTGAATTTCAAATGTAATTTTCTGAATTTCATTGTAACTTACCTAATTTCAATTGTAGTTTTCTAAATTACAAATGGAAATTCTGAATATCAATTGCATCTTTCTGAATTTAAACAGAAAATGGCGTAGTTGAGGCATGATAAAATTGGTTTAAATTATGAATGACTTGTTAATGTAATTTTCCTTTTTTTGAAAGGATTTCACAAGCTTTATCAAATAGAGTTTATAAAAGGAACAATTGCTGTTTTTTGATAAATGGCAATGTGAAAAAGAAGAAAATTTTAATTGCATTGAATTACAAAAAAAAAAATTTCTTTAATTCGTCTTGTTTGACAATCGCACAATATTCGTATATGTACATGCTTACACAATTCCAATCAGCTGTTCTACTAAGCCAACCTCAGATAAATCTTATTGATTTCGGAGTTTTTTGCCGAAAATCTGATAGATATCTAACAGATTTCGGGTAAAATTGTTAGCTGGGATGGCAAATTGCTTCAGAAAATTACAATTGAAATTGAGAATTTCCATTTGAAATTCAGAAAATTACAATTGAAATTCGGAAAACTTCTTGACTAACTGTTAGGAAGGTTTGTGAATTTCAAATGTATTTTTCTGAATTTCATTGTAACTTACCTAATTTCAATTGTAGTTTTCTAAATTACAAATGGAAATTCTGAATATCAATTGCATCTTTCTGAATTTAAACTGAAAATGGCGTAGTTGAGGCATGATAAAATTGGTTTAAATTATGAATGACTTGTTAATGTAATTTTCCTTTTTTTGAAAGGATTTCACAAGCTTTATCAAATAGAGTTTATAAAAGGAACAATTGCTGTTTTTTGATAAATGGCAATGTGAAAAAGAAGAAAACTTTAAATTGCATTGAATTACAAAAAAAAAAATTCTTTAATTCGTCTTGTTTGACAATCGCACAATATTCGTATATGTACATGCTTACACAATTCCAATCAGCTGTTCTACTAAGCCAACCTCAGATAAACCTTGAACTAGATAAAATTACATACGGCAGTTAGTTTAAGATTCATCTATAGAACCAAATCCCATTGATTACCATTGCATTATATATCAAAATCAATCTTATTTACTTGTTTTACTATAGTTAACATATAATTTGAGCTGTGAACGAGCAACCAAACTTAAAACCAAACTTAGTTCTCCAATGTACATAATAAGGCTAGTTATTTTACATGGTGATAGCAAAGCGAATTCATGCTTGGATTTTAAGATTTAGAATCTCAGAATAAAAGCACTAGACAACTAAAAAGATGCGAGTTTTCTTAGAAAAAATCCAAAAGCGTGAGTAACAAGTACACTGTTAAAAATAATGGAATATTTTTTAAACTTTGATTTGGTTTGGAAGGATTTTAAAATTTTTTAAAAGTTTCTTATTTTTTTTTGGTTTAAAATTCAAACTTACAAAAATTTAAGTGTTTCTAAGTATTTTTTGGAATAAATATCATACTTTTTTGGTTTAAATCATACACTTTTTCTCATTTGAACTTATAAGGTTTAAATTTTAAATGAAAGAGTTTTTAGTGCTTAGCACGAAATTTTTATTTTAATTCAATTTTTAATTGTTGGGGTAAGTGGAAAAAAAAATTCAACAACTATTTACAGCGAAGGTTGAGTGTATAGCTATTTCACGAAAAACCATTTTCGATCATCAGCACTCTTTTCGGAAGTGGATGCACCGGGGATTGAACCCGAGTCCATTCCAACTTCAGCCGCAATGACCCAACGGATAAACACACTCGGCCATTGAGACTCTGTGCAAGCTGTTGGATTTTCCCCACTTTTGCCTTTTTCATTTTCAACATTAACGTTAGTGTGTATATGCGGCTGAAGTTGCGGCTGAAGTTGGAATGGACTCGGGTTCAATCCCCGGTGCATCCACTTCCGAAAAGAGTGCTGATGATCGAAAATGGTTTTTCGTGAAATAGCTATACACTCAACCTTCGCTGTAAATAGTTGTTGAATTTTTTTTTTTTTTCCACTTACCCCAACAATTTAAATTTTAAACTTTCATTGGTCGTAAGATTTTATTTCAACGAAAAAATTAATTAATTTTTTATTTGAAATTCCAACTTGCTTTTACGAGAAATGAACAATATAAAAGGATCTCTTATAGTTATTAGACAATATGAATGAACGACTGTGTGGCGTTATTTGAATGAAGAAACAAACAAACAAAAAATAATTATGGAATCAGATAAAATGAAGAAGGAAGAAAAGGACAAAAAGAGGATAGGAAAGAAGATACAATAGGGAAAAGCATGAAGAGGATTTGGGAGCAGACATTTTTTTTTAATTTTAACCAAAAAAAAAGTTTAAGCTTAAAATAAATCTTAATTTGGAATAAAATCTAAACCTTAAAAGTTAAGAAATATTTTAAACTTTTCAAAGTTTAAATTTTAATGATTTTTCGGTCGTGTCCTATATATCGACCAAAAAAGTTTAAAATTTATACCAAAATTTTTTTCAGTGTACTCAAGAACATTGATGTGAAAACAGTTTCGAAATCGGATTTTTATTGCCTTTCTGATTTTCTTGGAATTGAAATTCAACTATAGATTTTATATATTTTTTTTATTGTTGTTGTTGTTTTTGGTTTTTTCTGTTTTTGTTGTTTTTTTTTTGTTTTTTTTTTGTTTTTTTTTTTGTTTTTTTTTTTTGCTTTTTTTGTTTTTTTGTTTTTGATTTTAGGTTTTGTTGTTGTTGCTGTTGTTGTTGTTGTTGATATTTTTATTTGCATGTATATCGTGCAAGCATTGGTAAGTACATGTCTACCTAAGAACATACTGACAAATTCAAGAGTAGTCTAGCCTAATGTCAAGCCTATTGGAAAAACCCTCTAAACTTTTAGAATATGCAAAAAAGTATATTTTAGAAAGATATGGAATGAGCTGAGAAATTACACTAATTAGGATCAATGAGTTGATTTGAAACTTAAAAGCTTTATTTTTTATTAATTTTTTTTATTATTATTTGTTTAGGTATTATTATTGTATGGCATTTGTGCAAATAATCCTAGTATTTAGTATAGATACATTAATTACAAAACTCAGCATATCATTTTAGGTAATTCTCTATCACACTACTACCCATGTATTTCTTCTTTTTCACAAACTTTGCATTTTTTCTTTACAAAATGAAGATAAAGTAGATATTAAAAAATAACAACAAATCGTTATTGAATTTGTCTTACTTTGTGCATGCACACCTTTCGCAATTGCGCCTTCTCCGTCACTTCTAGCAATCGTTAGACTTCGAATCGTCCTGCCTCCCCCCCTTGAAAACAGCCGACACCAACACTTTTGAACTGCACCGATTCAGACAACTGCGCTGCTACTGTATAAATCCATACATATGTATGTACGTTTTTATGGATGAACATATGTATGTTTGTTTGTATGTGCTTTAAGTGCGCTGCTGCTGCTGCTTGCTTTGTACGTCAAGATTGTATAGTTAGTAGGTATATTTTCCTATAAACGCTTGACTGAATATTTCATAGCTGAAGTTTTTTTTCGCACATTTACGTTTTAGCAACGAAAAATTAACAAAAATCCATAAAAAGAATTGTGAACGCAAAAGCTTTAACCGAACAAAGCGCTATTAACGAAAAACGAAACTAATGGTGAAACTTATAGCAGAAGTTCCCCTTTTTCCACTGGCAGAATAATCAATTCTTTATATTCTTTAATTTTTAAATCACACAATTTTATTGATTAGGTACTGTTGCCACATTCTTGCAATACATATATCTTTCTCCCATTGGCGTGTATGTATGTATATCTATGCATATATTCTTTTACTATGCATGTGCACAGAATATTTATTTAACTTTAGAAAAATTCCTTAAACACAAAAATCTAGTTTACACTGTTCAGTGTATGTTAAAGATAATGTAATTTTTTATATATCTATTTTTTATTTTTTTTGCCCACATGTGCATTTAATTTGGCCAGACACAATCCAAAGCAAAAATCAGACTGAAATGAATAAGTTCGGTGAAGAGAACGTGAACCAGTCGGTCGTCAGCACATTTAATTTTTTTAACCAGACGATGGTCTTCATTTGTGTTGGCGTTGACGGCGCTGCTGTCGTTGACGCTGACGACGTTAGTGAGACCCCATAGCAATATATGTACATATGGGGATACAAAGATACCAGCAAACAAACATACATACGATACGAAGGTAAATCAATGGATATGAAGTAAAAGAGACAGAGAGAGCAAATGCTCAGGTCGTAAACCTCCATGACAGAGGCGAACGTGGAAAAATTAAATGATATGGGATACCCTCAGTTAACTTAAAGCGCACACGAGCTTTTTGGCAGCTTATCGAACAGCACGAAGCTAAATTGAGATATGGAAAAGCAAACAAAAGTTTTAAAAACATCGAGCGCAGTGAAGAAAAGAATGTGCAAAAGCTGAGTTTAACTAGAGTGTTGGAATAATAACGATAGAATCACTGCATTATAAGCAAACATAAGCTTTTCCATACCATATGGCAATAGATTGAGGTAATAGATTGATAAAAACCGTCATTGATTTCTGCACATGTCATTCTCATTGCACCACCGCTGCATTGAGATAAAAATTTACTCACTACACTGTAGTGACTACAGTCTTATGAAACTCTCCCTTTCAAAAAAACAAAAAAAAAAAAAAGAAACACACGCACACTGAAAAAACTACTTACTCAGATTATGGAAAAGTGGTAATGATTCGCCGCTAAAGACATATTTTTATCGTTTTGATGTACAATTTTCTTCAAATCAATTAATAAAAGCCGCGTTTTAAAGAAAATTGCATGCGAAATAATGAAAATATGTCTTTAGCGCTGAATCATTCACATTTTTCCATAATTTTTTTTTTGAGTGTACCAAGTCACCACAGCAAAAAACAATTGTTTGTTTGGCGAACATAATTGTTTTCGTCTCACGCCTTCCTTTTTGCTCTCTAACCAACTAAAAAGGTGGTTGGCAAATGCTCAAAGCAAGAGCAGGTATTTCCTATTGAATGCTCTTTATAATTTTCTCTTAAACCGCAAAATAGCTGTGAGTTAGTTGCTTAAAAAATGTACATATGTAGGTATTTACAAGCACTCAAATAAATTTTGGTATAAATTTTAAACTTTTTTGGTCGATATATAGGACACGACCGAAAAATTATTAAAATTTAAACTTTGAAAAGTTTAAAAGATTTTTAAGCTTTTAAGGTTTCGATTTCATTAAAAATTAAAATTTATTTTAAGACTTTCAAAAGTTTAAAATTTAAACCTTTTTTTGGTTTAAATTAAAAAAAAATGTCTGCTTCCAAATCCCGATTGTATCTTCTTTCCTATCCTTTTTTCTCCTTTTCTTCCATATTGTTCTCCCCCCAACATCCCCTTAATCCTTTTCCATATTGAGTCTTTTTGCTATCCTCTCCTTCTCCTTCTCCTTTTCTTCCTTCTTCATTTTATCCGTTTCCATAATTATTTTGTGTTTGTTTGTTTCTCCATTCATTCATTCAAATTGTCTAATAACAATAAATGAGCTTTTTATATTGTTCATTTCTCGAAAAAGCAGGTTGGAATTTCAAAGCAAAAATTAAAATTTTTTTGTTGAAACCAAATTTTACGACCAATGAAAGTTTAAAATTTAAACGTTAAAAGTTTAAATGTGAAAAAGTGTAAGATTTAAACCAAAAAAGTATGAAATTTATTCCAAAAAATACTTTGAAATATTTGAACTCTTGTAAAGCCCATATGACACTACGTTTTTTTTTCTGGTATTCTCCCAGGTTTTTTGTGTGAAGGAGATGGTCAAATACAGTTGTTGTGTCAAATACAGCGTTGGTGTAAGCGAGCAAGCTATATTGAAAAAAAACAAACAAAATACCATCTAGGCGATTAAAAACCACGATCCAGCTGTATTTCGGTAGGTTTTTTGGCATTCGGTCATTTTTTCTGACAATCTTTCCAATTTGACAACCATAAAATAAATTATATTTAAAATAAAAAATATATGGAAATACAAATTTTAAATTTGCCTCTTGTAAGCTTCTGCTTTGGCCGTAAGGGCAAAGAAGAAGTCCGCAAGGAAAATTATATTGCGTACTGGCTTCCCTTCATAACATGGAATACACAGCTATCCTGCCCTTTAGGTTTCATAACTTTTTTATTTCAGTAATTTAAATCAAATTTCCAAAAAAAATTATTTTGAAATAAATATTATTTTCATTTAGTTTGAAGTTTAATGTCAATCAAATTATTTTTGAGGGAGTATTTGTCTCTTTTCAACCTATAGAAGAATTGGTTTTGTATTTTGACTTTCGGTGGGTTTTCAAAACCGAAAAAACCAGGGAAAAAATGTAGTGTCATATAGGCTTAAGGTTGAATTTTAAACCAAAAAGGAATAAGAAACTTTTAAACTTTCGAACGTTCAAAATTAAACACAAAAAAAGTTTAAAAATTTCTTTCAAACCAAATCAAAGTTTATAAAATATTCAAATATTTATAACAGTGAGATAGATATGTGTGAGCACAGACATAAATAAATACATACATATGCATTATTTTTACCTGCATTTCAATGATAAGTAAAAGAAACCTCCCAAAAACTACCACAACCGCTAACGTTAGAGAATATGTGGACACTACATTAGGTAATGAGTGTAATTCACTAACTATTCTCTAAATGTGAGCGAGGGTAGAAAACTACACTAGAATTCGATTTGAAACTGATTAGAGAAAGCGCCCAATCTAAATGTTTATGAAAGAAATGTGAATCCTCTTTAGAATTCTATTAAAATCGAAATGAAATGAAATCCCATTAGAGAACTACATTAGATTTCGATTCGAGAATTATACTGTCTTACGATTTCAGAACTATCTATGTCCCATTTTGTTTGAGAACGCTATGATTCTCGACAGTTTCTCGAGTCATCCTCTAACGTTGGATCTTTGAGAAAAGGCCTAGTTTTTGTGTCATTTTCAAATCGATAACTAACCTTAGAGTTTGTTGGGTTACGTAGAAAAGTCTGTGTTTTCATATCGTAGAGCTGTCTGGTAGACCTACAGAGTGTGCATAAGTTATGCCGAGGAAAACATCAACAACGTTTAAGAGTAAAATTAATGCACTCTTTAGTTCAGAGAGTTGATCCAAGACTCGCAGTGCTTAAGTATTCATGAATTTATTCAAAAGCACTGTAATCTTATTTCGAACATAACATATATCGTCGCTTGTACATATAATGAAACAACTTATAATGTATGACACCTCTATAAATTATACGTTGTTTCATTATTCAAGCGACGATATGCAAGTACAAATGTGGCTGATTTGCCGGCAGAAAGACTGTGTAATTGGCACAAATTGCTATATACGATAGAGCTCGGTGTCTTTTTCACTCACTTTGACTCTCTATTCTCTTGCGCTGAAAAATTGCTCGGTATGTTTACGTGTATAAATTGGAATGACTTATGTATGTATATTTTTGTTTTATTATTTTTTGCTGTTTTGTTAGAACATACTTTTAATTGTTGCTGCCTTTTGCTATGCCTTCGTAATATTCTTGGTCTCTTTCTCTTACTCACTGACAGCTCTTATCAGATAATTTTTAATATTTGCTTCACACGGTTTTTTTTTAATATATGTTTTTTTTTCATGCTCAGTTGTAAGTGTCTTGTGTTTTGTTCAACGCTCGTTTTTCATTTGTTTACACTCACTTTCTTTTTTTACTTGTTAATCTTTGTTTATATATCGCATACCTTAACAGAGTTTTTGTTTGTTTTATTGCTCTAATTTTTTGATGAGTACACATTTGCCTCCGTGAACGTACGCATAGCACATAGAATATTGGGTATTATGTCATCGTAGATTCGTCGATATTATCACAAAGAAATCGTACAAAGAGAACAAGAAATAGATAATGAGAACATTAGAAGAGTGTATTTACTTTTATTTTCGTATTTTTGAAGGATATTGTTCAAGATTTTGTTGTTGTAAAAGGAGAAGCCGAAAGTATTCGATAGCACGCGGCTTGATTTTATACATTTTCTAACCAAAAGAGGCTTTTTTGAGGTGTGCGATAGAGAGTGAAATTGAAATTGAATTTATGCTCTTTGCTAATTATCAATTAATTTATACTATCGATTTGATAATTTCCGATAGGAACTATTATTACTATGTATTATTAAAAAAAAGAAAAGCTTTTTGGTCGTTTGAACTCTGTTAACAATCAGGTTGACTTATAGGAGACACTTTGCTACACAAACTTATTTGTGTAATGACATACAAAATTAAAATTATCTTAAAATCAACATTGCGCGCAAGCACTTGTGCACTATGTAGTATGTGTGTGTATGCGCATGCATTTGTGGCAAGCCTCGGTAGGAGTACCAGCCAAGCGCGAACGAAAGACTTAAGCGCCAAACCTATATTATATAACATTAATATTTGATTTATTTTATATTAATATCTGAGTTATACTAATCCAGTGTAAAATATCTAGAATAGTTAAATAAAATTCTCCAAACGCTATAACTTTTAGCAGCAGATTTCTTTATAAACGATTTCAGATTGAAATAACTTTTTTGACTGAATATTGAAAGCATAATTAAATTGCTGCATATTTTAAGGCGTCTTTTTTCAGCTTTACTTTCAGTACAACTTTAAAATTGTGTTATAATGATTTTTCATCAAAAAACGTATAGAGAAAAATTCTAACAAATACATAGCTTTCTTGAATGTTTTAACCGCCATCGGTACTTCAAAATTATTTTGCTCAGCATTTTTGTAGGCGAACTAATTAAATTAAACGAGGATAAGTTAAATGTGCATATTTACATACATATACCACACATTTTTCATGCTTTATAAAAAAAAAAAAACAACAAACACAAGCAAGAGCACTGCGTCCTTGACTTCGTTATCAATTTGTCCAAAGGCAAACAAAAATCAATCAAAAAAAACCACATTTCTAATTATCATTCCAAAGCTATAAATTTCAATAGTTTCACTGCCAACACGAGCGCAACGAAGAATCGAAAAGAGAAGCAAATAATTGATTGCAAATGCCAATGCATTGGCGAAGAATTACAAAAACACAATAACAACAAAAACTAGTGCTTATAAAAAAAACAACGTCAAGTGTATTTCTGAAATTTCCCAATAGCCAAAATAAGCGTTCACATAAAAATTTTAATTAATTTTTCGTATGTATGTTTTTTTTTCACACATTCAATAACTTTTAGTATGCAGTTGTCGTATGTCGTTTTTTTCATTATTTGCATTCCAAAAATTACAAAATCTTGCGTCCTCCAAACATCAGCACAGCTCAGCTGAAAGCGTGTCAACAACATTCTGTTGAAGATGGTTTTGGTTGGTTGGTTGTTTGGTTGCTTGCTTGCTTGCTGTTGCTATTTATTTGTTGCTGCTAGTAACGGTAGCACAAAACGGTGGCGCACTTTATTAACCAAAACCAATAAAAGCGTGCGATTGAAAATTAAACGAAACCAAATGCAATATACGCATAAAAACACAGCCAACAGAAGAGCGCCTATCAGCGATGGTGGCCTAGCGTTTATTGCATAAGCAGCTGCCTCAAAATGTGTGTGTGTATGTATGTGTGTAATACAATGTACATATATGCATTGTTTACTCTTCTTCAAGTTTATTTACATATGTATGTATGTATATTTTTTTGCTTTATTGCCAGTTTTTATTGCCCACAATTTGATCGTCACATTCTTTGGATTTACAATGTCAAAAGAAACGTGTCCATTGCATTTTAAAATATATTTTTTAACCAATAATTCAATGCACTTGTAAATTTACAAGCATACCAACGATCGTCCCATGCATATATGTAAATATTTGGCTTGGTTACGAATAAGTCCAAGTTCATCTAAAAGCCAACAGTTTTATTGCATAAAAATTCGTTGGCGATGGTTTTTAATTTTTTTTTTCGTTAAAGGGTATGCGGATACGTGTAGGTACACACTTATTTACATAAATATACATACATATATGTATATGTATATAGTTACATATGTAAGCACACTAAGCTAGAGATAAACACAAGTAATAGACACACAACCTCTCGTTAATGCATCTGGCTAGCTTTAGTCGCTGGAAATATTTTAGATCATTTAGAAAGCTTTTAGCAGTTTAGATGCATTAACGAGAGGTTGTGTGTCTATTACTTGTGTTTATCTCTGCTTAAAAATCTTAGTGTGCTTTTCAGGTTTTCCTTACCTCGACAACTTTGTTGGACCACGAAGAATAAACACACAAAATATATAAAAACATTTAGTTATATGTTCTCTGAAGGAAGCTACAATTTGTAGTTAATGTCTGACGCACTTTTGTGCCAAATTCGGTTATGGCGTGATGATAATAAGTGACCAGAAATCACTCCAGTGCCAGTTAAGAGGGATGATTACCAAAAATGTGTTTAATGGTGATTATAACTTTGACGAAGATTGGCAAATTCCACATGCGCATGTCCCAGTGGCGGATCCACGGGGGGTTTTGGGGGTTCAACCCCTCCCCCCCTTGTGGTTTATCATAGATCCCAAATTAATGCCCTTATAGATTCTGCGCCCAAATTTCCCAAACTGATCAAGGAAAACTATCATTCCAAAAGCAATGGTTGGACCACATAACATCCAAAATATGTACCTACATGCGAAAAAAGTTCATGTAGGTACCTTTGGATGCACGTGCATAAAATCAAATTTGTCAAATGCTATTCGCAAATTGCCAAATCGCAAATTTATTTTCTTTTTTTTCTTATCCCTATTTTTATCGGGATTGTACAGAATTAATTTGGTCAGAAATGTCTGATTCGTTGGAGAAATTGCCTTTTTCAGAGGCATTTCGCAATTCTTGTTTAAATTAATCTTTTAAAAATTTGAGTATATAAAAACAAGAACAAGAAAAATTCTATTAAAAATATAAATATAACCAAAAAGTACTACATACATATACTCTTATTTATTTTGGTTTTAAATGAAAGGGTAAGTGAAATTGGTGATCAATTTGCCACCAATACCATACGATACTCATTCGCACGTACCAATGCAAAAATATACATACATACGTTATACATGTTATTTAGAACTTCAATTGAAATCTCCTTCACTTTATGTGATAACATACATATTGTTAATTTGGAGGGTTTTGATTTTGTTGTGTTTAAGGTGCGGGAAATGGCGCAACTAGTATATAGAATAATAATAGTAGGTGGTATTAGTCCATATTTTCACCAGCGCACATAGGTAGATTTTCAAGTTTTATGCGGCCAAAAATATTTTATTGTATACATCTATTCCAAATTGCTTGTTTAATGCAAAATTTTAATAATTTGAGTTAAAAGTCGATTTTATTGAAAAATATACACAGTGACTCAAAAAAAAAAACATACGCCAAAGTTTTAAATTTATTTCAAAGAGTTCTGTCGAAAATTTTACTTTCTTATTTTAGTTTAAAAATATAGAAAATTTTTCAATAAAAATCGTTTTAAGCAGGATTTCTGAGCTTATAGAAAAAATCTGAAAAATCGTAGAAATTTCTGAAAGTGGATTAAAAATTTCAAAGCAAGGCCATAATTTATAGAAGATTTTGAGGAGATTTCTAAGAGTACTGTTATGTAGCCAACCCATTTTAGTGTAAAAAGTGAAATTCTCAATGCTGTGAAAAATTCCGTCAATTTTAGAAGTTTTTTTTTGTAGGGTGTAGGGTGAGACCGTTCCAATTAAAATTTCCGAAAAGCCAATGAAAATTTTCAAAAAGTTGAATGTTGCATATTGTTATATTAAAACTGAATGAGCTGCAAAATTGCATACTCAAAACTCTTCTAAAAAATGTAGCTTTAGGATTCTTAGCCCCTTTTTATGATAAGTATTTCCTTGACTTTGAAAAATTGGAAACACTAAAAATACGAAAGCAGGTAATTTTCCAAATAGGCCAATTTTTAATCCATTGTTGATAATTTCTGGCTTTGCATTTTTCCGTAGAGAAATTGACGGGTAATCGATCGGAGGCGATAATATAACTAAATTGCTTTTGAATTAAAAAATTAACAATATTTTTTCAAGAAAGGCCAATATCCTTAAAAGCTTCAAAATGGTGGGTCTTTTATTATGCTAGGTTGACGATTTCTTCAATAAATAATGATATTTACCCGAAGCACCCGAATCCATGATGTTTACTTTGATAACTGTTTTAAAACTGAAAATATTGACGTTTAAAAATGGGTTACTTAAAATACGTAAAAAAAAAAAAAAAAAAAAAAAATCGAAAAAGTGAGAGAATAATAAGTTTCGACTAGCGGCAGGGACACCCCCGTTGTCTATAAAAGCCGAGAAGACCGGTTTATTATCGCCCGGTCTATTATAAACGTAGAGCGATTTTGGATTTTGTATTTGCACCAATTTTAAAATTTTCAATTTTGGCCGCATAAATTCGTAAAATCTACCTATGTGCAGCGTCTGCCCTTAAAAAACATCTTCCAAAAAAATAAATTTTCAAAACCCCCCTTGCCGAAATCCTAGATCCGCGCCTGGCATGTCCTCGCAATACATTTGTATTAGAAATGGAACACCGAATTAGAAAATTCTTAGCCTTGCAGCTGATATACTATCCTAAAGTACTACAAATCATCAATACATTCCACCTTATATTTCCTTTAGGGAACATAACATTTTCCATGACTATCGCACGGCGCTGGACGCCTTCGCATGAATGACTTTGTCTAGTAAAAAAAGCAATGAAGTGAAAATTCTTCGTAAGCGTCGGGCTTTCATTCCAAACCGCATGCTTTTTTCATACGGTCGTTATGGCGCTCTTGTTAGCTATTCAGCATGAATGGTAGCATTATTTTAGTGCTCAATATACAGCTGCTTACCATCTAATTTTGTTATGTACTTCATTCGTAGAATATTTACTGTTTCGATTCACTATTCTTAACTTGTAGGTACTTTACTCAGTGGAAAATGATCTGTGCTCAATTTGTACGTGACTGACAACACACTTTAGGAGTAACTGCGGTATATCTA
Organism: Urophora cardui; assembly: GCA_960531455.1. Classification (NCBI taxonomy): domain Eukaryota; kingdom Metazoa; phylum Arthropoda; class Insecta; order Diptera; family Tephritidae; genus Urophora; species Urophora cardui. The sequence goes on along the minus strand of OY482672.1, from coordinate 30,873,364 downwards.
ACAAAAGCAAGTATCCTGGCATGAATAATAATCGCATCACCTTACAAACGGGTCTAGTGGGGTGCTCTGATAAGAATCGGGAAAGGAAACTATTCGTAATTTAACAAAATATTTTAACTGGATGAGACTTCACACAATATAATAAGGTTCTTTCAAGCGTTTATGCTTTCTGACTGCAGTTTATAAATTAAGAATTTTTATAGTTCTAAGATGCTGCACGATTTCTCATTCATATACATTTATATTCATATAAGGAGTTATGCTTTATAGACTAGCGTGCTAAGCGCAAGGTTATGATGGAAATAAAAGCGCGAAATTTCTGCCTAAATTAAAAATAATGGCTTTAATTTATTAAAACTATATAAAAATATTTTTTGTTTCACATTTATTTACATTCATAAAAGGCAAATTCATTATGTTTGAGAAATTAGCATACATGTATGTATATTAATAAAACATTAACTAAGTAATAGAAACTTGCGTAGGCTACACAAAAAAAAAAGCAAAGAAAAAATAAGTATATATACCCTGCAGGGAACTCAATAACTAGTGAGCAAAATTTCTAGTTCCGAACTACCGAAAAGGTGTCAAAAGGGAACTAGATCAATTGTAGTTAGACCCTCACCAGTTCAGGAGGAGTGAATTGAGTGACCATTACAAGACACACTTTGATTTGTATGCAATTTCGAAGTGACAAAAATTCTATGAAAATTTTTCGTTCGTTCAGTTTCCGTCGGCTTTGTATACTTCTGCAATTCTCAGATGTTTAGTGAAGCGTCTCATAAGAGTTTTCTATTTGCATCTTAACTTGTATGAAACGAAATGTTCCCCTAATTATGCTTTCCCGATCCCTCAGGCTTATTTTTAATTTTTTTTATTTTATTACTTTTTAAATATTACTGTAAATTTTATTAAATAAATAAATAAAAAAATATTAGTCAAAAAAAAAAAAACTAAAAAAAAAATTATCATCCACCTTGACACCGACAAGATTCGAACGCGCCCCCCTCAGATTGAAAGGCACATGCGTTAGCCAGTCGGCCATCGCGCCACTTGCATGAAGTGTGTCAAAGTCTGCACTTAAGCGGCAGATGTAAAACTGTAGAATTTGTAGGTACTTGTAGCTAGTTCAGAACTATCAAAATTGTGCCAATAAACGAACTAGTGTAAACTGTAGAATTTAGTACTAGTTCGGAACTATCGAAAATGTAGTGCAGAGCGTGACAATTGACACCGCCTAGGACATCGCCGTGTTAAATTCGCCAGTTGATAACATGCAAAAGAGATTTAGCTCGCACTAGTAGTGTCGAAAAATGCACTAGAAGCGACCTAGTTCGGAACTAGAGATTTTCCCTACAGGGTATTCATTGCAAATTTTCTGAACTTCGATTGGGAATTTGTGAACTTGAATTATAATTTCATGAGCTCAAGTGCAACTTTCTGAACTTAAGCTGAAAAATATGTGGATGATTCTCCAACAAAATGCAATTTTCGTTATTCCATGTATTTTTCTCTTCGTTACAAATCTAGCTCCTGTGAATGTGAGAGAAAAAGAGTACCCCCAGCGGTTTAGGGTGCTTAGAATATAACCGTGGTAAGGAATGCCTGTCGTAAAAGGCGACTAAAATCCACTCGCCTAGAAGGTTGATAATGGCCAAAAAATCGTTCGCACGACAGTCGGGCTAGTGTCAGAAGGGACCAGTACCTGAGCGTACCGGATATATTCAGCAAATGACTGTTACCTCCTCTACACTCTCCGAAACCTTCGGCGAGTGTCTTGGTGGCTACAACAAAAACACAGATAAAAAGAGTGATTGTCTAGAATAGGTACATCACTTTTCTGTTGTTGGTATAGCAACGTATCATTTTTTTTTTCGAACTAATTTTGAGTATATCTTTTATATATTAAAAATGTTGGAAATCTATGTTTGCTTGGTTCCCAGCTCGTTACTGAATATCGAAGTTGATTTTTGAATGTTTGTCACAATGTTTAACTCTAATGTTCAATTTTCAAACCCCTTATTTGTTTTGAAATAGTAAAAAAACATGTAAATATTTAAATGTTGCACGTTACTTTTATCTAACAAAATTTATTTATTATTTTTATGTGAAAACTTTTTAAATTTTTCTTAATTAAAAACTGGCCAATAACTCTATAAAATTCACATAAAAATAGTTATTAGAAATAAACGGCCATGTAAAAACAAACGTATTTATTTTTTATTTTTTCTCTTTTTTCTTGGAACGTGGGCTTACCTTTAGTGGACGTTGCACTCCGGGGTATACAAATGAATATGTCAAGGTTAAACACTTTGCACTAAAACAAACGTTAGTGCTTAGATATTCTCACAATTATAAGCTACTGATTAAGTTAATACAAATTCACATTAGACCGCTGTGGTGCAGTGGGTAGAGTGCTCGCCTGCTATGCCAGAGGTCTCGGATTCAAACCACGGTCCGAGCAAAACACCAAAACAATTTATCTAATTAGTAAAAATCCAATTATTGGGTTTTTTAAGAGCAACGGTCACCTCTTGGCAGTGGGCGGCATACTAGTGCTGGAAAACCATCGATAGTGGTCCCATCGATTAACCATCGATAGTTTTAAAGGCAACCATCGATAGTATCGATGGTTTAATATATGTACGTAGGTGGCGCGTTAAAGGGAAATGTGCAAGGCTATTTTATAGAAGGTTAACCTACTAAACAGCTGATTGCTAACTTTTTCTACTTTTTTTATTCATATTGTGGTGCTTATGAAGAAAAATATAACTTTTTATTAGAAACATATTATAAAATTAAAAAAAAAACAATGTTTATGTAAAAAGTTGAATACAAAAAATAAATCAATAAATATTCAAAACCCAATAAATACAACGGATTTGCCTCGAATTTGAGACGAGTTCGCTTCTCTGATTATATTATCGCGGGGATACTTCGCGACGATAGATCGGCGATCCGAATTCCCAGGGCAGTCACCTCTCATTAGCGATTCGCGCATTTGTATATTCTCGGATCGTTGGCGATTCGAGATTTGGGCTCATTGGCGAATTCATTCTAGCAAATCTTCTCCTGCGAATCCGCCTCGAATTCGCCACGATATCATCCTCGCTTTTGTGTTTATTGGGAAGTAAGACTACTACATACACACATTTGTACGTATACAGTTTTCCACAAAATAATAGGAGAGCCGAAATCAAAACCTAAATGCTCAATTCTCAATAAAAAAAAACCTTTTTATTTACAATTTTTTCATAAAATTATTCACTAATCTTTTATTTATATATTCACAGCCCACATATTCCAATCAAGTACCTTAAAAATTATAAATCTCAGTTTTTTTGATTAATTTTTTCAACAGACGTTGTAGTTATTTACCAAGTAAAATACTATCGATGGTTTAAAAAAACCATCGGTAATCGCTATGGCATCGGCCCCATCGATAGTATCGATAGTTCAATCGATGGTTTTCCAGCACTACGGCATACCCTCCGAGAGTATTTCTGCCATGAAAAAGCTTCTCACAAAAAATGCATTCGCCGTTCGGAGCCGGCATAAAACTGTAGGTCCACCCAATTAGTAGGAAAAACAAAAAAAGGAGCACACCTAGAATTGGGAGAGAAGCTCGGCCATAAAACTCGTCAAAGTTAGAATAGCGCCATTGTATTATATTATTATTATTATTAATTTCACTATTTAAAATGCTCATGTAATAAATAAATAAAAAACTTAAAAGCAAAACAGTTAATAGGAAAAGTAGTAAAAATGCAGTCAAGGTCGCGTCAGCCTAAAGTGCTGACATTAAACACGAAATGAATATACAAATATACATACATATGTATGTAAATAACAAAAGTACAAATGTATAACATGTGTATGTACATACATAGATTACAACGAGAGTCACTTAATGGAGGGAATAGAAGAGGTAAATTGAGAAAAATAAAGTTAATTTAAAAAATTAAATCTTAGAACTTAAAAACAGAGTCAATGATAGCAAAATGGGCGCACTGACATTTCCGCAATAGATTCCTGGTTGATGAGGGTGAACTTTGTTTAACAAAAACACAAAAAAAAATATGAAAGCGCAAAAAACACAAAACAATCAAGTGCTAACAGAAGAAAATTCGTATGTAAGTAATTCGAATGGGCAAATTGTCGCATACGAACAACAATAATCAACCTGCTGCTTAGAGTACGACACTAAACACTCCTCACCCATACCAATAATGTGCGCACGTGTGAAGGTTAAGCGCGTTATTATTGTTGTTGGTGGTGGCGGCGGCGATGTCACAGCAAACAACACACGACTTACTTTTTAACCCAAAAACTAAAACCATTGTTTGCCAAAAATGGGCAGCAAAGGCAACAACGCCAACAGCAACACAAATAATAAAAAAAAATAAAAATTGTTAAATAAAAATCTCGTTTAAAATTTTTGAACGCCAAAGCAATATTACTTTGTAGGTAGTTTGTTGTCACAGACAGCGGCGTAGGGTCTGCGGTACGTAATAAATAGTACCTACATATGTATGTATTTATGTATGTATTTTGGTTTGCCCATTGTTTTTATACTCCGTTTTTTTTTGTGTTTAGTTTTCGATTTTTTATTTATTGCTTTTGTTGTGCTTTATTGCAAAAATAGGTTTCGTTACGCATTTTTTTCGAAACGTTTTTTTTTACTAATTTCTTTTTGTTTTATTTTTTTTTTTGATTATGCGTTTGTGTGTGCACTTAAAGAGTTTAACCATGAACTAACTACACATCTTACATAGCCATCGTCAAATAAACCGTTTAACTAATTTGGATGCTTTTGCTGAGCTGTGCTGTGTGTTGTGTGTTAGGTGCTGCGACGCGCATGTACGCTTATGCCGTATAACCATAGCGAATGACATTCGTCGGTGTTGGCAAATAGTATATTATGAACACACAGAAAAAAACGGTGCAGTGAAATAACGCCCATGGAAATAACGCCCGCGGGCGTTATTTCGTTTGATCCATGGGCTTTACTTCTCTTTCGGAAGGGCCCGCAGACGGGTTTTTCTTAATATATGGTGTATTAGGGAAAAAAGCGCCGCAGGCGAAAAATTGGAATAAAAAATCGCGCGATTTTTAATTCCAATTTTTCGTTTTTTTAAATATGGTGTTTGTTTTATTGGAAAAAGCGCCGCAGCCGAAAAATTGGAATAAAAAATCGCGCGATTTTTATTCCAATTTTTGGTTTTTTCTGAATATGGTGCATTATAATTGGAAAACGCGCCGCAGGCGAAAAATTGGAATAAAAAATCGCGCAATTTTTTATTCAAATTTTTCGCCTGCGGTGCTTTTTCCAATAAAATAAACCAAAAATTGGAATTAAAAATCGCGCGATTTTTTATTCCAATTTTTCGCCTGCGACGCTTTTCCAATAATAATACACCCTATTTAAAAAAAAACGAAAAATTGGAATTAAAAATCGCGCAATTTTTTATTCAAATTTTTCGCCTGCGGTGCTTTTTCCAATAAAATAAACCAAAAATTGGAATTAAAAATCGCGCGATTTTTTATTCCAATTTTTCGCCTGCGGCGCTTTTCCCAATAATAATACACCCTATTTAAAAAAAAAAAACGAAAAATTGGGATTAAAAATCGCGCGATTTTTTGTTCCAATTTTTCGCCTGCGGTGCTTTTCCAATAATAATACACCATATTTAAAAAAAAAACCCCGTCTGCGGGCTTAATTGCCCTTTCGAAAGGGAAATAAAGCCCACATCGCCGAATAGGGCGCGCGGGCGTTCTTTCCCTTTCTGAATGGAAATAAAACCCACGGGTTTAATTTCGTTTCATTCATTTTTTTGGGAAATAACGACCGTGGGTGTTAATTCCACGGGCGTTATTTCACTGCACCAAAAAAAACAACTTTGCAATCATTTTCTTTCAAATAAATACATATATGTATGTAAATACGCTTGAAATTATTTTGAAAAAAAGTGAATAATATTTGTTGCTATAACAACAAGCGCATAAGTGACGTACTTCAATTTTTTTTATAATTGCACACAAAAACATTTGCTTCCCGTCTACTACTAGTAAATCGTTGTTGAAAAACTCGAATCAAGCATTTATAAACATATGTATATACTTGTAATTATATTAATAGCTGCTCTCACTGAATGCATTTTTGTTCTAGTGAAAGCTGAAAGTAACGTCTAATGCATATTTCCTATTGAATTGCAGCTTACTCATAGCAAACGATTAATATGCAATTTTTTATTACCCCTAATAAGCACTTCCACAGATACCTACACACCAATTACACTGTGCAACAAGATTCTACTTAATTGATGAAATCAAAAGAAGAGGAAATTCTATCACTCTAATGTCAAATCTTTATACCTAGATACCGGATTTTTGGCAATAGGTCTGGTTTCGTTTTTATTCAGGGACCGATTTTAATCGTTATTTTCATTTCTTCGGATGAAAAAATCATTATGAAAACTTCTTTAACAATAAAATGCAAGTATGCCGACATAATGATTTTAGCACATTCTATCCAAATATGACCTCATCTTTATTCTGAAGATTTTTATTTTTTAAATTTTTAAATAACCATTATTTACGAATTTTATTTTTTCGATCAAAAATAATTTTTATTATTGGATTTAAAATTTTCCGATGAAACTTGATCGATATTTTATGATTTTTATTTTTTCGATCAAAAATAATTGTTATAATTGGATTTAAATTTTTCCGATCAACCTTAATCAATATTTTTTTTATTTTTTTTTTCTGATCATAATAAATTTTTTCAAGCGTTAGTGAATCCTATATTTGATGGCCTGAAGTTGACAATTGCCAACATTGTGCAGGCTGTGTTCAGAATTGCTTGGTAACCCATCAAAAAACTCGATGATCGTGGAATTAAGAGGGTAATCCAGAAAAACCCTAGCAATAGCTTCCACATTCGTTGACAGAATGCCTGACATTAGCATGGGCTTGCCATTGGAGGGAAGGACTTGCCCACTGCATTGCCGCCGAAAGAATATATCACGCAATACCGCGAATCAAATTTGATTCTAGCGAATCAAATAAAGAATACCTTACAGGGAAGCAAAAAAGAAGGCGAAAAATGTAATGCATGATGGAAATTTCCACTGAAAATAACGGTATTTATTCCAGTTCATTTTTCGGGCTCTATTCTACTTTGCATTACGTGGAATGGGTAATGAAAGCTCATTCCACTCTGCATTACTGGCAATGCGTGAAAGAAGTGATGAACTCGTCAGATGTTCCATGAAGGCCTGTCATGCCTGACAGGTAATAGCGATGACCAAATTTTTGCTGGGAAGTTTGGAATACACATACGAACGCACCTATGCGTGCACATTGCCATAGCTCTGTTCCGTTCTGTTCAAAAGCATGCAACACCCATTCAGTAATTTTCCAACGGCGATTATGGACGCATTTTCCAACCAATTTTAATGAAAATTGGCGCAGTTCTATTTGAGAACAAAATTTATGTTAGCGTATTAATAATATAGCGTATGGTACAAAAGAAACAAGTTTTTAGAGTTTATTATGATAGGAAAAAATAATAAATATGTAAATATTTATTAAAGTTGATCGGAAAAATTCAATAATAAAAATTATTTTTGATCGAAAAAATAAAAATCATAAAATATCGATCAATTTTCATCGGAAAATTTTAAATCCAATAATAAAAATTATTTTTGATCGAAAATATAAAAATCATGAAATATCGATCAATTTTCATCGGAAAAATTTAAATCCAGAAATAAAAATTATTGTTGATCGAAAAAATAAAAATCGAATTATAACGATTAAAAATTATTTTTTTTTATAAAAATGACAATCGTTACGGTCCCTGTTTTTATTTGTATTTAAAGTTGATAAAATGTATGTGAATAAATGTTACTGTTCTTTGTGTCAAGGAATTCATTTTTGCTGTTTATTTTTATATAAAAGTTACGATAGATGGCGCTTGGTACAATCGCATGCACATTTTAGACAGCAGCGACACAATATTGCTAAGATATCAAGTGCAGCCATAATGTTGCTGGCAACATGTTGCGCGGTGTTTATACTGCTAAATTTTTAAGGATAAATATATTAGCTAATTTGAGCGTAACTCAGCACATTTTTAGTGAATTTTTTCTTTGATTCAGCAAACAAATAACAAAAAAAAAATATTACATAAAATAATAAGTGTTTTTGCTTTTGTTGTTGCTACTGTTATTGATATTGTTGCCACATAAATGCATTTTTATTAGCTTTTCTTTACTTTTGGTTTCAGCAATTACGGAGATGAATCTTCATTTTTATAATACAGTGTTATTTATTAGATGTTCGATAATGCAATCAATTAAAACACGTTTGGTATAAATAAATTATAAATATAAATAAAGGTAGTGTACTATGTACATAATTACACATGGCAATTTCTAAACCCTAGAGTTAGAAAAGTAAATTTTTGTGCATTATTAATTTTTTTTTTTATTAGTTATGCACATACCAAATGACAACAAAAGTATCTACCTAGCTATGAAAAATTGTAAGCTCCTTTATGTATGTATGATCAAATATATTTGTATGTATATAATGTACATACACTCAGAGAAAAAGCAACCTAAATTTCAGTATAGCGGGCTTGAATCAAGCCGAAAACGTTATGAAAGTCTGTTAAGCTTGAAAATGCTAAAATCAAGAATATATTCTTAATTTTAGAACGGCATTTTTGGGAAGAAAAAGCTTATATTAAGAACTTTCCGGTTTGAAACAAGTTTGAATAAATTTATTTTAAGCATTGCTCATGATTGATTTGAGAAAGTGCGTTCTTATTTTCAGAATATTCAACTTTGTTTTAAGAATGCTTATACTTGCTTTCCACTTTTTCGAGATTCAAATTTCGAAATCATTTAACCCACCTAACAAAAATTGGAGAGAACATTTTTTTTTTATTTCTTTGCATTGTATTTTATTATTTTTTTAATGGATGAGTCATATATACATGTAAGGAGATGCAATCATTATTATCACTACATATACATATATAATTCAGTCTTTACATACATACTTATAAATAAGAAAGATCTACATACATATACATTAGATGAGTTTTTTTTTAGATATTCCCTCCGGCACCGGAATATGAAAATAGGATGTTTTAGAGTAAGTAAACTGAAAAAAAAATTAAACTTTTCCAAAAACTGGATGGAGCTACACCGAAAACCGCGCAAATTCCCAGAATTTCAAGGTATGTTTAGATTTATGTATGAAAAAAGTTAGGATTTTGCACGAGAAAAAAAATTTATATCAACCCATACGTAGAATTAACCGTTAAATCGAATGGCGTATTCCGTTTTTTGGTACACTACCCAGGGAAGATAATATCGCGGTCTAAAGTGATCATTTTCTTTTTTTTTCTCATGAATCTTCAACTTCTTGCCCTATACTCTTCCCGAAATCGGAAATAATTTTTCAACTAAATCACACGGTAGGCTGCGTTGTTTAATGCGCTTTCCAGAAATGTATAGCTATTAAAAATCGAATAAAATTTGGATGAGTTCATCAAGTTTAAATGAAGTAAAGTCGGGTATAAAAGGGTAACATATCTTAAAATTTCTTAAATTTTTTAACAATTTTGCTCTTGAAGGCGGTTTTTTGGGTTATTCGTGATTTTTTTATGTGGGTGGGTAACTCTGCAAATGTAAAAAAATACAAAGGTCGAGACCGTGGATAACGGACAAAAAGTGGAGCCGGATAGCGCCAAAACATTTGTGGGCAATATGGGTATCAAAATAAAGATTTTACCTAGGACTTCAATGTAAAGCCAATCCATTTTGCTGTGTCCACCGTTTCGACACATATAAGTCAAAAATTAGACTCAAATGTCGCCGATATCCTTTAAAATATTCTGTAGTCATCCTGGACCACTTGTTCGCCAGTATATCGTAAATTGGCTAATAAATTGTCATGTAATGAGTTCCATATTAAAGCCCTAGTTAAGACCTTTAATTTAATACCAATATTGCCCAATAATATTTTGGGGCCATCCGCGTCCACGGTTTTTTCCGCTATCCACGGTCTCGATCTTCCGAATTTTTTTTTACATTTGTGGAGTTATCCAACCAAATAAAACAATCAGTAATAACCCAAAAAACCGTCTTCAAGAGCAAAATTTTTAAAAAAAATTTAGAAATTTTAAGGTATTTTACCCTTTTATACCCGACTTTACTTCACTTAAACTTGATGAACTCATCCAAATATTATTCGATTTTTAATAGCTATACATTTATGGAAAGCGCATTAAATAACGCAGCCTACCGTGTGATATAGTTGAAAAATAATTTCCGATTTCGGGAAGAGTATAGGGCAAGAAGTTGAAGATTCATGAGAAAAAAAAGAAAATGGTCACTTTAGGCCGCGATATTATCTTCCCTGGGTAGTGTACCAAAAAACTGTATATGTCATTAGATTTAGCGGTTAATTCTTCGTATGGGTGGGTATAAATTTTTTTTCTTGTGCAAAATCCTAACTTTTTTCAGACATAAATCTAAACATACCTTGAAATTCTGGGAATTTGCGCGGTTTTCGGTGTAGCTCCATCCAGTTTTTGGAAAAGTTAAATTTTTTTTTCAGTTTACTTACTCTAAAACATCCTATTTTCATATTCCGGTGCCGGAGGGAGGATCTGAGAAGGTTTAAAGAATCCCATACAAAAAAAAACTCATCTAATATACATATCTTATACCGAACTCATTTTAGAAAAGTGTATACATTTTTCCGTTATCTTTTTAAAAAAAAACCCAGTCAATACTTCCACTACCAACACAGATTTTCACCACCCAATTTGAGTGGTAATATCCCTATACAAAACAATTTTGAACCGTTTCTTACCAACACCGATTGTCTGGAATCCAACAATTTTGGCCACGATTTAAAAAAGGCAACGGCTTCCAAATTATTCAAGTTTTGCTTTGGCGGTTCATACATACATGCCCACTTTACTTGTTTGGCCACTCCTCCACATTGGATGCAATTATTCATCTATATCAAATTATTAAAAGCCATATTAAAACATAAGCAAAATTCTCATCAGCGCGATAACTCTTACCTGTTCCTTTTTCCTAGCAAATGATTTCACGCCAAGCTCCATTCACAATCCCAGCGGGGGAATAGCTATTTTTTGTTTGTTTTATTAATCTCTTTCACACAAAAATCAACAACTATTGAAAATTATATATTTTCTGGTAAACATTTGGCTCTGGTGCTCTTAAATTAGGAATTTCATTCTTAAACCAAGATTTTTTCAGTTCTTTATCTTGTTTCGAGAATGCTATTCTTGATTCAAAATTGGGGAAACTTAAATTTCATTTATTTTTTATAAATTTCTGTAATTCTTAATTCAAGTACGACACAGCTTGTTTTTAGCCCGCAACTTTTCTCTAGTGTAAGTACTCGTATAATAAACAAATTTGACCTTGCATGGCATTTAACATGCGCTTTAATTCGAATGCAATAACTTCACAAGCATAAGCAATGAAATTTTAAGGTGCAATAGAGTAAAGTAAATAATGGCTTTCAAATGAAACACCCCAATGTACATACATACATACATACGTACCTATAAATTGAGCACATTAATACACACCCACTCCCACATCAAATTAATTAAGTGCTTGTCAGTCACATCTCACGCTGACTCTTAATTACAAATCTCTTACAAGATAATTGAACAATAAAAGCCAACAAAGTAGCAAACAATGGCAATAAGCCAACTGCCATAGTCACCTGTTGGTCTGTTGTTGTTGCTGTTCTTGTTTAGGAAACTTAATACCTTTCAACAAATTGTCAAAGCTGTCGTTGGTTAATGAAAAGCCTATGTTTTACAATTCATATACATGCATTTAATTCTATAATTAATTAAATGGTAGGGAATTAGTTGTTTAACCTTTTAACACCGTTAATAAAATATTAATGTTTTTTTTTTTTCAATTTAATAAGAATAATGCAAGTATGAGACTTTAAAGCGAACAGAGGCTGGAAGAGCGCAAACCCGAAATTGTATAGTCGAAAGAAATGTTTTTGTAAAAGTTCTAGAACCTCTGATGCAGATCTTGCAGCAAAGTTTTGTTAAAATTGTAATCACTACGCGCTGATGCTTGTGCTGTGATCAAACCCATAAATCTTATAACTCAAATGACGCCCTCCGCCCATGCAATATGTGTACATAGTTCAGTGCACTTTGCAGAGGTCATACATCACCGTATTCAAATCACTTTTATGGCAAGTAAGTTGGAAAAAAATACTTGCAAAACATTTCAAATATTTCGATTCTTATTTTTTTTACATACATATATACTTTTCCATTGTTTCACCGCTAATAAAATGCCAAAAGCTAAATTTATGTCTTGTAAAAATTTCCGTAGTACAATTTTATTGACATCCATTAAAACGATCTTTTTTTTTTGCTCCACTTTGTTTAATTCATTGCAGACATAAATCAAATGTACTTTCAAAAATTTTGCATTCTTATTACGCCAATCAACTAAAAAAAGACAAAAAAAAAATAATTACACTTCTCTACAAATATACAAATGTACTTATAAAGATTAAAACAAAAATTATCGCCAAAGCGTTTTGTACCTTTAAATTTACCCCCTCGTGCCTACTTGTAAATAAGCGTAGTGCCTACCAGTGTTGCCACTTTAGCTATTTTGTAGCTAGATTTAGCTATAACTTTTGGCGGTTAGCTACAGATATTTGCGTTTAGCTATTAGCTATTTTTGTTAGCTTTTTTTTTTTAAGCTTAGCTATTTTTAGCTATTTTTCTTAATTTCTTTATTTTGCACATCAGTTTATCATTTTAAGCTAATAAGTCATCTGTGAGTTTATGAAAACTTGAAAATGTATACTGATCCTTTTGATTATCAAACTATACAAAAGTTGATAATCTGGCATGCCTTCCTTATTTTACCGATTATTGGTGCATTCATATGCAAGGTTGATCAATAAGGTTTTCGCAGTGCGCAAAAGCAACTCTGCCATACATTTTGTTGTTGCCCATTTTGCTATCTGAATTCGCAAATGACCATTGGCATACGCTACACTGTCAATATGTATCACGATATTTGAATCGGTTTGATGAATCGCAAACTGGTGCTGTACGTTCAATATGAATATTGCGATATTTTTCTCGCTCTGAGGTTCACAATATTTTACTTCCGTCCTTTTCAGGGTGTATTCGTAAAATTTTTCAGAACTTTATTATCAAGTTAATTGAGCAACTCCGTTAACGCTTACCACAGAATATTCAATCTTTAAAAATATTGAATTTTTTTCTGTAAATAAGACAAAAATATTTGACACTTTCAAGGATGAAAAGGACCACTTTAACACAGGGGAAATCACTATTTTAGAAATGTAATGAAAAAAACTACACGCATAACCATGGAAGGGAACTACCTCTATAATAAAGTTTTGGGTAGACGTAAGAAATCTTAGAAATGCTCTTAACGAAAGTCGGTTGGAAGAACTAAAATTTTTTGTATTTAATTTTCTAATCCTACCGCTTAGTAATGCAGAAATATAACGTAGCTTTTCTCTTATGAACGTAATAAAAACAAAGCAAAGAAATAGAATGTAATTATTTATGTTAAACTCTCTATTGACTGTTTGGTATGGTCTAAAAGGGCTTGAAAAATGTTGTAATAACTTTGAAATTCCTAACGATATTATTAAAGCAATGACTTCAATTAATATATATGATTCAACTTGTGAATTAAATGAAGAAGATATGATTTTTGAAATGTTATTGAATCGAATTTTTATCCAAAGTTTAAATATTAACTAGTCGCTATTATAATTTATTTTAATACTGCAATTGAATGTACATACATACATACATATGTAAATACATATGTAATGAATTGAATTTTTTTTTTTCATTGTAATAATCTTATGCGACGTACATATATAAGTACATACAAACAAATATATGCATGTGGCTACAATATATAATATATGTATATATAAATATTCATATATGTGAAGTTGTTTTATGTCACGTCTTTTTAAATAAATGATTATTTGGCTATTTTTGAAAAAAAAAAAAAATTGGCTATTTATTTTAGCTATGAAAAAAATTATTTAGCTATTTTTAGCAATTTTTTTTTTAATTTAGCTATATGCTTCAAAATATTCTGGCAACACTGGTGCCTACTAAATTATTTATTTCGTCTACACTTTCGTCGCACATTAATAAAACGGTGCGCGGCGGCTAATTTTTGCTCATTGTTAAGCCAGACACGTTGTATGCGTTGTTCTCTCTTAATTATTTTACCACTTTGCATAGCACTTTATTTATTTGCATACAAAAATACATACATACATATATGTACATATGTTTATTTTATTACCAGTATTTTTACGATGAAATCTTTGTCGCATTTTGCAGACCATCAAAAGCAAATAATTTATTAGTAAACTTCTATCAGTTTTAGAAGTGTTATTCACCTGTAGATTTTTTATACGCTTATTTCTGTTGTGTTTTTTAGATGAAATTGTAGAGAAGGACATACAGGAGGTTAAGTATGAACATATGTATGTATGTATTTAAAAGTCAGGCTTATGGGCTTATTTATGCAATAATTTCAAGGTTGTGCAATTCGAAAAATAGCCTCTTTTTGAAGTGTGTGCCTTAAAACAAATCCGGAGCACGGCATAAGCATTTTTTGAGATTTCATCTTCACAACGGGAACATTCCAGAAGCGGTGATTTATAAGATATTACAGAACAACCTCTAAGCAAAAAATAAAAAAAAGAAAGCACAACTTCGCAAACGCTCCACATGATTTGGCAAGCTGTTAAGCAAAACAGTTGACAAAAATAAATATTGATATCAACTTTTTCTAGTTATAAGCTATTCGTAAATGATAATATAATGTCGTGCTATTTTGTCCATTTCATATAAAAGCAAATTAACGAAATGACTTAAGTTTTAAAGTCTTCTAGAAACTTGAGAAGAGCTTCTGTATGTGCTTCTTACTAAATACTTTCCATTTTCTACAGAATATCAGATGCAAAATTACGCAGACTTTTTCGGCAGCTAAGAAGAAGCATTAGCTTGAAGATACTCTTGAATAAATCTCGCAATTCGACCTCCGACCTAAGACTTTGTGTTTCAATCCAATCAACAGCTTGTTTGACCTTGCTTTCGTAACCACCAAAAGTTAGCGATACATAATTTACTTGTCCAAACGCAGACTCATTAAACATGACGATTGCGTTTCTTTTTTCACTATACTATAATACATGGTAGAGCTCAATATTTGTTACATTTGCGATCGTTTGTCTTAGCGCATCGTACAAATTTTGTCGCACTGTTTTATTTAATAATTCATACATATAAGTAATAACACAAGGGTAAATATTTAAGCACACATGTCCAATAACATTGTGGTATTTTTGCTTTTTGGTTTTAGTTTGGGTTATTTAATATTTTTTTGAAGTTTTTGGCTTATGCCCTGAGTTATGCGTGCAGACTGTTCAAGTATCTATTGATAGCAAAAAGACACCTCACGCTTAAGTGCCCGTTAGCCTTTGATTTTTGTTTGTCTTAAATATTAGCTGCTTTCGTTAGTAAGCAAGTTCGAAAAAAACACTAGCGCTGTTGCGTAGCTAGTTGAGTTGAAAGCAACAACAAAAAATAAGCTAGTTGGATTCGTTAAGCGAGTTGAGTTGAAAGCGCTTAGCACTTTTTCAACCGGAACAGCAGTGTTGAAAAGTAAAAGAATGAAGACTATTGTGAATAGCACTTGAAAGTGCATATTCAAATGCTAATTTCGTTTCGTTTAACTCTGTTTTTTATTAGCTATTTAAAATGTATATTTCTATATAAATAGAAAGTGCAAATATAAGTGTTTAATGTAAAATTAATTAATCTATTCATTTATTTTTCACAACATTTAATTTTGATTGCTGACAATAGGGTTGCAAATTAGCAAGAAAGTAGTTGCTTAGCAAGTTAAGCGTTTTTTCAAGGTCGGCAATAAAAAAAACTTACTATTATTACTCTGTATTTTCAGTAATTTTCAATGTCATTGTCACTGTTGGCTACCCACTTGTCAATAGCCGCTGACACTACTTATGTATGTTTGAATTTTTTTACAGTTCAAAGTCATAAAATTAACAAAGATCTAAACGGCCACGTACATACCTAATGGTAGATAGATAAGTGAGCTTCAGATACACAATTAACCATATTTAAAATGTACACACACTTACCTATGTATTTGTTTACATTGATATTCAAATATCTGGCTACAAATTTACATACATATATATAACATCATATAGTATGTATATCCAAATACTTTGCATACTCCTTTCCGCTAGTCATTCACATAAAAGTCGAAATAACAGAAAAACCTCACACTAAATTCGGTATTTCGTTTACAAAACTTCTCTACATTCTATGTAATTTTGATTGATTATCTTAATTAGGTAAGTCATAAATGACATTTCCTGTAAATCATTTCCTGTTATCACTTTGTTTTCGGCGTCTCTGTAATGGAGTGAGTAGATTTTAGTGGCATGTGTGGTCGGGGGGGCGTATGAGTAACTTTAACACTACAATCACCGCCTGTGTAAACATACAATTTTTTTCGATATTTTAATTTACTTTACGTTTACAACGCGATGTGCAAATGTCTAAGAAAAGATAAGAAAACAGCTAATTTAAACAAAAAAGGCATCCCTTTTCGAATTTCCTCGGGTTGTTAGAAAACCGGTTTCGGCTTTATTTTTACCTACCAGTAACGTTAAAAAGAAAAAAATGCCGAAAAATTTAAGTGTGTGAATCTTTAGCGCAGAGTTAAATATTTTAATAACTACAGTTACACATTATCGATTTTGTAAATTGAACTGAGGTTATCTGAAATAGAAAAGAGTCTGGCACAAATAGATTGGTACTAGCTGGACCCGTGCGCATCTTGCGCAAAAAATAATAAAACATACGGCGCCAGTCGATATAGTTTCTGCTGTCACGCCCATTTTAAAAAAACTTATATTTATTTGGTTTTATGTTTACAGTGGAACTTATGGAACTTTCAGTGAATTACTTATGTATATGTTTGACAAACATATCGCATAAAATGTTTTATTATACCTACATATATATATGTATGTGTATTATATTTTTATATATTTTACATATATTTTTATATATACATATGTACATACGTGGTCCCTGCCGAATTGGGTAATTTTTTTCCACACGTTTGCCTTGGCAAGCAAATCAGTGGTCCAAGCTTACTCGATTTATCTGCTACAATTCTTGAGTTTTTACTTATAAATCTTTGAAAATTTGCTCCTCTTGGCCCATTTTTCAAAATTTCAGCACGTTTCCTCATAACGGTATAAGTCCGTAATAAGTTTATATTATGCATTTTTTGAATTGCAACTACTGAACCGATTTCGAATATTTTTATACCATTCGATAGGTATTTTGATTCCCTTTAATTTGATATACATTTTATGTTGGTTCCATAACATCCCCCCTGCGGGGGTCAACCCCCTTTTACCGCCCTTACTTTTCATATAAAGTACCACGCCCAATAAAACACCGTTTCGCATGCATAGCTAATTTATACCTTTAAAACGATGCCTTACTTATTAAGTTTGGTAAATTATGTGAGCAGAAAAAGGGATATTTGCAAAAAAACCAATTAGAAATACTATATATGATACTGGACCCTAGTTATTGGCGGTGATATAGCAATATGTCAAAGGAATTAGTTCATGTCCAATTAGAATATAATAAAATTAATGAGGTATTATGTATTCACATATATTCAAACCAACAGTAAAAATGAATGCAGAAATGAATGGATACAAAGTCGTTTAAGAATAGTGTTATGATGACAAAAATTAATTTAATACTCTATATCAGGGCTGCTGACCTCATAGACACTCAAAGCACAATTGTTTTTGTTTTGTTCCGAATCATAGGCAAAGATACATATTTTCACCTCAAATATGAAAATAAAATTTTCTTTGCACTCTGATAAGCACTCAGATATAAAAAAATTGTAGTTGTATGTGCCTATGATTCATATTGAATGTGCAAAGCAAAGGCACTTTGTATAGGAGCTCGAGCACTGCCGTAAGAAATCGAAATTTACAATAACAAATGTGTAATGAAAAAATAATTCAAAAAATGAAAACACTGTAAAAAATTTGTATTCAAAAAAATTTCATATAAAAAATAAAAAAAATTTCTATGTATGTGATACTACCATTTGAAAATAAATTCTAAAATAATTGGGCAATTCACAAGCTGTTGTAAAGTATTGTAATGTTGTATACTGGTAAAGGTTTACAATAGGTGTATCAGTAGGGTTGATTTTTCTCATACAAATTTCAATACAACCAATACAACTGGGCAGCCTATGTTTATTGAGTGTGCTATTTGATTTGTTTTTTATTCTGACAGTTTGTTAAAAAAAATTTAAACAAAAATATGGAAGCGGTGAGACGAAAAAAAAACAAATTAATTGCATCGTGTGTATCATATATCAATTAGGACTTGAATCCGCCGCTAACAAAGCTAATAACTGCTTTTCGCTTTCGCCTGGCATTTTTTTTATTAAAATTTTTGTAAACAACAAACTGTAAACAATAACGAAATACAACAAAACACATACAAGAGTCTGTTCACAGGTACTGCGTTCTTATGCACATTTTCCTTTACAACATACAACTTTACAATAGCCAGTGAATTGCCCAAATATTTTATTGGAATTCATAAAAAAATTAAAATGAGCAACAAAATTTTTCAGTGCATATACAAAATTTGTAGATGTATTGAGTTTTGTACTTTCAATACGAGAGCGTTGAGCAGCCCTGCTCTATATGTATATGTAAATACATACATTAAGGTAGAGTGAAAACATATGGAGATTTTTTTTTTGTTCTTTTTTTGAACGTACCAGCAGTGAAAAGTTGCCTTTATACGAGTTAATGAACCCCACAAAATTTTATGGCGATAGGACGACGTTTTGAACTGCCCCCAGCCCCGCAAAGTTGAAAGCAGTAAGCACGATCTGGTACTCTGAAAAAAATACCCGTAGTTAAACCAACCACTTTCGGCTGTTGAATCTCCGTTTTTGATTCAACAGCAAAAGTATTTGTTTTTACAGCAAAGTTTTTGATCCAACAATTTATACAAAAACGGCCTTTATTGTTTCAAAAACTTGCTTGCTTTTAAAATAATTTTTGTGAGTAAATATTTTTTTGTGAGAAAGCCAACAAAAAAAATAATGATGGAGAGAATAAGAAGAGAAAAATCCAAAAAAAAGTGTATTTTTAGCAACAATTTTCTCCCCGTTGTTGATTTAAAGGCAAAAGTATTTGACCCAACAGTTTCCGTTGTAACCAAAACTAATGAGAACAAATTTTTTTAAATTTTGTTTTTACAATGATTCAAATAATTCATGGATTCCTTTTTAGGAAATGGAAGTATAAATAGGTTACTATAATTCAATATAATGTTGAATGTTCCACTATGTGATGATTGGATAGAATTTCAGGTTGATGTCATGGTTCGAATCCGGAGGAGAATATAAAATAAAGAAGAAAAATCAGAATAAGAAATAAGGATAGCAACCAGTGAATGATAAGAAGGAGAGAAGAATAGGAGAACAAGCGGAGGCTACATATTTGCAGTTGGGACCCGGGCGGAGAGAAGATGAAGAGTAAAATGCAAACAAAAATTTATTTTTAGGTGAAAATTTTTTCCAACAATCTCCGTTATTGACTTAAATCAACAACGCTCGCACCTTTGAAACAACAACGGAGCGTTGCTGGGCACATTTCAACTGCGGAAAGTAGTTGATTTAACAGCGAAAGTCTTTAGATTTACAACGTTTTTTTTTTTCAGAGTACAAATATGAAATTTTCCAAATTATAAAATCAAAAAACGAAGTATGAAGATTGATAAAGATGGCTAAGCTGAGTATTAAAGTGAATTTCTTTTTTTTTTTTTTTGGAAACAACAACAAATGTTATTAAAGGTCAAAGTTTATATTATCCTTTTTTAAACTGCAATTACTTAAAAACTACTGAACCGATTTCGAATGTTTTTATACCGTTCGATAGGAATTTTGATTAATTTGATACACATTTTATATAAGAAAAGTAAGGGGGTAAAAGGGGGTTGACCCCCGCAGGGGGGTTCTATGGAACCCACATAAAGTGTATACCAAATCAAAGGGAATCAAAATACCAAAATACTCAACTTAGCCATGTTTATCAATCCTCATACCATCGTACCATACGAAAACTAGCATACGTTTTTTATGGCTGACGAAAACTATGAATTTCGTTTAAACTACAACAACAATTTTAATGTAAAAACAGTATACAATTACTGATACTTTTCGTCAGCCAAAAGTCGATTTTGTTATTTTTCGTCGGCCAAAAGTTAAATGTGGTACTTTTCGTACAGAATTTTTTTATTGCTAGCTTTCGCCAGAAATTTTAAATATGGTAGTTTTCGTATGGTACGACGATACTCGTTTTTTGATTTTATAATTTTAGAAATTTTACATTTGTACCAGATCGTGCTATTTTTTTTCAAATTTGTGGGGCTGGGGGCACCTCTAAACATGCGACTAGGTCAATAAAATTTGACAGGCTTATTTCTGGGCTAGAAAAGTGCCGTTCTGGCTTTGGTACAAATTGAATTTCCAACGAAAAATATTCACTCCACCTTAACATACACACATATCGACGCTTCCAAAGAATACTGTCCTAAGTCTGAAAACTGTATTTTGCACGAGAAGCTCTCAAAGTTTAAACTCGATATGAAACTTCAGTAACTTCTGTTTGGATTGAACGATAAATACGAAAACTTGACAGTATCAAAGTTAGGGTACGCTTTATATAAAACCGTGGGAAAAAATAAAAACTTGCTACGTTGGTTTTAATGGAAACTCTCAAAATTTTTGTTCTGTAAAAATCTCGAGTTGTATTATATGTACACTTTTGCTTATAACTTTTAATTGGATTGTCCGATTGATACCAAAATTTGACAGCATCCAAATGAAGACACGTTATACTTGAAAACATAAAAAAACGGGAAAATGTACTAAGTCGACTTAGTACAGTATTGTTTGGAAGTGTCGATGTGTAAGCGCTGTCACACTCTCGCATTTGCAGTAGAAGTATTACAGCGAAATGTAAACGAATTTAAGTTAATATTTATCAGTCTACATATATATTTTCACTTTAAAAATATACATATTTAGGTCTAGTACTTTCATTTCAATAACGCTATAACTACCAAAAAAAACTGCAAATTTCTAGAAAACTAACCATGCCAAGTGAGTATTTTTATATAATTTACTTTAGTGCTTGCTTTGCAATTAGCTGATTATATATTCCTACATGTATGTATGTATCTATATTTATTTATTCAAATGTAGATATTAATGAAAGCATATGTAAGTCTTGGCTTTAACTCAAGGCCCAACCCTAAGCATTCTAAGCTTAGTTATAAAACAAGCCATCTTCTTCATATTTTATACATTCTAAGCATTTTCTGTGTACATTTTATTAACATTTACCCACTAAATAAAATAACACTGCAATTAAATAAATGTTTGATTATCTGCCTTATGTATGCAGGACTTTGAACTTAAAAACCAGAACGTGAGTAAGTAGCCAAAACGAAGTAAACAAATAACATTTGTAGTCGTACATATGTACATATTTTATACATACATATATCTAAAGCATGATCATTTCAAATGCGCATTAGTATGTAGCATTATAAGTGCGATAATCAATAGGTGAGTATCTAAACAATTTGGGTATTACAAAAAAAAAACATATCGCCCGTTTTATGCAATAGGGATTTAACTCGAAATTTTCGATTTCTGGGATTTTGCCATATATTTCAATAACTGGGTCGTGCCTTTGAGTCTAGTCTTATAAAATTCTCAAAAAGATAAAAATGGCGGAAATAAAAGTGATTTTGTAGTTAGCCGTAGAAGGAAACTATTTGAAATTATAAAAGTTTATTTGCGTTTTCCCAAAAAAAAATTTGTTTTTGAGTTAAATCCCTATTGCATAAAACGTGCGATATAATTAAATATAATGGAATTAAGTAACGGCTAAAAATTGAAACTCAACGATATGACAATAAGTTTTTATATGCAAAAGTTAGCTAAGAGAAGCCATGCCAAATCAGAGATTTATAAGTGCTTATTTAATTATTGACTAATTGATATCCGTTGAAAGTAGAAAAAGTACAAGGGTGAGTACAAAATTTCTTCGTAATGGGTTTATTTGCGGTGCGTAAGTCTTAAGTTAAAGCCAACTGCGCGCTACCAACACTTCTTTATGGCAAAAACGAAACAATTCTTTGCGTCAACAGCACGCTCATCTACGTACGTAATGGCACTGATTTGCGGCTTGAAAATTTTCACGTCACTTGGCTTACTGGGATTTACAAAAGATTTGTAAAGTACATATACGAACTTCAGATAACGTAGATGGACACTGTATACAGATAGTATATGTATAGAGACATTTTGTGCATGTTTTTGATTTTAATACGGAACTGAAGAGATATGGCGTGTGTCTTGACTGACAATTAGTAACATGTTGCTCTACGACACATCAAACTGACTTCGGCGGCAATAACAATGGTTAAAGCCAGTGCTAGAGTAACATACTCATATATGTACAGCTGTGTTCAAAATAATAATAGTGCTATGAAATCAATGTGAAACTTTCTCTTAAAAAATTTATTTTAACTTCTTTTTGGTTAAAATTGGGTACAAAAGTAGCATAGACATTCATTTCACGTATCACAAGAGTTTTACGGTGTTAAGTTGCAAGATAACCGATTAAGAAGGACAAAGGTAAAACAACTCAAAAATTCCTTGTTCAAAAAAATAATAGTATTTTTATTCTAGTTTAGATAAATATTTAAGAAAAGGTAAAATTAAAAAATTTAGAATATACAAACTAAAGTAGTGTTTAACATTAGTTCGTGGAAGCATCAGTGTCTAAAAACACCTTACAGCGACGCGGCATAAAATCGACTAATCCTTCACAGCGTTTCTTGGGTATTTTTTCTCTTTCCTACTTCCCAGAGTTCACGATTATTGGCTGGTTTCCTATTTGTTTATGTCGCCTCACAAGTTTTCAATTCCTTTGAACCCCTTGCCTAGCCGACTCATATGTTTTGGGTCATTATCCTGATGAAAGGTTCATTCCAGAGAAATTTTGTATTCCGCATAAGGCAGCATAGTATTCTGCAAAATACCCACATAGGCACTTTGATCCATGGTGGTGTCAATACGTTCCATGGGCCCAAGACCATAAAAAGTAAAACACACTCAAACTAATATTTTCGACCCACAGCGTTTAGCTGATTTCTTGCTTTCGTCCGTCCTTTTTTCGAGGCACAGTTTCTCAATAGTATCTCCGTCGTCCACCGAAAACTGAATACAAGCCTAGATACACAACCAAAAAGGTTAAACATGGTGGGCTGAAAATATCAGTTTGAGCATATTTTATTTTTTATGGTTTTGGGCCCATAGATCGTATTGACACCACCATGGATCAACGTGACTATGTGGGTATTTTGCAGAACACTATGCTACCTTATGCGGAATACAAAATTTCTCAGGAATGAACCTCCCATCAGGATAATGATCCAAAATATACGAGTCGGCTAGGGAAGGAGTTCTGAGGAATTGAGGTAATGTCCTCTCCTGCACAACCAACCGAACTCAATGCTATAGAAAACTTGTGGGGCGACATAAAGAAATAGGAAACCAGCCAATAATCGTGAACTCTGGGAAGTAGGAAAGATCTGTTGAGAAAAAATACCCAAGAAACGCTGTGAAGGATTAGTCGATTTTATGCCGCGTCGCTGTAAGGTGTTTTTAGACACTGATGCTTCCACGAACTAATGTTAAACACTACTTTATTTTGTATATTCTAAATTTTTTAATTTTACCTTTTTTTAGATATTTATCTAAACTAGAATAAAAATACTATTATTTTTTTGAACAAGGAATTTTTGAGTTGTTTTACATTTGTCTTTCTAAATCGGTTATCCTGCAATTTAACACCGTAAAACTCTTGTGACACGTGAAATGAATGTCTATGCTACTTTTGTACCCAATTTTAACCAAAAAGAAGTTGAAATAAACTTTTTATGAGAAAGTTTCACATTGATTTCATAGCACTATTATTATTTTGAACACAACTGTATGTACTTCAACTATGAAGTAGAAAAAGAAACAAGGAAAATAGGCAGTTAAATAAAAAGACTCCTTAACAACCAAATATATTCAATCGGATATTTAAATGACGTTGAAGCACATGTCGTATGTCGTCACTACCGTATGATATGTGCGTTTTTTTTTTCTTTCATTTATATCTGCGTGATTCATTTGTACTCACGAGGTTCATTGTTAGAAAATTAAGATTCTATAAATCAATCAATTCAATGAATGACGTGACACTTGATGACTCGTTCCTTGGGAAGAGAGAATGGGACTGAATTCGCTTTTACTATTCTAGGTCATTCTCTCAGTCGTCATGCACTCTTGAATCACACGTCACACTAAGTCTCATAAAAAAATACTGACAGTAAAATATGTCAATTGAAGGGTGATACTAAATCGATCTCTAATTTTTTTTGGGAAATCCATCGATAGATGCAATGATTTGTAATAATTAAGAAAATAGAACAATAATTAGCGCTGACAATCTGAATAACCAATGATAGCCTAGATGAGTCAATTAATTAACTAATTATTGAATAATTTGGAGAGACACTTACGTCCTGCGTAGACATTTTTTAAGCAATTTTGGCTGCCGTTTATTTCAATGTGAAGTTTAAGGAAAGTTTTTGTAACAAAATATTATTGTGTTTAATTTAAGTGGTAGCTAAGCACATTTTCTGTGATTCGATATAAACATATACATATATGTATATGTATGGATCTTCTATCTCAAATGAGTGGTAGAAAGCTCAAGTGATTCAAAATCATTTTATTGCCATTACTGACGGTTTAACCATTTTCTATTCGCTATTTTTTAGGTGTGCTTAACAAATTGTCATGTTTTGCATCCCGAAAAAAGTGTAACAAAAAAAAAAGCTGAAAAAAAAACAAAATTAAATGACATAAGTGAGGAACAAAAATAAAATCATTACTTATTGTAAATTCTTTTTAATTTAAGATTTTTACCACAAACAAATAACGTCTGTTATTATTTTCAAAAGAATTCACATCTTTTTCTTCTTTTTTTATAAATTTAAAAAATTTTAAGTTAAACAACTCTAAAGAGAATGCCAGTCATTCAAAGTTGTAAATTGCTTATTATAAGCAGCGGCAAAAACCAGCAGCGAAATTGTATATGCAAATAAAGTTTAAGAAGAAAATAAATAAAAAGCGAGATAAAATTCAACTTGCGACGTCATAAAAGCTATTGAAATTCTATTTTTATATCAATATTTAACAATAACAGTTAGATTTACACAGGCGCATATAATAAATTTATTTATGCAGCTCAAATCAAATACGATTTAAATGTGTATGTATGTACATATATGCTTCTGCTGTACCACGCCCACTTTTTTAATGTACATATTTCTAGCAATTTCAAAATGAATTAATGTTTTACAAATAAGGAAATTCTACGTAGATCTCAAGTGTTTTTACTTACAGCTTAGGTCCACTGTACACTATACAGCAAGCGATTTGCATTTCAAATAATTTATCTGTATTTGCTTTGGTGGGGGGATTTACACTTTTTTTATATAAAACATTTTTATTCTTATGCCTATGTGACTAATAAAAAATTAAAATATTTTGTTGGTGCAATGACCATTAAAACTTACATACATACATACGTATACCCTTCTCTTGACATCCCTTTTCCTGCAGTTCTGTTTGAGCGAAATTTATGTAGTGTCATCATTAAATATTCCTAAACGTTTTCGCATAGCCGCGCGCACAGTACAGCACACATTTGCGATCGATAATGTTTGCAAAAACGGTACAAGTCGTACTTTATTATTAAACAAAAAAAATTTCGAGTCTTGGCAGAAGCAAAAGTAACCTGATGAGTCTTAGAGGGATCTAAGGTGAAACAGCTGTAGTTACATCCATGCTTAAAAAGTTTTTTTTAGTTTCTAAAACATAAAAAATAAAATATAACCTGGACCTGTGCTCGTTAAATTAAATAAATTAATAAAAAAAAAAAATTAATTTTCGTTTATTATTTGCATACATTGAGTTGCATCCATTAAGCCTTAAATATTGATGAAACCTCTTTTTAACACGCATTTATTAGCTTCACCTGTATGTATGTATGTATGTAAATATTGTATACTTGTAGGCGAAGCCGTATGTATTCGTACACCGAATATAAGTTTTTCAGTGTGAGATGTGTTTATTCTTACTCACTTCTCATCTTCTCACTTGCCTTTTCAATCACAGAAAATTTTTTCGCTAGATTCAAATTAGTTGGTTTGCTTTTTTTGGAGTTCGGTGGTTTTGCATAATCACCAACATTACGTAGTATATCTGAAAAAATTTATTCTCACATCAGCAGCCACGTTTTCACTACGCGTTTAAAATTTATAATTAGCAGATTAATTTCGATTAAAATATTTATAAAAAAATGTTATTTTCTAGAAGATTTTGCATAAACGGGAATTCTTGGATTTGTTGAATACTCTTTGGAATTCCTTGGGTGGGAAATACCAATGGCAAGTTGCTTATTAAATTACGATCATGCAGAGAGTAAAACAAATTGCTGGCAAAGTTTAGTGGTTAGGTAGATTAACTCACACTAAAGATTTCCAAGCTGCAGACAGGCAACTACTCTTGCCCTTGGAGTCGTATTTAAGAAAAATAATGACCAGCAATATTAAGATTCTACCAAAAACTGTCATCTCTAATTTGATGCCTATATAAGAGAATACATGCACAAAAAAAGGCGCGCTCTAAAGGCCGATTACTCATTGCTCTGTTAAGGCTTTGCGGAAACTTAATTATAGATAGAAAGAGAGTAATTTCTGTCAAAAAAAGTTTCCACAAAACATTGACCGGATCTTGAGGAACTGGCCTTAAGTCTCTCAACATGCGAAGCGAACGCATTGAACATGAGCAAGAATTCGTTGATACAGTGCTTGGAACATTCATTGGAAAAGTCCTTCCAAAAATATACTTGCATATTGATGACTTAGTTGGAAAAGCTACATACATATGTACATGCAGGCCAACTACAAATAGAAATGCCTAGAAGAATCACCCATAGGCAGCAGCAGAAGAAGTGGCTGTCAAAACGTTTCAGTGATGAAATACAGCAGACTCAACTAGTTACGCCAAAGCTCAAAACTCAACTAACTAGTAAAAAATCAAACAAAATGCAGAAGAAAAGTCAGTGAATAATACAAATTCCAGCTCAAAATTAAACATTCAAAAAAAAAAAAAAGCTATGCAAATATAAGTTAGTCCGGTTGGCTACCATTACCATAGACAAGAATAAATTTACAGCGACATAAAAGCAAGAATCTGAAACCAAACCAAAAAAAAGCAAAATCTGAAACAAAAAAGAAAACGCATTCCTGCTGAAAGACTTCTTCGATTGCCTGCTTGCCGCTACCACGACTTACGCTAATCTACTTTGCCCATCGACTCAGCCCAACAGATCTGCAGCAAGAAACAAGCAAATTGGCCAAGAAACAAATAAGGACAAAGGTTGATGCCCATCGTATAAACCTTGCACTTGACATTAAAGCAAGCGTTGCCAATTAAAGTCAATGGAGTTTGTTAACTCTGGAAAAAATCAAGGGCTTTAGCATTGCATATTCACATACATACACACATCCATACATCCATATGTATTTAAATGTAACATAATCTGCCGAACAATCAATCCCTTCGCTCATTAGCATCATTAACAAGTAAGGAAGCCTAAGTTCGAGTGGAATCGAACATTAGATACTCAGCTGTATGCTTTCATTGTTCGTTTGCGTTTGTTCGATATAGGGTGTATTTTATATGAAACGAGTGCTGCATAAACAGGGCGCAGCCACGCCCATTTTCAAAATTTGTATCAAGACATCCAAATAAGCATATAAAGATTATTGTAAGTGCAAAATTTCATCCCTCTATGACTTTTAGTTACAAAGACTTCACGTTACAAATTCCAAAAGGGTGTTCCAGAAATATCTTTGTTAAAAAGTAGGCGTGGTCATAAACCGACTTCAATACATTTTTGCGTGTCTATTAACACATGTTATAAAAGTGCATAAACCAAGTTTCGTCATAATATCTCAGTTATTTGTCGAGTAATAGGCTCGTATATTCCTTTGTCTAAAATGAGGCGGTGCCACGCCCATTTTATAAACTTTTTTTATTTTTTGTTTCCGGTCTATTGTAGAACTCATGTTACAAAATTTCAATGAATTATCTTTATATTTCACAGAGATATCGCTAAAAATGATTTTATTAGGTCACTTTATAATACCCATATATAAAAGTGGGCGTGGTCGTCAACCGATTTTGGTAATTTTTCGTCCACGCATTTGGCTAAGTCAATATAGCACGCGTACCAAATTTCATCGATATATCTTTAACGGTTTCTGAGTTAGGACATATAAAACTTTCAATATTTGCCCCTTAATAAGTGGGCGTGGCACCGCCCATTTGCCAAAATTTTTATACTTTTTGTTTTATGTCCGTAGTTGGACTCCTGCCACAAAATTTCAGTGACAGATCTTTATATTTGACAGAGATATCGCTTAAAATGTTTTTATTAGGCCCCTTTATAGTTCCCATATATAAAAGTGGGCGTGCCCGTCAACCGATTTTGATAATTTTTCGCCAAAACATTTGTCTAAGTAAGCAAATTACGCATACCAAATTTCATCGATATATCTTCAACGGTTTCTGAGTTATGACATATAAAACTTTCAATGTTTGACCCTTAATAAGTGGGCGTGGCACCGCCCATTTTCCAAAACTTCATAAAATTTCTTCATAAGGGCCTGAGCACAATACGTGGGTAAAATTTTATCACTCTAGCTATATTAGTGGCTGAGATACCAAATTTCCGATTTTTTCTATATAGGAAAAGTGGGCGTGGTCATGGTCCGATTTCGCCCATTTTCAATACCAACCGTCCCAGTCTCGATACCAACTTGCATTTCAAATTTCATCAAAATATCTCAATTTTTACGCGAGTTATCGTGCGTACGGACGGACGGACAGACGGACGGACGGACGGACGGACGGACGGACATGGCTCAATCGATTTCTCTTTTCACCTTGATCATTTTGATATATATAAGTCCATATCTATCTCGATTATTTCATTATGTTACAATCCACCGTTATGAAATCAAAATTATAATACTCTGTGTACTAGTACAGCTGAGTATAAAAATGGTTAGGCTGACCACAAGCTCACTACTGACTTGGCCGATGACCTTTAATGATGTTGCGGCCTTGATCTTAGCCGTAGCATCTTTTGCAACATTTGGCATCGCATTCACACACACGAGAAGCCTCTGGCATTTATTGTGCAGTTGAATGCCAACAACCAAATGCCCAATGATGCACCAACAGCGCTGTTGGTTGTTTAGTTGCAGAACAACTTTCGATTTGCGTTTATAATTTTGTGCATTTCCGGCTCATTGCATTTTTGCTAGTTTTGTTTTCTTTTATTGTGCCGTGTTCTTGCATTTTATTGACTTTAATGATAGCATTTGGGTTCTGATGTGTTGTTTTTTTAATGTGATCAGTTTCGCTTTTGTTTTTAATGCCTTTTCCCCACTTTTTGTGGTTTTTTCCACTTTCTGAAGGTATTAATTCCTTTTATGGCTCTTCAAGGATAACACACGCAGCATAGCACATTTCTGATTGAGCGATATAATTTTTAAAAGTTGTAACACAAGAATGCAAAAGGTAGATGACTCAAAATGGAAAATTTCAAAGAATAAACAACCAATTAGTAGGCGAGATCAATGAACGCTTCATGGAAGAATTTCAGAAAAAATGCATACAGCTGTAATTATAATTGACGATTAAGTTAATGAGGCAGCGAAAACAGGATTATTAATAAGCATAATATATGTACATAAGTAACGAGCGGTAGGAGAGTTTTTTGTATGTGTATGAGGATTGCGATAAATACGAATAAGGTTTTTTTATCGCCATTTGCCTGGCAGCATAGTCAGCATGTTTTGTAAGTGGCATAAGAACTAGGAATATTTTTATGAAACTAAACTTCATTCGCTCTTAATGCAGCGTAAGACTTTATTTATGTACATTAGGGTGGCACTTAAAAATCAAATTAGCGAATTTCTTCGGTAACAGCACAGTCAAAGAAATCACAGGCGTCAAAGTTCAGAAGACTCTATGGAGATTACAAAAAATTAGGCTGAGGTTCACGAAATATGATATACAATTGAGTAGTCCACTCTCAAAAGTCTCTATGTGATTTTTTTCGATATTGAGTTTTTGATAGATTGTGTACCAATATTTAAAGGTGTACAATATCCAATAAAAATTTATAGGAATATCCCTCCGTATTATGAATAAAAGCATTAATAAAACAAGTAAAAGCGCGGCTGTCTTCGGCCGTACCGAAGACTTCATACCTTTCATGTGTGGGGAAATGAAAAGTTACCTATGTATGTACATAGCCGGATTAAGTCTAATTTATAATTTTAATTCTGTGGGTTCATTTATGGAAAGATTTATTAGAAAAAAATGGTGTCTTGGCTATTTAAATGGAGGAGTTATAAATCACACCGTTAGCTGTTAAAATGGAGGAGTTATGCACCAAAATGTGCATATCTCAACAATCGGTTGTATGGGAGCTATATGTTATAGTGGTCCGATCTTGACAATTTTCGGTAATCCCGTTTGGGCCCATATGTGTACAAATACTTCAAAATTTCACACCGTTAGCTGTTAAAATGGAGGAGTTATACACCAAAATGTCCATATCTGAACAATCGGTTGTATGGGAGCTATATGTTATAGTGGTCCGATCTTAACAATTTTCGGTAATCCCGTTTGGGCCCATATGTGTACAAATACTTCAAAATTTCACACCGTTAGCTGTTAAAATGGAGGAGTTATACACCAAAATGTCCATATCTGAACAATCGGTTGTATGGGAGCTATATGTTATAGTGGTCCGATCTTAACAATTTTCGGTAATCCCGTTTGGGCCCATATGTGTACAAATACTTCAAAATTTCACACCGTTAGCTGTTAAAATGGAGGAGTTATACACCAAAATGTCCTTATCTGAACAATCGGTTGTATGGGAGCTATATGTTATAGTGGTCCGATCTTAACAATTTTCGGTAATCCCGTTTGGGCCCATATGTGTACAAATACTTCAAAATTTCACACCGTTAGCTGTTAAAATGGAGGAGTTATACACCAAAATGTCCATATCTGAACAATCGGTTGTATGGGAGCTATATGTTATAGTGGTCCGATCTTGACAATTTTCGGTAATCCCGTTTGGGCCCATATGTGTACAAATACTTCAAAATTTCACACCGTTAGCTGTTAAAATGGAGGAGTTATACACCAAAATGTCCTTATCTGAACAATCGGTTGTATGGGAGCTATATGTTATAGTGGTCCGATCTTAACAATTTTCGGTAATCCCGTTTGGGCCCATATGTGTACAAATACTTCAAAATTTCACGCCGTTAGCTGTTAAAATGGAGGAGTTATACACCAAAATGTGTATATCTGAATAATCGGATGTTGTGGAACTATATGTTATAGTGGTCCGATCTTGACAATTTTCGGTAACCTTGTTTGGGCCAAAATGGGCACGTCTACTTCAAAGTTTCATGTCCTTAGCTGTATAAATGGGGAAGTTATGCACAAATTACATCCAAAAATTTCATGTATATCTGAATAATCGGTTGTTTTCTATATGTTATAGTGGTCCGATTCGGCCGGTTCCGACAAATGATCAGCTGCATATAACAACATACCTGTATTCCGAATTTCATTCAGATATCTCAAAAACTGAGGGACTAGTTTGCGTTCACACAGACGGACGGACGGACAGACGGACAGACGGACAGACGGACATGGCTTAATCGACTCAGCTCGTGATTCTGACCATATCGGTATATATTTTGGTGGGTCCCCCACGCTTCCTTCTGGTACTTTCGACAAAAATTTTTTGGCACTAAGTTATAATACCATTTCATTCTCATGAAAGGTATAAAAATACTCCTTCAAACGTCTCTATGTTTAATTTATTCACTCTCAAAAGTCTCTATGTTTAACTAATACTGTGAAAAAATACTGTCCCAAAACTAGCTATATGAAATATTAAACACTGAAGTTGCAAAAATCTGTCATATTGCGGTTTAATTTTTTTATATCCTTAAATTCCTTATGGGCTAATCTTTCAAGTAATAAGAAAAAATATTCAAATAAAATAGAGCAGAGACGAAAAATAACTCTTATTGAATTTTTTGAAATCAAAAACGTTGGGCACATTTCAATTAAAAAATTTTTCCCTTACATTTAAAAGTTATTATGGGAAAGAAAAATTTGTCTGTTGCTCATAACGATTATATTCAGATTTTTATTTTTTCAATTGCCTCATAACTGTTATTCATGAGAAAAAATTTTTTCCGTTGCTCATAACGTTTATTTTGAAATTTTTATTTTTTCCGTTGCCTTATAACAGTTATTTATGAAAATGAATTTCTATTTCAGATTTTTGATTTTTACTTTGTATTGCAGTATTATTTTGTGGAATTGGTTCCTTTTTTTGCTCATAGGACTTCATCTTTCGGTATCTAGTGTATGTAATTGGATGGTGCTATGTAATACAGTATATTTATTTTATTCCCAAACCCGAAGCTAGAATGTTTCAATTTGTACTAGCTGTAAAAATATCCTAACTAAAATTAAAAAATTCTGATTAGAAATCGGTTTAGGCCCATGGTTTCATATGCAAAGTTACTTATAATAATCCGTAGGATTTTTTTCCGCGCAAACGATTTTTCGAAAATAAAATAATCGATCTCGTGATAAAAATCGATAGCAATAAGAAAACAAATCATTGTGGTAGTCAGACTTAGCACGATATTGTCCGGAAGCGTCGATATGTATGTACATTAGAGTGCGTTTAAATTCAAATTAACGATATCTTACTGTATCGCCCCCTCAACATGGTTAAAGAAATCACGGATAAATTTTGGTCCAGATTGGTGGCGGTTAAGGCGTGGAGCATTAGGGTGAAAAATCTATGAAAAACAAAAAAAAAAAAAAAACCAGATGGGCTAAGAAGGATGGGGGACAACGCACACTTTTCCAAAGTTGTCTAAGCTCGATGTAGTGGCCCATATACCAAATATCATTGATTTACGCAAATAGACTCCGAGTTATAAGGATTTTAAGGACTTCTACTAAAGGGGAAGGAAAGTAGGGTGTCTTTTCTGTGTACCATATATGATTTACACGAACGCTTATCTAAAAATCACTTGCGAGGAGTAAACGCTGTTTTTTTAAATCATAACCGAAGATCTTTAGCATGGACAACAAATTCCTACCACACTAAGCCATCTAATCGTCAATTCACGTACATATGTATCTCATATTATTCACCGAAAAATAAAGTCCTATAACCAAAAAAGGAAACATATTCTGCAAAATGATATTCAAAATATAACGAAAAATTAAAAAAATTTGAAATGTAGAAGTTATGAGGCAACGGAAAAAATAAAAATTTTAAAATAAAAGTTACGAGCAACGGAAAAATTTTTTTCTCATGAATAACAGTTATGAGGCAATTGAAAAAATAAAAATCTGAACATAATCGTTATGAGCAACAGAAAAAAATATTTTTCAAACATAATAGTTACGACTGAAAAATATTTTTCTTCGGTTTGAAATAACTCTTAAGAAATGAAAGAAAAAGATTTTTAAATTTTTTAATTGTTATGAGGCAATTTTTTTGAATATTTCTTATAACAGTTATGTCTCTGAAATAGAGCTTTAGGCCCTAGTGGTTTTTTTTTCTAATTGGTGGCTCAACATGAAAAATTCACATAGGGACTTTTGAGCGGGGACTACTCAATTGCTCTCCATATATTTGGGGCCACCCTAATGTAGTACATAGTTAAAAAACATTTCTTTCCTAGGTTTGACTATTATTTGCACTAATATAAACTTAGGTTTTATAAAATAAGGAAAACAAAACGAAAAGAAAATAAAGCGGCAGATTCCCCTGATTCCAAATATCCTCAGTTCCATGATTTGCAAGGCTTGAAAGAATCTTATTTCCGGTTCCACAGAATCAATCGAAATACTACTTTTGCAAAAGATTAATGCGTTTTGACGACGTTTAATATGTCGGCAAAAAAAAGTTACATTAAGGTTGTATAAACTAAGTACTGAGTGCAAGTGACCCCATTGGCACACATATAGTTAATACAATTATAGAGTAGGAACCCTCCTCTCAAGCCAAAGAGATAGTCATGGGTAATGGCGCAATTTTTTTGGCGCTGATACAATAACACCAGCGCCAACCGCGCACGGTTCTGGCGCAATAACACCTTTAGCGCAATTGCCATGGAATAATCGATAAATAACACTTGTTCGCTTCTTACTGTCTACTATCCCCATTTTATTTCTTTTGGCGCAATTCTGCTTACGCCGAAACTCCACAAAACATAAATTCTGTTACTTTTGTCGAACATTATCATGTCTAAAATCCATGTTTTCATATGCGTGGGCACTTCATTATGTTAGACATAAATTGCAAAATGGCGCCGAATTGGCATGCCGTGTACGCAGAAGCACTTAGAAAGTTAAAAAAATTGTTTAAAATTGGCGATGATGCTCGCAAACTGTATATATGCACTTAATGTTCTTTTTATTTATTTTTTAAGCCCAAACACTCAAGCCAAATGGACGCCGTGCGAAATTTCACGTTCAATGTGGAGATGTTGCCACTGTGAATTTTTCGTTGAAATGAAAAATTAGCTGTAAAATCATCAAACTGACAGCTCATATTAAGCCAATCTTGTTAAAGCAATTGCCTTGGCATCTCTGTTATACCAGAAGACAGAAGCGGTCTCCATTTGAAATCTATGTTATAATGGTGCTTGTGATGACAGAATTCTGTTTTGAGGAGACGCCGGGTTACATACACGCGGGCACAATAATTGTGCCACAATTAAATTTAATTTTAAAAGCATTTGCGTATATTTGTGAAAATATGCTGGCATCTCGTTTTGCTGCATCTTCATTATGGATTACGAGGGTCGGCTCCACCCTATTAAAAAGAAAGATTCCGGGTCCGGGCTCATTATATCGAAATGTCCCCTTACCATTTACCATGCGTAACAAAAATATACTATTATTTAATTTATTTTGTATTATATTTTTCTCTCCTATTCACAGATAATGTCAATTTTGTCTTCTTTCTTTGTGAAAGTACCCTTTCAATACCCTTTCGTATTAGCGATGGTTCGGTATTGGCGGTAGTATACATAATTGTGACGGTGTCATATACGCTGTGCTCTTATTGGCTTGTGGTGGTGCCATTTTACACTAGCGCGTGTTAGCGCACGAAATTGAGTCAGTGTTATATTGCAATAGCGCAACATTGAGTTGGCGCTATATTCAGTTGGCGCATTTTCCAAATAGGAGTTAGCGCAATAACACCAGGGTTGGCGCCAGCGCAATTGCGCGGCGCAGCGCAGTGTTACCCATGCCTACAAAGAGATTGGTGGATCAAACTTAGGAATTGCACCATAAATACCGAAGATATGGAAAAATTTAATTTTAGTGACATCTAGCGGCGTCAAAAAAAAAATTTCCAGAAATGTTTTCAAAAATGAAATCAAACGAGAGGGCGTATGGCGAACTTTTTTTTTGCGATACGCTCTAGTGTTCATATCCATATAAATTGTTGTAGAAATAAATAAATTTATCACTTTTTTACTTCCATGACACGTTCGCTGCTTAAATCTTCTGTCTACTTCATGCTGATCAAGGCATTGACCTGATATAATATAGATGTACATATATACAATACACTAGCACGAATATAACTCCAACGAGTTTTAAGGCCGAGCTTCTTCCCCAATTGGAGGCGTGCTCCTTAATTTTCCACAGCGACAACCAAAGCGAAATATCACACAAAGAATAATGATATAAACATTCAAGTACATGATAAAAAACATGCTTAATATATGCATCAATAAATTGCAATAAATCAAATATCATAAATTAAAAGACTTACCTTTTAAATAAGTTGGCGCCTTAACTGCATGCAACAAACCACAATATTTATTCTTTGCTTTTTGTAATAACACTTGCTATTACCAAAGCATTTGTTTACAGTTTAAGCAATTTTTCTTGGTTTAATTTAATTAAAAACTGCGCTTTTTAAACTTTGCACACTTTTATAATCCAATTAATGTTTATCTACGTACATGAATGCACTTTTAGTAAAAAAAAAGGTACTTGTTTACTTTCAACTGCAGCCCAACCAGACATTTGCGCTTGCGCTTCAAGACTATTCTGACTATGCACCAGAATCACTTTCATATAAAGCTTTGCGGCAAAGGCTTTTTGTTTGCTACGCGTGAAGCGACGTCTTCTCTGCTTCTCTGCTGATTTAAACATCGACGACGACGACGACAGAAATGACGTTGTTGTCCTGTCGCTGCACACGAGTATTTTATTCTCTTATGTGCTGTGTGTGGTGCTTGTTGTTGCCCTTAAAAACCATAAAAAAATAAAGTTAAATGTTTTTTTTATTTCTTTTCTTTTTTATGATGACATTAGCCTTACGTCACTGATAGCAGAATTATGGCGTAAAGTATTGGAAGAAAAGAAAATAATGGAAAAACATAAAAAACAAAAACACCCTACAGCAGGTTTTTGCCAAATAACGGAATACCCCCAGTCATTCAGCGCTGGAGCGAAAACCTTTTGAGATGCCGGACGGTGACGGATGAGTGGGGACTATCGAAGCTGTCAAGGAGGGCACATAGGGGCACCCCGCAAGGGAGAGTAATCTCACCGCTGTTGTGGAAACTAGTGGTGAACAAAATGCTCTTACAAACGTATGGGGGCGGAACTAAGGTCACTGTCTATGCAGACGATCTAGCTCAAAAGTATAAATAATTGAGCAAGAATAATAGGGTTAGAGATAAATCCAGACAAAACGGACCTTGTGCTTTTTGCGAAAAAACGGCAGTTACTTCCCAAACCAATCTCAATAGGGGACCACGAGTAATAATAGAACACGACGGATGGACGAGCTTGTTTGCAGACGGATCAAAGATGGACGCAAGAGTGGCAGCTGCAGTGTTTTCTCCTGAGCTTGTGATACAACAAACCTTTAGACTTCCGGACTACTGCAGTATCCTTAAGGCTGAGGTTTACGCTGCCTCAAAGGCAGTGGAACTTGCCGCTGAACTAACGTCCTCAAACTCTCGCATAAATATTTTCATCGATAGCCAGGCGGCAATCAACGCCTCAAAGGCAGCGACGACCACGTTTAAGTGCGTGTATCAGTGCAGCGCCGCTGTGGTGCAGTGGGTAGAGTGCTCGCTTGCTATGCCAGAGGTCTCGGGTTCAAACCCCAGTCCGAGCAAACACCAAAAAAATTTTCTAATTAGTAAAAATCCAATTATTGAGGTTTTTAAGAGCAGCGTTCACCTCTCGGCAGTGGGCGGCATACCCTCCGAGTGTATTTCTGCCATAAAAAAGCTTCTCACAAAAAATGCATTCGCCGTTCGGAGCCGGCATAAAACTGTAGGTCCACCCAATTAATAGGAAAAAACAAAAGGAGCACACCTCGAATTGGGAGAGAAGCTCGGCCATAAAACTCGTCAGGGTTATAATAGCGCCATTTTATTATTATTATTATTATCAGTGCAGCGCCAAGTTACAGCAACCCTGTGCGGACAGACTCGTTACTATCTACTGGGTTCCCGGACACCAGGGAATCGAGGGAAACGAGAGAGCGGACGAGTTGCATTCGCGCCATTTTTTTATATTATACACAATATTTAGTTTTAAAAAGACGAAGTTTTCTGTTGTCTTGTGCATTTTTTGCTCTAAGAGCCATCGAAAAAAAAATCTCATGCACCAAAAAAACACCTGAACTATTTAACCGGATAATCGGGTTTAAGAAAAATTATTATTTTTTACTACTTATTCGGTATTTCAAATAGCGAATTCGCCATTGGAAACAGCTTTCATATAAAGGAAAATCCTAACATATGAATTTCTGTTACCTACACAGCTGCGTTCTTAAGCAATTTATACAAGCAGAGGTACATAGACATGTATTCTATTTTCGCTGCTGATCGTTTACATTTTTTACAACGACCAGTATGAGCGTGAAAATCACCAAAAACCATAAACATTGAATCGAGATCCGGTTGGGTCTCTTAGTTGCTTTTGGTTGCAAGCAGAATAAAAATAAAAAAAAGTGTTTACAACTAGATTACTACATTTTCGTTAGTCTTTTTCACCTGCTTTACAACTTCTTGTGTTTTTTTTTGTTAATGCTAACTTAGTAGGTTAACGCGAACCACAAAATTTACACACCAAATTGACGTTTTGTCTCGTATTCTTGGTCCACACAAAACAGATTGACTTGTTTGACGCGTTTTTTTTTTTATTAATTTAGTGTTTGTATTTTCTTGATTTTATTGCTTAGATTTTTCGAAACGAATGAACGGCCCAGCCGTTTCTTTACAATAACGAATGATTTAGCTCCGACTTCTGAATAAGAACTGAAACTGAACTGGCATTTTGCACACCGTTAAACGTAGCTTACGCGCCGATTTGAACGGCGTTAGACGGTATTGACTGGCGACGTCGACGTCGACGACGACAGCGACTGCGATCAGCGGGCCAAGTTTATTGCTCGACGATCAAGAATGAGATTAGAGTGGTCAGTAGGTATACACATGTATGTATGTATATAAACACAGGTAAAAATATATATGTAGGTATGTATGTATGTATGTTCATATATGCAATAGCCACTCAGTATTAGCGCTTTTTGATTTTTGCGCAAGCGTTATCGTCGTTTCGATGTGTCGTACGATGTTCTATGTTGACATCGGCCCATAATCGCAGCCGCACCGCACCGCAACGCGTCGATTGGAAGTTTTGTCATTCACTTGAAGTTGTTGAGGCCGTAAATGTGTTATTTACGACAATAATATTATGGTGATACGAGTGCCCCCGTGTATACATTACTTACACAACACTCTAGTTGCATACCTCTACAGATATACTACATACATGTTTAGTATATGTTCGTATGTGTGTATTTACCTGCTGTATCTATATTTTTTTGAATTGCTAACTAATTAATAATTAATTATGAATTCCAGAACTTTGTACCGTTTCATAAAATTCTCATTGGTCAGACTCTCGGCTGTGTTAAGCAAAGAGCGCTTTCTCTTACTGAACAGCGTCAGTAAGATATACATATGTACATATCGACATATACGATCTACATATGCACATATACCGACTGATCTTCCCAATGAATTTGCAACATTAACAGAAATTTTAGGGCGGGCTTCCCTAAAGACAAGTATGAGGAATTGATACCGTGCAGATGAAGAATTTCACAAAGAGTTACGAAATGGACTCAAGTTTCGGATCTGGACCTCTCTGTAAGCAACTTACAACCTCCCGGACTAGGACAGTATATTCACAGCGAAGTTATTCGGAAAAAAGCGGGCCTGCTAGTCCTTGTTACAGATCAGAATTAAAGAATGCGAGGTACACACAAATAGATTAACTGGCATAGTCAGGGAGCGCTACCGCTCCTCCAAAATTATCAAGGCGTGGCCATGCGCTCAACTGGGTTTCCGGTCACAAGGAATACATGGTTAAATGGGAAGGCAAACGATCAGCTACACCTATAATAAATAAAAGCAACCCATACTTTGATTGAAATCTTTGACAGCATGCAATATCACATATATGATTGTGCGATTG
Organism: Urophora cardui; assembly: GCA_960531455.1. NCBI lineage: Eukaryota > Metazoa > Arthropoda > Insecta > Diptera > Tephritidae > Urophora > Urophora cardui. Next base: position 30,833,282 of record OY482672.1, on the reverse strand, counting down.
CCCATTTCTAATTCAAATTATTCGAAAAATCCGTGGAAGTTATGTATAAGCTGCAAAATCTAAAGAAAATGACCAACTAGATATTCAATAGAGAACCGAATTATTTGAACTGTTGGAAAATTGCCTTTTTGGTTTCAGGTAGAGTTTGTAATTGATCGAAGTGGTCTGTTGACAATCGTCTAATAAAGAAAATGGCGTTGCAACTAAATGATGCTGAAGTCTTGATTATGTACCTTCATAAATTTGGCTGACCGTTGCTTAAAGAATAACATAGAAGAAATTTAGGTATGGATACTAAGTATTTACATATGTATGTACATATATGCTAACTATGATATTCTGGTTCACCGCTGTTTCTTTGAGATATATTTCGAACACAAAACGCAGTCGCGCATACTCCAATAACTACGCAACGATAAATACATACATAAACAACTTGAATATTTGATTTAAAAACGTTAGGAAAGACAGGTGGGTTTTTTTGCAAAAAGAAAAAACTTTTAGTCTAATAACCTTTATCCCCTGCTTCTTTTTCCAAATCTTAACCGCTATTTTATACGAATATAAGATTTTCATGCGCCGACTAATATGGCGATGTATCATAATTTATTATAGCTTTTTTTGTTAATATTTAAACATTTCTGTGGCAATTTGCAATAACTGCTTAAGTCTTAAAATATGATTTTGAAATAAATTGCTTGTTATATTCGAAGACTTTTTTTTTAATCGTAAAAGTCAATTCAAAACTATGAATGCAAAATTGATGAGCTATCCACAATGTTACGATTAAATTTTGTAAATAAAACAAAATATTATGAAGAAATTTCACTAAGTAGTATATACGTATATTTTGGCCATTATAGCAAGTTTAATATAGGTCTATTGTAAGTTAAGCCTAAATGTTTTTATTAATATCTTTTGATTGAATTAAGCTAAAATCATGAGGGTTTGGAGAAATATAGAGTTTCAAAATCTTCCTAAGTCAACTTGAGCAGTTATTGCAGGCGACCACAGATTTATAAAAACTGCTTAAATTAAAAGACACATACATGCATACTCATACAAAAAATATGCCTCTAGGCAATTAGAATTTATCTCATAAATATTGTTTCAATATTGATGACATGACCAAATTCTGCTTATACACAGTAAAAAATTATAGTTTATTTCCAATATCATTTGGTACTTAGTTTAATCATTCTTGGAATTAAATTTGAATTTTAATGCCAAAAAGTCTTATTTTAAAACTATGAGAAGTTTTACAATTTTATTTATTCCAAAATAGTTTCAAAATAAATTCTTGAAAAGTATTAGAATTCTCTCTAAAGAAGTTTAATCATTTATGGTTTAAAAACAAATCTTAAAAAGTATAAAAAAATTTCTCTTTCTCAATTATATTACCATAAAAGTATTTTTGGTTTGAAATCAAAACCAAAAAAAGTATTAAAAAAAATTATCAGAAAAATGTCAAAATAAATAAACAAAATGTTTCTAAAAGTGCAATGAGAAGCAGTAAATAAATCTAGTAAAATAAATGGCCCGAATTTTTCACGCCTGATGAAATAATTGAATCAAGTAAGTAATGCAGGAAATTAATAAAATAGCATGGGGGTAAATTTTGCTTTATTTTTACAGGTATAAGGCAGTTGAAGGTCTCTCTTGCAGTATCATTGCAAGAACCGCTACGGTGCTGAAATTTCCATGGACATCTCCAAAATATTGGTGTAAAAGTTGACAATATGTATATACATATATCGAGTCCTAACTGTCATAAAAGTGTGCCCAACAAAATTATCGATTTCAGCTTTTTTATGGAAATCAACAATTTATTATAACATGCATCAACACCCAAAAATTGCATAGCTGTGAAATGTGCAGTTTCGAATTTAGAGACTAAATAAGTTTCAAGGCTGCATACAAACTGTATGCAAAACAAATTAAAAAAAAACTGTGTCCTGTAAAATTTACATTTTGTTGGATACACTTTTATGAGGATTAAGGTACTTTAGTGTTTGCTACTACTGTTTTGGATTTTTATGTAAATAAACTATGTTAACCTTATTCAATTTCTCATTAATCTTTGGGATAAAGGGTTATTTGCGGTATATCCACTGGAAATTTTATGGGGGTTTATTTTTAAATCCAAAAAAGTATAAAATTTATTCCAATTTTCGGATTGATCTTATACCATTTCAACTATTTTTAATACCAAAAATATTCTAAAAATGAGCAAAATTTGGTTTTGATTTAATTCCAAAAAAATATTAATTTGACACCAAGAATAATTTCTGTCCCTCAGATTCTCTTCTTTTTTTTAAACCAGAATGGTTTTAATTTTATATTTTTTGGCATTGTTATATATAAATACCAAAATGGTATTAAAATTAAACTAAAATTTTTACTGTGTAGCAAAGAAAGCTTGTAAGTATTATGTATGTATGTATGTTAATTCACACACTTACCAAAAAATCAAAATTAAAAGAAAAAGAAACAAAAATATTAATAAAATCAAAGTCAAAAAACCAGTAACTTACCATAGAAATCTCTTCAACGCCATTTGTTTATGCCAAACTGAAGTCTTAACACAGCACGTGTGCCCAATTTACGTAGGCCTCTCACAAGGTCAAATTGCATATTCAACCGAAAGCCACAGTAACATCCCAAATATAATATTTAGTCTTGTGTAAACTAAATACATATATGTTTGTATTGTATGTGAGACTTTCAGTGAAAGAAATATGTTTATACATATGTCTCAGAATATATATGGATTATGCACTTAAAATACAGATTATCTTTTGGCGTGTCGTTCACCCTGACCTTGATGAGACCACAAAAAAAAAAAAAACAAACAAAAAATGTTGGCGATTCAACTCAAGAGACAAAAGTCAAATAAAAAATGGGTCATGCTCCTTCCAGAGATATGTAACCTAACGGTCAAAGTCATCAGGTTTCCATAAAAGTATGTAGTACCATTTATTGAAAATATTAAATATTTTTTGCTTAAATTTAGTCCCTTATATGAATTCGCGAATTTTAATTAGATTGACCATTTGTTATGAGTTGCTTTTCCAAATATGCTTAAAGGCAATATATCAAAAGGAAAAAGGAAAAAACCCACAATACAGAAATTTTGCGCAATTTGCATTTTATTAATATGCTATGCGATCAGATTTGCTATTTCTTTTTTTGAGCATCCGTATCTAATGCAGTGCAGTTAGCTGAAAGAAGTTGCATTTCTTTTCAGCTTACTTAAGCTTAATTTTACTTTGAAGTATTTTTTTCCTTTCTTTATTGCTGGTAAGTGTGGCCAAATTTACTCGTAAATATTTCTATGTAAGTCTTTCTCCAGATATCTGTACATATTGAAATGAATATGGTACGAACATCACTTTGAATGTACTGGTACATACATACATTTTCAATTCTTCTAAATTTCCTATATTCTTCTAGGCCAAATATAACCCAAGCACGCTATAAAGGAACCCTATTTTGAATTATGTATTTTCTAAATAAAAAGTCTATGCGACTTAAAGTAAAAAAAAAAACTAAGATCACGAGCTTACGCCCTTTATATATCGTCGCTATGGAAGAAAAAAGTCGCAAACTGTTTTGTTGAGGAAGAAAGACACAAACTTTTTTCTTTCAAAGAAAGACGCATTAAAAATATTTTTCGAAAGAAAGACTCTTTATTTTTTTTTTTTTTTTTTGATAACGAAGAAAGACGCTTTTATTTTTTTTTACTATAAAGAAAGACGCATTTAAATATTTTTTTAGGAAAGAAAGACGTATTCGACTTTTTATTTTTCTTTGTCAATATTAATGCTAATGCGTCTTTCTTCGCAGTTAATAATGCTAATGCGTCTTTCTTCGTCGAAATATTTTATAATGCGTCTCTGTTCGTCGAAATATTTTTTAATGCCTCTATCATCGTCGACATGTTTTGTAAAGCGTCTTTCTTCCCCGACATATTTTTTATGCTCCTTTTTTCGTCGACAAATTACTGAAATGCGTCTTTCTTCTTCCGGAGCGACGATCTATATTCACGCCCTGGGCGTTTCTAATTTGTGTCAGTTATTATGAAGCAGAAATTATTGGCGCGCTTTTTCCGTCTCGGCCATGGTCGACATTTAGACGGTTAAGGGTTAATTAAGAAGAAGAAGAAGATGTACATACCTAGATTGGGTTAGGTTATTTTAGCTAAAATCTCAATGATTCTCTACATAAACCAATCATGTAAAACTTCCTTATGGCAGGTTCTTGCGAGTTTCCATATCTGATGCTAACTCCGATGCGCAATAACTTCTAGAGACAGAACATTTTCAAAGTCGAGGCATCTGACTGTCAAAAAGTACATGTGTGACCAAATAATGCTTTTGGTGGATGAATAGGGAAGTTGAAGATGTCTTCTTCACTAAACTTTTGCTCTCACTAAAACATTCGCATTATTATTTACTTCACGTAAAAAATATTGCAGTAGACTGTTTTATCTCAGGCACTTAGAAAGTATAAGACTTATAATTATTTATTAATAAGTATCTTTATAACCCATAATCAACAGTTGAAGGCTTGTAAAAATTGTATAAAATATCTGTCTTCCGGAACCCGTTATATGTATATAATGCTCTTAAGGTAATTTTTGTCGATTTAGGCTGTGTGACAATCGGTAGAAAACATGAAATTTTGACATAGGGGAGTAAAATTTTGGCAGTATTCGTGGTGAATTCTAGTGTCATAATTTTACCTAGCTCAATGGGCTAGGTAAAATTTTGACATTTTGTAATTACATACATATACAAATAACGCAAATATTTAAAAACAAAATAACATTAGATCATTACATGAATACATTTCTTCTGCTTCCATCAATATTGCCATCACCAATTATATTCATTTTACGTTTTAAAATTCTATCGTTGTTCGTTTTCGCCCAAAAGTTTATCTTTGTAACTGTCAAAATTTTCTCTTCCGTTTGGCACAGCAAAATTGGTTTTTTTTTCTCAACATGGTAAAATTTTCTACCTCATTTTCCCATAGAGGAAAATGTTACCGATTGGCACACAGCCTTAATCGGGCAAATAATTTCGGTTAAGCAACACACACAATATTTAAATATTAAACGATTATATAGTCTACATAGTAAATGTTTTTTTTTTATATTAATCAAAAATATAGTGATTATACTCTTAACGATAATTTTCCAACTCATACTTGCTCATTTAGTAAAGTAAATATCTACATGCATAATGCACATACATATACCAATTAAGAGCTGTGATGACGCACTAACCGCGTTTATATAACTGAAATCACTTTCGTATAACGCGAATAAACTATCAAATCAACTAACTATTTGTTTTATACAAATGAATTTTTAACAAATTATTGCATTTACGCAAATATTCTCCAGTTCGACAGTAACTACTCATATTAATTTGATAACTGATTGTGTATAACTGAAAATTTTCCAAACCTTTGCTGACACCTTATAACGCTGAATACTTACTGACACTATTTAATTGTATTAGACATAATAATTACACATGTATTAGCAGTGGCGCACACAGAAAAAAATTTTGGGGGGGGTTTTCAAAATCCAACGGAAAATTAAAAAAAAAATACTTAAAACTCGTCCAGACAATTTTTATTTAAATTTATGTTTGGGGAGTGGACCTTCGTATGCACACATTAAACAAAGGCACCTTTTAAATCTCAATTCATTGCATTTTCTCTGTATTTAAACTAAAACTATCAAGTAAGGAAGCCTAAGTTCGAGTGGAGTCGAACATTAGATACTCAGCTGTATGCTTTCATTGTTTGTTTGCGTTTGTTCGATTAGGGTATATTTTATATGAATCGAGTCCCGCAGCCACGCCCATTTTCAAAATTTGTATCAATCATCCAACTAAGCATATAAATATTATTGTTAGTGCAAATTTGCAACCCTTTATGACTTCTAATTACAAAGATGTCACGTTACAAATTCCCAAAGGGTTTTCCAGAAATATCTTTGTTAAAAAGTAGGCGTGGTCATAAACCGACTTTGCTAAATTTTTGAGCATGTATTACCACAAGTTATTAAAATGTACAAACTGATTTTCGTCATAATATCTTAATTATTATTTGTAGAGTTATGGGTTCCGAAATCTCGTAGATTCCTTTGTCTGAAAAGAGGCGGTGCCACACCCATTTTCCAACATTTTTCTATTTTTTGTTTTATGTCTATAGTTGGATTCATGACGCATAAATTCAATGACATATCTTTATATTAGACAAAGATATCGCTTAAAATGTTTTATTAGGTCACTTTATAATACACGTATAAAAGTGGGCGTGGTCGTCAATCGATTTTGACAATTTTTCATCCAAACATTTTCCTAAGTACTCTGAAAAAAATACCCGTAGTTAAATCAACAACTTTCCGCTGTTGAATCTCCGTATTTGATTCAACAGCAAAAGTATTTGTTTTAACGGCAAAGTTTTTGATCCAACAAATTTCCGTAGTTAATTCAAAGACGTGCGTTGTTGATTCAAAAACTTGCTTGCTGTTAAACATTTTTTAAATAAAAAGAAAGAAGGATTTGAAAGAAAAAATAAAAAAATAAACAAAATTTTTCAAATTCGTTCAATTTGTTTCAATTTTAAAATAAAATAAGAAAAGTAATATACATACATACATACATACATACATACATAAATAAAAAAAAAATTAATTAAACAAAAACTAATATCTATTCATAAACTCAGCTTTTTTTGATGTCGTGAGAGTTGTCTGCAGATGTACTGATGCGTTTGGAAATGGTGAATGGATGAATGACTAAAGTTCGTTTGGTGACGGCGGGCCTTAGTATTAATATTACTACATATCGAGCCCTAACCGCCAAAAAGTGTATCCAACAAAAATTAAATTTTACAGGAGGTTTTTTTTTATTTTCTTTTCATACAGTTGGTAATCAGCCTTGAAATTTATTTATGGCCGGTGTCACAATCTGCGGTTAATTTAATCTGTTGTCAAATAAATTGGTTCACCGGGTAACAATCTCTGGTTAAGTGCTTAACCGGAGGTGGTGAAACCGGCCCTAAGTCTATGAAATTGTGGGAATGATTAAAAACGCTAAAATCGATAATTTTGTTGGATACACTTTATGGCGGTTAGGGCTCGATAAGTAAACATACATACATATATTATATGTATAAAAAAATAAAATAAAATAATATCTATTATATTAAAAAATATATTATTTTTACAATTTTCTTGAGGTTAACTTAAATGCGTAAGTATTTGCTTCAATGGTGCCCGTTTTTCGACCAAAAACTTTTGCGGTTAATTCAAAAGCAAAAGTTGTTAGCTTAAATACGAAAAGTATTTTAATCAACAGTGCTCGCTTTTGGACTAAAATTTTTTGCTGTTAATTCAAAAGCAAAAACTGTTAACTTAAATGTAAAAGTATTTCATTCAACAGTTTCCGTTGTTAACTTAAATACGAAAAGTATTTGAATCAAAAACGCTCGCATATTTGAAACAACAACGGAGCGTTGTTGGGCACATTTCAACTGCGGAAAGTTGTTCATTTAACTGCAAAAGTCTTTGTATTTACAACGTTTTTTTTCAGAGTAAGTAAATTACGCGTACCAAATTTCGTCGATATATCTGCTACGGTTTCTGAGTTATGACCTATAAAACTTTCAATGTTTGCCCTTAATAAGTGGGCGTGGCACCGCCTACTTTCCAAAATTTCACCATATTTCTTCATAAGAGCCTGAGCTGAATATGTAGGTCAAATTTTGTCACTCCAGCTCTATTAGTGACTGAGATACAAAATATCCGATTTTTACTATATGGGGAAAGTGGGCATTTACACAAATATTTGTGCATGTACCATCTTTAATAAAATTATTTGTTTTGTGGTTTTGTCAAATTTTGGGGGGGGGTTTAACCCCAAAACCCCCCCTTGTGTGCGCCAATGTGTATTAGACAAAAATGTGTTATTAAATTAATGTGACACGAATTAGGTTTTGACGTAAGTTCTGACTGGTTTTAAATTAAGAGCAATCAGGCTGAGGTAATAAAAGGTTAATGATTAGGGGTGCGTGTCGCTATTGGCTTCTACGTATCATATATGTACATATCGTCGTTTAAAGTGCATTTTTGCGTAAGAGGTATTTTCATTTTCGAGTAGCGGACATTGGTTGAATTTTACAGGAGAGCAAAAAAACTGTTTCATTTCAAAACCGTTACTTCTTTCTGCGTACAAACTTAAATTTAAATAGTTACGTAGATCAGTTTGTTAGCTAAAACATCAACTTAGTGTAGAAAAAGAAACAAATTGAATTATTAGGACTCTTTTTTTTCATGTGCGGTTGTGCAATTTTTATTTGGCACAAAAATCACGCACAAGCGGTTATGAAATGGCAAAATGTTCAATATAATTCTTTTTTTTAGTATTTTATAAAGAAAAAAAGTAACAAAACTTAAACTTATATTAAATTTAAAGCTAAAATTAATATTTTTAATTAAGAAAACGTAATTTTGTTTACACATTGCTGGAGAAGTCGTAAGGTAAATGTGGTAAATTGTCATAAAAGCTATGACAATCGTAGGGCATCACTTGTTTTAAGTGTTTTAAATCTTGATATTTACTTTTTGTAATTTTGAGGTGACTTGTGGATTGGATTACGAACATCCGTGTTCAATCTGGTTTATAACCTGACTTGAATGTCTTATAAATTTTCGCATAAGAATCATGGCCTACAAAAAACATGTTTTTATCGCAATGTAATAAATTAATTTTTATACACAGCTGTAATAATACACAGATTTAAATATTTTTATGAAATTTCGTATACAGGCATATCTATATGTTTGTTTTCTCGTTTTTGGGAATAAAATTGAATAAGACAAAATTTCATTGTAGTTTTTCAATGCAGATTGACTTAAATTTTAAGGTTTTATTGAAACAAAAAAAAACGTCCAGGAATTATAATTTTTCAGAAATTAGAATCACCCTAAAAACAAAGTGGTTCTAATTTGTGAGCGTCTACTGTACCACGATAGATAGAAGACCATAAACAGAAAAATTTTGGAAAATGGGCGTGGCACCGCTCTTATTAGACAAAAGAATCTACGAGATTTCGGAGCCCATAACTCGACAAATAATTGAGATATTATGACGAAAATTGGTGGACTTATTTCTACCACTTGCGGTAGTATATGTGCAAAATTTTAGTGAAATCAGTTTATGACCACGCCTACTTTTTAGTAAAAATATTTCTCGAATGCCCTTCAGAAATTTGTAACGTGACATCTCTGTAAATAAAAGTCATAAAGGGATGAAATTTTATAATAACAAGAATACTTATACGTTTAGTCGGATTATTGATACGAATTTTCAAAATGGGCGTGGCTGCGCCCACTTTATTCGGCACGGGCTTTATATAGATTGCACCGTGTTTCCAGCAAACGTAAAAGAACTATGAAAGCTTACAATATTTGGCTCCACTCGAACTGAGGCCTCCTTTCTTGTTTTGTTTTTTTAATTTTTGATACCTTTAGTCATAATTTGGTTGGGAAAATTGTAAAGATTGTAGCAAAAAAAACGTAGTATCAGAGCTTACCAATTAGAAACTTCATTTAATTTGTTTAAAATAATACCAGCTTGATATTTACCTGACATTATTTGTCTAAAATATTTAACTTTTGCTCCCTTTCATATAAATTGGCCATTTAATTTATTTATCTAATAACATATAACTTCGCTTGTATGAATGAACTGAAATTATACGCGGTAATGCTGCCAAATTTTAACAATACTCTTCATAAGCGATTATGAAATTTACTGTTATTATGCGTTTTTGTTGTTAGAATTGCAAAGTTTTGGTATGGATCGATAGAGCTGAGCGTCAGTAAATCAGGGTTGGGAATTCTCATTTTTGGCAAAAATGTCCCTTACTCGAAAATGAAAATACCTCTTACGCAAAAATGCACTTTAAACGACGATATGTACTACATGATGGCTTGGGACCGACTTTAACACTGGCAATGGAAAATTATCACAATATATGGATTAGTACGGAAAATATTTTTATTTTTTCTGCGACAGTTGTAATAATATAATACATAAACGCCGAGACAAATCGACTACGTTCAGCGAAAAAACAAGCTAAATTAAAGTCTAGCGGGATTGAAACAAGCCGAAAACGTATGAAAGTCTGTTAAGCTTAAAAATGCTGAAATCAGGAATATATTTCACTTTGAAAACGATACTTTATTATAAATATTATATTAAGAATATGCAGTGTTGGAAAAAGCTTAGGTAAACTTATTTAAGCACAGCCCATGACTGATTGATGCCTGTCCAATCTTATTTTAAGAATGATTATACATATCGACCCCCTTGTGCGACTTTGTCGAAAGGGACAAAAGCAAATTTTACAGGAGAGCATTTTTTGGTTTTTTTTACTGTTTTTATGGGTATATTTAAATGAAATTTAACACGCGATTAGATAGTTAATTAATATAGATACTGAACCTGATATATATTTTTTTTTAATTTGCAGTTTGCGAAAAAATCATAATTTTTTCCGTTACTCTCTCTTTTGTCCGTCGCTGACAACGTTTTGTGAGCGTATTTGAATAAATGTCGATTACGATAATATTTAAAAAAGGTTGTATATGTAAAATATGTGTGACGTTTCTCAAATACACAAAATACCGATGTTTGTTTTACACTAAATATTAGATCTACCATGTACAAGGTTTACCCAAATAGAAAATTAAATTTAAAAATATAAATCCAATGGAAATTCGAAATTAAACTGTCCTTGCTTTTACGTTTGTTTCACACTTTAAGGTTGACCTAATTATGTATGTGGTTAGTAAAATCACGAGATTCCTTATTTCCAATTATGTAAAGATATGTCAATTATATGTGACCTTCATAAGGTACAACCATCATTCAGATGCTGCTTAAAATGTCAGCTCATTGTTTATGCACATATGTGTGTATGTATGTAGATATATCTTTATGAATATTGCAATTATTGCATCCACTTTTATTTACACTCCTACTTACGAAAACATTAAGCACATTGTAAATTATACATTAAATATAGTAAGTTTGTATCTCAAATGCATTGAACTAATTAAATTTTAGAACAAAACCGAAATCACGCACTTTTGTTTTTGTTTTTATCCTCTTAATTTCAATTACTTAGAACGCATTCGCATTAATGATTTCAAGTAATTAATGCATCTTCTCAACAGATGACCTAGTAAAATGTTTTAGTAAGTTAATGAATTGGCTTTTAGATGCATTTATGGAGTATGTGAGCTGTGGAGTTCGGTTTGTTGAGTAGGTGGCAGTCAGGGCCGCGGAGAGGGGGGGAGGGCAGCCAGGGAAATCGCCCTGGGGCCCGGAAGGTTTTTGGGGGCCCGGAAGGGCAAAGCAGTATTGACAGTACTAGAACTAGGATTTCATAGATACATACATACATATGTAGGTATTTTGTTGCTACAAAAAATTGTTTTAAAATTGAAGTGTTTAACTTAACCAAATCATCAAACTAAAATTATAAGCATCCAATCAAATATTTACCTTGTTTATACATGGGCAAATCCTAGAAAAGTGAGTTAAAATTGAGGAAAATCAACTTTGATTTAGAGTTTCCAAAGTACCGCAATTGGTAAGGTGGTGAACCAAGCTTCTCAGAAATATTTACTTTTTAATTGAACAATTTTTGTATGTTATTTTTTATTAGATTGAGTTTATTTTTTAGGGGGGCCCGGCTCGGCTCTCTGCGGGCCTGGTGGCAGTCATCGAAGTTTTATGCGCATATTCAACAGGGCAGAGTTGGGAAACCTTGTCTGACCCTTGAAGCATGTGAGAGTTGCATTAAGCTTTTCTGCGGTTTTTTTTAAATTTATTCTAACTTATTAACATTATGGATGATAAGTCAAATAAGTGGTATGAACTTGTGAATGGAAAAGCGTCGCTTGGTCTGGAAGAAGTGTCAATCTCTCCTTCATCAATATTTTATGTGTGTTTATATGGCGCAGTTTCATGGAAAATCCATTCCAAAATCGATGTTAAAAATATTGTGGATATCGCTCAATCTTTGAGTTAGGAAATTTCCAAAGTTGATTCCACTAGAATCTGTAATTATAGCTTAACTGCCCTTAGCAAATACTTTCAATTCAACTTTGGCATCTCATTAAACCAGTCAGACGTCACTTATGTAAATGTAATTTCTGTGACGTCAACTTAACACTGAATGAGCTGGTATGCATTGAAAGTATACTCGATTTTTTTTTTTATTTTACCGCCAATTAACTAACGAATCGGAACGACTTAGTTCAAGTAGATTTACTTCTTTGAGTCCACTTACACTCGCCAAAAAGACATATCAACAATGATTTGCGATTTTATTTTTTTTTTATTGAAATCAATAATTTATTATCATACGCATCAACTCTTACGAGCTATGGAATGTACGGCTTCGAAGTTAGAGCCTAATTAAATTTCACGGCTGCGTATAAACTGTACTTATGCAAAAAAATATAAAAAAAACCTTTTCCTGTAGAATTATGGGGATGTTCAGAAACGCAGCATGAAACGCAACAGCGGCAGTAATTATTTTTTTGATGATTGTGATGAACGACGCTTCATGCAGAATTTACGTTTATGAACACTCTGCTTGTACTACAAAAGTAGGTTGCGCTTCAAACAGAGTTTCTGAACAAAGCCCATATTTTAGCTCATACGTCTTTTTGGCGCATTCGGCTCGATATGTTATCTATACCGGTATCATGTATAGAATAGACACCATTTGAAATAGGCAATATGAAGCTCACCAGGCCCTTCACGTCCAAATCCACATACGATTGACAGGTTGTCCAGGAAAGCAGCCCCACGGAACGCCATCTGGTGTCACTCAGAACCTTAGAATGCATATGTGCAGACAGGTTTGTCTTTGCATTCGACATCCTCGGTCATTTTGCCATATTCCATTTACTTGTTTGTGGATGAGCTTAGCTTGCATGTGATGTAAGGCAGCATACTTATGCATCAGTGGCGGCCCCAGCAAAAATTGGCTGGTCAAGTCATTGTATGAAGCATTGCGATTAGCCATTAATGCAATTTTCTTTGCTGTATTATCTGAAAGTCTGATTGCGGTTACGTCGGTGACTGTTATTACATTCGTTTTGCATATTTGGTTTCTTGGCTATATTCGTACCGTATAAAACTGAATGTATTGGAATAAATCGAGAAAATGAAGTTGATGAAGAATGACTAGGTTTTGATATACAATGATGGATAATACTGTCTGATCCATAAACTATGGATGTCATATCCATATAATGGATACCATATCCATATTTCTTTATATATTACAAATTTTTTTTATATGTTACAAATTTTTTTTTTTATATGATATCCATTATATGGATATGACATCCATAGTTTATGGATCAGACAGGATTATCCATATATATGGATGTGAAACATTTGCGAAGAATTCAACTGAATTGATGGCTGGCGCCAGACTTACTATATAAAAATCTCTAAATCTCACACGACAACGCAATCTATTTTTAGTTTCGTTATACCTACTACCGACGGTAATTTTAGCAGTAGCAAGTGGATTTGCTTATAGCATCACTATAAAAGAATACTTAAAAAAATGGGTGCAATGAAATGAACAAAAATATTTAGGCAAGCCGGGCTTTTCGACTTGTAGCAAGCGCCCGCCACTGATATGCATGCCTGCTTGTTTGCGCCTTAACTAGCATGTTCACCTGACGTTATTTGCATCAAAATAATAGTAATAGTAATTAAAACATATTTGTTTGTTGTTCGATTACCTCCGAATGGATTCATGTATTTAATTCTCAAAAGAAACAGAATTACACTAAGTAACTTTACAAAAGTACAATATATAAAGTATTTAGTAGACACAATAGGCACAATCAACCTTATACGTATAATATAAGCGAAAAAAAAATTGTATATTTAAGCGTAATATTCTTTACGTATTGTATGTATATATGTTGTTGTATATTTAGTAGTGGTGTGCGATATAAAACAAGGTGTTTGTAAAAAAAACTAGGAAAATAATATACATTAAATTCTATGTAATAAAAAAAAAATAAATAAATAAAAGAAAATTTAACAGCAGCAGGCACCGCAAAAAGTAACGGTTGCAAAATTTTGATGCGTAAGAAATTAGTTAAAAGTATAGGAGATTGTTTTGTTGAAAAACGTTCAAAATAACTTTTACTAAGTGAAGAAGTCATCAACTTTGGTACTGCAAAAAAAAAAAAAAAAAATTAAGAACTTAAAAACAGAAATGAATAAACGTTGCTGTTCTTGGGAAATAAAACTACCAGTTACCCTTAAAGACGACATAAAAGTGTATACATGCGAATGTCATAGTTTTGATGTTTATATATATTTCAATTAAACTTAAGTATATGTATTTAGTATTTCCTGTGTATATATATGTGTATGCGGTATGTAAATTATGTAAATATTTGTGTTTATAAACGAATATATGTATTAAAACTACATGTTAAAAAAACAAAGATTTCCCGCCGTTTATACTCGCTGCCATTTGCATCAATTCAATTTGCTTTGCTAATAAAAATATTTTATGTAATTGCATTGACTTTAATTTTTCCGTTTGAATTAATATTACAACAACGAAAAGAGAATAAAATACAGCTCGACTGCTTAAGCTTTCATTTACCTAAGTAAAAACGTATTTTAGCTAACTAGTTATACATACATACAGATTTTTTTATACATATTTGCATTTACATACGCGCGCAAACACAAGTGGGTATATTTATTCGGCGTATTATGTACATGTAAGCATGTATGTACATATGTACAGAGTATATACACAAAATGAGTATATTGGCGTTTATTTTTTATAATTCGAAATAGCTAACTAATTTGCTTTATGTACGTAGTTATTTTATATATAGTTTAATTCATTAGTCACTAATTTTCTTGCTCATAGAATACATAGTAGTACTCAAAGTCCACCACTTTTTCATTCTTTTGTAAATAGGTCTTACTATTCGTATTATATTTTGATTTCCTAATTCAGTTCTACTTTCGCCTTATCTACTTTTTATGCGTTGGGTTGGAAGAAATGCTTTTATAGTTACAACTTTTCAATCGATTTTTTTTTCTAAAGTTAAACGTTTATGGCGTTTTCTTTTCTACGAAAAAATGCTGCCCTCCTATATTCCAATTATTGAAATACGTAACTTGACTTTCTATAAAATGGCTGAATTTGTTGATAACGGTATCCTCTCACTTCGTTAGAGTTTAATATTCGTTGAAATGACCAAACAAAGCTATAAAATGGCTAAAAAAAATTAAACAGGGCAACATTATTTCGAGAAAAGAAAACGCCATTAGATTTTGTTGTTTGTAGGTAAAGCGTATAAAATTACACACTAAAAAAATTGTTACTGTTAAACATCCGCTCCATTCTGGGGGTGTGTGAATTACAACCAAATACAAAAAAAAAAAATACTGAGTTTAGATATCGATTTGAAAATGACTCGAGAACTAGCCCTTTTACCAAATCTCTCAACGTTAGAGGACGATGCGAGAAATTGTCGAGAATCATAGCGTTCTCAAACCAATCGTGACATACATAGTTCGCAAAATGATAAAATTATAATTCTCGAATTTGAAAATCTAGAATTTGAAAATACAACATTTTCAAACAGTTTCCAATTGAATTCTAGTGTAGTTGCCTACCTTTCGCTTTCGATTAAAAAATAGTTAGAGAATTACACTAGTTATCTAAATTCACAAGTTCTTCAGCGTTAGAGATTGTGTTTGCTGGGAAGTAGTAAATAGCTGCTTGGCTAAACACAGCGTGTGTTAATTCTGCAAGTATTTGTATTTGAATGCATTCAAGTGTGGAAATTAGGCAGAAGATACGAATGTATTTAGCTTGAATACTTAACACTTTGCTAGCGCATTATAAGCTTATGAATACCATTACTAATGATTATGGATTGCATAGTTTCTAATTGAAGTTTCATTTTCATCGTAAATACACTGCCAAATTATGACAATATTTTTACCGAACGTTCTGCATACTCGTAAAACCTAAATATGAACCCTTGTGAACATTTCGAAAATGATTTTCCATATTCAATATGAATGTCGAATTGAAATTGAACTTGCAGACAAACCAAATTCTCCAACGTTCGCAAACCCAGCAGTATTGATCAGCTGGCAAGCAGCACATATTTACTACGCAATATTCAGTAGAGATGTAGTTCCAAAATCTGAACATTCCTTTTCGTTTTTATATAGAGTTAGCGTTGAAAATCAACTACCTAAAACAGCCGAACAAGAAGGGCGAGTTTCTGTACGAAAAATAGGCCTAAAGAGGCAGAGAGAACTAGAAAAAATCTAGTAGACTGCGCCTCCAGGGAAAAATTAAATAGCCCGGATGTGTTCAGTGCGTGTTCAACAAATATTTCAGGCAACGATTTTTGAACCCAGTTTCAGGGTATCTTTCATACTGAATATGCACCTTCTTACCTCGAATATTGCTGTGTAATACACACGAAGTTTGTTCGAAAATAAACAAGAAATCATATTTTAGTATGGTATCAAAAGCACAAGTGTCGTATTTTAATACAATCTCTCTCTCTCTCTCTTTCTCATTAATGAGCTGCAAATCAAATTCATAACGAAGCAAAAACATGGATACGATATGTTGCCTTTTACTGTATAAGCTATAAGCTAAGAAGTTCCCAAATCAAATAAAAATCTTTTACACCTTCATTACCGAAGGTACTTAAGACTCATTTGCCAATGGTTTTCGAATTTTTAAGCAATGCTAATGTTTATTGAGAACTTAGCAGTGCAAATATTTTTTTTTAGCAATTTTTCTGGTTTCTTTCTTTTATGTAGGTGGTAGGTAATGGTGCCGTCAATTATTAGCACAAAGGCATACATACATATACATATTTCAAAAGTGGGTAAGTAGTTTCTTATTTTGTTTAGTAGTAAAAGTATACATACAATTAATTCCCTGTTCTTTGTACGAAAAATTTATGCGATGGATATACAAATGCAATGCGAATACATAAATATTTATTTTATTCTATTTTTGTTTTTGTTTAGTTTTTATTCTTCAATCAAACAGCGTGTGATTCTTGCCATGGAGGAATTATAAGGATACTTCATCCGATCAGCTGACTTCTTGCTCTTCTTTAAAACGTATGTCACACACACACACACACACACACACACACACACACACACACACACACGCACACACAAGCATTTCAGTGGGCTATGGAACTGTCAAAGTCTTTTGCATTCATATTTCTATGACATTATGAGGCGGTTGTGTTCTACTTATAATTCCTCCATGATTCTTGCATTATGCTGCCTTAATTTGCTGTTAAAGCTGCACAAATTCTGTTTTCCTAGTTTTTTTTTTGTTTTTGTTCTACAAATGTAGTACGCTTAATAAAGATATTCAATTTCTGCTTCATGCTTGCTTTTCATGCTTATGTTTTGTATTTTGTTCATTTGTTTGCCATTCATTTAACAAAAAAAAAAAATTGTTTTATTATTAAAACATCTATCGAAAATTGTTTGAACAACTTGGTGATAATTTTAACTAAATAATTTTGTGAACTTAATACATACAATAAATATGTTTATTTATATATGTATGTATATGTGTACTAATTTGTTGCTTTTGCTAATATACAAGCAAATTATATATTATGTATGTATATATTTAAAACTAAAACTACTTTCCATATATCCTTTTTCCACAAATTCAAAATTTATACATATATATGTATATATAGAGTGTACATATAAAAAAGCTCAAGTTTTTGCTTTTTTTATTTTTTTTTATTGTTAAATATAGTTTATAGTTTAGGTTTATATAAAAAATAATTAATTTTTTTTTTATATAATTAATATAACTTAAAGTCTAATTATTATTTGCTTATTTTGTTTTTTACTTCTGCTTTTTATATTCAGTTTGTAAAACTTTAAGCTTTGTTTTGTTTATTTGACTTTACGCTGATGTAGACTAGAGCTACTGCTATCCGGATTAAGTATAGCATTATTTGTTGAGAGTACACCGTTGCCCTCTTTGAAATCTTGCCCGTTGCACGCATGACCATTAGCGTAGCCATTCTTATAGCCATTTGTTAGATGATGTTTGGGCTTGATAAGCTGCGGTTCATCATCATCGAGGACGGGCTGTAAAAATTAAACAAACAAAAAAAGTTTAAAATTTATATTTAAAAAAATTTAATTAACAAGAATAAAGCATAAAATTATATTCGGTGTGCCATTTCCAGCTAAATCAGCACTGATCCGTGTATGTTCTCACTACTGTCTTGTTAAGCTCGTAGGGCTTAGTTCTATGTTGTAGCATTACTCAGCGCCTTTTAGGCATTGAAATTCTTAATAGCGCACTTTGGTGTGTGAATACACGCTAAGTATTTAGCTATGTCTACATAGTACTTTAGTATTCTAAAATGAATAATAACTAGGTACGCATATGCTTAAGAAGCTCAACAACTTTCAGCTATTACTTAACAAATTGACTGGCTGTACTGCGTTTTAGTTATGTATGCGTTCCTATTTAGTTCTGTGCTTAGTGACGTTTGTTTAAACAATTGACATGCATTGATTTGCGCGCACCTTTGCATAAGACAAAGCATTCATTATTTGCTTATTCATATAACAAAAACACATACATGCAAACGCACATAAATTTAATGCATTTACTAAAAACAATTGTCTAAATGGCAGAGCAAGCATTTCAAATCGATTACATTTCGATTACTAATTGGCAGCGAGAAAACTATGAAGTGTAATTTAAATATAATTTTCTAAAGCAACTGTATCTATATACATAATTTCAATTGGTGGATTAAATAAAAGAAACTTAAAATAAAAAATCTATTTAAACACCTTACTGGGTTTGTATGGCATTTATGAAAATTATTTATGCGACCTTTTATGTGAATCAATTTATTTTTATTACAGTTTAAATGGCGTTAAACAAGTGTTAAGCATTTGTTTAGTATGCGCTGAAAATAATTAAGCAGAATGTATGTTTTATCTACCAAACCAATAAAAATTATCTTATAAACCAACCCATTAAGAATTAGACTTACTTAACAATTCGAAAACGATTGGAAATCGACTAAATTTTTCAAGTCTCACATTTGATATTGAATATACAATGAGATGTTGTTCGATTTCTATGTACCCAGCGGCGAAAATGTTGCTTACAGAATCGATTAAGTCATGCACACATGTAAGGCTGTAATGCACACCACCTCATATACAGATCTGTTGTACATTTTAATATACATGACCGCAAATGTAGAGTGAACGCCTACACGTTAAATACAAAGTAATCAGGGTAGTAAGGTGTTCATCCATTGAGCACACCACTAACTAGCACACATTGTAAGCTGTAGGTAGGCAGTTCGAATCCTACTTCGCCAACGTTGTAAGGTGGATGTAGGCGGACTGAATACAACTCCGTTTACAGGGTAAGTTGTTGGTAGGCACCTCGAATCTACTTTCGCTTACCTTGTAAGGTGAACGTAGGCGGATTGAATACAATTCCGCTTACTTTGTAAGCTGTAGGTAGGCAGATCGAATATACCTTCGCTTACCTTGTAAGGTGGATGTAGGCGACCTGAATACAATTCCGCTTAGTTGTAGGTAGGCACCTCGAATCTTCCTTAGCTTACTTTGTAAGGTGAACGCAGGCGGATTTTACACATTTTCATTTACAATGTAAGCTGTAAGTAGACATTTCGAATTCAAAAACCACAACTAATCATATGTACATATGCATTGACTTTCAGATAATACAGCAAATAAATTTACATAAAGGTCTTATGACTGCTTCACACATATGTATGTAGGCTTGCCCAGCCAATTTATGCTGGGACTGCTATTGGTATGTACATATTTAAGGAAACGTGCATAATTAGGGAAACTCAGGAAAAAACCACGTAAAACACCAACATAAAACACCGAAATCCGCTAATAATCCAATATATCTACATGGGGGAACGTCCATGAAGAAGTGGTGCATTTTTTTATCACTAAGATCTGTTTTATACAGTTTGAAACAATCTTATTCTATCAGCGCTTGATTCTGAAACGAATTTGTAACAAAAAAAAATTCTTTAATGTGATTGTTATTTCGTTTCTATGTAATTTCCGAATTTATTATACATAGCAACGCAACAAGAATGAAATTTGAAGAAAAACAGAAAAATGAACAAAATTCATTTTTGTGAACCCAACTTACTTTTTCATACACATTGTCACATCTATTCCGGTTTACGATCCACTTTCATCGGAGGTGAATCGGATCAAAAGGCATTCTGCAATTCGATTGACGTCCGATGAACGTCAGATTTTTTCGAAGTTCGGAAATCGGCATTCTGGTTCACGATGGATCGGATATTTGACAGTTTATCGGAGCGATTCTTTCCGTCAGCTTTTGTGTGTCGGAGGCAATAGAAATTTTGATTATTTTTGGAAATATTACCAATTTAATGTAATTAAACTATGATTTTTAAATTTATGCAACATTATTATACAAAACAGGCTTGGTTTAGCTATGCTACTGGCCTTTTCTTTGCAAAATAAGTGAACAAAAGGAATCTGCTTTAGTACAATAGACTGAATAGAGGGAAATAAGTACAAGGAGTTGCAACGTATTGAACTTTTATTTAATAATAAAATTTATTATCCTTTTTAGCAATATTTATATATTATTGTTTAATAAAAGCTTCTGAAAGTAATTTTAATTGTGTATTATTACTACGATCATGTAAATATGAGTGGGTAGCGCAAGTCGGGCACAATTTCTGTGCCAAGATGTACTCCTTTAAGCATTTTTGCCTGACTGTGTCTTTTTAAAGATTTAAAATATCGCCTTGCAACATGATTTACAAACATTTGCACGAGAAACTAACAAATCGAAGAAACGTGATCACTTTCTATATCCGTTCATGCTCAACGCGTCCTGGCGAGTCACAAAATTCCTGCTACACAATATGTACATATTCATGACTTGATTGATCGCAACCTGGATCTCAAATTTGCTTTTATGTTTTGCGATCCATAAAAACTTGTTGATATGCGACCAGTGTGGAGCGTCATCCATGGATTGCATCAATATAACATATTACTATAAATACATAGTGTAAACCAAACCAACTGCAAGAGGTTTTCGCATGAAACTTTGTTGGAATAAGCTGTAAATGTTATTTTCACTAAAGTTGGCATTTTCATTGCCCTTGAGTTCATGGAGTCCAGTTTTTTTCATTATTTTTAAATTACTAATAGTTAAAGTGGGAATCGCAATAATGTACCACTGGTGTTAAGGGAAAATTTGTATATAATGAACCACGATCCTATCACAGATCATAAAAAAGTCGCTCCCGCGGACGATTATAGCGCAAGAGATATTCCTTGTTAAAGCAATTTGTGTGTAGAAGACTTCTTTGTGTCACCGGCCTTTGGGCGCGCTTTAAAAAATCCTCAGCCGGCAGAATTCTCCTTTTGGAGAACTTTAATATTATAATTTAATAATAGTTGAAAGCGTTGAAGGTAGATGAATTATCATCCAAAGAATATTTCCTGAAAGTTTCACTGAAAAATTCCCAGTAGTTTGTAAGTAAGCAAAATTGGTTCATTCTATCCAAGCTTAGCTGGTGTTAATTTCCGAACTGTATTCTCACATGAATCTTGGTAACAGTATTCTACAAATGCCGTTTTCATATATGTTGGCACTTTTTTTTATAATAGAAAGCCATATTTAAAAAAAAATGAATTAAAATTAATGTCCAAATTCCTTTGTTCTTCCATTTATTTTCCACTAAAAAGGCTGCTGCAGCAATAGAATCCATTTTTTAACCATTTAATATATTCTCTCTGAAAATTTAATCTAAAACTTACTGAAAATATAAATTTGCTGTCAAAAATACAAATGTGCTGTCAAAAAATACATATTATTTCGCATAAACGCTATCTAACACTGATTCGAACATAGTTTAACACTTAACAACACTTATGTTCGAAACGTCGTAAACCAGAATACCAATTTTCGTTTTGTCGTAGCAGTCGACGTCGCCGCGATCGGAGTTCCGAGGGATTGTAGAATAGCTGTGTGTATGTTAGTTGGCATTGTTCATAATGTGTAGTATACATCACTGGGGAGAAGTAGTGTGGTAGGCAATGTTCGCCGCTGGGTAGATTATTCTCCAGTAAAAGAGAAAAATTCGTTTTGATTTTCTTTCTTCGTTATGAATTCGACATTTAGTCTATTCTCGAAGCATACCCAGCGGCGAAAATGTTGCCTACAGAATCGATTAAGTCATGCACACATGTATGGCTGTAATGCACACTACCTCATATACAGATCTGTTATACATTTTCATATACATGGCCGCAAATGTAGAGTGAAAGCCTACACGTAAATACGAAGTAATCGGGGTAGTAAGGTGTTCATCCAATGAGCATATCACTTACTAGCATACATTGTAAGCTGTAGGTAGGCAGTTCGAATTCTACTTCGCCAACGTTGTAAGGTGGATGTAGGCGGACTGAATACAACTCCGTTTACAGGGTAAGTTGTTGGTAGGCACCTCGAATATACTTTCGCATACCTTGTAAGATGAACGTAGGCGGATTGAATACAATTCCACTTACATTGTAAGCTGTAGGTAGGCAGATCGAATCTACCTTAGCTTACCTTGTAAGGTGGATGTAGGCAGACTGAATACAATTCCGCTTACATTGTAAGTTGTAGGTAGGCACCTCGAATCGTCCTTAGCTTACCTTGTAAGGTGAATGTAGGCGGATTGTACACAATTCCGTTTACATTTTAAGCTGTAAGTAGACAATTCGAATTGAGAAACCACCACTATCCCCACTACCCCCACTAATCATACGTACATATGCACATATGCAATGACTTTACAGCAGAGAAATTTACAAAAAGGGCTTATGACTGCTACTGGTATGTATTTAAGGAAACGTGCATAAATAGGGAAACTAAAAAAAAACCACATAAAACACCAACAGAAAACACCGAAATCCGCCAATAATCCAATATATCTACCTAGGGAGAACGTCCATGAAGAAGTGGTGCATTTTTTTTAGCACTAAGATCTGTTTTATACAATTTTAAACAATTTTATTCTATCAGCGCTTGATTGAGAAACGAATTTGTAACAAACAAATTCTTCAATGTGATTGTTATTTTGTTTCTATGGAATTTCCGAATTTATTATACATAGCAACAAAACAAGAATGAAATTTCAAGAAAAACGGAAAAATGAACAAAATTCATTTTCGTGAACCCAACTTACTTTTTCATACACATTGTATGTTAGTTGTCATTGTGCATAATGTGTAGTATACATCACTGGGGATAAGTAGTGTGGGAGCCAATGTTCGCCGCTGGGTATTTAAATGAGAGTAATTTTCTTAAAATATGTCACTTTTTCTCTTGTTACTATAGAAACATATCACATAGATCTACACTTTGAATACCTTCATATATATTATCCTTATGAGAAACATAGTAAAAAATAAGCATACACGACCGAAGGCCGCTAACGCAAAGGGTGTTCTACGCTACATTTTAAATTATAAAATAACCTATCTATCAAAAAAAAAAGCAGTAAATACTAATATAACACTTACCATGCAAGCACCCTTATTATTATTCGACGCCAACAAATGATTTGACAAATCGCCATTTGTTGCAGCCGGCAAACATTTGCCATTTGTCGTCGCAGGTATTTTTGTATAACCATTTGTTGTGCCATTGGCTTTCGCCACACCATTGCCAACGCGCGCACTCGCATTTGTATATTTGGCTTTGTAAAAGTCGGAGAATAAAAAGAGGAACATAACGCCATGCAGGCCAATCCAAACCATAAAGCCTTTGGGATAATCACAATCTCTAAAGAGCAGCTGAAACTGATGCGTGAAAATGGCAACGAATTGCACCTGAAAAGTAAAAAACAAAACAAAGAGTGAATGAAAACAATTCATTTACATGTGTTTTTGATTAAATAAAATACATAGATAGAAAAATCTGCATACCATTTGGAAAGTAGTTAAATATTTCTTCCACCAAATGAATTTCTGATATTTCGGTCCCATTGCGGCAATCATATAATAAAAGTACATAACAATGTGTACAAATGAATTGAGCAAAGCGAAGAATGTGCTATGGCCACCTGGAAGAAGAAGAAGAAGCAGATTGAAGCAGCGAAAGGAAGTTGTGTTAAAGTTTTTAATTTTTTTTTTTAAACTAAATGCATTTAGTATAACTTTTAGCCTCTATTTATTTACCTGGTGCAAATTTCATGCCCATCCACACCGAGAACGGCATACAGCCATGATGTATAACATGCAACGTTGATACATGTTCATTTTTCTTACGCAATATAAAGAATAACGTATCAAAGAATTCTGTGAATTTTGAAATGTAATACCACCAACAGGTGCGTGCCATCTGAAAATGTAGAAGAAAAGAAAATGAGAAAAAAAATATAACAAGTGTATGAAAAAATATACATAAATAAAAAGAAATTTCAAGTTTGCTTAAGCGCTGCATTGAGAACGTAAGTATGTGCATATGTTTGCATGTAAGTACATACATTTATTAATGAAAGTGTAAATACGCACAGCAAAATGCGTTAATATGCAAGTATGAAGGGCAAGCATTTGCATAAATGAATTCATGCTAAGTAAGCGGATGTATCAATATATCGTCGCTGCGCCAACAAATTCAGTTTATATATGTTTTTTCCGATTTTTTTTTTTTATTATATATTTATTTAGCGCTATCCGCTAGCCACATTTCTTCATTTCCCGTTTTCTGATATCCTTCTTTGGTTAGAAGTTATCAAACACAGCTATATGCTCTCAGTAGTAGAAATGCTCTGTAAAATCAGTTATACATCTATTTTCGTATAATTGTTTTTTGATTTCAGGTTATTTTTGTGTAAAAAAATTATTTAAAATAAGTAAAAGCGCGGCTGTCTTCGGCCGTACCGAAGACTTCATACCTTTCATGAGTGGGGAAATGAAAAGTTACCTATGTATGTACATAGCCGGATTAAGTTTAATTTATAATTTTAATTCTGTGGGTTATTTATGGAAAGATTTATTAGAAAAAATGGTGTCTTGGCTATTTAAATGGAGGAGTTATACACCAAAATGTCCATATCTGAACAATCGGTTGTATGGAAGCTATATGTTATAATGGTCCGATCTTGACAATTTTCGGTAACTCCGTTTGGGCCCATATGGGTACAAATACTTCAAAATTTCACGCCGTTAGCTGTTAAAATGGAGGAGTTATACACCAAAATGTCCATATCTGAACAATCGGTTGTAGGGGAGCTATATGTTATAGTGGTCCGATCTTGACAATTTTCGGTAACCCTGTTTGGGCCCATAAGGGTACAAATACTTCAAAATTTCAAGCCGTTAGCTGTTAAAGTGGAGGAGTTATACACCAAAATGTCCATATCTGAACAATCGGTTGTAGGGGTGCTATAGGTTATAGTGGTCCGATCTTAACAATTTTCGGTAATCCCGTTTGGGCCCATATGGGTACAAATACTTAAAAATTTCAGGCCGTTAGCTGTTAAAATGGAGGAGTTATACACCAAAATATGTATATCTGAATAATCGGATGTTGTGGAACTATATGTTATAGTGGTCCGATCTTGACAATTTTCGGTATCCTTGTTTGGGCCAAAATGGGCACGTCTACTTCGAAGTTTCATGTCCTTAGCTGTTTAAATGGGGAAGTTATGCACAAATTACATCCAAAAATTTCATGTATATCTGAATAATCGGTTGTTTTCCAAATGTTATAGTGGTCCGATTCGGCCGGTTCCGACAAATGATCAGCTGCATATAACAACATACCTGTATTCCGAATTTCATTCAGATATCTCAAAAACTGAGGGACTGTTTGCATTCACACAGACGGACGGACGGACAGACGGACATGGCTTAATCGACTCAGCTCATGATTCTGATCATATCGGTATATATTTTGGTGGGTCCCCCACGCTTCCTTCTGATACTTTCGACAAAAATTTTTTGGCACTAAGTTATAATACCATTTCATTCTCATGAAAGGTATAAAAAGCGTATGTGACCAATTTTCAAAATAGGAGGGGCACTGGTCAATTAAATAATGCATTTCCAAGCTATCGCTAATTGCATCGGACCCTAGCGAAGAATTGTATACACATCTTTCACGATTTCTTACCCCCACTAGCAAATTTAAACAATTTGTAAAAAGAGCTATGTGCTGTAAAACGGCGCAAATGCTTCATGCGAAGTGGTTGGTCAAAAAAAGTAAAAAAAAATTGCACAAGTCTATTACATATGTGTAGTATCATTAGTTAACAATTCAAACTAGAAAAAATATTCTCTAGGATCACCAGAAAACGGTTTTTTTGCTCTCCTGAAAAGTTGCTGAAAAACGTATAGCTGTTTTTGTTGGCGCAGCGACGATATATTACTATGAAACACTTTTCAATAATATCCTTGGTTTCCAATAATTCTAAGTTTATAGTTTTAAGCTTTTAAAGTTGGGATATTTAAAAAAAATTATCACTCTTTTTCATGTTAAAAATTGGTTTTGTTATGTTGCTCTGTCAGACTCAGTCAAATAAACCCTCGGACATGATATCTAGTACAATTAGTAGTTAGCCGACAAAAAATTACGTCGCACAAAGCCGCACTTCACTACTAGATACAGGGTTTTTCATATGTACCTACAATAATTTTCTTTTTGTGCTTTATATTTAATTTTAATGTTTATATTTCTAACGCATATCTTGGTTAATGTAGGTGACGCTCGAAAGTAACCCAGATATTTAGCAGCGATTATTGTTAACTTTTTAGGCAGTATTTTTAGTATTTCCAATTTTTCAAAGTTAAGGAAGTACTTATCATAAAAAGGGGCTAAGAATTATAAAGCTACATTTTTTAGAAGATTTTTGAGTATGCAATTTTGTAGCTCATTCAATTGTAATATAATAATATGCAACATTCAACTTTTTGAAAATTTTCATTGGCTTTTCGGAAATTTTAATTGGAACAGTCTCACGTACATATAAGGCAAACACCCTACAGAAAAAAATTACTAAAATCGACGGAAATTTTTACAGCGTTGAGAATAGCACTTTTTACACTAAAATTGGTTGGCTACATAACAGTACACTTATGGCGTTTTCTTTTCTGACAAAAAATGTTGCCCTTTAATATCTCAATTATCGAATTACGTAACATGACTTTCTATAAAATGGCTGAATCTGTAGTTAATCTTACTTAGTCAGAGGACAACATTCGTTGAAATCCCCACACAAGCTTACAAAATGGCTAAGAAAATCAAACAGGGCAACATTTTTTCGAGAAAAGAAAAAGGCATTAGAAATCTCCTCAAAATCTTCTATAAATTCTGGCCGCGCTTTGAAATTTTTAATCCACTTTTAGAAATTTCTACGATTTTTCGGATTTTTCCATAAGCTTAGAAATCCTGCTTAAGGCGATTTTTATTGAACAAGTAAGGAAGCCTAAGTTCGAGTGGAATCGAACATTAGATACTCAGCTGCATGCTTTCATTGTTTGTTTGCGTTTGATGGAAACACGGTGCACTTTATATAAAGCGAGTGCTGCATATAGTGGGCGTAGCCACGCCCATTTTCAAAATCAGTCATCCAACTAAGCATATGAATATTATTTGTGCAAAATTTCATTCCTTTATGACATCTAGTTACAAAGATGTCACGTTACAAATTCCTAAAGAGTGTTCCAGAAATATCTTTGTTAAAAAGTAGGCGTGGTCATAACCGATTTCAATAAATTTTTGCGTGTCTATTAACACAAGTTATAAAAGTGTATAAACCAAGTTTCGTCACAATATCTCAATTATTTGTCGAGTTATAGGCTAAGAAATGTCGTATATCCCTTTGTCTAAAAAGAGGCGGTGCCACGCCCATTTTCCAAAATTTTTATATTTCTTGTTTCCGGTCTATTGTGGAACTCATGCCACAAAATTTCAATGAATTGTCTTTATATTTGACAAAGATATCGCTTAAAATGTTTTTATTAGGCCCCTTTATAGTTTCCATATATAAAAGAGGGCGTGGTCGTCAACCGATTTCTCTAAAATTTTGAGTATGTATTACCAGACGTTACGAAAGTGTATACACCAAGTTTCGTCATTATATATCAATTATTTGTCGAGTTATGGGCTTAGAAATCTCGTATATTCCTGCTTCTAAAAAGAGGCGGTGCCACGCCCATTTTCCAAAATTTTTGTGTTTTTCGTTTTATGTCCGCAGATGGACTCCTGCCATAAAATTTCAATGATATATCTTTATATTTGACAAAGATATCGCTTAAAATGTTTTTATTAGGTCACTTTATAATACACATATATAAAAGTGGGCGTGGTCGTCAACCGATTTTGGCAATTTTTCGTCCAAACATTTGCCTAAGTAAGTATATCACGCATACCAAATTTCATCGATATATCTTCAACTGTTTCTGAGTTATGACTCATAAAATTTTCAATGTTTTCCCCTTAATAAGTGGGCGTGGCACCGCCCATTTTCCAAAATTTTTACGTTTTTTGTTTTACGTCCATAGCTGGACACAGGCGACAAAATTCCAGTGATATATCTTTTTATTTGACAGAGATATGGCTTAAAATGTTTTTATTAGGTCACTTTATAATACCCATATATAAAAGTGGGCGTGGCCGTCAACCGATTTTAACAATTTTCCGTCCAAAGATTTGCCTAAGTAAGTACATCACGCCTACCGAATTTTATCGATATATCTGCAACGGTTTCTGAGTTATGGCATATAAAACTTTCAATGTTTGACCCTTAATAAGTGGGCGTGGCACCGCCCATTTTCCAAAATTTCATCAAATTTCTTCTTAGGGGCCTGTGCTCAACACGTGGGTAAAATTTCATCACTCCAGCTCTATTAATGACTGATATACCAAATTTCCGATTTTTTCTATATAGGAAAAGTGGGCGTGGTCATGGTCCGATTTCGCCCATTTTCAATACCAACCGTCCCAGTGTCGATACCAACTTGCATTCCAAATTTCATCAAAATATCTCAATTTTTGCGCGAGTTATCGTGCGTACGGACGGACGGACGGACGGACGGACGGACGGACGGACAGACATGGCTCAATCGATTTCTCTTTTCACCCTGATCATTTTGATATATATAAGTCTATATCTATCTCGATTATTTCATTCTGTTACAATCCACCGTTATGAAATCAAAACTATAATACTCTGTGTACTAGTACAGCTGAGTATAAAAATTGTTTACATTTTTAAACGAAAATAAGAGAGTCAAATTTTCGACAGAACTGTTTGAAATAAATTTAAAAACTCTGGCGTATGATTTTTTTTTTGAGTCACTGTATATATTTTTCAATAAAATCGACTTTTAACTAGAGCCCTAGATACCCGGGTATCGAGCAATTCGATCTGATCGTTTTTGTTTGAAGCCCGTTTGTTGTTCAAATGCCCGTACAAACATTCGAGCATTCGAGCTTACAAACAAAAAAATGTGTATCGGAAAAACAAAAATAAAAAAAAATACATATAAAGAAAAAAAAAATAATAATAAACAAAAGAAAAAAACAAAGTTCAAAAAACCCGAATTGTTCAAATGCCCGTACAAACATACGGGTAATAAACAAACAAACAACTCTTCGAGCATTTGAACAACAACTATTCGGGCTACTCGAAAATGTTCAAAAAAAAATCGAGTGCTCTACTTTTAACACAAATTATTTAAATTTTGCATTAAACAAGCAATTTGGAATAGATGTACACAATAAAATATTTCTACCTATGTGCTACGGTTATAAATAATAGTTTTCTTATAAAAAAATAAAATCACACCACAAAAGAGCAAATATAAGTACAAAGAATGTAAATTTTGGTAAAATTCCTGCGGTTCTTGCACTTTCCTACGGCTCAACAAACGCTAGAATTATAAGTAATACTTCGTGAAAAAGCGCTAAATTTCGAATTACCAATTTTGAAAAATTACTATTCTCATTGATTTTTTCCTGAAAAAGAAATGTATGCTAATAAAGTCAAAGATGGTTTTATGGTCAAAACGAATCTTTCGGGGGGGGGGGGGGGGGTTGTCCCCAAAACCCCCCGTTACTTCGCCACTGCTGTTTGGCATATTCTTCCATATAAGAAAGAAAAAGTATTTTTATGAGGAAAACGAGCTAACGATCTCAAGTAAAAAAAAAAAATGTGCAAAACCAATGCGAACTTTGAGCCCCAAATATAAATTTTGTTAAATTAGAATATTAAATACCAGAATAAAATTCATAACACTTAAAAGTTTTAATAGAAAGAGCTTGGCTTCCAATCCCCGAAAAAATGCCTGAAACCTTTACCATAGCATAACTAGAATACATAGATGTGTCTCTCTAAACACAATTATCCATTAGGTACAAAATAACATATGCTAATATCATAATCAACAACTTACACGCATTGCCAATGGACTATTAGAGTAATCGACGGGTTGACATTTGAAACTGTAATTACCCCACCAACCGCTCATTAAATACTGCAAGTAAATACAATTAATTTAATAACATAAATTTGTATTCTTTCATCACCAGCCACAATGGCACTCACTTCATAGAAAATCCACGTGCTAAATACTGTTTGAAATAAATTATAATAGACAAGCACTTTACGCAGATCAAACGGCTTTCGGTTCGCCATCAAACGCGGCGCCAGCGATTTGCTGAAATAAGCATAGAATACGCAGAGTGCTAAGGTGGGGAAGGGTGACGACATCATGGGCCAATCTCTCACACGTGGATCTGTCAAAAAAGTTTAGCAAAAAATATACAATAAAAGTTATTATTTAATTAATTATGGAAATTTGCAAAATTATGAAAAAAATGAAAAAAAAAAAATGCAAAATCATGCTTATTTGTAAATAAAAAAAATATAATAATAATAATAATTTTGCGCTTAACATAAATTTGCAATATTTTTAAACATGCTAAATTAAGCAATGGCAGCTAAAATAGACGTAACGATTAAAAACGTAATTTATGTAAAGGCGTAAACTAAAAACGCATAACGTAAAATTAATATTCCTATAGACATAAAATAGCAGCTTTTCGAAAAAAAAAACACGAGCGGGCTTAACGAACAACATGAAAAGCAAAACCCAAAACTAAGCTAGTTGATGGATTGGTTAAGCGAGTTGAGTTGAAAGCGCTTAGCACTTTGTCGACCTGAACAGCAGTGTTGGGAAAGGAGAATGGGATGGGGAAATTAAGAGAGACGGCCGGAAAAGGAGGGGTAAGGGAGAGCGGTAGAGAAAAGGAGTTATCAACCCCATAAAACTATCACTAATAACCCAAAAAACCGCCTTCAAGAGCAAAATTGTTAAAAAATTTAAGAAATTTTAAGGTATGTTACCCTTTTATACCCGACTTTACTTCACTTAAACTTGATGAACTCATCCACATATTATTCGATTTTTAATAGCTATACATTTCTGGAAAGCGGATTAAATAACGCAGCCTATCGTGTGATTTAATTAAAAAATAATGTCCGCTTTCGGGAAGAGTATAGGGCAGGAAGTTGCAGATTCATGAGAAAAAAAGAAAATTATCACTTTAGGCCGCGATATTACCTTGCCTGGGTAGTGCACCAAAAAATTGAATACGCCATTCGATTTAGCGGTTAATTCTACGTATGTATACATATAAATAGTTTTAAATAAAGTTTTTTTCTTGTGGAAAAGTCCAAATTTTTTCATACATAAATCTAAACATAATATACATACATGTCTGAAACAGAACATGGAGCTATTGCTGGACTACTTGGCATAGCTTGTCCAGAACAGTCACTCAAGCCTACCGCTAAACTTCGATTTCTGACAGAACTGCACTTCAACGAGATAATGTGTTAAGCAGTATTCTAATTTAGTTTACTATACTGTTCCATTCCATTGGTTTATCTCTACGCAGCTTCAATATTCTAAACAGTGCTTTTGATTTTCACATGTTTATGCTATGCCATTCACTTACCACTTCGATTGTCCATGAGATCTCTGTACCAATCATAAAATCCATGTAATATAACAGCCATTTTGTTGAGTTGATGATCTTCTTAGATTAATGCAGTTATTAAGGTACGAACTGTAAAGAAAAAAGAACAACAAAAAAAAGGCATTCAATAAAGCATTACTGGTCACAAGGTTATCAAAGCAGTAAAGTATAAAGTAAAGTGAAATAAAATCGCAAAGGATGCGCATAATAAAAATAGCTTTACATGCATTGGTTGCACATCATATCGCTTTGGGAAATTCCCAGCACATGAAAAACAAACAAGAAAAAAAAAAACCACAAGAGTGCAATGACACGAAAAAGGATTACTAACAAGCATAACAACAACATAAAGGGCTAAGCTAACAAACCAACAGAGGTTTCAATGCCAACTATACCCTGCAGGGAAATCAATAACTAGTGAACATAATTTCTGGTTCAGAACTAGCGAAAAGGTGTCAAAGAGGCACTAGTTAAACAGTACTTAGACCCTCACCTGTTCATAAAGAGTGAATTTAGGACACACTTTAATTTGTATGCAATTTCAAAGTGACAAAAATTCTATGTATTTTTTTCGTTCGTTCATTTGCCGTCGGCTTCGCATATTTTTGTAATTCTCAGATTGTTAGTGAAGCATTTTATATATGGAGTATGTACAATTTGCATCTTTACTTAATAAAATGAAATGTCCTCCTAATTATGCTTTTCCGATGCCGCAGGCTCACTTTTAGTTTTTATTTTATTACCTTTTATTTTTAAATATTTTTTTACATTTTTATTTAATAAAGAAATTAAAAAAGCATTAATAAAAAAATAGTTCATCCGCCTTGACACCGACAGGATTCGAACACGCGCTCGCCAGGGTGAAAGTCTGTGCCGTGTTAAACCGCTGTGCCATCGCGCCACTTGCTTCAAGCGTTTCAAATGATGCATTTAAGTGACAAATGTGAAACTGTAGAGTTTGTAGGAATTTTTATCTAGTTCAGAAATATCGAGTAGGTAATTCAGCGCTAGATCATTGACACCGCCAATGACATCGCCATGTTAAATTCGCCAGTTGCTAACCTGCGAAGGATTAATTTCCGCGCACTAGTAGTGTCGAAAAATGCACTAGATGCGCGCCAGTTATGAACTAGAGATTTTTCTCACAGGGTATTTAGAAATGTGTATATGTGTGTGGAAAAAGGAGAAGGGCATAAAAAATATTCCATGTCAATTTTGCAGTGATGCTACCCTATAATTTTTTTTTTTTTTTTTTAATTTTCTACTATTTTTGCAATCGTTGAACATACACTTAAATGATTACAATTCATTTGCGTTGGGTACCTATTTGTACATATATATACAGACATGTTTAATTGCATTATGCATGGGATGCAACGTTGCTTAATCGCCCGACTGAATATTGTGAATATTAAATTTTTTTAACATTTTTTTTGCATATAAATATGTACTATCTTTATGGAAATTCCTGCTATTATGGCTAATATGCTTATCTAGAACAGCAATAAAAATAAGTAGCTACATATTTAATGGATTGGTGAATAGTGTAAGCTAGATATTTGTAGCAACACTAATCGATTTGAATTGGTATGGAAAGAACAACAACACGGCTCGATAACAGTGGATTGAAAATAATAAAAAAAAAATAAAAAATACATAAATAAATAAATAAATGAGAGGAAAAAACAAAATACACTTTTTTACTTGTTTTCGTGTAAAATTGTTGTCATTAAATACCCACAATTTTATAGCGTATTAAACTCGAGCAGTCAGTCAGTCAGCAGCCAAACATTAACATTCAAATCACATAATTATTTTGCATT
This sequence comes from Urophora cardui, assembly GCA_960531455.1. Classification (NCBI taxonomy): domain Eukaryota; kingdom Metazoa; phylum Arthropoda; class Insecta; order Diptera; family Tephritidae; genus Urophora; species Urophora cardui. The sequence continues at coordinate 30,799,233 of OY482672.1, read as the reverse complement.
TGTTGCAGTCCCAATTCAAAATGTAGCGCAAAATTGACAGCTGATTGGCGTTATGCCCGCTTATAGGCTTTTATTAAGTACTTCCATCAACATTATTGCTAGATTATAAAGTAAACATCAGGACCACAAAATGGTGTTAAATAACCGTTTTGACTAAACAGCTAAAAGCAATATTTGCACTAATCAAAAGCTAAGACAATCTGTCAGTCAAAGCCGGCTCATAGTCGGTTTGCTGCAAGCTTTAACTCTGATATCCACAAGAATGCAAACAATTTTATAATTAAAAATATATACGCTTGTTCTTCCTAGTTTTTTGTTTTTTTTTTACGCATGCCAACACCTCATACTCCATGTATCCTCAAATGCCAAATTAAATTCAAACTGCACGGAAAGGTTTGTAAACATAGTAAATAAATTTAATTAAATACAAAAAATTAATTTCCTCATTCAATGATTTGACCTTAATTGTGTTACACTTGACTGATATTGAATAATTAATTACAAAAAAAATTTAATTATTCTCACGCATGCTGTATTATGTAGAGCACTTTAAATAGTTAGATACATGTGGCCAGACAACACCTTAGCAACATGTTGCAAACATTTAATAATTTCATATTAAAATTCGACGCACGTTTAGCGAGTTGTCGCGTTGGTTGATGCACATCTTTTAATTGCATTAGAAAAAACAGTGGCGGATGCATTGTTTAGGCGTATCGTATGAATATCAGCCTAGAGTTCTGAGAATGTTTCTATACATAACTTAATAATTAAAAGAGCACAAAGGCGACGCACATACTAGGTAGATTTTCAAGTTTTATGCGGCCAAAATTGAATTTTGTGAAGTTGTTACAATTACAGAAAAAAACATACCCACATATTGGAAATAGACTGGGGAACAATAATTCATAGCTTTTTTCCCGACCCCATACTCTGCACTTGCTCCAAGATGGCCGAAAATTAGCATATCTAAAGTTAATTTTTTAGTTTTTTTTACATATTTTTAAGTACTAGTTTCAACGTGAATATTTATTATTTGAAGCATTTCATTTAAGTAATCGTGACGGATCCTAAAGCTTCAAGTAATTATTAACATTTTTCAATAATATCCTTGATTTCCAATAATTCTAAGTTTATAGTTTTAAGCTTTTAAAGTTGGGATATTTAAAAAAAAAAATTATCACTCATTTTCGTGTTCAAAATTGATTTTGTTATATTGCTCTGTCAGACTCAGTCAAATTAACCCTCGGACATGATATCTAGTACAATTAGTATTTTTCCGACAAAAAAATTACGTCGCACAAAGCCGCACTTCACCACTAGATACAGGGTTTTTCATATGTACCTACAATAATTTTCTTTTTTGTGTTTTATATTTGATTTTAATGTTTATGTTTCTAACGCATATCTTGGTTAATGTAGGTGATGCTCGAAAGTAACCGAGATATTTATCACCGATTATTGTTAACTTTTTAGGCAGTATTTTTAGTATTTCCAATTTTTCAAAGTCAAGGAAATACTTATCATAAAAAGGGGCTAAGAATTATAAAGCTACATTTTTTTAGAAGATTTTTGAGTATGCAATTTTGCAGCTCATTCGATTTTAATATAATAATATGCAACACGCAACTTTTTGAAAATTTTCATTGGCTTTTCGGAAATTTTAATTGGAGTGGTCTCACGTACATATAAGGCAAACACCCTACAGAAAAAAATTTCTAAAATCGACGGAATTTTTCACAGCATTGAGAATTGCACTTTTTACGCTGAAATTGGTTGGCTATATAACAGTACACTATAAATTCTGGCCCCGCTTTGAAATTTTTAATCCACTTTTAGAAATTTCTACGATTTTTCGGATTTTTTCCATAAGCTTAGAAATCCTGCTTAAAACGATTTTTATTAAAAAATTGTCTACATTTTTAAACGAAAATAAGAAAGTCACATTTTCGACAGAACTCTTTTAAGTAAATTTAAAAACTCTGGCGTATGATTTTTTTTTTGAGTCACTGTATATATTTTTCAATAACATCGACTTTTAACACAAATTATTAAAATTTTGCATTAAACAAGCAATTTGGAATAGATGTAGACAATAAAATATTTTTGGCCGCATAAAACTTGAAAATCTACCTATGTGCGACGTGATCTGGCTGAGATGCAGGATTTTTTTTTGTAACCACAAAAGATAGATTTAAGTACAAGTAGAACTTACCAGTTAAATTGACACTTGCTTTGGAAAAATTTTAATAATTTTCTATCACAATTAGGCATACACGATGCGTAATTGACTAATAAGAAATCAATTGCTTATCTAATCTCAATGTATGTGATTTTTATCATAAGAAAATTATGGATAAAATGTCGGAAACACCCTTTTATTAGAAATAATTTGACGTTTATTATTTGAACTTTGTACACTCGTTTTATACACACGCAAAAGAAATTGTGTTTAAATCGTGATTTCGCTGCAATAGCAATCTTAGCTTTGGCACACCAGCGCGTATTGAGACATCAGTTTAAATACTAAATCAATCAGAATAAAAATTGCAGTTTTATAACTTTAACACCTGCAAAGGGCAATTAATTCCCTACAGCCTTATTTTTTGTTTGTTTGTTTTATTTGATAATTAGAATAGCGGCAGCGTACAAAGCCAAAGTATAAGTGAAGAAAAACGCACACAAAAATAACGAACAACAAGAAAGTTTGTAATTTACTTATATACATATGTATGTACATATGTACACAAGTTAATGAAAACTAATGCTGTAAAATTTACTATTCGCAGTTGTGTAATTAAATGATAGCATGTCAAAGCGCTTGTTTTCTTTTTCTTTTTTGCTTTTTTTTTTCAAAAGCGGCAAACCGCGCTCTTACAAGCGAATTAATTTGTTCTATGGCACATACGAATATACATAATATCTGCATAGATTTCTTCATTCGACTCTCAACATGAACAAACGTTAGTAATTATGAAACGGGATGTCTCCCAGACCAACATTGACGAACAGAGTAGGTACTAGTCCAGATGGTTTTCATTTTTTTTTTTTGGGTTTAAGTTTTATATGTAGTTTTAGCTGGCGGTGCAATTACTTTATAGAAAATTGATCATTCCACAATACATCATATTCCTACCCTGTCGGAAAAACAAGCAACCAAAAAGTATATAGAAAATATCTTATAAAAATTACTTCAACTTGAGTTTTTGAGCTTAGACTTCTTCTACAGAATTTAATAAGCAATTTATTTGCGGTAGACTTTAACCCTCTAACCCCCACAAAAATAGCTGTGTTTTAACACTTTTTGGAAACACATGCACTAAAAATAAAATTTCGTAAAAAAACTACGAAAGACTTTCGTAGTCTAGAGTTTCGTAAAATGTACGAAAGTTTCGTATATATTACGAAAGAATTTTTCTCAACAAAATCTAATTTTACGAATCTTTCGTAAATATTACGAAAGGGCTTTCGTAAACCATTTTCTAATATTTTTTTCGTATATATTACGAAATATTTCGTAAATATTACGAAACACTTTCGTAAATTTTCTTAAAATTGTCTTTACGAATAATTTCGTATATTGTACGAAAGTTTTCGTAACATTATCAAAGGATTAAAAGATTTACGAAATACATTCGTAATATATACGAAATAGTTTCGTAATATTATCAATGCATTCAAAAATTTACGAAATACTTTCGTACAACAATATTTTACCGTACAAGTTTTCTTTCATTGTGAAGTGTTGAGTCGGTGCAATAATATCAAATATTATTTTAAGTAGTAAGTGCGTAATGAAATAATGTATAACAAAATAATGCATTGTATATAAAAAGACAATATTGATATATAAAATAAACTGTGATATTCTCCAACTTGATTCAACTTAAGGGTGAGTACATTAGTTGCATTTACTTTTTCCTTTTTTTCGGTCTTATCTATTTTCCTAAATTAATATCTACTTAATAAAATTATATAAAGAGATACTTCTACACTCAGAGAAAAAATTTTAAAAACATGTGAAAACATGCTTAAAATGGGCAAAAACGTATTTAAAAGTGATGTAGATACGACCATTTTTTATTTTAAAAATGTTCATTGTAAAATCAAGAAAAAACATTTAAATTTAAAAATGTTTATTTTAATTTAAGCCCTATGAGATTTTGAACCTAAGAGTTACGCTTTTATTCCCTTCATTTTAATTTTTAATTTAAAAATGACTCTATTTAATCCAAAATACATTTTTATTTCAAAACTTTCATTTTAAATTTACAAATTTTCATTTTTAAAATAAAAACGATCTGGTTTAAAACGTGCATTATAAAAATAAAAATTTTTTTATTTTTTTTCTCCGAGTATAGCTGCTTGAATTTTAAGGTTTTAAGTAGTTTCCCTTTATCTTTATCTTTATCTTTGTCTTTATCTTTATCTTTATCTTTATCTTTATCTTTATCTTTATCTTTATCTTTATCTTTATCTTTATCTTTATCTTTATCTTTATCTTTATCTTTATCTTTATCTTTATCTTTATCTTTATCTTTATCTTTATCTTTATCTTTATCTTTATCTTTATCTTTATCTTTATCTTTATCTTTATCTTTATCTTTATCTTTATCTTTATCTTTATCTTTATCTTTATCTTTATCTTTATCTTTATCTTTATCTTTATCTTTATCTTTATCTTTATCTTTATCTTTATCTTTATCTTTATCTTTATCTTTATCTTTATCTTTATCTTTATCTTTATCTTTATCTTTATCTTTATCTTTATCTTTATCTTTATCTTTATCTTTATCTTTATCTTTATCTTTATCTTTATCTTTATCTTTATCTTTATCTTTATCTTTATCTTTATCTTTATCTTTATCTTTATCTTTATCTTTATCTTTATCTTTGTCTTTATCTTTATCTTTATCTTTATCTTTATCTTTATCTTTATCTTTATCTTTATCTTTATCTTTATGTTTATCTTTATCTTTATCTTTATCTTTATCTTTATCTTTATCTTTATCTTTATCTTTATCTTTATCTTTATCTTTATCTTTATCTTTATCTTTATCTTTATCTTTATCTTTATCTTTATCTTTATCTTTATCTTTATCTTTATCTTTATCTTTATCTTTATCTTTATCTTTATCTTTATCTTTATCTTTATCTTTATCTTTATCTTTATCTTTATCTTTATCTTTATCTTTATCTTTATCTTTATCTTTATCTTTATCTTTATCTTTATCTTTATCTTTATCTTTATCTTTATCTTTATCTTTATCTTTATCTTTATCTTTATCTTTATCTTTATCTTTATCTTTATCTTTATCTTTATCTTTATCTTTATCTTTATCTTTATCTTAGTCTTAATTTTTAATTTTAATTTTTCTTTTTTTTCTTTTTCTTTTTCTTTTTTTTTATCTATTTAAGTGGATCGGAACGACGTCCACATTTGCAAATTGCGATTTCCAAAGTTTCCTATGTTTGTCAGACGTATAAGCAATATGTACCTCTTATTTTATTAGGGCACAGCCAGACGACGCAAGAAATTACTTTCGGAAAGTGAAAAATTCAAATTTTTGTATTTGTTGCCTTTCTGAAAGTAATTTCTTGCATCGTCTGGCTGTGCCCTTAGTTACTAAAATTAATATAAATATAAATGTAAAATATTAAATTAATAAAGAACTTTTAAATTAATTGAATAAATTAATAATAAAATGACATAAATTAAAACTAAAATGAAATTATCTGAACTTATTTCTTATGCATATATAAAACATTTTTCTCTTAGCATTATTTTATTGATATATGTACATATTTCGAAAAAGTTTTCAAATTTAGTTGAAATATACATCATATATACATATGTATGTATGTATGTAATAATTAGGGTTTTTTAGCTTTAAGCTAAAAAATAATTTGGTCAATTGTACAACAATTTGATAGCTCTAACAGCCTTCGTAAATGTACGAAAGCGGTTTCGTAATATTTACGAAATCTTTCGGTGCTCAAAAGTACGAAAGTATTTCGTAATTAGTGCGAAAGCCTTCGTAAATACTACGAAAGTATTTTGTAAATAGTACGAAAGCCTTCGTAAATATACGAAAGTATTTCGTAAATACTACGAAAGTATTTCGTAAATAGTACGAAACCTTTCGTAAATACAACGAAAGTATTTCGTAAATAGTACGAAAGCCTTCGTAAATACAACGAAAGTATTTCGTAAATAGTACGAAAGCCTTCGTAAATACTACGAAAGTATTTCGTAAATAGTACGAAATAGCTTTCGTACTATTTACGAAACCATTCGTTGCTCAATTTTACGAAAGTATTTCGTAATATGTACGAAAGATTTCGTAATATTTACGAAATATTATTTTGAGTGTGGTGAGAATATCAATTAGAAATGTAGATAGAGGGTTAAAATGTTCTAGAAAATTATTCGGCATGAAATTTCCCCTCAGACAAATTCTTTGTGTGCAAAGAACGCAAAAGCCCACAGGAAATTATAACAAAAAATTACGCCATGACATTTTTGCTGTTCGGCAAAGTTGGTCTGGCAGACATTCTCTTTCATAATTACCAGCGTTAGTTTGTGTTGAGTAAATTTTTTGTAAATTTATTGCACTGTGCGACAAAATAAAAAATGTAAAATAATTCCGTTGGATAATTGCAGTTTTCTAAGTCTTTTTCTTTTTTGTATTGCACAATTTTTTTTATATTTTAGCTTGTGAATTAATTTTATTCATATATCGCTAGCTTACGAGTGCAAGGTTGCTAAATAAGTCAACTTATTTTGAAAAATTATATTTTTATATAGAACGCTAGAAAAGACACTTCCCTATATTTTTACTCGTGTTGTTTAGTGATATGCAAATTTGATAAGTTCAAAGGCGCAGAAAATTTGCCAAGTCCAAAATAATTAACTACATAAACAGAAAATTCCGCATATCCAAATTTTTTTGTTTTTGTCTCTCATGTAAAGTTTGAATAAAGGCAATTGTCAACTTTGTACTCTAAGCTTATTATGCCAAGGAACAATAAATATGTAACAGCTTTAGGCTTAATAAGAATTCAACAAACAACTAAATTAGTAATGAATGCATTTGTCACGTAATGTTTTATTTTAATGCGATTATTTTTTTGTAGTTGTTTATTGATTAGTCTTTGAAATGAAATTCCATTGGAAATATAATTAAAATTCCATTGGAAATATAATTAAAATTTATATATTACGACATTTACTTATAAAATACGTATAAATAATCGTTTAAAAATATGCATATGCAAAATATCATTTTAAACTCAAGTTTTCCTAAAACAAAATCAATTGAGAAAGAATTTAAGATATTATTTAGTTCCTTTCACAATATAAAAAAGGCAAATGCACGCGTAGACTCCGCTGCGGAATATTGAAATTAATAGTTTAAAAGAAAACTGTTCTAGAAAATTAATCGCCATAAAATTTCACCAGGGGTCTCCTCGGACCAAATCGTTGTACAAAAGACTTTTTGTTAAGCAGACTTATTAATTAAAGCGTGTTTTGTTTGTATTTAATGATTACATACGGTTATTTTCACCTTTCTAATGATTAATAGTTAATTAAATTACAAATAAAATAAATAAATTTCAGTTGCATGACTAGTTTAGACTAGTTTTTTAAATAATTTTTTTTTTTTTTTATTTTTTAATCGCATGATTATTTGATTATTTTTGGTTTTATTTATTTAATAGCATGATCAATACAATTATTTCCGAATTTTTCAATTGCATGATTAATTAATTAATCGAAAATTTTTATTTTTATTTTGCCTGAAAAAGGTTACTCATACGCCATGGCGCACCTGTTTTAAACCTACCAACGACAGAAAGCCGGTTATAGTAATTTCAAAGCATGGTTATTCGTATCTATTATATAAAAATGAATGTGTGTGTGTGTGTGTGTGTGTGCGTGTGTGCGTGTGTGTGTGTGCGCGCGTGTGTGTGTGTGTGTCCTTTATGGACTCCCAAAGTAATCAACCGATCTTTTTGAAATTTTCACAGTAGATTCACGTGGTACTAGCGCACATTACAGGGTATATAGAATTTCGCAAAAGTAGGAACTTCCCGGAATATAGGCCCAAATGTGGACCCAGAGTGACCCAGCAAGTGTTTGAGCAATATGGGTATCAAACGAAAGGTGCTGAGCAGGCCTTCAACATAGAGTTATTTTCATTGCGATGCCTAGGCCGGGTCCCCAAATATGGGTCAAAACGTGGACCCGGATGACCCTCGAATGCTTCTAGGCGATATTGGTATCAAATGAAAGGTGTCGAGCAGGGCTTCAAAAGTCGGTTTCCCAGAAATGGTTCAAGTAGTGAGCTCGGATAGTGATGGGTGGTCCCGATAAAGGTAAAGGTAAAGGTAAAGATAAAAGTAAAAGTAAAGGTAAAGGTAAAGGTAAAGGTAGAGGTAAAGGTAAAGGTAAAGGTAAAGGTAAAGGTAAAGGTAAAGGTAAGGGTAAAGGTAAAGGTAAAGGTAAAGGTAAAGGTAAAGGTAAAAGTAAAGGTAAAAGTAAAGGTAAAGGTAAAGGTAAAGGTAAAGGTAAAGGTAAAGGTAAAGGTAAAGGTAAAGGTAAAGGTAAAGGTAAAGGTAAAGGTAGAGGTAAAGGTAAAGGTAAAGGTAAAGGTAAAGGTAAAGGTAAAGGTAAAGGTAAAGGTAAAGGTAAAGGTAAAGGTAAAAGTAAAAGTAAAGGTAAAGGTAAAGGTAAAGGTAAAGGTAAAGGTAAAGGTAAAGGTAAAGGTAAAGGTAAAGGTAAAGGTAAAGGTAAAGGTAAAGGTAAAGGTAAAGGTAAAGGTAAAGGTAAAGGTAAAGGTAAAGGTAAAGGTAAAGGTAAAGGTAAAGGTAAAGGTAAAGGTAAAGGTAAAGGTAAAGGTAAAGGTAAAGGTAAAGGTAAAGGTAAAGGTAAAGGTAAAGGTAAAGGGCGATACCCATTATAACATAAAAGCTTTTGTTTGTCGCTGCGAAGCGGGACGGGTATTTACTAGTATAAATTGCTAAATTCCTAGAATTAAGTATGTACGCAAAGTGCAACCCTTTACATCGCCCACTTTCAATATTAATAAATAGTTGCGGAAGATGGTTGTTAATTGATTATGTAAATAAAATTAAGAGTAATTCAGCGATAAAAAAAAAACAACAACATCGTAAAATAATAGCAAACTAATAATTTGAAAAGAATAATTACGAGTAATGCAATTACAATCAGACGCAGTAACAGCGATTTGCAACCTTCAGCAGCAGCAGCAGAAAAATACCAGTGCCGTGCGAGAACGTGAAATAAAAGCACAAGCCACTGCCGGCAACAACACAAAAACAACAATCAAAAGCAAGCAGATAAAGGCAGACATTTGTGTAAATAAAACAACAAAAATTAGCAAACAATTACAAAAAGGTGAAAAAAATAAAATAAAATAAAATAAAATAAAATAAAATAATTAATTTTATTTGGCGAAAAGCGAACAAGTTCAAAGCTACGTATTACCAGCGATGGTAGAAATGATAGCTATTTCGAAGAAAACGCTTCGCTTTTCGCCAAATAAAATTAATTAAAAATCTTCTGTGTACCTACACAATAATTCAACAATTAAATTAAAATAAAATAAAATAAAATAAATTAAAAAAAATATAAAATAAAATAAAATAAATAAAATAAAATAAAATAAAATAAAATAAGAAACTATTGTTGTTTGCGGCATGCCAAAGTTGCTCTTGGTTCTTTTGGCGTTCGCTGGCGTTTGTATGCGCGCGAGTTGTATGTCTGTATCTAGGTACATATGTATATTTGTACCTATTGCAGCTTGCATTTATGTTGATGTTGTTGTTGTTAATGCGCTGCGGAAGGTCACGGTTTACTCAACAAGTTGCTTAAGGTTTTTCTTTTTTACATTTTTTCTTCAAGTGTTGCAATTGATTCTCGACACTTTTGTTGTTGCTGCTGTTTTTTTTGTTGTTTATTGTTGATCGTTGCAATTATGACTGACGCAGCAGGTTTTTTTGAGGCGCGTGGCTTTGAAAAAATGTTTTGAATGTCATGAACGAAACGAAAAATGCAAAAAAAAAAAAATAAAAATAATTTTTTCTGCAGCTTTCGCAACTTCCATATATACATATGTATATACATACATAAGATAACAACCTCTAAGGCAGCTTTGAAGCGGTTGTTAGAGTTGTTAGCAGGTCAGTAACACTAACGGCACTGTCGAGTGACATTAACAACTAAAGTCGTTGGCCTCGCAATTGCAATTATGTACATACATACATACATATGTAAACTCATATATAACAATATGTTGTAGTAACCTAAAACAATAAAAAACAAAACAAAAAAAAATTAAAATAAGTCAAAGATTTTTAGTCGAGTTTTTGAGCATTGGATTGCTTATGAAATGCATAGATAATAAATGGAGGAAGAAAAATAAACAAAATAAATAAATGACAAAGTAAAAAATAAACCATAAATAACTAAGTGTGATGAAATAAAATAAAAAAATTAATAAATAGAAAATTGTGAAAGATTTTGAAAACAAATATTATAAAAAAATTCATATTAAACAAAAACAAAGTTAAAAAAATAAAAAAAAAAAAATTTATGTATAATAATAACATGATCTCACAAAATCGATGCTGGAAAATCAACTCAAAACCCCCGAAGATGGTAAATTAAAACAGAGAATAATTAAATAAACAAAGTAAAATGAAAAAAAATAAATAAATAAATAAATAAATAAATAAAAAATTTAAATTAGATTAACCAAAAAAGTGTTGGCGTTTTTTCAACGCTTAATGGGCACAAAAGTCAATTTGGCCCACACTTAATATGCACCTACTTTGTTATAGACGTAGTTGGAGTTCATCCAAATTTTAACTACACACATACATACACACATACATGCCAAAAAGAGCGTTACGGAAATAGTTTATAGAAGAAAAAAAAACCAAAAAACCGAAAATCACAAAAAAGCTAGAAAAAAACTAATAAAGAGCAACAAAAACAAAAGTTAAGTAAAGTCAAAGGCGAATGTGCTTTTTAGTAAAACACTTTTGTTTTTCAAGGTAAACATGCAGCCAGCGTGTGCCGTCGCCGGTTGACGGCTTTTGGTGTGTGCCAGCCAGCCAACGTGTTGTTGCGCATGCGCAATCATTGCAAACGAAAACGTTGTGGAGAAATTACATAATTGCGTTAAGCAGCGCGTACAAATATTGATGCTACACAATCGCAAAGTGCTGTTATGAGAGACCTCGTTTGCTTGTTGTCAAAAAATTTTTTTTTTGTTTTTTTTTTTTGGCAGTGCATATGCGCGTTATTATTTCGCTTAATTATACCTTTCATGAGAATGAAATGGTATTATTATACTTTGTGCCGAAATACAAATCTTGAAAGTACCAGAAGGAAGCGTGACAGACCCACCAAAATACATATATACCAATATGATCAGAATCATGAGCTGAGTCGATTATGCCATGCCAGTCTGTCCGTTTGTTTACCCGCAAACTAGTTCCTCAGTTTTTGAAATATCTGCTTGAAATTCGGAATGTGAGTGTATTTTTAGGTGCAGCTGATCATTTGTCGGAATCTGCCGAATAGGACCACTAGAACACATACATAGCTCTCATACAACCGATAGTTCGGATGTGAACATTTTGGGTATAACTTGTCCATTTAAATATCTAAACTTTGCAGAATTTTTACCAAGCCCTATTGATCCAAATAATGTTAGCGTAAATTTTCAAAATCGTACCACTATAACATATACATATGTAGCTGCTATACAACCGATTGTTCAGATATAGAAATTTTGGGGAACACTTGTCTTCAAATCAAGAAATAAAAACCATGTTTTAAAGAAAATTTTATTCAAAACAATGACAATATGTCTTTAGTGCCGAATCATTCCCATTTATCCATAATTTTTTTAGTGTTCCATCTTCTCAAATTCATGAAAGGTATAAAGCGGGGACCGAAAATAACGGTTATTTTTTTGGGGTGGTGAAAAGGTTACGCAAAAATAACCTTTATCTTCTTTTGAGAAAAATTTTTTTTGGTCATTAATAACCATTATAAGAACCAAAAAACTGTTTTGGGCTTGAATAACCGTTATGGCAACCAAAAAAATGTTTTGGGCCTGAATAACCGTTATTCAGATTTTTATTTTTTTTGGTCAGCTATAAAAATCAAGCCTACGTATTTGTCAATATTTCTGGACGATATTGATTTCAAATGAAAGGAGTTGAGCAGGGCTTTTACATAGAGGTGTATTTGTTAAGATTCGTAGGTCGGGTTCCTAGTTATGGGTGAAAAGTGGACCCGGATGCCCAGGAATGTTTTAATCAATATTGGTATCAAATGAAAAGAGGTAATCAGAGCTACAATCCCTGCTCAACATCTTTCATTTGATACCAATATCGTCCAGAAATATTGACAAATAAATTGGCTTGATTTTTATAGCTGACCAAAAAAAAAAAATAAAAATCTGAGTAACGGTTATTCAGGCCCAAAACGGTTTTTTGGTTTTTATAATGGTTATTAAGGACCAAAAAATTTTTTTTCTCATGATAATGGTTAAATATGACTTTTACCCCATTTCTCTCATAACCGTTACGTCCCTGGTATAAAGTCTTCCGTAGTGCTCAAGTCAGTCGCGGTTTTACTTGTTTATTCTTACTTTTTACTTTAATTTTTGATTTAAGTTAACCTTCTTTAGGTTATGTAAGTATTTCTGCCTGTTTTATTGGTTTTATTTATTACCAGACTTGAATTACAGTTTTTTGTATTTTTTCCTTTCTCTTCCTTTTAGTTATTTCATTTCACTTTTAATTTATTTTTTTTTTAGTCTGTCCTTTAAAACTTGTTCTTGTCCTTTTGCACATTTTCTCTCATACAATCACAGGCTACGTAACCAAAACTTATACACAATAAAAAAAAAGAGGCGCACGTATTTAAATGAAATGTACTGCAATCAGTTGCATTAAGTAGTTTGTTTTGTTCAAGTTACAATGACAGTGTTAGCACAAAGCCAAGTCAATTTTTTTTTTGCTTCCCCTTCTTCACTAAATGCATAACTGTTTGCTTTTAGGAATGTACATTAGACTGGTGCGATTTACTAACCTATATCGCGACATCGAAACTATGATCCTTCCATTTTTTGAGTAAAGAACTCATCCACATTCAGAAAATCAAAAATGGACAAAAATCGACAAGATTACACGGGCCAAAATGCACATTAAATTGAAAAAAAATTTTATGCTGAATCCAAATATGAAATCAGAATTGAAATCGGATGAGTCGTGAGATATAGCCTGATTTTGTGTGCAATAAATGCTCCAAACAAAACATTTTAGATGCAAAAATTTAAGCGTTATACCACAGAACGTAGACTTGTGCAGTTTGAAATTTGTTTTTTATTTTATTCAACTCTAAGAAAATTCAAAGTTACTCATACGCCATAGGGTACTACTGGATTCAGCATAAAATTTTGTTTCAACTTGATGTGCATATTGGCCTGGTTATTCTTTTTTTTTTTTGTCGATTTTTGTTTTTCAATAATCTGTCTTGGTCCATAAAAATCAAATTCCGGAACATCAAAATTAATTTTAGGCAAATTTCGTGCAAGAGCTTTCTGAATTCGATGGTACGTTAGCGATTAATTGTCCGCCATACAAATCTCCACGGTCTAATGTACATATGCACATATAGACAAACTATTACTTAAGTAATGAAAATAAATAAATTGTAAATATGTGCACCTACTTCAATTAAAATAGAATGAGTTATTTACATATGTATGACAGATATGTATAGTTGCATAAAAAACCTAGCAAATATTTAGAAATCACAATTATTAAGTGACAAATTGATTGTGACCAGTAGGTATTATGTAGAGTGTATTGGAGCTTTTTTTTTTGAAATCATAATTGCTCTAACTGCAGAAAGTTGCCTTTCTAGTACAGAAGTAAGACTGCAAAATATTATTGGCCTAGTCCTTTATTTGGAGGTGCCCCAATTCCATTAAAGAGTGGACAAAATGCTCCAGATGCATAAAACTAATTTTCTGATTTCTCCTAAAAATATATGTACGTAATTTTCCGATGAAAAATGTGTAAATCACTGTATCCAAGCTTATCAAAAAATTCTGAAAATTCGAGACAATTTTTTTGAAAATTTTTTTTATGAGAAATTAGCAAATTAATTTTATGCATTTGGAGCAATGAAATTAGGGCACCTCCAACTGAAGGACTAGGCCAATAAAAATTTGCAGTCTTACTCTGTACTAGAAAGGCAACTTTCTGCAGGTAGAGCAATACTGATTTAAAAAAAAAACCCCAATTCACTCCGCCCTAATGTACAGGTATACATACCTATTGTTCCTATGATATATGACCAAGCAGTCACAACCTGTATAAGGATATCAGGACTTATTTCATGGGAAGGAAAAATGAATGGCAAAAAACTGATGCGAAAATTGGTTTGCAAAAAACAATATATTTGTCGTTTTCGATTCGCCATCACACAAGCGAGGTCGGATCGAACAAAAATGTTTGAACCCATAATGAGTAGTAGCCATACTCGCTAACTGGTCGATAAAAATTTCCCTCTGCTCGCTAGCATTCACATATAAATTTGACAGAAGGAAATTTATAGCCAGCAGAGAAATTGTGAATCGAAAGCGGCTATTGTTAAATATTAACTAGTTAGATAGTAATTATTTAACGAACTTATAAACATGCCTTTCTTAGCAGTTTTTAAGGAATTAAAAAACATGTAAACCTTGATTTGGTATTCCAATGATCAAGCAACTGAGCATCGAGCTTTCATTTAACTCTCGTTTGAAACCTTCTTCCTAAATTTTTAGCTTCTTATTTCGCACATTCTTTTGGAGACACCAAACAAACCAAAATTTATTTAGTAACATAACACCAAACCGTTATTTTTTTCTACCAATTCGTAAAATACGTATTAATCTGCGCCTTTCGATTTGAACCAAATGTGACAGATGCTCACTATTTAAACCTATACGAATTTATTTGTAAGCTTGTATTAAATATTGCACAATAATTATGCGCACCACGCAATATTACACCAACCACAAACAACATAACACACCCAATATGTACGAAACGCAACGGAGCAGCGGAACACAACTTGAGACACTCACTTTTAGCTCTGCGAATTGGCCCACCAAATGAAAAATAGAAAAAAGAAAACACAATAGTTAAGTCAAAAGCCGCAAAAGAGAGACGCAAACGTGATCCAGACAGGTTGTAGTAACAGCAAAAAAAAAATTGTGATTACAGCAAAGTAAAAAAGTTAGCAAATTACAACTACACAATACGCCGACAGTTTATATACATATAACTGATATTTAGCCGATAAAAAGCGTCCAGAGCCCAAGACAGTATTTTACAGACTGACACTTTATTCCAAAGACCTTAATAAGCTATTCAAAAGAGAATCTAAATAATAATACAAAAAAATAAATAAAAAACGAGCAAAAAGCGAATTCGAGTTTGTGAGCTTAACGATTCGCTGGTTTATTATCGGCGCGCGTGTGTATATACACTGAGAAAAAACAACGTATGGCGGAGAGGGGTCAAAGAAATTTCTTCCCTATATTGAACACTACCCAATTTGCCACTGAGTGAAGTCGAGTTCGAATCGAGGTCGATTCGACGTCGTTTTGGAGAACTCGCCGGGGTGAACTCGAATCGAAGTCTTTATTTTATAAAAAAATGAAAGTCGTTCCGACTTCGATTTATAACATCGGATCAATTTCGCCACAATGTCGGTTTGTCGAATTCGTGGCGTGTATTTTCTAACAAAGCGGGAATGAATTCATATGTACATCTCAACTTATTTTATACCCCGCACCTCTTAGTCACAATTTAGGCTACTAACTGCGTGATGAGCTTGAAGAACTGTCGTCCGAAGTGGAAACAGAGTGTAACCCACTGTGCGGCGCAGCGTTACAAAGGCCTACTTGATTTAATTTGTATACATATATGTATACATATTCACTTCAAACACTTGCAAAAAAAAGTAACGTTGATGTACACGGCATGAAGTGCATTACCTACTTTCAAGAAAAATTTAAAGAAATCTAAGCAACATTTGACTTAGAAAATATATTGAATAAAAATATTTCATTTGTTTACAAATAATAAAAAAAATATTATGAAAAGATTACGCATTGTGAGCAGCGATTTTTGCGATTCAGGCGATGTACATATGTGCTTCATCAGTCAGTAAGTAAACATAATTCAAGTATCCTGGCTTTAATTACGTCTGTCTCCTGCTTTCTATAGAAATAATATATTATTCTTTACAGAAAGAAGTGCAGATCAAACGCTAGATGTTGTTTTGGAAAAACTGGAAACCATTCAAGAAACCCAAAAGAAGATGGTGAATTGTAGTTATGGCTTTAAAATAAACTTGCTTTCGTCCAATAAAACCATTGTCGTAAGAGTACCATGTTCTTTTTAACTAAATTTCTTGTATTGAAGAAGTGTTTTCTATGCTCACTGCATTAGCGACTCCCCGACGTTCCAATACTCCAAGCATTCGTTATGAAGCTTTATCAAGTCGATTGTACGTCGTCAACGAGTCGTTTTTGAACGTCGGTATCTAGTCGTTATTGTACGTCGTCTACGAGTCGTTTTGGCACGTCGTCAATGACTCGTTTATGTGGCTCGCTAGTGAACTGTTCTTTACATCCACTTACGACTTCGCCGGCAGGTCGCACGCGATAGTCGCTGGCGAACGAATCTTTCACTGGACCGAGCCGGAATTGAATTCGATTCGAAGTCGTTTGGCAAATTGGGTATTTTCTTTGTTTTGAGTGAAGGATTATGAAATAAAGTTGTTTACATGTGTTGCCATGGATTCATGTACTTGTTTTAAAGAAATTCATACATGAAAATAAGCAAAAATTTCCTAAGCGCCATTCCCTTTCCAACTTGCCCTTGTTTTGAATATTTGATTTTTTTTTTAATTTTGATAAGTTGAATTACCATACAAATCACCATGACAACGACTATATTTGAAGGTTTTTTCACACATTTTTTAGAAAATTTACATACTTAATACGAATAAAATTTTGTATTGGGACGCGTGCTCAAAATAAGCAAAATATGTCTTTGATCGAGAGGTTTTTTTTGAGTGTACATTTGTTGAGAGTAAGTAGTAGTAGCGCTTGTTACAGCAGGGGGTTTTTTGGGGGATACCGGCACGGCACAATTGTTTGTGGAACGTGAGCTAGTGAACTACTTAACCGAGCGACCATTCGGGTGTGTGTATTTGTGTAGATCAATCAAGTTTATTTGTAAGTTAAGTTGCGCGCTCTCTGTCATTTGCCTATCTTTCGGTTTTCTCGAAAGTCAGTGATTTTGTTAGTCAGTTATCAAATGATTTATGTGTATAGTTTCGGAGCAAAAGCAGATGAGCATTTTGTGGAGCCTAAAAACAATATCACACTATATCGCACACACACATACACAAACTCACACTCAATACCTAATTGTTCAGAAGCATGTGAGCTACACAATTTCGATAAAATTAATACATAAAGATCTGTTATCTAACACTATTAAGTGGCGTTTCTCGTTCCAAAGGTCATTGAAATGCGGTGTTATCATTAATTTGTGGTTAACTTGGTGTATTACAAAAATTTAATAAGAAATTTGTTATCAAATAAAATGAATTAATAAGTTTTGAGCAATAATTTTACAGCCTACAAGTATAGGTAGCAAAAGCATGCGCCTACAAGCGAATTTAAATTATGTATGTTATTTTCAGTTTGTTATCAACGCCGATATCAACCAAAGTGGGGATACAGATAAAAGTGAAGTTTTTTACAGAATATCTATAGGTATGTAATTCAAGGTTTTATTGGGTTTTAATACCATGCATAGTTGAATTTTTAGTTATAAAAAAGCTTTTTTATGTCCTCCATAATCTGTGACCTGAAACTAATTTTACTATACCTCCTTCCTTTCCTTAGATAATCTGATCCACTGCGTTGGGAAAATCAGGTGGACAGCGATGCTGCCTCCCTAGATGTTCCCAACCCAACTAGCACCTAAGTAACAATGATGGATACGGGAACCTTAGGTGTGTAGCAATTACGGAGCATTCACTAAATGTACGACTTCGGTGAGAAATTAACTTTGTTTGACAAATTCCCAGTCGCTCCGTGGTAATTTCTACCTATAATTGTTACTTTAAAGTTAAGTGGATTTTTAGTGACATTACCGGTAGTAGAAACGTCGTGGTTACCAGTAAAAGTACCTCGAAGTTTTTAAAACTTATACGTGGCAAATAATGGTAGCGGCGACAAATTCATGTTACTTAAATGCAACTTTAAAGTGCCAGCTACTTTATAGCAACAGTAATAGTTTCGGTTACGTTTTTGGGACGTTAATTGCCCGCTTACTGTCACGAAACTTGTAGGTAATATTCGGTGGTGATAATAAGGTATCCATTACCTATAGATCACCACGTAATTGCCAACGGCTACTACAAAGTGCATGTTACTTCTTAAGCTCACCACGAAGTAAAAAATTCTATCTAGTGGCGAGTATTACAAACGAAATTGGTCTCGTAATGGCGTCTGTTTAATCGCGATTGCCACACTGCAATTAACATCCAAAGTAGGTAATTTTTTCGCCGTTGGTAATTTCGTAACTTTCAAATGCGCAATTAAAATTCTTACTAAGGCCGTGTGTGAATCGGTAGAAAAGAACACGACGAGTAAATGTTTGCCAGATATGGGGTGAAAAACATAGCACTATAAGGAAAATTTCAAAGTTCTTGATTATTTACAGTAAAAATTAAAGCTTAAAAACCGCTTTTTCAAGAGAATAACGGTATGCTCTCATTTTGTTGTCAAGAAATTTATTTTTGACATCCATTTTTACATTTTTTTTTTATTAAAATAATACTTCTACTTTGACCCCGAGTTTTCTATACATTTTTATATGGTAGTTTTGTCATCGTATCAAATTGAGATTTGAGGGAGATATACAAACTTTACCAACTTTTGTGGGATTTTTTTAAATTTGTTTAAGTACCAAAATACGTTCAAGAATTTTGGAAAAAAAAATCGTATTTTAAAATTTTCAGATTTATGCCGGAATCGCAATTTGGCGTTAGGTCGGTCGCGCGTTGATGTATTAGATGTTGGATTGTAAACATGTTCACTGCCACTAATATATTTTTTTTAATTTTTTCATAAATTTCAAAATTTTTCATAAAAAAAAACAATTTTAATTACTTAATGTCAAACGCCCGACTTAGTAGAGAAATGTTCAACTCAGGCGCTATACAGGGTTGCAATGAACATACCATATTACAAAAATTTTACGATCAAACGCTTGAGGTCACAATGCGACTTGCTTCATATATTTCCATACATTTCTACTCACTTGTCAGAAGCGCGACCGACCGAACGCCACATTGCGATTCAGGCATTAACCTTAAAACTAATAAAAAAAAAAAGTATGAGTGAAAAAGTTTGCCCACCTATACGAGAGATAATTATTGTTGATTGTACATAAATATTTACAATCAAAAGTATACCAATAAATTTACAATGCTACGCATATTGGTTTTTAAATCAATGACTGCATTTTGAACCTGTTGGTATTTTATTCTGGATTTTTTGCAAGGTGCGTGACAACCGTGTTTAAAAAATATAAGCACAGGGTTGATATAAGCAAGTTCCAATTAGGTAGTCATAACTTTTCCGCTACTTTGAAGTCACGTTATAGTGGCATTTGTTACTTTATGGGAAATATAACTTTGAAGTTACATATTTCCAGTAGTCGTCACTATCGTCAAGGTTTAGTAACTTTGAGGTCGTGATTTTTGGTTAATACGACTACAAAGTTATTTGTTATAAAATCCGCCATATTTGTTTGTAAATATGACACAGTCACTGAATTAATGAATTGAAAAATGCTATATGTATTATTATAATTTATGAACCGAAATTACTAGGTTAATAAATAATATTTATTTTTAAGTACCAAAGAACCACTAACAGTGTTTTGGCATCTAGGTATGCGATTTTTTTGCATTCTGGTGGACGTCAATAAAATAAAAATTTTCATAAAAATTAAAATTCGAATGGCGCGTGAAAATTTTAAACCTATCTCACCATATTTCACAATAGATTTTCATTCGCCTTAGTTTTTTCATGCAAATTGTCGCAAAACCATTCCTTTCATTATCATTATTATTAATACGAATTTATTATGTTGCCATTTTAGTTTCCAAATTAAATAATGGACAAGTTTCACATACATGTATCTGAATATAAAATGAAACAAATATAAAATAAGCAAATAAGTTGAAAGATGCAGCAAACCATAAGTTAAAAAGGGAAGAATATATGCTAAGTTCCCTGAAAGTGGTACTAACCATGCTGTCAAGTCGCCACTACGTATCTAAAACGACAATGGAACGTTGCCGAACACGTTGCGGCGACGACTCTGGAACGTTGTGGTTACCGAAAATCATTCCCCATTTTGGGCGTAAACACGTAATAAGAACGTTCCTATTACGTGCCTATGGCTAGTGCCACAACACTTTAAAGTAAAAACATTGGTCGTAGCTACGTTTCAACGTATATTTGTGCTAGTTGGGAAGTGGACTCGGCCAGAATCGTCAAGACGGTTAAGCGCCAATCAAGAAGAAGAAGAATATGTACTTTGTCTATTTTTTGTTGTAATCTGGGCAGGTCGGCTTTGTGATCTTACATGTTGCTGCAGAATAATACTTTTAACACGCTTCCTAACATGAACTTACTACATGAAGGAATAACTCCACAATGCTTGAAATAAACTGGTCGAATTCGTAAGTCGAAAGATATGCTCGGTCACTCAGAGAAACCCTCAGCTCTGACATCAGAGTCTATTTTAGTCCTATATGTGTAGATTGAGATTATTTTCTTCTTCCCCAAGCTATCCCTTCCCTCATGGTTCAGTTTGAATATGATTTCGTGCGTGGGCTATCACCATTACCTCGCCATTACCAGCGAAAGCCAATGTAAAAAAGACGGAACTGATAGCCACTCTGTCGGTTCATTGTGAATTGTATTATTCAATTTCTAGATAATGAAATTTTTTCCACTTTTTGGAAGTGACGTGACTGATGTCTGTGAAGATTCCTAAGATATGTAGCTATATATGTACATATTTGAGGTGTTTGCTGTCAAAACCAGCTCATTTTGTGTCCACTTGTTTGCATATTTTGAAAGTTTGGAGGTTCTTTCATAGCCTGATGAAGGGATATTGCTCAATCACAGGGACCCATAATAATCATTATTCGTTATATTTTCAGTGAAAAAAAAATCAAATACTTGCAAACATCGTAGAAGAGTATTGAGTTTGTGTGTGTGCATGTCTGAAAGAGCACTATCCGAATCCACTATGATCGAAAAATTTTAAGCGATATCCATAAGAATCAAAAATAATCATTATTTTTTGAGTTTTATTTTTTTGATCGAAAATAACACTTATTCCTTGAGTGATATATTTATCGCTCAGAAATAAAAATTATTCTTTGAGTTTTATTTTTTTGCTTAGGTCGAAAAACTCAAATTTTCTGTGAAGTGCTCTGGAACATAATTACTAAAAAAATCCCATCGATATTACTTGGTAACTGAGTGATATTTTTGATCGAAAAAAATAAAACTCACATAATAATGATTATTTCTGAACGATAAATATTTCACTCAAGGAATAAGTGTTATTTCTGATCAAAAACAAAATAAAACTCAAAAAATAATGATTATTTTTGATGAAATATACAAAAACTCAACATATAATGATTAAATGGCGTTTTTAATATAAAACTCATAATGATTACGGTCCCTGCTCAATCATTCTAACTCAAAATCAAATAAAAAGGTTTGCCTTCTCTGGATCAAATCCAGTTCATTCCTTGAAAATGTTAAGTGGATGTCATTTATTTAAAACTCATAAAGACACAAACTGGTAAACTGAAACACATCACTATGGCCGTGAGAAGCTCTTTGTCTCTCCTGTAAAATTTACAAAAATGGAATCAGCTGGTTTTGACAGCAAATGCCTCATTTTTAATATTTATTGCACATTTTTTTTACATAATTATTATACTTCTTCACACGAATATCTTAAGATTATTTTTGCATATGAAACTAAGTAAAGTAATGCAAAAAATTTATGGCAATGTTTGCAAATAGAACACGTAGATTTACAATAAACTAAAATGTATGCTTCCGTGCGGTTCTTGTGAATGTTAAATAAAGAAAAATTGGCAAATCCAAAAAATATTAATCTTCAATGTCTATTCATGACAAAATTATGACAAATGGCACTTTGCATAAAAATATACATAAAAGCATAAATATATATTTTGAAAAATACCGATATTCAAGAAACCTTCCAGCAGTATTGATCAGCTACCTAAAAGATTGCGGAACGAGAAGAGAGAGTTTCTGTATGAAAAAATGCCGGAATACGCAGGGAGAACTTCCATAACACATATTTCAATACACCTGATGTCTTCACTGCGTGTTCAGTTATTTTTTCAGATAACGATTTTTGAACTCAGTTTCAGTTTTTCATACTGAATATTCTACTGAATATGCAATTCCTTACCTCGAATACTGCTGGTATACTAATCCTTTTTCCGTAAGACTTATGTATATATGTATTTGTACTGGAAGATAAGAAATAACCTAAAAAATGGAAATATGTAACCTCAGCGCCGCACAAATGACCGTTTTTATGAATCATACATCCCAGTACAAAAAAAAGCATTGATCACAAATATTTGCCATCAATCGATTATTGCAACATTACATTCAATGCAAAAAAAAAGAAAACTTAATATGTAAATAAATACATAAATAAAATTACTCAATATGTATGTTTGTACCTACATACGAAAAAAGAAAATTCACTGATACGCGATGATGACAGCACCGGCTGCAACAATCAACATCTCACGGCGGCTATGCGCGAATTCCAAAGTGAACAATACACAAAAAAGCAAAAAAAAAAAAAATAAAAACAAAAAAAAAAAGAATTCCAATGCCAATTCCAAGCGGTGCAGATAAGCAGCAACAACGACTTCGATGCAATACACACTTTAAAAGGCTACACAGCCAGCGACTGTCCTAAATACCGAAAAATATATGTATATAAAAATGTAAGAAAAGCCGCAATGAATGAGGAGCGCCCGCGGGAAAAACAACTACAAAAACTACACACAAAATGCACTTTATAAACCATAAATGCGACAAAACATGACCACGTCCGAATGCGGTTGAGACAAGACTGACGGCTCGGTGCGGCGCAAGCGTTGAAAGTGTAAACAAAAAAGCCAATCAAGCCCAGGAGGCAGGCGGACACGGTACGCTGTAGCAGCCAAAGTCACAGCACAGAATTAATTTGACATTATATGGCATAAAAAGAAATAATAATTTTTATAATAGGATGACGTGCGCGGCAGCAAGCAATGACGTTTTCATTCATCATTTCATCATCTTACTACCTATCATCCATTCGCCTTTGTGAATGGTCATCACATTGCTGCTGCTGATTAATAACGATCAAGAGAGAGAGTCTGCGGAACAGGTATTAAAAATACTAGCGCAAGTGCAAAATTCGAACTTTTATTTTTTTATTGTTTTTTCCTTTTGTTTTTCTTTTGTTTATTGCTGATGTAATAGCCACCAGAGAGCCAAAAAGAGTGTGGCGCAATATTAAAAGTAGCACGAGTTCCACCAGACAGGGTACTTAACCAAATTAAGGTTTAAAAAAAAAAAAAAAAAAAAAAAAAAAACACATGAACAGCAAACAGCGGAGAGCAGCTTGTGAGCAACAAATGTGGCTTTTAAAGAGCAGCTGGTTGGCTGCGGGAACTTGCTCACATGTCCACAATCTTTTTTTGCTGACTCCATTCAATTCAAGCGCACTGACCCGCTTTCGCTTTCTTCGGTAGTATGATGGCATCTTCTTTGTGATAGCGCATCACCTGCTGCTCAAAAAAAAAAAGCACCACCACCAACACCATTTAAAGCGCTGAGGCAACACCATCTGGCATATATGAAGCTTTATATCAATACCAGCAACAATGAGCAAGAAATTAATGAAGTAAAAAATTGAACATTCCAGTTAACATGTTTACTGTAAAATGGAAGCCAAATATACTACTTTGACACGGTAATCGTTGGTTCAGACTTGGAACGATAATAAGCGCAAGATGTTGCGCCAGAAAAGTTTCTTCAGTTGTAAAGTTGGTCAGAACTAACGAAAGTTCGTTGAATTGATTGATTTTCTCTTAAAATATACATACATGACGGACTGTGTACCACTGTTTAAATGTGTATAATGTTCATTAAAAATTTATTGCAAATTCCATCCATATTCTGAAAAATAGCGTTAAATACGAATAAACTTTTAAAAGTCTCTATGATTTATTTATACACTGGCTGTAAAGTCTTTATCTGAAATAGATCACTCATACGCCTAGGCACACATTGATGTTGCCTCATATAAGGGGTGCTCAAAATTCTAAAACCATCTTATCTCCATCAGAATCGCTATGAGTAAATTTGAAACATCTTAGCCGATTAATTTATTATTGGGGTTTTTAAGAGCAGCGGTCAACTCTCGGCAGTGGACGGCATACCCTCCGAGTGTATTTCTGCCATGAAAAAGCTTCTCACAAAAAATGCATTCGCTGTTCGGAGCCGGCATAAAACTGTAGGTCCACCCAATTAGTAGGAAAAACAAAAAGGAGCACACCTCGAATTGGGAGAGAAGATCGGCCATAAAACTCGTTAGAGTTATAATAGCGCCATTGTATTATTATATTAACCGATTAATGTCCACTTCTTAATCCACCGATGACTCTTTGTGTCCAAGTATTATAATATGATACTTCTTCTTAATTGGCGCGTAACCGTCGAGACGATTTTGAACCAGTCCAATAAAGCGCGCCATTCGTTTCCGTTTCGTCCTGACGCCAATTGGCAACATAGAGATATCTGTCATAAATATTAGCTTTGTTCAACAACTTTACTTGCAAGAAGAGCGTCAGTGACAAATTAAGAGTAAAAACGAGAAAAAGAGAAAATTATCAAGCAACGTTATTGAACACAAAATCGTAAACATTTGCAAGTAAACAGCTGATGCGCTGTTTTCACAATTTGATTTTTAGGTTAGGTTGTAATTGAAATCTTTGAAATTCAAAATGAATGTAAATAACTGAGTTAGGAAGACGAAAATCTCCTTTGGATATTCCACAACATCGTCAAGATTCCTTTTTGCGCTAATTTATTTAGTATGCAATTAGAAATTTGCGATTAAAATGTTTGCATATTTCCAATTGAAATTTTTGTGATCATATGTTTTTGACGCTTCTATTTTTTTTAAAGCTGCAAGTAGTTGCAAGTGAAGATTTTACTTGCAACTATTTTCAACTCTCTCGAAGTCTTACTCTGCCAATTTGGGTCTCTTTTGCAATTTTTTGGGTTATTGAACATAAAATTCGCAACTATTTGTAAAAGCAATTAAAAATTTTGAGTTATTGAACAAAGCTAATATATTTAGGAAAAATATGGGACGGTTTTAAGACATGTTCTGAGCTATAGGAATTTTTTTTCTGAATTGGCATTAGAAGATATATTCGGTTGGTTGAAGCTGTGAATATCTACAATGGAATCCAAAAACGCATAAGAAACGTATGAATCACTTTTTAAAACACGGATGCACACTTTTTCCTTAACAAAACATCTGTAGTCTGGAGAAGGCCAAACTTGGCATAGAATACGACCACAGCGCCAACATGAAGTGATAGCTAAAGTGATGACAACAAATCATTGTTCATTTGGAGTAAGCGAACATCTCTTAGTCCCCATCCCTAAAGGTGCGCGACATCAAATAAACACAAATCATATTGCACTTATGGCTGAGATTTTAACGAAAAGCAATGCAAATAAAAACAAGTGAGGAAGCCTAAGTTCGAGTGGAATCGAACATTAGATACTCAGCTGTATGCTTTCATTGTTTGTTTGCGTTTGATGGAAACACGGTGTACTTTATATAAAGCGAGTGCTGCATAAAGTGGGCGTAGCCACGCCCATTTTCTAAATTTTTATCAGTCATCCAACTAAGCTTATGAATATTATTCTTTGTGCAAAATTTCATCCCTTTATGAGTTACAAAGACGTCACGTTAAAAATTCCCAAAGGGTGTTCCAAAAATATCTTTGTTAAAAAGTAGGCGTGGTCATAAACCGATTTCAATAAATTTTTGCGTGTCTATTAACACAAGATATAAAAGTGTATAAACCAAGTTTCGTCATAATATCTCAATTATTTGTCGAGTTATGGGCTCCGAAATCTCGTTGATTCCTTTGTCTGAAAAGAGGCGGTGCCACGCCCATTTTCCGAAATTTTTATATTTTTGTTTCCGATCTATTGTGGAACTCATGCCACAAAATGTCAATGAATTATCTTTATATTTGACAAAGATATCGCTTAAAATGTTTTTATTAGGCCACTTTATGATACCCATATATAAAAGTGGGCGTGGTCGTCAACCGATTTCGCTAAAATTTTGAACATGTATTACTACAAGTAGTGAAAGTGTATACACAAAGTTTCGTCATAATATATCGATTATTTGTCGAGTTATGGGCTCAGAAATCTCGTATATTTCTGCTTCTAAAAGGAGGCGGTGCCACGCCCATTTTCCAAAATTTTTATATTTTTTGTTTTATGTCCATAGTTGGACACCTTCCATAAAATTTCAATGATATATCTTTATATTTGACAGAGATATCGCTTAAAATGTTTTTATTAGGCCCCTTTATAGTTCCCATATATAAAAGTGGGCGTGGTCGTCAACAGATTTTGGCAATTTTCCGTCCAAACATTTGCCTAAGTAAGTATATCACGCCTACCAAATTTCATCGATATATCTTCAACAGTTTCTGAGTTATGACTCATAAAACTTTCAATGTTTGCCCCTTTTCCAAAATTTCACCATATTTCTTCATAAGGGCCTGAGCTCAATACGTGTG
The DNA here is from genome assembly GCA_960531455.1 of Urophora cardui. Lineage (NCBI taxonomy): Eukaryota > Metazoa > Arthropoda > Insecta > Diptera > Tephritidae > Urophora > Urophora cardui. Next base: position 30,772,133 of record OY482672.1, on the reverse strand, counting down.
TGAAATTTTATCACTCTAGCTCTATTAGTGACTGAGATACAAAATTTCCGATTTTTACTATATAGGGGAAGTGGGCGTGGTCATGGTCCGATTTCGCCCATTTTCAATACCATCCGTTCCTGTCTTGATACCAACTTGCATTTCAAATTTCATCAAAATATTTCAATTTTTGCGCGAGTTATCGTGCGTACAGACAGACAGACGGACAGACGGACGGACATGGCTCAATCGATTTCTCTTTTCACCCTGATAATTTTGATATATATGTATAAGTCTATATCTATCTCGATTATTTCATTCTGTTACAATCCACCGTTAGGAAATCAAAACTATAATACTCTGTGTACTAGTACAGCTGAGTATAAAAAAAATAGCAATAATTTAATGTAGTAAATGTAACTGCAAATAAACGTGATTGAAAATAATTCATAAAGAAATACAAGCAAAAAAACGAAAATATCAATGTAAGCAACAGTGCCAACGTCAACGCACTAAACATAAATGCCAACGAAATAAATTTAAAAAAAAAAGTCTACAATAAGCGGAAGTTACTTTAAAATATGTGTTTTCATATTTCTTTCTTCGACGCTTCTTTGGCGTGGGTTCGCTTATGCACTTTCTTAATTTACATGAGCACTAAGCAAAGTGTGGCAATGCATTACACTCCCACATAACCCACAGAGAGTTGAGTTGCAGCGGTTAACTCAATGAAATCGTGAGCAAAGGTGTAGAGCAATAAACAGCGCAAGCAAAAGTGCCATAAAAACGCCGACAAAGCAAAAATATCAAGTAACAGACAATGGTGGTTGGTCGGTTGACGTGTTACACGAAAACCACAAAATAGTGGGTGGTGGTAAATTTTTTCAACGTTATCCATGAAATTCAATTTTAATACTAAAATGTACAACAATTTTTTTTTTTCTTCCTGATAAAGTACGAAAAGGAGATACATAAATATGTACACATATAGTTCAATATCGTCTGAGACAACTGCAAGACGATTCACTGATCCGAACTACATACCTAGTACATCTGTAAATGTAAAATGTAATTAAGAATTTTTGGTTAATACATATACAAGAATTATGAATTTTATTAATGACGACAGTATTTTATTTTTCTTTAGCATTGACGCATATCCCTAGCTTAAAGCTTAATCTAAAGCGGAGCAAGTGTACATAAAACTGAAGAAAAGGAACCAAAATACTCGTGCCAGCGTTGCCACTTAAAAAATTTTAAATTTACCAAAATACAAAATAAAAGTAACCAAAACTAGAAACAAGTAACCAAAATAAATTAATAATATAGGCATATGTCCCATTAACGTGAGGGCTATTTACTTGGAAGCAAAACAATACATACATATAAAAGGTTAACAGAAACTAAAATACATCAATTGGTTTACATCTTTAAGCCTTAAACAGATCCAACGTCGAGCGAAATATCACCCCGTCCTAGCGTTCTATCAACATAAAAACACGGCCAAATATGGGAATGAACAGAACCAAAATGCTGACGAAAATCGCCCGACGAAAATTCGCCAGAATAGATTTATTTCTAATGTGGTCGCTGGCTCCTGTCAAATAAATTATTTGAACTTAAAAGCTTTTTAGTGCTTAGCACGAAAATTATTTAATTTAAGTTTTTATTGTTGGGGGTAAATAGAAAAATTTCAAGCGAAGGTTGAGTATAGCTATTTCACGAAAAACCATTTTCGATCATTAGCACTCTATTCGGAGGTGGATGCTCCTCACGTGGTTCGAACCCGTGATACATTCCATCTTCAGCCGCAATGTGCGAACGCTTTTACAGCTCGACCACTGAGACTCTGTGAAAGCTGTTGAATTTTTCTCATTTTTGCCTTATTCATTTTCCGGAAACAGCTATACACTCAACATTCGCTGGAAATAGTTTTTAAATTTTTTTCCATTTACCCCCAACAATAAATGATTTGGAATTTGAAACAATTTGGATAACAAATATTTTATAGTTCGGAAAAATTAAAAGCGCATTCCTAAATATTGAATGTAACCATGGTGTACTGAATATATGGACCTTGAAGGTAACCAAAATCGGCCGAAAGTAACCACGTAACAAAACGAAAAAATTGTAATCAATTTTGGTAAAAAGTAATCAAAGTGGCAACGCTGACTCGTACTGAAAAAAAAAATTAAAAAAAAAAAAACACAACCTAAACGAAACGCTCGCAGCTCAAAACTGCCAAGTCGCAACAACGCACCTGCATGCCACGAACAGCGGCAGACAAAAATCGCTAATTGTGACTGCAAAAAAAATGAAAATGAAATAAATGCACTAAAAAACAAAGAAAAAAAAACAAGTGTTACAGTGATAAAATATGGTTTACTAGACTTTGCACTAAGCGTATCCGAATTAATTTTAATGTATGTAGTTATGTACATATGTATGTAATTATATACAGTGGACAGCATAAGTCTTGATACCCCACGACTTCTAAGTAAGAATTTTAGATATTTCGCACATTCTTCAAAGTTTTTGGCAACTTTGATTATTACTAAACAAGTAAACCTGTACTTATTCGTAATCAAGAAAAAAGTGTCAATTTTTTCCACTGCACTGTTGAGCGCAAGCAAAAATGTAACGGTAGGTAAGAAATTGGCACAGCAAAAGTGTTGATACGTCTGCATACTATTGTAGCCGGCTCAAAAAATAACGGTATGTTTGGCTTGCGATTCTGTGAAATAATAATTTGATAGTTTCAAAATAGTGTAGCTAGTGTCAGTGTAATTCTTTTCTTTGATTTGTTCGCGTCTCTGTTTAAAAATTTACGTGATCTACATGTCGCACACTGGGCCGAGCGTGCTCAAAATTCGGTTTTTAAATAATGAGTTTTTCAACAAAATAAAAACGCAGTATTGTTCCCTATAAAATTCTACACTTCTGGCCAAATTTTCAGCTTTCTATCGTTTTTCAGTTGGGAGTTATCCATACACAAACATGGCAAATTTTCCAAAAAATAATTTTTTTCCAAAGTGTGAAATTTTAATGTGTACTTGAAATAGTTGGTGTAAGAGAAGGATATAAAATTTTATTATTCTGCTTTTTCCATAACATGAAGTGAAGCTTACATAATCGATGAGTGTTTTTTTTTGGAACTAGATGTTTTAAAAAATTAATTTTTAGTATAAAACTAAACGTACCTCTTTTTTAAAATATTTTTTTTTTTTCAAAATGGATTTTTTTTAATTTGCGCAAAAAAGTAGCAAATATAAAAATGCAGCAGTAAAATATGGTCCTTTGTGACAAAGAATCCGAGTTCAGAACCAAAAGCAAAGTGCGCATTTAAAAAAAAAGTGAGTTTAAAAATTGCATTCCAATTTTAGTTAAAAAAAAGACACCTATATCTGGTTGAATTTGATTCTGTTCTATCTTAAATTTAGTTGGTCCATTATTTACTGGTTACTTTAATTCCAAATTGTGGTTAAGGCTACTTGTCAAGCCAGTTTTCTTTAATTTAGACTTGTTAGTTGGATTACAAAATGAGTTCTTTGAAGCACAAGTTGTGTTACTCCAATTTTGTTTTTTTTTTATATTAGGCATGAAAATGTGTGGGGAAATACGTGTTCTGCTTAAAACTCTAACGGTGAAACTCCTAATTCCCATATAAACATAATTGTGACCACAGAAAATTTTTAATATCTCGAAACAAAAAATTGGAGAAAACCATTTTTGTATACATACATATGTACCTGCACCTTAATATTTCATCAATGGGTTAATAAATAGCCGCTAATGGGTTAATACGATACACACTGGCTATTTTTGTACAGACATACTAATATAATAATAATATAATACAATGGCGCTATTATGACTCTGACGAGTTTTATGGCCGAGCTTCTGTCCCAATTCGAGGTGTGCTCCTTTTTTTTTGGTGTTCGCTTGGACTTGGACCCGAGACCTATGTCATAGCAGGCGAGCACTCTACCCACTGCACCACAGCGGCCACCATACCACAGACATACTAATTTTGATTTAAATAATTTGTTTACAGATCTTAAAAAAACTGGTCACCAATGGGTTAATTCATGACCGTTTTAATGGGTTAAGATTCCAAAGATTACTAGTTTTAGTGTAGATACAACTAATATGATTTAAATATTTTAATCTAAGAATTACAACAATTCAGAAGGTAATACAGAGGTTTAAAAATGAGAAAAGGATCGAAAACAAGCGCAGATCAGGCCGGCCCAGGAAGTTAAAAGAGAGGGGGGAACGTTTTATCAAAAAAGAAATAGATAAAAATCCATTCGAAACTGCACCAAATATAGTTACTTTATTGGAAACGTCCTTAAATACCATTGTTTCGCCGGACACAGTCCGTCGATCAATCAAGCGAAATGGTTTTAAGTCATGTATTGCTAGAAAAAAGCCTTTTGTCAATGACATCAATAGAAATAAAAGAATTCAGTTCGCCAGAGACCATCTACTGAAAGGATTTGACTTCTGGGACAATGTTATTTTTTCGGACGAGTCTAAATATAACATTTTCGGATATGATGGACGACTTAAGGTGTGGAGAAAGCCAAATGAAGAGCTAAATCCAAAAAATACGATGAAAACAGTCAAGCACGGAGGTGGAGGTGTGATGGTATGGGGTTGCATGTCCACATCGGGTGTTGGAAACCTAGTTTTTATTGACGAAATTATGACAAAAGAGGTTTATTTGAAAATTCTTCAAGAAAATTTATTGCAAAGTGCTGAAAAAATGGGACTGTCTGCTGGATTTTACTTCCAGCAGGACAACGATCCCAAACACACCGCACACATAGTGAAGATGTGGCTTATACATAGAGTGCCGCATTTATTATCAACGCCTCCACAGAGCCCAGACATCAACCCCATAGAGCATTTATGGGGCCATTTACAAAAGCGAGTACGAAAACACCATATAACTTCAAAAAACCAACCTAAAAGCGTGCTCCTGTCTGAGTGGCAGAATATAACTTCAGAATATACTAAAAAATTGGTTCACTCTATGCCTGACCGCTTGAAAGAAGTTGTTCGATTACAGGGATATCCTACTAGATATCGAGCCGTATGCGCCGGAAAGATGTAAAGGCCATGATTTCCGATTTTCACTTTTTTGTAGAAATGGCTTACTTGTCATCACCCACACCTTCTCCAGAAATTTTATGTCTGAAAAATGTACCGTTATGAAAAGCAATTTTGATGTAAGTACATAAGTTCAGTTTGTTTACTTTTTTTGTGAGTACGAAGTGGCTTTTACATCTTTTTTGCTTTTCAAATTATTGAAGACTAGTGACAAATAAACAAATTTAACGGGATTTTGTTGGAATTTAACCAAGGATTTTATCAGTTTGAAGACTTCTACTTTGTATTTTATTACATATGATGACCAATATGGTTTTCTTGTGCGGCATATTGCACTTTATTGCTTCATAATTTTGAAATAAAGTTCTAACGATTTCCACGATAGTTGGGGTCCCTTTTGTTACTGCTTAGGGCAGTTTTAAACAAATTGGTTGTGTATTTCTACAATTTCTCCAAAATTAATTTCTTGAATCTCGATAATTTCCCTCCAAACGTAGATGCTGAAAGTGATGAACATGGCGAGAGATTTCATCAGAACTTAATAGTTTTTGAAAGGCGATATCAAGGATCTTGGAACAAGGATATGATGGGAGACAAATCCAGAAAATTACAAAAGAATAGCCAAAAGTACTTACATCCCTCATTATTTATCCCCTCCTTAAAATCGCGAAATGCATTAATTTTTTTATTCAATTAATTCTTTATCCTATTCATCGCTATTTTGAGAGACATTGTGCACTTCAAAACTCATAATAAATGGAAAGAAATAATGTTAAATGTTACTCCTTAATAAAGTTTTATAAAAAAACGGAACATGCTAGGTTAAGAACTCTCAATAAAAATAGGTAAATATAAATACTGATACATCCCATTATTGCAAAAGTATTCTCAAAATGTTCACATTTAAATTCTTTATGGGATAGATAGGAGTCGAATCTGAAATTCCTTATACAAACTTAGATTTTTTCATACTCTTTGCCATTGTAACCAAACTACTTGACCAATTTTTAAGTGCAAAGGCAAAAAATGTTTGTTGGGATTCTCTTTACCAGTTCTTATTAGATGCCAAATCGCTACGGTGGCTAATACAATTTTTTTATGCACTTATGTATGTCATGCAATGTCTTGTATATACGGTTTTTTCTACATTTTTACCGATATCTCAGAAACAGGATCCGCCACAAAAATATGGATATGCTATTCGGGATCAGCGTTAAATTTCGTTTTAGAAAAGTACAGTTTTATATTTTTGGTGGTTAAAGTTGATTAAAAATTGTCGAAAAGCAAAAAAAAGAAATCGAAATAAAGAAATGAAAGTAAAAAAATTTTTAAAAAACCTTCTCCTGAACATTTTTGAATTTGGCCTTTACATCTTTCCGGCGCATATGGCTCGATATTAAAGGTAACTTTTTTCAACGAGCTCTCAGAAATTTTCATACATTCCCCCCTTTTATATAGGAGTATCAACACTTTTTCTGCACACATTTTTGAACTTTCTGTGGATTTTTGCTTATTTCTAATGGATGAAATATTCTTAAGATTTAGATTTTCTTTATTTCAAATAAGAACAAATGGATTTGATTAATTTTAAATAAAAAAGTAAATTATACAAACATTTTCGTAATTTTTTTTTATAAAATGTCTTCGAAGTGGTAAGGTATCAAGACTCATGCTGTCCACTGTATGTATGTATAATGAAAATTATTGTATTGAACATGCTACAATGGCTTTTCGGGTCACTTATAGAAATCGCTGTAAAATCTTAGCGGTTTTTATTTTAGTTGAATTAAATAAAATTAGCCCGCACACCTTTTTCGAGGTAATTTAAGACTTACATACATAAATATGTATGTATGTACTTATGCACAGCTACATAATAAATATTAGGCTTGGCTAACAAATCGAAAAGGACTGACAAACCAATGTAAACTCTTTTTAAGTCTCTCGATAATGAACGTGGCAAAAGTGGTTTTTCGATGCGAGAACTTCTTCGGAATCTTTTCACTGCAATGCATTTTTTATTACATTTATCTGGCGTTAGATCCTCTTTATGATAAGAGTAAACAAAAAAAAGACGACAATAAACACATAAGAATATAAAATATGTATGTATTTTGTAATTTGTTTTTCAATTATAATAAATGACAATAAACCTGTATTTGAACCATAAAAAGCGGTCAAAGTCAACTAACAAATTTCACGTACAACTAACATTGCAAAAATTATGTGCTGATGCTACAAGCGACAAGACAAAATGTATCTACTTACGCGGAATTGGGTAAGCAAAACAAAACATAAAAAGTGAAAGACAACAAAATTATTTATAATAAAAAATAAAAATAAAATAATTTTCAAGGTCAAAAATTGTGGACACGATGAATTACAAGCGAAGTTAGAAAATAAGTAGCAGCTGAAAGGCTAACAATGGACGATCAGCTTCACGTTTTGCTGCCAAGTAAAGAAATGGGAAAGATAAACACTCCCACTATATAATATTCAATTTCTCTAAACTCGCTAATATTCATTTGAAAAAAGCCATTCTCGATAAAAAGTATGACGACTAATTTTTAAAAGAATTACAATGAATTTATTGTTAATCGTTATTATTTATGCATACTATATAAATATATAAATGTTACCTAATATGTAGGTATGTAAATATGCTGTACCACTTGGCACTAACAAAGAAGACAAACATCAGACATACATACATACATGAATAATTTGGAAGAAAAAAAAAAAGAAATAAGCAAACTTAAATACAATCAGGTTTTCGCGAAGCTGATAAGCAAATATAGCGCAAATCATTGAGAAATTTTAGGCAAATCAGCAAGTTATACAAATAAATATGTAAATACGAGGGTTGTTTGATAAATCCGTGACATTTTGAATAAGAAATATTTTTTTCCGCAAAAATGCATTTTATTTTTAAACATAATCTCCTTTTAGCTCGATGCACTTACTCCAGCGTTTTTCCAACATTTTTTATTCCTTTCCAAAAATATAATTTTTCAAAGCTCTCAAATCAGACATTTGTTTCTGTGATGACCGCTTTATTTAAGACGAATATCTTATCAAGATCGAATCTGTCCAAAAGCTCTGGGTCAAGGGTGCTCAACGCTCTCGTATTGAATGGGGAAACTCCAATACATTTACAAAAATTTATTAGTGCACTGAGAAAAAATTTGTGTTAGATTTAAAAAAAAAGTTACAAACTACAAGTAAATTTTTATTGTACGATTGGAAAATTTTACATACAACATAAATACATACATATGTACAATATTTACAATATATTTTATTTATATTAAATTAAGATATGAACTCGTACATATAAAAAAAAATGTATCTACATATTACATAATAACAATAAGTGATAAGTTTATTCAAGGCTGTTTAATAAATTGTCACTATTTATTGTCGAATCAGAGGTGGATAATTGCTTCCAAATGCTTTTGTGATAAAAGGTTTCTTTGGTTTGTTTTGATGAACTTAAAGCTTTTTCGCAAATATATGTGCCGCCGAACATGGATAAGTATTTAAAATTTCATTTCTTATGAGTGGATACTTGTCATATTTTATTTCTGTCATATATATAACTTACCTTAATTATTAATTTATATACGTACCTATAATTAATTAGCATAGACTGCGACTCGCAATAATATTTCAGCAAAAAAGCTCTAATTCCTATTCTTCTTACTAAAATCTACTTTTATTTTTCTTCAAATAATTTGAAATACACTTTTGCCACACATTTTTCAATATTAACTAGAAATTTTTTTTCAGTTTTTTCGTTTGCCTACAAATCGCACCCTAAATCAAAAAATTGCACAACTCAAAATTTTTTGAATCCTTGAATAACGTCTTTAGGGACTGCTAAATGTTAGTCTCCTCCCAGCAAGAGTCTTCTTCATTACCCAAGGTTTTACTTCAAACCTTCGTTTGTAAAGAAAAAAGTTTTCTTGCATTTCTTCTATTTCTTTTATATTTATTTGGGTTTTGAGTTACGTCGCTTTTCAATTCAAGAATTCAATTTTTTCAAAAAAATTTTATTTTCAATTTGTTAGTGTAATTTTCAATTTCATATGGGAAGGGCGACGCCAACGTAGCTTCATATGGGAAGGGCGAAGCTAACGTAGCTTCGCCCTTCCCATAAGAAACTCAATCACATTCATTTGAAATTTTTTATACCTGTGGGCATATGGCAGGGGAAGAAAATTTTATTTTTATATTCATTGGGCGAATTTGTATCTGTGCCTATGTCTGGGGGGAAAAACAAAAACAAATGTGATTCAAGGGCATAGGCATGAGCATCTATGCTCTGGGTTTTACACTTTTCAAGATTATTCACGTGAATGACACCTCGTGCATCCCAAGAAACTGTGGTCATAACCTTATTGTGTCGGTGTGTCGGCCACCCACGTTGGCCTTCTTTGGTGCCCGGAGACAAAACGGTACAAAATTTCGTTCGCATTGCGGCGATGGGCAGTGTTGAATTCAAAATTACTGGTCGCCAAGTTCAAAATGTCGAGGACTTATTAAACAACCCTTGTGTCTACTAACAACAATCAACTAAACGACTAAGACCTATACATAATAAAAAAAAAAAAACAGCTAACAAATCAACAATAATGTGCGTATGCGCGAATATGTATGTTTAAACAATTAACATAACTGAGCGATTTCTAGCGCAAAGCGTCGAGCGATGTCATTGTAATTGCCAATGGAACATCAATGTGTCACAATATATAATACTTAAAAAAAAAAAACAAAAAAAAAGCATAAAATAAATATCAACTACAACAACAAGATCCGCTATCATCGCAAAGCATAAAGTATGTACAAAACCAATAAATTGGCAGCCAACACGCTGTAAAAGAAAAAATGTGTAGTACTTAAGTCATGAGCGAGCCGAGACTCCAGAGACTGCGAGCCATGAACCGGCAAAAGCAGAGGTGTGCGTCGCACAGTGCTTCGTCTCAATATAGTGAATCGGCAAAATTAGGGGAGTAATCGCAGAACGATGAAATTTTGTGCACAGGCATAAAATAATAGAGATAAGAAAAAACCGAAGTTTTGGCCAAATCGATGCAAGGACATGACTACCTCCCATATGTCCTTGATTTTAAAGTTGTGATTTCAACTTCAATTTCAAACAGAATGACATCAAATTTGGCATATCTTTATAGAATTATGCATTTAAACTAGGTTATAACTTTCGTTCTTTTATGTGAAAGGATATAGGTACCTCCCATATATCCTTAATTTTAAAATTGTGATTTCAACTTCAATTTCAAACAGAATGAAATGAATTTTAGTGTGTGTTTATAGAATTATGTTTTTAAACTAGGTGAGAAGTTTCGTGCTTTTCAGTGCAAGGACATGACTACCTCCCATATATCCTTTTTTACAAAAAGTAATGTTTGGATTAACATGTAATCACAATACATTAAAAACTTACTATAACATATATAATTATCCTTTTAAAATCAAGGATGGACTACTCCCGTTAGTTATTGCAAAAAATGGTTCTAAAGAAAATTACTCATAAATTTGTTCAGAAAATATGTTGTTTGTTATAGTTTAATGCATTATTTTATTGCAGAATATCAATATGATTTTGGCACATATCAAATTGTAACTTTTAAAAGCGCAATATTATTAGAGTTAACACAGAAATACTTTTTTATTATAAAATTTTTCGATGTAAAAATAAAATTTTTGGGATGTTAAATAAAGTACTAAATTAGCGATTTCCGGCATAATTTTTGAAACTTTTTCTTTTTTGGTAGCAAGACCTCCTAGCATAGAATCGAAAATTAAAATAAAAAAATAGTCGTTTTTTCTTGTTTTTTTTTTTTTAATTTTGTCAAACTTTGTAAAATTTTATGTGTCTCACCTAAAAAAGTTAGTATTACATGTATGTTTTTTTGTTAGTATTTGTCACATATTAATAAAAACTGTATATTTTAGCATAATTAGGCTAATTTCCTATAGCATGAGAAAAAATAACTACATACATTAATTTTGCTAAATTTTTTCCATACCATATATATAAGGTTCTGCAAAATTTTTTAAAATTTTGAAAATATGGCTTTACAAAATCGTACAATTTCTACATTTCCGGCAAAAAACAATGCAATTTTTTTACAGATTCTACTAGAACACTTCAAAGTTAACCAAATTCGCTAATAAAAAAATAGTCGTTCTTTTTTATTTTTTTGTTTGACTCTATCAAACTTTAGTAATTTTTTGCACTCCAATAAAAAAGTCGCAAATGTTTCGATGAAACTAGTCACCTTTCTGAAATAAATCATTTATCAAAAGTTATTTCAGCTATTAGGGCATATAATGGTAAGCAAATGTGGCAAGTTTCAGAGTTATCCGATTTAAAATGAATTTTTGGCAATTTTTTTTTGTAACACACTAAAAATCGTATTACCTTAAAACAGTTTTGCCTCAAAATTGTACTGACTTTAGCGACCTCTATTGGCAACAAAAGCATGAGATTATAAATTCTACTTATATATTTATTCCAGGTGATATGTTAGCTTCACAAAAATATATATTACTTGAATAAATTACGCAGTTTATTTTATGTTAATTTTGCCTATGGGACGAAGCACTGTGCGTCGTCGTCTGAGCCCCCGGTAGAGCTGAATGCTCTAGCTCAGGCGACGCGTGCACTTAGTTTTTCTTTAACTTCGACACTCGAACTAAACTTTTATCTCTCTTCATCTATCTACATACAAACATACATAGTAGGTACGTACATACTCTGCTCCTAACTTTCTAATACTTATGTAGGCCTTGTTTCGCATGGCGGATAAGCCTATGGTATAAGGTGTGCTCTCAGAGAGAGAGAGAGAGTACTCCTTATGGCCTTATGACATCAACATAAGGAAAATCAGCCTTATTTAAGCCTTACGCCATGCAAATTTGCTACCTTTAGGATTTTCAGGCCTTATTTCGTAAGCCTTTAATCTGCTGTTTTAATTCTTAAATAAGACTTTTGATTTTTGATGGGTATTTAACATTAACGGAAATTTGGTCTTTTGCGGGGATTTCATAATTTACCTGCATATGTTAAGCGTGCGTTACATACATATTTGTATGTATTGTATTTGTGAATAGACCAATCGCAAGAGTCTAGACTTTTCGAATGCTTTTGTAAGATTAACGTTACGCAAATTTGTTATAATTGCGAATCATGCATAAATTTATATGAATATAAATGGTCTTAGTCACAAAATAATATTAAACTATGTATGTATGTATAAATTAAATTAATTTCTTTTTTTCTTTTTTCAAATTATAAACTATTTCCAAATAATTCCGATGAAGCTTCGAGAGTTTGCTTGTTTTGAAGTTGTAAGGGGTTAGAAAAGAAAAAGAGTTAAGAAAAAAATGGTTTTCCTTGTTTACAGAGATATCACGTTACAAATTTCTGAAGGGCATTCTAGAAATATCTTTGTTAAAAAGTAGGCGTGGTTATAAACCGACTTAGATAAAATTTAGCACGCGTATTACCAGAAGTGCCCAAAAGTGTGTAAACCAAGTTTCGTCACAATATATCAATTATTTGTCGAGTTATGGACTCAGAAAGGATGGAAGGAGGAAGGAGGTGGTCTCCGAAATGGATCCAAAACTTCTACAAAAAAATTTTTAAATTTTTCTTAATTAAAAACTGGCCAATAGCTTATATAAAATTCACATAAAAAGAATTATCTTTATATTTGACAAAGATATCGCTCAAAATGTTATTATTAGTCCCTTTCATAATACTCATATATAAATGTGGGCGTGGTCGTTAACAGATTTTGGCACTTTTTAATCCAAACATTTGCCTAAGTAGATCACGCGAACCAAATTTCACGGATACATCTGCTACGGTTTCTGAGTTATGGCATAAAAAACTTTCAATGTTTGGCCTTTAATAAGTAGGCGTTACACCACCCATTTTCCAAAATTTCACCAAATCTCTTCATAAGGACCAGAACTCAATACGTGGGCGAAATTTTATCACTCCAGCTATATTACTGACTGAGATACCAAATATTCCATATATACATACTATATAGAGAAAGTGGGCGTGGTCGTAGTCAGATTGCGCCCATGTTCAATACCAACCGTTCTAGTCCGGATAGGAACCTTTATGCCAAATTTTATTAAAATATTTCAATTTATGCGCAAGCCTGAGTGCACACAGACGGACGGACGGACGGACACGGGTCAATAGATTTTTTTTTAACCCTGATCATTTATGTACTTATATACATATATATATAAGTCCATATCTATCTCGATTATTTCATGGCGTTATAATCCACCGTTATGGGATTAAAACTATAATACTCTGTGTACTAGTACAGCTGAGTATAAAAATATGAACTAAAGCACTTAAAGTGCGATCAAATAGCATATAAAATAACTTCAGTTACAGCCTAAACAACAATAACACCAACAACAAAGTCGGACAATCAAAAATGCTTGGAATTCCATATCAATTTTTATTTGGTTAATAAACACGTATGTAAATATGTAGTTGCAATGGGCTAAAGACTGTGATTATCATTTACCAACGCTTAGTGCTCAACTAAATGTTCATAAAAAGAAATGTTTAGATATCGATATAGTTTGACACATACACCAACGCAAAACAATAAGTAATCACGTACATATGTACATATCGACGTTTTATTCTATAGGAATTTAACTAGAAATTTTCGATTTCTGGGATTTTGCCATATACATATTTCAATAACTGAACCATGTCTTTGAGTTTAGTCTTATATAATACTCAAAAAGATAAAAATGGCGGAAATACAAGTGATTTTGTAGTTAGCCGTAGAAATAAACTCTTTGAAATTATAATAGTTGGCGTTTTCCCAAAAAAAAAAAATGTTTTTGAGTTAAATCCCTATTGAATAAAACGTGTGATCAGTGGCGCACACAGAAAAAAATTTTGGGGGGGGGTTTGAATATCCAACGCAAAATTAAAAAAAAATACTTAAAACTCGTCCAGACAATTTTTACTTAAATTCATGTTTGGGGAGTGGACCTACGTATGCACACATTAAACAAAGGCACCTTTTAAATCTCAATTCATTGCATTTTCTCTGTATTTAAACTAAAACTAACAAGTAAGGAAGCCTAAGTTCGAGTGGAATCGAACATTAGATACTCAGCTGTATGCTTTCATTGTTTGTTTGCGTTTGTTCGATTAGGGTGTATTTTATATGAATCGAGTAGCCACGCCCATTTTGAAAATTTTTATCAATCATCCAACTAAGCATATAATTATTATTGTTAGTGCAAATTTGCAACTCTTTATGACCTCTAATTACAAAGATGTCACGTTACAAATTCCCAAAGGGTTTTCCAGAAATATCTTTGTTAAAAAGTAGGCGTGGTCATAAACCGACTTTGCTAAATTTTTGAGCATGTATTACCACAAGTTATTAAAGTGTACAAACTGATTTTCGTCATAATATCTTAATTATTATTTGTAGAGTTATGGGTTCCGAAATCTCGTAGATTCCTTTGTCTGAAAAGAGGCGGTGCCACACCCATTTTCCAACATTTTTCTATTTTTTGTTTTATGTCTATAGTTGGATTCATGACACATAAATTCAATGACATATCTTTATATTTGACAAAGATATCGCTTAAAATATTTTTATTAGGTCACTTTATAATACACATATATAAAAGTGGGCGTGGTCGTCAATCGATTTTGGCAATTTTTCATCCAAACATTTTCCTAAGTAAGTAAATTACGCGTACCAAATTTCGTTGATATATCTTCAATGGTTTCTGCGTTATGGCTTATAAAACCCTCAATGTTTGACCCTTAATAAGTGGGCGTGTCACCGCCCACTTTCCAAAATTTCACCATATTTCTTCATAAGAGCCTGAGCTGAATACGTAGGTGAAATTTTGTCACTCCAGCTCTATTAGTGACTGAGATACAAAATATCCGATTTTTACTATATGGGGAAAGTGGGCGTGGTCGTGGTCCGATTTCGCCCATTTTCAATGCCAACCGTCCCAGTCTCGATACCAACTTGTATTCCAAATTTCACCAAAATATCTCGATTTTTGCGCGAGTTAAAGTGTTTACAGACGGACGGACATCGCTCAATCGATTTAGCTTTTCACCCTGATCATTTTGATATATATATGTCTATATCTATCTCGATTATTTCACTCTGTTAAAATCCACCGTTATGTGATTAAAACTATAATACTATGTGTACTAGTACAGCTGAGTATAACAAACCTCAGCTAATATCCACAGCATACTTTTAGGGATATGTCTCCACACTGCTTGTTTATAAACATAATCAGTAATTGTTGACAAACATTGGCAATGTACATCCACGAATATTCATAGATTTTACAACGTGCATTTACACAAATATTTGTGCATGTATCATCTTTTATAAAATTATTTTTTTTATGGTGTTGTCAAATTTTGGGGGGGTTTTAACCCCAAACCCCCCCCTTGTGTGCGCCAATGCGTGTGATATATATTTAGGTATTTATAACGAATTTATTGCTTTATCATATCTAATGATAACAAAGAAAAAATTATGTATATTGAATAATATAAAACGATTGCTATACAACGGACATTAAGCTTGACGAACAATTCGAAAACATTTGGCAAAAGTTTAGACAGAACATAAACCTTAAGCAAAATATCTTATTCACGAGTTTAAAAAAGTTAGCAGACTTAATTATAATTAAAACAAATTAATTGCATATATTAAATAATTCAAATCGCCCTCAAAATACGTCTAGTTATTGTAGGTTAATCCTAACTTTTTTGATTGAATTAAGCTCTAAGCATGGGAGTTTCACAAAAATATAGAGTTTTAAAAGGAGAATAACGTGGTATATATAACTCAAAATCTTCTTAAGTCGACTTAAGCAGTTATTGCAGAGGACCACAGATATGTGTACGACGGAAAGAGTTAAGTAATCGACTGATACCTACTGTATGCATTTTTTGTTTTTATTTTTTAATATATTTTCGCTCACATTACTAGTCACCTTATTCATAGTTTATTTCATTATTATCACAGGCCTACACTGAGAGAAAAAAATATATGGAGGGGTCAAAGAAATTGTTTACCTATTTTGAACACTACTTTCTTTGTTTTGAGTAAATTTTCCTTAAAACATGTTAAAAGGTTTATAAAATATTGTTGTTACATGCGTTACCATGGTTTCATATACTTGTTTTGAAAAAATTCATACATTAAAATAATGAAAAATTCTTTAAGCGCCATTCCATTCCCAACTTTCCTTGTTTTGAAGACTTGATTTCTTTAATTTTGAGAAATTAAATTCCCATACAAATCCCCATGGCAACGAATTTGTTTGAATGTTTTTTTATGTTTTTTCCACATGTTTGAGAAAATTTACACAAAACAAAGAAAATTTTGTATTGGGACGCGTGTTCAAAATAAGGAAAATTATGTCTTTGATCGAGAGAAATTTTTTTTTTAGTGTAGTCCGTCGCCTTACTTTTCTTCAATTAGGGATTACTTATTATTGAAATTGTTAATTGGGTATACATTTCCAAAAAATTTAGCAGATTTTAACATAAATATCTTATCGTCAGTAAATCAGAAAATCAAAAAGTGGCACAACTCAAAATTTTTCGAAATCGAGTTTTTTTCATAAACGGGTATACGGAACATAACTCTAGCGATTGCCAAAAAAAACTTTGGAATAACTGTCTCTTTCGACCGAAAAATAACCATTATACCTGGCCCTTTGCCATACGATTGCTTGTAATGAAAAAAAGTTTTTTGGCTCTCCTGAAAATTTTTGAATTTTGAGTTGTGCCACTTTATGATTTAGGGTGCGATATGTATGTATGGATAAATATATCTATGTGCTAAAGTTTACAGGTTTATCCACTTTTAATTTCTTTTAGTAATGAAAAAAAAATCGCTCAACCAAAAATCCGAAACATTTATTGACAGCGCCCGATACAAACACACCTTTATACTTTTACATCCACCGTAATTTTGGCCCTTGTGTCGTTGGAGCTACTAAACGCACTGACGCGCCGCTTATTCGGCTAAAAAAAAGTTCACGAAATTATTCGCTCGAATGGTAAATATACATACATATGTACATACCCACACACTCGCACGCGCGCCCATCACGCAAGGCAAATCAGTTCGATCGCTTGTAAAATCGTTTCAAAGCTATTTAATGGTGTGTTTTGGAGCACCGTGTGAAATTTTTAGGTTTAGAGGTTTAAAAAAAATAAGTAGTTATGAAGAGTCTGCATAACCCTTAAGATGATATTGATGTTACGAAAAAAATTAGAACTATATGTCGTTAGCAGGCGTCCCGCAAGGCAGTGTAATGGAAAAAATGCATGCACTACTAATCAATCCATATCCACCAAGTTTATTAAGTTAATATTTAACAATAATATATAATATGCTACTAAAGCAATAAGAAACAAAAATTGAGATGCTGAAAAATGGACTACCTACTTCTTGAATCCAATACCAATCTTTTCCATATTGCCTAATTACACAGTCCAATAAATTTGCAAAAATTTTACTCAACATGAACAAACGCTAGTAGTTATGAAAGAGGATGTTTCCCAGACCAACTTTGCCGAACAGAGTACTAGTCCAGAGGGTCTGAGTTTTTTTTTTAGGGGGCGTCAAACTTTTATGGTTTTAGCTGGAGGTGCAATTACTTTATTGAAGATATCTTGCGAAAAATTACTTCAAATGAAGTTTTTGAGCTCGGATTTTTGCTACAGAATTTAATGGACAATTTTTTCGTGTTGAGAAATCATTGTTGGACAGTGTTATCGTTTATCGAAGGTAGTGCTTGAAAAGCAGTTTCGTTTTCTGCTCATTTTCACATTGTTAACCAAGTCTACAGTTTATAGTGATATATGCACATTTGTAATAATTTTAAATGGATTTTATATGAAATGCAGCCCACTGTATCACAGTGTTGCGGTCCGGTCGATTATGACGCAACGCATTGAACATCGCGCACGAGTACATACAAGTATTTAATTAGGGAGTTCAACTTATGTACATATGTACATACATACATACAAACTTACGTTAATATGTACACCTTCATGCGAAATACATTAAGGTATTTATGCACATGCGTACGCAGGAGTATCTAGATATGATAGTCCACTGTCAAACAGGGCTATGTGAAAATTTTCGATTTTGATTTTTTGATGGATTATGTACCAGTATTCAAAGGCGTATAATGTCCATTAAGAATTTATTGCAAAAAATAACATTGAATACGAACACACTTGCAAGTCTCAATCTGAAATAAAAATAGGAAAAAAAACTTTTTAAGTTAAACGGTTTTATGTTATACATACATTGCAATGTTTAAGATAAATGTACTAAAAACCAAAAAATAATAAAATAGATACAGTCGTGGGAATTATAAACATTTGCATAGACTAGACTAAAATAAAACCGGGGGGCACGTCAATTGTCTACAAATTATCGACTTAATGTGCGATAGAAGAATCGTTTAATTCGTCGTTAGGCAGTTGGCCCGCAGACGGTGAGGAAATTACTTACTATTTTCTTGCTCATGGAAATTCCAATAGTTATACACTCCATGTTAATAAAAAAGATGTTTCAACTAGTTTATCGTTGGACATTCACACGAGGAATAGTTTCACTGCTCGTAGTTTGTCTTTAATCGACAAAACATATGATAAAAGTACTACTCGCTCACCACTATGAAACCCTAAAACTCGCTTATAATCGAGCTTGCTAGCTTTTTTCCACATTCTAGCCCTACTTATCACACGTCAATCGTTGTCGGTTGAACAACTGCCTAATTATAGTGTAACATTACAAAACAAACATTTTAATCAACGATTGTAGACAAATGACGTGCCCCACGGTTTTATTTTAGTCTAGTCTATACAAATGTTTATAATTCCCACGACTGTATGTATTTTATTATTTATTGGTTTTTAGTACATTTATCTTAAACATTGCAATGTATGTATAACATAAAACCGTTTAACTTAAAAAGTTTTTTACCTATTTTTATTTTCTAGTTTTTAGTTTTTATTTCGCATTCTGTTTAATTCATTTAGTGCTTCATTATTGCAAGGTTTCTTGCCCGTTAGTTTATTGCAGTCCAACGCCTCTATACGTAGTCCCTGCAAAGTTCTTACTCTACTAAGAGCCACGTAGGCTTGACCTTCTTCAAACAGTTTCGCACCTAAGTATACGACCGCGTGATCCACAGTGCTGCCCTGCATTTTATGTATTGTAGAAGCCCATGATAGTATTAAAGGCAACATTCTTCTTTCAGCCGTCCCGTAATTGTACTTAGCTGGAAACTGTATGGCTTTCGGGTGTATAAGATGTACTCCGTCTCTTGCGAAATCAATTCGGACGGAAGGTACATCTGTTGCATACATCTGAGTTCGACGAAATTGAGGCCAAACGATTTCGTTGATGTAGCCTATAGCGCCATTTACTAATCCCTTTGAAACGTCAATATTGGACCGTAGCATGACTTTTGCCCCCACAAATATTTCCAGTTCCGCTGGTAAACCCCCAGTTTTGTTGATATCAGCTGGTATTATAGTAGCTATATCCACATGGTCTGCATTTCGTGTGGCGTGTACTAACTGATCCTGCGCTTTTATTTTGTAAATGCGAGCACCATTATTTCTGTACAAATTCAATACAGCAGAGTTGTGGTCGTTAACTTGTTGATTTGTGGGGTATACCCTTAGCGCGACCCACGCGCCACCTATCGGAAGTTTTTTTAGGAAAATATTTCCTTTCAAGGTAGTAATACATGTTCCGAATTTCAGCCAAATCGGACCATAAATGCGATTTTTGTAAATATAGCGACCCACGCGCCACCTAGCGGAATTTTTTTTTTAAGAAAATATTTCTTTTCAAGGTAGTAATACATGCTCCGAATTTCAGCCAAATCGGACCATAAATGCGATTTTTGTAAATATAGCGAGCCACGCGCCACCTATCGGAATTTTTTTTCATAATATTGCATTGTCATCGGGGTCCAAGAATAAATAATAGATAAAACAAACGGGGTGAGCTAAATAAAACCGTTTAAAAAGAAGTTACTCATACGCCTATAGGCACACTTTGGTGTAATTACCATTATGCGTTTCAATTTCAGAACTAAAAAAGACGTTTTCAAAACTAGCTATTGAAAATATTTGACATTGAATTTGCAAAAATCTGTCATGTTGCGGTTTTATTTTGTATATCGTTAAATTCCATGCTTTCAGGTAACAACAAAAAATATTCAAATAAACTAGAGATTTTGATGCCGTAGTGGTTTTTTTCTAAATTGTAGATTAATATGAAAAATTCACATAGCCCTGTTTGAAAGTGCACTGCTTATACATATGTGTAGCCACGTGTAAGTATTTGTATAAAGTATTTAAGGTATTGGTGGCATTGCAGGTTTTTCCCTTTCTGTTTCTTTCTTGCTATCACATCACTATTTCCAACGAAAGGAAACTCGTTTTGAGCGTCTATGTACCTACGCAGGTTACATAAATATGTATGTATGTGCATGCATTCATGGCAGATTTTAAAAGAAAATGAAACTGCATGCAAAGGAAAAAAAATTGCGACCCTACAATCCCACTGCCACTTCGTCATCTCCATATAAGTTGTTTTTAATTTTTTATTTTTTATTATACTCAGCTGTACTAGTACACAGAGTATTATACATAGTTTTAATCACATAACGGTGGATTGTAACCGAGTGAAATAATCGAGATAGATATAGACTTATATATATCAAAATGATCAGGGTGAAAAGAGAAATCGATTGAGCCATGTCCGTCCGTCCGTCCGTCCGTCCGTCTGTCCGTCCGTCCGTCTGTCCGTCCGTCTGTAAACACTCTAACTCGCGCAAAAATTGAGATATTTTGATGAAATTTGAAATGCAGGTTGGTATCGAGACTGGGACGGTTGGTATTGAAAATGGGCGAAATCGGACCATGACCACGCCCACTTTTCCTATATAGAAAAAATCGGAAATTTGGTATCTCAGTCACTAATACAGCTGGAGCGATGAAATTTTATCCACGTGTTGAGCTCAGGCCCCTAGGAAGAAATTTGATGACATTTTGGAAAATGGGCGGTGCCACGCCCACTTATTAAGGGTCAAACCTTGCAAGTTTTATATGTCATAACTCAGAAACCGTTGAAGATATATCGATGAAATTTGGTACGCGTGATATACTTACTTAGTCAAATATTTGGACGAAAAATTTCCGAAATCGGTTGAGGGCCACGCCCACTTTTATATATGGCTCTTATAAAGTGACCTAATAAAAACATTTTAAGCGATATCTCTGTCAAATATAAAGATATATCATTGAAATTTTATAGCAGGAGTCCAACTGCGGACATAAAACGAAAAACACAAAAATTTTGGCAAATGGGCGTGGCACCGCCTCTTTTTATAAACAGGAATATACGAGATTTCTGAGCCCATAACTCGACAAATAATTTATATATAATGACTAAACTTGGTGTGTACACTTTTATTACTTGTGGTAATACATGTTGAAAATTTTAGCGAAATCGGTTGACGACCACGCCCACTTTTATATATGGGTATTATAAAGTGACCTAATAAAAACATTTTAAGCGATATCTTTGCCAAATGTAAAGATAATTCATTGAAATTTTGTGGTTTGATTTCTACAATAGACCAGAAACAACAAATAGAAAAATTTTGGAAAATGGGCGTGGCACCGCCTCTTTTTACACAAAGGGATATACGTGATTTCTTAGCCTATAACTCGACAAATAATTGTGATATTATGACGAAACTTGGTTTATACACTTTAATAACATGTGTTAATAGCCACGCAAAAATTTATTGAAATCGGTTTATGACCACGCCTACTTTTTAAGAAAGATATATCTGGAACACTCTTTGGGAATTTGTAACGTGACATCTTTATAACTAGAAGTCAAAAAGGAATGAAATTTTGCACAAAGAATAATATTCATATGCTTAGTTGGATGACTGATAAAAATGTTGAAAATGGGCGTGGCTACGCCCACTTTATGCAGCACTCGCTTTATATAAAGTACACCGTGTTTCCATCAAACGCAAACAAACTATGAAAACATACAGCTGAGTATCTAATGTTCGATTCCACTCGAACTTAGGCTTCCTTACTTGTTTTTTTATTTTTTAAGGTTTAATTGATTCTCTTAAAACGACGATGAAAGTGACTAGTGTCCATGGAGGAAGAAAAAATTCCAAAGTATATGTAGCATTTCGTTGTGTGGATAAAAACAAGTGACTACCCAGCAGTATTTGAGGTAAGGAGGTGCATATTCAATAGAATATTCATTATGAAAAATAGCCTGAAAGTAAGTTCAAAATTCATTGCTGAAAAAATAACTGAACACGCAGTGAAGACATCAGGTGTACTGAAATACATGCTATGGAAGTTCTCCCTGCGTATTCAGGCCTTTTTTCCTACAGAAACTCTCCCTTCTCGTTCGGCAGTTTTTAGGTAGTTGATTTTCGACGCCACCTCTATATAAAAACGAAAGGGAAAGTTCAGATATTAGAACTACATCTCTACTGAATATTCAGTAGGAAATATGTGCTGTTTTCCAGCTGATAAATACTGCTGGGTAAATAGTCAAGAAATACATACATATATGCATATATGTATATATTGATTAAGCGAATGTTGTTCATAATATCAATCAACCGTTAATTTGTTGTTCTTGCTGCTTTTTGCTGACGTTGCTAAATTGAATCCTGTTTCCTACATTTACTTTAATCATTAGTCCATTCGCCCATTCAACCCATACCCCTTTCCGCTCGTTGTTGCTGTCATTTGTCGCCACATCGGAAGATAATCACGCTGTTCGCAACGAATATTGGCACACGAATATTGCTGATGGTGCTAATTAGGCTGTTTAAGTATGGGTAACAAAAAATTTGCTTTCAGACCTTGAACCCGTAGGTATGGAAGTAACTTTGTCCATGAGAAGACATGCGTAAACATCAATGTAAAAACTCACATACATACATAAGTAGTAAAGCGTACGTAAAGTAAGTCTTTTGTGCTTTGCGCATTCGAGCTTCAACTGGCTTGAAATGCAATTCAACGATGATGATTCGCATTTATAGATAAGTGAAGGGCAAAACACGCTATGCATGGATTTTTCCAGGAAATGAAATGAAGCGGTAGGAATGAAAAGGAATCTGTTTTAAAAATAAAATTTAAAGGCGATGGGATGAGCAGGCTGGTATTTTTTTATACATACATAAATAACTTATACTATGTTCACGTTGAAGAGTTAATTAGAGTTAAGTGGCCATTTCGAGTTAACCACTTAACTCTACTCTTAACTCTGATTTAATCATACAAATTATTTTGATAAAATCGCCTTTAACTCCAATTAACTCTACTTTCATTTAGAGTTTATTTTGAGTTAATGGAATGCGACCCAGTTTTTGCCAAAACTTGGTAGCACTTTGGAAACATTGGCATTAATTGAACAGTTAGGTGGTCGCAATTGACGGATGATTGGGATGCTTATGTCAATCTTCTGTGAAGGTTACGTGTGATTTTGACATAAGATTAGCAGCCGGAACTTCAAAGAAAAAAGGCAAACGATGACATAAAATTCCAAAACCTTTAGTTTTCTAACAAAAAATATCGTATCGCATTCCATATAAAGCTTAAACAAATATGTAAGCCTGTTTCAGAGTCTGGATATTTTTCTCAACAATTCTTTTTACCCCGAAGCCCGATACACACTCCTTATACATACAACACGATCTATGTATATCGATGACTCCTGCTGCCTCAATTAAGACACCACTGCCGTGCAGTGAGGCAGGTGTTGCTTATGTTTGATTTGAGTAATTGAATTTTGAGACGGATATGAGCTCATCGCAATAATTAGGAATGTGTTAAAAATTATGTTTTGTGTGACACTTAAGAAATGTGTGAAAACTCAGCCAAGCCAACAGGTGCATATGGACGTTTGCGTGTTAGCTAAAGAATTCATGAACACAAATCAAAATCAACGCATATAACCGTGAAATGTAAAGAACATTGCAAATTTTGTAAGACCGTCAAACCTCCTTTGCTCGAAGAGATTGTCCCACCCCTGCCTCTACTTTATTACCTTAACTAACTTGTAACTTAAAAACAAACAGTACACATTACTCATTGTGATGCTAATTAAATATGCTTGCAAATTTACAATATGCAAAAACATAAATGAAAAATTAATTGCTGAAATTAGATGAGTAAAAGTCGTAAAATTAGTTTAGTACCTGGTGATAAAAAAAAAAAGGCAAATGAGCGAAGAATTTTAAATGCGCGCGATAATTGGTTCTTTCAACGGCTGAGCGCGCGCAAAGACGTGATAAAAATAAGCAAATTTAAATCAAGAAAAAAATCAATTGTTCTGTGTTACATTTCATTTACGATTTAATTTATTAAGCATAAAGATTGCTTATGTGATACCATGTCTTTTTTACGATTTTTCCACTTTAAGTTTAAAGTGTGAAATCTTGTTTTTTTTTACAATTTAAAGTCAATGTAACAATAAAACATTTTAACTGGATTAAATCTCAGAAAGGGCAACGTCTGAGCGTTGACTAGATTTGACTATATTTTGAAAAAAATTGGAACAGTGTCCAATCCATATTAGGTGGTTTGAAAATTCGAAAACAATGGGAAAACTAATATCTCCTTTTGAGGACCCACCAGCGATAATACTGAAATGTAGAAATTTTCTTTTTTGTTTTCTGTTTTTGCGACCGGGTAGGAATGCGATGTATTGTGGAACAAATTTCCGTTCCGTTGACAAGGGTGTTTGATTTAGTTATCTTTAGTATTTTTTTCGCACGGAATTTGTTCCACAATGCAATATGTTATGCGAGGTATTTTGCATTTTTTTAATTCGAACTCCAGAACTCATTCTCGTAGACGCATTTAAATAGGAGAGAAGAAGAACAAAAAAATGTGACTACAGTAACGTAATATTTCCATATTCTAGCAGGGACGTAACGGTTATAAGAGAAATGCGGTAAAAGTCATATCATGAGAAGAAAATTTTTTGGTCCTTAATAACCATTATAAAAACCAACAAACCGTTTTAGACCTGAATAACCGTTATGGCAACCAAAAAACTGTTTTGGGCCTGAATAACAGTTATTCAGATTTTTTTTTTTTGGTCAGCTATAAAAATCAAGCCTATTTATTTGTCAATATTTCTGGACGATATTGGTATCAAATGAAAGGTGTTGAGCAGGGATTGTAGCTCTGATTACCTCTTTTCATTTGATACCAATATTGCCTTAAATATTCCAAGGCATCCGGGTCCACTTTTTCACCCATAACTGGGAACCCGACCTACGAATCTTAACAAATACACTTCTATCTAAAAGCCCTGCTCAACACCAGAAATATAGACAAATAAATAGGCTTGATTTTTATAGCTGACCAAAAAAAATTAAAATCTGAATAACGGTTATTCAGGCCCAAAACAGTTTTTTGGTTGCCATAACGGTTATTCAAGCCAAAAACACTTTTTTGGTTGCCATAAAGGCTATTCAGGCCCAAAACGGTTTTTTGGTTTTTATAGTGGTTATTAAGGACCAAAAGAAGATAAAGGTTATTTTTGCGTAACCTTTTCACCACACTAGAAAAAAATAACCGTTATTTTCGGTCCCTGTATTCTAGGGTATTTTCTAGTATATTTCTAATATGTATAGCTAGTTTTGAAACCGTATTTCTTAGTTTTGAAATTGAAACGCATAACAATTACACCAATATGTGCCTAGGCGTATGAGCAACTTTTTTCAGAGAGAGACTTTTGAAAATGTATAAATTAAAAAAAAATCATGAACTTTTGAAAGTGTATTCGTAATGAATGCTATCTTTTCACAATACGGAAGGATTTTTGCAATTATACAGCTTTAATTACTGCACAGTAAAAAATTATAGTTTATTTCTAATATCATTTGGTACGTAATTCAATCATTCTTGGAATTAAATTTGAATTTTAATGCCAAAAAGTCTTATTTTTAAACTATCAGAAGTTTTACAATTTTATTTATTCCAAAGTAGTTTCAAAATAAAGTCTTAAAAAGTATTAAAATCCTCTATAAAGAAGTTTAATCATTTATGGTTTAAAAACAAATCCTGAAAAGTATAAAAAACTTTCTCTTTCTCAATTATATTACCATCAAACAGAGCTGGGCGATAAGAATTACATGTGCAATCGATTATACATAGGATTACGATTACATTAATCGTAATTTCAAGTTTTTTACGATTACGATTACAGTAATCGTAATTTTTGTAACGACGATTACGATTACAGTAATTGTAATTTCAAGTTTTTTACGATTACGATTACAGTAATCCTTATTTTTGTAACGACGATTACGATTACAGTAATCGTAATTTCAAGTTTCTTACGATTACGATTACAGTAATTGTAATTTTTGTAACGACGACTACGATTACAGTAATCGTAATTTTTGTAACGACGATTACGATTACAGTAATCGTAATTTCAAAATTTCTAAGATTACGATTACTGTAATCGTAATCATCTTGTAATCGTAATCCTTATCGCCCAGCTCTGCCATCAAAGTATTTTTGGGTTAAAATCAAAACCAAAAAAAAATATTAAAAAAAAATTATCAGAAAAAAGTAAAAAAAAAAATCAAACCAAATGTTACTAAAACTGCAATCCGAAGGAGTAATTAAATCTACTCAAATAAATGGCCCGAATCGAATAATTGTATCAAGTAATTAAGCAGGAGGTTAATTAAATATCATGAGGGTAAATTTTGCTTTATTTTTTCAGTCATAAGGCAGTTGAGGGTCCCTCCTTCAGTATCACTGCAAGAACTGCGACGGTGCCGAAACTTCCCTGGACATCTCAAAAATATTGGTATAAAAGTGACAATATGTATATATATCGAGACCTAACCGCCATAAAAGTGTATACAACAAAATTATCGATTTCAGCTTTTTTATGCAAATCAACAATTTACTATCACATGCATCAACTCCCAAAATTTTATAGCTGTGAAATGTGCAGTTTCGAAGTTAGAGACTAAATAAGTTTCAAGGCTGCATATAAACTGTATGCAAAACAAATTAAAAAAAAACTGTGTCCTGTAAAATTTACTTTTTGTTGGATACACTTTTATGAGGATTAGGGCTCGATATATAAGGTACTTTAGTGTTTGCTACTAGTGTTTTGGATTTTTATGTAAATAAACTATGTTAACGTTATTCAATTTCTCATTAATCTTTGGGATAATAGGTTATTTTCAGTATATCCACTGGAAATTTTATGGGGGTTTATTTTTAAATCCAAAAAAGTATAAAATTTATTCCAATTTTCGGATAGATCTTATACCATTTCAGCTATTTTTATTACCAAAAATATTATAAAAATAATCAAAATTTGGTTTTGATTTAATTCCAAAAAAGTATAGAATTTATTCCAATTTTGGATTGATCTTATACCATTTCAACTATTTTTAATACCAGAAATATTCTAAAAATAATGAAAATTTGGTTTTGATTTAATTCCAAGAAAGTATTAATTTGACACCAAGAATAATTTCTGTCTCTCAATATTCTCTTCTTTTCTTTTAAACCAGAATGGTTTTAATTTAATGCTTTTTGGCATTGTTATATATAAATACGAAAATGGAATTGAAATTAAACTAAAATGTTTACTGTGTGCTACACAATCCATCAAAAATTCAAAATCGAAAAAATTTCACATGGCCCTGTTTGAAAGTTGACCAAGTATACATACATTCAAATCGATAGTTGAAGATCATTTTCGTTGATGTTTTGAAACATTTTAGCACTTTTATGAAACACACATAAAAGGAAAAGACAACAAATCACAGAACTATTTTCGACTGCTCACGATAAACAGATGACACAGCGTTTTAAAATATGCTAATGCTTTCTCGATTACGACGTAGATAGGCGTTTTAATAAAAACTAAAAACTTAATTCCGTAAAGTTTCATTGAATCACAATCAGTTTCAGAAGGCAAACATTTGCATATTTGCATTACCTACAAACGAAAGCATGCTAGAAAATTTATGCTCGCAAGTCGAAATTCGCATAATATTTTAATGCTATAAAAATGTTTCGTTATTTTTTTTTATTTGTTTTCTTTTTAGCGAACATAAAAGCTTCTTGACAGCAAATACTTAGTGTTTTATGGGACTTTGTGCTACGGCGTGAGAACTTCGTGGCGCTGCGTATTTTTAATTATTTTTTTTGGCAAATCATTCAATAATTTTGTTTTTTCGGTTTACATATTTTGTAAGCATTTTGTTGTTGTTGATCGGCACGCTTCCGTATAAGTGGGCGCAGTGGCAAGGTTGTTTTATAGTGCATACTTAGTCACAAACTAAGTCACTGTGACGCAAACTGATGGTTGTTGTCTCTGGGCGAAATAGTTCCCAGACAGAACGAAATACCACTATCCATATAGTAAAACATCCAAACCGTTTTCCACTCTGGGCTCAAATCTGTTTTCTTGCCATTTTAAATTTGCGAAATTTTGTCTGCATGATTTTCAAATAAATGAAAATAGGGTTCAAATACATATCGTATAGAAATATATTGTTGGAGAACATATAGTGAAATTGCAGGAGCTTTAATTCCGTAGAATATTTTAACCCTCTAATACCGCAATGACCACTTTTTTATAAAGTCCGAAAAAAATAGTATTTTGTAGGTCGATAGAACGTTGAAATGTTCTATAAAATTTGCACCATAAAATTTCACTATGTAGTGGTCTTCTCAAACAAAATCTTTGTACAAAGAACCTAAAAGGCAGCAGATAAAGAGCGAGGCCTTCTCTGTGTTTGGAAAGACCAATCAAGTAAGTATAGAACGGCATGAGCTCACTTGATGTTTCTAATTACTTGGCGCAAGTTATCACGAAGCAGAAAAGACTATCGAGCAATGTTGGACTCGACCAATAGATAATGGCCACATGAGCATGTTCAATTAAACACATTAAATTAATAAATTCTAAGCAAGTAAGTAGCATTGTTATTTTCAAGTAGAATTTGCAACATTCGCCATTTTTTTTTTCGATTGATCACGTACTTTGAAGGAAATGAATTGCATTGCAGCATTGTAAGTAAGTAGTTATATGTGCAACATTAGAATGCATAATGAGCTAGATAAATATGCAACGTTGCAAGTTTGCTTGCCACAAAAGTGATATGTCCACTTGACGGGCGATTGGCCTCTTCAGTGGCGACAAAAAAAAAACTTAAACGACGTTCTAAGCATGTACGTCTCTGTAAAAAGTAAAAGCAAAAATACAAAGTATTTTACCAAGACTTATTATGCTTCTAGTATTGACAGGCCAAACCCTAAAGTTACACACCACTTTGCCCAGCAGCTATTATGCAAATTTTCAACGCAACTTCACTTAGCATGTTTGTCATTTTAGACTGATTGGTGTGTGTAAGTATTAAATTTCTTCATTCTTCTTTTCATTCTAATGTATGTATGTAATATTTTAAGTATTTATGTAGTATGCGAATTGTTTGCGTGACATCAACTTATGTATTTTCCGCATTGAAGCTTATGATGGCATATCGCACATACGAAAAGTAAAAGCAACAAAAATAGACGAATATTAAAGGTGTGTCCGATGGACGCGAGTGATGAGCTGATGTGCGGCGCGTAAGGAATCCTTAATTACACACGCAATTGTGCGTCGTCTAAGCACATGAACTCTGCGCGTTAGGACAGCAAAAAAGGAAGAAATAAAAAAAGCAATTCCAAATTAAAAACAGAGCTGCTAAAAAATAACAATCAGTTTTATGCTGAAACGCAAGTACTGCCTGAAGTGGCTACACAACACGCAAAAAATGCTAATAACTATGGCAGCGAATGTCTATAAAACCACTGATACTTATGCCAAATACAGTTCTACTATCTCAGGCTTTTTAAAAGCGTTTAAATTGCCAACATTTGAACAAAAATGCTATTAATTTGTTGAAAATAGCATGTAAAAAATTACTTCAAGTTAAATTTTTGCCATCAGACATTTTAAAGCATTTTTTGTAGTACATTAATACAGCATGCACATGCTTAAATGGCCATTTTGAATCCTTTCTCAAAACAGCTATAATGAAATACGATAAAAAATGGCACTTAGAGGATTAAAATATTCCAGGAATTTTACAAGCGCGTCATAATAGATAACACTGTGGAACAAATTCAGGTCAACAAAAGTTAACTCGGCTCTGAAAGTTAGGGGTGAAAATAGAGGCTAAATTAGAAGACCCGTATCGCGGCGTTTGTTTAGGTTAGTTCGAATTTGTTTTTAATCGACCTTTGAACTTTGCAGGCAAGTCTCTAAGTCTTGCCCAAACGAATACGGCTTCCAGAAAATTTTTACCCTCCTCGAAAATGGGGTCAAAACAACCTTTACGTTGCGGTGCTAAAGTTTTAATGTGTTCTACGAAATTAATGCTCGTGCAATATTACTATACCTACGCATATCGACCCCTTTGTGCGACTTTATCGTAACGGACAAAAGCAAATTTTACAGGAGAGCATTTTTTTCGTTTTTTTACTACTTTTTATTGGAATTTTGAAACGAAATTGAACACGTGATTAGGTAATTAATTAATATACTGAAGCTGATAATTTTTTCTTGAAAAAATGTGCAGTTTGCGAAAAAATCATAATTTTGTCCCTTACGATAATTTTCGCTCTCTATTTTTTATGAGTTTGTTTGAATAAATGTCACTTAAGATAATATTTAAAAAAGAGTTTGTATGAAAAACACAAATGTTTTATTCCATACTTTTGTGTTTTTAATGATGGGATAATGGTAATATAGAGAGTATTGTACTCGTCTTCCATTCTAAAGTTTCCAAGTTCGATTTCCGGCATACCAGGGACCGATCCATTGGGAAAATTTGTTTTTATAATATGTAAGTTTGTTGGAAATTTGGTAAATAGGTAGATTATTTCCTGTATTCTGACGGAGCAATGGAACGAGTGTGGGGAGTAAGAGAAAGGGGAGAGGTAAATGAGCAGGGAGAAGGAGAGGTAAATGGAAATATAAAAATTTTACATTACTCCGATAAATCATTGGTTGGACAGAGCAACATCTGTCGGCTTTTTAGTCTAAAATAAAAGACTGCACATCGAACGTGAATTTGAACCAGCGACTCCCAATCAGTAAATGTCAGAAAACAATCCAAAAACAAATTACATTGCAGATGCCGTTTAAAGGCGACACAAGAACAGATAATACTATTGCTATTTTTTCTAAATAAGTAAGTATTTTTAATCGCTAGTTTTCATTATTTTCCATCCAAATGGGGCATTCTCTTATTTCCATAAATTACTAGTACCTGGGTGGTCGAGCTCAGACGTGATTCTTTTCTATTCTATTTCACCATATAGAAATATACAAATATCTAATCAAGTAACTAAATGAGCCAAAAATGGATGTATAAAATTTCACTCAACTCAGTCAAACCGTTTTCGCGATAGTTTACAAAGGAATTAATAAAATTAGGTTATGTAGAAATTCCACTGAGCAATATTTTAATTGAAGTACGTTGTAAAATACCATACAGTTTTATGCCGGCTCCGAACGGCGAATGTATTTTTTGTGAGAAGCTTTTTCATGGCAGAAATACACTCGGAGGGTATGCCGCCCACTGCCGAGAGGTGACCGCTGCTCTTAAAAAACCCAATAATTGGATTTTTACTAATTAGAAAAATTTCTTTGGTGTTTTGCTCGGACTGATATAGTAGTGGATATAGAAATATATAAATAAATTAATATATGTACATACAAGAACAACTCGTTTAAGGTTATAAGATAATCCAAGCATAATCATGGTACCATGGCTATATTACGCTTACAATCCCCTTCATATTCTATTTTAAATTTCAAAATAAATAATACATAAAATTACTTGCTAGCTATATTCAAAATATTTTTTTATATGGGCGATACGATAAATTCGAGCTCAATAGAAAAGTGTGGATTGTCCCTTACGATAAAAAATAAAGCCAATTTTTGGCACAACTATAAGGATTTCAGCTATAATATTTTACCAGGTGATGCGCTGGGGGATGTAGATTAAAATTGCATCAAAAAGTGAAATTCCAGAAAATGACCCTTACGATAAAATCGCACAAAGGGGTCGATATGTACATATATCATAACAACATATTTCTATACGATATGTATTTTAGCACTCTTAGACGAAATTTTGCAAATTAAAAAAAAAAAATTTACCGAGACTAAACGGTTTTTACATGTTAAACAAATCAAAAGCCTAGAAGCGCAATAGATATCGAATTTTGTGTGATGTTATTTTTTTCTTAGGCATCAAGCCTATATTTATGCATTATTTTGCTACATACTTATTCAACAAATATTTAGAATGCACTTGATTCTAACAATTTTCCCATAATAAATATACATACTTCAATACATATGTACATACATGCATACATATTAGACTGACCACAAATGCAAAAGTGCTGATTTTTTTCGCTCCCCGCGCATTTTCTGAGAGCTTGACAATAGAAAATAAGATCTGCATAAAAATCTGACCATCGGTAGTGGGAAATAGCCACGCGCATTTGAACTAAAGTTCAAAAATTGACCTAAAAATTATGCATTGCTTTAGAGACCAATATCTCTTTAAACAATGATTTTTGGAGAAATAATGTAATAATCATTTTTATACTAAATGAAACTGGGAACATATTCTCCATATGATAGTTATACCTACCGTTATCCTTTCAGGACATATTGAGTCCTTAAAGTGAAATTTACATTTTTTTGTTTGTTAAAAACGCAAAAATAAATATTTAAAAAATAGAGAATTGTATAAAATATACATCATTTAATAGGTTATTTAAAGTAGTTTTACACATCATAAATTTTTTTTTGATTTACATGCACTATTAGTCAAGAAAATGATTTAAAATAAGCAAGTCGCATTTTTTTCAAACTTTTTTTTTCTTACTAAACTGAAAATATCGTAGTAGGCTTGGCAATAAAAAAAAAATGTGGTATAGTTTCATATTTCAGCTCATTCAATAGTTTGTTGAACTTTCTTTAAAGTGAACTTGTAGCGGTAGTGCTCATAAGCGTGTTATATTCAGTTCAAAAAAGTTTTTTTCAAATTTTTTTAAAACTATTATTGTAATGGCATTAAGATCCAGATGCATTCCCTTAATTGGTAATTATTTAATAACATCTTACGAGCTAAGTGCTATGTAAGGCTTTTCTATTGTATAATGTAAGAGTATCTTTTTTAAACACAGGCTTGAAAAAAACTTTGAATGGAAATATGCTTCCAAGCAGAAGAAATGTGTTAAGCTATTTATTTTATTTGATTCGTGATGAACATTAAACGGCAAAGGAAAGCATTCCTATTTTGTCCAATAGATTGATTGAGGTCTATACGAAATTCGGAATTCCGACCAAAAGAAAAGATGGAATAGAGAAAATGATTAAAAGGCGTTTAAATCAATACAACAAAATTATTAAATTGAAATGTGGTAAGGTAAAAAAACATTTTACTGACTCTCTGGACGTATTATTTGACATGTCTCATGCAAATGACATTAAAACATTGCAAAAGAATAAAAATACGAAAGCCATAAACTTTTTAAAGGAACATCGCGTATCAATAAAAGCTGTGCCCTCAAAATTGGCTTTAGAAATTGAAGTACAGTATTTTTATTCTTTTGCAATGTTTTAATGGCATTTGCATGAGATATGTCAAATAATACGTCCAGAGAGTCAGTAAAATGTTTTTTTACCTTACCACATTTCAATTTAATAATTTTGTTGTATTGATTTAAACGCCTTTTAATCATTTTCTCTATTCCATCTTTTCTTTTGGTCGGAATTCCGAATTTCGTATAGACCTCAATCAATCTATTGGACAAAATAGGAATGCTTTCCTTTGCCGTTTAATGTTCATCACGAATCAAATAAAATAAATAGCTTAACACATTTCTTCTGCTTGGAAGCATATTTCCGATCAAAGTTTTTTTCAAGCCTGTGTTTAAAAAAGATACTCTTACATTATACAATAGAAAAGCCTTACATAGCACTTAGCTCGTAAGATGTTATTAAATAATTACCAATTAAGGGAATGCATCTGGATCTTAATGCCATTACAATAATAGTTTTAAAAAAATTTGAAAAAAACTTTTTTGAACTGAATATAACACACTTATGAGCACTACCGCTACAAGTTCACTTTAAAGAAAGTTCAACAAACTATTGAATGAGCTGAAATATGAAACTATACCACATTTTTTTTTTTTATTGCCAAGCCTACTACGATATTTTCAGTTTAGTAAGAAAAAAAAAGTTTGAAAAAAATGCGACTTGCTTATTTTAAATCATTTTCTTGACTAATAGTGCATGTAAATCAAAAAAAATTTATGATGTGTAAAACTACTTTAAATAACCTATTAAATGATGTATAGTTTATACAATTCTCTATTTTTTAAATATTTATTTTTGCGTTTTTAACAAACAAAAAAATGTAAATTTCACTTTAAGGACTCAATATGTCCTGAAAGGATAACGGTAGGTATAACTATCATATGGAGAATATGTTCCCAGTTTCATTTAGTATAAAAATGATTATTACATTATTTCTCCAAAAATCATTGTTTAAAGAGATATTGGTCTCTAAAGCAATGCATAATTTTTAGGTCAATTTTTGAACTTTAGTTCAAATGCGCGTGGCTATTTCCCACTACCGATGGTCAGATTTTTATGCAGATCTTATTTTCTATTGTCAAGCTATCAGAAAATGCGCGGGGAGCGAAAAAATTCAATACTTTTGCAAATCCCATATGTTTTGTAGTCAGTCTAATACATATGTATGTACATAGTTACATGCGAATATACATATAAGTAAGTATGTAAGTAGGGTCATAAAAACAAACTAACAAAAAATTATATAACTCAATCATGGAAAAATTATCGAATAAATATTGATTTCATTTGCAAATTGCAGCTTTATGAATATGCCACACCCATTCCATCGCATCCCAATCTAGTCATAGGCGTTATTACATTTATTATTTACTATGATAAATACATAATACTATTATTTCAGCAAGTTCTCTTGTTTACTATTTGAACCATGTAAATACCGGATATTGATTTTGCATCCGTTCGAAAGCAATACTTGAAACTTATACTTGCATATTTGCGAAATTAATAAAAACGTGTGTTTAAAGTCGGCAATTTTAAAGTGAATCGTTGCATTAGTAATTATATTGAAAAAAAATAAATAAATAAATAAATTGGCTAGTTCTAAGTTTAACTGTTGCGTAGAAAATGCTTAATCGTAGATTATTTACATACTCCTTGCTGTAGGCATACAAAAAAGATGCATTTATGATAAGTAATATTCTGGCTTTTGATGTTTCGAAAGCTTGCGTATTTTAAAGGAGCATTTAATCGAGTGTTTGGTTTGTTTAAGCTTTGCGATCAAAACACTTTTAAGGTTTAAGCAAATTTACAATTAAGTAACTCGAGTGCCTCAGCAATTTAATGTGAGTGTTTTTGCGTGCCTAATCTTAGCGCTTACAAATTTAGCTGCTGTATTTTACGATCTTTTGCCGAATTTGGATGAATGTGAGTATCATTATCTGATTTTCGCCTCAAAATCTTCATATATAATACGCTAACCCGGCGTCTCCACAAAAGAGAATTCCGTCATAACAAGCACCATTATAACATAGGTTTCAAATGGAGATCGCCTCTGTCTTCTGGTATAACAGAGATGTCAAAGCAATTGCTTTAACATGAATGCCTTAACATTAGCTGTCAGT
Source organism: Urophora cardui (assembly GCA_960531455.1). NCBI lineage: Eukaryota > Metazoa > Arthropoda > Insecta > Diptera > Tephritidae > Urophora > Urophora cardui. The sequence continues at coordinate 30,736,084 of OY482672.1, read as the reverse complement.
TTGATGATTTGACAGCTAATTTTTCATTTCAACGAAAAATTCAGTGGCAACATCTCAACATTGAACGTGAAATTTCGCACGGCGTCCATTTTGCTTGATTGTTTTGGCTTAAAAAATAAATAAAAAGAACATTAAGTGCATATATACAGTTTGCGAGCAACATCGCCAATTTTAAACAATTTTTTTTAACTTTCTAAGTGCTTCTGCGTACACGGCATACCAATTCGGCGCCATTTTACAAATGATGTTATAACATCATGAAGTGCCCACGCATATGAAAACATGGATGTTAGACATGATAATGGTAGACAAAATTAACATAATTTTTCTCTTGTGGAGTTTCGGCGTAAGGGATTTGTTGTAGATATGTAAAAGATTTACACCGTTATACCGATTTTCAAAAACCTCAACTGAAAGGACTTAGCCTGTAGAAGAAAGGTTTTATTTTTTTTTTTTTTGAACTGTGTTGCCAACTGTTTAGTGAAAGGGATGGCAATGCCGAAGGAAAAGTAAACGAAAGGGGAAAGAGTACGGAAACCAAAAAGGATAAAGGGAAAATGAAGTACAGATAAAAGGAAAGGGGAAATAGAAAGAGAAGAGAAAGTGGAAGGAGAAATATGAGTCCGAAAGTTTCATTTTGGAAGGAAGTCGCTTAACGGTTGGGACATACTAGAAAAGTATTCGAAATGAAATTTTACTCTGGGTCTCCTCGAACAAAATCTTTGTCAATATTCTAAAATTGTTAAGGGAAAGTCTCCTAGTCAATTACTTAATAAAATATTTTGTATTAAATTGACAGATAAAAAATGGTCTAAGGGCACAGCCAGACGACGCAAGAAAGCACTTTCAGAAAGTGAAAAATTCAAATTTTTGTACATATTTCTTTGTGTTAAAAAACACATACATACAAAAATTTGAATTTTTCATGGCTACAGCCTAACTTCTTATGCCTCAGACACATATGTGGTATGAATATTATAATATCAATACTATGATTTGGCTTTTCTATGAAAATTTTCAATTAAACTACAATATGAGAGTGACACATATGGGCTAATCCTGGGTAACGCACGCGACATTCATACGCATATAATCAATGATAAAGGAGGGAAACAACGAGAGTATTACATGTTTATTTTATCTAATGCAAAGCACTACCAGAGTACTACATTCACGAGAAAGTTTAAGCTGGAGTAACAGTTAAGTTCTGATATACACGCAAATATATAGTGGTAACGCACGCGACAAAAAATAGAAGTTATTTTTTAATGTGTTTGGAAGTATGCAAAATTTAGCGAATTTTGCACAATAACATATTTACTAAAAATGAGGAAATGAAGTTCGAAGAGTACCTTAGGTTCGTAGATTTACGAAATTTTAAAAATATTTCTCTAATTTTGTTTATGGACTATAATAGTAGTACTCACGCGACAGTAACGCACGCGACAAAATTTCCCAATGAAAAAATATAAAACAAAAAATTTTTTTAATTCTCATTTTTAATGAATTTTTAGCAAAGAATGAATAAAAAAGTACATTTAAAGTATTTTGATAGAATAAGTAAAAAATAACTTAAAACTAGGTACGTTGTACTTTAATTTTTTCTTCGGCGAATAAGCTGTTCGAGCAACCTCAATAAAGTCGCCACCGATAATGTTTGGAACACTTTTCCATAACTTAGAGAGATAAAGTTTGTATCGGAGATGCCACGCCCCCTTTTCCAATGGCTCCCATTTGACATTTTTTATGTCCCTACAAATTTCCAGGGTCCTACCATGAACACTTCCAGAGATATTGAGTATAAAAAATTTGGGGTATATGGGAGGTGCCACGCCCTTTTTTGTAATAACGCTCATCTCTATTTGTGAGCTTGGCATCTCGTTAGTATTTCATCCCAAGTTCTAAGCCTTACAAAGAATATTTTCAGAAATACGTATACAGTATGAAACGTTTTGTTTGTATGTAACTTTTTGAAATTACCCAATAGACCAAAGGGCTTGAGAATAATATTATAACAAGCTTACAAATATAAGCGTTAAGCTTGAGGAAAGCTTGTGTAAAGTATTGAAAAAATCTTAAGAACAATTGTAGAAAAATCAAAACGGAACCCTTTTTATAAGCTTACAAATGTAATTGTAGAAAAATATTACTTGTGAAAGCTTGTTGTAAGCTTATAAATATAATTGTATGTATAAATAGTAGAAAAAAGAAAAAAATAAATTTTTATTTGCATTTTTTTCTTTTTCTTTCCTTCTTTGCCTTTACTGCAATGCTCTTTATTTTATATTCTCCTCCTGTTTCGGACCATAACATCAACCTGAAATTCAATCCAACGGTATCATATAGTGGTACATTCAACATTATATCGAACATTATTGAGGCTTTTATACTTCCCTTTTCGAAGAAGGAATCAATGAATTATATGAATCATTGTAAAACCAAAATTTAAAAAAATTTTACAGCAAGCTTATACAATATTATTATTAATATTTTTTCAAGCTTTCATTGCAAGTGTAAAGTAAGCTTATTGTAATATTGTTTTCAAGCTTGTGTTCCTCAATTATTACAATCATGCTTGTGAATAAGCTTACAATTAAGCTTATAAAAACTGTATTGCAATAAGCTTACAATGGACAATTTTTATAAGCTTGTTCTCAAGTCCTATTACATTTCGCTTACATCCTGGTCTGTTGGGTATTTTCCAATAGAACTTTCTCCAGACAATACTAAACTCAACAAAAAAGGAATTATCGAAATCGTTCCATCCGTTCGACAAAACGACAAAAGGATAAGTGAAAATTTAAAGTAAAAAAACTCCTTTATTCTTACTAGCTTCGCAAATTTTATACTCTTATATTAAATTACGTTCTAAGTAGAATGATTAGAGCGTGTAACAATAACATAACTCTCTTTTCAATAAACTAAACCCGCGAAGAAAAAAATGATACTTTGCTAATAAAAAATCCTTAGTGAAAATTATTTTTTTTGCGATTTTTCTCAGCCTGAGTTTAAGAACGAATAGAAAATGCTTATGTTTTTCTAACATATACATGTATTATCTTCACTAACAAATACCAAAAAAAAAAGGTGGGACCATTTTTAATTTCATGCTCTTGGTTCACTTTTTCAGGATTAGCCAATATGTATGTGGTATAGATCGCAATATTTCTACTATACTACGATGTGTGTCTCTAGCATTATACGGCAGGTGGAGTAAACTTTCTCGAAATTTTTTAAATTTAAAATGGCAATAAAAAAACGTTTTTCAAATGTGGCAGAACGGTTTTGAGGTTTTACTACGAGTATATGAAAAAGTAGTGGTCTTTCCATCCTCCAATTGTGGGTTTAATCGAAAACCATAGGAGCGGCGGAGGGGTTACTAGTGTTCATTTAATAATAGTGCTTACTGAAGAACTTTCGGCCGCACTGGGTGCATATATATATATATATGTACATAGTATACATATATGTAATTAAATAAGAAATTTACATTTTATGTACATATCTGTGCCCGCAAATTAAAGTAGCCTAACTCAAAATATGGTGAACGGAGAAAACTCAATTTTTTGTCAAAATTCAAACCATTGGACCAATTCGGATTTTTAAAAGGTGAAATAATGGATTTGTAGTGTTAGAGAAGGAATAGTTGTGAACCAGAAATCTTAAAGCAAGGTTAATTGCCAAAAATTGTCTTTTATAACTTAAGTGCTTTTATTGGATGCAATTTTTACGAAAAGCAGAATTAACTCTAGTTAAGTTCTTTTATTGTGTCGAATTCTTCCCAATAAGGTTTTTATTTCCATTTAACTCGAGTTAAGTGTTTTTAAGCGTAGACCTACGTTCGGGTCGAAAACGACCCGAAACGACAATTTAAGTGGATATAACTAACTAAGTAGTGGAATTAGAAGTCTTAGAGTTTTTGACTTTTAATTTTTGTTTGAAATGAATGAAATAAAATAAAAATCGTTTCGCTAATCATTGTTGTTTGGGCCTGAAAAAATAATCCATAATCCTACGCCGCGGATCTTTTCAACCCGAACTGAATTTGCATTTTATTTTACCGAATACTGAAAAAGGCATGGTACTAGGGAAATCACCACAAGAAGCTTGGTTTATCGGGAAATGATTAATGAAGACTCCCAAGCGAGAGGTTCAAAGCTATAACAGCTGGAACCGCCGAAAAAAGGGGCGCGGTAGCACTACTGTTTGATAGAAAACAGCTGGTATTTGTGTGTGGCCAGGACAGCAATCGCTATAAAAAACGACATGTTTAATATTGAATGGTAAACTATTTAAGTGTTTGAATAAGCACGATGCTATTCCATTGCCACCACAATTTGCAAGGGTCTCATGCCACATATAACACGTAGGTTGTCCGGAAACACAGTCATGTACAGTTAAATAAAAAGTGTATAAAGCGTTTATAAAAATATTCAGAAGATCGCAAAAAGGTGTAGGAAGGCATAGGCTAATCAGCACTATCTGACCCCGTGTCCGACTGACTATCGTTAAAAAATGAGTCCTTAATTGAGTCGTCGCTACTATAATCCATATTTAAAAAGTCTTCTTCCTCCATGTTACCAGGATTCATACCTTGTAAAACGCTACACGATTAAAGTTTAATAACAATAATAACTAGCCGAAGGCCTGAGTTGCCAGTGCTATATAAAAAAAATATCTGTTAGTTTCTAGCTTTTAAGCTTAACTATCAATATTAATAAATAAATAAAAAAATAACAATAATAATACACTGGCGATATTAAAACTCTAACGAGTTTTATTGCCGAGCTTCTCTCCCAATTCGAGGTGTGCTTCTTAACTATTGTTTTTCCTACAATTTGTGTGGACCTACAGTTTTATGCGAGCTCCGAACGGCGAATGCTTTTTTGTGAGGCCTTTTCATGGCAGAAATACACTCGGAGGGTATGCCGCCCACTACCGAGAGGTGACCGCTATTTATAAAAACCCAATAATTGGGTTTTATTCAATTAGAAAATTTTTTTGTGGTGTTTGTCCGGACTGGGTTAGAACCCAAGACCTCTGGTATAGCAGGCGAGCACTCTACGCACTGCACCTCAGCGGCCACATTAAAGTTTAATTGATGAAAAAAGGTGTTTTATGTATACAGTATATAATAATTAATTGAATTTCTATAATATATATCCTTGAAAAATCTCTTATCTCAGTTTATCATATCCACTTGCTTCCAACAAAAAAACCTAACTGAAGATAATAACGCATGAAATGAGAAAAGTATTCTAACAAAAAAACCTAACTCGAGACAAATTGTGTAAAAATAAAAAAAAATCACTTAAAATAACCTATTTCCACTTAGGCTATGGAAACAAAATTGACAAAAAAAAATTATAATTCCTAACTCAAGTTAGGTTTTTTTAATAAACTGAAAACGCAAATAAATACGTCCATGAAGTACCCACATAACTCTAGTTAGGATGTTTTAATAAAACGATTTTTCATACAATACTAGACTTAAGAGATTTGCTAGAAGATAAGTTGTTTTAACTGGTGCAAAATGTTTCTATCTGAGTTAGGATAATTTTTATATCTTAATAACTTTTTAAATATTACTCCAATTTAAATGGGGATAAGACAGATCGATGGGTTTTCCTCCAAAGATTAACACTATAACAATAACTCAATTTCGCATTATCTCGAGTTAGGCTACTTTAATTTGCGGGCACAGATATGTACATACATAAGTACGTACATATGTACGTTAAAAATAATATATAATTTGTTAAAATTTCACCTTTTGAATATCGGAAATTCACGCAAGGTACTAAGTTCAATTAACCGAAAAAAAAACAAACAACAATAAATTAACAAATTAAAAAACAGAAAATTTAAACTTAAGTAATGTGCATACAAGGAACGCATAACCATTTCATTGACAAAAAATCGAGAGCTCTAGTATGCACATACAAACCTACAGGTATAACAGTTTTCGGTAGATTTGGAAATGCTAATTTGGCAGAGGTTAAGTGTCAATAAAATAGCAATTGTAAACAAATTAGAAAATTCCATACTACTTATTTATCACAAGAAGAAAAAACAAAATGATATGAAATTAATTGGTTCTCGAATAATGAACTCGCTGCTCATTAATATGTGATTAAGAAATATGTAATTTGAATGCACATATACATATCGCACCCTAAATCATAAAGTGACACAACTCAAAATTTTTCGAAATCGAGTTTCTTTCATAAATCGGAACACAGAATATGTCTCTAGCGACTGCAAAAAAATTTTGTCCATCAGTCTTTTTTAACTGAAAAATAACTATTATAAGTGGCCTTTTCCAATATCATTGCCTATAAAAAGAAGATTTTTTGGCTCTCCTGAAAATTTTTAAATTTTGAATTGTGTCACTTTATGATTTAGTGTACCTCCGATATGTATGTATGTACATATGTATGTACATGTGTATTAAGCTAAGGGAATTTTTTTGGGTATTGCTCGCAATTGACGTAGGTAGGTACATATTAATTTTTGGACTCTTCATGCAACGGCTTAGACAATATGCATTCAAATTCATTGACTTATTTTAGTATGATTATTTATTTAGGGGTCGACCATACGCATGCAATTTAGCTATTGCTGTGTGACAAGTAGCAAAGTGCATCTACACAGATATGTACATATGTATTTACATATCGTCGTACCATACGAAAACTAGCATACATTCCTTTTTTTTTGTGGCTGACGAAAAGTAACAAGTTCGAATTTTGGCTGACGAAAAATAACAAGTTCGACTTTTGGCCGACGAAAAGTAACAAAATCGAATTTCGTTTAAACAATATAATTACTGATACTTTTCGTCAGCCAAAAGTCGAACTTGACAGTAACATCGTTTAGGTCGATGTGGGTAAAAACACTACAAATTTTTGTGTCCGTAGCTGTTTAAGTGCAGAAGTTATACCACAAATTGTCTAAGTATATCTGAACAATAGTTGTATGGGAGTTATATGTTAACGTGGTCCGATTCGGCCTATTCCAACAAATGATCAGCTTCTCCTAAAAATACACTCAAATTCCGAATTTCAAGCAGATTTCTAAACCACTGAGGGACTAGTTTGCGTTCAAACAGACGGACAGACTGACAGACGGACATGGCTTAATCGGCGAAGCTCATCATTCTGACCATATTGGTATATATGAATTTTGGTGGGTTTGTCGCGCCTCCTTCTGGCACTTTCAAGATTTATACTTCGCCACAAAGTTATAATATCATTTTATTTTCATGAAAGGTATACAAATTACGTTCTCGAAGGAAAATTTATTATGGAAAACTGTTCGTTGCCAGAGCAATCGTGTCTATATACCGGCACGCTGAACACAAACATGTAATGTATAATTATGTATATAATTATTGCACCGAAGTGCATAGAAATTCCGTGGGAAAAAATTAATTTTAACTTGCCTTCTATTTGCGCTTCATTTGGAAAACTTAGCATAGACCTCTTATAAAAAGTTTTGATAATATAGATACCATCCGACCTATAGTAGATAACGTCAGCGTTATGAAAATCAAATATTTTCGATTTCCAGAGGGCGTGGCACCACCCATTTTTATGAAATAACAAATTATACTTAAAACTGGTTAGCCATACTGTTGTGATTGAGAAACAAATGTACGAATATTGGACTTCCACACATACATATATGCATATACATACATATGTATGTATGTAGGTACATATCTTTAATGTGATAGATAGTAATTATTTATTTTATTGATGTCTAAAATAGTTCATATTTACACAGACATTTAAGCGTAATTTAATATCACAAATAAGTATAAATTTATGATCTGAATAAATACATAGTAAAAATATAACAGAAAACGAAAAATTGAATGAGATATGCGTATACGTATACAAAAGTTTCACTTAAATATAAAGGTAAACCGGAAGTTAAGTGCGCGCAAGATATGTGTTCAGTTCAAGAGCAGTCTGTATCGGATCAGTAAAGTCAATATCTAAGAAACCTGAGAAATAGTTAAACTCAGACATAGTTCTATTTAATGGTGCAATTGCGCTGTATACCGTTCTGCTTAAGCCAACTCTGAAAACATTAAAATTACGGAAATTTCGACTGGGAATATAAAAATGTATATTCTCAAGAATTGAGGAACAGTCAACATTCCCTATCACTATGCCCATTAAAAACGAGATAGCCTGAATAACTGCTCTATTACGCAAAGTAGGTAGACTGATTAGTTGACACCGAGAAGAATAAGAGGGCAAGGGTTCATTAAAGTTTAAAGAGCGCAAGGCAAATCGTATGAAAGCCCTCTGTACTTTTTCCAAACGATTTATATGAATTAAATGATGGGGTCTCCATATAAAAGAAGCATAATCTACTTTAGAGCGAACAAATGCTGAATATAAAACCTTTAGTGTATAAGGATCAGTAAAATTTTTGGAATTTCGTCTCACAAATGCAAGCATAGCAAATGCGTCCGCTATCACTCTATTTAAGTGCGTAATAAAAGTGAGTTTTGAATCAAAATGTACTCCCAAATCCTTTATCTCATTAACCGAGTCCAAGCAGATATTATTTATTGAATAAGTTGACATAATAGGGTTTTTCAACTTTGAAAAGGTTACTTTGTGACACTTTTTGATGTTGATAAAAATACTATTATTTGCACACCAGGCATTAAGCTTATTGATGTCGGATTGTAATTTTGATGTGTCATCATAATTTGTGATTTCCAAATAAATTTTCAGATCATCAGCATAAAGAAGAAATTGAGCGTATTTAAAGCAGGAATTAATATCATTTATAAAAAGAATGAAGAATAATGGGCCCAAAATACTACCTTGAGGAACCCCTGAAGTCGCAATAAATGATTTAGACGAAACACCATCAATGGCCACATCACTACTTCTGCGATGTAGGTATGACTTAATCCAATCAAGAAATACTGAATGGATACACATAGAGGCCAGTTTTGTTAACAGTATTTTATGCGAAATCTTATCAAATGCTTTAGAAAAATCCGTGTAGATAACATCTAGTTGGTATCCATTACGGAATGTTGAGAAACAATCCTCAGTAAAGACAGCAGGATTAGTAATTGTGGATTTACCCGTAACAAACCCATGCTGATTTGGACATATCAAATGTTTGACATTAAAATAAAGTTTGGTCTTAATTATATTTTCGAAAATCTTAGCCACCGAAGACAGCTTGCTGATCGGTCTATAATTTTCGACATCGCATTTATTACCACTTTTATAGGTTGGCGTGATTGATGGCCGTACGTTTCCAATCATCTATAAATAGGCCTGCAGAAAGGGATTTGTTAAAGATGTGCGTTAGTGGCTTGGCCAATGATAGGCAATTTTTGAATAAAGCAGCCGAGAATGCATCAATATCGGTCTGATAAGAATAATAATTTTATATTTTTAATACTTACAATGATATCATCTTCAGTAAGCACTAGGGAACCAAAATCTAAGGTGGAAAGTATATTTGAAAGGTTTTCACGTCCCAAACTGTCCTCCACATCATCATCCGATACAAAATTGGATGAAAAGAATTCCGCAAATAGATTGGCAGCTTCAGACACCGATGCAGCGCATGCACTTTTATAAAAAACCGACTTAGGTATATTTGAACAAATTCTTCTAGATTTTATATAAGACCAAAATTGTTTGGGATTCAGCTTAATATTATTCTCAAAGTCCCGAATATAGCTCTTATAATGCAACTTATTTAAGTTACAAAATTCCTTTCTATAATGACAGTACTTAAGGAAGAAGCAATGACGATTTGTTGACTTGAACCTCTTATGAAACTTATTTCTCAGATTTTTCAGACGCTTTAGGTTTTTCGAGAACCAAGGAAGTTTATACCTTTTGGGCTTTAGAACTGGTACATACGAACATAATAAGTCATATACATACATGCATCCCTCAACTTCAATATCACGGAACATATGATCGCAATTTAATTCACTCATCAATATATCTAAAGCATTAAAATCACAGCATTTATAATTAAAAGAAATTTTACTGTCTATTGATGCGTCATCAAAAAACTCATAAAATTCGAAATCCAACTCCAACGGTGAATGATGCGAATTCGGGCGAGATATTGAAGAGGGTTGTGCTATATTAAATTTTACATTATAAGAAATGAAAACCAAATCTAGAAAACGACCCAAATTGTTGCAAACATGGTTAATTTGGGTTAAACCAATGCTTAAGAAATTATCAATAACATAGGACTCAGCGAAACTAATTACATTAGTAGGTGTTAAAAATAAATTGTTGTCAAAAGCTGACCAACTCAAACTATTTAAGTTGAAATCACCAAGTACACATACTTGGTTGTCTCCAATGTTTTTGTGAAGTGTTATTAAATTATCAACATGCATCTTATATATGTTATCACCACTGTTCGGAGGAATATAGGATGCGGAGATATATAGCAAGCCGAGCGAACCACGAACTCGTACACATAATTGATCGATGACAGTATCATTATCATGTAGCATAAAGAGTGAGGCTTGAAGATAGTTTCGAGCAGCAATTAACACACCGCCTTAACTTATTAACTAACTTATTAACTAAAAAAAAATGTGCATAGTTTGAAGTTAACTACAATTTTGTTTGGTTAATCCAATACTTAGTTGCAAAATCAAACGTTCTATACGAGTTGGCAACTCTGCCTACTGATAACTGAACCACAAAAGGGAATAGCTAAAAATGCCGGTCAATGGTAATTGACTAGAATTTATGCAATTGACCAGCAATATTATAGTAAATTTCTTTGCTGATAGCAGAAAATAATGTATTAAAGGGCATAAATTTGAAGTTAAGCAAGTTATTTCTCTTTCGCAACAAAAAAGAATAGAGTTGTTTAAAACAAAACCAGTGATAAACGTCATAAAAAATATGAAAATGCGAAACTTTCTCACCGAGTCGCTTTCGTTTTGCAATCAACAAATTTTATTTTCCTCTCTTAATTTTTTTTTTTAAATTTTTTTGAGTGCAACCAGTGCAACAAACCTTTTTCTGCTTTTCATATTCATTCTTTTTAGTACATGTATAATATAAAAATGGACAATAAAAAAATGCGATTGGGTGGGTGGAATTCCTAAATTTCAAAGGCGCGTTCACATAGCGACGCGAAAATAGCATATGCATACTTAGGTCAATATATGTATACATATGTATATATATATAGAAGATATAAACGTGGATATGTATACATTATTTACCTACTGTATATACATAATGGAAAGATGCAAGGGCACAAGGGTGCGGCAGCAGATTGGTGTGGTGGTTAAAGCAAAAATTACACTTCCTATTGCTTTCACGTTTCCTCGTTCGATGACTAATCTCAACCCAGAAAAATCGCCAATACATTTTTGTTTTAAAATGAAAAATAACTTACACTTTATGCTCACAATTGAAGCTAGTAACAGAGGTGTAAGAAGGGCGCTTTATCCTTTTCTGTTAGTTGGAAGTGCACGTAAAGAAATTGGTAACGGTGCTATTTCCAAATGTTGCTGTTGCCGCTGATTTTTGCTTATTGAGGACGACGGAGGTGTGTTAGCGGAAACGTTAAGTTTTCTTTAGTTCTTTTTTTTTTTGCCTTTTATGTACAATTGTGTACTATTGCGCGAACACAAACCAAACAAACGGGTAAATACTAAATGAAAATTTGTGCCAAAAACTTTATTTTACTAGACGAAACTTAATGAATTCACGCACTCTGAGTTTGAAACGATCTTAACAATGGTTAAAATTCGACTCGATCGAAACTGGCCGCAGCTAGCTTATTTTAAATTGATGTAAAATTCACGCAGCGCGACCAAATCCTTTGCTTATATTTTTTTTTTTTTTCAATACATATATATTTTGACAGCTGTCCATGCAGCTGTCAAACAAGTGGCAGTTTGCAAGGAGCTGCCAGACGGGGAGAATTTTTAGATTTATAATTTTTTTGTTTAATCTCGAGTTATAAGGGTTAAAAAGGCTACACCCCAGCCAACATTTATTATCGTGGAAGTGACTAAAAATTAACTTCTAGAAGTTTAATTCAATCGCGGAAGATATCGCTTTCTCAACTTTTTCCTATATTCGTTCGGGAAAAAGTGTTCCCCGTCAACGTTACGTCCATAAGGAGTCATAAACGACACTTCAGGAAGTATCTTCCAAGTGTCGTTTGGAAGAGACAAAAACATTACGTATAAATAAACTAATAAGACACTTCCGGAAGTAACTTTTTGGTGTCATCTGGGAGACACAAAATCGTCAATTATAAATTCTCCTACTATTTTCTCACTTTATATAAAAGTTAAATAAAAGTGCAAATATGTACATACATATATATATTTTCTCAATTCTTTATTTTTTATTACCACAGATACATACATACATCCACAAAGTTATGTATGTACATATAATGTGTAGGTTAGCGCAAAGGTTTTCCTTCAGGAATAGCTAATTCATTTTCCTTTCGAAGGGAATCTAAAAAGATGGAAACCAAAACATTTTAGTTCTATGAAGACGTAGAACACTTTAAGAGAACTTGGCAAAAAATTTAGCAAGGAAAAACACCAAAAGAAATTTTGAAGAACATGGTTTTCTTTAGGATTTATTTGATTTTCGTTTAATTCATAAATTTCAAATTTGTTAAAAAAAATAGTTTTGACTTTGTTTTGGTTGTCAATACACATATATCTTCCCCATTCACACCAAGAAGTAAGATACGCGATAGCAATGACATTTATTTTTGGACAAATAGAGACTATCTGTCGAATGACGCCTAGAAGTGCCCCAGACGTTACTTAATTGAGATAGACGATAAACAGCTCTTCCAAATGCTTGCAGGGACTATACACGTCTTCAAATAATGAAATGACACCCTAATATTTCAAATGTTGTCCCAAAAATCAAAATTTCCTTTCAGTTCTTAGGTTTATATTCTACGTATTTTGAAGGTTTATTTTCTTCTAATAATACAAAATCATCGTGTTGCGAAAAAAATTTACAAACACTATAGAATTTCAATATTAACAGGATCCCTAAAGCATTTATTACGCAGAATAGAAAATTTTGGAAAAACTGGTCGTTCTGTATAAGCTCTTTTAGATCTCAGAACCAGATCGAGCCGTAATCGCAATAAAATTGTCGAACAAAATTATCGATTTTAGCTTTTTTATGGAAATCAATAACTTATTATCACACGCATAAACTCACAAAATTTCATAGTTGTGAAATGTGCCATTTCGAATTTAGAGACTAAATAAATTTCAAGGCTGCATACAAACTGTATGAAAAGAAAATTATAAGAAAACCTTCTCCTGTAAATTTAGCTTTTTTTGTTGGATACACTTTTATTTTGCTTAGGGCTCGAGATTATCATTTCATCTCGTTTAGTTATTCTGTATTCTGGATAGAACATTGCAGATTATCTAGAACATTCAGAATAAAGAAATGCAAAAGAATGAAATTTGGTACCAATCAGGACTATGTAAATTTTGAAAGACTCTTTCCGATAATCATCGCAGAGGTATCGAGCGAAATTTTTGTGTCGGTAGACTTTGCAATAATTATTTCATTGAGCGTCGCACAGTGGGGGCACCTCCATACAAACGCGGCCAAAAATAGTAATAATTGAGCTAGAAACTTTAAACTCGGAACTTAAGCTTTCTTGATTGAAGATAGTAAACTGAAAATTTGAACAAAATCGGCCCACAAATACACCCCCCTCCCATATAACGGTATTTTTGATATTTCAATATTTTGTTAACTATTATAGCTAAAATGCTCAATTTTAATAAGAGCACACATTTTTTAAATATAAATAATATACAGTAATCATTTTGGAAAAAGCGCAAAGTATTCCATGGTTTTCAAATTAAAAATATATGCACTTTTGAGCATTTTATAAGCATTCATCATAAAATTTTCCTTCAAAAAGATCACATTTAAAAAAATTTTTATACCACAAATGAAACTATACTTTTCTAAAGGATTTCAGTGTGCTGAATCTGAATCTGAAGTCAGAATTTTCAAATTGGTTCTAGTTTTTGAGATATTCATGTCCAATTAGGCAAAAAAACACGTTTTTGACTATATTCCCTGCTTAATATCTTGTATGTAATATTTTTTTATTCAAAATCAAATACACCGTTAGAAAGCATAAACCATCCCCCTGAATATGGCGTTTAAATTTTTCAGATATCTTTATTAGAATTGGAGAAATTGTTGTTTAAGTTTCATTAACTTGGCAAATTTTCCCCATACAAAATTATTAATACTTTTTGAAGCATACTTTTGGGGATTTTGTATGGGAAAAATGTATGAAAACTTAGAAAAACTCACTCCATAAAAAAGTTCATAAAACAAAAAAGCGCAAACGAATTTTTAAGATTTCTCCACCTGTTTATAAAGCACGTTCACTAGCACCAAATATTAAAAATTTGGAGAGGTCATATTTTGTATTTTTTTTTTTATTTCATGTTGAAATTTTCCAATTTTTACACAATTTTTTTTTCTGTTCGAAAAGAAAAAGGCTGCAAAAAAATAATGATAACGCTGATAAAAAAAATTCTTTCATAATTTGAAAGCGTGAACCATTGCCTACAACACGGTGAACAAACTATTCGATTAGTCGCCTAAGAATAAGATTTTTCATAATGTCAAAAGTAGCCTAATTATTGCGTTTTGAAAAAGGCACTTTTAGTCAAATGGGAAAAAGATTATTTAAGCGAAAAGCGCAGGTGGATTTTAAGAATTAAAATGCAGTTTGATTAAAAATATATCATTTCCAAACATATGAAAAAATTGGGGAGGTCATATTTTTTATTTTTTTTTATTTTTTTGTTTAACGTTGAGCAAAATTTTTTTTTACGACTTTTTTTGTCAATATTTGAAAGTTCATATAAATCTAAGAGTTACCGCTGGCTACAAAAGGCTTATTGTTTCTAAAAGGCCAAATCAATATCTATGTAATGATGTATCACTCGATTACAGACGTTAATAATTGAATGAGTTACAGCATTTTGTATAAGGTGTAATTGTTGAGAAATAAAAGGACCTATTTTTTGCTCAGTTTTTAACACCCTGTACGGCTAAACAAAACGAGACTTAAAAAATTTTATATAAGCTTTTTTTTTACAAATTGTTATATCTGTCAATCACTTTCAAAAAAATTTGATTTGCTAATACTTTAATTTCGATTTTATTTTTGGCCGCTATCACCCAGTGTGCGTCGGTTAAAAAAAATAGATAATTGTAAGACTTTACGACGAAAATATTCTTAAATTAATAATTCCATAAATTGCTTTTTGTCGCCAAAGATTGCCCGAGTTGTAAAGATGTTCAACTTGTTTCCTAAATTACCGGTAAAAAAAACTTAAGCAAGAATTATCGCTATGACATATGTAGTTATAGTATTGGCCTTTTGGAAACGCAGGCGATGGTGGTCGCAAATAGCAATAACGATTGTCGGTCGCAAAATAGGTTTCAGGATACCTGAACTGGAGCTCAACCAACAGCGGAGCTGTGGGCAAAAAAAAATGTGGGACCGGCGCAAACGAAAAAAATCCTTTGCTCCGAGGCCCTGTTTATGAATGAAAACAGCTGATGAACAGAATACTCCAAGTATCCAAGTGGAATGCGTAAAGATTATCCAGAATAGCATTATCCGGATCGTTTTATGGTATACGTAAACAGAAAAGCATAATCCGAACGTTTGGAATGCATAAAGAAAAACGCCCAATATGAATATTTCACGGGCATTGCTTTTCAATTTTTTACCGAGTGGCATCAGAGGTAAGCCGGATATCAACCGCATTTCAATTTCAAACTGTAGAAAAATTTCGTTCGTACTGTACGAAGGAATTTTTGTACTGTACTTACAACCATGGCAAGGCAAATTCATTTTTATGGTAATGGTACCAGGGATGCCACTGTTGGGATTTTCCTACCAAAACTGGTAGGTTTTATTTTCTTTTTGGTAGGTTGGTAGGGCGATTTGAATTTTGGTAAGTTTTTGCCTTCGTTCAACTTACATCACTGATTTCGTACATTTGTCACTTTGCCACAACACTGTTGAGAAAACGTGTCTTCTCAGTAGAGTTTTGTTACAGAACTCTTCTAAATAGAAAAGCTTTCCTTGAAATTCAAGTACACTTGCCCCCATAGACACAACTGGAGGAGATTGAAAACAGAAAGGCATCTGACATTTTACGATATATGAAGCAAACAAGGTTGTCCGTCTACATGGTGTGTAATAAAGAGCTTTATGTGGTACCACATCAGGCCTACCTAGGTAGTAAATGTGTTTGCTGTACCAAGTGGAAACAATGTCCGCTATTACCCTTAATAAATCTTCTTACGTTTCCTTCCTCATTATTCCTCAAATGTTATTTCACAAATGAAAATCCTGATTTCCTCCGCACTGGACGAGCGGTGACATACACTAATACCCAACACAACCTTGCCCGAATATCATTTAATGCCAACTAAAGATTTTATTTATGTGGGAACTGCTGCTTCCTCCTCTTTTCCTTCACATTTTTATCACTCATTCTAAAATTACTTGAAATTTGTACAACAAATTTTCAAAAAAAAAAATAAAGTTTTTTTTTTATTTTAAGCGGTAAAAAAACAAAAGTGCCCGGTTACTGCAGGGTGGTCGGTTACTGGCACAGTTACCCTAAATGAATTTGTTGAATATGGTTAAATCTCACATTAAAAAAAAAATTGGTAGGCTCGAAGCCATTTTGGTAGGTTTTTGGTAGGAAAAAAATTTTCTTATTGGCATCCCTGAATGGTACGTGAACAGCTGACTTCTTCTTCTTCTCGTTTTTAATTCACCGTGTACCGAAGAATTTAGGAGAATGTCAAACAAGGAAAAACTTTACTTTGAGTTTGACATTTTGATGGACAAAAACTTAAAGCGAATCAAGGCGAAATCGAGGCGAATATTGCCGAATTCGCCGTGCCATTACCATAATGAATTTGCCTTGAACCAAGGTTGATCCATTTTAAATTTTCCCTATTAATTTATTATTATCTTGGTTGGTTAACCCATGTTTCTTACAAAAAATTGAATGAAAGATGTTTTTTTTAAAGTCTATTAAGAAATAAAGTATTTCTATCAATACCCGCTGAACGCGGGGAGGCCTCCACTGCGTTGGGAAGATCAGGTGGACAGTGATGTTGACTGCCTAGGTATTCCCAAATGGCGCCATGCTAACCGAAACAGAAGTATGTAGCTGACGCGCTTTATTAGACTCGACCAGAATCGTCCAGACGGTTACATGCCAATTAAGTACTAAGTAAGTATTAAGTTAATAATAATAAATTGGTAGGTACTATGAAAATATTGCAGGATTTTTAACCGTAGACCTACGGAAAAAAACTGCAGAATTCTAAAATAATATTTCGCCGTGGTTAAAATCTGAATTCGCTTGGGGCTCGTCCATTCCTATTGGCCATGATGTGAATTCGCTTGGATTTTGACATTACACTCTACCTTTGCATATAAAAAAAGTAGTTTCTGAATTCACCACCGGGCCTACCTTACTAGATCTGCCTTGGCAGTTATCAAGGCAAATTAATTCTTATGGTAATGGTACGTGAACAGCTGACTTCTTCTTCTTCTCGTTTTTAATTCACCGTGTACAGAAGAATACAGGAGAATGTCAAACAAGGAAAAATTTTACTTTGAGTCAAGGCAAATTCATTCTTATGGTAATGGTACCTGAACAGCTGACTTCTTCTTCTTCTCGTTTTTAATTCACCGCGTACAGAAGAATACAGGAGAATGTCAAACAAGGAAAAATTTTACTTTGAGTTTGACATTTTGATGGACAAAAATTTAAAGCGAATCGAGGCGAATATTGCCGAATTCGCCGTGCCACTACCATAATGAATTTTCCTTGCTTTGAGTTTGACATTTTGATGAACAAAAATGACAAAAACTTAAAGCGAATCGAGGCGAATATTGCCGAATTCGCCGTGCCATTACCATAATGAATTTGCCTTGGCAGTTATGAAGTTTAAACGGTGATATGTAAGTAGCGGAAATGCCTGTGCGAGACTTGTAGTGCTGGTGTGTAGGTCCTGCCGGCAGGGATGGGCATTATTCAAAATTTTAATAATTCAATAACGCAAAAATAAAAATAAATTTTTATTCTTCATTCTCATATCCTTGAATAAAGAATAAATTTTTATTCTTCATTCCGGCGCCCTTGAATAAAGAATAAAAATTTATTCTTCATTCTGATACCCTTGAATAAAAAATAAATTTTTATTCTTCATTTTGGTTCCCTTGAATAAAGAATAATTTTTTATTCTTCATTTTGATACCCTTGAATAAAGAATAAAAATTTATTGTTCATTCTGATACCCTTGAATAAAAAATAAATTTTTATTCTTCATTCTGATGCCATTGAATAAAGGATAAAAATTTATTCTTCATCCGAAATTGGTTGAATAAAAAATAAAATTTCATTTTTCATTCAGATAATTTTGAATAAAGAATAAATTTTTATTCACGTTATTCAAATTATTCTTGCAGGTCACACAAGTAAATGATTTTGCGAATATTTTTCTGAATACGAACCAAGTATTTTCCCGAGCCCCAACCGAATATTTTTCCGAATACTTTCTCGAATCCGAACCCAAATACTCAACCGAATATTTTTCTGAATCCGAACCCAATATTTTACCAAATACTTACCCGAATCCGAACCGAATATTCTCCCAAATCCGAAACCGAATACTTTCCCGATTCCGAACCGAATACTTACCCGAGTCTGAACCGAATACTTTTCCGGGTTCGAACCGAATACTTTTCCGGGTCCGAACCGAATACTTTTCCGGGTTCGAACCGAATACTTTTCCGAGTTCGAACCGAATACTTTTCCAGGTCCGAACCGATTACCAGCTGTAATTAACGAAGTTATGGTAAAAATTAAAATGCAAACGAATATGCATGTATAAGCAAAAGAAGTATGTAGTTTCTTGTTGTCATTATGTTCTGGTCATCGGTTTTTAATGAAATTTGGCGCCGTTCTATTCAAATACAAGAACATTTTCATTTTTACCATAACTTCGTTAATTAAAGAGCCAGAGGGTCCCGTACTCGGTACAGTAATCGGTTCGGACTCGGAAAAGTATTCGGTTCGGTTTTGGAAAAGTATTCGGTTCGGACCCGGAAAAGTATTCGGTTCGAACTCGGAAAAGTATTCGGTTCGGACCCGGAAAAGTATTCGGTTCGAACCCGGAAAAGTATTCGGTTCGAACCCGGAAAAGTATTCGGTTCAGACTCGGGAAAGTATTCGGTTCGGAATCGGGAAAGTATTCGGTTTCGGATTTGGGAGAATATTCGGTTCGGATTCGGGAAAGTATTTGGTAAAATATTGGGTTCGGATTCAGAAAAATATTCGGTTGAGTATTTGGGTTCGGATTCGAGAAAGTACAGAGAAACCTCTCCTAACGGACACCTCTCATAGGCGGACACCTCCCTTGAGCGGACATTTTTTCATGCACCAAGCTTTAGGTTCATTTTTTAGAACAAATTGCCCTCTCTTAGGCGGACACTCTCTTGGCCGGACGCGGACAGTTATTTACTATTGAATTGAACAAAAAACTTCTATTAAGCGGACACGAACCTCTTTTCAACGGACACTTTGATTTTTTTTCATAACGAATCACATAACAACCTCTGTTAGGCGGACACGAACTCCTCTTAAGCGGACAAAATATAAGTAGGTATGTATAGCAATACAAAAAAAGTTCGCGGAATGTTCGTTAGCTAAAAAGCACTACGAAGAAAGGGGAATCACCGACTAAAATAAATGTCCGCATGATTTTATCGGAATGGATAAAAAAAATACATTCACCGAGAGCACATATTTCCAGTTAGATGTTCTAACTGACGAAAACGTCGAAACCATTGGAGATGATAGTACCGATACTGAAAGTATTACCGCTGAATGTAGGTAATGCAATCACCTCGAACGAAATGGCTTTGACTGCAGTTTCAAATTTGAAAAGATTTTGCACGGAAGACCTTAGTGCATTTGAATTGTTGCAGAAATTTAAAAGCCATCTGCAAAACAATATTATTTTAAATAAGCAATAAACCCCTAGTCAATCGACAATTTCGCAATTTTTTAAATAATTTAAGAGGTATCCAAACATTTCTAGTTCTCAGCAACGTAACTAATTGAAATGTAATATGTATGTTAATACTTTATGTATATACATACATACATATGCATATGTATTTAAGTGAAATTTTGAAGACATAAGAATCCTTGTTTTTTCAGTGAAATATGAATAAGTAAATCCTTTAAAATCCAAAAAATTTCTAAAATAGCAACCCACTCCCTTAAGCGGACACCTCTCTTGAGCGGACAAAATTTGCCCGACGGTGAGTGTCCGCCCAAGGGAGGTTTCACTGTATTCGGAAAAATATTCGGTTGGGGCTCGGGAAAACACTTGGTTCGTATTCAGAAAAATATTCGCAAAATCATTTACTTGTGTGACCTGCAAGAATAATTTGAATAACGTGAATAAAAATTTATTCTTTATTCAAAATTATCTGAATGAAAAATAAAATTTTATTTTTCATTCAACCAATTTAGGATGAAGAATAAAAAATTATTCTTTATTCAAGGGCATCAGAATGAAGAATAAAAATTTATTTTTTATTCAAGGGTATCAGAATGAAGAATAAATTTTTATTCTTTATTCAAGGTATCAAAATGAAGAATAAAAAATTATTCTTTATTCAAGGGCACCAAAATGAAGAATAAAAATTTATTTTTTATTCAAGGGTATCAGAATGAAGAATAAATTTTTATTCTTTATTCAAGGGTGCCGGAATGAAGAATAAAAATTTATTCTTTATTCAAGGATATGAGAATGAAGAATAAAAATTTATTTTTTATTTGAATAAAAATTTATTCAAAACCGCCCATCCCTGCCTGCCGGAAACTCTACCCATCTCCAACTTTCCCTTTTAAAAGTTTTGGTACCACGAATTATTCAAAAAAGTCACAATATAGACGGTACATACGGAAATATTGTATATACATAAATATCCATTCCTGTTCAGTAAAACAAAATTTCGATGTGTACATACATATGTACATACATATGTACATATATATATTTTTTTTAATAAAACTGCATTTATTACAATGAACTATTTTTAATTTATTTAATTACTTAATTTAATTGTTCTTATTGTTTTTTTTTTGTTGTGGTTTTGCATGTGTTTCGTACATTTATTTATTTTATTTTATACATATGTTAATACATATAGCTTGTTTATTTAGTTATATTTTCATATTCATATAAAATTAATATCGCAAAAAAAATAAATAATTATAATAATTACAAAAACACCAAACACATATGCAGTAAAACAACAACAAAAAACTTAAAAAGTTCGCTTTAAAACTAGATAGACACATTTAAATTTTTAATTATTTTTTTTTTATATTTTACACACATGAATTTTTCCAATTTAACTTTTAAATCGAAAATAGATTCTTTCCCTTGCTAACAAATTTGTTCCGTTTTCGTTCTTTGCATGCTGGCTTATATGTGTGTGTATGTATATATGTATGTATTTAATATTTGCGATTGCCTTTTTCTATTTTTTTCTTTGTTTGCAATTACATTTATGTATATGTAGATATGTATGTATATGTACATACTTTTATAAAAAAAAAATAACTACAAAAGCCTTAATTGCGAAAAACTTAATATAAACATTTTTTTTAAATTAATTTTTCTTTAATATTTATATCTTTAATTAAATTATATATTAGTTAAATGACTTATAAATTAATTCGACGCCGTAGCAAAGACACGCTGTCTCGCTGTATTGTTTATGTTTGTTGTAGTTGGTGTGGTTATTGCGGCTGCTGCTGCTGCCCCGTTGGCACTTGGCGTTTGCGTCGCCAATGCGGATTTGTGGTAAGCATCAAATTTGTTATTATTCTCAAATTTAAGATTACCATTGATCTCTTTGGTGGCTTTCTGTAGTTGCACGTCATTGGCTTTCAATGCGCCATTTGCATTGCCATTGCTTAATTTGCCATTGATGGCGGCGGCGGCGGCCATTTTGTCCTTCTGCAAATAAATGAAAATTCATTTGTTAAATTTTAGATGAGTTTATTATTTGGCCGTTTGTATAAAATATTTTGTTCATATATTTGAGCTTTGGCCACCATGAAAAATTCAAAACAAACTTTTTAAATTTTTCTTTTTCCTTTATTGGTCGATATTTCGGCTCCAATCTGGAGTCATCTTCAGGACTGAAAAACATATGTACATATATAAGTATTACATACATATATATATATATATATATATAAGCATAAACAAAAATAAACTTACACAATTGTCTATGTTGGATCGACTGATCATATGCGCGAAAAACAAAGTTTAAAAAGGCGAATTCAGAGACATAAGAACATGAAAATATAAACAATTAAAAATACCGCAATTGTAAACAAAAATGCAAGAACAACAATACATAGCAAAACGAAGAGTAGGACATACATATATACATTTATATGTTTGCATAACACTGCAGCTTCCCTTTTTGTTATTGTCCGGAACACATTGGAAACAGGATGGGCTGAGAAACTGTGCACCAACAAATAACATATATATACATACATACATTACAAATTGTTGTTGCGCTGCAGAAGTAAATTCCGATAAACGTGTGCACAGTTGTCTGTGTCTGTTTTGAAGTTCATCCTTTTAGCATTAGGGGTGTTCACTATATGTAGCATTTCTAATGTAAAGCGCTTGTGGTAATGCTTCTCTTGTGCTAAAACGGCTGAACCGTCGAAATTTGGATAGTGTCCAGTGTTGCTACAATGGTATGACAAGGCCGTCTTATTGTCTGAAGATTCGTTCCGTAATTTAATATTTGACTTGTGAGCGGAAATCCTTGTCTTTAATTTTGATTTAGTTGTCCCAACATATACCTTTTCGCATAAGTGGGACCCGTCACCATTGCACGGAATTTTGTAAACTAAATTAGATTTCTCATTATTCGGAATCCTGTCCTTCGTATTGCTGTATATTTGCTTAAGTGTGTTTTTATAAGAGAAAGCCATTGTGTACTTTTCTTTATCATATATATTAGACCTTTTGATTCTTTCAGATATACCTGGAACGTACGTCGATGATTTGTAAATTCTATTGTTATGGTCTATCGTAGTTCTCTCCATATTATTGCCAGCATAGTATTGGCGAATCATTCTGTTTATCAATTTTGATGGGAAATCATTATGTTCCAGGGTTTTTTTGATAATCTCAATATTTTTGGAATGATAAGGTTTGTCACTTATGGAGAGAACCCTTCTAATAAAGTTGTTGGCTGTATTTATAACTATCTTACTTTCATGTTTGGAATGAAAATTTATAAGTCTCCCAGATGCAGTAGGCTTTTTGTACCAGTCAATAGTTATTATATTATTTCTTCTAATTATGAGAGCGTCAAGATAGGATAGCATACCGTTGTTTTCTTTCTCTATTGTAAACTTAATGTGTTTGTTGAGGTTGTTGAATGTATTTAATAAAGTTTCCGTATCCTCTTTTTTAACAATGGCAAATAAATCATCTACATACTTCGTGAGTAAACGTGGTTTGTTTGTGGAATCTGTTTCAAATTTTTCCAATAATTTTTCCATTACGATATCGGCTATTATAGGCGAAGCTGGAGAACCCATTGGCATTCCAGATCGTTGTTCATATATTCTGTCGTTGTATTTAAAGTAGGAGTTCTCCTTAACACAGAACTTTAGCATTGTCATGAATAGTTCCTTCGTTAAACACGTATATAATTTAATTTCGTCCCATTTTGAAGCTATAATTTCTATGGCAAATTCCACTGGTATGCTAGGAAACAACGACACAACATCTAGTGACACTAATAT
This sequence comes from Urophora cardui, assembly GCA_960531455.1. Classification (NCBI taxonomy): domain Eukaryota; kingdom Metazoa; phylum Arthropoda; class Insecta; order Diptera; family Tephritidae; genus Urophora; species Urophora cardui. The sequence goes on along the minus strand of OY482672.1, from coordinate 30,712,110 downwards.
CTCGTCATCGTAAACATAAGAACCCCCAATCTTATTTTTGAAGTCTAACGCATCTTTAACGTTGTATTTGGATGACTTAGTTAAGTTTTTCAAAATGTTCGTTAAGTATTTGCATAGATTGTATGACGGAGAATTGACTGACGAGCAAATCGGTCTGAGTGGAGTCCCATCTTTGTGGATTTTTGGTAGTCCATAAATTCTCGGAGGGTTGGCCGTTTTTGATAATAGTAGGGTCTTTTCTTTTAAATCGATGAACTGGTTTCTATACATTCTTTCCACTATGTCGTTATTTTTATTTTGTAATTTATTCGTAGGGTCGCGTTTTAAAATTCTGTAGGTGGCTGTGTCATTAACTAATCTTTTCATTTTTGCATCATATTCCGATTTGTCCATTATCACCGTGACATTTCCCTTGTCAGCATTAAGAACCAAAAGTTGATCATTTTCGTTTAAAAACTTCTTAGTCAAACGGAGGGTATCATTTGTGAACTTATCTCTAGCAGAAATCCTATTGTTAGATTTATTTAAGTGGTTTCGTATTAATGTTACGAAGTTATTTCTCTCAATCTCTTGTTTTTCCTTGTCCGTAATTGTTTGTATACAGTCTTCTCCGTCTGCTATGAATTGGAATAGTGGAAAGTTTTTGTTTTCTGTTGGTAGAGAATATTTAGGGCCAAGAGAAAGAAGCCACTGAATATCTGTCGGAATATCTATATTCGTCGTATTGCGGAACCAATCTGGTACCACCCTTATGTTTAATGACTCCCTTTGTTTTGTTTTTAATTTCTCGTATTTATTTTTCTGGGTCACCCTAGTAATTGTTGTGAGATTGTTTGTCAATATTTTTTCGCTCTCAGCGAGTTTGTTCCAATCATTGGTGTTGAGTTGTTGTTTAATTAGTTTTTCTAGCATATTTACCTCTTTTAGTTTTTGCCTTCGTAGTTCATGTTTAATGTTGATGATTAAGTTGACCAATTTAGCTTGTACTTTGGTGATGTAAGAGGACACTGTGTTGGAAAATTTTGTTGGTATTTTGTTGTTGCCGGTGTTGTTTTTGATTGTGTATAAGATGTTTTTGGTTGCATTGTTTATAAAATTTGGAGTTAGGACATTCCTTCTGCACCTCTCTAGATATTTTGTGGATTCAGCCAGTTTAGTACTTTGTTGTAAGCAACGTTGGTATCTTTTTATGTTTTTGTTTGTCTGGATATCGTAATTATCTTTGATTGTTGTGTAGACTGCATTGTAGTCCTTTTCTGGTCGGTGTGCTCTCCGTTTCAACATTTTAGATGAGTTTATTATTTGGCCGTTTGTATAAAATATTTTGTTCATATATTTGAGCTTTGGCCACCATGAAAAATTCAAAACAAACTTTTTAAATTTTTCTTTTTCCTTTATTGGTCGATATTTCGGCTCCAATCTGGAGTCATCTTCAGGACTGAAAAACATATGTACATATATAAGTATTACATACATATATATATATATATATATATAAGCATAAACAAAAATAAACTTACACAATTGTCTATGTTGGATCGACTGATCATATGCGCGAAAAACAAAGTTTAAAAAGGCGAATTCAGAGACATAAGAACATGAAAATATAAACAATTAAAAATACCGCAATTGTAAACAAAAATGCAAGAACAACAATACATAGCAAAACGAAGAGTAGGACATACATATATACATTTATATGTTTGCATAACACTGCAGCTTCCCTTTTTGTTATTGTCCGGAACACATTGGAAACAGGATGGGCTGAGAAACTGTGCACCAACAAATAACATATATATACATACATACATTACAAATTGTTGTTGCGCTGCAGAAGTAAATTCCGATAAACGTGTGCACAGTTGTCTGTGTCTGTTTTGAAGTTCATCCTTTTAGCATTAGGGGTGTTCACTATATGTAGCATTTCTAATGTAAAGCGCTTGTGGTAATGCTTCTCTTGTGCTAAAACGGCTGAACCGTCGAAATTTGGATAGTGTCCAGTGTTGCTACAATGGTATGACAAGGCCGTCTTATTGTCTGAAGATTCGTTCCGTAATTTAATATTTGACTTGTGAGCGGAAATCCTTGTCTTTAATTTTGATTTAGTTGTCCCAACATATACCTTTTCGCATAAGTGGGACCCGTCACCATTGCACGGAATTTTGTAAACTAAATTAGATTTCTCATTATTCGGAATCCTGTCCTTCGTATTGCTGTATATTTGCTTAAGTGTGTTTTTATAAGAGAAAGCCATTGTGTACTTTTCTTTATCATATATATTAGACCTTTTGATTCTTTCAGATATACCTGGAACGTACGTCGATGATTTGTAAATTCTATTGTTATGGTCTATCGTAGTTCTCTCCATATTATTGCCAGCATAGTATTGGCGAATCATTCTGTTTATCAATTTTGATGGGAAATCATTATGTTCCAGGGTTTTTTTGATAATCTCAATATTTTTGGAATGATAAGGTTTGTCACTTATGGAGAGAACCCTTCTAATAAAGTTGTTGGCTGTATTTATAACTATCTTACTTTCATGTCTGGAATGAAAATTTATAAGTCTCCCAGATGCAGTAGGCTTTTTGTACCAGTCAATAGTTATTATATTATTTCTTCTAATTATGAGAGCGTCAAGATAGGATAGCATACCGTTGTTTTCTTTCTCTATTGTAAACTTAATGTGTTTGTTGAGGTTGTTGAATGTATTTAATAAAGTTTCCGTATCCTCTTTTTTAACAATGGCAAATAAATCATCTACATACTTCGTGAGTAAACGTGGTTTGTTTGTGGAATCTGTTTCAAATTTTTCCAATAATTTTTCCATTACGATATCGGCTATTATAGGCGAAGCTGGAGAACCCATTGGCATTCCAGATCGTTGTTCATATATTCTGTCGTTGTATTTAAAGTAGGAGTTCTCCTTAACACAGAACTTTAGCATTGTCATGAATAGTTCCTTCGTTAAACACGTATATAATTTAATTTCGTCCCATTTTGAAGCTATAATTTCTATGGCAAATTCCACTGGTATGCTAGGAAACAACGACACAACATCTAGTGACACTAATATCTCGTCATCGTAAACATAAGAACCCCCAATCTTATTTTTGAAGTCTAACGCATCTTTAACGTTGTATTTGGATGACTTAGTTAAGTTTTTCAAAATGTTCGTTAAGTATTTGCATAGATTGTATGACGGAGAATTGACTGACGAGCAAATCGGTCTGAGTGGAGTCCCATCTTTGTGGATTTTTGGTAGTCCATAAATTCTCGGAGGGTTGGCCGTTTTTGATAATAGTAGGGTCTTTTCTTTTAAATCGATGAACTGGTTTCTATACATTCTTTCCACTATGTCGTTATTTTTATTTTGTAATTTATTCGTAGGGTCGCGTTTTAAAATTCTGTAGGTGGCTGTGTCATTAACTAATCTTTTCATTTTTGCATCATATTCCGATTTGTCCATTATCACCGTGACATTTCCCTTGTCAGCATTAAGAACCAAAAGTTGATCATTTTCGTTTAAAAACTTCTTAGTCAAACGGAGGGTATCATTTGTGAACTTATCTCTAGCAGAAATCCTATTGTTAGATTTATTTAAGTGGTTTCGTATTAATGTTACGAAGTTATTTCTCTCAATCTCTTGTTTTTCCTTGTCCGTAATTGTTTGTATACAGTCTTCTCCGTCTGCTATGAATTGGAATAGTGGAAAGTTTTTGTTTTCTGTTGGTAGAGAATATTTAGGGCCAAGAGAAAGAAGCCACTGAATATCTGTCGGAATATCTATATTCGTCGTATTGCGGAACCAATCTGGTACCACCCTTATGTTTAATGACTCCCTTTGTTTTGTTTTTAATTTCTCGTATTTATTTTTCTGGGTCACCCTAGTAATTGTTGTGAGATTGTTTGTCAATATTTTTTCGCTCTCAGCGAGTTTGTTCCAATCATTGGTGTTGAGTTGTTGTTTAATTAGTTTTTCTAGCATATTTACCTCTTTTAGTTTTTGCCTTCGTAGTTCATGTTTAATGTTGATGATTAAGTTGACCAATTTAGCTTGTACTTTGGTGATGTAAGAGGACACTGTGTTGGAAAATTTTGTTGGTATTTTGTTGTTGCCGGTGTTGTTTTTGATTGTGTATAAGATGTTTTTGGTTGCATTGTTTATAAAATTTGGAGTTAGGACATTCCTTCTGCACCTCTCTAGATATTTTGTGGATTCAGCCAGTTTAGTACTTTGTTGTAAGCAACGTTGGTATCTTTTTATGTTTTTGTTTGTCTGGATATCGTAATTATCTTTGATTGTTGTGTAGACTGCATTGTAGTCCTTTTCTGGTCGGTGTGCTCTCCGTTTCAACATTTTAGATGAGTTTATTATTTGGCCGTTTGTATAAAATATTTTGTTCATATATTTGAGCTTTGGCCACCATGAAAAATTCAAAACAAACTTTTTAAATTTTTCTTTTTCCTTTATTGGTCGATATTTCGGCTCCAATCTGGAGTCATCTTCAGGACTGAAAAACATATGTACATATATAAGTATTACATACATATATATATATATATATATATAAGCATAAACAAAAATAAACTTACACAATTGTCTATGTTGGATCGACTGATCATATGCGCGAAAAACAAAGTTTAAAAAGGCGAATTCAGAGACATAAGAACATGAAAATATAAACAATTAAAAATACCGCAATTGTAAACAAAAATGCAAGAACAACAATACATAGCAAAACGAAGAGTAGGACATACATATATACATTTATATGTTTGCATAACACTGCAGCTTCCCTTTTTGTTATTGTCCGGAACACATTGGAAACAGGATGGGCTGAGAAACTGTGCACCAACAAATAACATATATATACATACATACATTACAAATTGTTGTTGCGCTGCAGAAGTAAATTCCGATAAACGTGTGCACAGTTGTCTGTGTCTGTTTTGAAGTTCATCCTTTTAGCATTAGGGGTGTTCACTATATGTAGCATTTCTAATGTAAAGCGCTTGTGGTAATGCTTCTCTTGTGCTAAAACGGCTGAACCGTCGAAATTTGGATAGTGTCCAGTGTTGCTACAATGGTATGACAAGGCCGTCTTATTGTCTGAAGATTCGTTCCGTAATTTAATATTTGACTTGTGAGCGGAAATCCTTGTCTTTAATTTTGATTTAGTTGTCCCAACATATACCTTTTCGCATAAGTGGGACCCGTCACCATTGCACGGAATTTTGTAAACTAAATTAGATTTCTCATTATTCGGAATCCTGTCCTTCGTATTGCTGTATATTTGCTTAAGTGTGTTTTTATAAGAGAAAGCCATTGTGTACTTTTCTTTATCATATATATTAGACCTTTTGATTCTTTCAGATATACCTGGAACGTACGTCGATGATTTGTAAATTCTATTGTTATGGTCTATCGTAGTTCTCTCCATATTATTGCCAGCATAGTATTGGCGAATCATTCTGTTTATCAATTTTGATGGGAAATCATTATGTTCCAGGGTTTTTTTGATAATCTCAATATTTTTGGAATTTTTAAATACAACGACAGAATATATGAACAACGATCTGGAATGCCAATGGGTTCTCCAGCTTCGCCTATAATAGCCGATATCGTAATGGAAAAATTATTGGAAAAATTTGAAACAGATTCCACAAACAAACCACGTTTACTCACGAAGTATGTAGATGATTTATTTGCCATTGTTAAAAAAGAGGATACGGAAACTTTATTAAATACATTCAACAACCTCAACAAACACATTAAGTTTACAATAGAGAAAGAAAACAACGGTATGCTATCCTATCTTGACGCTCTCATAATTAGAAGAAATAATATAATAACTATTGACTGGTACAAAAAGCCTACTGCATCTGGGAGACTTATAAATTTTCATTCCAGACATGAAAGTAAGATAGTTATAAATACAGCCAACAACTTTATTAGAAGGGTTCTCTCCATAAGTGACAAACCTTATCATTCCAAAAATATTGAGATTATCAAAAAAACCCTGGAACATAATGATTTCCCATCAAAATTGATAAACAGAATGATTCGCCAATACTATGCTGGCAATAATATGGAGAGAACTACGATAGACCATAACAATAGAATTTACAAATCATCGACGTACGTTCCAGGTATATCTGAAAGAATCAAAAGGTCTAATATATATGATAAAGAAAAGTACACAATGGCTTTCTCTTATAAAAACACACTTAAGCAAATATACAGCAATACGAAGGACAGGATTCCGAATAATGAGAAATCTAATTTAGTTTACAAAATTCCGTGCAATGGTGACGGGTCCCACTTATGCGAAAAGGTATATGTTGGGACAACTAAATCAAAATTAAAGACAAGGATTTCCGCTCACAAGTCAAATATTAAATTACGGAACGAATCTTCAGACAATAAGACGGCCTTGTCATACCATTGTAGCAACACTGGACACTATCCAAATTTCGACGGTTCAGCCGTTTTAGCACAAGAGAAGCATTACCACAAGCGCTTTACATTAGAAATGCTACATATAGTGAACACCCCTAATGCTAAAAGGATGAACTTCAAAACAGACACAGACAACTGTGCACACGTTTATCGGAATTTACTTCTGCAGCGCAACAACAATTTGTAATGTATGTATGTATATATATGTTATTTGTTGGTGCACAGTTTCTCAGCCCATCCTGTTTCCAATGTGTTCCGGACAATAACAAAAAGGGAAGCTGCAGTGTTATGCAAACATATAAATGTATATATGTATGTCCTACTCTTCGTTTTGCTATGTATTGTTGTTCTTGCATTTTTGTTTACAATTGCGGTATTTTTAATTGTTTATATTTTCATGTTCTTATGTCTCTGAATTCGCCTTTTTAAACTTTGTTTTTCGCGCATATGATCAGTCGATCCAACATAGACAATTGTGTAAGTTTATTTTTGTTTATGCTTATATATATATATATATATATATGTATGTAATACTTATATATGTACATATGTTTTTCAGTCCTGAAGATGACTCCAGATTGGAGCCGAAATATCGACCAATAAAGGAAAAAGAAAAATTTAAAAAGTTTGTTTTGAATTTTTCATGGTGGCCAAAGCTCAAATATATGAACAAAATATTTTATACAAACGGCCAAATAATAAACTCATCTAAAATGTTGAAACGGAGAGCACACCGACCAGAAAAGGACTACAATGCAGTCTACACAACAATCAAAGATAATTACGATATCCAGACAAACAAAAACATAAAAAGATACCAACGTTGCTTACAACAAAGTACTAAACTGGCTGAATCCACAAAATATCTAGAGAGGTGCAGAAGGAATGTCCTAACTCCAAATTTTATAAACAATGCAACCAAAAACATCTTATACACAATCAAAAACAACACCGGCAACAACAAAATACCAACAAAATTTTCCAACACAGTGTCCTCTTACATCACCAAAGTACAAGCTAAATTGGTCAACTTAATCATCAACATTAAACATGAACTACGAAGGCAAAAACTAAAAGAGGTAAATATGCTAGAAAAACTAATTAAACAACAACTCAACACCAATGATTGGAACAAACTCGCTGAGAGCGAAAAAATATTGACAAACAATCTCACAACAATTACTAGGGTGACCCAGAAAAATAAATACGAGAAATTAAAAACAAAACAAAGGGAGTCATTAAACATAAGGGTGGTACCAGATTGGTTCCGCAATACGACGAATATAGATATTCCGACAGATATTCAGTGGCTTCTTTCTCTTGGCCCTAAATATTCTCTACCAACAGAAAACAAAAACTTTCCACTATTCCAATTCATAGCAGACGGAGAAGACTGTATACAAACAATTACGGACAAGGAAAAACAAGAGATTGAGAGAAATAACTTCGTAACATTAATACGAAACCACTTAAATAAATCTAACAATAGGATTTCTGCTAGAGATAAGTTCACAAATGATACCCTCCGTTTGACTAAGAAGTTTTTAAACGAAAATGATCAACTTTTGGTTCTTAATGCTGACAAGGGAAATGTCACGGTGATAATGGACAAATCGGAATATGATGCAAAAATGAAAAGATTAGTTAATGACACAGCCACCTACAGAATTTTAAAACGCGACCCTACGAATAAATTACAAAATAAAAATAACGACATAGTGGAAAGAATGTATAGAAACCAGTTCATCGATTTAAAAGAAAAGACCCTACTATTATCAAAAACGGCCAACCCTCCGAGAATTTATGGACTACCAAAAATCCACAAAGATGGGACTCCACTCAGACCGATTTGCTCGTCAGTCAATTCTCCGTCATACAATCTATGCAAATACTTAACGAACATTTTGAAAAACTTAACTAAGTCATCCAAATACAACGTTAAAGATGCGTTAGACTTCAAAAATAAGATTGGGGGTTCTTATGTTTACGATGACGAGATATTAGTGTCACTAGATGTTGTGTCGTTGTTTCCTAGCATACCAGTGGAATTTGCCATAGAAATTATAGCTTCAAAATGGGACGAAATTAAATTATATACGTGTTTAACGAAGGAACTATTCATGACAATGCTAAAGTTCTGTGTTAAGGAGAACTCCTACTTTAAATACAACGACAGAATATATGAACAACGATCTGGAATGCCAATGGGTTCTCCAGCTTCGCCTATAATAGCCGATATCGTAATGGAAAAATTATTGGAAAAATTTGAAACAGATTCCACAAACAAACCACGTTTACTCACGAAGTATGTAGATGATTTATTTGCCATTGTTAAAAAAGAGGATACGGAAACTTTATTAAATACATTCAACAACCTCAACAAACACATTAAGTTTACAATAGAGAAAGAAAACAACGGTATGCTATCCTATCTTGACGCTCTCATAATTAGAAGAAATAATATAATAACTATTGACTGGTACAAAAAGCCTACTGCATCTGGGAGACTTATAAATTTTCATTCCAAACATGAAAGTAAGATAGTTATAAATACAGCCAACAACTTTATTAGAAGGGTTCTCTCCATAAGTGACAAACCTTATCATTCCAAAAATATTGAGATTATCAAAAAAAAACCCTGGAACATAATGATTTCCCATCAAAATTGATAAACAGAATGATTCGCCAATACTATGCTGGCAATAATATGGAGAGAACTACGATAGACCATAACAATAGAATTTACAAATCATCGACGTACGTTCCAGGTATATCTGAAAGAATCAAAAGGTCTAATATATATGATAAAGAAAAGTACACAATGGCTTTCTCTTATAAAAACACACTTAAGCAAATATACAGCAATACGAAGGACAGGATTCCGAATAATGAGAAATCTAATTTAGTTTACAAAATTCCGTGCAATGGTGACGGGTCCCACTTATGCGAAAAGGTATATGTTGGGACAACTAAATCAAAATTAAAGACAAGGATTTCCGCTCACAAGTCAAATATTAAATTACGGAACGAATCTTCAGACAATAAGACGGCCTTGTCATACCATTGTAGCAACACTGGACACTATCCAAATTTCGACGGTTCAGCCGTTTTAGCACAAGAGAAGCATTACCACAAGCGCTTTACATTAGAAATGCTACATATAGTGAACACCCCTAATGCTAAAAGGATGAACTTCAAAACAGACACAGACAACTGTGCACACGTTTATCGGAATTTACTTCTGCAGCGCAACAACAATTTGTAATGTATGTATGTATATATATGTTATTTGTTGGTGCACAGTTTCTCAGCCCATCCTGTTTCCAATGTGTTCCGGACAATAACAAAAAGGGAAGCTGCAGTGTTATGCAAACATATAAATGTATATATGTATGTCCTACTCTTCGTTTTGCTATGTATTGTTGTTCTTGCATTTTTGTTTACAATTGCGGTATTTTTAATTGTTTATATTTTCATGTTCTTATGTCTCTGAATTCGCCTTTTTAAACTTTGTTTTTCGCGCATATGATCAGTCGATCCAACATAGACAATTGTGTAAGTTTATTTTTGTTTATGCTTATATATATATATATATATATATGTATGTAATACTTATATATGTACATATGTTTTTCAGTCCTGAAGATGACTCCAGATTGGAGCCGAAATATCCAATAAAGGAAAAAGAAAAATTTAAAAAGTTTGTTTTGAATTTTTCATGGTGGCCAAAGCTCAAATATATGAACAAAATATTCATTTGTTAAAGATTTCAAAGTTAAAAACAATTTCGCAGTTAAACTCACCTTTTGCTCACGCTTCAAGTATGCCTGTTTGTAGAAATCGGAGAACAAGAAATAGAACATTGCCGCATGTGCACCAATGAAATATGCAAAACCAATCGGATAATTACAATCGTTGCGGAAGAACAATTGGAACGAATGCACCATAACCAATACGAATTGTATCATTTGCAACACCGTCAAATATTTCTTCCACCACAAGTACTTTTGTACTTTCGGTCCCATTGCAGCCAACATATAATACGTGTACATGATAATGTGAACGAATGTATTGAGGAAACCGAAGAATGACGAATGGCCACCGGGTGTGAATTTAACGCCCCACCAAACGGAGCATGGCATAATGCCGTGATGGATGACGTGCAGCGTTGACACCTGATCGTAACGTTTACGCATCACAAAGAAGAATGTGTCGAAGAATTCGGTAAATTTTGATATGTAATACCACCAACAACCGTGCGCCACCTGTCACATGGAGTAAAAAGAAAATTTGCATGTTATTTTAGTATTTTTTTTTTTATAAAAAAGATGAACATCTAATATCTTTAAACGAGCAAATCTTGTATATATGTATATATATAAAATTAGGGGTCCGGAGATACCCGTCAAACCATGGTTTCAGATCACCCCGGAATGTTTCTGAGAAAAATTGGTATCAAATAAAAGGTGTTGAGCAAAGCTCTATTATTTATGATTCCTAGTTCGGGTCCCCAGATAGAGGCCAAATGTGGACCCGGATGAGCCTGTAATATTTCCGAGCGAAAGTGGTACCAAATTAAAGGCGGAAATCAGGGCTTCAATACAGAGCTATCTTCGATGCAATGCTCAACCCGGTTTCCTATGCAAAGGGAAGGGGAAAGGGAAAGATGAATTGAATGGAATGGGAACGCCAAATGGAAAGGAAAAGGGAGGAGAAAGGAAACGAAAGTGGAATGGGAGAGGCAAGAAGAAAGAGAGAGAGAGAGAGAGAGAGAGAGAGAGTAGAGGGGAAAAGAGAACGAATAAGAGGAGGAGAGAAAGGAACGCTAACTGAGAGCGATAGGGAAAGGAGTCGGAAAGAGGAAATGTGGCGGGAAATATAAAGTAAATAGAACTGAAAGAGAAACGGGAAAAGAAAGGGAAGGTAAAGGTAAGGGAATTGGAAGACTAAGACGAAGAAGAAAGGGAGAAGAACGAGAAGAAGCATCGCAGCGAAGGGAAACTAATTTGATCGGGATCAAGAATTTTCATGAGATTTAGTATGCAAGGGGTTTCCGGGGCGTACCTCTGAAATTCCATTTTCTTTCTTTTAACATTTTATTTGACTTTTGCGAAGACCTGCGAAAAATATTGCTGGCCGAGTTAAGCTTCTCCGGACGGTTCAGCTAGGGCAGAATTACTCGCGTTACTACTGTGTCCTGAGACCCATTTGACCTTCTGATGGCACCTTTTTGCTAGCTTTTTTCATTTTCCCTACACTCTATTGCCAGCAGCGACGAGGTGTTACTGCATTTTATGGATTTTTTGGCTTGAATATCAGCAAAGATAATAATAGAATTAATAAAAATAGCTTTTGAAAAGTTAGTCAGGCACGCAGCGGATATTTAAATATTCATGCATTAGAAAGTTTTTGGTTTGACCGAATTTCGAAAAAAAGTATTTAAACATACATATGTATATTCATATTAAAACTAACTAAAAAAATGTTTATTGTACATTTTGCAAAAATCAAACAAAAATTACTTTAAGCATCATCTTTTAGCGCTTGCAATAGAATTTAATTTATGCGAATTTTTATAACTTTTATTTGTTTGTCTTAGCGAAAAGTGTCCCAATCATGGATAGCATGTGAGAAAGAATAAAATTTAGACTTTTGAATTATTTATTAGTTTATGATATTTGGACTTTGTGTTGTTTACTTTAAAATATGCTAATTTTTTTCTTGTGTAAATTCGCACTCAAATGGCTTGAAAGTGTTCTCATGGTACAATTTTGCCTTGGAGTAAAAGTAAATTGTGTTGCTATGCAAGACCACTTTCCTTTCTTTCTTTATTGTTTTCTTTATTTTTCTTTGCGACTGCAATAAACTTCTTGACGCTTAGCTGGCGAAATTGTAAAACGTTTGTGCGACAAACTGACTAATGTAATGGGGGTTTTTGTAATGAATTACAAGAAAAAATTAGAGCTAATTAATTTTGTGTATTGGATGAAAATGCGTGAGCAGCAAATAACTCGGTCTGAGTTGATCTGGGATATTTTGGAATATTTTTAACTTTTTAATTAAGACATTTGCATGCAGAAGTAAGTACAAATATAAGCCACAGATGATTTCGGTGCAATATCGGAGAGTTCGTTTCTTTAGTCTTTCGTAATATACCATGCCATGTGAGAAATCCAAACATACCTAAACGGGGGATTTAATTTAATCACTGCTTTGCCTTATCTAAGCCTGACAGAGAGACCAAATAAGAGAGAGCGAGAGAGAGAGAGAGAGAGAGTTTGACGGTCAACAAGGAAAAAACGAAGTACTTTCTAACAAGTAAAAGTAATTTGAAAGCCAATAGGCCAGAATGTATGCTTATTGACACCCATCAAATCGGTGGTAACAGCCTCCACTTCGTTGAAAAGATCAGTTGGAGAGTGATTTGGCCTGCCTTGGTGTTACTGCTCAACCTCGCTTAGACGGTTATGCGATGATAATTTTACAAACTATTTTCTATCGCATTTATCTACCTAATTTTGACTGCTATAAGTTAGCCTTAATCAATCTTACATTTTTCTTTATTTTAAACTTATTTTCTCTCACTCACAACTTTGTCAAACTGTGATCTAAGCCAACTTAATATACGCTGTAATTTAAGCTCTTTGAGTAATCTTTTTTTTTTTTCAAAATCTTTACATCAACTTACCCTTAACGCGCTTGGTGAATTCGAATAGTCCACTGGTTCACATCTGATATTATAGCCATTCAACCAACCGCCAATGCAGGACTAATAAAAAATGAAATAACAATAAAGTAGGTCAATAAATATATTGAATTGAATAAATAAATTTTATTACAACTGTTTTTATTAATATATTTATTTCGCTTTTTTCACACACCAACTCACCTCATAGAATAACCAAGCGCTGAAGAGCACCTGACCAAAATTGTAAACGATTAAGACTTTGCGCAATTCAAAGGGTTTTCTGTTTTCCATCAATCTGGGTCCGAGCACCTGCCAAAACAAAACATAAAATGACAGAGATTAAAGAAATATGCCAACTAAGTTGAAAAATAAATGATAATGAATAAACTAAAAAAAGAAATTAATAAAATTAAACTCATAAAGCTTAAGAAATAAAATATGTAGACGACAAATCACACACACAAAATGCTCATATTTATATATTGACAAAAAAAGCACTTAAATGAATGTGCATTGCAAAATTACTTTTAAAGTAAGAAGAAAAAAACATTTTATATGTTTATATAAAAAATACATTTAGATATGTATATACCCTGCAGTAAAAATCCGAAATGAATCCTTTATGAATTACTGATGAAATTCACCTACGACTGAGGAGGCATCAGTGAATACTTTCATATAAAGACTGATGAATTTTTCATATAAATGGTTTGCTTTCCTCAGAAAAAAAAAACAAAAACAATAAAAATTTTACTCAGTTATGACGACAGTGATGAATATTCAACAAAGAATCATCAATGATCATTCATCAGTGAAACAAATTTACTGAAGGGTATATTTATATTAATCTATACATACACATATACATACATATATGCATATTGACATAGCGCATCAGCATAAATTTAATGCCTCAGCTCGAATTGAACTCAGTGGTTAAAAAGTGACTTGGGGCGCAGCAGCATTTGTGCAAATATATGTAAGTGATAACAAAAGAAAATACATATACAGTTTGTCAATTAATTCTTTGCAAAATGAAAACAGTTCAGAAATTTGTTTTCATACTGGTATTTGATCAACTAAGCTTAACTTTTTAATTTTTTTTAAATGCTAATATTAAGTTAAATATGTTTACAACATTTAGGACCAAAAAGATCCAAAACTTAAAGCATAGAAAGAACAGAAAAAACAAAAGTTCAAAAAATTATAAAAAACATTTTGTCAATTAATTCTTTGCAATTTTTTCATATGTGACAGAAATTGAAAAAAAGCAAACCGGATCGTTGAAATTTTGGTGTGACGGCCACTAGCCTCAACCACACATTGTAGACGAAGGGTTATGGAATAAATCAAGTCCTTCAGCCCATAAATTTAGCGTATTTTATGCCATTCTTCCTGAATGGCATTAATTACAACATTTTTCGCTAGTAGACCTTGGTTTTCTGCCTCGTTATTTCAAGAAAGGCCAAAATTTTTTGATTGCGTTTAAGCTAGGACTTTGGGCGGGTGCATAAATTGCTTTGGTGCAATTATGCAGTACCAAAGTCCTGCACAGGAACGATTTATATTTAGGATCGTTGTTCAGGTACAGCTTGTACTTGAATTTATTGGCGCTTTTTGGTTAAAAAATGCAATTTTGCATTGCGATTCTCGACTACTCGTGTCAAGCTAAAACTCCTTCGTCATCAGGTCATTAAAAATCCGCAGTCCGCCTTCACCCTTTTTAGAATAACGAACTCGACATTATAGCACACAATTTTCGAAACATCACATCTGGTCTAATATTCTTCTGTAGCAGAGCTGTGCAAATAAAATTGGTGTTCTTTTTCGGGATGAAACAAAAATACGCACGATGCATCGCGATGGACACAGAAAAAATTCGAGAACGACCAACACAACTCTGCTACAGATGAATATTAGACCAAATCTGATGTTTCGAAAATTGTGTGCTATAATGTCGAGTTCGTTATTCTAAAAAGGGTGAAGGCGGACTGCGGATTTTTAATGACCTGATGACGAAGGAGTTTTAGCTTGGCACGAGTAGTCGAGAATCGCAATGCAAAATTGCATTTTTTAACCAAAAAGCGCCAATAAATTCAAGTACAAGCTGTACCTGAACAACGATCCTAAATATAAATCGTTCCTGTGCAGGACTTTGGTACTGCATAATTGCACCAAAGCAATTTATGCACCCGCCCAAAGTCCTAGCTTAAACGCAATCAAAAAATTTTGGCCTTTCTTGAAATAACGAGGCAGAAAACCAAGGTCTACTAGCGAAAAATGTTGTAATTAATGCCATTCAGGAAGAATGGCATACAATACGCTAAATTTATGGGCTGAAGGACTTGATTTATTCCATAACCCTTCGTCTACAATGTGTGGTTGAGGCTAGTGGCCGTCACACCAAAATTTCAACGATCCGGTCTGCTTTTTTTCAGTTTCTGTCACATATGAAAAAATTGCAAAGAATTAATTGACAAAATGTTTTTTATAATTTTTTGAACTTTTGTTTTTTCTGTTCTTTCTATGCTTTAAGTTTTGGATCTCTTTGGTCCTAAATGTTGTAAACATATTTAACTTAATATTAGCATTTAAAAAAAATTAAAAAGTTAAGCTTAGTTGACCAAATACAAGTATGAAAACTAATTTCTGAACTGTTTTCATTTTGCAAAGAATTAATTGACAAACTGTACATACAAAAAAGAAAAGAAATACAAAAGCAAATAATTTCAAAATAATAATAAAAATTTGATTTTAAATCAGACATCTAGCAAATTTTTTTTTTTTTTTTTTTTTTTTTTTTTTTTAGCATCCAATATATTTTGCCAACTGTATAAATAAAATACATCCAACAATTTTGTGGTTCGTTAAAAGTAATTAGTAATTAATAATGACTTAATAAACATGGTGGGCATGTATGGATTGCTCTCAGTAGCGCATCCATTTATTATAGTGCATCAGCAAAGATCTGTAAATGATTTTCTTTTGAGGCGTACGAAATTGGTTGGTCTTGCCGTCAGGGCTAGAACGAGTGGGTTGGGGTGAGCTAATATTCTCATTTTGTATGATGCAGCATACTTTCTGATTTCTTGAGATATAGTAGGTATCCTTAGGTCACGATGTAGTTGGTCGTTCGTGACGTAGTAGGGCGCATTTACAATCATTCTAATGGTTTTCGATTGGAATCTTTGGAGAATCTCTATATTTGAGTTTGCTGCGGTTCCCCATAGCTGTATGCCATAGGTCCAGATGGGTTTTAAGATAGCTGAGTAGAGCAGGAGTTTGTTGTCGATTGATAGTTGGGAGTTTCGATTCATGAGCCAATAAAGATTTCTCAGTTTTATACCAAGAGCTTTTCGTTTGGTGAATATGTGGGTTCTCCATGTTAGTTTTCTGTCGAGATGCATACCCAGGTACTTTGTTACGTCACTTTGCGGTATATCAATGCCATTGAGTTTTACGGGTGGGCAAGTGTTGCGTCTAGTGGTAAACGTCACTTGAACAGATTTTGATTCATTTGACTTTATCCGCCAGTCTTTCAGCCAATGGGTAATTTTATTTAAACTTCTTTGAAGCTTGAGTGAGGCGACGTTAGGGTTGAGGTCTGAAGCCAGTACAGCAGTGTCATCGGCAAAAGTGCCGATAGTGACTCCTTCTGCTATTGGGAGGTCGTATGTGTAAAGTAGGTACAGTATTGGGCCCATTACACTACCTTGCGGGACGCCTGCTAAGCTCTCGTAAAGCTCAGACTGCTCTGCTCCTTCTTTGACGAAAAAGTAACGATTTTTTAGATAAGATTGTATAAATAGAAAGTAGCTTGTAGGGAGAGTATTTTTTATTTTATAGAGCAGGCCGTCGTGCCATACGCGATCAAAAGCTTGGGATATATCTAGAAAGGCAGCTGTACAGTATTTTTTTTGCTCAAAGGCAGAGTAGATTTTCTCGGTAAGTCTATGTACTTGTTCAATTGTTCCGTGTCCTCTTCTGAAGCCAAATTGGTGATTAGGTATAATGTTACGCTCTTCTATTTTGGGTAGGAGTCTTTTAAGGAAGAGAACTTCCAAGACTTTTGAGACAATGGGCAGCAGACTAATGGGTCTGTAAGACGCTGCCGTATCAGGGGGCTTTCCTGGTTTCAGAATCATTTTCATCTGAGCGACTTTCCATTGAGGGGGTATGAATGCAGTTATTAGTACTGCATTAAAAAGTTGGGTGAGAAATTTTATGCCTTCGTAAGGTAAGTGTTTTAGTACATTGCCATTAATAATATCGTACCCAGGAGCTTTCTTTGGGTTGAGCATCGCTATTACGGTTTTTACCTCCGATATTGCGAATCGTTTTATGGGGAGGTCCATTTGATAGGGATGACTCAGAGTATTTTTCACTTCTGTTGTTGTGCTTAGTGGGGGTTCAATATCATGTGGGGTGAATACTGATTTTAGGTGGCGTGCAGAAGTATTTGCTTTCTCTGCGTCACTTTTCGCCCATTCGTTATTTTCCATTCGTATTGGAGAATTGTAGAAAATCGGCCTTTTTAGCTTACTAGCAGCTTTCCAAAGGGAGTAATCAGTTGCAGCTGTTGCATCAATATTACTGAGATATTGTTGAACTTGTCTGTTGTGTTCAATTTTGAGGATGTTTTTGAGTTCTTTGGTGAGAGCATTCAATCTTTTCTTGTCGTCGGGGTGACGGGTTTGTTGCCATTTTTTCCTTGCGAGTCGTTTTTCTTTGAGCTTAGCTTGTATGTTGTGGGTAACGCTTGTCCTTTTTTGTCTGATGAGGGTGGGAGTTGATTTCCATGCAGCTTGTTGGATGCAGCTGTTAAAATGTTCGACTGCTGCCTCTATATCTTCAGCAGATTTCAGGGCTAGTTTGAAGTCAAGATTAGACGTGATGATGTGTCGGAAGTATTCCCAATCAGTCTTCCGATTGTAAAGGCTGCATTGTTCCGCTGCCGGTGTAAAATTTTTATCAATTGTTACCAGGATTGGAGAGTGGTCGGAAGACAATTCAAAGCACGATTTGCAATTTATATCTGAAGAATTCACGCCTTTCACCACGCAGAAATCGATTAAGTCGGGTATTTTATTTTTATCTGTTGGCCAATAAGTGGGAGTTCCAGTAGAGAATGGAGTTAAACTGAGATTGCTAATAGCATTATATAGTTGTCTTCCTTTAGGGGTAATGAGACGAGAGCCCCAGAACGTGTGTTTGGCATTGTAATCGCCCCCAGCTAGAAATCGATTTCCAAGAGTTTTGAAGAAATTTTCATATTCTGCAGTGCTGATAGAGTGCCTCGGGGGGCTATAGATAGCAGAGAGTCTAAGCTGGCCGCTCGGGTCTTCAATGACAATATTTGTGGCTTGTATAGCATTTGTACGGAATGAATTCGTGCTGTAATGTTTAATACTTTTCCGTATCAAGATACCTGAGCCTCCATGAGCGTTGTTACTGGGGTGTTTTGTGTGGTAAAACTTGTAGTTGGGTACTTCAAAGTAGCTTTTGTCAGTAAAGTGGGTCTCAGATATGAGGAGTATATCTATATCGTGGGTCTGAAGTAAAGTTTTAACTTCAAGTAAGTGTTTGGATAGGCCATTGGCATTCCAAATGATAATTTTCAACGGGTTGAAGATGCACAGTTTTTAGTCGTGAGGGTGACGAGGAGGCTCATCATTGATGTCATTTGTTGCATGACTTGTTTCAGTAAGTCTATCATTTCTCGCATTTCGTTAGTGTTTTGCGTTGGGGTGTGGGTTTCATTACTATTTGGAATGGCATTATTAGGGTTCGAGCGGGGTGTTACGCCTTTCTTTGCTGCTTGAGCATATGTGGCTGGGTATTGGTCAATTTCAATTGGGGTTTCAATCTGCATTGGGGTTTGAATTGGCTGTTGTGGTTTCTCTTGGGGCTGTGCAGGAGCTTTTTTCCTCAGAGTTGGGTATTTGGCGCTTTGGATGTTTTTGTATACCATACAGCCTTTATAATTTGCTGGATGGTTGCCTTCACATAGAGCGCATTTGACATCTTCAGATCTTGTCTTTCGCTTGCAATCAGCGGAGAGGTGGTTTCCAGCACATTTTATACATACTGATTTTCGACGACAGTAGGACTTTGTGTGGCCATATTGCTGACAGTTGGCGCATTGCGGTATTTCACGCTTCGGGTGTGGGGGCTCGAAAGCAATTCTTGAGTGCAGGAGACTTTTAATTTGATATATCTCCTTGTTATTGGAGGCGGGTTTGAGTTCAATGATAAACATTGGGAGAGGATTTTTTGTGACTCTGTGTTTTATGTTCCAAATGTTTGTGACTGAGTGACCGAGATCTTTTAGAGAATCCACAATTTCTTTTGTGTCTATTGAGGAGTGCATGTTTCTGAGAACAACTCTGAAGGTACGTTCTTGTTTTGTTTTATAAGTGTGGAACTCTGTGCCCTTCTGTTCCAGTTGTGACACTATGGTTTTGTAAGCATCCAGGGATGATGCTTGTACTTTTATTTGATCCTTGCCTGTGAGCTTTAGATCATAGGAGTTTGGAGCAACTTCTTGTAGTAAACTCATTAGGGGGGGAATGTTTAGAACTTTGTCTATAAATATTGGCGGCGGCTTGGGTATTTTTTCAGTTGGTTGGTTAGTTTCCTCAACTTCAAGGGAGGCAAATCTGTTTTCGTTTTCATTTTCATTTGGTTGGCGGTTTCCAAGCCAGTAATAATTATCAAGTTTAGCCTGTTTTTTAGAGGTAGTATTTTTACTTGGGCTTTCGCGTTGGCGTTTGGGATTGACGATCTTCCATTGGTCGGTTGGGGTAGCAGTTGTCAAGTTTCCTGCAGTTTGGGGTTTCTGGGCTTGTTGTTGTTGGGCATAGAGAATTTCCAGTTGCCTTTGGAGGGTTTCGATCTGCTGTTGTACGTTTGGTACGTTGGTACTAGGCAGGCGGGATGGGGTTAGATGTTGGAACATTTGTTGGGGTGTACCTAGGGATCTCGGTGTTTGGTGCTGTAGTTGCACTTGGGCTTGTTGGGCATCTCGCACTTCGACTTGTTGGGAACCTCCTACTTTAGGAGGAGTATGGTTGGGGGGCATCTCGCTGGTGCAAACGAATATTTTAGTCTATATTCATTTGCACCCGGCTGCGCTTGTAATATGTACAACTTTTTATGATTGTAATACAAGCAAATGGGAAATATATTTGCATTTGTATATGGACTTGTGTATGCTTTCCGCACGTGTAGTGTTTTTATATGTATGTACATATGTAAAAAACATTTAAATTTATAGCCATCGCCAACCTACATACATATTTTGGAAGCTGTAAGTGTTCACACTGTGTTTGAAAACTATTATAGGGGTTATTTTTTTTATTTTTGTTGTTGTTTCTATGCTTTTAGAAAATCATTTTCAATAGTAACGAAGAAAAAGCGATTAGCTCGAACATGTTGAGGTTTAAGCCAGCGAACGTGTTGATAATAAAACAAAATTGACTTAAAGTACCTAAATAACACAAAAAAAAAATAAAAAAACAATATAAAATAAAATAAAAATAAAATAAAATAAAAATAAAATATAATAAATAAAAATAAAATATAATAAATAAAAATGAAATAAAATAAAATAAAATAAAATACAATAAAATAAAATAAAATAAATGAAAGAAAAGAAAACAAAATAAAATAAAAATATAAAATAAAGTGAAATCAAATAAACAAAAATAAAATAAAAACATAAAATAAAGTAAAATAAAATAAACAAAAATAAAATAAAATAAAATAAAATAAAGTAAAGTAACATAAAATAAAATAAAATAAAATAAAATAAGACAAAATAAAATAAAACAAATTGAAATGAAATTAAATAAAGTAAAATATAATAAAAAATAAAATAAAAAAATAAAATAAAATAAAATAAAAAAAAAACAGAATAAAATAAAATAAAAAAATAAAAATTAAAATTAATTTAAAAAAAAAAATAAACTAAAAATTAAAAAATAAAATAAGATAAAACAAAATTATATGAAATAAAATAAAATAAAATAAAATTAAATAAAATAATATAAAAAAAATAAATGAAAAGTAAATTATAAAATAAAATAAATATTATTTTTTATGGCAATTGAATTTTGGAAAAATGGCCATTGCTATTCCCTTTCCATCGTTCACCTTGCCAAAGCGCAATATGTCTTCTAAACATTAAATCAGAGTTAATTTTTTATTATAAAATTTAAATTTAATGCATGCAATTTTTGCAAACTATATCGATCGTGCGACCTTCGCATCAAAACATTGGCATGCCGCCGTCTTCAAGTAAACATGTGACGTACAAATGGACATGCAGTTGAACGAATGGCAATAAATGGGACACTGAATCTGTTGAGATTTTTGCTGATTAATTTTTATTAAAAATAAAACATAGTTGTTCAGATATTTATTATTCTCTAAATGATTCATGAGAATAGAGCGAAAATTAATTAGAATTTGATAAGCAAATACTTGTTTGTTAAAGCTTTAGCACTTAAACTTTTTGTACTTCCATGACACGTTCGCTGTTTAAATCTTCGGTTTACCTCCTCATGCTGACCAAGGCATTGACCTTAACAACCTGCTTTTTAAAGCAAGTATTCATGCGAAGAAATGTTAATTGAACCGGAAATTTTCGTGTAAATCATTGCAGCAGGAAGTAGAGGAAGCGCGAGCTTAAGAGGTAGAACAATGAAATGAAACAAAAACAAAAAAACAAGTTTTTTGCAAGCTTTGCATCTACTTTTTTAACATCCTCATACAGATATATGTAGCATCAAAAGTAAAGGGGTAAACGACACAGATGACCTTTAATTGATAAACATTTATGGTTTATCTACACGTTGATCCTCATAAAAATCCTTATATGTATACATATGTAAGTGCGAATCTTTAATGATGTAACTCGATAAATCTCTCCTGCCATTTTCGACAATTGTTTAGAAATGTTCCTTTCCTTCGCATGGCTGGAGTATAATCTATAAACTAATAAGGACGAGCTTCATATGCTTGTACAATGTACATAAATATCTAATTCATTAGAAAAGCACTTCTACGAAAAAAAAAATCACTTTCAAAAGCCGTCAAAGTTTCTGGTTTAACATGAAGTCTTTTACTTTTGTTGGCATTTATAAATGACGCACTTGAACCAAGAATTATCTAAAGAAGGATATCGTAGTAGATAAGCTGATTGGAATTGTGTATGTATACTAAAAAGTGTGAATGTCAGACAAAACGAATTGGGAAAAATTTTACATTGAAATTCATTTCTCTCCTCTTTCACATTGACATTTTTAAAGAAGAAACAAGATAAAGCAAACGCAAGTAACTTAACCTGTATTGGATAAGCCTTGACTTGAACTCAAAAGATGAAAGGCATACACAACATGGTTCCAAGAGCAAACATCTATGTACGCATATATTCATGTATGACGATTTTCAAAGGAGTATCAAATCGCTAAATGTATAAAAAACTACTTAAATGTGATTGGCAGCCATGCAACTTCGCAAACGTCAAAACCTGTTAAAACCTATTCAGTATAAAGTCGCATTTCCTACGGGCTGTCATTGCACTTGATTTCTTCTACATATCTTTTTTTTTTTTTTTTTGCAATAATTTGTAGTAATTTGACTTGCTTGCATTTATGGCCACTTCAAGCGCTGTACCAATAGATACAAGTAAGTTGAGAGTTTAGCTAAAGGTTCATCTATATGGCTATAAGCTTGAGTGCCTTCACTTTATTGCCTTTTAAATGCATCCACACAAACAAATAATAAAAAACATAAACACACCTATGTCTCTAGTAATTCTAGCTTTGCAGTTCCAGTTACCACTAATTATTGCATATTTTTCAACATTTCCCCGCAGGATACATTCACTTACTCACCTTTACAAAGTAAGCGTAGGATAAACTGATGGCAATGGTGGGGAAGGGCGAACTCATCAACGGCCAATCTCGTGTGCGCGGATCGGATTTATTGTCCATGAGATCACGCCAACCAGCGTAAATTGTGTTGATGTAATTATCCTGAAAGAAGAATATAAGAAAAATAAAAGTATAAGAAATATTTTTAGCTATAGTTGAAAGTGTTTTTATTTACAACTTAATAATTAGTGTTATATACATATATAAACGTACTTATATTACGTCAGTCTTTTCTAAAATTTTCTATGGTGCCTGTATAAAAATAAATGTTAGTAAATAATAATTAAGCTATAAAATTAGTTTTTGTATTTAATTATCTTGAGTTCAACATTTTTTTTTTCGAAACATATGAAATTTGAGTTCGGAACTTAATAATACTTTCCCAACATGTTATGTATGTATGTTAAATAATATGAATGCATAAATATGTATGTATGTAATTCTGATCCTGTCAGCCATTGGTGAGTAAGAACCCCGGTTTTATACGAGTAACACACACACAGACGGTAAAGTTCCTGGTAATTATGAATGGGGCAGTGCCGATTTTACCGGCAAGTTAAGTCTCTAGCTCTCTCTCTTTTAATAACAATAATATCGGTTATTTATTGCATACTTTTCGGCGAATTTTTTCAGTGTGTATAGATTTGAGTTTCATTGAAAAATGTGTAGATGAGTGAGATTTTTGCTGAGAAGTGGGTAACGATGGCTGGCAGGGGAGTTGTAATTTTTTCGCTTGTTTATTTTTTTTACTTAGTAAGCAAAAGTTTTGTTTATGAAAAAAGTTATTTTTTTTTTAAAGAGAGCGCGCTCGGTTTCTTACTACATACTTGAAATTGACTGACATGCATGCTAAAGTGTTTTGATTCAAAAACGAGCTCATCACATGAAATTAGCAATAAATTTTTTGCTTACAGCTATTTAAGCAAGACACTAAAGCTCTGATAAACAGCGCTGTTATTTTCAGCGCGAAATGTGAGCATTGGAGCGACTGTTAACGCGTTAATAATTTCATAATTTTAGTTTGAATGATTGACAGATTTTTGTGAATATTTTTCTGCTGCCAATACCAAACCAAAAAAAAAACGGGCTTTACTATTTTTTGCTTTCCTTCATTGCAAAATCACACACTGTGCGCCACAGTCGGCTGCGCATATATTCCAAAAGGAAAAACCTACATACATATTTTAAGCTTTTCCCTGTGCCAAAGCGTAGCAGTTGCCATATCGATTAAACGCAACTGACAAGTGTACATATGTAGATATATTCATATATGTATATGTATATAAATACAAACACAAATGCATACATGCATTAAATTATTCACAATTGTTCACTTAATCTCAAACATGAAGGCAATCGTTTTAATCTTGTCTCAAAACTAGAACGTTTAAAAGAATTACAAAATTTTTTGTTTTTTTTTTGGTGTTTGTTGCTTGCGCGCTTATTTGCTGTTTACTATTGGTTGTGTATACGACCGACACGTCGTTTATCGTTGGCTAAGAAGTTCTTTATTATCTTGACAGAATATAAAAAGGTTTTAAAATGAAAAAAAAAAACCAACACAAAAACAATAGTCTAGTGGACATTGCTGTAAATTACTTAGAATACATGTTAAGTGCGCTCAATTAAGATCACCTGCAGCAAGTTTTAGCAGTTGTAACAAGAATTACAAAAAAAAAACGAAATTTAGAATAAAAAATAATTATAATATAATTTATATAATTTATAATAATAAATCAACAAAAAAAAAAAAAGAATTGAATTAAGCGAAGAATTTAGTAAATATTGTGTAATAACAAGCAACGGCCGCGACGCGCTAACATTTAGCTGCTGGCCACCGCCTACCGCCACTAGTAAGTTGCGACTACAATTGACCTCAATTATTATTTTATTATTTTAATAAATTTGTATACATATCATGTTTAATTGCATCTACTATGTGAAGTGCTTAAGAATTTGAAGGTTTTATTTGCAGATATAAATATTTTTTTTTTTTGTTTTCGAATTTTATTTTTAAGATCTTGTATGTAGCATGTACCAATACTCGTATCTCGTAACAGATTACGCGGCAGGCTTATTTTATGTTTTCTATGAGCCAATTTTAAATTTTGCTCAAAAGTGATCTTATAGTAATGGACAATCATAAACCGCGTTGCCATTGTCAGGTAGAATAAATTCTTGTGCGTTCGTAGTTTTTAGTTTTATTACTTACCTATTAAAGTTTAAACGTTTTTAAAATGCAATAGAAGAAGAAAAAAGTTGGCCGGCTCGAAGTACTGGACCAACCCGGATGTATATCTTATATTTATTTTCAGAGCTTCTGGCGCATTAAAACAACAAAAAACACCACAATCTAGAGGAACAAAGATTTATTTGCCTCAAAATATTGGTTTTATAATGCATGCCTACATTTTCAGCTTTCTAAGTAATTTGAGTCAGAGTTAGTGAACTTTTAGCTATCTCAATCAATATAGGTACGTACATATCGAGCCATAATCGCCGAATTTACGTAACCAGCATATACAATTTTTTAGAGGAGAACGTTTTCTTTTGCAAATATGTACGTAAGTGAGCAACGCATTCCAGTGAAATTTTGTATGATGATTTAATGCACTTTTGGTATCTAATGCAGCAAAACTTCGTTGAAATGTGTGGCTTATTTGTGTAGATATTTACGAAAGAAAACGTTCTCCTCTAAAAATTTGTACATGCTGGTTATGTCAATCCGGCGGTTATGGCTCGATATGTAGGTATGTAGAAATGTTAACAAATTGCTTGCTACAAAACACGTGATGTGAAGTGTAGATTTAATAAATGTTATACATATACTTAAATAAATATTTCTTCCCGATCATTCTTAATTTATTGCTGACGCGAATGAAAGAGATTGCTTTAATATTAATGCCATTGTAAAAATAAATGCAAGTAACGTTAAATCAATAATTTACACATTCGTATAAGTAAATAGTAATTGTTAACATTAAGCAATGTGTTACGACTGTTGACAAACAATTAGTTAGGGCTAAGGGCCGTTTACTCAAGCTCCGGTTAAGCACTTAACCACAGATTTTTGTCCGGTTAAGCAATTTATTTGACAGCTCACCATACAATTTACGTCAAACTAACCAGCGGTTAA
The DNA here is from genome assembly GCA_960531455.1 of Urophora cardui. NCBI lineage: Eukaryota > Metazoa > Arthropoda > Insecta > Diptera > Tephritidae > Urophora > Urophora cardui. Next base: position 30,685,885 of record OY482672.1, on the reverse strand, counting down.
ATTAATCAGATGTTGAGTAAACGGCCCTAAGTGTGTTAGACTAGAGTCGGATGTGAAATATAAGGCCGATACCTAAGGGAAAAATACATACATATGTATATATATTGTGTATGTACATATGTATGTAAGATGTAAGCAGACAAAATGGCTTCAAAATTGCTTATTGATTATAGAATCCAGTACTACTGTTATTTATTTATATTAACATCATCATTATTTCTTTTGATATGTATTACTTATGATTTCGTTAGGTAAGAACCCAACAAACAAACTGGTAAGCGTTTTTCACATCAAACTTAAAATAAGCTTGCATGAATGAGGATTGTGCAAGCGACATTTATTTAGTATGTAAGCGTTTCGCAAATGGGGTTATATTTCGCTAGGACCGACTAAATCTACCGGTATTTCACAAACATAAAAACATACTTATGTTTTTACATGGCCGTTTTTTCTAATAACACTGTCCAACAGTGATTTCTCAACACGAACAAACGCTATTAATTATGAAAGAGGATGTCTCCCAGACCAACTTTGCCGAACAGAGTACTAGTCCAGAGGGTCTGAGTTTTTTTTTAGATTATGCATTTAGCTGGAGGTGCAATTACTTTATCGAAATATCTTATAAAAAATGACCTCAAATAAAGTTTTTGAGCTCGGACTTCTTCTACAGAATTTAATAAGGAATTTATTTGTGGAAGACGTTAACCCTCTAACGCCCACGCAAATGACTGTTATTAACCCTTGTTTGGAAGCACATGTAGAAAATATCAATTTACAATGCAGATAGAGGGTTAAAATGTTCTAGAAAATTATTCGCCATAAAATTTCACTTGGGGTCCCCTCAGACAAAATCTTTGTACAAATAACGCAAAAGGCTACAGGATATGATAATCACAAATTACGCTATGAAATATGCAACAAATTTTATATTTATATACATTAGATGCACTTTTTGTTCTTTGGATCCTCCCTCCGGCACCGGAATATGAAAATGAGTTTTTCTAGAGTATGTTAATTAAAAAAAAAAGTTCACTTTCCAAAAACTGAATGGGGCTACTCCAAAAACCGCGCGATTTTCAAGAATTTCAAGGCAAGTTTAGATTTTTGTATGAAAAAAGTTATAATTTTGCACAAGAAAAAAAATTTACATCTACATGTAGAGTTAACCGCAAAAGCGAATAGCGTATTCAGTTTTTAGTGCACTTCCCTGGGAGGGTAATATCGTGGCCTAAATAGAACATTTTGTTTTTTTCTCGCCAACATACAACTTCATGCCCTGTATTCTTTCTGACTGCGGACATTTTTTTATGTGAATCACACAGGATGCTGCTTAATTTAATGCGGTTTTCAAAAACTAATTCTGTTTAAAAATCTATTATAATTTGGATGAGCGCATCAAGTTTAAGTGAAGTAAAATATGCCCTAATAGGGCTGACATGGATTAAAATTTCTAAACAATTTTAACAATTTTTGCTCTTCAAGGTGGTTTTATGATGGTGGACAACTCCACAAATGTAAAAAAAGGTAGAAAGTTCGAGACCGTGGATAGCGGAAAAAAATGTGGACCCGGATGGCCCCACATATTTTTGGGCAATATTGGCATCAAACTAGGGTTTGAATATTACCTTCACTGGGGAGTGTACCAAAAAACTGAATACGACATTCGCTTTAGCGGTTAACTCTACGTATAGGTAAATGTAAATTTTTTTTCTTGTGCAAAATTTTAACTTTTTTCATACATAAATCTAAACTTGCCTTGAAATTCTTGAAAATCGCGCGGTTTGTGTAGTAGCCCCATTCAGTTTTTGCAAAAGTGAACTTTTTTTTCAATTAACTTACTCTAAAACAACTCATTTTCATATTCCGCTGCCGGAGGGAGGTTCTAAAGAAAAAAAACATGCATCTAATGTGTATACATATAAAATTTGTTGCATATTTCATGGCGCAATTTGTGATTATTATATCCTGTGGTGTTTTGCGTTATTTGTACAAAGATTTTGTCTGAGGGGACCCCTAGTGAAATTTTATGGCGAATAATTTTCTAGAATATTTTAACCCTCTATCTGCATTGTAAATTGATATTTTCTACATGTGCTTCAAAACAAGGGTTAATAACAGCCATTTGTGTGGGCGTTAGAGGGTTAACGTCTTCCACAAAGAAATTCCTTATTAAATTCTGTAGAAGAAGTCCGAGCTCAAAAACTTCATTTGAGGTCATTTTTTATAAGATATTTTCTATAAAGTAATTGCACCTCCAGCTAAATCCATAAAACTTTGACGCCCCCTAAAAAAAAAAAACTCAGACCCTCTGGACTAGTACTCTGTTCGGCAAAGTTGGTCTGGGAGACATCCTCTTTCATAATTAATAGCGTTTGTTCGTGTTGAGTAAAATTTTTTTAAATTTGTTGGACTGTGTAATTATTTTATGTTAAATTTATATGAACTATTGGCCAGTTTTTAAATTAAGGAAAATTGAAAAAAAAAAAAAAATAATAATTTCAATTTTCCTTAATTAAAAACTGGCCAATAGCTCATATAAAATTCACAAAAAAACATACTTATTTGTATAACTCATTTTAGTTTTGATTTCTGAACACTCAACAAGTTTAAATAGCGAATTTTTAATGAAAATTATAAAGGTAAAGTAAAAAAGCAAGTAAGCACGTTTTTTTTAATTTATTTTGTATAATGTCGGCAACAAGAAAATCGAGAAGTACTGCGCGCAAAGCATGTGAGAAGCATATAAAAATGACTTATAAAACGTTTACTGAAAACATTTACAAAACAGTTCTAATTTTAGGTCTATAACCAGCGACGCGTGTCGATTACAAACGGCTTACATAACGCTTATTTTTATATGTTTGCTGGGTACCTGCATATACATACGTACATACAGTGGACGCTCACAAATTAGAACTCTTAGTAATTAGAATTTCCAGAAATTAGAATCAACTTTTTGAATACACTACACGCTCTAAAATTAGAATCGAAAATTCTAATTTCAGAGCGTATTTTGTTTTTTTTTTTGTTGCAAAATAGATATAAAGAAAGGAAATTCCCAATTTATTCATGTTACGCTCGGTAGTCGTTGGATTTTTGTCTCTATCTTTACAGTTTTTGTTAGTTTTTGTTTGAATTCGGTAATTGGAGTTTTTCTTTTTTTAACCTTTTTTTGACTTAGCGCATAAATACATATATGTATGTATATTGGATTGTTACCTTACGATTTCTCGTTTTTATGAATAAAATTGAATAAGACAAAATTTTATTGTAGTTTTTCAATGCAAATTGACTTAAATTTTAAGGTTTTATTGAAATAAAAAAAACGTCCAGGAATTAGAATTTTTCAGAAATTAGAATCACCCTAAACACAAAGTGGTTCTAATTTGTGAGCATCTACTGTATATACATATGAACCTTGACATTTAGGAACCAAAGAAAGTTTAAAAACTTTTGAAAATTGTGCGTTCTAATTTTGAACTATTTATTTTGTATATTTATATATTTTTAATTTTATTTTTAAACATTTAATTTACATTGGATAATTGTATTGCACATTGTAATATGCATTTGAACTTGAAGTGTGAGAAAAAACGAGAAAATAACTGGATTGTGTTATTTTTTTTTAATTTATAAATTAATTAGATAATCACATGTCTACACATTAGATATACATAGTTAGCTTTTGAAGTCACAATACGAATAAAATGCAAGAGCGTAAATACTTATATTAAAAACCATATATGTTAATTTATGCATATAGTAACATACACATATATAAGTAAGCCCAAGCATTTATATGTATTTTTTAATATACTTATGCTGAGCGTGTGTTTCTTCTGTGTGTGTGACAGAGCAATTAATTTCATTAAACGTTCATTTAACATGTAGAATAAAATTTCAAATTACAAAATGAAATTTCAAAATTAAAATGAGCAATTAGATTGTTTTTTTTTTACCTTTTGTTATTTTAATTTTTATTTGATTTTTTCATCATATAAAACGCCTTCGTTTTACGTAAATAAATAAATCGTTGCATTTGCTATTTTAAAATTTGCATTTTTTTCTCTTGTTTGTTTACTTCCTGCTGGCATTTTTATTTAACAACAACACACGGTAGGCAGGAAGCGACGATAGGTTGCATGAAAATGTCGAGAAAAAAGGAAAGTGGGGTTGTGTTATGTGATGTTTATAGATGGAACATCCGTTGAAATTAAAATCCGAGCTGCTCCTTTTTCAAGGATATCCACATTTTTTGTTTTTTTTGAAAGGATCAAATATTGAGAAAATCGAAAATTCGCCACCGTCCAAATTTTTCCGATTTCAATACATTATTTGGTCGCTAAGGGATACAAAAAAAGGTATTAAAAAGAAAAATGGACACCTGTAGTGGAAAAATCCAATGTGAACAGGACCTAAAGGATAACCACTGAAATATAAAATAACACAAAAAGTACCCACTTTAATTTGCGTATAACTCCTAACATGTTAACTCTACGTGAAAATTCCTTATAATATGTTTCATTCAGAATAAATAAAGGAATATTTCTTTAATATACAATTTTGATGTGCCTGCAGTGCTTAATGCACTTTGGTCCATCTAAAGTGAAAATTTCAAAAAAGGTACGTTTTTTTTATGGTGCTATTTTAAGTTCAAATATTTTTCTAGTTTATGTAAATATTTTAATCTAATGATCCAATTCTCATTCTTACATATCTATACGTTAATATTAAAAAGAATTAGAGCTGAAATACGCGCTAGCTGTGCACGGTGGGCGGTAAGCAACAATAGGTTGCATGAAAATATCGAAAAAACGATCGCCGGCTAAACACTTACGTAAAATGATATTCTAATATACTTCATAAACACACAGCAAGAGAGAATAAAATCTCCAACATTTTTTTTAAACGAAAATTAGTACCAGCACACAGCTAGGCACATATTCGTTGGGCCATCGTTTTTACGATATTCCCATGCAACCTATTGTTGCTTCCCGCCCACCGTGCACAGCTAGCGCGTATCTCAGCTCTAACTCTCTTTTAGTATTAACGTAGAGATATGTAGGAATGAGAGTTGGATCATTAGATTAAAATATTTACATAAACTAGAAAAATATTTGAACTTAAAATAGCACCATAAAAAAAACGTACTTTTTTTGAAATTTTCACTTTAGATGCACAAAAGTACATTAAGCACTGCAGGCACATCAAAATTGTATATTAAAGAAATATTTCTTTATTTATTCTGAATGAAACATATAATAAGAAATTTTCACGTAGAGTTAACATTTTAGGAGTTATACGCAAATTAAATTGGGTACTTTTTGTGTTATTTTATATTTCAGTGGTTATCCTTTAGGTCCTGTTCACATTGGATTTTTCCACTACAGGTGTCCTGTTTTCTTTTTAATACCTTTTTTTGTATCCCTTAGCGACCAAATAATGTATTGAAATCGGAAAAATTTGGACGGTGGCGAATATTCGATTTCCTCAATATTTGATCCTTTCAAAAAAAACAAAAAATGTGGATATCCTTGAAAAAGGAGCAGCTCGGATTTTAATTTCAACGGATGTTTCATCTATAAACATCACATAACACAACTCCACTTTCCTTTTTTCTCGACATTTTCATGCAACCTATCGTCGCTTCCTGCCTACCGTGAACAAAGTAGAACAATAATTTTACACTTGCTTAAAGGTTAACAAAATTATTGAATGAACGCGGTTCTGTTTACGTTTAGATATACTTGTAGAAAAGTCAAGTAATCTTTTTTCAGGGATCGCAAATTCATTCCTCTGGTACTACAATTATGTATGTATATATATTTCTATCCATTTTTTTTGTTGCACTTTTACTCTTATTTACATAAAAATGCGCAAATTTCAACACTTTCATACGTTGAAAGCACTTAAAAGCTTTGATTAAACATATGCTTCTCGGAAAAAGGGCGTTCATATACACCCTGCAAAAAAGCCGAGTACTCCATGCACGCGTGTATAGAGTACTCGCTGTGGACCAACCGAGTACTCCTCAACCTGTCACATTTCATATAAAAAATATGGTCCATTTAACATGGCGATGTCCTAGGCAGGGATCACATACTCCGATTTCCGCATGACACCCGAGTAATCCAAGGGGTAACTACATGGGATTAATCCATGGAGTACCTACATGGGATTAATCCATGGAGTAGGTACTAAAATTAATGAAATTTAATAATCGCTGAACAGATTTGAACGACTGCCAATTCAATTTGATTATTAGGATTACATACATATATAAGTAAGCTTTTCTTTAATAAAAATAAAATAATAAAATTTTTCTAGCGCAATCGCCAACATGTTGTGTTGCGTTCAATGTCTATTTATTACTAGATCGTGCACGTTCAAACGGGCATGCATACATATGTACATACATACATACATACAAATGTACGCACTTGCTTCGTCGTTATCGCGATATACATACATTCCGTTTTTGTAGCAATGTTCGGCTAACTACGAGCCGATGCAGATAAACGAGTCGCTTGCTTGGGTCTATGTTTATGATCACTTTGAAAGTACTCCTACCTACCACAAAATGGATCATATAATCCTATGATTTTTACAGGGCATATGTACATATATACATGCAAATATATACATATACATATATGTATGTAGTCATTGTACATATAATTCAATTACAAGATTTTTTCCCCCATATAAGTATTTACATTCTGATTATTGCGTCATTTGTTCAGCAGCTTCCAGAACGTTGTGCGAAAGTCAAGGAATTGAATAAACAAAGCATCAAAGGCATTAAGATCACAGTGGAAAGGAAAGGAAAGCTAAACCAGAAAATATGATAAAAAGATAATATTGGTTCTAGTTCAATGTGCGCAATCGCCTTATTAGCCTCTTGACTAGCTTAGCGTTCACAAAGCAGTGTTGTGTTCCCGTGTCGTACTGCCCGCCAATGATCTTGTAGTGAATTAATGGCGTCATTGCTTACAGCATCACGCCTAGCCGAGCAGCTGAGAAGCGAAGCCGATTAAGTGAGCGGAAAATTTTGTAACATTTGTTTTTATTTATATTGTGAGAATGCTGACTTGACCAAAGCTGGTAGTTCCTTGTTTTTGGACTTGTCTATATACATAAACTAATGATTATAATTATATAGATACTTACAAGTGCACTTACAAACATACATACATACATACGAGTATATTTGTTTGTTATTTTGTTTATTTTAACTTTTTACATTTTTAATTCAATGCATACTACATACATATACCTAGAGCTAGTGGGTTGTGACTAAAACATAAAATGCAATTGCGTTTATTTTATTGATTGACTACATAAACAAAATGGAAATTTACTAACTAGAAATAAAACTAGTAAGTGACTAAATAGAACATTGTAGAGAAGAATATGTAGAAAACAGTTAATGACAATTAAAAATGTGTATTCTTGATATTCCAGCATTCATTCACTTCATATAAAAATGCTGCAAAAAAAAAAAAAATAAGAATTTGAATGCGGAGGCCTGTCCTTTGGTAGAATTAAAAGTCCGTGTTGAAGGTCTTTCAAATTCATGCTCCCTAGTTAGGCGGGTGTACCTTTTGCAATTGAAGTTTCTTTTATTGTACATGTTTTTCTGCTGTCATAAGAATTTACGGTTTAGTGAAAATAAATGCAAGCTTAAGAATAATTGCAAAAAAAGATTGGAAAAACAGCTAAGCGATCGTCAAAAGTTACTAAAGAAATAAAAAAACTGCGCTAAATTGTTAACGATTCGTATACATACTTCAACCCCCCCCCCCCCCCCCCTGCTCAACAAAGAAGAGAAAACTACTAGCAATAGTAAAATATTTTTTTGTTGAAAAAAATAAAAAATAATAAAAACAAACAACTTTTAATAAAGTTAAGGAATCATTAGTTAATACACAACAGCTGTTAGTATATTCCAGTATTATTTTAAGCTTTGCGTTGCTTCTGTTTATTTGCTGCCGATTCTTTTTAAACTCATTCCGGTTGCATACGCATGGTTCGCGGTGCAAAAGCCAATATGCAATTGCGATTACTAATACTAAGTATTACCCAGAATGGCAATAACTGCAGACGCCATAATAGAAACAACACACATATGTACATATGTATATATGTACAGCAGACCGTAGCGCAAAAAAATGATGATATGGTGTCTTTTTGGAAAATATTTCCGGAAAAAAAATTATTTATTTTTTGACGCCGCATTTTTTCATACACCAATTTCCTTGGCCTGAGAGAAGGATTTCTACATTTTCAAAGTATTAAATATAATCTGTTGCAAAAGAAGTATTTTTTTTTTGTCCATATAAGGCATGACGGGTCTAATGTACACTAGAGTGGTCCAAAATTGCATTAAGAAATTAAAGTTCTCCCGAAATTCGCGGAACAACCTGCAATCCATACCGAAAATTTTGCCTTAATAAATTAAAGTCTAGAGGTCGCGCAAATGCACCCAAATTTCCTGCTCTTTAATGAACCAGAAACAAGTTTTTTTTTTATCATTAAAAAGGGAAACATATTGTTTTAGGAATAATACCGTAAAAAAGGCTCGATTGGCTGGGTTTTAAATTTTTTTTTTGACCACTTTAATGTGCACATATTAGAAGCTAGGCAAAAGCTTCAATTGGGCGCTCAAGCCGTCAAGGAAATTACTGCAATGGAAAACCTGAGCTGAGCCGGTTGGTTAGCATTTCTTGTTTGTTTGCATGTGTGGGTATATTTACTAGTTAGTTTAATATGTAATTGCAGTATTTATTCTAGCTAAAACATATATGTAAGTAGTAGATATACTAGCACATACATACATACATATATATATTGTAGCAAAAGCAACAACAAATCTCAATGGCACAAGCGCCTTAGTTTGTTGTTGTTTCTTTTACATAGTTGCATTTACCAATTTTCTTTATTTATCTTTTATCTTTTGACTCGTGTTTGATTGATTTTCCGTCAGTATAGCGCATTTCCACGAGCAGCCATGGACATGGACATGGCACGTCATCGCATAGCATGTCGATTGTTGCTTATTTTAGCGTTTTAAATAGAAGCTCAAGCTGCTCTTATGGCATCTGAGTGAACATGTAAAATTTTTTTTGTAGTCTTTGATGCTAAACGAATATGATTATATACTGATATAAATTGACTATTTTTTTTTTAAATTGAGGTTTCGCTTATCAAGAATTTTCAAATAAAATTGGCCTGTCCTACGGCCAGTTGCATTTGGACATAATTTCCAAGTCACTAATACTTGCAATACTTATTTTCATTTCATTTATATTGTAAATGATTTAATGTTATTATAAAGCTGTAGAAACTTTTCTTTCAAAGGTGTATATTTTAGTTGTCAAAATTTAAAAGCACTTTAGGAAATAAAATCAAATTCACAAACCTCGGCGAAAGTCATTCATCTAGCAAATAAAATTGCTAATAAAATTCATCATATGTGTTCAGAAATTCTTAGCCAACTTGCGTATAAATGCAATAAAAAGTTGAATATATTGACTATAAAACTCATGCTAGAAATGAGATGTTACAATATAAACATGAGTAGTTCTTAGCGGCATTTATATCAGAATGCATGCGCTTTGTGTATAGTCAATAAAATTGCTTGCAAACTTGGTATGTATATATCGCGGTGATAAAATTTGTTTGGAGGGATAAAAAACTTTATATATTTTTACTTTTCGCAATGTTTTTTACATTCTTATAGTATATATAAAAGCACAGTTATATATCAAAGCAAAATCTATGTGATTAGTAAAAGAGTAATCACGTTATTTTCGTGTGTTCAGAAAGAAGTGAAGAGTGACATCTAACGTATTGCAGTATCACCGACGATATATAATATGTGACTTCGTATAGGTATATATACATATATCAAATGAGATTGCAAAAAAAAACTTGAACGATATTTATGCGTTGCAGTAATCAAGTGTAAAAATGAATTAATTTGCACTGTAATGGTATTTATTATAGTTAACTCTGTGTCAAAACACAATTATTGTAAGTACCAGAAATAGAAGAGTTCGACCCACCAAATTGTATATATACTGATATTATAAATGCAAAGTGGAGTTCCGGCAGTCCACACTCTCACCCTATGAAATTGCAAATTATCTGTCATGTACATATGTATTTTGTCAAGAATTATCTAAAGAAGGATATCGCAGTAGATAAGCTGATTGGAATTGTGTATGTATACTAAAAAGTGTGAATGTTAGACAAAACGAATTGGCAAAAATTTTACCTTGAAATTCATTTCTCTTCTCTTTCACATTGACATTTTTAAAGAAAACACACACATAAAAACGGAAGTAATATAACTTCTATTTGAATAAGCCTTGTATTTTGTCATACATGCATTTGTTTTTGTTATACTCCGTAATCACTTTTTATTATAGCTCTAACTTTGAAAAATCTAAATTTGTTTAAGATAATGATGATATCTCCTCTTATTTAATAAAAGTTAAAAACTTTGTTTTGCATGCATTTTACATTTCACTCGAGGTGGACCTCTCTGCGGAAATACCCATATTGGGATTTTCTAACGAACACATGCACATACTATTTCCGCACTAGTAAATCCCTTCTGGCAAACGTGTTTACAAATTAGTAATAATTACAAATTGCAGATAAGCACTGATAAGTGTTTATATAAACATGCATCTATACCAATTGGTGTGTAATCACACAACACAAATATGCTAATTATTGATTTTCAAAGAATACTACGATATTAAGAATGAGTAATTAAATCCTTATATATTTGTAGGTAAGTATTAAATTTAAGGGAATTCTTTTTGTTTAGAAAATTATGTATTATTTATATTAATTACATTCATTTCAAAACTATTGCTTAAGCGTAAGCTGTTGATTAGCATTAGGAAATTTTTATTATGTAAATAGGTATGTAATATAATAATATTAATATAATACAATGGCGCTATTATAACTCTGACGAGTTTTATGGCCGAGCTTCTCTCCCAATTCGAGGTGTGCTCCTTCCTGTTTTTCCTACTAATTGGGTGGACCTACAGTTTTATGCCGGCTCCGAACGGCGAATGCATTTTTTGTGACAAGCTTTTTCATGGCAGAAATACATTCGGAGGGTATGCCGCCCACTGCCGAGAGGTGACCGCTGCTCTTAAAAAACCCAATAATTGGATTTTTACTAATTAGAAAAATTGTTTTGGTGTTTGGCTCGGACCGTGGTTTGAACCCGAGACCTCTGGAATAGCAGGCGAGCACCCTACCCACTGCACCACAGCGGCAACTATGTATAGGTATGTATGTGTGTACATACCAGACCTGTAAAGTGCAAGTACACTCAGAGAAAAAGCAAGCTAAATTTCAGTATAGTGGGCTTAAATCAAGCCGAAAACGTTGTGAAAGTCTGTTAAGCTCGAAAATGCTAAAATCAAGAATACATTCTTATTTTTAGAACGATTTTTTTGAGAATAAAAAGCTTACTTATATTAAGAATTTCCGTTTTGAAATAAGTTTGCATAAACTTAATTTCAGCATTGCCCATGATTGATTTAAGAATGTGCATTCTTACTTTAGGAATGTTCAACTTTGTTCCAAGAATACTTATTCTTGATTTTCCACTTTTTCGAAATTCAAAATTCGAAATCATTTAACCCACCTAACAAAATAAAAAAATTAAAGTTGTTACCCCAATGCATTTTATATTATTTTGTCTTATTTTCAGACATGTACGTACATATGTATGTATGTACTTATATATATAGTAATATATATAATATAGTAATATATATAATATACAATTAAATTTTTACATACATATACATATATGTATTCCGCAACACATCATATATTATAAAACTATAAATATTTATTTATGTAAAACAGGTCTTAAGGTAATGTTGTAACAATAACTAAAACTACATAACTATAATTATTACAAATATTTAATTCTGATACAAATTTTCCATTACTTATATAACATACATATCTGTGTTCATATCGAACAGTAGCTCATGTCGAAATGCAAATTTTCAAGACATTCGTAAGTTTGTGTAATTTTCTAGCAATTCCCCGCACAAGATTATTAAGTAAAATTATTGAGACTGACTGGTTTAGAGCCTGATAAAGAGTTAAAAAAACCGCAGAACGTACTCTCTGAGATGCATTATTTCAGCTTTTTAGAAACTGACTCATTTTTTTTCCTTAAGTACACTTACACGTGCTTAAGCTACTGTTTCATATGAACACAGATATGTACATGTAAATATGGGATGGTGGTTACAAATATTTCTAATATGTACATTTTCTATTTCTGCACTTACTCTAGGAACAATTTCATATGATTGAAAATGTTTATCAAATATGGTAATATGAACTTTGGCACCTGTGCGATACCCCTTAACCGTCTCCGATCGTGACAAAAATGTATATGTAGTATCTTCGACTATATTAGCATCGACCTAGGGGATGAGATTGAAGAAATATGATATAAAATTTTTCCATACATTTGGGGACAACCCTAATGTACATATTTATGTGTAGGTACATATAGCGAACGGATAACTCACCCTTTAAATATGGGAAAACGGCCTCCAAATTAAAATCCAGCAGACGTTTACATATGTATGTAAATTTTTATTTTTTTATTTTATTAAAAAAATGTTTCGCTTGAACAAAAAAAGCAAGACTATTGATAATTATGTATGTATATAAGTATGTATGTATCGTTTCAGGGAACACTAGGCCTTAGTATTCTCAAATTATAAATTTCATTCTCAAAACAAGATTTTTTCAGATTTTTATCTTGCTTCAAGGATGCCATTCCTGTTTCAAGATTGGAGAAACTTAAATTTTATATATTTTTCCTTAATTTCAGGAATTCTTAAATCAAGTACGACACAGCTTGATTTTAGCCCGCAATTTTTCTCTGAGTGTTGTACTTGGAATTTCCAAGTACAAGTACTGTAGTACTTGTACTTCGAATTTCTAAGTACTGTGGTACTTATACTTATTTGGTAGTTAGTAGAGCTGCAAAACCATCGATAGTCGGACCACTCGATAGTTTCGATAGTCGAAAAAAAAACTATCGATACTATCGATAGTTTTTTATGAATATTTCACTACAATAAAAAGAGGGATGGTTTTGTTTACAGTTTTCTTTCCAAAAAGTCTTTAATTTTTTACGCAAAACAATAATTAAATAAAAGATCAAATAAGAATTAGATACACCACTTACACTGAGTGAAAAAATCAACCAAAAGTTGGTTAATAGTACTAATTTCACACTTGAAATGGAATTAATGTGAATTTTGTTTAATATTACCATTGCCATTGTTGATATATTAGACAGTGTTTTTGGTTATATTAACCATGATATTTGTTGATATAACAAAATGTTCGTTCAAATCTTCAACCAATTTCTTGTTACTATTAAACAATTTGTTGGTTATATTTTAATGTCAGTAGCAGCACTGCTATGTATGATCTATAAAGCCGGAATTACAATAGCGCTGTGGCTGTGGCAGCGACTGTTTTTCGAAATCAGCTGATTTTTAGAAACTACGGTTTGTAATGAAGCGGCACATAATACAGCAGAGGCAGCTGGCAGCACCGCTCCGTTTAGCCCATTTCTAAATTCGCTGCCGCTGCCTTGAATCGCAGCCAACTTCAAGTGTTGATGTGAACTTATGTCTGTTTCCGTACTATCCTATGCAATATATTTTTTACTAATTTTGTGTTTCCGTACCTTGATGCCAGCAAGCAGGAGAGAATTTAATTTTTACTTAATTGATTTCCACTATCAAATATTGCTGGCGGAATGAAAAAGCAAAGAAGAAGAAAGAGCAGAGGAAAAAATGAAACAAGATTGATTATTTTAATTGAAAAAAAATGGACATGAAAATGGTAAGTAAATTTATGTCACCACGTGTCCAAGGTAAAAGGAAACAGACCTAATATATAAAGAAGTCACTGCCAAATACTGCGAACGCTCTATTGTGTTTGGTCTGGCAGTCACTGCTCATATTAGATGCATCAGCTGATTTCGAAAACCGTCGCTGCCCGCTGCCACTTCGCTGATGTAATTTGGGCTTAAGAGAGTGTTAATATGTTAACTGAATAATGGGCTAAACAGAATCATTACTTCTTCGTCATGACGGACAAGGAAGAAACTGACAGCTGGGTAGACTGTGTATGTTTTGCTCGTTACCATTGTTGATATATTAGACAGTGTTTTTGGTTATATTAACCATGATATTTGTTGATATAACAAAATGTTCGTTGAAATCTTCAACCAATTTCTTGTTACTATTAAACAATTTGTTGGTTATATTTTTATGCCAGTAGCAGCACTGCTATGTATGATCTATAAGAGAGTGTTAATATGTTAACTGAATAACAAAGAAAATTCCAAATACTGACTCTCTCGCTCTCTGCAATTCGGGTCAAGCCATTCAACTTCGTCAAACACAAACGGTGTTGAAGGCGATGGCAACAACAGAGCCGAAGCCATAAAGCTTCTTAAATATTTTTACTTTTTTTTTTTTAGATATGAATTAACCAATACACGTTGGGGAAACCAACTTTCTGTTTGATATTGATTGTTACCAAAATATTGGTTAATGGTACAATGAAAATGTACATATTACATTTTTTCCTTTTGACATGAATAAATCAACCAAGAAGTTGGTTGAAAAAACCATTGTACTTTTTTCTCTGTGTATGTATATAGCATTTTCTGGTTAAATTAAACCTTAAAAAGAGGCATGGTTTTGTTTACATTTTCCTTTTCAAAGTCTTTAATTTTTTTTTAACGCATAACATTAATTAATTAACAAAATAACAACAAATAGGAATTAAATACTTCACTTATATATATAGCATTTTTTGGTTAAATTAAACCTTTTTCAATTTAAAATTTGCACTTGATTTGAAACAGGTTTCATTTGACTTGAAAACGCTATAGTAATAAAACTAAAAGTAGTACATTTGTTTTTTAGCATCTTTGGCGCTGACTACACAATTTCCAGATGGATTTTAGAAAGCGTTAACTGGATTTTAGAAATTTCAATTGGATTTTAGAAAGAGGAAATTGGATTTTGGAAATGTCAATTGGATTTTAGAAAGGGGAAATTTGATTTTAGAAATGTCAATTGGATTTTAGAAAGGGGAAATCCAATTGACATTTCTAGAATCCAATTTTCCCTTTCTAAAATCCAATTGACATTTCTAAAATCCAATTTTCCCTTTCAAAAATCCAGTTGACGCTTTCTAAAATCCATCTGGAAATGGTGTAGTACATAAGGCACATTGTTTATACATTTCATTAATGTAAAATACCGATAATCAAAAGGCACACTGTTTAAAAATTTCATTAATGTAGAATACACTATGCTTTAAATAAATCAAAAAACAAAAAAATACGAAGAATTTCAGTTATGGGGGAGGATAGGTATGGGCCTGCTGAGCACAGAACAATTTTTTTTTTTTTTAATTTGTTGTATGGTTACGTTTTATTCAAAAATTATGTTCGCTGGAGTTACGCTTCTAACAATATACAACTTGTAGTAATTGAACCACATCTCGCTAAATTACATCTGGTCAATGTCAAATTTTTAAATTTTTTGCGATTTTTGAAAAGGTTTTGATTTTAAAATTAAGTTTTTTATAAAAACTTGTAAAAATCAAAAAGTTTTATTTTTTAAAAATTCGCCCGTTTAATTGTTAACGTAATATCAAGAATATCTGATAAAAACATTATTTTTAGCGATTTCTTTCATGTGAAACAAAAAGGATATTTTATGGACGAAAAACTCGGTTAGATGACTCATCCGTGTATAGACAAAAGATAAAATTTGTTTGTGACTTGACCCTCTCATAGGGTTAGCGTTATTCAGAGGTTGAGTAAAAAGATTTCAAATTGCGAGTAGCTGTACTGTAGACACAAAAGCTGCTGTCAGATACAAAATATTCCGCAGCTAATATATTGGAAACCTTGCACCATGTTCCATGCACCATGCACCTTCAATGAATTTAGCTGTGCGAGCAAATTGTTTCTTATTTTAAAGGCAGTACTATTGAATATGAGAAGTTTAAGGCCGCGCAAGAAGTCTATAGTGTTTTGCAAAAAAAAAAGTTGTAAAACGACGCCCTATACACGGATGAGTCATATAACCGAGTTTTTAGTCCATAAAATATCCTTTTTGTTTCACATGAAAGAAATCGCTAAAAATAATGTTTTTATCAGATATCTTTGATATTACGTTAACAATTAAGCGGGCTAATTTTTAAAAAATAATTTTTTCTGATTTTTACAAGTTTTTATAAAAAACTTAATTTGAAAATGAAAACTTTCAAAAATCGGAAAAAATTAAAAATTTTGATTTTTACAAGTTTTTATAAAAAACTTAATTTGAAAATGAAAACTTTCAAAAATCGGAAAAAATTAAAAATTTTGACATTGACCAGATGTCATTCAGCGAGGTGTGGTTCAATTACTACAAGTTGTATATCGTTAGAAGCGTGGATTTTAGTCGCCTCTTACGACAGACATTCCTTACCACGGGTATTTTCTAAGCCCCCTAACCCGCTGGGGTATTAATTTGACCAATTTGATATCGAAATCCAACTCCTCCCTAACATTCAATATTTTTCTCTTGGGACAAAACTACAAGAATGAATAGGGATAACCATCGATAGTGGAAAAAAACTATCGATAGTGACACGAAAAAAAAACTATCGATACTATCGATAGTGCCATCGATAGTTTTGCAGCTCTAGTAGTTAGTACGAGTATATACTGAGTATTTTACAGTTCTGGTACATAAGCCAGCTAACGTATTCGTGCGCGAAAACTAAAGTACATTTTTTACACACGTAATATTTTAACATATTTTTTATACATTCTTTTGCGAGCAGTAGATTTTTTTGTTTTGCAAAACTAATAACAAGTTAGCCGAATTCATAAGTTCAGTTCAAAGGTTAGAGAATTTTTTAAAGATTTATAAGGCGCAGAATCGTTTGACAGCAGAGACTTTATTATTATTCATTTTTATAATAATTTTTGAAAATTTACTCTTTTAAATACTTACTAGTAAACCCGGCCACGCGATGCTGTGGCTTTCAATTACACTGTGCGACAATTTGAGGGTGGAAGACCACTTATTGCCACATTTGAAAATTTTTTGATATATGTACCTTTATAGCTAATGGTTATTTTTATTTTCTGTGGACCTAGATTTTTTATACATAGATTTTCACCAAGGAACCCCATAGTGAAGTTTTGTGCCGAATATTTTTCTAGACTATAGTAACCTTAAAGCGACCTACAAAAGGCCATTTGGCGCGCTCCTCCTTGTCTTTCTAGTTCTCTTTCTCTTCCCCTTTCCCCTTTATTTGCGCTTTATTTTCCCTTTATCCATTTTATTTTTCATATTTCCTCTTTCGCTTCCTGTCCTTCGCTATATCGGTCCCTTTCATTTTCCTCTTCCCTTTCCTTTTATTACCCATCTTCAGTGCTAGGCCTTGCATGACACTTCAAATTTAAAAATGAGATAAACTGTAGCGTAAAAATGGATTATTGAACGGTGGCACCCTTTTCGTAAAAATTTTAATAAATTACTCATTTCCATGCCAAGTCCTTTCATATGACACCTCAAATTTAAAAATCAAACAAACTATAGCGTAAAACTGAATTTTTGAACAGGTGGCAACCTTTTTGAAAAATTTCTATTAAATTGCTCAATATCAGGTCAAGCCCCTTCATATGGTACCAAAAATTTTAAAATCAAACAAACTATACAGTAAAATTAAATTTTCAAACATCTGGCAACCCTTTTCAAAAAAATTAAACCTTCCTGCACATCTACAGGTCAAGCCCTTTCATCTGACACCACATTTTCGAAAATCGGTATAACGGTGTAAAAGTTATGGTGTTTACAAAAAATCGCTTAGCGTAATATATATAAAGATACTTGTATAGAAATGCAAATGAAGTGTTCACATGAATAGAGTTTTTGCAATAATAAAGCCAAGCTAAAGCAACTAAAACTACATATGTTTGTAAATCCCCCAAAATTTGTGCGTTGTAAAAAAATGAAAGTTCATTTTAAAAACAAATTTTCCACAACTCATCAATTAAGGTATTAAACTATTAGATAGCTCTGCATAATCAATATTTATAAATATATACGTACATACATGTATTTTCTATATCCATACATACATACACGCATACAAATATCAAGCAATTAATATTCAATATATTTAAATGAAAAAGTTAATTTGCAAAATGCTAAAGTTCAGTCGACATCTACTTTAAGTAGGAGCCATGCACACCCTGCCGCAAATCGCTCTAGCTCCAGGCTAGCGCAGAACTAGTTCAAAAGTAGTTAGGTGCCAGTTCTCGTTCTATCCCAAAGCAATGCTTTCAACTGTCTTTTTTAACATGGCGATGTCCTACGAAGTGGCAATCATCCCTCTATGCAGAAGTTTGGAACGCTCTAAACTATATCTATACTAATTATATAAAATTGATTGTATGGAAAATGTATGTAACGCGATAACTCAAAAAGTACTGGACCGATTTTAATAATTCTTTTTTTAAAATGTCATACATTCTGAATTCTCGACAACCATGTACTTTTTTTTGCGCATTTCTGAGACTTTAATACCTTTTTCCCGGTTTTAAATTTCGAAAAACTCAAAAAAGCGCAAGCATAGACAGATTCGTTTGTCATTTGCCGTGTTCAGTGGAGGCGTCGCAGTCGTGCCAGGCAGCGCAGCGCAGGCGACTCCAATGTTTGTTTTTGCACGGTTTGTTGTTTGTCTCGGTGGCAATCGAAAACCTGTTTGCACATGCATACTATGCTATAACTCAAGAACGCCTGCACCTACACGTGCGATACTGGTATCAAATGAAAGGTGTTGAGCAGGACTTCAACATATAGTTATTTTCATTGTGATTCCTAGACATCCAGTCTGGGTAAGAATGTGGACCTAGATGACTCCGGAATGTTTTTGAACGATATTGGTATAAAATTAAACGTATTGAGCAGGGCTTTAACACAGACCTATTTTCATTGTGATTCCATGCTGGGTCTCCTGATATGGGTCAGAAGGTGGATCTGGATAATGTCGGGATGTGCCTGAGCGGTATCGAATGAAAGGTCTTGATCTGGACTTCAATATAGAGCTATTTTAATAGTGATGCCTAGGCCGAGTCTCCAGATAAGGGTCAACAGGTGGACTGGATGACCCTCGAATATTTCTGAGCGATATTGCTACCAAATGAAAGGTCTTGATGAGTACTTCGACGTAGAATTATGTTATTTGTAATGCCTGGGCCGGGTCCCCAAATATGGGTCAAAATGTGACCCCGGATCAACCCGGAATGTTTCGGAGCAATATTGGTATGAAATGAAAGGTTTTGAACAAGGCTTTTACATGGAGTTCTATTCATAATGATTCCTAAACCTGGTCCCCAGATATGTGTCAAAATGCGGACCCGGATGTTTTTGAGCGATATTGGTATCAAATGAAAAGTGTTGGGAACGGCTTCAACATAGAGCTGTAGTGGTGGCTACACAAGGTCATCAAGTGGACCCAGATAACCCCGGAATAACTTAACTTAAATTAACTTAGCTTGAATTGGCTTGACTTGACTTGACTTGACTTGACTTGACTTGAATTGACTTGAATTGACTTGAGTTGACTTGCCTTGACTTGACTTGAGTTGACTTGCCTTGACTTGACTTGACTTGACTTGGCTTGACTTGACTTGACTTGACTTGACTTGACTTGACTTGACTTGACTTGACTTAACTTGACTTAACTTGACTTAACTTGACTTGAGTTGACTTGAGTTGACTTGATTTGAGTTGAGTTGACTTGACTTGATTTTGGTTAACTATTATTCCTCATTGCGAAGCAACGGGTATTTGCTAGTACTATATGAACAGTGCTGGAATAGTTCCAAAATCAATAGTTCAAAGATAGTTCGAAGATAGTTCAAAAGGACGCACTTCAGGTCTAATTCAAAAATGGTCAGTCTTAGGCCTTGCTTTACAAAAATAATCCTCAGCCGGCTATATATTAGCAAAATACCAAGTTTTTGAACTTAGCCATCAAAAAGGTGAAATAATTACCATTCACCTACAAATGCCAATTAATACTGTATTGGTTATACATACATACCCTGCAGGAAGAAAAAAATCAATTGCTAAAAGTAGTTGACTTTTAACTGGCTATTTTGAGACAATTGGAAAAAATAATCAATTTGTATCAAACAGCAAGAAACCCATTTTTAGTTAGTTGCTTTGTCATGCAGAAAAATTCAAAAAAAGGAGAGTGTGCATTGACAAAAGCTTTCAAATGCCTGATGAAAATATTTTTATTCAAAAATATTTAAACTGATAGAATTTTGTTGTGAAAAATCCCCTTTTTGGATTTGGGAAGCGAAGCAATGGAATAATATCGAAATTTTTGCGAATTCCATGAATGCAAACATGTATGTATGTAACAGCTACATCTGCAACAATTTCCCTTGTATTTTTTGTATAATTTTCTAAATATGAATGAGGTTATATTTTGGGATCAATTATTTTTCACCCAAAAAAAGTTAGTTTATAGATACCCTCCAAGTAATGCAGAAGTACACAGGGCTGACTTTTTTATCGCCATTCCCATACAAAAGTAGTTAGCTTTTTTAAAAAAAAAATATACAATTAAAAGTGACCATTAGTGTCTTTGTAAACAGTTTAAAGTCAGTTTTAAGTTAGATGCACTTCCTGCAGGGTATGTATGTACGTCCTTTTAATCAAGTTCTATGTGGTTCTACCCAGCAAAAGACAGCAGAAAGCGGCATTATTGTAAAGTGCAACATTTGTTGCTGCTCAATTTTAAAGTAAAAGCTGTAAACGTAAATTTTTCATGACGTCAAAATAATAAATTGTCCCACTCTGCATTTCTTTGGAGCCAGTTCTGAGGTAGTTGTGAACTCTCTAGCTCTATACTGTCATTTTTCGGTACTGTACCTTATATTAGCTACAGAGTATTTTGGCCTAAAGGCTTATTATAAAATTTTTTATCTTGGTATAAAAACTGTTAACAGCAAACATTTTTACAAAAATTCTTTATGTCGTCAAATGTTATTATGTTTTTCGATAGAAATTTACAGTAAAGAACGGAGAGCAATTTTTTTGAATAAAATTTGCAGACTCACGATGATTTTCAACAGCTTTTACTTTCTGTCATTGCTTTTTTAATCTATTAATTTACGCAGTGCCTCAGTATTTTTATCAAAATGATTTTTATTTGTATACGTGAAATCAAAAAATTGTGCCTAAATAAAATAGTACAGCTGAGTATAAAAAAAAAACGTGTAACTAAAGCAGATCTTCAAAAGTACTATAAAAACATATGTTCGGCATTTATTGTTTTTGTAAAAACAAAATTTAAATAAAATTAATATTAACAAGTAAGGAAGCCTAAGTTCGAGTGGAATCGAACATTAGATACTCAGCTGTATGCTTTCATAATTTGTTTGCGTTTGATGGAAACACGGTGTACTTTATATAAAGCGAGTGCTGCATAAAGTGGGCGTAGCCACGCCCATTTTCAACATTTTTACCAGTCATCCAACTAAGCATATGAATATTATTCTTTGTTCAAAATTTCATTCCTTTATGACTTCTAGTTACAAAGATGTCACGTTACAAATTCCCAAAGGGTGTTCTAGAAATATCTTTGTCAAAAAGTAGGCGTGGTCATAAACCGATTTCAATAAATTTTTGCGTGTCTATTAATACAAGTTATAAAAGTGTATAAACCAAGTTTCGTCATAATATCTCAATTATTTGCCGAGTTATGGGCTCCGAAATCTCGTATATTCCTTTGTCTAAAAAGAGGCGGTGCCACGCCCATTTTCCAAAATTTTTATATTTTTTGTTTCCGGTCTATTGTGGAACTCATGCCACAAAATTTCAATGAATTATCTTTATATTTGACAAAGATATCGCTTACAATGTTTTTATTAGGCCACTTTATAATACCCTTATATAAAAGTGGGCGTGGTCGGCAACCGATTTCGATAAAATTTTTAACATATATTACCACAGGTAATAAAAGTGTACACACCAAGTTTCGTCGTTATATCTCAATTATTTGTCGAGTTATGGGCTCAGAAATCTCGTATATTCCTGCTTCTAAAAGTAGGCGGTGCCACGCCCATTTTCCAAAATTTTTGTATTTTTCGTTTTATGTCCGCAGTTGGACTCCTGCCATAAAATTTCAATGATATATCTTTATATTTGACAGAGATATGGCTTAAAATGTTTTTATTATGCCACTTTATAATACCCATATATAAAAGTGGGCGTGGTCGTCAACCGATCTTGGCAATTTTTAATCCAAACATTTGCCTAAGTAATTATATCACGCGTACCAAATTTCATCGATATATCTTCAACGGTTTCTGAGTTATGACTCATAAAACTTGAAATGTTTGCCCCTTAATAAGTGGGCGTGGCACCGCCCATTTTCCAAAATTTCACCATATTTCTTCATAAGGGCCTGAGCTCAATACGTGGGTAAAATTTTATCACTCCAGCTCTATTAGTGACTGAGATACAAAATTTCCGATTTTTACTATATAGGGGAGGTGGGCGTGGTCATGGTCCGATTTCGCCCATTTTCAATACCATCCGTTCCTGCCTTGATACCAACTTACATTTCAAATTTCATCAAAATATCTCAATTTTTGCGCGAGTTATCGTGCTCACAGACGGACAGACGGACAGACGGACAGACGGACAGACGGACAGACGGACAGACGGACAGACGGACAGACGGACGGACATGGCTCAATCGATTTCTCTTTTCACCCTGATCATTTTGATATATATAAGTCTATATCTATCTCGATTATTTCATTCTGTTACAATCCACCGTTAGGAAATCAAAACTATAATACTCTGTGTACTAGTACAGCTGAGTATAAAAATATTTAACAATAATATACATAAATCGCCACGCTGACATGATCAAAACAAAATTTAAAAGTCACATAGTTACAAAAGCAGCAAATATGTAAAAGAATAAATTACACAACATATACCCAGCAGTAAAAATCTGAAATTAATCCTTTATGAATCACTGATGAAATTCATCATGAGGAGGCATCAGTGAATACTTTCATATAAAGGCTGCTGAATTCAAATAAATGGTTTGCTTTTCTCATGTCTATATGACACCGTTCGGAGCCGGCATAAAACTGTCCAATGGTAGGAAAAACAAAAGGAGCACACCTCGAATTGGGAGAGAAGCTCGGCCATAAAACTCGTCAGAGTTATAATAGCGCAAAAACCATTATTCTGTACGTTGAAAAGAGACAATTTGATTGACATTAAACTTCAAACTAAATGAAAATAACTATTTCAAAATTTATTTTTTTGGAAATTTGAATTTAAATTACTGAAATAAATTATGAAACTGAAATGGCGGGATAGCTATGTATTCCATGTTATAAGGAGAAGCCAGTGCGCAGTATAATTTTTCTTCCGGACTTCTTCTTTCCCCTTACGGCCAAAGCAGACGCTTACAAAAGGCAAATTTAAAATTTGTATTACCATATATTTTTTTTTATTTTAAATATAATTGATTTTATAGTTGCCAATTTAAAAAATTTGTCAGAAAAGCTGTCGAATGTCAAAAAACCTACCGAAATACAAGCTGGCTCGTTGGTTTTTAACCGCCTAGATGGTATTTCGTTTGGTTTTTTCAATATAGCTTGCTCGCTTGCACCAACGCAAAACTATAGTGATGAATATTCAACAAAGAATCATCAATGACCATTTAGCAGTGAAACAAATTTACTGTAGGGTATATGTATATATATGCATACATACACAAATGTCACTTTTCAGTTCTGCCAAATCAAAAAAGCACTGTGCTGCCAAATCAGGACGGAAAAACAAATCGAACAGGGCGGATTAGAAATTGAACCAGCAATTTATCTGGTTTAATCGAGCTGAAATCTTTGTTGTTGCATTTACATGCAAAAATTTTTATCTGTGTTAGGATCACCGTATGTGGAACACGGCTAATGGGTTATCCATTAACAGAAGACTTAAGCAACGAACTTGTAGCGCCATACAATGCTAACATCTGCCAAACATATTTTTTGATATTTGTTGCCTACTTTTCAACATAGAACAGGTTTATTGAACATTTACAAGAATAGATTAATAGTAACAGCTAGCGGCTTGTGAATTGTTTTTTTATTGTGTTTTGCCGGCAACAGTTAATAGGGCTTTTCGTAGCGAATCAACAATTTCATTAAATCTAAATTTGTCTGATTAATTTATTGACTAATTAATTTTTATTTGCTTATGGAAGATTTTGTTGATTTTCTTGTAATCTGACCTAGATTCTGGGGGAATTTACTCCAATGTATATTTAGTTTGATTTTATTATGTAAATTTGATGAAGAAGTTGATAAATTTGCTCTCTGCCGTCAGTTTTTTTTTTTTTTTCAAATTCAGTAAAATTTAAATGCATAGTCATTGTGACTTAGTATAACGACATAGTAGTTGACAAAAAATGCCACAACTTTTGGAAGCAGAAAGAAATATGTTGTAAAAGCAGCATAGTATAAGATAGTCGTAAAGTTATGTACATATCAGCACATGTAATAAATAGAATGACTAAGCAAAAAAAACTAATAGAAAATGGCAGGAAAAAAGTTAAATATAAACAAAAAATTATAACGAACAAAATGAAATAAATAACCAACCACCTTATTCATAAAAAATAAGATACTCGTAGATTTATATAACTTTTAACCCTTATCCTGTATTCAAAAAAAGTTACGTACGTGACATAAGTGGGTCAATTTTGCCCAATAAGCGATATATGAAATTTTGCTTATAATTCCAGTTTTTAAGTATTCTTTTATTTAATAAATATTAAATTCCTTTATGGAAGTACAGAAAAAAGTGTTCTTAGGTTTATTTTAATAGTAATATAGTAATAATAGTACTTCCGAGCAATGTCTCAGAATAAACTTTTCAAATGATTTTTTGGCAGCTAACGCATTTGGTCGACACCCACAATATCTTACAAATATAATTATAAGTTACTTTGAGAGATAGTACTAGTCTACAACTCCGATGAGGGCGTCGAGAACTATGCGATAGCCAGTCGAGTTTCGCAAGGATCCATTCTAGTCCCTATCTTGTGGAATGTTATGTACAATGCGGTCCGAGAGCTGGAATATCCTAAATCTGTAGAGCTTCTAGCCTACGCAGATGACCTCATAATAAGAGGAGTCGCAAATCAGATAGAAAAGTTCAGGAAACCATGGCCCTGTAGCTCGCGTAAAGAACAGAGGTAATGCTAGTGAGCGCAAGAAAAGTGTGTGAAAATATGTGAATCTTGGTTGGGTGGTGCGAGTAAACTTCGTAGCCATCAATAAAATATCTTGGTGTGGTACTGATCAGAGGCTGTGCAACTTGATACAAGCTATCGAAAAGGCGTAAAAACATGTGGCGATCATGAAACTATGATTACCAATAAAGGTTGTGTGCGGTCAGCTCATCGACGTCCGCTAGTCAGGGCAACAAACTTCACCATTCATGGCCATTCTAAGACCGACAAGTGCATTTTGAACATTCTTTGGTGATACTAGTGGACTTATAGATTGATTACCAATATGAGCAGTTAGGCAGATAGAAAGCAGTGTCAGCCAATATCCACCTTATTCAGTTCCTTAGCCGGCATGGTGTTTTAGGGCCTAGTTTTGTGGATTGAAGCACAACGTTAGTCCTTCTTGTTCTTTGTGTTGCTACGCTATAGAAGACGTTAAACACGTCTTTTCCCCCGACTATCAGCTGTGTTCTGTCGTAAGGGGCGACTAATGTACACTGACTTACAAGGTTGATAATGGCCAAAAGATCGTTCACATGACAGTCGGGCTAGCCTCAGAAAGAACCAGTCGCTGAGCGATCTGAATACATCCGGAAAAGGACTGTTACTTGCCCTACATTTTCTGCACTCCTTCGTGGAATGCCTTAGTGGCTATAACAACAACAATAAGTCCCCGGCGCCGATATTAGCCCAAGTAAGATACTGAGAAAACTCCACGTCATACGATGTATTACTTGGGCGGTGATCCCATAGGATCGGCTTCGGGTAGGAGTAGGTTCCATGCTTCTCGTACTAATAAAAAAAAACATAAAGTAACCGCGTGTTCCATTGATATTCATAAATTTCATAAATTATTTACTTCTTTTTCTATTGGGCAATTTTGACCCACTTATACAATATACGTAACTATTTTTGTAGAGCCCATCCAGTGAACGATAAATTTAAACAAAAACATTTTTTAAGTGTAGTTTTCCTAAATAATAAAAGTCAAAAAGTTTCATCAGAATATATGAATCCTATAAAAATATATGCAATTTTCAAAGTCGTTTGGGCAATTTTGACCCACTTATACAGGATAAGTGTTAAAATCGAAAAGTTTTATGAAAATCTCACTTTATTCAATTGTTAAAACCTATTTTAATTTTATGAATACCGGTCTAAGTGTTCTAGTTTCCTTTAATATAGTCATAATTAATAATATGTAATTAAATTACATCGTTGCATATTATTTGCTATTTATTTTATAGCTCAATTTATTTAGCTTAGTTAGCACACCTTAGACAAAGCGTTTAATTGCTGACAATAAACATTTATTTCTATTTTCAGCATAACATTTAAAATAGCACAGTAATTATACTGTTAATAGATCCAACAACAATAAAATTTTATTTTACATATATATTGACTGGTGATTAGATAAGCAAATACTTTAAAATATATTCTAGGGCAAATTTCACTTATACAGTACATACGCATGTATGTATGTGTTTAAGTACTGAGTAGCGGAAACTATTTTCTATTATAGCAGATAATTATTTTTTCATTCAATTTTTTATAAATAGTTGGGTGAGAGAATCGATGTTCTGCACAAAGAATAATGAATATATAAACAATAATAGTAATGACAACCAAATGCAGCAGCTTGCCTTTCTGTCTTCTACTAATCAACTAAATTCATCTAGGGCATATTCAATGCGTTAACAAGTACCTCTTTCTTATCTGAATGGATTTCAATACAACTGTTGATATTATATAATCAATACTATTTACTCAAACATCTAAAGTTTTATATATATGTATACACATGCGTTAATAGACATTTAAAAGATATACATATAATACAATGGCGCTATTATAACTCTGATGAGTTTTATGGCCGAGCTTCTCTCCCAATTCGAGATGTGCTCCTTTTTGTTTTTCCTACTAATTGGGTGGACCTCAGTGGCGTAGCTAGAAAATTTTTCGGGGGGGGGGGTCACAGCCAATGTAAAAAATTTACCAAAATTAAAATTACCAAAAAAAACTACAATTTTTCTTACAAATGATAAAAATCGCTAGCTTAGAATGCAAATTGTGTAAGTCCTTTTTTAAAACTTTGTAGGAGAGACAAAAAACAAAAAAGAAAAAAAAAATTCGCAATGAAAAAAAATTTCTGTTCATATAAATATTTTGGACTTACACAATTTTTTTCGCTTTTTGGACTTACACAATTTGCGTATCACTGAATAACAACGAGTAGAAATATGACAAGTATCTCAGACTTGTTTAGCGCGGTGCGTATTTGATTTTTGTAGCGTTCTACATAAAAATACACTTTTTCATAAAAGTGGACTTACACAGTTTGCACTCTAAGCTAGCGAAATGTAATTTTTCAGACTATAATTTAACATTTTAGTACACAAATATCGCTTATAACACATATATCAAACTCTTAAGGCCCTTTTCCACTTAAAATCTGGAATGTTAAGAAGTGTATACATATGTGTGAGTGTCGGGTGATTGACGCAAATATCTAAAAGATTTGATTCTCATCAACGCGAGCCCGAACAAGAACGTGTAGCACGACGACTGCCGATTGCACTAACACACACAAAAAACTCACACATACACACTGCTTGACATGCCAGATTGTCAGTTGCCAAGGGCCTTTAACTATACTTCAAAAGTCTCATATTCTCTTCTGGAAATCTACGCGCATAGGTAGATTTTCAAGTTTTAGGCGCCCAAAATTGAATTTTGTAAAATTGTTACAATTACAGAAAAAAAACATACCCACATATTGGAAATAGAATGGGGAACAATAATTCATCGCTTTTTTCCCGACCCCATACTCTGCACTTGCCCCAGATGGTCGTAACTTAGCATATCTGAAGTTAATTTTTTTGTTTTTTTCTTATATATTTTTAAGTGCTAGTTTCAACTTGAATATTTATTATTTAAAGCATTTCATTTAAGTAATCGTGACGGATCCTAAAGGTTCAAGTAATTATTAACACTTTTCAATAATATCCTTGGTTTCCAATAATTCTAAGTTTATAGTTTTAAGCTTTTAAAGTTGGGATATTTAAAAAAAATTATCACTCTTTTTCATGTTAAAAATTGGTTTTGTTATGTTGCTCTGTCAGACTCAGTCAAATAAACCCTCGGACATGATATCTAGTACAATTAGTAGTTAGCCGACAAAAAATTACGTCGCACAAAGCCGCACTTCACTACTAGATACAGGGTTTTTCATATGTACCTACAATAATTTTCTTTTTGTGCTTTATATTTAATTTTAATGTTTATATTTCTAACGCATATCTTGGTTAATGTAGGTGATGCTCGAAAGTAACCCAGATATTTAGCAGCGATTATTGTTAACTTTTTAGGCAGTATTTTTAGTATTTCTAATTTTTCAAAGTTAAGGAAGTACTTATCATAAAAAGGGGCTAAGAATTATAAAGCTACATTTTTTAGAAGATTTTTGAGTATGCAATTTTGCAGCTCATTCAATTGTAATATAATAATATGCAACATTCAACTTTTTGAAAAATTTCATTGGCTTTTCGGAAATTTTAATTGGAACGGTCTCACGTACATATAACGCAAACACCCTACAGAAAAAAATTACTAAAATCGACGGAAATTTTTAAAGCATTGAGAATAGCACTTTTTACACTAAAATTTTTTGGCTACATAACAGTACACTTAGAAATCTCCTCAAAATCTTCTATAAATTCTGGGCGCGTTTTAAAATTTTTAATCCTCTTTTAGAAATTTCTACGATTTTTCGGATTTTTCCATAAGCTTAGAAATCCTGCTTAAGGCGATTTTTATTGAAAAATTTTTTACATTTTTAAACGAAAATAAGAGAGTCAAATTTTCGACAGAACTGTTAGAAATAAATTTAAAAATTCTGGCGTATGATTTTTTTTTTGAGTCACTGTATATATTTTTCAGTAAAATCGACTTTTAACTAGAGCCCTAGATACCCGGGTATCGAGCAATTCGATCTGATCGTTTTTGTTTGAAACCCGTTTGTTGTTCAAATGCCCGTACAAACATTCGAGCATTCGAGCTTACAAACAAAAAAAATGTGTATCGGAAAAACAAAAATAAAAAAAAATACATATAAAGAAAAAAAAAAAAATAATAAACAAAAGAAAAAAACAAAGTTCAAAAAACCCGAATTGTTCAAATGCCCGTACAAACATACGGGTAATAAACAAACAAACAACTCTTCGAGCATTTGAACAACAACTATTCGGGCTACTCGAAAATGTTCAATAAAAATCGAGAGCTCTACTTTTAACACAAATTATTAAAATTTTGCATTAAAGAAGCAATTTGGAATAGATGTACACAATAAAATATTTTTGGCCGCATAAAACTTGAAAATCTACCTATGTGCTACGGTTATAAATAATAATTTTCTTATATAATTTAGTTTTTTAATATTCCATTTTGACAGACATTAAGTAAAATCTCAAGTTCAGATACTCTTATACATTGCATATTTATTCCCATTGTAGTTTATACTAATATTATTTGATTAAGATGATAAGTAACTGAAAGAAAACTTGAAATTTAAATAATTGGCGTTACTTTTCTGTTATTAGCATGTTAATAACAGCAATACCGTATAATAATTGTAGCGTTTGTTGAGCCGTAGGGAAGTGCAGGAACCGTAGGAATTTTACCACAAAAGAGCGAATATAAGTACAAAGAATGTAAATTGTGGTAAAATTCCTGCGGTTCTTGCACTTTCCTACGGCTCAACAAACGCTAGAATTATAAGTAATACTTCGTGAAAAAGCGCTAAATTTCGAATTACCAATTTCGAAAAATTACTATTCTCATTGATTTTTTCCTGAAAAAGAAATGCATGCTAATAAAGTCAAAGATGATTTTATGGTCAAAACGAATCTTTCGGGGGGGTTTTGTCCCCAAACCCCCCCCCATTACTACGCCACTGGTGGACCTACAGTTTTATGCCGGCTCCGAACGGCGAATGCATTTTTTGTGACAAGCTTTTTCATGGCAGAAATACATTCGGAGGGTATGCCGCCCACTGCCGAGAGGTGACCGCTGCTCTTAAAAAACCCAATAATTGGATTTTTACTAATTAGAAAAATTTGTCTGGTGTTTGTCCGGACTGGGGTCTGAACCCGAGACCTCTGATATAGCAGGCGAGCACTCTACCCACTGCACTACAGCGGCCACAAGACATACATATATATATAAATAAGAGGTACAATATTTACAACATGTAAGGAAGCCTAAGTTCGAGTGGAATCGAACATTAGATACTGAGCTGTATGCTTTCATTGTTTGTTTGCGTTTGATGGATTTTATATAAAGCGAGTGCTGTATAAAGTGGGCGTAGCCGCGCCTGTCATCCAACTAAGCATGTGAAAATTTCATTCCTTTATGACTTCCAGTTACAAAGATGTCACGTTACAAATTCCAAAAGGGTGTTCCAGAAATATCTTTGTTAAAAAGTAGGCGTGGTCATAAATTTCAATAAATTTTTGCGTGTCTCTTAATACAAGTTATAAAAGTGTATAAACCAAGTTTCGTCATAATATCTCAATTATTTGTCGAGTTATGGGCTCCGAAATCTCGTAGATTCCTTCGTCTAAAAAGAGGCGATGCCACGCCCATTTTCCAAAATTTTTCCATTTTTTGTTTCCGGTCTATTGTGGAACTCATGCCACACAATTTCAATGAATTGTCTTTATATTTGACAAAGATATCGCTTAAAATGTTTTTGTTAGGTCACTTTACAATACCCATATATAGAAGTGGGCGTGGTCGTCAACGGATTTTGAACATGTATTAACACAAGTAATAAAAGTGTACACGCCATGTTTCGTAATTATATCTCAATTATTTGTCGAGTTATGGGCTCCGAAATCCCGTATATTCCTGCTTCTAAAAAGAGGCGGTGCCATGCCCATTTTACAAAATTTTTTTGTTTTTTGTTTTATGTCCATAGTTGGACTCCTGCCATAAAATTTTAATGATATATCTTTATATTTGACAGAGATATTGCTTAAAATGTTTTTATTAGGCCCCTTTATAGTTCCCATATATAAAAGTGGGCGTGGCCGTCAACCGATTTTGACAATTTTCCATCAAAACATTTGTCTAAGTAAGTAAATCTCGCATACCAAATTTCATCGATATATCTGTTACGGTTTCTGAGTTATGGCTTATAAAATCTTCAATGTTTGCCCCTTAATAAGTGGGCGTGGCACCGCCCATTTTCCAGAATTTTATCAAATTTCTTCATAGGGGCCTGAGCTCAATACGTGGGTAAAATTTCACCGCTCCAGCTATATTAGTGACTGAGATACCAAATTTCCGATTTTTTCTATATAGGAAAAGTGGGCGTGGTCATGGTCCGATTTCGCGCATTTTCAATACCAACCGTCCCAGTCTCGATACTAACTTGCATTTCAAATTTCGTCAAAATATCTCAATTTTTGCGCGAGTTAAAGTGTTTACAGACGGACGGACATGGCTCAATCGATTTCTCTTTTCACCCTGATCATTTTGATATATATATGTCTATATCTATCTCGATTATTTCATTCTGTTACAATCAACCGTTATGTGATTAAAACTATAATACTCTGTGTACTAGTACAGCTGAGTATAAAAAGGAAAATAAATCCGCATGCGGTACGGCGGGAGAAGGGCGTGGGTTATTACAAGGTAACAGCTTCTAAGCAAGAAAAATTCTCATCTTCGCAACACTCAACTTGGAGTATTTCCTATACTTCTTGCTCGAGCAGTTATTGGGTGGGTGCTGAGAAAATACGCTGGTAGAAGCTATGCAAATCATGAAATAACAATTATAAGCTTCTATAAGCTATTCTTTCGCAAGACAAGGTCTTGAAATTTTTACGTATTTCCTAAAAAAAATAAGTAAGGACATCATTCAGTTGGCCAAACCGCCTAAAAATTAGATAATATCTTCTTTTGTAAGTGCTTCTTACTGCTTGACTTTTGCACTGGGATCTTCGAGCTACATATTTAACTAATGAAGTTTTAAATAGCCAATATTTAAAATGACAACAACAATAAACAATAAAGCTTCATTCAAAGTTTAAAATTGTTTGTGTGCATTGGTAATATGCATATATATGTATATGTATGCGTTTAAATACACACTTAAAACATCCACAAACACTTATAAAATCGGAGAACATCAGTTAAAGGTCATTTGAAAAAGTGAATAAAAATGGAGTATGAATGAATAGCATAGAAGAAAAAAATTTTTTTTTAAATTACCTACAATGGAAGTTACAGCAATCGGTGGCTTTGTTTTGACGCTGACACGCTAGCGCATTGAAAGGAGGCTGACTCAAACAAGCTTTTCACTTTCAACTCAAAATAGGTTCATTACATATGTATTTACATGCATACATAGATATATACATATGTATACACGCATATTTATGCTATGTTATAATAGTTTTTTATATGTAATGCCACCGTGACCCGTTTTTTTTTTCTCTGTCACCAGCCGTCTGCACCAGTGAGTTGCATTAGAGGCTGATACATGTTTACATAGCTATACTTACACATATGTATGTATGCGCCTAATTTACATACTTAATATTATATGAGAAAAATAAAATTTTTTTTCTTTTTAGACTAAGTGATAAATTGCGGATGTAGCCGGCAACACTCACTTTGCGCGGATAAGCGCCAACTATGCTGCAGCGGATAAGTAACTAAGAAGAGCCCCGTTCCCGTTGTGGGCTTACGATAAAGCAAATCAGATTTCAGTTTTATTTACGACAAATTCTTTTCAACGATGCTTCTGTAATCAAATAATAATTACTTGCGGTCGTTGATATACATATGTGCTATGTATGTATAACAATTTGCCTTCACCAGCAATTAAGAAACAAAAAAAACAAGTAAGGAAGCCTAAGTTCGAGTTGAATCGAACATTAGATACTCAGCTGTATGCTTTCATTGTTTGTTTGCGTTTGATGGAAACACGTTGTACTTTATATAAAGTGAGTGCTGCATAAAGTGGGCGTAGCCACGCCCATTTTCAAAATTTTTATCAGTTATCCAACTAAGTATATGAATATTATTATTTGTGCAAAATTTCATTCCTTTACGAGTCCTAGTTACAAAGATGTCACGTTAAAAATTCCCAAAGGGTATTTCAGAAATATCTTTGTTAAAAAGTAGGCGTGGTCATAAATCGATTTCAATAAATTTTTGCGTGTCTATTACCACAAGTGATAAAAGTGTACACACCAAGTTTCGCCATAATATCTCAATTATTTGTCGAGTTATGGGCTCCGAAATCTCGTATATTCTTTTGTCTAAAAGGAGGCGGTGTAACGCCCATCACGTTCTCGTCTTGATACCAACTTACATTTCAAATTTCATCAAAATATCTCAATTTTTGCGCGAGTTATCGTGCTCACAGACGGACGGACGGACAGACGGACAGACGGACGGACATGGCTCAATCGATTTCTCTTTTCACCCTGATCATTTTTATATATGTAAGTCTATATCTATCTCGATTATTTCATTCTGTTACAATCCACCGTTAGGAAATCAAAACTATAATACTCTGTGTACTAGTACAGCTGAGTATAAAAATAGCAATTTGGCAGCTTTTTCGGCACATCGTGTATTTTATACGACAAATTAAGCCCAACCAACCACAATTGTCAAAAGTAAGGTGTTTCGTGTCAGCAAAGTTAATTTCGTTTTGCTGATTTGACCGCATTTTTTTTTAACAAAAAAGAAAACAAAAAAAAGGCGATAGTTGAAGACGGCGGCAAAAGAGTATGATGAAGCTGTAAGAAAGTACATACGTACGTACATAATTAAACGTTGACATGGCTGAAGGTAAGTAAATATTTATGAATAAATGAATGTGTGCCAACCTAGGTACCCCCAGCAAAAAAGTTAGGCTGATAGCCGAAGCCTAAGCTAAATAACAGAAATACGCTGACAGCGCTGCTTGCTATTTTGCACTCATTCTCTCAGCCCCAAACGTTTTAGTACTTAATTCTCTGTTATACGCTCATGCATATCCGAAATAGAGAGAGAGGGGGAATTGAGTTTTATGAGACAACATGCGCAATGAGAGTACAATGAGTGGCGAGCGTAGTTTGTATTGTCGAATGAAAGATTGTTTATTTTCAACTGTCATGCAATCAAGTGTACATATATAAATTTATGAATAATAACGTTTCAGCCCTAGCAGAATATACTTTTTTATTATTAAAGAGCCCCGACGCTTAAATTGCACAAAAAAATGTGAATTATGCAGCTAAATAAAAAACACCTTTTTACTATTCCTTATATAAGGCATTTAGGTGCTGCAGTAGCCTGATTATCAGGAATTATCTAAGCCTCATTTTCCATGGCGAATAAGCCTTATTAGAAGGTATATATACGCCAGGCAAGGCCTGATTATCAGGATATAACTAAGCCTTATTTCCATGGCGGATAAGCGTTTGAAATAAGGTTTGCTCACAGAGAGAGAGAGAGTAGTCATTACGGCCTGATGACATAAATACAGCAAATCAGCCTTATTTAAGCCGTTGTCGATACAACTTTTCTTCGCTTAAAATTTTCAGGCATGAATCCAAAAGCCTTTGGAATAGACATATACGCCGCCGATTGACGCCGTCGCCGCTGCGCCGATTACCTTCATAATCGGCCGCCGTCGCCATAATCCGTGAAATCGGCGTATCGGCGAGGCGGCGTGCGCTGGCGCGCCATACCCGTATGGAGCGAGATGTGTACATATTTTCCTAGTTTTGCTAACTGCTAACGGAACACGAACCTGAATGCGGAAATGTTTTATTTTTTGCCCGTTAAAAGTTATTAACAAAAACATGTTACATAATATTTTCTCAGATACGGAACTTTTCTGGGATCTCTTCCATTTATTCCTACTTCTCGAGGTCTGTTGCTAATTGTTCTACTCAAAATTGAATAATTTAAACCCTCCTTGATATCATTAGATGGCGATTTATGCATGCAAATGATCCCAAACATGCCTCCAGAATCGAAAACTCATGGTTTGAACGTAAGAAAGTTGCTGTTTTGGAGTAACCCTCACAGTTGTCGAACCTCAGCCCTATAGCGAATATTAAAGAAGACGATGGGGGATCAAAAATGGAAAAATAAGTAAGAGTTATGGAAAAAAATTAAAGAATCTTGGTACTTAATACCAGTTGCAAATTGCGCTGATTTGGTCAACCCTATGCCGCGAAGAAGTAAGGAAGTTATAAAAAATAAATCTAGCTGCAGCAGTAATATTGTAGTTTATTTGAAAAACAATCCAATTGTCCCTATTATTATTTCCAACTTGAATTATACATTTCATTATTTTTATCATATATATAGTACTCCTATATTGATAGTATTCTATCTGTGCAATGTGTATGAATTCATCCAAAAATTTTGTGCAACTGGCAGTTCTGCGCATGCGCCTCAATTACACTTAATGTCATCTGTGAATATGTGTGACAAATACATTCAATTGAGTTCAGAGGCGTTTGAAAAAAAAATGAAGGCATCATTGTGTTCTAGGGGACTTATACCCCTTTGATTTTAGTTTTGGAATTTGTTTATAATTAATATAAGAAATTTGCCACATTTATTTTGAGATGCAAACTTTTGTGAATTTTTGTATGAAAATTAGTGGAAATTTTCTAGAAAAATCTATTTTCTATGCACTCATATTTTTATGAATCACGGCAGAAAGCGTTCCATGTTAAAATACTGTGGTCCGATCCATGGGCATTATATCAAAAAGTAGAGTTCTGCCGTTTGAGGGATATGTTTGTAAAGTATGTACGTTCGAAGGCCGCCAACGGTGATCTAAGCAAAAGTACTGAAAAGTACTGCGAATTTCTAAACTGAATAACAGGACAATTTAGACAACGAACTTTTGGACACAGCAACATATGAGGACCAAAGTTCAGACTACGTTACTCTCCAAACCGACCTCAACAGGGGACCACAGGTAATAATATAACAAGACGGATGGAGGAAAGGACTACGAACCAATCGATATATGTTCCACATATTTACAGGCGGATAAAAGGTGGACGGGTGGGAGCTGCAGTGTTTTGTCCGGAGCTTGGGATTAAAAAATCCTTTTGAGTCCCGGACTACTGCAGTATCTTTCAGGCATTGATACGTACAGGCGATTCCCAGTGGATGTCAACTTGCAAGATCGCCAAAATTATACTTCGGTCATACCACTTAAAAACTGCAAACTATCTAGTCACACTTCCTGGAGCAGACTGCAGACTGGCGGTCGCACACTAACAGGGCTCTGTCACCCCAGCTCACGCGCTCCAGATGGGACTGGGACATATGTATATGTACATGCATGTATATACAAATTAGCAATTGCAAATATCTGTTATATGTATATTTTCCATAAAACAAACTTTATTCACCATCATTTATTCTGCTTCCGAATCTACTAGATTTCTTTCTCTCAAATGACCAAGCAATTCTGTTAAACATGTTACTCGTTTTTTTAAATAATTTTCTTTGTTGCGGAGCGTTTTGATTATTTTCATTTTCTTATAATTTTTTTTATGTGCCGTCACTGCGGTTTATTTTGAATTCATATGTCATTTTTCAAATTTGATTGCTCGGTTTTCTCTTTCTTTTTTTATATGTCTGTACTGTAATGTTGGCTGATGGAACTCGTAGGTATTACGAATATAGGAGTACTATATATATGATTTTTATTCATAAAAATTAAATTATTATACAAAAACCTCCCCAGAGTCATTGAAGCATGTCCTCTCCGTGTAAGCATCAATATATGGTAATTATTATTTGGTCTTGAAATAAATGGAGAATTGCAAAATTTTGTCCCCATTATTTTTTCCAACATTGTATATACATATATTTATTTATAGTGCCTTATATATATATATAAATATGTACATATGTAAATATATGTATGCATGTTTATTATCATACAAAATAAGCAAATGAATTCAAATTGACCATTACATATGGATTTGTGTATATTCTTTAATATTTATTTTCTTTATTTTAAATTTTAGTTTATGTAACAATTGTTTTTTGCTGTAAATAAAAAAGTTTCAACAATTTAAGGTGGAAATTAGATTATTTATTCCATTCAGCCAGCGCTATTAAGGTAACTAAATAAAATTAATTTGAATGAGGATTGTGATTTGTAGATTTGGGGCAGGCGCGCTGGCGCAAAAAAGCCGCCGGCGTCGCCACTGCCGCCGAAATTATTTTGGAATGGCGCCGCCGCCGCCGGAATCACTGTCGGCGTATATGTCTACTTTGGAATAAGCCTGAAATAAGTCGTAGACTTTTTGCTGGGACTGCTCATTTTGCAGTACACAGTCTTGTATTTTTGGGTGTATACGCATTTCATTTTAATAGGCTTTTTTGAATGTCAGATGATGCGAAATAAATCTTTTACATAATAAAAACAGCGATATAAACATGTATAACATTGTGTTTAGACAAAGGTTGGTAATATACATATGTGTAGATATAAATCAATGTACTTGCATGCATACAAGTGTGTAATAAGACGTAATATTAAAAAAAATATGAAATATAATAGGCAAATTTAAATGTAGAGAAGGCATTTTGAACTTATTACTTGCTTTGTAATTTCAGTTTGAAATCAGTGAAAGTAGAAGTACTAAACCTGCTAAATTCCAGATCAATGATCTCTTGTGAGAAAAATTGTTTGCAGCTAAAGTCAGTGTGCTTGCTTAGGAAGTGTCTTTGACACGAGTTAAATTCTTTGAAATTTCTTGCTATTTTTGTCTCGAGAGAGCAATGCATTAGACTTTAGGTTCATTGGATATATGTACTTACTTACATACAGTAAGTTCGTTTGAAATATGGGTAGCACCTACTCTAAACAGTCTTACAAGGTATATATAAAATTCCTAAGCAATACATATTTTATTATTATTCAAATATTTATTTTATTTTCAAAGTGTTGCTATTTTGTGCGTTTACCCTTAGTTCTTACACCACTGTTGCACCACTGTTGCATAAATCTCTCTGCTCTCACTAACACAATCTCAGTTATAGTTTTGCCAGGGTCTGATATAAATTAATAAATAAAAGTATTGTATTTGTTCTCCTATTCTTCTCCCCTTCTTATTATTCACTGGTTGCTATCTTTATTTCTTATTCTGATATTTCTTCTTTATTTTATATTCTCCTCCAGATTCGAACCATGACATCAACCTGAAATTCTATCCAATCATCACATAGTGGAACATTCAACATTATATTGAATTGTAGTAACCTATTTATATTTCCATTTCCTAAAAAGGAATCCATGAATTATTTGAATCATTGTAAAAACAAAATTTAAAAAAATTTGTTCTCATTAGTTTTGTTTACAACGGAAACTGTTGGGTCAAATACTTTTGCCTTTAAATCAACAACGGGGAGAAAATTGTTGCTAAAAATAAACTTTTGTTTGGATTTTTCTCTTCATCTTCTCTCCACCATTATTTTTTTGTTGGTTTTCTCACAAAAAAATATTTTCTCACAAAAAAATTTTTAAAAGCAAGCAAGTTTTTGAAACAACAACGGCCGTTTTTGAATAAATTGTTGGATCAAAAACTTTGCTGTAAAAACAAATACTTTTGCTGTTGAATCAAAGACGGAGATTCAAAAGCCGAAAGTTGTTGGTTTAACTACGGGTATTTTTTTCAGAGTATTAATATGTGCATGCAATTAAAAGTTTACTATTAAATTAACTATTAAATAAATTAACTACTAAATTAACAACAAAAATCGTGAGAAAAAACGAAGCCTGAACCAAACATTTTTTATACCTAGCGGTCAGCTCTACCACATATCTATACATATCGTCGTTTAAGCTTCATAACCGCCTATGCCAAAATTGAGGCTTGCCAAACTTTAGCCCCTGGCGCCTAATTTTATCGATCCATACCATAAACTTGGTTGTTGGAAAGCTCTATACCCCTTCTAATACCATTTCAGCTCTGAAGTCGTAGAATTGGGCATCATGAATGTCTTTAGGCGGGTTTTGAAAGTCTCACTGAGGCGGTTATGAAGTGTAAACGGCAATATACTCGTATATGTATGAATATTTCTTTTGGCTACAATATCATTTGCATACACATTGAAAGAAGTAAGCGAACGCTATAACATCTGTGCTGGAATTCTGTAACTTATTTTGCGACCGATAATCGCAAAATCTACCGACACAAAAATTTCCCTCCATACCTCTGCGATGATTATCGGAAATATCTGTCAAAATGTACTATAGAATTCGACCGGAAAATCGTACAGAATAGCATAACAGCAAAAATGATCGCAAATTTACGATAACGATCCGAAAATTGTCGTAAATTGGTTACAAAATAGGCCCACTGGTATTCATTCTAGCCCTACGGCCAAATGTTTTTTAGTGCGTTGATAAGCGTGGCCTAAAATATATAGCAGTTACATACATACATGTATAACTCAGTGTGTTATTTTTATTGCGACGAGTTCATTGCTAATTTGTGTACAAACCATAAAAATGGATTTGAAGTGGAGAAAATCCGGCGCATCACAATTTTATCACCTCAACCAATCACTTGTCACTCGCAAAGCCGATATCTAGTTTTTCTTTTTTAATTACATTACGTTTTATGCAAATATTTATGAAGCAGTTGAACGTGTTTGTTAGGCATCATTCACACGCAAAGTGATACACTTCCCTTTGCAGTTTATTTACTAATAACGTCAAGAGGTCAAAACGAGCTAAATTTAGACTAAAAAAACTGGTGTGTGAATGAACTTATACATACATACATATATATATATATATATATATAGGTCAGAGCCAAACATTATTTTTATCTAAGCTTCCGAACTGGATGTTCTTAAGTTTTCTTCACAGAAATACACCCACATACTTATTATGCCCTGACGGCCTACAATTACTAAATTGGCATAGCGATGAGCGAGTTCGATATGCTTTATTCGCTTGTTTCCATTATTCAAACATCTCGAATGCTCTGAATGGTCTTCATCTGTATTTGAGTCCAGTCGCGAATAGCCGTCAATCGAAGCAACCCTTAAAACATCTCGAACTCGCCTACGATTTATCTTGCTTACAAAGCAACCATAAAACATGTCGGACTCGCCCATCACTAATCGAACAGCCACTGACTCGGAACAATCGCAAAATCATCTCGATTGCGTAGCCGAGAAGCGAATAAACTTTTGACCCGATTGTGATTTTGCAACGATGGCGAATTTTCGAAATATCTCGGGTTCGCCCATCACTAAATAGGTATGCCGCCAGTAGTCCAGTGCGATGAGATACACGAAGCTGCAAACCAAATGATTTTAAAATCAATCCAGCCAGGGATTGAGTATAAAAATGCATGAAGTAAAGTTTTTAACAAAACATAGAATAATAAAAGTGAGTCTTTTTATGAATGAAGCAGCGCTACGTACGTGCTTCAATTATTAATAGTTAAACAAGTTCAAATAGAAGCACAAAACTACACAGTAACTAAAATCACTGTGGTAAAGAGATAAACAGGATTAAGTGGAGTCATTGGCCAAATAACGGTAAATTGCCGATATCTCAAAAACCTTCCCATAGAATTAAAAATGAACCCGATTTTCGGAATCAGCGATCGATTTTACATATAGATAAGATATTCACGTCCAAAGTACAGACAAAAAATTTCATTTTATGATCCGGTGTTATCTACGCATTTTCTTAAAAGTCAACTCATAAGCTAAGTTAAAAAAAAGTTATTGTACTACTTTGTGTGTTTTTTTATTATACATCAACGGCCTTGCAACTTTTTTTGCGTTTTGAATTGTCAGCAACACGAGTTTCCTCATAACTGACTTTGGCAATTTTCTTTCAGAGATTTTGTATTTTTGTTTTGTAGCAAGAGTAGCGCCAGCAAAAGAAAAAAAATAAGCATTGAAAAAGCAAAAGTGTAAATGCATAAACAAAAGAGCAAAATCCGCTAAAAAGCTGAGTTAATAGTTTTTTTCGTTGGTGTTTGTTGATTGTAAAATGAAGTTTGTAAACAGTAGGCGGCGACTGATTTGTAATAGACAAAGCAATGTTGCCGAAAGGTAAATATGCAGCAAAAAAAAGAAACACTTGCTGCAAAAAGCAACAGCAAGCAAAAAACAACGGCAGCCAAAAAACAACAAAAAAAAAACGTGATAGTAAACAAAAAAACCAACAACAACTTTATAGCTAAACCTCAGTTGTAAATTGTTGTCAGCAGAACTGTCGCGTCGTAGAATTTTCATTTTTTTTTTTTGGAGTGATGCGCTTAAAATGCAACATTTGTACATACATGCATTTTTTTTAGATAACGTACAATTGAAGTGATTGTTTTTTAAGCATTTTAAGCAGCTAATTGTTGTAAAGTCTTTATAATTACAAATATAATTTGAAAGGTGTTAATGCGCATAACAACGACCGTAACATTCGGTGGTTGACGCGTTGTGTTGCAGCTGAAACTAGGGTTGGGCGATATATATCGATATATCAATATATCGATATTTTTAAAATAGTACAGCCGATAATATCGACGATATTTTGAACTACCGTGCATCGATAATCGATAATTTTTTGCCATTTCGAGCCAAATTCGATATTTTTCATACATTTCTGATTCGCTTCGAATTTAACAGCAGAACATTTTTTAAGAAGTGGTATAACCATAATGTCCGGGTGCTTGAATTTACATTACTTTCTTCTTCAAGCAATTCTTAATGATTCGTAGAATATCTGTAGATCCATCCAACTTTAACAACAAATATCTAGTAAACTATAAGCCTGCGGCAAGTTTGGATTCCAGTTTTGAGATCTGTGAGAGCACCTCTAGCCCCGTGAAGAATTGGTTTTTCGCGGGACGTGGTTCCTTAATGTGAAGCCAGGCCTTTCGATATATTGATATATCGATGTTTTTACACGGCATAAATCGATGTTTTTTTAAATATCGATACAATATATATCGCTATATTTTTCCAATTTGCCCATCCCTAGCTGAAACTAATTGATTTGTTACAACGGTAGGCTTTGATAACAAAAAAAGACAAAAAATGTGCATTCAAAAAACGTTAAAAAACAAGTAGCTATTTTTTCTTTTTGAATAAGAAGTGTAAAAGGCGGATGAAAATATGAATAAAATTGACTCTTTATAGACGCTTGAGGAAATCAAGGCGATATAGGCGCTACAAGCCACCTTCATGTAAGGTTTTCTCACTGGCAGATAACCATCAATAGATGCAATTTCTTAAAGCTATTGAAAGGAAATTTCGTTTTAAAAGTTTGTTTTTTTTCTTGTTTTAACAAATTACAAATAAAATAATAAATATTTAAATATAAACATAAATGTAAATACTAAACAAGAAAACTTCAGTGTCTTATAAACACGGGATTAGATATATAAAAAATAAAGTTTTTTTTTAGACCTCGTAGAGTTTTCTGACCCCCGTTATCTTTGACTACTATATAAATTTTGGTTACCATCAGAGACGGTTAAGGGATGTCACAAAGGCGTCAACCTTCAGATTATCATATGTGCGATACGCCTTAACCGCCTACGATTGGAACCAAAATTTATATTTAATATCTTTGAGTGCCGAACTAGCGATGTCGGGCATTATATATACAAAAAATTAATTTAAATTTTTTTGAATCTCCATAGAGCTTTCTGATCCTTAACCACTGTGTGACACCCTTTAACCATCACCGATCGGCACCAAAATTTATATGTGATATCTTAGACTGATGTAGGGGATGAGACCGAAGAAAATCGCTAGTTTGATTTTTTTAAGGACCACCCTAATGCGCATATGTAAAAGACACTCGTATATAAAATATGTAAAGAAAAGTCAAACACGTTTCGGTTAAAGCAACGTTCAGACAAAATACCGAACAACTAGTTAGACAATTGTTGAGAAAGGTATCTATATCTGCGCAGGGGCATGAGTGTTGGGCCATGTTATCATATGTGAGGCATAACAGTTTTTTTCCATATGTTGTTACTTGCGTGTGTTTGGGTGTGCTCGCGTCTGTCGGTCTATCTGTTTATTTGTCAGTCTCCATTGCGTCACGTGGAGTTCATGTCCCGCCACATTTATAGGTCAAGTTGAATCGAATGAAATTGTTGTTGGCACACTTTTTGTTGTTGTGGCATTTGCTTGTCAGCATATCCTACCACATTTGTACTATATGTAGTACTTCACAACAACTTTTTCTTTGTCTTCTTCTTTGTATTGTTCTTCTTCTTCTCCTTCTGCTTCTTATTCTTCTTTTTCTTCTTCTTGTTTTTATTCTCTATTGTTTGGCTTTCAGTAAAAAATATCATGTTTTCTGTTAAATTAAATTCCATTCAGTTAGTGGCCCATTGTGCTGTTTTTTTGGAGCTTATGAATTACATTTGGTGGCAACGAAGGCGAAATGAAAACAAAAGTTGCTTTTAATGCTACAATCATTAGCGGCTTTAGTGATGTTAAATTTTGGTAAAATTATTGTAACTGCAACCGTGGCTGCGGCTGTTGTTGATGTTAGCTTTGTTTCTTTATCCACTAATTAACGTTAATAAACACTAATTTCTAGATTTGACATATAATTTGTGTTTCTTTGGTTTCTTTCCAGTAAAAGAGAGCGAACTGAACGAAAATTGAGAGAGCACTGAACGAAACTGATGAGAGTGGCAATGATAGTTCTACTAACTTTTTTACTGGACAAATTTCCACTAGCAAGACACTAGCAAGAAGAAGAAGAAATGTCAAATGTGGAGAAAGGAATTCAAATTTGTATTGGAAAATACAAAAGTAAATACATACGTAGTAAATCAAGTTATATAGCTATTTTTATTTAAAAAAAGGTTTAATATCGACACGGGAATTTATTTATAATATATGGATGCAGGCTAACTGATCCTATATTGAAATATATATACATTAGACAACGGCTCA
This sequence comes from Urophora cardui, assembly GCA_960531455.1. Lineage (NCBI taxonomy): Eukaryota > Metazoa > Arthropoda > Insecta > Diptera > Tephritidae > Urophora > Urophora cardui. Next base: position 30,641,446 of record OY482672.1, on the reverse strand, counting down.
AAACAAGAACCACTATGAGAGTGCATCTTCCGCCGGATCGGCTGTAATGGAAGGAGTAAGAAATTTTATTCTTACAATTCACTCTTACTTTTCACTCTTTCCCAGCCAGCAAGGTACCGTACATTTTACGAACATTGCGATTTACGAGCTATTCTCGAATAAGAAAACAATAACAAAAGAAACTTTTTTCTATCATGTCAAAAAAAAAAAGAAAACGAAAAATTTCAAACTCCATATTTTAAAAGTAAGTATGTATGTTTGTAAAATTTCTACATTTATGATAAAAAAACGGACGTAAAAATATTCATATACGAGTGCTTTTTCGATACGTTTACGACAATCGTAGGCACTGAACATTTTAAAGCGAAACAGTATTCGTAGGCGAATCGTAAACGGATATCATAAACGATATTTTATTAGAGTTTTCTTCGAGAAAACATCCGTTTACGAGCTCGTTTACGATGATTTTTCTGGCTGGGTTGCTATTAGACAAATCCATCTTCATACATATGTATACATGCAGAGATTTTTAAGAATTGTAACAATGCTTATGGAGCCTATTGAAAGCGATGATGACATTGAACAAGTAGCTGTGGAAAGTTTAAGGTCAGTCGACATCGGCTTGTTTCTAACCAATCGAAATACCAGGAATTGTTTACTTCAGTACATTGAAATTGTAGTTCCGAGCTATCGTCATAATTTTTGAATTTCCAGAATCTTGCTTGAAAGCATTGAGGAGGGGTTTCGAGCCAGTATGCCAGTCCAAATTTTTTTTCTAAGGCAATAGAACGCTTAAAGGGTAATATTTAAATCCATATTTTCCGTTTCTGATGATGATTTAAATGTTTTCTTAAATTTTCGGGCGTGTCTTTTATCCTTTTTCAACAATCATATCGCCGTTTAACCTGCATAACCGCCTAAGTGAAACTTTCATAACCGCCTATGCCAAAATTGAAATTTGCCAAACTTTAACTCGCGGCGTCCAGCTCTATCGATTTATACCATACATTTGGTCTTTGGGAAGCTCTATATTTCCTTCTAACGTTCTTTTCAGATCTCAAGTCGGAGAATTAAGCGGTTTTAAAGTCTCACTTAGGCGGTTGTAAATTTAAACGGTGATATGTCACTAACATTCGCTAATTCAGTTTTCCTTATCTATTTTGCTAACATCTCTCACTGAGAGAAAATGTCACAAATTTCTTTAAAAGAGATTAGCAAGAAATGTTAGTTAATGTTTTGCTGGAAACTAAAGAAAAGAACCTGTTGTTGCTATTGCTGTTAGTGCTCTGTCTTTGATATTAGCTTGTATAGCAATAGCCGTGTTTCACATACGGTGATCCCAACCCAGATAAAAAATTTTGCATGTAAATGCAACAACAACGATTTCAGCTCGATTAAACCAGATAAATTGCTGGTTCAATTTCTGATCCGCCCTGTTCGATTTGTTTTTTCCGTGCTGATTTGGCAGCACAGTGCTTTTTTGATTTGGCAGAACTGAAAAGTGACATTTGTGTATGTATACATATATATACATATACCCTGCAGTAAATTTGTTTCACTGCTAAATGATCATTGACGATCCTTTTTTGAATATTCATCACTATCGTTTTGCGTTGGTGCAAGCGAGCAAGCTATATTGAAAAAACCAAACGAAATACCATCTAGGCGGTTAAAAACCAACGAGCCAGCTTGTATTTCGGTAGGTTTTTTGACATGCGGCAGCTTTTCTGACAAATTTTTCAATTTGACAACTATAAAACAAATTATATTTAAAATAAAAAATATATGGAAATACAAATTTCAAATTTGCCTCTTGTAAGCTTTGGTCGTAAGGGGAAAGAAGAAGTCCGGAAGAAAAATTATACTGCGCACTGACTTCTCCTTATAACATGGAATACATAGCTCTCCCGCCATTTGAGTTTCATTATTTATTTCAGTAATTTAAATTCAAATTTCCAAAAAAATAATTTTTGAAATACAGTAGACGCTCACAAATTAGAACCACTTTGTTTTTAGGGTGATTCTAATTTCTGAAAAATTATAATTCCTGGACGTTTTTTTATTTCAATAAAACCTTAAAATTTAAGTCAACTTGCATTGAAAACCTGCATTGAAATTTTATCTTATTCAATAAAAATATAAGGTAACAATCCAATATACATATATGTATTTATGCGCTAAGTCAGAAAAAGGTCCAAAGAACAAAAACTCCAATTATCGAATTCAAACAGAAACTAACAAAAACTGTACAGTTAGCGACGAAAATCCAACGGCTACCGAGCGTAATATGAATAAATTGGAGATTCCCTTTTTTATATCTATTTTGCAACAAAAAAAAAAAACAAAATACGCTCTGAAATTAGAATCGAAAATCGTGCAATGTATTCAAAAAGTTGACTCTAATATCTGGAAATTCTAATTACGGCCTTATTCCGGTGTGGTAACATAATTTACTTTACTGGTGAAATAAAGAATCTGGTACTTTAAAAACTCTTTTCGTATTTCGGCAGCAGAAAATTAAGTTACCGACTCAATACGTGGTAACATTTTGTTACCATTTTCATCCCGATTCCATTCCGTTCGTATGGAAATTCTTTGACAGCGTTACCATTTGTGCGAGAATACCAATTGAAAAGATGGTAAACATTTTCAGCAACATAAAATACCAGTAAAGTAATTTTCCGGTAACGCTCGGAATAGCAGTGTTACTGAGAGTTCTAATTTGTGAGCGTATACTGTAGTTATATTCATTTAGTTGGAAGTTTAATGTCATACAAATTGTTTTTGATGGAGTATTTGTCCCTGAGGGAGTATTTGTCCCTTTTCAACGTACAGAATAATTGTTTTTGCGCTATTATAACTCTGACGAGTTTTATGGCCGAGCTTCTCTCCCAATTCGAGGTGTGTTCCTTTTGTTTTTCCTACCATTGGACAGTTTTATGCCGGCTCCGAACGGTGTCATAAAGGCATGAGGAGAGCAAACCATTTATTTGAAAAAAATTAGCAGCCTTTATATGAAAGCATTCACTGATGCCTCCTCATGATGAGTTTCATCAGTGATTCATAAAGGATTCATTTCAGATTTTTACTGCTGGGTATATGTTGTATATGTTTCTTCTTCTTTTTAGTTCTTTTCAAGTGCAGCCAAGTTTCATTATGAGCCGGATTGTTTCAGTAAAATTTTATATTGAGCCGGATCCAGATGTAATAACTGAAATGCCCCTAATATATGCGTTGTATCGAAGTGCTACCAAGTTGAATAAAAGAACTATTAGCCGTGTTTCGCATACGGTGATCCTAACCCAGATAAAAATTTTTGCATGTAAATGCAACAACAAAGTTTTCAGCTCGATTAAACCAGATAAATTGCTGGTTATATTTCTGATCCGCCCTGTTCGATTTGTTTTTTCCGTGCGGATTTGGCAGCACAGTGCTTTTTTGATTTGGCAGAACTGAAAAGTGACATTTGTGTATGTATACATATATATACATATACCCTGCAGTAAATTTGTTTCACTGCTAAATGATCGTTGACGATCCTTTTTTGAATATTCATCACTATCGTTTTGCGTTGGTGCAAGCGAGCAAGCTATATTGAAAAAACCAAACGAAATACCATCTAGGCGGTTAAAAACCAACGAGCCAGCTTGTATTTCGGTAGGTTTTTTGACATGCGGCAGCTTTTCTGACAAATTTTTCAATTTGACAACTATAAAACAAATTATATTTAAAATAAAAAATATATGGAAATACAAATTTCAAATTTGCCTCTTGTAAGCTTTGGTCGTAAGGGGAAAGAAGAAGTCCGGAAGAAAAATTATACTGCGCACTGACTTCTCCTTATAACATGGAATACATAGCTATCCCGCCATTTGGGTTTCATAATTTATTTCAGTAATTTAAATTCAAATTTCCAAAAAAATAATTTAAGAAATAGTTATTTTCATTTAGTTTGAAGTTTAAAGTCAATCAAATTGTTTTTGAGGGAGTATTTGTCTCTTTTCAACGTACAGAAGAATTGTTTTTGCGCTATTATAACTCTGACGAGTTTTATGGCCTAGCTTCTCTCCCAATTCGAGGTGTCGTATAGGCATGAGGAAAGCAAACCATTTATTTGAAAAAATTCAGCAGCCTTTATATGAAAGTATTCATTGATGCCTACTCATGATGAATTTCATCAGTGATTCATAAGGGATTCATTTCAGATTTTTACTGCTGGGTATATGTTGTATATGTTTCTTCTTCTTTTTAGTTCTTTTCAAGTGCAGCCAATTTTCATTATGAGCCGGATTGTTTCAGTAAAAATTTATCTTGACTCAGACCCAGATGTAATAACTGAAATGCCCCTATTGTGCATGGAACCATTATAAGGGGAACTATTGTGAATGGAATTATTGTGAATGAAACTATTGTGAATGGAACTACTGTGAATGGAACTATTGTGAATGAGAATGAAAGTAAATCAATTAATTTGTCTTTTTTTTTTTGGGTTTTCGGACAGTTCACACCACCAGTGTTGCCAGTTGCAATTTAACCAAGCTGCAGCGACCAGTGCATTTTAGTAAAATCTAAAGAATTACATATGTGTCAATGCTTTATGTAAATGTAAATATTTAAGATACAGTCTAATAAGCCCAATAGGTACACACTAAAGGGTATACATATAAGCTATAGTTTCACCTGCAGTTAGACTACTCCTCACATCATATGAATGAATATTGTCTTGTGTTTGTGTGCGTGAATAGTTTAATTACGCTTGAATTGTTCACATTAATGTCTGTTTGTCTGTGCGTTATTGACATGATTGAATAAATTTTTTTCTTCCATGGTCTTTCATCGCTTATTATGTAATGTGTAATGAATACGGTATTTTCTATGCATTTTTTTTTTCAAAAGAAAAAAAAATAAACAAAACGAATAAAATATCACAAATGAGCGCAACACCAAAAACTTAACCCCTAAAAATTTTCGTTTATTTGTCTTTCGTTTTGCTCTTTTTTCTTTCTCTTTTATTTTTTTCTTTATCTTTTACTTGTTTTTTTGTATCTATGCTTTTGTCTTTTACGCGTCTTTAGTTAACTAAATTATTTTTGATTTACCTATTTACTGTTTATCTTGCATTTATGCCATGATGTCTTTGTTTTTCTTTTAATTGTTGTTGTTTTATGCATTTTTTATGCATTTTTAAGTTGAATTTAATGCTGCCAAACAAAATGTGAATGCCAGCCAATCAATGTTGGATTATTTTCAGACAGCCGGTTTATTTTTATTTTTTTTTGTTTTTTGTCCATTGGCGAAGGTTGGCAGCAGAGCACATCTTGCAGGTTGAGCGCACTTTTACTTAAATACATGAAGCCATACATATGTATTTATATACGTACATATTATAGGTCGGAAACTATCGATAGTCAGCACCATCGATAGTGTACGATAGTTTTTTGCAAACTATCGATAGTATATCGATAGTTGACGATAGTTTCGGGTGATTTGGGAGATTCTACGGCTACGCTCACACTGTAACCGCCTTTTGCCGTAGGGCAGCAAACACATCCACAAACACGTCTGTTTTAAATGAGCTCACCCGATTTCACCCGAATGTAAACAAACTTTGCCCACCTGTCCTGGTCTTATTCTTACCAATACATGAAAGTAATAGAAGATGATCCAATAAAACTTTTTTCAGTACATTGTTTTGTTTTATTTATTTATTAGCCATTTATTCTTGTTCAAAAAAATTAATATATTAACCAGAGGCCATAACAATTATAACAAATAAATATAAAAATCACTTGATAACAATTATTGAGCAATGGAAAATTTTTCCATCATCAATAACAATTACTCAAAGATCGACATTTTTTCGATCAGATCATAATTGTTATGAGCAATTAATATTTTTTTCGATGTTCTATAACAATTTCTGGATGATGGATATTTTTTAGATCAGCTCATAATTGTTACTAGCAATTAATATTGTTTTAGATCTTCCATAACAATTACTGGATGATGGATATTTTTTAGATCAGTTCATAATTAATTAAGACTTGACCAAATGATAGCCCTAGCCAAGCGCTTACATTTGATACCCATTTTGCGGTGTTCGGTATTCTATATTCGTATTCCGTATCCATATTTATCCGCTTTTCCACAACTATGAGCTGACTCAGTTATCGATAAATTTATCGAAATATACCGTAGTCCAAATAAAACCTGGGGCCATCCCCTTTCGTTTGATACCCATATTGTAGTGTAATTTTAATGTTTTTGGGTAATCACATTTTGACCGATAACTCAGTTATCGATAAATTTATCGAAATATATCGAAGTCCAAATGAAACCTGGGGTCATCCCCTTTCGTTTGATACCCATATTATAGTGTAATTTTAATATTTTTGGGTAATTACATTTTAAACGACCATGCGACTAGAACGCATAGTCGTATTTATCTTGCTTTGACTACTTGCTAGTCTGCAATTCAAACCCTGCATGGAATAGTTACCGTTTGTTTGGTGCCTAGTGGTCACATTTCAAATTTTCAATAAACTATCGATAGTTCAAACGGTAATCGAAAACCATCGATAGTGTAAACGATGTTCAGAAACCATCGATAGTGACGATAGTGCCATCGATAGTTTCCGACCACTAGTACATATGTATATGAGTACCTCGATATGCTGGCAGAGAGCGTGTGATTTTGCGAAATTGTGTATATTTATGTGTGTAGATAGGTACGTGATTGAATCAACCTGTTTTCATTTTATAGCTGATATGTTTATCGAATAGCTTTTGGTGGTTTTAATTAAGACATTTCTGAAATTCTCACAATCATACGTTTTTTTTTACAACTTTTCAGTAGCTTTTACTATGTTGTGATAAACAAGTTTGATAGTAGAAGTACAATTTGTTAACTTATTTTGTAGTGGTTCGTATGATTCGCATGTGATTAATTCTGAAGATCATTTGAGTCGATACATATCAAAGTCGCCTAAGTCCACGAACCGAATTCTTTCAGATTTTTCATGTAATACACTTAGTCAGTACGCCTAAGAAACAGTAAAACACATTTAAATGCATCTGTTTTCCATAAAAGTCTATGGAAAAAATAAATAAAAAGAAACTCACTTTTCTCGAAATAGCTTTGATGGACTTAGGCGACTTTGATATTTATCCAAAATTGTCTATTGTGGAACTCATGCCACAAAATTTCAATGAATTACCTTCATATCTGACAAAGATATCTCTTAAAATGTTTTTATTAGGTCACTTTATAATACCCATATATAAAAGTGGGCGTGGTCGTCAACCGATTTCGCTAAAATTTTGAACATGTATTACCACAAGTGACAAAAGTGTACGCACCAAGTTTCGTCATTATATATCAATTATTTGTCGAGTTATGGGCTCAGAAATCTAGTATATTCCTGCTTCTAAAAGGAGGCGGTGCCACGCCCATTTTCCAAAATTTTTGTGGTTTTCGTTTTATGTCCATAGTTGCACTCCTGCCATAAAATTTCACCGATTTTAACTATTTTGCGTCCAAATGTTTGGCTAAGTAAGTAAATCACGCATACCAAATTTCATCGATATATCAACGGTTTCTGAGTTATGACATATAAAACTTTCCATGTTTGACCCTTAATAAGTGGGCGTGGCACCGCCCATTTTCCAAAATTTCATCAAATTTCTTCATAGGGGCCTGAGCTCAACACGTGGGTAAAATTTCATCGCTCCAGCTATATTAGTGACTGAGATACCAAATTTCCGATTTTTTCTATATAGGAAAAGTGGGCGTGGTCATGGTCCGATTTCGCCTATTTTCAATACCAACCGTCCCAGTCTCGATACCAACTTGCATTTCAAATTTCATCAAAATATCTCAATTTTTGCGCGAGTTAGAGTGTTTACAGACGGACGGACAGACGGACGGACGGACGGACAGACGGACGGACGGACGGACGGACGGACGGACGGACATGGCTCAATCGATTTCTCTTTTCACCCTGATCATTTTGATATATATAAGTCCATATCTATCTCGATTATTTCATTCTGTTACAATCCACCGTTATGTGATTAAAACTATAATACTCTGTGTACTAGTACAGCTGAGTATAAAAATCTTTTAAAAGCAAGCTTTGTTTAGAGCAAGAAATAAAATTTAATAAACAATGTAACTCATACGCCCCGTTGAACAATATACTGTACACTTGTACAATGTACATTAGGCCGTCTCGCCTTATACATATGGACAAAAAAAGTCCACCGTACTGCCTGCACTCGTTTAATGTACACATGTATGTATGTATAAGTATCTATGTATCTACATATTTTTAGCAAATGCATACATATATGCAATTATTGAATACTTTCCATATTAATCGAAAAGCAAAAAACATCATCTGCAAAAACTCTATAAACAACAAAATTGCTCTTGGTAATGTGCTTATTCACGTTCAAAGTCCACCAGTTGATACTTAAGGTTTCAACCAATAAATATATGTATTAATAATATTCGTGTGTATACCTACATATGTACTATAATATATTAAGAAATCCGTACTAAAACTTAAAAACAAAAAATCCACAATTAAAACAAAACCAAAAGCAAAACAAACAAAAAATGTGAATGGCTTGCATTGTGTTTGGGGTGTTCAGTGTAGCGTGCACCACATTGTCCTTCTGAGTGTCAGTATTGCATTAGGCGCATTAATGCACATACGAATAGCGATTTTGTTTTGTAATTAGGTCAAATGCACACACTTTAGCTTTGGTTGCAATATGAATGAATGCAAGAGCGCGAACATTAGAGCAACAGCAACAACAACAAAGAGAGATAAGAAAGAACAAGCAAACCAAAACAGCGAAACATTATAAAGCCAAAAACAAATGCAAAAAAAAAATACAAAAACAAAATACTTTGAAAAATAAATATGCAAGCAAAAAGCGAGCAAGAGAACGTTGTTGGCCAAAAACTGAATGCATACGACGATTACATTTGGCAATGCAACCAAATGCCAGCGAAGGCAATGCAACTTCTTAAAACTAGAAAAAATACCAAAATTCAGAAATATGCACATTTCAAGCAGACACTTATACTTATAGAGATATGTAGTATGTATATGTGTATATTTACACGAATATACGCATTTGTAGAAGCAAATGCAAAAACGCGAAAAGTAATTAGCGCAAAAAGTTGGCATTTACGGCGGCTTGTTTGGCTGGTTTGCTCTGTCATTGCCACTTCGCTTAGCCAGTGGCCGACACGAATAATTTCGGGTGACTGTTTGTTAGCAGCGGTTGTTGTTTAGAAGCAGAAAATGCAACAATGAGCTTTACAGTTTTTATTCAAATTTTTTATTTTTTTTATTTTTTTTAAATAAAAGATAATGATAAAAGGAGGAAGAAGTAGGAAAAAAGTAAACAATATATTAAATATATTATTTTCATGCCCTACTTAATACTAAGAAGAAGAAGACAAAAAAATGTATGTATAAAAATTATGGCGCTTGCCACTTGTTGCTTGCCGTTTGCCGCTTACCTTTGCTACTTGCAATTTTCTTTTGTTGTTGTTGTTGTAGACCGCATTTCAACAACAGTGTTTGAGCGCTTAAATGGCACGTTGGCGCTTTCAAAGTTTAAATTATGGTCAGTCGGTCAGTAATTATTGGGAGCGAATTTTTGTGTTTGCTGAGTAGTTAAACATTCTCTATTCTCTGCGAGTTTGTTGAACATTCATTCGTTAGATTTGTGTGCTAGTACAGAGACTAATGCTCGAAGGGGTATTTAACTCATAATTGTTTGCAGTTTACCACAAAAGCAGCCAAATGAACTTCTAACTTTTGAATGTTGCATACGATTGATTGCTGCAATGTGATTTATGGTTTTTCACACACCTTAAAAAGTGCAAGACACATCACACATTTTTTCTTATTTTTAGGTATAAGACTGACTAAAATGTCATTAGTCTTATACTTTTCTTAACAAAAAAGCGAAAGAAAAATACAAATCAGCTAAATTGGTATTGGCAGCACTGCTGCGAATGGATCAGAAAAGCAAGCAAAGCAAATAAAACAAAATAAAACAAAATTATCAATATTGGACATTTAAATTGAAGCCTATTAGGGCCTTCAGAATAAATACTTTTCCAGCAATCCATTTAACTGACAACAGAGTAAAATTATATGTATTTGAATGACGATCGACACATTCAGTACTTCAACTTTTCCGTAACAAATATATGAAATTGAAGTACGCTGTCTATAAAACGGAACCGGATTGCCGGAAAAGTAATCATTAGGGCATGTAAATCTATGCAAATACATGTTTTTCTTAGATTTAGGTAGAGCAAAATAAATAAACAATCTTTGCGAATCGTGAAATTGTATTAAGACTGCTATTCCGAGCGTTACCGGAAAATTACTTTACTGGTAATTTATGTTGCTGAAAATTGTTACCGTCTTTTCAATTAGTATTCTGGCACAAATGGTAACGCTGTCAAAGCATTTCCATACGAACGGAATGGAATCGGGCTGAAAATGGTAACAAACTGTTACCACGTATTGAGGTGGTAACTTAATTTTCTGCTGCCAGAATACGAAAAGAGTGTTTAAAGTACCAGATTCTTTATTTAACCAGTAAAGTAAATTATGTTACCACACCGGAATAAGGCCGTAAAAATGGCATTCAAATGTTTTTGCATATTTTGCATATTTTGGTCACATATGCATATTTTTACATATTTTGCGTTGTTTGCATTTTTTTATTACATATTTCGCATTATATTGCCTATTTTTGTAATTTGCTAGTTGACAGTTTTATACAAACGAAATTCATGCATAACAGTCATCTGACGACGAATAGAGTTTCGTGTGAACACGGCTATTATTAGTATTTTCGATACGGTGCATACCTGTCGACAAAGAGCCGTTTTCAAACATGCTCCTATTACCTCTGTGGATGTAGAACGTTCGTTGTCTATGTATAAGAGCTTTTTTCGACCGAATCGGCAAAGTTTTCTTTTTGAGAATATGAAAAAATATTTCATTGTGTATGCTAATGAATCGTTAAATAAGGATTAACCTTTACAAATTATGAAATGATCAAGACTGAATTTATGTACATATCTATAACAACATACATACATATTGCTAGCTTAGAGTGCAAATTTTGTAAGTCCTTTTTTCAAACATTGTAGGAGAGACAAAAAACAAAAAATTAACAAATTTAGAAATGAAAAAAAATTTTTCTGTTCATGTACATAAATATTTTGGACTTACACAATTTTCTTCGCTTTTTGGACTTACACAATTTGCGTATCGCTGAATAACAACGATTAGAAATATGACAAGTATCACAGACTTGTTTAGAGTGGTGCGTATTTGATTTTTCTAGCGTTCTACATAAAAATACAGTTTTTCATAAAAAGTGGATTTACACAGTTTGCACTCTAAGCTAACGATATGTATAAACGTACAACGTAAGAGCAAAATTGAATTAAAAAAATGTTTGTACCTAATTTATTTAACTATTGTAACTTCAATAAACATGAATTATCTGAAGTTGAAAAAATTTGAATTAATGCATTTTTTTTATTTTTCATGCATATTTCTCAGTTTTTGTTGCATTTTTTATGCGCATATTTTTTATTTTTTAGTACATGAAATTCCATGCCCTAGTAATAATCATCCTGACGGCGTTCACAATAGTGCGATATATTAACTTGGCCGCACTGCGATGACGCTATGCTAGCTAAAATGAGCTCATCTGTTATTTTGAAAGTTTTTACAAAAGAATAAGGTTGTTCTCTCTGTCTAATATTTTGCCGAGATATCATGATTTCTTGAGAAATTTGCCACACTGAGAGAGCGCTCCTTTAAGAAAATAAAATTCGAACTGACTTCATTGTGAACTAGCATGTTAGTAATATTCTTCCCACTCTTTATACGACTGTTGTAGCTTTGCTTTACTTGCTTCAATTTCGAGTTAATTATTTTTTTATCTGAATAAAATAAAATACTTAAAAAAGAGAACTAGAAACATAAATTCAAACTCACTTCTCATAGAAGACTATTGTGAATGTAATAACATGGTTGCATTTCCCGTGATATTTTTCTCATGATATCAAATATCACGGGTTGAGGTGTGAGAAATTTGCCGAAGCTTCAAATTTGACAACACGTGTATTTTGTTGTTGTGCTCGGCAAATATATCACACTAACCTCATCTCGGCAAATTTGCCAGGCCAAAATCACACAGCGAGAACAACCTTAATGTGAGTATTATTGCAATAAAAAAAGTTCAACACAATGATCTTCAAAATCTATCGAAAACAATTTGAAAATCAATTCACATAAGCACTTCAATAACACATACTTACATAAATCAATAGTGTAATTAATGAAATTCCTGTGAATATTACTATAATTAGCACAATGCATAACTATTATTTCATAAATTCAATGAAGTTGCAATATTTCTTCGATTCTATAGTTAATAGTATTTGCAACGCAATCAAACACAAGTTAAGTTGCCGATATTCAATTCACTTCAAGGCAATTGAACAGTGGTCCGTGAACCGGGTGAATAGTGAATTATGAACTGATTGATTTCTGCATTTTGCCAAGTCATCTACGCAGTAAACCTATAGCTATTTGCTAGTTTAATTATAATTATTATGGTCGTTCTCGCATTTTTTTATGTTTTTCAAATATAATTAGAAGTTTATTAATTTTTTTTATCAAGTGTTGGCATTTATAACATTAAGATTGCTTAAGGCTTAATTAATAAAATGAAGAAGTACTATTTTATCACGCTTTATTTAATATTAAGAAACTAAAGTTTTCATTTTTAATTTGCTTGCATCAAAAATTTCAAAATACTGATGTTGCCTAATACGCAATAATAGTCTTCTCTTCATCTTTGATCGCGAAGTGTCAATGAACTGATTTCAAACTGGCCTTTTCGGCTATTCGTATTTCTAGCACAATATTATTTTATTAATAACATTTAATATTTTCATCAAATGCGGCGCTTAAATGTGACCACGTAAAATGTTTAGTATGGCTACATTTAATTTGCTAATTTGAATTTTTTTGCGCTCGTCTACGATGACCCATCACCACGCCACGTATGTCCATAATTGCTTTACGCCTACAATTATGCTTCGCCCGTAAAAGCGCATACATTTATCATTTTTTGCATCAAGTATCGTATTTGAGTAGTAAATATTTTTGCGGAAATGTTTTACTACAAAAGTCTCATCAATGCAGCCATCAATGAAGCATGTCCAATTTTGCAAAGTTCAAGGAAAATCATAAAATACGTCAGTTATTGTTGTTGACCTAATTTTGATTTAAATTCAAAGAGAAGCCTCTTAAATTTAATGCTAATTTGAATTAGTCAGCTCTTATGCAATATAAAGTATTTTTTTACAAATTTTATTTTTAGTTACTAATTTCCTTTTCGGTATATACATATGGTTTGACTGCGTTGTGTCAATGTTATACCAAGAGCTCAGAATTATTCATATTTTAAAGAAATCTATTTGTTTTTGAAAGAGTTTTTAGTGCTTAGCACGAAATTTTTATTTTAATTCAATTTTTAATTGTTGGGGTAAGTGGAAAAAAATTCAACAACTATTTACAGCGAAGGTTGAGTGTATAGCTATTTCACGAAAAACCATTTTCGATCATCAGCACTCTTTTCGGAAGTGGATGCACCGGGGATTGAATCCGAGTCCATTTCATCTTCAGCCCAATGACCCAACGCATAAACACACTCGGCCATTGAGACTCTGTGCAAGCTGTTTGATTTTCCTCACTTTTGCCTTTTTCATTTTCAACATTAACGTTAGTGTGTATATGCTTTTGCATATATTCTCCACAAACGTGCTGAATTTTTGTTGTAGGCAGTTCGCAATGAACATTGTTGTTGGTATTTATTTTATGTATATACCAAACAACGTTAACAATTTTACTTGAAAGAGTTTTTAGTGCTTAGCACGAAATTTTTATTTTAATTCAATTTTTAATTGTTGGGATATATATGTTGAATGAATTAGAGATTACTATGAGTAACTATGCACACTTTGCTGTTTTCGTTTGTTCTTTCACCGACACAACTTGACTATGGTTTCAATTTGGTTCTTATACAGTTTTTTCTTTACTTTCACTTTCATTACTTAACCCATAGTAGGTTAGCCATTATTTTTTTTATGTACAACTTCTTATTTTCAACGCTTTAATTGCGCTGTTCAATGAACATACATACATACGTACATATAGATTAGATATATATATGTAGGGGATTCACAACCTGTCATATTGCGTCCATAACCTAACTATAGAAGGTCCATGCAAGGGAGAGTAGCTCTTCTTCAGCGTATTTGTAGCTTATGTCAAACTATCGTCTTTTGTTTTGATTTTGCATTCTTGCACGTGTTTTTCGTGAAAATAGCTTGTGTGTTTGGTTGTGTGTTCGCTCGCGTTTTCTCTGCTTCTGACATTTTTGAAAAGGGCCGTCTAACTGTAATCACCTATTCTGCTTCACACAAGACGACCTGTATGGATTGGTCTTGTATTGCGTCATATCGTCATAAGTCATAATATTTTGTTGTTGCATTCTATACTATATGTGTACTAAGTAAATACAACTCTGCACGATATGTCTTTGGGTCGTCGTATTTGATCAGCTGTTTTTGTTTACTTCTTCACATGGCTTCGGAAAAGTTTTTATAACTATTTCCGTACAATATTTTAATATGACATATGACTTTATGACACTTTGTGAATCACCTAATGGTTTATATAAATGCAAAACCAACGCAGACAAACAAGCCACACCACCCAGTGACCAGCAATCAATCCAACAACTGACTGACTTGTGCACTTAACTATAGATTTCATGGCACTACGCATTTGTTGTCTATCAATTACTTTGAAAAGAATGTGCAAAAAAAGTAAAGTAAACCATATAAAATGTTTAGACCAAGCGTCTAAATATTTCGGTACACCCTAGTACCTTAATATGTTGTATTAGTATATGTAAATATATACTATATGAAAAGCCGTGACTTAACGAAAGTAATTTTCTGCCGGTCAGCGCGCTTTTCATATTTTTTCTCTTCATTACTTGCGATTATCCAGCCACAGCGGTAAGTGTCCCTTTTTCCTTCATACATATATATACATATATCCAAATTATTTCCTGCATCCATATATTCCTATATATATGCATGTCTATACAAAATAAAGCATTCCTTGCTAATTACTAAAACGAACCTTTTATTTCTTTTTATTTAATTTCCGGAATACTATCTTTATAAATCCTCCTGAGCACCAATCGGGGTCAAGCGGATTTATTTCATAAAATAAAACGGTTAAGAAAATTTGCATGTGGAGGCCGGTGTTGCACGTTAATATCTCTTCACTGCACTAACATACGAAGCGTTAAATTCATTATCGTGTCACATATTGTATTTGGTTGGCTTATCAAATAATTACCCTGAAGGGACGATAGGGACAATTGTCTTAAAATTATAGCCCTAGGTATAGTTGGATTGTAAGTGGACAAAAGAGAGTTCCAAAAATTAATGCAATGTAGTGCTAATTAGGTTAATTGTCTCAAAAAAGGTCTAAATGTAATGCTGGGTAGGTCAATTGACACAAAAATGATCCAAATGTAATGCTGGGTAGATCAATTGTGTGTATTGTTTGTTATACCTATTTCGTACATATCAACTTTGTTTTTTGAAATATTTTTGTTCATGTCAACTTTTCTCAATGAAAATTTTTGATAATTAAAATAAATTGAACAAAAAAAATTAAAATCAATTTGGAAAATTTATAAAAAACAGCTCAAAACTAAAAATGGATAAAAATCTGTCCGATAACAAGCAAGATGCTACAGAATCCAAGAGGAATCCTTGCGAAGTGAGTAAATACTTGTACATATGTACATATGTACATATGTATATGTATGAAATACTGATATCGTTCTTATCTACATATTTAGATGACGAAACGCATCCTGCTATAAATGTTGCCAGTTCCGGGATGTCAAATTCAATGAACTTAAGAGTATACATATATGTTCAAATTAAAATATTTTATAAGATACATATGTATGTACCTGTGTGTAGAATATTTATAACCCTATTATTACTATTTTACTTAATTAATTACTACTTTACTTGTTTGCAATATGTATTTTGTTTATTAAATCTTAGATATAATGTACTTCTTTAATAAAATAAAATTAAATATTTAGAAATTGTTTAAAAAAAGAGACTAAAATGGTTTCAATCTACTCCGATTGTATTGAGGAAAGTCTAGACATGAAATGGTTTCAATGTATATAGAAAAAGTATACTCCGATTGTAATGCACAAATGTTCAATCGACCTAAAGCTGGCCTGAATGTAATGCAGACAGGGACAATTGGTCCTAGCCTAGGACATGCAATGTTAAATGTAAATAGAATTTTATATGGGATAAGACCAAATTTTGGACCAGTTACAATCCCCTAAAGTCTAGTTTATGGAGTACACTAAGCCTACTCCGAAATCCTGCAGGGTATTTATGATAAAAAAAAATAAATATGATAAAACTAGCTGTACCCGCCTTTCCTTTTCCCGTTACATTTCCGCTTCCTTTTCTCTACCTCTCTCTCTTACCTCTCCTTTTCTGTCTTTATCCTTTTTATTCCCCCCTCTTATACATTCTGTAATTCCCTGTCTCACTGTCTCTCTCTCCATCCTCTTCATTCCATTTTTATTATATTCTCCCTCTCCTTTTCCGTCCCTTTGCCTTTGCCTTTTCCAGTCTCATTACTCTTCCCCTTTCCCTAGGGAACTGGTTTTGGCATAACATACCCTGTATTCCACTTCTTATTTGATACCATCATTGCTTAAAAACATTCCGTGGAATCCGAATCGTCTCTTTTACCCATAATTGGGTATCGGGCCTAAGAATCACTATGAAAATATCTCTATATAGCAGACCCGGTCAACACCTTTCATTTTAGATCAGTATTGCTCAGAAGCATCCCGGGCTGACACATCTGAGAACTTGACCTGGGAACCATAATGGGTACGGTATCTGGAGACTTGACCAAGAAATCGTAATGGATACGGCCCTCCATGAGAGTCCGCTCAACACCTTTCATTTGGTACCAGTATCCCTAAGATATATCCCGGTGTTATCCGGGTCCACATACTGGCCCATACCTTGGGATCTCACCTAGGAATTTTCATGCGCCATGATTTAAAAACAATATCGCTGAGAAATTATCCGGGGCCATCCAGATCTACATCTTGACCCACATCTGGGGACTTGACCTAAGAATCATAATGAGTTCATCTCTATGTAAAAGCCCTGCCTTTCAGTTGACACCAATATCGTTCAGAAATTTTCCGGGGCCATCCCGGTCCACGTTTTGACCCACATTTAGGGACCAGACCTAGGAATCATAATCAGTTGATCTCTGTGTAAAGGCCCTGCTCAGCACTTTTCATTTGGTACCAATATCCCTGAGAAATATCCCGATGTTATCCGGGTCCGCGTGTTAACCCACACCTTGGGACCCGACCTAGGGATCGTAATGAGTTCATTTCTATGTAAAATCCCCGCTCAAAACCCTACATTTGATACCAATATCACTGAGAAATTTTCCGGGGTCATCCAGGTTCACGTTTTGAACCATATTTGGGAACCCGTCCTAGGCATCATAAATAAAATAGTTCTATGTTGAAGTCCTCATCAAGACTTTTCATTTGATGTCAATATCGCTTAAAAACATCCGAGGGTCATCCGAGTCCACGTTGTGGCCTATATCTGGAGACCCGGGCTAGGCATCACCATTATAATAGTTCTGTGCTGAAGTCCTCATCAAGACTCTTCATTTGATAATAATATCGCTCAGAAACATTCGAGGGTCATCCGGGTCCACGTTTGACCCATATCTGGAGACCCGATCTAGGAATCACAATGAGTACTATTCTATGTAAATTCTCTGCTCAACACCTTTCATTTGATACAAATATCGCTCAGAAACATTCGAGGGTCATCCGGGTCCACGTTTTGACCCATATCTGGAGACCCGATCTCGGAATCACAATGAGTACTCTTCTATGTAAATTCTCTGCTCAACACCTTTCATTTGATACAAATATCGCTCAGAAACATTCGAGGGTCATCCGGGTCCACGTTTTGACCCATATCTGGAGACCCGACCTAGGAATCACAATGAGTAACATTCTATGTAAATTCTCTGCTCAACACCTTTCATTTGATACAAATATCGCTCAGAAACATTCGAGGGTCATCCGGGTCCACGTTTTGACCCATATCTGCAGACCCGACCTAGGAATCGCAATGAGTACCATTCTATGTAAATTCTCTGCTCAACACCTTTAATTTGATACCAATATCGCTCAGAAACATTCGAGGGTCATCCGGGTCCACGTTTTGACCCATATCTGGAGACCCGACATAGGAATCACAATTAGTACTATTCTATGTAAATTCTCTGCTCAATACCTTTCAGTTGATACCAATATCGTCCAAAAATATTCGGGGGAAAGCCAGGTCCACGTTTTGACCTTTTGACCTATATCTCGGGAACCGACTTCCGGATTTGAAAAAAATATGTATATAAACCATCTAGGGCAAGGTACTAAGCTGGTGTGTAAATTTGGTCAAAATCCCTCCACGCGTTTGGGCGAAAGCCGGCGACAAAGAAATGGGCTTGATTTTTACATATATATATATAGATTTGCGCCCTCTTTGTACCGCCACACTGCCCTTAACTTTCATTTATTGCCAATTTTTTTTATTGGACTGTTTATAGTAATAGGTATCCATGCAGGAAATTAAATTTGTTAAATTATATACATAGTTATATTATATTTTTGCATGAAATTCATTCCTAAAGCAAGCTTAAAATAGTATATCGGTATGCATGAAGGAATTTCCTTAAGTAAATACGCTCATGCAAATGTTTTGACAAAGAAGCTTTGTGGACTTTCAAAAAAGGAGACAGAATAATCATGTAGACCTAAAAAAATATACATAGGTACATTTCGAGGAAGTAATATTTCCTTCTATATTAAATGGTCTGTGCACGCAGAAGAAGTGAATTGGCAGGATATCTTGAAATCAGTTTCTTCTATTAGCTAGTTAGTCCTTTGGAAGTGAAAATGTAAGTACTTGCAATTTTGTGCGCTTCATATAAAAAATTATTAACGAAATCAGCCATTGTAACGTCGTGAATCGATCTGCGCTCTCCCACATAACCTCTCTCATAATTTTGCCGAGGTCTGCTCTAGTAGGTGGTGGAGAAGTGCTTCTGTAAAAGTTTCTTACTCCTTGCTTATTTCCTACTGGGTTACTACATATGTAATGTACAATGCTTGTTTATTAATAGTTTTTCTTTATTTCCATATTGAATTCACTGTAATAGCGCTGGCCGCTGTCAAGTGTCGTACGTTGAAATTAAATAGTCTAATTAAAATTTTTTTATGTTGAATTGAAATGAATTCTGGCAACGCTGTCTGTCAGCAATGTGGCTAATTAGCGGGCGTTTGAATGCTGCATAGGTGCTGTACGTTAAATGGAATTTACATATATGTATGTATGTATATACGTATGAGTATTCAACTTTCAAAAGTGGCTATGTAAATTTTTCATATTAAGCCACAAATTAGGAAAAAACTGCAAGAAAATTTTGAATGTCGTCGCTCCGGAAGAAGAAGACGCATGCCAGTATTTTGTCGACGAAAAAATGCGCATTAAAAATATGTCGGGGAAGAAAGATGCTTTACAAAACATGTCGACGAAGATAGACGCATTGAAAAATATTTCGACGAACAGAAACGCATTATAAAATATTTCGACGAAGAAAGACGCATTAGCATTATTAACTGCGAAGAAAGACGCATTAGGATGTATTGTGGAATATTGACAAAGAAAAAAAAAAAATCGAATACGTCTTTCTTTCCCAGAAAATATTTGAATGCGTCTTTCTTTATAGTAAAAAAAATAAAGCGTCTTTCTTCGTTATCAAAAAAAATAAAGAGTCTTCCTTTCGAAAAATATTTTTAATGCGTCTTTCTTTGAAAAAAAAAGTTTGCGTCTTTCTTCCTCTTCGTATTTAATGCTATTTTTTTTAGAATACGGAAGGATTTTGCAATAAACTCCTAATAGACCTTATACACCGCCTTAAATACTGGTACACAATTCAACAAAAATTCAATATCGAACAAATTTAACATAGCCACTTTTGAAAGTGCACTACTCATATGCACATATACATATATTCATACCTACAAATACGCTTTTTATATAAATTAATATATCAAATTAATGAATAATAAGCAATAAATAATAGTATTGTTGCTTGCTAAGATACTGTTGGATTTTTGCTTGCTATTACTTTAATTGCCTTAGTGTATTTGTTTTATTCTCTAGTTTTTTTTTTTTTTTAAACCAAGAAAGGGTTTGAAACAATAACAAAACCAAGACAAGGCAAGCGTTAATAAATAGGTCATGGTCATAGCAGTGTTTTTGTGCTGCATTTCTTTAAAAAAAATTAATTTACAAGAACTGAAGTGAGCCACACACATGTTTTTTTATGTCATGGTTTTTGTACTTTAATGCAGCGTAAGCTTTTTTTTAACTTAATACTAATAATACAATGTCGCTATTATAACTCTGACGAGTTTTATGGCCGAGCTTCTCTCCCAATTCGAGGTGTGCTCCTTTTTGTTTTTCCTACTATGTAATTTTTAAACGGTTTTATTTAGCTCACCCCGTTTGTTTTATTTATTATTTATTATTTATTCTTGGGTCAAATTTAGTAATTCAAATTTCACCCTCTTCCTGTCAACCGATTAATCTGAAATTTTGTACGCATGTATAACCCCGATGACAATGCAATATTAGCGCGTGGGTCGCTATATTTACAAAAATCGCATTTATGGTCCGATTTGGCTGAAATTCGGAACATGTATTACTACCTTGAAAAGAAATATTTTCTTAAAAAAAAATTCCGCTAGGTGGAGCTGAGATCGGGGTAATTAAACCTGAAAATCCTAATTAACTGTTTGAAGAAGATCAAGCCTACGTGGCTCTTAGTAGAGTAAGAACTTTGCAGGGACTACGTATAGAGGCGTTGGACTGCAATAAACTAACGGGCAAGAAACCTTGCAATAATGAAGCACTAAATGAATTAAACAGAATGCGAAATAAAAACTAAAAACTAGAAAATAAAAATAGGTAAAAAAAACTTTTTAAGTTAAACGGTTTTATGTTATCCATACATTGCAATGTTTAAGATAAATGTACTAAAAACCAAAAAATAATAAAATAGATACAGTCGTGGGAATTATAAACATTTGCATAGACTAGAATAAAATAAAACCGTGGGGCACGTCAATTGTCTACAATCGTTGATTAAAATGTTTGTTTTGTAATGTTACACTACGAGTATAATTAGGCAGTTGTTCAACCGACAACGATGGACGTGTGATAAGTAGGGCTAGAATGTGGAAAAAAGCTAGCAAGCTCGATTATAAGCGAGTTTTAGGGTTTCATAGTGGTGAGCGAGTAGTACTTTTATCATATGTTTTGTCGATTAAAGACAAACTACGAGCAGTGAAACGATTCCTCGTGTGAATGTCCAACGATAAACTAGTTGAAACATCTCTTTTATTAACATGGAGTGTATAACTATTGGAATTTCCATGAGCAAGAAAATAGTAAGTAATTTCCTCACCGTCTGCGGGCCAACTGCCTAACGACGAATTAAACGATTCTTCTATCGCACATTAAGTCGATAATTTGTAGACAATTGACGTGCCCCCCGGTTTTATTTTAGTCTAGTCTATGCAAATGTTTATAATTCCCACGACTGTATCTATTTTATTATTTTTTGGTTTTTAGTACATTTATCTTAAACATTGCAATGTATGTATAACATAAAACCGTTTAACTTAAAAAGTTTTTTTTACCTATTTTTATTTTAACTTAATATTTGTTGTAATAAATTAATTGCACCAACATATAAGCAATTTCTTAATGTTAGTCAAAAATGATGATTTTCTTACTCGCATTGATATCATCGGACTTAGGTCAAGGTTATGGTCATTAAGACAGACATACGAATTTTATAGATAGATGAATATGGATTAATCAACGCTAATCATGATACTGAACATATCGATGTGTGCATTTTTTTGGTGGCTCTATTACCTCCATTTCTGGTAATCATTAGAATCGTGTTTTGGGTCAAAGTTATAATACCATACACACACGTATGTATAAACAAACTTGATTAATATGCGAAATTAATTGATTTAAAATATCTAATATATATTATATTGGCCGCTGTGGTGCAGTGGGTAGAGTGCTC
Source organism: Urophora cardui (assembly GCA_960531455.1). Lineage (NCBI taxonomy): Eukaryota > Metazoa > Arthropoda > Insecta > Diptera > Tephritidae > Urophora > Urophora cardui. The sequence continues at coordinate 30,619,040 of OY482672.1, read as the reverse complement.
GCCTGCTATGCCAGAGGTATCGGGTGCAAACCCCAGTCCGAGCAAACACTAAAAAAATTGTTCTAATTAGTAAAAATCCAACTATTGGGATTTTTAAGAGCAGCGGTCACCGCTCGGCAGTGGGCGGCATACCCTCCGAGAGTATTTCTGCCATGAAAAGGCTTCTCACAAAAAATGCATTCGCCATTCGGAGCCGGCATAAAACTGTAGGTCCACCCAATTAGTAGGAAAAACAAAAAGGAGCACACCTCGTATTGGGAGAGCAGCTCGGCCATAAAACTCGTCAGAGTTATAAAAAGCGCCATTGTATTATTATTATTACATATTAATATATATTTGATAATTTATGCATGAAAAATTAATAAAATATTAGTAGAATCATGAATTTACTATTTATGTTGTTGTTGTTGTTGATATTGCAACAGTTTTACAAATTTTCTTACAAAATTAATGTGCATTACGACATTTGATTTTTTTCTTTGTTTGTGTTTTTTTCTGTTTTATTTTATTTGATCTTATTCTATTTTATTTTATTTTATTTTATCTTATCTAATTTTATTTTATTTTATTTTATTTTATTTTATTTTATTTTTCTTATTTTATTTTATTTTATTTTATTTTTTCAATCGACGAATTTGTGCTCATTGTTAGAAATTAATTTTACTTGTTTTTTTTTTGCTTATATTATACCGCCATACATTTTTAAATTATTACCTACAAATATAACTCTTTTTCGCGCGCAGGATGATGAACCAACCAGTTATGTTTGTGCCTATGTATGTTTGTAACGGCATTAAAGCCTCTTCACTTAGCATTGATCGCGCAAACGATCGAATGATCAACAGCCGGTTCGTTTCATTTTCGATTTCAATAGTATTTTGCAATAATTTTATATGTGGAACTAGCTTTATGATGATGATGAAGAAGTCGCAGAAGCAACAGTGAGAGGCATAAGTCCACTACAGTATACATGCATACATGTGTACACATATATACAAAGCGTTTTTAATCGTTTTTTTTTTTGTTCATATTTTTATGTAAAACTAAAAGTAAAATTAAGAAAAAATAATGTAAAATCAATGAAAACAACAAAAAAACGTATACGAAATGAAGCACAGCAAAAGCTTTGGCAGATGATGATACATACAAATGTGCCTACAGCACAGCTTCTGCATCGCATTGCTGCCAGCCACTAACAGCAACAACGACAACAATAATTAAACAGCAGAAATCAACGATTGGCTTGGTAACCATACACATACACACGATTAGTAGCTTGCGTAGACAAGCGATGGGTCACAAAGTTGTCTGCACGCGCTTGTTGTTATTGTTGTTATAGTGTGTTTGTTGTTATTGCATTTAATGACGTTGTAGCTGCTGTTGTTGGTGCTGTTGTTGTTGCTGTCGTTGCTTCTCCTTTTTCTAGTTTTTTGTTTTTCTTTTGTATTCTCTTACAAGTTTTTGTAATTTGACCATGAAATTTTATTTCATGTTTTTCCCAAATCAACTTTTTCTGGTTTCCAAGTATTTTATTTTATTATACATACATATGTGTTTACGTTAATTTCTTCTTTTATCAATTTGTTAAAGATTTTTGATATTGCAATAAACCTTTATATTCTTTCAAACTCAAGTAAAAATCATAGATACATATATGTACATATGTATATTTATGCAAATGTTAAGTTTCTCTTAATATACATAAACGTATGCAATTATAAATACAAACTTATTTACTTACATACACATACATACATATGTTTGTAAATATGCATATTCATAGAAGAAAACTCACTTTCAATTTAAACTAGTATATTTTGACCCAAATTTATTTATTTGCTGTCGCATGTCGTCCACGTGACTCTTGCGTTGATCTACTTATTTGAGGGACGTTGTAGTGGGTCACTTTGTTGGAAATTATTGCTTACGAAAGGGGAAATAGGTGTTGAACAAAGAAGAAGCAGAAACGAAAATTGCCAGTTTGCAAAATTATTTAGTTGCTTTTTTTGGTTTTTGGTTTTTGTTTTTTTTTTTTTTAATGAATGGCGAGTGAAATAAAAAAAAAATAAAGCCAAAGCAAATGAAGAAAAATTTTGTTGTAATTATAGCTTTGCAGACAATTTAATTAGTTTTAGTATAATTAAATTTATTTAACTTCAATTAATACAATTAATTTTGAAATAAGATACTGAAGATGGCACATAGCCGAAACCGGTTTATAACCAAATCAAACTTGACAAGGAATGACGGAAATTCGTTCCACAATATATCGCAGTCCTAACCTGTCAGAAAAGCAAACAACAAAAATTAAACCATTCATAGATTAGATTGCTTTTTTAGTTAAATTAAAAAGTAACAGAAATTAATTTAAATAAATTAACTTTGAAGTAATTTTGTAGTCACATTTAAATTAAATTTAGTTTATGTTTGTTTTGACATGGCCGTTTTAATTCTAATAATTATTTTTTCAATTTTTCTTAATTAAAAACTGGCCAATAGCTCTATAAAATTCACATAAAAATAAATTTAATTTAATTTTTTACTTTAGTTCAAAAGCACGATTCTTTTAAGTGCCAAGCAAATGATGTGACCGATTCCTCTGTGCCCCTCTCTATAACTCTGTATTAACACAAGCTAGCTCCACAGTTTTTGTGATATCTGCTCGAAATTCGGTTTACTGTTATCTTTTTATGTAAAATTGAAAATTTTCCTAAATCGACCACTAAGGTAAAGGTGGGAAACTATCGATAGTGCCACCATCGATAGTATTTGATAGTTTTAAAAAAACTATTGATATTCTTCGATAGTGTTCAAAAAAATAAACAATCGATAGTACTATCGATAGAACTATCGGGGAAAATTTGAAAAATTCAAGAAAAAATCAAAATCTAAATATTTGACATTCTGCCCAGTATATTTTAGTACACGGAAGTGAAAGTTTGAAGTCGAAACAAAAAAATCTTCAAAGCCTTCTATAAAGTTCCTTTCCTTCTATTTTGTACATAGACGAATATAAAACTTTAACAGAATCCGAAATAGTAGTGTGCATTATGGAGATGTAAAAGTTGTAAAACTATCGATAGTAGATATTAATATCGATAGTTTTTGATAGTTTTGAGAAGGCCATCGATGGTCTTCGATAGTCTTCAAAAAATAAAATATCGATACTATCGATAGTGCCATCGATAGTTTCCCACCTCTACACTAAGGCATACATACATACATACATACATGTATGCAAAAGACTTTTCAGCCAAAACCATTTTGGCATATACATAACTTCACCAGTTAAACAGCTAAGGAAATGGACATCTTTTTGTTTAAAACATTGATAAACCGTTTGTTTACAAACCACCGAAATTTACAGAATAAAATAAAGAATAACAGATAACAGATAATTTCGTTTAATCACAAAAGCCATTTAGTCTTTAGCATGACTGTCGGCAGCCGCTGTTTTACTTTTGTTTTATTGCATTAAATGTTCTTTTCTTCCACTTCACTTTATTTGATTTTACATAAATCTACATATTTTATATTTAATTTTTTTAATTATATTTATCATTTGTTTTATTGATTGCGCTCCCGAGCTTACTTTATGATAAATTACAGCTGCTTTCTTTAGCTTCAGATAGTTTTGTGTTATTAAATTAAAATTTCTAATTGCTTACTCATATTAAGTATCCATATTCATATTCATGTCACTGTTTGCCTGTAAATACTCACCATTATATTCATGTTGTTGTTGTAGTTTTGTGTGTGTTTTTGCAATTATGAATCTGTTTACTTAGAAATCTAGCGATATATGATCTCTAATGAATTTTTATTATTCTTATTTTTATTTTTATATGTACTTTTATTTTATGATCTAGATTCTAGATGGTACGTTGCTGCTGCAGTCGAAACCTTGAAACTCCTCACCTAAATCCGTGTTCAAGTAATACAACTTTTTTTTTTCTTTCAAATAATACAAATTTATTTTATTGTTAACTTTTTTAATTAGCGCTGTTTTTTCTTTTAATTTTCAAAGCACTAATTCAATCTTTTAACTATGCTTTTGTTTTACATATATTTATTATTGTAGGTTTTCGTTAATTTTATTTTATTTGTAGGTTTTTATTTTTTTATTAATTTTTGCTACTTGAAAAATTCTTTATTCCTTTTTTTTTTAAACACAAATTTCACAATTTCAATTTTTGGTGTTTTTTTGCTTTTGTTTCTCAGCTTTCCATCGGAAATATCTTCATTTGCTTTTATGTTCGCTTTCGAATATCCGTTTCAAACACTTTTCAATGATGTTCACACTTTTAGCTCATTGACAATGTTCAATTAATTGTGCACCACATTTCCGTTACTTTTTGTTGTTGTTTTTATTGCAATGGTTTGTACGTTTGTATGCGTGCACTTCCTCCGTTTGGCTACTGTGAAGCCATTCAACGTTTCAACGTTCGTACCAAAAACACTAAAATAAATTTCAATTCGCCTCGTCACTTTACTTTTATATGAAGCCGAAGCCGAGAGCTCCGGCAGCGAAGCGCCTAGTCGTCTCTCGTCTATGCAATGCGGCTTCCCAATGTTCTGAGTGAAACAACACACGATCGTGACTAGTATTGAGCGACGGTTTTACCACAAGTGAATTTTACGCTCTACAAAGCACATACACACACATACAAACCAAACCGATCGTAAAATCAAGTATTTATTTCAGCGCGTCTTGAAAATTCAAATGCGCAGCTTCCGCTGGGGAACTCCGCGCTTTTCGCGGTCAACGCAAATGTAATGTTTATTAACCCGAAATCTGACAGCTGGATTTTTATGACAATATGTGACGGGTGGGGTGTCACAAAACCCAACAACTTCGTTGTTGTTGCTGATATTTGCACATGGTGGAATTATAATGGTGGAATCAAATGAAATTATGCTTCTTACTTATTAATCAGCTGATGGACAAATGTGCCAAATTTTCAGCCATTATTGTTTTGCTTTATGTCTTCTATACATATTTCCGAGAAAAGTAGTGAAATCGCGTATGCAACTAGTTTTTCTGAGGCTATTATTATATTATTATACACTTTGTGTGATTTATGTGTTGATAATTATACAATTATTTTTCATTATTTCAAGCGGTGAACGCTTGTCAGCCATTTTGAAGAAACTTTTCGAACCGATTCATAAATTGCACGAATTTCAATAAGTAAACAAAACAAAGAAAAACACGTGTTTTTGCATTTGACAGATCAGTACATAACAGTAAATTTTGTTGTTGCCCATTTACCACCACCATATACATATATGCCGAGTTCCCGTGGCAGTGATCCAGATCGGGATAAGAAGTTTGCATGCAAATGCAACAAGAATTTTGTGATCCTGGTGTTTATCTGTATCATTGTAATAGATTTTTTTTATCCATATAAATACCAGGATCACCAAATTGTTGTTGCATTTGCCTGAAAAATTTGTATCCGGATCTGGATCACTGCCACGGGAACTCGCCTATAATTTCACCATGATATTTGCATTTACATGCATATGCGTGTACCCACCACTGACAATGTTTAGTGATTCACAAGGACACAGCGGCACACTAACACAAAGGTCGTTTACGATTTTTTCGAAATTACTTGTAGCAAAAATAAAGATGTTTACACATCAATAGCTCGTTCCTGCGAATAAAAAACTGTTATGTAATTTTTTAGGATTTTTTTATTGCATTTTTTACTAGCCTTATCGTAGTATAGTAGAAATATTGCGATCTATACCGCATATGTGTCACCCTCATATTGTAGTTTAATTGAAAATTTTCATAGTAAAGCTAAATCATAGTATTGATATTATAATATTCATACCACATGTGTGTCTGAGGCATTACAGGCATACAGCCAAAATGGCAGCTGTCGGTTAATTAGTTCGATACTCAACGTTTCCACATACAAACTAGGCCTAGCGGTGTTTTGTGTGTACATACATTTTTACAACAAAAAAAAAATGGTGTATAAAAACAGCTATGTGCAAAGGCGCAAATCCTTATGTGGTCTATACTATGTTTTTGAGAGGCCAAGTTTTTTATACAAATATACCAAACAACATTTCACAATTTCCGACATCTGGAGTGTAACAAACCCCAGACTAACAATTATTGCTGAATCATCGAAAGATATTGAGGAAATTAATGCAAAATTTCATAGCTTATGTAAAGAAATATTGACTTTGGCGCCTACTACACCCCACGTGTCAGTTCCTGGGTTAACCTGTTGGGCAGTTTCTCGCATACAAACATAGATTGCGATCACAAAAACTATAAAAAGGTGATGATGTTGTGCGGATTGAACTCTTTGATGTTGTTGCTTTGTTGGTAGCTGGTGAGCGCAGCTTTTGGGTTAAAAGTAAACCTTCGCATTTCAAACTGGCGTTTATCTCAATTGTAATTCACTCAAGAGACTATTTATATTTATGTTTCTCAAATAATGCTGGCTCAGCATCATATTTGAGTAATTTCTACCATCAGCGTTCTGAACTTTGACACCTTCGTTCATTACTCCTTTGCAACAAAGCTCCCAAGAACAACTTTTGAATATTTAATTTTGGTTGATTATGCTAGTTTTGGTTTGTTCGAACTTGAGCTTGACTTATCATCACCGAATAAGGCAGAAGTCATAAGTGAAAACGTCGGATGCAGGATACGTAGTATGTAAGGCACAGAGAGAGGCTGCAGAATTTTTCTAAAAAGGTAGGTACATCGTGACGTAAATCAAATTAATTTCTCGATATAGTCACGTCTTCAACTGCGCGCGTAGGTACACTCTATAGGTATATCTCAATACCAACATCGATCAAAAGTGGCTTGATAACTTATCGAAGGGCAACCGAGCTTCTCTTCCGATTCATGGTGTGCTTCTTAGTATAATTTTCCAACGAATTGGCTTTTTGTGCCGGCTTTGAATAGCGAACAAATTTTTGGTGAGAAGCTTTTTAATTGAAGGTGATTGTAGGCATTTCGTGTTCTCTCTATAAGTGAGTTACCTTTCTTTTTAAATGGACTCTCTACATATTCGTATTAAGCTAGAGAAATGCTAAAAAAACATAAACATAAAGTAATAGTTAATCTTAATTCAAGGGCAACAAAGGAGTTGAACTCAATTACTAAAGCAAGCTTTATTAAACTATTTTAAAATTAAAATAAAAGTATAAGTTAGGCCTTTCAACCGATTCATGTTTGAGCATATGTTTTAAGTCCAAATTTAGTACTTAATTAATAATAATAAAAAATATAAAAAAAATAAAATAAAATAAAACACTGGCGCGAATATAATTTAGTTTTAAAGCCTCCGCACACGAGCATGATTTAAGGGTGTTTTAGGCAAAAATCGTGTTTTCGGCGTTAATTACCCTTAAATAACGTTGTTTTGCCATACAAAAATGCCAGCTGAAATCACCCTTGAAATGCGCATTTCGGCGAAAACACTCACGAAATTACTCTAGAATCGGTCTCTTCTCTAAATTTTATCGATTATAATCGAAAACATCTTTACCCATCGCTAATATTTCACATTAGCTGAGTTTTATTTTAGCGCATATACATCTGCGCTAAAATAAAAACGGCTATTAAATTTGTTCGCGACGGTTTCTTAGATATATTCTCATTGTATATTGCATTAGCGATTCCTTAATTATAAAAAATTTAATTTGGTGGGAGTATTTTATTAATGATATTTTCATTTAAGTTGACCATGTACAAATTTTTATTTGGCGCAGGAACAGCGTAACTGAAACCCGACTAAATGAAATTACTCAAAAACGTGTGTGAATGCGCGTGATTTCGGAAAGTGATTTCGGCTAATCAACGTAATTTCAAATGCTCGTGTGCGGAGGCTTTAAGGCCGAAGTTTTCCCCCAATTGATTTTTCTTTTTTCTACTGATTGGTTGGACCTACAGTTTTATGCCGGCTCCAAACGGTGAATACATTTTTTGTTAGAAGCTCTTTCATGGCAGAAATACACCCGAGGGGTAACCACTAACCCCTAGTTTTGGAAAACTTCATAAATAATTAGTTTTATTATTTTAATTTGGCGTGGGCGTCGATTGTAACCCGCGATCTCTCTACCCACTACCGCATAGCGGCTTCAATGGTTTGTTGGTTTATGCTAAGTTTGATATTAACCAATGGTACACAAACCATATTCTATTATTTATTATGAAAGAATATTTATTTATTAATTTATTCATAATGATACAGAGAAACCAAAAACTAAAATAAAAACCCGTTACGCGTTGGTTGGACCAAATTTGATTTTGTTTTCGCAAAAAATTTCCATTTCACAAAAATCCCAATTTGTTTGTTTGCAAAAAGTATAAAAAACTGACGTAAATTTAAGCGATTTACTCAGCACTACTAAACATGGTGTTGGAAGATTTGCAATATCAATAACATAGATTTGAATAATTGGCGGTCTAAGTTTAGTTAGATAAATTATGATGCCTAAATAGAAATGGAATTGAATAAAGTCTAAAGCTGATCACGTGAAAGTTGCCTTAGATTTGCGTGCTTTATACGCTTGTGATTAAAAATAAAGTTACGTTTCTTTGAATTAAAAAAGAAGACTTTTTGCTTTCTGTGGTCTTTTAGGTTCTTTGTTTCAAGAAATTTTATGGTGAATAATTTTCTAGAACATTTTAACCTCAACCTACCTTTTAAAAAAGCGGTCAAAACTACCTCTTCGTGGAGGAGTTAGCGGGTTAAATGTACGAAATTAAAGCTCATGCAATTTTACTATGCGATATGTATTTTAACCCTTTCTTTACTTTATATGAAAATCACTCAGACAAAATTTCGCAAATTTAAAAGGGCAATAAAAACTAAATTTTACCTTAGGGCGCAAAACTGTTTGGAGGTAGGGGTCTTTCGTTCTGTGTGGGAATTATTCCGTCACCAGAGAACAAACCTCAATTTGTCTCACAGTGTAATTATAATAACAATAATAATACACTAATGATACTTAATCCGTGCTGCTATTTCCCAATAAGTTAAAGAAATCGACTCCGAATGGTTACTACCAAGGCAACAGGTTTATTATGAGCAGCCTTTTCTTGGACGAATTGATTTTTATTCTGTTTCTTATTTCTCCATATTTCTTCAAAAAAAAAAAAAAACAAAATGTAAATAACCTATTGATGAATACATATGATATATATGTAAGTACATGCGCCACCATAAATTAATTTATGTAAATCAATTTCGTTTATACCTATAGATAAAATGGTATCTACTCTTATGGACGTCAGTATCTATATATTAATAGGTTAACATTTTTCCCATACAAACAATTGCCAGGCCGTTTTGCACATTTAACATACTCATATCCACATAAAATTGATATGGATGTGTTCGTATGAGTCAGGAGCAGTGCATAGGCATATAATTTTTTCTATAAATTATTTAATTTCTTTATAATTAATAAATAAAGTTTTTAGTTTTGTACCATTTTTGATTTACTTCGTTTTTGCTTCGTTGGCAAATGTGCCCACTATCATATATATTATTTCTAATTGGTGTTTTTTTAAAATCCTTTTTTCTGCTCACATAATTTACCAAAATTACTAAGTAAGGCATCGTTTTAAAGGTATTAATTAGCTATGCATGCGAAACGGTGTTTTATTGGGCGTGGTACTTTTTTTAAATAGTATTTTGCAAAAATAAAATGTTTAAATTTAAAGTAAAAGATTTGCGCCTAATAGCCCCGACACATAGCATACGTCAATCCGTCTACGTCGACGTATGTGACTGACAGCTCAGTAAAATGTCGGCATTTAAACGTACGTCGTCACACGTACGACGGATCCGTCGCCGCAACGTACCGAAGTTGCCCAAAAGTCAACTTTTGGTATACGTCAATCCGTCGCTATGTCAGCTGATTGCTTTTGATTGTTAACCTTTAGCTACTCTTGAATTTCACTTTTTTGCAATTTGCTTTTCGAGTTTTTTCTCATTTGTATAACATTCCTCCATAAAACAAAATGGTCAAGAATTATCAGGAGATGTGAAGTTACTGAAAACTGATTTTCAATAGGGCAACTTAAAAGAGAAATTACAAAATATTCTAAAGAGTTAAATTTTTTCCACCACCTCTGTAGTTAAAGGTTAATCAAACAGCTGATTTGTGTATATCCGCCAACGTTTCCTATGTGGCGACCTCTCCGTCAAGTACGTGAGCTGGCAGTCACATACGTCGACGTAGACGGATTGACGTATGCTATGTGACGGGCCTATAAGACTATGCCTTCAGAATTATTTTATTCTATCAATTCAAATCTCAAAGGCAGATGTTGCTCCATTTCAAACAGTTGTGTATATTTTAAAACACTTTTATAAGCTTCAGCTGTATGTTTGTATGTAAATATTATATTATTTTAGGCGAATACGTGTGTATTCATTCCTACGCTAAATGGGGGCTTTTCAGTATAGGATATGCTGTGCGTAGTACATACAATATATGTATGTATACTTTTGATCACATAACGGTTGTACGTAAGACCATAAAATAATTGAGATAGATATGGACTTACATATACATATATATCAAAACGATCAGAATGAAAAAAATGATTGAACCATGTCCGTCCGTCCGGCCGTACACACTCTAACTTGCGCAAAAATAGAAATATTTAAATGAAATTGGGTACACATATTTTAATGGGAACAGAGAAAGTTGGGGTTGAAAATAAGGCATATGGATGTATTTCGAAAAACATGTAAAACATGATAATTCAGTCACTAATAAAGCCCGAGTGATGAAATGACGTTATGCCTTTATGAGGAAACATGCTGAAATTTTGAAAAATGAGCCAAGAGGGGCAAATTTTCAAAAATTTATAAGTAAAAACTCAGAACTGTAGGTATAATAAAAACATTTTATGCGATATGTTTGTCAAAGTAATTCCTTGAAAGTTCCATAAGTTCCACTGTAGACATAAAACCAAATAAATATAAGTTTTTTTAAAATGAGCGTGAGAGCACAAACTATATCGACTGGCGCCATGTATGTTTTATTATTTTTTGCGCAAGATGCGCACGGGTCCAGCTAGTCTATATATTAATAGGCTAACATTTTTCCCATACAAACAATTGCCAGGCCGTTTTGCACATTTAACATGCTCATATCCACATAAAATTTATATGGATGTGTTCGTATGAGTGAGGAGCAGTGCGTAGGCATATAAATTATTTAATTTCTTTATAATTAATAAATAAAATTTTTAGTTAAGATAAATAGATATCGTAAACGTGTTTACAAATATCGTAAACACAGTTGAAGAGTCGCTTTAATTTAAAAGCGCTCACCACCGGGCCTACCTTCCTAGATCTGCCTTGATTTTGACCATGATTTCGCGTCGGACCGTGATCAAAAGGGCAAATCAGTGTTGCGGTACAACTGGAATTTGGAAAGTGTTGCTTATCTCCGCGAAAAGGAATAATTTTTGTACCAATACAAAGTTGAAAAAATAAATTGCATGGTCGAATTTCGACCACCGGCGATACTAGTACACTCAAAATAATATTTCGTAAATATTATGAAATCTTTCGTACATATTACGAAATCCTTTCGTAAAATTGAGCAACGAATGGTTTCGTAAATAGTACGAAAGCTATTTCGTACTATTTACGAAATACTTTCGTAGTATTTACGAAGGCTTTCGTACTATTTACGAAATACTTTCGTAGTATTACGAAAGGTTTCGTACTATTTACGAAATACTTTCGTAGTATTTACGAAATACTTTCGTACTATTTACGAAATACTTTCGTAGTATTTACGAAGGCTTTCGTAATATTTACGAAATACCTTCGTACTTTTGAGCAACGAAAGATTTCGTAAATATTACGAAACCGCTTTCGTACATTTACGAAGGCTGTTAGAGCTGTCAAATTGTTGTACAATTGATCAAATTATTTTTTAGCTTAAAGTTAAAAAAACCCTAATTATTACATACATATATATATATATGTACATATGATGTATATTTCAACGAAATTTGAAAACCTTTTCGAAATATGAACATATATCAATAAAATAATGCTAAGAGAAAGATGTTTTATATATGCATAAGAAATAAGTTTAATTTATTCAATTAATTTAAAAGTTTTTTATTTATTTTAATATTTTACATTTATGTTAATATTAATTTTAGTAACTAATAAAATAAGAGGTACTTATTGCTTATACGTGTTCTGACAAACATAGGAAACTTTGGAAATCGCAATTTGCAAATGTGGACGTCGTTCCGATCCACTTAAATAGATAACCCTGTGAAAAAGAAAGAAAAAAAAAGAAAAAGAAAAAGAAAAAAGAAAAAGAAAAAGAAAAAAAATAAAAATAAAAAATTAAGACTAAGATAAAGATAAAGATAAAGATAAAGATAAAGATAAAGATAAAGATAAAAATACAGATAAAGATAAAGATAAAGATAACGGGAAACTACTTAAAACCTTAAAATTCAAGCAGCTACACTCGGAGAAAAAAAAACATTTTTTTATAATGCACGTTTTAAACCAGATCGTTTTTATTTTAATAATGAAAATTTGTAAATTTAAAATGAAACTTTTGAAATAAAAATGTATTTTGGATTAAATAGAATCATTTTTAAATTAAAAATTAAAATGAAGGGAATAAAAGCGCAAGTTTTAGGTTCAAAATCTCATAGGGCTTGAATTAAAAATAAACATTTTTTAAATTTAAATGTTTTTCTTGATTTTACAATTTTACAATGAATCTTTTTAAAATAAAAATGGTCGTATCTACATCACTTTTAAATACGTTTTTGCCAATTTTAAGCACGTTTTCATATATTTTTAAAATTTTTAGAAATATCTCTTTATATTATTTTATTAAGTATTTATTTAGGAAAATAGATAAGACCGAAAAAAGGAAAAAGTAAATGCAACTAATGTACTCACCCTTAAGTTTAATCAAGTTGGAAAATATCACAGTTTATTTTATAAGTATATCAATATTGTCTTTTTATATACAATGCATTATTCTTTTATATATTATTTCATTACGCACTTACTACTTAAAATAATTTTTGATATTATTGCACCGACTCAACACTTTACAATGAAAGAAGACTTGTACGGTAAAATATTGTTGTACGAAAGTATTTCGTATATATTACGAAAGTATGTCGTAAATCATTTAAACCTTTGATAATGTTACGAAAGTATTTCGTATATATTACGAAAGTATTTCGTAAATCTTTTAATCCTTTGATAATGTTACGAAAACTTTCGTACAATATACGAAATTATTCGTAAAGATAATTTTAAGAAAATTTACGAAAGTGTTTCGTAATATTTACGAAATATTTCGTAATATATACGAAAAAATATTAGAAAATGGTTTACGAAAGCCCTTTCGTAATATTTACGAAAGATTCGTAAAATTAGATTTCGTTGAGAAAAATGCTTTCGTAATATATACGAATCTTTCGTACATTTTACGAAACTCTAGACTACGAAAGTCTTTCGTAGTTTTTTTACGAAATTTTATTTTTAGTGTAATTTTTAATAATTTTGTTCTACCTGCTATATTTGTTTTTAACAAATTTGGAAGTCACTATTATTTTGCGAATCTGTACAGGCATATATACAAATACCCCAAAATATAGATTAATATGCATAAATAAGAAGCATTATAACATTTGACTAATACTATAATAGAAAGGCTAGCAAAACAAAAGAATTCCCAAATTGTGAAAAAAGATGGCATTCATTACTTAGGTGGGAGTACGGATTTTAGACCAAGTTTGCTTTGTTTTTCTTGCATTTTAATGCGCCAAAGAAGGTGATTAAATTGCCAATTTCTTAATTCTTTATTATTAAATTTTTAACATAAATATGGCTAACGACTTAAATATAAAAAATAAGTATGCAGAATATTTAAAAATAAAATTTGTTCTGCTTGAATGAGAGCTGGGCACAGTGCATTAAGTTTTGAGTGCAGAAAGTCTAATGGCGCTTTTTATTCTGGCAAGAAATGGCGCACTTATTCTACATTTTAATCGTGCTGCCAATTTATTGAAAAAATATCAAATTGTCCCGAACCACATGACAAGGTTTTCTTGTCTTAACAATATTAAAGTGGTGGCATTTATTTCTATTGCATACTTCACATAAAAATTTCAACATTTGCATAGGGTTGATTATGTTGCAACATTGTCGTTTAGAAAAGATAACACGCTAAGTTTGTTTAAAATAAATGCTTAGCAGTAGCACACAAATGCCCAACTCTGCCCGGTGCTTTTGGAAACAAATGTGCATAATATGTACATATGTATGTATACGGCGATGGGCACCGGTGTAAAGTTCAAGGTTAAAAATTAAATTAGTTTATTCAACTTTGATGTGTGGGCAAAAAATCAAAGATCCACTGGCCAAATATGCAAAAAAAAAAAAATTTTGTCATTAATGACGGGCACGCTTACATATAATATCTAATTATGCAAAGTGTAATCAAAACGCAAATCAAATCATTTGCGATTAGCTCCCATGCATGTACGAGCTTTCAAATCTATTTTGGTAGGCCAGAGTTTCTGGTTTCGTCAGCCATACAAAACTAAAACATAGAGAGATTATAAAGCATTGGTTAATGAATTTTGAAGGATACTTAAAGCTGTTGGTTTTGAAAATGTCTTGTAATAAGGCAGCCAAGCTTCGTATTCGTAGCATTAGAATGCTTGTTCTTAAATAAATTTTTACATTTACATAGATCTATGCAATAGCAGAATTTGCAAAACAAAAAATCTTTTTTTTTTATTCTGCAAAAGCCATTGCACCTACAATTCAAAGATTGTTAGCTTCTTCAAGGACGAGTTTTATATGATATTGTCGCCATATTTTATTTAATAGCAACAACCACAGATTTATTTCTGACTTGAAGCGATAATTTGTTTTTTAACGAATGCATGTTTATATTTCTATAACACGAAAAATAGCGCTGACATGTATAAATTTCAGATTTCTGATGATGCCATTTTTAATAAAAATTCCCCTTAGATTTAGATATCTAATTAATTTTATTATATATCACATTGAACCATATATTTTTTTTTTATTATTTGTATTGCATCTAATTATTAATTTATTATCTTCTGTTTCCCAATTAAAATTTTATACTCCCCCAAATTAGTTTAAACAACTTTCAACGCGTAACTCGCTAGAAGGCTTGAGTATAAGTATCAACTTATTTGGGCTTCCATACACCCACTCACTTTTTTTTTGCTTTTTCTAACTTAAGCAATATAAAGACAACAACAAAATATACTTGAATATGTTTTTATAGGAAACTTCTATGTAGTACCTTGAAGTTTTTATACCTTTTTTATTGTGTGCTATTCGCCGAGTTTTCGTATAAAAATTTGCATTTAGCACCACAGTCGAAGAATTTTTACATATGTACATATATTAATTATTGTCAAAATTTTAATACATATTTACATAGCTTTTATTGCAACATTTAGCGTCTGCCAAAATAAGCATCTGCCCCCTACAAAGATCTAATTTGTGCCTTTGACGCTACCCAATGAGTCGGTTACAAATCCTAAGGTGAGTTGAATCTGGCAGCTTGTATTATGCGTTTATATACGTATATATGTATGTATGTATATATATGTATGTACACAATATTATATATGTTTATATATGGATACATATGTATTTATGTGTGCTATTACATATATACCTATGTATGTATGTAGTTGCAGTGATATTGCCCCATAAAAAAAAACTTTATAAAAGCGCAAAAAAGCGATCAAATGATTGATTGTTGTTGACGACGGTAATGATTATGTGAACATGTGTGAAATATTTGAAAAAAAAAAAATAAAAAAAAAAGTATGTTTAAACTTCGCGCATTGCCAAATACATACGCCAGCGCCTCCTCTCTTGATAGCTAACGCTGTAAAATATAATCGAATCATCAGATTAAAAAAGTCATTGCAGTAAATTGCTGCTACCAGAAAAAAAAACAATAAAAAGTAAAAACAAAAAATCACTCACCAAGATGAATTTGCAGTGTAATTAAGGGTTAGCAGCTCTAGAGAGCTATTTTTGTATTTCTTTTTATACTCAGCTGTACTAGTACACAGAGTATTATAGTTTTAATCACATAACGGTGGATTGTAACAGAATGAAATAATCGAGATAGATATAGACTTATATATATCAAAATGATCAGGGTGAAAAGAGAAATCGATTGAGCCATGTCCGTCCGTCCGTCCGTCCGTCCGTCCGTCCGTCCGTCCGTCCGTCTGTCCGTCCGTCCGTCCGTCCGTCCGTCTGTAAACACTCTAACTCGCGCAAAAATTGAGATATTTTGATGAAATTTGGAACGCAAGTTGGTATCGAGACTGGGACGGTTGGTATTGAAAATGGGCGAAATCGGACCATGACCACGCCCACTTTTCCTATATAGAAAAAATCGGAAATTTGGTATCTCAGCCACTAATATAGCTAGAGTTTTAAAATTTTACCCACGTATTGAGCTCGGGCCCTTATGAAGAAATTTGATGAAGTTTTGGAAAATGGGCGGTGCCACGCCCACTTATTAAGGGTCAAACATTGAAAGTTTTATATGTCATAACTCAGAAACCGTTGAAGATATATCGATGAAATTTGGTACGCGTAATTTGCTTACATAGACAAATGTTTTGACGAAAAATTATCAAAATCGGTTTACGGCCACGCCCACTTTTATATATGTGTATTATAAAGTGACCTAATAAAACCATTTTAAGCGATATCTCTGTCAAATATAAAGATCTATCATTGAAATTTTGTCGCATGAGTCCAACTATGGACATAAAACAAAAAACACAAAAATTTTGGAATATGGGCGGTGCCACGCCCACTTATTAAGGGGCAGACATTGAAAGTTTTATGAGTCATAACTCAGAAACCATTGAAGATATATCGATGAAATTCGGTACGCGTAATATAATTACTTAGTCAAATGTTTTGGCGAAAAATTATCAAAATCGGTTGACGGCCACGCCCACTTTTATATATAGGAAATATAAGGGGGCCTAATAAAAACATTTTAAGCGATATCTCTGTCAAATATAAAGATCAATCACTGAGATTTTGTGGCAGGAGTCCAACTATGGACATAAAACAAAAACTACAAAAATTTTGGAAAATGGGCGGTGCCACGCCCACTTATTAAGGAGCGAATATTGAAAGTTTAATAAGCCATAACTCAGAAACCGTTAAAGATATATCGATGAAATCTGGTACGCGTGATATATTTACTTAGCCAAATGTGTGGACGAAAAATTACCAAAATCGGTTGACGACCGCGCCCACTTTTATATATGTGTATTATAAAGTGACCTAATAAAACCATTTTAAGCGATATCTATGTGAAATATAAAGATAATTCATTGAAATTTTGTGACATGAGTTTTACAATAGACCGGAAACAAAAAATAAAAAAGTTTGGAAAATGGGCGTGGCACCGCCTCTTTTTAGACAAAGGGATATATGAGATTTCTTAGCCTTTAACTCGACAAATAATTGAGATATTATGACGAAACTTGGTTTATACACTTTTATAACATGTGTTAATAGACACGCAAAAATGTATTGAAATCGGTTTATGACCACGCCTACTTTTTAACAAAGATATTTCTGGAACACCCTTTTGGAATTTGTAACGTGAAGTCTTTGTAACTAAAAGTCATAGAGGGATGAAATTTTGCACTAACAATAATATTTGTATGCTTATTTGGATGATTGATATAAATTTTGAAAATGGGCGTGGCTGCGCCCTGTTTATGCAGCACTCGTTTCATATAAAATACACCCTATATCGAACAAACGCAAACAAACAATGAAAGCATACAGCTGAGTATCTAATGTTCGATTGCACTCGAACTTAGGCTTCCTTACTTGTTTTTTTTTTATGTTCATCGCCTCGCCTTGTTACATATGTGCACACAGCTTACCAAGTGTTGACTGGTGATCCAATATGCTTTTAAGTCTTAATTTAATGACTCTAAAGTTGATAGTGCCACTGTTGCTAGCGAACATGAAGTCTTTAGTCATTGACACGACTGAGTTACGGGGAGTTATTTACTATGAGGCGTTGTTAATTTTGAGCTGTTGCAAAACATCAAAGGATTCGGACAATTAATTTCGTTTACAGTGGTGGCTGGAGGAGCTTTTTTTTTTTTAATTTATTTTGATGTGAAAAAATAGTATTTTGTTATTGCCTTTATCCGGCCTAATCTAATTCCTCTTCAGTTTATGAGACCTTAAACATGTGGGTTTGATAGTGTTATCTCCGCGTTCTATCTTTAAGTATTATGGAATAAAAGGAATACTCTTTCTAATTTTATTGAGATATGTGATTTTTCTTCTCTACCACTGTGCTCTTTAGCATATTAAGATTCATATAAATGCATACCTTGCAATGCTTTTGCCTTTTTAACTCTTATTCCAAGGTATTTACTAAGTGAATACATTTCCGTCAAAGATTCAACGATAAATGGAATATAATTATTATTTTTTTGCCTCTAGGAACTGCACATACGAAAGGAAAAATCACAGCAGGTGTTTTTATCTACTTGGATTTAGTTTTAATATCAGTTACATGTGCTTTTTATACTCAGCTGTACTAGTACACAGAGTATTATAGTTTTAATCACATAACGGTGGATTGTAACAGAATGAAATAATCGAGATAGATATATACTTATATATATCAAAATTATCAGGGTGAAAAGAGAAATCGATTGAGCCATGTCCGTCCGTCCGTCCGTCTGTAAACACTCTAACTCGCGCAAAAATTGAGATATTTTGATGAAATTTGAAATGCCAGTTGGTATCGAGACTGGGACGGTTGGTATTGAAAATGGGCGAAATCGGACCATGACCACGCCCACTTTTCCTATATAGAAAAAATCGGAAATTTGGTATCTTAGTCACTAATAGAGCTGGAGCGATGAAATTTTACCCACGTGTTGAGCTCAGGCCCCTATGAAGAAATTTGACGAAACTTTGGAAAATGGGCGGTGCCACGCCCACTTATTAAGGGTCAAACATGGAAAGTTTTATATGTCATAACTCAGAAACCATTGAAGATATATCGATGAAATTTGGTATGCGTGATATACTTACTTAGGCAAATGTTTGGAGTAAAAATTGCCAAAATCGGTTGACGACCACGCCCACTTGTATATATGGGTCTTATAAAGTGTCCCAATAAAAACATTTTAAGCGATATCTTTGTCAAATATAAAGATAATTCATTGAAATTTTGTCACATGAGTTCTACAATAGACCGGAAACAAAAAATAAAAAAAGTTTGAAAAATGGGCGTGGCACCGCCTCTTTTTAGACAAAGGAATCTACGAGATTTCGGAGCTCATAACTCGACAAATAATTGTTATATAATGACGAAACTGAGTGTGTACACTTTTATTTCTTGTGGTAATACATGTTCAAAATTTTAGCAAAATCGGTTGACGACCACGCCCACTTGTATATATGGGTCTTATAAAGTGTCCCAATAAAAACATTTTAAGCGATAACTTTGTCAAATATAAAGATAATTCATTGAAATTTTGTGGCATGAGTTCCACAATAGACCGGAAACAAAAATGGAAAAATTTTGGAAAATGGGCGTGGCACCGCCTCTTTTTAGACAAAGTACGAGATTTCTTAGCCTATAACTCGGCAAATAATTGAGATATTATGACGAAACTTGGTTTATCTACTTTTATAACTTGTGTTAATAGACATGCAAAAATTTATTCAAATCGGTTTGTGACCACGCCTACTTTTTAACAAAGATATTTCTGGAACATCCTTTGGGAATTTGTAACGTGTCATCTTTGTAACTTTGCAGCACTCGCTTTATATAAAATCCATCAAACGCAAACAAACAATGAAAGCATACAGCTGAGTATCTAATGTTCGATTCCACTCGAACTTAGGATTCCTTACTTGTTTTTAATGTTGATGGTTTTACTTAAATTTCATTGTTCAATACAAAAAAAAAAACAAGTAAGGAAGCCTAAGTTCGAGTGGAATCGAACATTAGATACTCAGCCGTATGCTTTCATTGTTTCTTTGCGTTTGATGGAAACACGGTGCACTTAATATAAAGCGAGTGCTGCATAAAGTGGGCGTAGCCACGCCCATTTTCTAAATTTTTATCAGTCATCCAACTAAGCATATGAATATTATTCTTTGTGCAAAATTTCAGTCCTTTATGACTTCTAGTTACAAAGACTTCACGTTACAAATTCCCAAAGGGTATTGCAGATATATCTTTCTTAAAAAGTAGGCGTGGTCATAAACCGATTTCAATAAATTTCTGCGTGGCTATTAACACATGTTATAAAAGTGTATAAACCAAGTTTCGTCATAATATCTCAATTATTTGTCGAGTTATAGGCTAAAAAATCTCGTATATCCCTTTGTGTAAAAAGAGGCGGTGCCACGCCCATTTTCCCAAAATTTTTCTATTTGTTGTTTCCGGTCTATTGTAGAAATCATACCACATAATTTCAATGAATTATATTTACATTTGACAAAGATATCGCTTAAAATGTTTTTATTAGGCCACTTTATAATACCCATATATAAAAGTGGGCGTGGTCTTCAACCGATTTCGCTAAAATTTTCAACATGTATTACCACAAGTAATAAAAGTGTACACACCAAGTTTAGTCATTATATATAAATCATTTGTCGAGTTATGGGCTCAGAAATCTCGTATAGTCCTGTTTATAAAAAGAGGCGCTGCCACACCCATTTGCCAAAATTTTTGTGTTTTTCGTTTTATGTCCGCAGTTGGACTCCTGCTATAAAATTTCAATGATATATCTTTATATTTGACAGAGATATCGCTTAAAATGTTTTTATTAGGTCACTTTATAATATACGTATATAAAAGTGGGCGTGGCCCTCAACCGATTTCGAAAATTTTTCGTCCAAATATTTGACTAAGTAAGTATATCACGCGTACCAAATTTCATCGATATATCTTCAACGGTTTCTGATTTATGACTCATAAAACTTTCAATGTTAG
The DNA here is from genome assembly GCA_960531455.1 of Urophora cardui. Classification (NCBI taxonomy): domain Eukaryota; kingdom Metazoa; phylum Arthropoda; class Insecta; order Diptera; family Tephritidae; genus Urophora; species Urophora cardui. The sequence continues at coordinate 30,597,956 of OY482672.1, read as the reverse complement.
CCCTTTAATAAGTGGGCGTGGCACCGCCCATTTTCCAAAATTTTTATGTTTTTTGTTTTATGTCCACAGTTGGACTCATGCGACAAAATTTCAATGATATATCTTTATATTTGACAGAGATATGGCTTAAAATGTTTTTATTAGGTCACTTTATAATACAAATATATAAAAGTGGGCGTGGCCGTCAACCGATTTTAACTATTTTCCGTCCAAACGTTTGCATAAGTAAGTAAATCACGCGTACCAAATTTTGTCTATGTATCTTCAATGGTTTCTGAGTTATGACATATAAAACTTGCAAGGTTTGACCCTTAATAAGTGGGCGTGGCACCGCCCATTTTCCAAAATTTCATCAAATTTCTTCCTAGGGGTCTGAGCTCAATACGTGGGTAAAATTTCATCGCTCCAGCTATATTAGTGACTGAGATACCAAATTTCCGATTTTTTCTATATAGGAAAAGTGGGTGTGGTCATGGTCCGATTTCGCCCATTTTCAACCGTCCCAGTCTCGATACCAACTTGCATTTCAAATTTTATCAAAATATCTCAATTTTTGCGCGAGTTAGAGTGTTTACAGACGGACGGACAGACGGACGGACGGACGGACGGACAGACGGACCGACGGACGGACATGGCTCAATCGATTTCTTTTTTCACCCTGATCATTTTGATATATATAAGTCTATATCTATCTCGATTATTTCACTCTGTTACAATCCACCGTTATGTGATTAAAACTATAATACTCTATGTACTAGTACAGCTGAGTATAAAAATATGTAGAGACAAAGGCATTTATAACCTTTAAATTGAAGTGCAGTTATGCATTTCTCGTGTTATAACTTTGACTTCGCAGACAGATGAAAATATATGTATGTAAATGGGCAGATGATGTACAAAACAAAGGTAAGATGAAGACAGATAGAGGAAGAGAATGCAAACATCTAGGAGTTTACTGTACTCAGTAAAATCTATTACGCCACCACAGAAAGTGCTTTGTCCATCAGTTTTCACTTAAATTGCACTTACATTCATATTTACATATGTATAACGGTAAAAAAATCCTTTTGACTCAAAACTCTTCTATGTATATGTAGGTACGTGCAAGAAGCTTTTTAACGCGCTTTTATTAGTTTCACCTGTATGTATGTATGTATGTATGTATGTATGTATGTATGTATGTATGTATGTATGTATATATGTAACTTCATCCCATCCTAAAAGTTGTAAACATTTAACTAAATTATTATATCTTTCAAACATTCACTTTTTTGTGTTCTCTTTATTATTTCTATTCTCCTCCGGATTCGAAACATGACATCAACAGCCCAACGGCATCATATAGTAGGACATTCAACATATTTTATGCTTCATTGCGGCTTTTATGTTACCTTTCTTCAAAATAGCCTCTATGAATTTCAATTCACTCCTGTATACAGGCCAATAAGTAACAAACTTGCAGGGTACGGAAAAACTCACTCACGAACGCTCAAAAATACATTCTACTCAAATCACAAACAAATGTTCAAAGAAAAACGTATAACCACTCAAATAGCGAGCGAACTAACGCACAACAGCCGCGATCGCTCATAGCGATGGCGATAAACTCAATGCATAAATTCACTCAAAAAAAAATTAAGCTTGTAGCTTTCTGTTTTGGGTTTGTTGTATTTGCAATGAAATCAGCCGAATGTACAATACACATACATACATACGTATGCAGAGCAAGAACTGGTTTTGTGTTTTGTGTAACAACATTCTGTTTTGTCATTGTTGTGTTTGCAATAAAAACAATCGCATGTACATACATATGTATGCAAAGCAAGAACTGGTTTTGTTTGTAATTCATTTAATAGTAAGTTCTGAATCAACGAAAAGGAACCCCAATTACATTTTTATACAATGTTTTGTAAACGTGAGGTGAAAAAAATTTCTCTAAAAATAAAAAAAAAAAAAATAAAATAAAAAACAAAAAAAAAAAAAAAGCGCCATTCGGGACTCGAACCTGAGCTCCTTGGTCCGTAGGCAGCATACCTCACCATTACGCTACAAACGTATTCGGAACTTTGTTGTCTAAATTCGAATTTATTCAATCAGGTTTCTTTTTTTTTTGTTCTTTTCAAATGCTTCACCTCAACTTCTCTTCACTTTCTGATTGTGAAATATAACAAAACGTTTGGGAAATTTTGTATTTCCAAACTAGTTTGGAAAACCTTGAATAAAAGGGTTTGGAAAATATTGCATAATAAGCTAGTTTACTTCACTGCATATTGGGACTTTTGGTAGAAGTTATAAGCCGCTTTCGATTCGCAATTTCTCTGCTGGCTATAAATTTCCCTCTGCCAAATTTATATGTGAATGCTAGCGAGCAGAGGGAAATTTTTATCAACCAGTTGGCGAGTATGGCTACTACTCATTATGGGTTCAAACATTTTTGTTCGATCCGACCTCGCTTGTCTGATGGCGAATCGAAAACGCCAATAAATACATACATATGTATGTAGATCTATTTCGGAGAACACCACATCCCATCAGACTTCTTTTTACTTTTATTCTTGCGTCCGCATAAAACATCCTTTAATGAAAAATTTCACTAAAAATTCAAAAATAAATAATAGCTTAAAAAACTAAAAAACACGCTTTAATCTTAAAAATCGTACTAAAAATTGAGAAATAATTTAATTAGAAACAAAATGATGAACGAGGAAAAGCGTGGGGGTGCTCAATAATATTTGAATATGAAAATATTCGATTCGTACAACTAGTACAAAAATATACCTAGTTGCGAAATTAAAGATATATGAAATCTCAAAAAAGTCAAAATAAAATTATTAGTAAAAAAACACCGATTTTAAATATTTTTTGACATACTGAGCACCCCACGCTTTTCCTTAAATACTTATATTTTCGTTCATCATTTTGTTTCTAATTAAATTATTTCTCAATTTTTAGTACGATTTTTAAGATTACAGCGTGTTTTTTAGTTTTTTGAGCTATTATTTATTTCATAACAAGACCTCATTCAACGTATTTTTTTAAGTCGTGTATGTAACATACGACAAATGCATAGGTACCCAAATGGTAGTAATATTTGTAACATACGACAAATCCGCACTAAATAACTCAAAAACTAAAAGAGATAGAAAAAAGTGGATTCGAAAAATTAAAAGATTAGGTCCGATTTAGTTAATCTGCATCAAAAACTAGAAATCGTCGATTTTCACATACGACATTCGTTTTCTCAGGCGACGCATTTGCAAAGTTAATTGATTTCACTTTTTATTCTAGACCTTTTTCGTAAGTAAATATGTGCAGTGTTATTTTATTAGTGCCTAATATGTATTTGAGATAGTATTACGGTTATCATAATTGCACAACTAACTTTTATCGCCAAATTACATACATATTTAAACATAAATACCACACATGTTTTTTGCGCGCGTAGTTTATTATTTACTTTTTAATTTGTCCTTACACGCATCATAAAAAACAATTAAATTTTTGGGGGTTTGTTTAGCTATGTGCAAATTTTTGGACAAAAAAAAATGAGCGATATATGTATATAGGTAAATATATAGGTATGTATTTGTATTGAAGAGAAGTGCGCAATTTAAACAAACAGCATCCGATACGGTCAATGGCATTAAATAAATAATATTTGCATATGATAAAAATCGAATATCTGATTGATATTAGTTTTTGCATTAGATAGGTAAGTACATAAATATGTTCGTGAATATTGTATGCGTATACTTAAATGTAAATCTACTTAGAAGTTAATATGAAAAAAAAATTAAATAACGCCTTTTGATCTTTTTCTTAATTGAAATGTCTCTGTTTATTATATTTCTATAGCCATTTTATGGTTCCAAGAACTACTTAAGCACATGTTTAAATGAAATGTATGTACATTGTACATATGTATATATGTATTTTTATGTTTCCATTAGCATTTGCCAAGCTCAAGCAGGAAACAAAGCTTCAGCCCAAATATGTTTCGGCTTGCAACACCAAATTTGCAAAATGAGCATCATTATGCTTTTACAGAAAAACAAACAAACAAAAACTTTAAAGGTCACTATGTAGTATGTATTTTTTGCTCGTAAGATCTTAATTTGGGTATTTTAATTAATATGTTGTTAACATACGCCAATTATTTAAATTTAAATATTTCTACGTACGTAACACATAGATACATATAGGTATATATACGCATGTACTGCACTATACCTACTCCTATGTGCATTGTACATACATATGTATGTACATATCTCCATTTATCATCAATGTTTTGATGAAATAGTTTTTTCTCGTTTTTGTAGAATTTGTTTTAGGGTGCATTTATGTACATATTTATATATGTAAGTATGTAAATATACAATACACAATGTATATATTTACATACAGAAATGCATATTTGCTTGTAAAAATTTCACGAGACTGCACAGATTTACAACAACCTACTTAATTAAGTACATTACATACATAAGTGTTCTTAATTACTCTTAAGAAATATTACAGTAATTTAAAAAGCATGTAAAGTTCCCCCAAAACCCGACCATTTGCGTCAAATTATTTTGAGATAATAATCACACCTTAGCAGATATTCGAAAGTATGCACATACATACATATATATGTACCTACACGGTTTAAAAAAAACTCATCTTTTAGTGCTCCAAGAAACAATAGGAGATCACACATAAACTGTTTGAAAAGCAAATATACCATTTCGCAAAAGGAGTGAACACGTGATTGCTTGAAAAGAGCGCTCTATTCCTGTTCGTCGAGGAAGTCTCCAGATATCTTCTACTGCGCATATGTATATCGCTCGTGTATTTTTAATTCAACAATAATTTTGTATTTTTATACATATGTACATACATACATAGGTGTTGTTTAGTTTTGATATAACGAGAATAGCACTTTCCATATTCATGTATCACTTCTGAAGAATAAACCTAGATTAAATGATACCTGGGTAATACTGAGTAGTAATTGGACTATTGCGTACTTAAATACTTTATATTTTGATCTTGAAGTAATGAGTCCGTACTAAGTACTTTCAGAATATTCAAGTACTAGTACACGTACAAGTACAAAGAATTGAAAAAGAATTGAAGTTTTAGCAAATACTTCAAAGTAATTGAAAAGAATTGAAAGTACTTGAAAAGAATTGAAAAATGTACTTGAACCGATTTTTCAATTCTTTTCAAGTACTGGGACTTGTACTAGTACTTGAAAATTTGGGAATGCAAGTACCAGTACTAGTACAATTCTTTTAAAATGTACTTGTCACAAGTCGTACTGGTACTTGATATTACCCAGGTCTGGAGTAAATAGCATACTTTGACTGGATATACCTACATAAATCTAGGCTTTCCCGGCCACCATCGGAACGATGGTACATAAGGTTAGTTATACCAGTTTAAGCTCGAGTTACGAATTTGGACCATGTATATTCTATAAGCCAACTTTTTGGACATTAAAATTAAATTTCTCGGAGGACTACATTTATTACCCAAGCACCGCAATCTGGCGCTATAAGTTGTCAACCGCAGTTGGGGTAAGTGTAGCCGATTCCATTTGCTCATCATCTCTGCAGATTGTACAGTCTCTCTGCATGTTTCCTAATAAAGTAGTGCTCTGTGATTACGCCAAGGTTGATCTATGTGTTTGTTTTCTTAAAACATGTTATTAATCACATAGAATTACAACAAACATTTTTTCCAAATCGTCTTTTTTGACATTCTTGTTGCGATTCGAGCTTCTGCTTTCTTACAATCATTAGCTCTATGTCCAAATTTGCCACATTTGAAGCATTTGTCTTGAAACTTCGAAAATTTCTTAAAATTCTTCTTACCAGCAAACGCTGTTTTCTCGCCTCCTTTTGACATTCCAATAATTTAATTTCTTCAGCCAATAGCCTTTCCTTTACTGAATTAAATTTCAAACTGCCATCGCCTAAATTTTGCAATGCAGTCACCAAAGGATCAAATTTTTCGGGTACGGTCAAGAAAAATTGAGCCAACATATCTTATTCGCTTATGGAAGCCCCAGTTGTCTTCAATTGCCTTATTAAATTTTCGAAAACTATAATGTGAGCAGCCACAGAGTCGTCCTCCTTCATGCGAAGCGTTGCTAGCTGCTTTCGCACTAATACCTGACTCACGATCGATTTCTTCGCAAACACCTTTTACATACTCTCCCACATTTCTCTTGCAGTTTGCTTGTCACGTATATAGCCTAGGCAATCATTATGTACGAAACCTACCAGCCGATCCTTAGCCCTGCTATCCCTCTTCAAAAACTCTGCCTTCTCCTTTGCATCATTTGGAGGATAGCCCGTTAAAACTTGCACCAAACTAAGTGCCTCAAAATGCATCTGCACCCTAAACTGCCAATTGCCGAAACCATTGCAAACTGCGGAATACCAGTATCTTTTAAATCGCCCATAATCTATTGAAGATCTTAATATTGAGTTGTATAGAAAAAGGTTTAAGTTTTTATTTGAAGAATAATATGTATACTCGACAAAGGATAGATTCGTAATGAAAAAATTTGACAACAATACTCTCTATACAATTTATAAAATAAAAAATTGCTACATCTCAACAATTCTACGTGAACTTTTTTTGCCATGATTGGCGGAATAAAATTTTAGTATACATACATATTTCGAATCAATGCTTTTTCTAGACTATACACCGTTTTTTTGTTTCGAAAATCAGAGGTGAGTAGGTACTTAATGTTCAAATCCACTCGAACTTGGACTTTCTTAACTGCTTATATTTGTTTACTTGTTGCTCATATAAATTCAAAACTTAAAATGGGTTTTTACTATCAACACCTTTTTAATGTTAAAATTTCAATAAAAATATGTTCCTTTCAATTTTGCTGCTTTTTCGTATTTGAATGTTCGCTGTATGAATACCCCACATAGAATTTCACTACAACGAATTTCCCATTATCTGGCAGCACACTCACCATAATCAGCTGTTTGTCAAAAGTTATTTTTAACCTAATTTTTTTCAAATATGTATTTTTAAACCAAAGCCAACAAAAATGGAACGAAAGTCAATTTTTCTGTAATATAAAAGTAATTTGCGGAAATTATTACATAAAATGTGGGTGTTCACTAAATTAAATACTCAAAATGTACGAAAACAAACGTAGTCAGCAACAAAAGAAACCAACAAGCACAATGACCCTGATGGGCACCATCAATTGGCTTTTTGTTTGCGGCTTATCATTTTGTCTTGGCGGTGTAGTGGTATTGAGCTTGATGCCACTAGCTTCAGGTAAATTCTAATGTATAAAATAAAAGTTTGTATTGCAATATAAATATTTAAATTCCACAGATTGCATTTGCCCAATAAGCGGTGGGCCATTTGGATTAGGGCGCTCCCAGTCGGATATTCAACAGCAACGCGCAGATTTAGAGCCTACCCTACCACCACAGCCGGAACACAAATTGGCGGTGTTGGTGCCATTTCGCGATCGTTTCGAAGAACTGCTACAATTCGTGCCACACATGACAAAATTCCTCAAACGACAAGGTGTCGAACATAAGATATTTCTACTCAATCAAGTAGATCGTTATCGCTTCAATCGTGCCTCGCTCATCAATGTGGGCTTCCGTTTTGCTGGTGGCGTTTACGATTATATTGCCATGCACGATGTTGATTTGCTGCCCATGAACAATGCCCTGCTCTACGGATTCCCAAGTGCGGCGGGACCGCATCATGTTGCCGCACCTGAGTTGCATCCAAAGTATCATTATGAAACATTTGTTGGTGGCATTTTATTGGTGCGTTCTGAGCATTTCGAAAAAGTAAATGGCATGTCGAATAAGTATTGGGGTTGGGGTTTGGAGGATGATGAATTCTATGTACGCATACGAGATGCTGGCATGAGAGTAACGCGGCCGGAGGGCATTAAGACCGGAGTGAATGACACGTTCAAGTAAGAGGAAGTAGTTTAATATAGTATAAAGAATTTTAAGTTCATTTCACTGTTATGCTTTCACAGGCATATACATAACCGCTATCATCGCAAACGTGACACGCAAAAATGTTTTAACCAAAAAGAAGTGACTAGAAAGCGTGATCGGGAAACGGGCCTCAATACCATCAAATATAAAATTTTAAAAGTACATGAATTGGCAATCGACGGCATTAATGTAACAGTTTTAAATATTTTATTAGAATGCGATACAAATCAGACTCCTTGGTGTGATTGTTCGGGCAATGCGGCAGCTGCATCTGCGGTGACAACATGATAAGACTAGAAATAAATGTTTGTGCTATAAATTAATTTAATAAAAACATGACAAAAGATTACCAATGCTAAGAAAGTATCTAAAAAGGACTCTTTAACGAACATATCAAGTAGCTGATAGCCTGATAATTTCGCAATTGCGCATTAAATACGTATGATCATGGAGTGCCCGTTCATATGTATATATGTAGGTCGTTCCGGTGCTTAGAACCGACTGCCGTGGGTATCCTGCATATTCATCTGTCTTGCTATACTTTACTATATGTAACTTCTATGTAGAGTCTGGAATATATGAACGCGTTATATATTTCGATCTTACAACCCGAATGCCGTTGCACCACCTTGATTTGGTGGACGATTCGTTGTGATTATTGTCGCATAAGGCACAATATTTGCAGACAGCTTAGCTTTAGCAGCGGCAGGAAAGCTGCAAATACTAATTCATTCCTTTACTTCTGTCTTCAATGTACTACTGCAAATTTTCTTTTATACGACTAATTTATTATACATACATACATATAATTACTTATTTCGCTACAAATTTTAATCGATGAATAACACACGTCATCTAATATACGTGCACCATGCCATAAAGGAATGTCCAAAAGAGCACGTACGTACAAAGTCCGCCCAGGAAATTGTTGGTCAGAAGACTCTGCCGATTGATGAAAAATTTACGCCACTGCGTACCCGATTTAGCCAATATCAAAAGCCACAACACGAAGACAGACAAGAAGTAGAAGAGAAAGCCAAGCAAACCGTTGAGACCCAAAATACCTGCAAAGCGTTTGTTTATACACTTTTCAATTGTCTTCGGCAATCATATTTATTTATTCTGCACTGAACTCACCTGCAGCACAACCCGACAAGGCAGCCATCGATGTGCGACAATATTCAACAGCCGATAGATTACCACGTATTGCCGCCTCGCTATAAGCGATAATTTCGCCAGTTTTGTTGGTAATTTTGTTACTCATTTTTAAAAGATTAATTTATTTATTATAACTAATTAAATGCAAGTGCTCTATAATTGTACTAAATTCAACAAGCAAAAAACACAAATGTCATTTCACAGCTGATGGCTGCGAGTAGAGACACGAATTTCGATACGATACGATACCAAATCGATATTTTTTGCATTTGATACCGATACTTTTTACTCGATTCTTTTGCGACGATATTTTTTGGTATCGAGTACTTCAACCACGGTATCGAACAAATGAGTACATTCAGTGATGGAAAATTAAAATTGTGTCATATTTGTCAAAAAAATTGTGCAACGCAAAATAGTGCCGAAAAATGCGCAAGCACGAGTAATTTTCACTGGTACATATTGAAAAATAGGTCTGATCCACGTTCTGAAATAATTGCAGGTTTGGGCTACTTTGTAAGGTTTTTTGTGTGAAGTTGTATGAAGTTACCCAAATCTGTTTATTGATTTTCACATTAGAAATAATGGTAACTGGATATATAGGATTATAAATTTTTAATTTTCATACGATAATTTGACGTTTGCAAATAAAAAATCGTCATTTCAGCGAAAAAATCGTCAATATATTTTTTCTTTCTCATTTTACTAAAAACACGTTATAAACAAAAACGGGTCTGTTTTCCATTAATACCCCTATGACACTACGTTTTTTCCTGGTATTCTACAAGGTTTTTTGTGTGAAAGAGGTGGTCAATTACAGTTTTATGTTGGTGCAAGGGAGTAAGCTATGTTAGAAAAAAACCAACGAAATACCATCTAGGCGGTTAAAAACCAATGAGCCAGCTTGTATTTCGATAGGTTTTTTACATTCGGCACTTTTTTCTGACAATTGTTTCAATTTGACAACTATAAAATAAATTATTTTTAAAATATAAAATATATGGAAATACAAATTTTAAATTTGCCTCTTGTAAGCTTCTGGCTTGGCCGTAAGTGGAAAGAAGAAGTCCGGAAGAAAAATCATAATGCGCAATGGCTTCTCTTTATAACATGGAATGCACAGATATTCTGCCACTTGAGTTTCTTAACTTTTTTGTTTCGATAATTTAAATTCAAATTTCCAAAAAAAAAAAAGTTAATGATGGATACATATAATCTCAATGAAATAGAATTGTTAATGTTATTTAAGATGTTTATTTTTCAAAATACTAAGTATTTGGCAAATATATTTTTACAACTGTGATATTTAATGCAAACACCTATTGTTTTGTAAAAGCTGTTGGTTTGTAAAAATGTTTTCAAGAACATAATAAACTTGTATAATTTTTTTTAATCAGCTTGAACTATTCTTATGAGTTGGAAAAGGATTTACTTTGGAACCAGCCATGGCATACTATGCCATGGAATTAGCACTAATACAGCGACATGCGTATGCCTCAGGATGCAGTTTTATTGCGTTTTTGTTAACTTTCTAGAAGACGGTGCAACTTTAAACCGTTTTAATAAATATCTTTTAAATGTGGAAAAATCTTTTATTTCCAGTCAAATTAAAATTGATAAAAAATAAATTTCGTGCTAGCCACTAAAAAATTGCATTTCTTTTATTTCCGCTTTCGAATTCATAATCTAGAGGTCAGAACGTGTCGATTGGTACCTCTTTTAACTATTTTAGAGGATATTTAAAGGTTGCACCTTCTAGAAAATTACCGCTTTCGATACCGATACCTTGAGTATCGAGTAGGTTAGTTTCGATATTATCGGGTTCGCGATTCTTTTTAACCGATATTTTAAATGAGTACCAGATCGATGCTTTTGATTCGATATCGTGTCCCTAGCTGCGAAGGTTATCGATGATTCGTACAATCGATAAATGTGACAGCTGATAACAGCGCTACCTAATAAAAACGTAAGTCGCTAATTAACGCACGCACGCAAATTTTTCAAATGCCTTGAACTGAAATTGGCTTGCTTGCGTATACAGATAAAAAAATTAAAAATTATAGAAGATCCGAGGAAATCTTGTTATTTTGTTGAATATATACCTAACATACACCATATCTTAAGCAAGTATCAATTGTTTTTAAACAATCAATCACAATGCTCAGATAAAATTTTCACGAAAAACAAAAATTTGCAGTCGAGTTTTTTTCATTCCCACGGCTTTCAATTTCGGTTACTCTCATACAAATTGTATGGACATGAGAAATTTTTGACAGCAATTGACGGCCAGAGTCGATATTAGGTAGCGTAGTAAATCGCCAATAAAATTATTGTGTTAATGAAACACGGCCGGATGTTGCTTGCCTACAAACGGGTGCTACCAGATCTGCAGTATTACTGCAAGTTTTTTAATTTATAAGAGAAACAGAATTTTAAAAATTTACTGTTTGATAATTTTAAAAAGTGTAAACTTTCTTTCATTTCTTGCTTGTTGATATACATATCACCGTTTGAACTCCATAACCGCCTAATCGACATTTGTGCCACAAATTAACGCCCTTATTTTACAAAACGCCGTGACTCGTTGCGTCGCAATCACTCACATTCACTCACTTTCACCTTCACCTAAAAGTTGGTATTTTATAAGCTTTTACGTTTTCTCGTTCGCTCTGCTGCGTAGTCACGACGATTGTCAAACGCTTTACGTAGCCTATTTACCACTTTTCTGATTTTCTTCATTTCCTTAGTAATTTTTGGTGTGTTTTTTTTTTATTGAACTGTTTTATTGAGTGGTTAACCCTGGAAAATTGGCAGCTTGCAACCCAATAAACATTTTTCTTCATTTTCAATTTGAGGTTCATTTGAGGCACGTTTTTAGTTTGGGATTTCGGGCTGATTCTCAATTTCATAGATTTCATTTTCTCCAATTTCAAAGTTGGTGCGAAAGGGAATGCAATCAATAGATGTATGTATGTATTACATATTTGTACTATAGAGTACAGAAAAATTGAGGGATAGTGAGAGAGTTTGTGTTATGAGCGCAGAAATGGAAAGGAATAAATATGTACTAGAGCTCTAGATACCGGGGTATCGAGCAATTCGATCTAATCGTTTTTGTTTGAAGCCCGTTTGTTGTTCAAATGCCCGTACAAACATTCGAGCATTCGAGCTTACAAACAAAAAAATGTGTATCGGAAAAACAAAAATAAAAAAAACTACATATGTATAACGAAAAAAAAATAATAATAAACAAAAGAAAAAAACAAACTTCAAAATACCCGAATTGTTCAAATGCCCGTACAAACATACGGGTAATAAACAAACAAACAACTGTTCGAGCATTTGAACAACAATTGTTCGGGCTACTCGAAAATGTTCAAAAAAAATCGAGAGCTCTAGTATGTACATATGTATTACATATTTGTACTCTGATGTGATGTTTTTCATTTACCCGTGCGGGTGAATTTCGCCGGTGCCTTTTGTACAGTCATATGAGTATATTAATACATATCTTTTTTAATATGCATACATACATACATATGAGAAACAGACTATGTTTTTAATAAAGTTTGTGTAACTTCACAAAAAGCAACAAACAAATAAAATAAGAGTAAGAAACACAGAATCATTATTACACACAATCATTTTCAACCATCATCATTTCAACCGCAACTGCTGAAGTAAAACAACGAACGCTGATTGAAATTTTCAAACATACAAAATTTCTTCGTTCCTTGAAACCTTGACATGATGAAATTCGTGAAATGATACAAAATGTGAAACAAGTTTTTTTTCAAATGTGTTGTAAGTTATTCTAAAATTGATAAACAATGTTTGATGAATACATGAGAATATGTTTATTTTCAACTTATATATATGCTGATTCTCAAATTTAGAAACAATATTTTCTCAACGTTTGAGAATTTCTTTTTCAGTGTTTAATGGGAATTCAACAAAAATAAAAAAATTATTTGTTGACATTATGTGTAAATACATATGTACATATGTACGTGTTTTGTTTATTTTTGTTTTTTGAATAAAATATTTATATGCAACATATTAAAAAAATGTGTGTGTTAATATAAATATACATATGTATCTACGTGTTATTCAATGTTAAAAAATAAGATGCATTTGTGTGTTCGTGTGTGTGTAAAGTTAAAACGTTTTTATTAATAACTGTTTAATTTAAATCAAAGAAAAAATTTGTTCAGCATCATATTCGGGTTCGCGAGATTGACACGCATTGATTGATACCCCGTTTTTTTAAAATTGGCTAATTTTAGCCGTTGCAAATTAACCAATATCGAATGCTCACTCGAACAAAAGGAAGTGACTCTTTTGACAGTTAAAGTGACCGTTTTCGTCACTTTGCGTTTTATAAAATACCAAAAACGTAACATACTCACCAAAAAACGTAACACATTCACTTCGAGTCACTTACAGTCACTTTCAGTCACCTAAAGAGATACAAAATATGAACACGACAATAAGTGACTCTGGGTGACTCGTTGCGTCGCGTTGCGTTTTGCAAAATAAGGCCCTAAAATTGAATTCATGCCAACTCTACGACTTCAGTGTTTCCCAAACACCAAATTTATGGTATGGCTCGATAGAGCTCGGTGCCAGAAGTTAGAGTTTGGCAAATCTCTATTTTGGCATAGGTGGTTATGAAAGTTTCACTTAGGCGTTTATGAAGTTTAAACGGCGATATGAAAAGTTATGTCCCTCTTGGTGTCCACAACTTATGGGCACCACTTCTGTCGGAACTCTCTAGAATTTATAAGCAGACAGTTTCATATGCAATATTGCAACTCGTTTCTATAAAAGATCGAGAAAACCGTCGATTAAAGTGACGTCAAATTGATACAAGTCCTAATGTATAGAAACACATTAAGGGCCGTTTTCCCTATCGCCGGTTAATTTAACCACTAGTTTATGTGACGTAAATCGCATGACAGGCTGTCAAATAAATTGCTTAACCGGGAAAAAGTGATTAACCGGAGATGGCGAAAACGGCCCTAAGTGCGAGTGACATTCTAATGTATGGCATAAACTCGAGTTTTTGAATCGGGCACATTTATCCCAGTCCAGTTGAAGCGGCAGCTACGTATGTATAGTAAAAACAACAATTTATACATTTCATACAATAATTTATTATCGTCTTTAATTTCAAACAAAATATAAAAAATTATAATAATTATTATTATCATTATATTGTAATTTATTTTATTAAGCTATAGCTAGAAAAAAATAAGAATACAATAAAAATAAAAAAATAAAAAAGTTGTTCAAAGAAATAATTATTGAGTTTAATATCTACAATTGTGTTTATATGTATGCAGTTTTATGCTGTTTTCATAATTTTTTCTTTTGTAATGTTTTTGCTGCTTATGTAGGTAGGCAAAAAAAATAAAATAAAATAAAATAAAATAAAATAAAATAATAAACCACAAAAAGCTGCATATTGCTTTGAGTAAAAGACCTATTATTTCTTATTATTAACGTGATATAAAAACTAAATTTTATTCTAATTTTTTTATTACATTTTTTATTGTTATGCACTAGACATTCGGTTTTTAACTCGTGTGCATTTATTAATTTTTTACTTGTAGCCTTTTACATATAAGAATCGTTTGCTATTAATATTATTATTATGTTTTACGATTTATACGCTTCTAACTTTAATTTTTTATTTTATTTTAAATAAAAAAAACTTCTTACACATACATATGTATATCTCGTTTTACCCTACTTCAATTAAAAAGCGATTATTTCGCTTTTCGAAAACTCACTGCTAAAGCTCAAGTGACTGAAAGTTGTGTTAAAAAGTTGCTATGTATTTATTATATTTTCTATTACGAAGATTTTTTTTTTCTTTCTTTAAAAATAAAGTAATTATTGTGCAGTTGTTGTATTTATTCTCTATTCCGTTTATTCTATTTATTTGTTTACTATATGCCTTTTCGTTGCATTTGCATAGAAAAATTCTATTTCATTGCCGTGGTTTGTGTACATACATAATTAATTAATCGCATATACACTATGACATTGTGACATAAAAACTAACTTCTACTACATTATTATTAATTATTTATTGCATTAGAAAAAAAACTAAGTGTTTATCGTTAGATTTAAAAAATTTTCAATCAGTCGAGCATTAGTGATATATTTTTATTGTAATTTTTTGTTTCCGCCAAACCCAGCATTTAAGTTAAAAACAGCTATTCTATGTTGAAGTTTATTTTAAATTAAGTGTTATACTTCGCCATATCTTTCTACGGCTTAAAGTACTTTAACGACTATTTTCAAATCTCAGCTAACACCTTCGACTCGCAATACGAAAGAAGAAGAAAAAGTCATCGAACGAAATCAACGTGCTAATGAATTCGCCTTGACTCTTTTAACCGTTATGGTGCATACACTTGCATGCTGGACTTGAGCTTTACGCGCATAATCAAATGACTAATAGGGCCCTTACACCATCAAATATTTGATCAAATCGTGTATCTGTGGTAGTAAAATTGTCTATGTGTTTTTCACACGTACGTGTTTGATGCCGATTTGACCGAAATCAAAAATTTTTGTTTTCCATCAAATCGGATGGCTATTTGACGTGCGTTGTGGATGCGTGTAAGGTGCTGTTTGATAAAATTTCAGTGCCAAATTAGCATTTGACGTGTGTTGCAACCATTTGATCAAATTTCAAATGTAAATAAACGTGTGTTGCATTATATGCTAACGCAATATATGCAATGCAATCGTCAGTCACTCATTTTGTGCTCCAAAATTTAATTCTATTAACAAATTAAAAGAAATGTCAGCATTAATACGTGATAAAATATCTATTGTAAATAATAGAAAGCTAGAATGAAATTTGATGGGCTATTTGATGAGCTATTTGACAACGATTTGATCAAATTACACAGACACGCGATTTGATCAAATGATTTGATCGTGTAAGGGTCCTATAAGCGAGTTTAGTTTTGACTTGCATGTAGTATATTCATTAGGCGAGTTCCCGTGGCAGTGATCCAGATCCGGATAAGAAGTTTGCATGCAAATGCAACAAGAATTCTGTGAATCTGGCGTTTATCTGTATCAATTTCGGATCCGTATAGATTGTAATAGGTTGTTTTGATCCAGATAAATACCAGGATCACAAAATTGTTGTCGCATTTGCTTGCAAAATTTGTATCCGGATCTGGATCACTGCCACGGGAACTCAGCTATTAAGAAAGAACAAAAAAAAAATATTTTATATCGTATGTTTATGCAAGAAATAGCATTACAATTATGCAAGAAATAGCATTAAATTTATATTTTCATTTGTTGCTCATACAATGAAAAAAGACTAGAAGCAACACATACAAATTGCACTGAAAATACAAAACGTTGCAGATTTCGTGTTTAATTTTTATAGAAAAATATAAAAAAAATTATAAAAAAAACTAACAGCCAGTTTCACGAAAGAATTTAAGTTTAATTTAATTTTTTTCCCTGTCATATTTCATATAAAGTTCAAGTAAAAAATTAAATTAAACGTAAATTCCATTCGTGAAACTGGTTGTTAAGAGTTGAAAAGAAAAATTTATATTCGTAATCTACAACTAGCAGCTATTTTTTAAGCAATTAAATACGTACCTATTTTACTAAAAAATAAATACATATTAATGGCAAAGCTTTGACAGTTCATAACGTTATTCTTTGTGGGATACGTCAAATATTGCTGCGTATAATGCTTGCGGTTGATGTTTTGTTTGTTGTTATTTATATCGTCTTTTTTAAATACATATATATGCATATGCTTTATAGTAATTGCATTTGTTGTGCTTGAGAGTCTCTTGAATTTTCTATTCTCCTTTATTTAAAGTCATAATAAAGCAATTATTTGCCCACAAAGAACTACGTTACAAACATTTCTAAAAAAATATATTACGCTATTTTACAGTTAAAGAATAAAAAAATAAAAATGTTTGCCTTAAGTAAATTACATTCTTAATTATGCAATACATACATATTTAATAATAATAATAATGAAAAAAAAAATTGTTAATTGCACCTATACTAGGTATACAGCACAATATCACTGGTTGTTTGCGCATAAATATACATACATATGTATATGCTATGTGAAAAATTAAATTAATTATAATATTTATAGTTATGCATGCATATTTAATTGTATAGTTTATGTCTACAAACAAGTTAAAGTTTAAAAATTTGAGTTTTCGTGCAATCAAAGAGAAAAATTAGCATGTGCCTTTATACACTTTTCACTTCAAAATCTTTGCAGTGCTGAATTATTGGTTTTTGTTTAATTGCCTTTGTGTTTTTTTGCTCTATTTCTTTCTTTTCTTATAATTTTTTCCATACAAGTTATTTCATTATGATTTTGGCACCGAATTCGCAGATTCTCTCTCTTTGTTCACTATAGTCTAGTCTTGTTTGTTTGTTTTCCTAATCTGCTCTACATTTTTTTTTATTTATTTTTATTTTTTCTTTTTACTTCTTAATTATTCATCTATTCACGCTTAACGATTATTTCATCTTCTTCGACTGGTCGCAACGACAGCCATCACCTGTTGCATCGTTGGCTCGGGCACGCACGCCTGTGGATCACATTTCATTTGTCCATCGCCTCCGCAACTGTAATGATAAAAATGTAAAGATTATAACAAAGATTTAAAGCAAAAACTGTTATAACTATTTGAAAAAAAGCGTGTTAAAAAAAGCAGCAAAGCATGTTCTTGCCAATAAAGAATGAAAAGGCGACGCTTTAAAGCGTAGCAAACGTTTAGGTTACACTGTGCTACACAGCCTTCAAAACTGTCCATACGGAATTTAAGTACAAATACCTACATATTCATATCCTCAATCAAACACTCACCTGCAATTGATGCATGGTCCACTCGTCGATTCAATCTTCTCGCCAACCTTATACGACCGTCCATTTATCAGACAACCATTCCTCTCTACCGCTCTGCCATACGAATGATGCAGGAAATGTGGCGGCAGTGTTGTACTCGTTGTTGTCGTACTCGTTGTAATATTCAGTACGGTTGCCATCGAAACCGGACATTCGTATCGTGGACAACAGAAGCCCGAAATGGGTTCCTCGTGACAGCCGGCAATTGGTGGTGGGCAGGATTGTTGCAAGCAAATAATATCACTTCTGAAACAGAAGCAGAAATCGCAGGGATCATCCCGTGGTATTTGTTGTGCGGACACGTAAAGTTTGCCGCCATAACGGCAAGTACCCGGTCCGAATATTTCAGATTCGTCTTCGTCGGGATATTCATCGTTATATGAGGGATATTGATGACCGTAAGCTGGTGCCTGGGGGGGATAATGTGTAATTGTTGGCTGTGTTGTTGTAATGAGTATATCGCCGCCAATAAGATTAGTTGGTGTTGTTGTAGGTATTTCTGGTGCAATTTCGGGTTGTTTGTCTGTTGCATTGCTACCATCGAATCGTGTATCGAATGCGGCTGGTGGTAGTGTTGTTGTAATATGTGAGAATAGTGGATGAGTTGTGGTTGGTTTGGTCTCTTTTTCTTGCGCCGCAGGTTGCTTCTTTTCCTCGGTTACGCTGTCTGGTTTCGTCGTTTCCGGTTGTTGTTCTCCCTTCGCCTCGACTTCAGGTTTAACGGTCTTTTCTTCGGCTTCATCTCCTGGTCTCGCTGTTGTCGGTTGTTTCTCTCCTTCAGCTTCGGATATAGGAGCGTCTGTTACATGCTTATCTTCTTCTGCTTGGCCTTCCGGTTTCTGTGTTGTTGGCTGCTTCTTTCCTTCATATTCGCCTTCCGGTTGTTTCTCTCTTTCAGTTTCGGGTACTGGTTTTGTCGTTACTGTCTCTACGTCCGCTTCGCCTTCTGGCTTCTCTCTCGTTGGCTGCTTCTCTTCTTCCCCTTCCGGTTGCTTCGTAGTTGGCAGTTTCTCTTCTTCCGCTTCGCCTTCTGGTTTTGCTACTGTCGGTTTTTTCTCCCCTTCAGCTTCGGATACTGGTTTTATCGTTGCCGATTCTTTATCTTCTTCCGATTCCCCTTCAGATTTCAGCGTTACCGATTCTTTCTCTTCTACCGCTTCGCCTTCTGGTTTCTCCGTTACCGATTCTTTCTCTTCTTCCATTTCGCCTTCGGGTTTCTCCGTTACTGATGCTTTCTCTTCTTCCGCTCCGCCTTCTGGCTTCTCCGTTACCGATTCTTTCTCTTCTTCCACTTCGCCTTCTGGTTTCTCCGTTACCGATTCTTTCACTTCTTCGGCTTCGCCTTCTGGTTTCTCCGTTACCGATTCTTTCTCTTCTTCTGCTTCACCTTCTGGTTTCTCTGTTGCTGATTCTTTCTCTTCTTCCGCTTCGCCTTCTGGTTTCTTCGTTATTGGTTTTTTGTCTTCATCCAATTGGCCTTCTGGTTTCTTCGTTACCGATTCTTTCACTTCTTCTGCTTCACCTTCTGGTTTCTCTGTTGCTGATTCTTTCTCTTCTTCCGCTTCGCCTTCTGGTTTCTTCGTTATTGGTTTTTTGTCTTCATCCAATTGGCCTTCTGGTTTCTTCGTTACCGATTCTTTCTCTTCTGCTGCTTCACCTTCTGGTTTCTCTGTTGCCGATTCTTTCTCTTCTTCCGCTTCGCCTTCTGGTTTCGATGTTGTCGGCTGTTTCTCTTCCTCTTTTCCGATTCCAGGTGCCACTGTGGTG
Source organism: Urophora cardui (assembly GCA_960531455.1). Taxonomy (NCBI): domain Eukaryota; kingdom Metazoa; phylum Arthropoda; class Insecta; order Diptera; family Tephritidae; genus Urophora; species Urophora cardui. Next base: position 30,578,111 of record OY482672.1, on the reverse strand, counting down.
GGTTGTTTTCCCTCCTGCTCTTCGTCTTGAGGTTTGCCTGTTACCGGTTGTTTATCCCCTTCGTCTTCACCTTCAGCCTTGACAGTGGTAGATTGCTTATCTTCTTCAACTTCCGGTTCTTTCTTCTTTTCGCTTTCAGCTTCAGGTTTCATTTCTTCACTTCCGAGACTGGGTGCATCTGTAGCAGGTTGCTTCTCTTTTTTCGCTTCATCTTCAGGCTTGACTGTGTCAACTCCGCCTTCAGGTTTAGCTGTTTCTGATACCTTTTCTCCTTCAGTTTCGGGCTCGATAGTGGTAGGTTGTTTATCGTCTACGCCTTCACCTTTGTGCTCGTCTTCAGGTTTCTCAGTGGTTGGATATTTCTCTTCATCAGTTTGTGCACCAGCAGCAGCCGTGATAGGTTGTTTCTCGTCCTCACCTGCGCTCTCAGGTTTAGCGGTTGCAGATTCTTTCTCCTCTTCACGTTCAACTTCATCTTCAGGTTTAACCGTTGTTGGTGACCCTTCTTTTTCGGTTTCAGGTGCAGTGGTATCAATTGGTTTCTCTTTTTCAACTTCATTTTCTGGTTTTACTGTGGTTGGGGACTTCTCTTCGTCTCTTTCCGCACCAGGAGCTAACGTCGTTGGTTGTTTCTCTTCCTCTAATGTGTCTTCTGGTGTCTCTGTAACCTCTGCCGAAGCGTCAGTGGCAGGTTTCTTCTCATCTTCAGTCACACCCTCAGGTTTCTTTTCTCCAGCTTGGCCTTCTGGTTTCTTCTGTTCAGCTTCGGCTTCGGGTTTGACTGTTGTTGCTTGTTCTTCCTCTTCAGTATCAGCCTCAGGAGCGACAGTCGTGGCTGGTTCTTTCTCCTTCTCAAGTTCACCTTCTGGTTTATCTGTTACTGGTTGTTTTTCCTTGTCCGCTCCGTCTTCGACTGGCGGAACACCAGTGGCTGACGTCTTATCTTCTCCCAGAATGGTTTCAATTACTGGTTGAACATCCTCCTCTGATTCCTTATCGGGTTTCTCTTCTTCAGCTTCCGAGCCAGGCTTAACTGTTGCAGTCAATTTGTCTTCCTCCGATTCACTTACGGGTTTAGTTGAGGGAAATTGTTCCTTCTCCTCGGAATCTGCCTCAGGCTTACCAGTTACCGGCTGTTTCTCTCCTCCTACTTCCGCTGCGATGTCAGGCGTGATCATCGGATGTTTGATCTCTTCTTCGCTTTCAGCTGCTGGCTTATCCCTTGACGCAGCTATTTTGTCAACATCGGCTATGCTTGGAGCTTCTTTCTCGACTTCATCCTCAGGCTTAGCAGTTGCTGATTGTTTTTCATCTTCGCTTTGAGGTTTCATTGGAATTGCTACTTCGGCCGAGGGTTTATCGGTGACTGCTACCATATCCGCGCCAACAAGTTCTGGTTTCGGCGCTGGTGCGATTGTTATCTCGTCAATTACTTCGCCTTCTTCACCAGAAGCTTCCTCTGACTCTTCTGGGGTAGGCTTACTGACGGCAACCTCAGTTGAGCTCGGTAGGGCTGGTTGTTGTACTTTATGTTCGGTTGTACTTTCCTCTTCTTCAGATTCAACTGATGTGTCGCTCTCTTCAACTGATTCTAAATCGGCATGCACGGAAGGAGCTTTTGTAACCTTTGGTCCCTTCGTTGTAACGCTCGGTGCGATGTCTCCAACTCCTGCTGTTGTAGGAGCACCTGTGGACTTCTCAACATCCAAGTCCAGGCGCGGTGCGATAGTAACACCTTCATCTTCCTCTTTAACTGGAACAGCAGTAGTGTGATCATAATCAACATGAGTTTCGGGAGCAGGTGTAGTCTGTGGCTCAATCTTGATAATTTCGGAGTCCACTCCAGTAGTAGCTGATACTTTCTCAGAATCTGCATCAGTGGCGGGAGCGATCGTAGTCTTCTCGCCTTCCGCGACACCTCCATCCTCTTCAACGGCAGGAGCTTTGTCATCAGATTCAACACCAGGTGCAAGAGTTGTTTTAACGGCAGCCTCAATTTTGGGAGGAATAGTTGTCCTTCCGAGATCCTCCGAGTCTGCAGCAATGGTAGTCTTTTCGATATCCTCAACACTAGGTGAAGGTCGGGGTGGCTTAGTAACCTTCTCTGAATCTTCAATTGTCGGTACAGATGTGACTTTTTCGTCTTCAGTGCTAGGTCCTGCAGTAGTCTTTTCAACATCTTCCTCAGCACTTGGTGCAATTGTAGGATGTTCACTTTCCTCAACACCAGGTGCACCAGTGACCGTTTCAACGTCATCGATACCACTGGGAGCAGCTGTAGTCTTCTCAATAACATCAACACTAGGTGCGGACACATCTCCGGAAGCAGGTGGTATTGTAGCCTTTTCGATATCTTCGACTGCTGGTGCGGCTGTGGTAGCATCAAGTTCGATAACAGGACCTTGTGTAGCCCTCTCAATATCTTTAATTTCTTCAGTTCCGGGAGTAGTTGCGGCTTTTTCTGCACTTGTGACCTCGGGTTCGAGTGTGGTCCTCTCAACGCCTTCAACCTCAGGAGGAGAAGTGATGCTTTCGGAACTTTCGTCTTCCTTGACCGCCTTTTCACTGTCAATTGCTTCTGGGGCAGAAGTGACTTTTTCGATGCCTTCACCTTTCTCATCTGCAGGAGCCGCAGAGGAGCCTTGTTCAGTATCGTCGGCCTTTTCGATGTCACCAGGAGCGGCTGTGACCTTTTCAATATCTTCAATTCCGGGAGTAGCAGTTTCCTTGTCCACATCCTCTGGCTTTTCAGCCTCGGTAGCTGGTGTAGTCTTCTCGATATCCTCGAATGGTGCGAGTGGTGCTGACGTAGTTATATCTTTAACTTCATCACTTTCTTCTGGCTCAGGAGCAGCTGTAGACTTTTCCATTTCGCTTTTACCGTCCAAAGCGGGCTTAGCGGAGGAACCACTTTCAGGAGCCTCAGTCTTCTCTTCACCTTGAGGTGTACTTGTTTGCGATTCTGCATCCAAGTCTTCGTCGCCAGTCTTTTCAACTCCTGGAGCAATAGCAGGTGAAGCAGTAGTCTTTTCAGCTTCTTCAGTATCAAGAGCAGATGTCGTCTTTTCTATTTCGTCTAAGCCAGGAATCTTAGTAGCCTTTTTAGGTTCTTTAATTTTTTCTGTGACGGGAGTGATTTGGTCCAAGCTAGGAACACTAGTAGACTTTTCAGTATCGGCAGCACCAGGGGCTGCAGAAGTACCCTTTTCGCCTTCTTCAGCAACCGGCGCCTGTGTAGGCTTCTCTTCTCTGTCGGTATCGGGTGAGGCAGTAGACTTTTCAAGTTCCTCAATTTTGTGAGCATCTGCGGCTGAAGGAGTAGTGCTCGCCTCTTCGCTTTCTTCAATGCCAGGTGCTGCGGTGTCCTTCCCGTCTTCTTTGATGGTAGGAGCGGAAGTCGTTTTTTCAATATCGTCCACAGGAGGGGCAGCAGTCTTCTCAGGAGAAGCAGTAGCCTTTTCAATATCCTCGGGAACATGGCTGGGTGTTTCGGGCTCTTCAACATCAGGAGCAGAAGTGACCTTTCCAGAGTCGTCCAGAACAGGAGAAGAAGTAGATTTTTCGAGTTCTTCAAGACTGGGAGCGGAAGTAGTTTTAATACCTTCCTCCTCGCCAGGGCTAGCTGTAGTCTTTTCGAGCTCTTCAATGCCGGGAACAGCAGTTGTCTTTTCAATGCCAACATCAGTTTTAGGAACATCATCCTTTTCGATAGGCGCTGACGTTGCCTTTTCACCTTCTTCACCACCAGGTGCAACTGTAGACTTCTCTGCATCTTCGACACCAGGAACCATGGGAGCTTTTTCGGGCTCTTCACTTTCTTTGGAAATAGGAGCTGGTGTAGTCTTTTCAGATTCTTCAGCTTCTTCTTCGATTTCATCAGCATCTGGCGCTGCTGTAGCTTTCTCATCTTTTTCGAAAGCGGGGGCAGAGGTAGGTTCTGCAATTTTGTCCACGCTAGGAGTAGCAGTAGTCTTTGGAGACTCTTCAGCACCAGGAGCTGAGGTGCTCTTTTCACTTTCTTCATCTGTAGGTGTCGTTCTCTCAATTTCATCTGAACTGGGAGCAACAGTTGCACCCTTGGTTTCTTCAACACCCGCAGCCGGAACTTCTTTTTCACTCTCCTCCGCAGCAGGAGCAGAAGTTGTCTTTTCAATCTCATCTAAAGCAGGACCAGCAGTAGCTCTTTCAGGTTCTTCTGCAGTAGGAACAGCAGAAGGCGCTGGCTTTTCTGGTTTTTCGTATCCAGGAGCACCTGTAGACTTTTCGACTTCTTCGCCTGCAGGAGCAGAAGTTGTTTTTTCTGCTTCATCCACTGTCGGAGCGATGGTAGTCTTCTCAAACTCATCAGTGCTAGGAGCAGAATTAATCTTTTTAAGGCCTTCAATATCAGCAGCGGGCTCTGACTGATCGATTTTCTTGGTATCGGATGCAATTGTTGTCTTTTCTTCTTCTTCGATACCAGGCGCTGTAGTGGTCTTCTCAAATTCTGCAAGAGGTGTTTTAGTGATTTCGCCAACAGAGGCAGGCGTATCCTTCGAAACGGGTGCACGTGTTGGTTTTTCTTCTTCTTGTTCTTCTTCAGAAACAGGAGGTACAGTTGTTCTTTCTGAAACTTCAGCATCAGGGGCGGACGTAGCCTTTTCACTTTCCGCTTCAGCGGGTACAGAAGTTGTCTTTTCAAGTTCATCCAAAGAGGGAGATACAGTTGTTCTTTCATTCTCAGATCCCTTTTCGATCTTGGCAGTGCCAGGAGCTGATGTGGGCATCTCTTCTTCTTTGGCAGCAGGGGCTGAAGTGGTATTTTCGGTTCCGTCAACACCAGCAGCGACAGTAACCTTCTCGCCTTCCTCGAACACTGGAACAGAAGTTGTCTTTTCGATTTCATCCAAGCTAGGAGCTGCAGTAGTCTTCTCAAATTCTGCAAGCGGTACTCCTGTGCTTTTCTCAATATCGTCGGCAATAGGAGCAGGGGCTGAAGTGGTCTTTTCAGATAGTTCAACACCAGCAGCGGCAGTAACCTTCTCACTCTCCTCAGTGACTGGAACTGAAGTTGTCCTTTCAATTTCATCCAAGCTAGGAGCAACAGTAGTCTTCTCCAATTCTGCCCCAGTGCCTTTCTCAATATCGTCGGCAATAGGAGCAGATGTAGTCTTTTGAATTTCGTCCTCACTAGGAGGTGAAGTAACCTTTTCGACATCCTTAGCACTTGGTGGAGGAGTGCCTTTTTCTTCACGTTCTACGGTAGCAGTGGAAGATTCTTCTGTAATTCCATCCACACTGGCTGGAGTTGTTGCCTTTTCAGATTCCTCAACACTAGGAGCGGCAGAAACCTTCTCACCCTCTTGAGCGACTGGAGCTGAAGTTGTCTTTACAATTTCATCCAAGCTAGGAGCAGCAGTAGACTTCTCAAATTCCGCAAGAGGTGTTTTAATGACTTTCTCTTCGCTCTCTTCTTCTTCTTCTTCTTCTTCAACGGAACCAACTGTAGTCTTTTCAACTTCATCCAAGCTAGGAGCAGCAGTAGACTTCTCAAAATCTGCAAGAGGTGTTTTAGTGACTTCGTCCTCGCTCTCTCCTTCTTCTTCAGCGGAACCAACCGTTGTCTTTTGAATTTCATCAACACTAGGTTCGTGAGTAGTCGGTCTGTGTTCACCAGTAGCTTTGTCGCTATCTTCTGCAATAGGCGCAGAAGTTGCCTTTTCGGCGTCGTCCATTCTAGGAGCCAAAGTAGTTTTTTCGAGTTCTTCAACAGCGGGAACTGATGTAGCCTTTTCAATTTCATCGCTAATGGGAGCAGAAGTTGATTTCTCAATTTCGTCCATACTGGGTGCAGGAGTTGTTGCCGCTTCTGGCTCATCAACGTCCGCTTTAGGCTTGTCACCTTCCTGACCGGGTGTAGGTGTTGCCTTCTCCAATTCTTCCGATGTCTCAGGTTTCTTTGCAATACTTGGTGCCTCTGTGACCTTTTCAATCTCTTCAGAAGCAGTGGTCTTTTCCATTTCGTCTAGAGCTGGCGTACCTGTAGCCATTTCGATTTCTTCTTCCTCGTCTGCGCTTGGAGCTGCAGTAGATTTCTCTGGTTCAACAGGTGAAACACTTGAGATTGGCGGCTCTTCGCTAACCTTTTCTGGTAGCTCTGATGTGCCGGTAACACTTGGCGCCCAAGTTGTCTTTTTACTCTCTTCCTCGCCGCTTTCAGTCACCGCTGGGAATTGGTCATCGGTCTTTGGCGCTGCAGTGCTACCCTCGGGTTCTACATCGGCTTTAGGTGCTGCAGTGCTTTCCTCCTCGACCCCACCGAGCTCCTCCTCTTCCTCCTTGACATGAGACATTGGCTGTGCAGTAGGTATAGCAGGTATTTCAATATCTGTGATTGGAGAAATTGTCGTCTTATCCTCCCCATCTTCGGCGACAGTTGGTGCGGCTGGCTCACAAATGTATGTGGGACAACATTTGCTAGAGCTTGATTGATTGATAACACATTTACTAATATCCGCTGGAATATCACATTCAACCTTCTTGCACATAACAATGCTGCTAACGCATTTACATGATATGTCGCATTCATTGGCCGTTGGTATGACGGAATTGTTGCCGAATGTTCTATGACCGACCAAACAGTCACCTTCACCGGGTATAATCGATGGCAATTGCATATCTGGCATTTGTTCCTCAGTACTGCTGGACAGTTCATCAGATTTCTCTGTTGAGGCTGAAGTGTCTGCTGATTCGGTTGCTGATTCCTCGCCGCTTCCTTCCTCTTGTCCACTTCCTTCCTCTTCTCCGCTTCCTTCCTTTTGTCCGCTTCCTTCCTCTTCTCCGCCGCTGCCTTCAGGCACCTCTGTGCTCGAAGGTTTCCCCTTTTCCGCGGCAGCTTCTTCCGCCACACTCTCTGTTGTTGATTTCTTGTCAAGTTCAACAGATTCTGTGGTCGCTTCAGCGACTTCTTTTTCAACAGCGGGTTCCACGGTGGTTCGCTTTTCTTCTTCTCCAGATCCTTCTTCAGCGGGAGTTGCTTTTGTCGCTGCTTCGGCTTCAGTTGCATCGGTACTTGACTCTTTATCCACTTTCGCTGCTGTTGTTGGCGTTGTGGTTGGTATTTCGGCACTGTCTGGCGGCGCAGTTCCCTCTTCTTCTTCTTCTTCTTTTTCTGCCTCTGTATCAATTCTTTCATCAATTTTTACTGCGGGTTTGTGTTCATCCGCGTGTGCTGGCGCCTTGGTTGATTCTTCTTCGCCAACAGGTTCAATGGTTGTGCTTTCATCGTGCTCGCCAAGCTCAATACCAGTACGTTTAGTGTCTTCTGGTTGAGTTGTAGTTGCTGTTGCGTGATCCAAGGTTTCTTCAGCGTGCGTCGGTTTCTCTTCTTTCGGTTTCTCTTCTTTCGGGGTCGCCTCTTCAGTCTTCTTTTCCTCTTCTTCCTCCTTCTCCTCCTCAGCTGCTTCAGTCGCTGTCTCAGATTTAATCGTGGTTGTACTCTGAGCATCTTCATCTTTCTCAGTTTCCTCTGGTTTAGCTGCAATTGGAGTTCCAGTAACGCCCCCAATTTCCGCATCCGGAGCTGATGTGGTAACTTGTTCAATTGCTTTGTCTTCATCTGCGGATTGTGCGGGTGCAATATCTGGTTTACCAGTCGATTTCTCTTTATGTTCCTCCTCATCTTCATCGATGTGCGTTTGCAATTGTAGATCTTCTTCGGGTATAGCGCCATGCAAATCCTTCTCAGGCGCTGTGGTGGTAACATGCTCCTCCTCTTCCTCTCCCTCCTCTTCTTTGATAGACCGATTCGTTGTAACTTCAATAATCTCAGTGGTGGCTGAGGATTCGTCCTCGCACACATAATTGCTCGGGCAGCATTCACCTTCCGCTGGCGCTAAGGCACGACAACTCTTGCCATTGCTGGCCAACATTGGCATTTCGCATTCCTGCACGGCACACACAATATCTCCGCGCATGCAATAACAATGTTCACAGGCATTCTTGCCTCTAATGGATGCACCATCCGCATAAATATCACCGTTGTGTATGCAATCGGTTGAGACTGCCGGCGACATTGTTGTTATTATAAAACCTTGTGTTGGACGTTCTGTGGTGGTGGTCGTTGTTGTTGACGATGACGATGATGAGTGATCCTCCAGCTCAAGTACATCATTTTCGTGATCTGAAATGTACAACACAAAATTAACGCAACTTCTCCTCTACCCACGCCGCTTAAACTGGCTCCACAACTTACCGCAATTGTAGCGCACGGGACAACATGAACCTCTATTATAGATCGGTGTACAACCGTCAATATGTAAAGTACATTCCTGCATCAAACACGATGTACGATTCTTAATGCAATAACACAATTCGCATGGCTTATTCGGATTCGAAGGTACTTGTGCGCCCTCGGGATAGAATCTCTGATCGATGCTGCAACCATATTTCTCGGGAATGCTCAACTCAGTGCCAGGCTCGGCGGCATGATGCGCCACATCAACTGGAACTGTGTGTGAATGCAATGAAAAGGCGAGTGAGTAACAAGCAAATAATTTGAGTTAATTGAAAACAATTGAAATGCTCATGCAACGCAGTTACATACATACATACATACATACATACATACATACATACATACATACATACATACATATTTATGTAAGTTATGTTTATGGCTTAAGTACTCACCTTCGGGACATGTGATTATTGGACAGCATTGATCCTCACGCTTTTCCACAATGCAATCGTTACCGATTGGCTTGGTGAATGGACACACACGCAGATAACACATGAGCATTCTATTGTGACACGTACAATTTAGGCATGGCTCATTTGTCAATATTCTATCGCCTTCGTTGTAATGATTGTAATTGTAGTAACAGCCTTCTGCAAAATGAATATGGAAAAAGAAAGAGCACATTTTTAGATGAATAATATAAACTGAGAAAGACTTAGGACCGGTTTCACCATCTCCGGTTAAGTGTTTAGCCAGAGGATTTTAGCCGGTTCAGCAAATTATTTGACAGTTCGCCATACAATTTACCTCAAACCATTCAATTTTCCTTAATTAAAAAAACTGGCCAATAGCTCATACAAAATTCACATAACCAGCAATTAAATTAAGCGGAGATGGTGGGACCGGCCCTTAAATTATTTCTAATGCTGGAATGTAAAGTACCACGAGATTTGGTTACTTAAAGGAGCTGCTTCTTCAAGCGAAAATATGAAATGGAATTTTTTTTAGGGTGAAAACCATTTATGTATGAGGAGTTAAATGATTACATGAGCTTTACGAGGCAGCGATCTTTTTACACTAAGCAAGTCAGTCCACTAACTAAAAGCTCTAACTTATAACGTCAGTAAAAACGGGGTTTAGAGCTCTTACTCTAGAATACTTGCAAAACTAAATCTTGAGCTGTTGAAACACTGCATGCTAGATTCGCGACCAAATATCGCACTTAAAGTGCTTCTGAGCTCGGAGCAAATCCAATTTTGAGCCTCATTTGCCACTGACTGGCTCTTAATGGCGCCAGACCGGGCTCCTTTCTTGAATGTAACCAATGTAAAGTCGCGGATGTCGGCGTAAAGAACCTGGTGAACTTCAGCAGGCTTTCAAACTGGTTCAAAATGGAGGAGTAATCTGTTGTCTTGTGGAATCACAATGGGCCTACACACTGGCCTAAGTGTGCCGCTATGGCGGTAGCCACTGCAACCTAACCTAATGTAATGCAAATGCAAACATGTTCTTTTAATTATATATCGATATGAAAGCATTATTATGTCTTCTCTAATAATAAACATGATTTATTATCTACAGCAAATGATTATATCAAATGCGCTTAGTAACATGAAATTAATACATACGAGCATATATATTTATGTTGCATTTATACATGTACTTTATGCATATAATTACAATTATCATTAATGTAACAGAAACAACAACAAAAACAATAATAACAAGCACGACAAACCTCAACAAGCGTAATAAATTAATAAGTAGCAAATTTGCTTGTATATCACGTGACAACAATAATTTTAAAATATACATACAAAGCAACAACAGCAATGACCGTAACAACAACAACAACTGTAACAATAATAACACCTAAAAAAGTGCATAATAAGGCGATCAAGTGATTAATGTACCTACATAAATAGGCGCCCGCACATTAGGGCACACATAAACACAGCAACGCAACCATATTTACAGACAAGTAAGTACTCTACAGCGAAACAGCTAACTAGTATGCCAAAATTGTAGTATATTAACTGGTATTCGTATGACAATACCATACCAGCTTATTTTGTCTAGTATTATACCAGTTAAATGCAGTTGAACCACAAACTAGTTATCAAAGTTCTAGTTTATCAACTGGTATCCAAAAGGCAGCATCATACCAGTTTATTTTAGCCAGTATAAAAAAGTTGATGAAGTCCAGCTAAGAAAAGCATTGCAATTAAAAAAAGTGGTATTTAAAAAAAAAAAGCAAAGGAATTGAACAGAGTGCCTGAATTTTTATACAATGAGTTTTTTTTAATTACTGAATATGTGGCTTAAGTTTTTTGTTTTAAACTGAAATGGTACCTTATTAGTTATTTAATTTAAGAAATATTTTTAAGATTCCCGAGTGCATGAATTTTTATACAATGTGTCTGTTTTTGTTTTTTAATTACTGAATATGTAACTTACGTTTTGTTTTTGCTTATAAAACTGAACTGCCAACTACTCGTATGTATAAGTATATCTAAGCAATATATATTTTTATTGAATGAATGAATATAATGAATTACATATGAAATAAATAGACTTCAAAATTTATTTTTTTGCATAACTAAAAAAACTAAAACTAAACCTAACTGGTATTCGCTGATGTAGATGCTACTAGTATTTTTCTGACCCATACAAAGTGGTATTTAACTGGTATGAGCTTATGCAGAGGAAGACAATTGCCATTTCGTAGGACATTAACACACGAAAAATACCAGATGTTTACATGGGAAATTTACAGTCGGGCAAGTAGTTGAATGTACCCTGCAAACTGGCATAATTCTAGTTTGCAACTGGTTACTTTCGCTGCAGGGTATATACATATGTATGTATGTATGCAGTCTAAAATGAATAGACACAATTTATATGCATGTTAGGTATGAATGAATGCATGAATGGGCGAATAAAAAAATGGTATGAGAATGGGTGTGAAATATGATTAACGATTTATGTATGTGCGAAACCAACATGTGAGCGCCACTGCTTGTTGTCGGTAGCTAAACCAGGGATGCCACTAAGAAAAATTTTTTCCTACCAAAAACCTACCAAAATGGCTTCGAGCCTACCAATTTTTTTTTTTTTTAATGTGAGGATTAAACATATTTAACAAATTCATTTAGGGTAACTGTGTCAGTAACCGACCACCCCACAGTAACCGGATACTTTTGTTTTTTTACCGCTAAAAATAAAAAAAAAAACTGTTTATTTAATTTTTTTTTATTTTGAAAACTTTAGTATTAAATTTAATATTATTTGCACAAATTTCAATTAATTTAAAATGAGTGATCAAAATGTGGAGAAAGAGGAGGAAACAGCAGTTTCCAAATAAATGAAAACTTGAGTTGGCGTTAAATGATATTCGGACAAGGTTGGATTGGGTATTAGTGGCTGCCACCGATCGTCCAGTGCGGAGGAAATCAGGATTTACATTTTGTGGAACAACATTTGAGGAATAATGAGGGCAAGCAACTGATCCTGAAAGAAGCGTAAGAAGATTTATCGAGGGAAATAGCGGACATTGTTTCCACTTGGTAAAGCAAACACATTTACTACTTAGGTTGGCCTGATAGCCTGTTGTGATACCAGATGGAGCTCTTTATTACACACCATGTAGACGAACAACCTAGTTTGCTTCATATAGCGTAAAATGTCAGATGCCTTTCTGTTTTCAATCTCCTCCAGTTGTGTCTGTGAGGGCAAGTGTACTTGAAGCTCACAGAAAACGTTTCTATTTAGAAGAGTTTTGTGACAAAACTCTACTGAGAAGACAGGTTTTCTCAACAGTGTTGTGGCAAAGTGACCAAATGTACCAAATCAGTGATGTTAATTGAACGAAGCAAAAACCTACCAAAATTCAAATCGTCCTACCAACCTACCAAAAGGAATAAAACCTACCAGTTTTGGTAGGAAAAGCCCAAAAGTGGCATCCCTGAGCTAAACGGCAATTGGGAATAGTAGTTCATATGTATGTATGTAGTTGTGTCATATACCCAATTGAGCTTGGTTGGAAAAGGCATTAGAAATGCAAAATTAGAGCGTTGGTCGGTATTTCAATAAGGTTAGATAGACGGAGAGAGGAGCACCCTAACGCATATGCTGCAGAAGCTGCAAGCATGATGAGAAAGACGTGACGATCGAACACCTCATTTCCACTGCCGGGCTCTTAACGGCGCCAGACCGTGCTTTCTTGGTACTCCTTTCTATGTAAGGTCACAGATGTTGACGTAAAGGACCTGTTGAACTTCATCAGCATTTCAAGCTGATACAAAAAGGAGGAGTAATCTGTTTTCTCGTGGTGTCACACTACGCTATAGCAACAGCCTCCCCAACCTAACCCTTACCTAACCTAGATAGAAGTGAGCAATTGTCAAGATAGATAAATGATCCTGATTATAACTAATAGAGTTCTACACACATACATATATCGGGAGCTTATCCAGAAAAGCTCTTCGATTTCACTTTTATTGGCGGAGTAAATCGAGTTGCAGTACGAATAGATTTTTGCAAAATAAAAATGCGAAAGCACACAAGTGGTTATTTTTTAATACTTGGTTGGTTTCATGTACATAATTTCGCTATTTTTTTTTAATACATTGTCAACAACAAAGCGCGGCAGCTTAATAGACAAAAGCGATTTGCGTTAAAATTTGAACAGCATATCTAACAAGGTGTCAAAATATACAAATTTGTATCAAATCATTAAGGTACACATTAAACAAATTAACAATAAAAACAACACTTATTAACGTAAAGCATTACCCTGCAAGAATTGTGTGACCGAAAGTACTACCACTATTACAAAAATAGTAATAACTAGTAAACCCGTCCACGCGATGCTGTGGCTTTCAATTACACTGTGCGACAATTTGAGGGTGGAAGACCACTTATTGCCACATTTGAAAATTTTTTGATATACCTTCATAGCTACTGGTTATTTTTATTTTCTGTGGACCTAGATTTTTTATACATAGATTTTGACCAAGGAGCCCCATAGTGAAGTTTTGTGCCGAATATTTTTCTAGACTATGGTAACCTTAAAGCGACCTACAAAAGGCCATTTGGCGCGCTCCTCCTTTTCTTTCTAGTTCTCTTTCTCTTCCCCTTTACCCTTTATTTGCGCTTTATTTTCCCTTTATCCATTTTATTTTTCATATTTCCTCTTTCGCTTCCTGTCCTTCGCCATATCCGTTCCTTTCATTTTCCTCTTCCCTTACCTTTTATTACCCATCTTCAGTGCTAGGCCTTGCATGACACTTCAAATTTACAAATGAGACAAACTGTAACGTAAAAATGGATTATTGAACGGTGGCACCCTTTTTGTAAAAATTTTAATAAATTATTCATTTCCATGCCAAGTCCTTTCATATGACGCCTCAAATTTAAAAATCAAACAAACTATAGCGTAAAACTGAATTTTTGAACAGGTGGCAACCCTTTTTGAAAAATTTCTATTAAATTGCTCAATATCAGGTCAAGCCACTTCATATGGTACCAAGAATTTTAAAATCAAACAAACTATACAGTAAAATTAAATTTTCACCCATCTGGCAGCCCTTTTCAAAAAAGTAAACCTTCCTGCACATCTACAGGTCAAGCCCTTTCATCTGAGACCACATTTTCGAAAATCGGTATAACGGTGTAAAAGTTATGGTGCTTACAAAAACTCGCTTAGCGTAATATATATAAAGATATTACCAAAACATTTGCACTCGTATGTGTTTTTAGCCAATTTGAAAGCCAAATAGATAAGGATAGAATGGAATTTGAAAATACACCTACGGGAACGTGATGAATGACACACAAAAGTTACCGATGCCCTTAAGAATGTGATACCAAATATCCCAAAACTTTTGGTCATGCCTGCCGGTCAAATGACCAGCATAGTTCTTGCAGGGTATTTATGATATGTGACTGAGTGTATGTAATACTATGTATGTATGTATGTATGTTGGCAAATATATTGTAAAACTATAATTGTCTGTAGTGTTAAGTACATACATACATATTTATGTAGGTACGTACATATGATGGTCGTCATAGTTACACCTGAGAAGGCGTTGAATTTTACACGATCTATAACAATGAGATAAATTAGCGTGCAATTCATTGCGTGATTTTTTACGTATTTCGCAGATTGGCAAGCGCTTTTGATGTGAAACGCGTGGGATTCAGTGAGTTTATTATTTTTTTTTTTTGTTTGAGATTATAAATTGTTTTGTGATCGCTTTATTGTCTTTTCTATAGGTTTGAATAAGTGTGAATCTGTCATATTTTGTTTCAATGTTTGCGCTTTACTGTTTTACCTTTTGTAACTCGGTTTTATTATTATTTTATTGTTTTTAATAAATTTGCCCTAACAACTTAACTGCTTTAAATTTTGTTGCATTTTCACAAATTGATTAAGCTAATGAGGTGCAAATGTGTACTTAGCGAGTGTTATCGACTTTTGTATGCATTTAGGACAAACTACGAGAACTTAAACAGCAAGGTTAGTTAGGGATAGGGGCAAGATTATAGTGATTCAAAATTCGAAAAACTTGCCTTAGAAGTAGGTACATAAATTTTTTGTAAATTTTTTTATACACTTTATTCGCTGCTTGTGTTTAATCATACGATAATATATGTGTGCATAAATTTGAAACGAATTATGGTAGAAAAGAAACTAGCAACAAATTTCGAAGACGGGCAATGGCGCAAGTTCGATTCTTGGCCGAAGCAGAAGTAACCTGATGAGTCTGAGAGGGATCTAAGGTGAAACAGCTGTAGTTACATCTATGCTTCAAAATTTTTTTAAAGCAAAAAAAAAAATATATATATAAAAAAGAAATAATAATTGTGGGTTAGGTTCGATTCTCATGTTGTGATCCTTTAAGTCGACACCGAACCCAGGGTTGAATGATAATGAGAACTAAACGACCTCTCAGTTTTGAGCAAGTCAAGCAACCTTACTACCATCATGCCGAAAGGCCTATAATTGCCTTCGAATTTAAGTATATTTGTCACTTATTAGCGAGCTTTTCCTTGGAGTTTCTGCAAAGCTTGCTTGGCCTAAAACTTCGTGCAGGGATGCTCAACAAACTATCAAAATATTTTTTTTATTTTTTAGCAAAACGAAAATGCAGGCGTTAACGTTATAAACGAAACAAAATCAACAAAACTAAAATCGTTGACGTTGAAACGAAAATTAACGTTGAAATTGATGTTGAAGTTAACGTTTCTTTCGGTTTGGATAATGAGTGGAGCGTTCTTAGTAGCAGCGTAGAGCGATAATGCTCTCAATGATACATATAAAGCGTCTTGATAGCTCATTACTCATTAGGAAAATAACTCTATCAGTAATATAGAGAACTCAACATTTCAGCGTTAACGATTGAGTTTCGTTGACGTTAAACGAAACAAAATTATTTTGTTAATTTCTATAACGTTAAACAATTGCGTCGTTTCAACAGAAATGACTTTAATATTTCAGTTACCGTTAAAATTAACGTTTCGAGTCAGATGAAATTTTATGTGAAGCATTTTCATTATAAGAATACACTCGCAGGCTTTGCGCGGTATTAAACAAAATCCCTTGTTCCCTCTTAATTGAGTAAGCTCTACTTACCGCTGTATTGTTGAATTTCCGTGGCATCTTGTAATGGAGCTAAAATGAAACATGAAATAAATAACTGATTAGTAAATATGAATTGTAAATATTTAATATGTATGTAATATGTATAATATGATTATTATTTTTACACAAAAATAAACATATATTCTTCTAAAACGTATTTTTTAATATATTAGTTCATAATTAGTTTCAGCAATTAGCGAAAAAAATGCAGTACGATAAGAACTACCACGCCGCAATTTTAATGAAAATGTCTGCATACAAGCGTCATTAATTTCAAATTTCATAAGTTTAACTTCTTAATTAGAGTTCTTTCCCAGATGTGTGCAAAAAAAAAAAAAGGATTTCAATTTAGGAATACGGGGAAACTTCTTAGAGTTTATATCTGTGAATGGAGGCGCAATAAAATGGCAAAAAAAAATATAACGAACGGCACAAACAAACAACCAAGAGCAACCACTTTAGTACAAGATATGTCGTAAAATTTGCGGAAAAATGCCGGTGATAATAAAAAAAAAACCAAAGCAAATGCCAAAATGCACGCTTATATTTCAAAGAAAACACACACACACACACCTATGAACACTAGAAAAATACTAAACATAAAAATCACTATAAGAACGCTTTCACATTACTCGGTGCGGTATCGGATCGACATTTTTGGGTTTTACCGAAAGTATACCGAAACCTTGCCGACCACATGTATTTCAATTGGCACTTTCACATTAGTGTTGCATACATGAAATCGGAGCGGATTAATTTCGGTATACCGCAGCGCGGTAAGACCGGTCAGTAAAATTTGAGAAATTACTGCATACATTTTTGCGGCGTAATAAAAGAAGAAGAACAAAGTCAATAAAAAACTCATTTCGGCTATAAATGTAGCAAGTTATAATGTCTTCGTCTTCGCTAGAAGACATTATTGTTATTATTGAGTGATTTGTTGAAGTTAAAAATTTTGTTTTGCAAATTTCGATGTTTGTTTTCCTATTTTCTGCCGATAACGCACCGAAAGTATTCCCACAAGTGTGAAAAACACAGCAACGCGGAATCGTTTCGGTAAGCTGGAAATACCGAGCAAAAAATGTCGATCCGATGTCGTACCGAGTAATGTGAAAAGGCCCTAACCAACAACAAGTTAAGCTGCAATAGAGTTAACTTTGGGGCAACATTTCATTATCACATAATAAAGCGTCGTAATATTATAACTGTGAAAGGCAACAACGACGACGAGAACAACGACAACCAACGCCGAAACAAGGCGGGCACAAAAATTGTGCAATACAGCAATGCCAATAACAAAAGAAAAAAAACAAAAGCAATATACAAAAAAATGCTTTTCCAAAGTCAATTTGCAACATTCAAGTGCGATAAAAAAAATGCAATAAAAAAGCTAAGCAGATTTTCATTTGGATATGTGTATATGTGTGTGTGTACACCAGCATTGCGTGACAACATTCCGCACTTGCTCTCGCTCAAATGCTAACAAATTTGCACTCACTGCATTGCATGCAGCAGGATATCCATAACAATCGTACAAATATAAATTGAATGTGAGCTTGTAACTGCCAACGTCTGGTCATTTGAATGCGAGCATTTGTGCTTACTTTACATAAAGGCTTTAATGCTTTGTTGCTTAGTTGCTTGGCGGCTTGGTACATTTGCGCTTTGTTGCTTAGTTGCATGTCTCGTTCGTGCTAATGTTGTGACTTGTATATGCATAAATATGTACATAAGTACATACATGCATATATTCGTACATATAAGATTGCCTCTAAACAAATTGTTAAATGTTGACAGATTGTGCCAAGTCGCCAACACGTTTTTCTCTCTAACAACTTATTTGTTAAGTTAAATTGTTGTTATTGGCAAAGCAGGCATTTGTTGAAAGAAAAATGCGCCCTCGTTTGTTCGTGGCAATAGTTTTTGACAACAAATTTGTGATAATGTTGTTGCCGGCTGATAAAATGTGTGGCTAATTTATGGTGCCTTACTTACTACAGTTTATGGTGCCGCTATGGCTCAATGATTGCTCGCTTGCTATGCAGAAGTTGCCGGATTCGAATTATGTCTGGGTCGAAAGCCAAGAATTCATCAATTTTCTTCATAGTCAATTAAAAGCTCAGCTTTTGGGTTTTGCAAAAAAATAGGGGTTCGAGTGAATTTTAGCCCTGAGAAATGCGAACTAATTCTAAAGAACTTTTGTGAAAATTGTCAAGACCGAATAAGTTATAATTATTTTATATTTTGTTTTTTACTTTATTTTATATTATTGAATTTTATTTTATTTTATTTTCTTATTGTATTTTATTTTATTTTATTTTAATTTATTTTATTTTAATTTATTTTATTTTATTTTATTTTATTTTATTTTATTCATTTTATTTTTTATTTTTTATTTTATTTTAATTTAATTTATTTTACTTGAAAGAGTTTTTAGTGCTTAGCACGACATTTTTTTATTTTAATTCAATTTTTAATTGTTGGGGTAAGTGGAAAAAAATTCAACAACTATTTACAGCGAAGGTTGAGTGTATAGCTATTTCACGAAAAACCATTTTCGATCATCAGCACTCTTTTCGGAAGTGGATGCACCGGGGATTGAACCCGAGTCCATTCCAACTTCAGCCGCAATGACCCAACGGATAAACACACTCGGCCATTGAGACTCTGTGCAAGCTGTTGGATTTTCCCCACTTTTGCCTTTTTCATTTTCAACATTAACGTTAGTGTGTATATGCTTTTGCATATATTCTCCACAAACGTGCTGAATTTTTTGTTGTAGGCAGTTCGCAATGAACATTGTTGTTGGTATTTTATTTTATGTATATACCAAACAACGTTAACAATTTTACTTGAAAGAGTTTTTAGTGCTTAGCACGAAATTTTTTTATTTTAATTCAATTAATAATTAATTGTTGGGGTAAGTGGAAAAAAATTCCATCCACTTCCGAAAAGAGTGCTGATGATCGAAAATGGTTTTTCGTGAAATAGCTATACACTCAACCTTCGCTGTAAATAGTTGTTGAATTTTTTTCCATTTACCCCAACAATTAATTTATTTTATTTTATTTATTTTTTGTTTTATTATTTTATTTTCTTATTTTATTTTAATTTATTTTATATTATTTTATTTATTTTATTTTATTTTATTTTATTTTATTTTATTTTATTTTATTTTATATTACCTTATTTTATTTTATTTTATTTTATTTTATTTTATTTTATTTTGTTTTATTTTATGTCATTTTATTTTATTTATTTTAATTTAATTTATTTTACTTTACTTTTTATTTAATTTAATTTAATTTAATTTAATATAATTTAATTTAATTTAATTTAATTTAATTTAATTTAATTTAATTTAATTTAATTTAATTTAATTTAATTTAATTTAATTTAATTTAATTTAATTTAATTTAATTTAATTTAATTTAATTTAATTTAATTTAATTTAATTTAATTTAATTTAATTTAATTTAATTTAATTTAATTTAATTTAATTTAATTTAATTTAATTTAATTTAATTTAATTTAATTTAATTTAATTTAATTTAATTTAATTTAATTTAATTTAATTTAATTTAATTTAATTTAATTTAATTTAATTTAATTTAATTTAATTTAATTTAATTTAATTTAATTTAATTTAATTTAATTTAATTTAATTTAATTTAATTTAATTTAATTTAATTTAATTTAATTTAATTTAATTTAATTTAATTTAATTTAATTTAATTTAATTTAATTTAATTTAATTTAATTTAATTTAATTTAATTTAATTTAATTTAATTTAATTTAATTTAATTTAATTTAATTTAATTTAATTTAATTTAATTTAATTTAATTTAATTTAATTTAATTTAATTTAATTTAATTTAATTTTATTTTTTTTTTATTTTTATTTTATTATTTTATTTTATTTTATTTTTTTATTTTATCTAATTTATTTTTATTTTAATTTATTTTATTATTTTATTTTATTTTATTTTTTATTTTCTCATTTTATTTTATTTTATTTTATTTTATTTTATTTTATTTTATTTTTTATTTCATTTTCTTTTATCTAATTTGTTTTTATTTTATTTTCTTTTATTTAATTTTACTTTTTGAATTTTTTTATTATTTTTACTTTTATTTTTGATTTTACTTTGAAACCACCCAATTTATGCTTAATGCATTGTACTATTTTTGTCCACACTTGTTAGTTTAAAAAAAAGCGACGAAAAAAGTCGATGTGATGCTTGTTTCAATGTGCTTAACCACACACACACACACTCTCAACCTTTATGTAAGTAACTAAATCCTAAAAACTAACGGTTAACAATTTTTATTTACCTACACTGCCGCCAACAAGCATTTAAAAGTATAAAAAATGCCAAGAATTGCAAGAGCCATGTTAAGTGCTTTTTGTGGCAAGTGAAGTCTCTTGGGCGACTCTTGCAAACACAAGTGTAAACTATGGGTTTATTGGTATGTGTTTAAAGGCATGTATTACGAATAGCAATGCCCTCTGGCAATGACCACGAAATCTGCATACGTTCGATGTGTGTGTGTGTGAGTTGAGCCAAACAAGCTCTTGAGCTCAGTTACAGGCAGACGTACAAAACGGACAGACAGACGTACAACAAACATTGCAAAACATGTTTTTGCATAAAATTCGTATATTAACAGCAGTAATAAGCGAGCGAAAAATAACAATGGGGCAATTGTTAGCTGTAATAATGCGAGTGGTAGGTAGTAATAGTTGTAGTGGTGATGATGACGGTGGCGGTTGTGGTGATTGTATTAGTAGTAGCGGTAACAACAGCTTCCTCAGCAGCTAATTTAGAAAAACAAGTTCGTGTCTTAAGTCTTACGTTTGCTCAGCTAGTGACACACAAGCGAAGGCGGCAGGCAGTTAGTACAAGTACATATATACACACATAGTATTGTTGTATGTAGTTTAT
Source organism: Urophora cardui (assembly GCA_960531455.1). Classification (NCBI taxonomy): domain Eukaryota; kingdom Metazoa; phylum Arthropoda; class Insecta; order Diptera; family Tephritidae; genus Urophora; species Urophora cardui. The sequence goes on along the minus strand of OY482672.1, from coordinate 30,557,298 downwards.
TGGTTTGTTGATGAGCGAACGAACGAACACAAACTGACTTACATACCCACTAACATGGCTGCAAGGAAAAATAAACGACAAGCAATGCGTTGCGGGTAAAGGATCATTAGTTAAAGAAATACGTGTTGTTGCGCCGTCTGTAGTGGGTGCGCGGGAGGCTGTGTAATGCACATAAATGGGAGAAAACATCAACGTTGTGAATAGAACGTAATAAAGGAATGCTGTAAGCAAATAATCATCATTTACCTCATTCATTGCTGTGTGCGTGCGAGTGTTTGATGCAAAAATAAAATGCACGAAAGTCAGCGGACGGTAATAGTAGAAATTCTCAGACAAGTTTATAGTTGCAGTTTATACTTCTTATTGCTGCTGTGCATTGGGTATGTTATTTTGTTTATTTGCTGCTGCTGTCGCATTTGCTTTCTGTTTGATTTTATATTCTGCTATTGCATATTTACTCACATGTGTTAGCTACGCTCATTTTTCGTCCTCTTCTTATTCTTATTCTTATTCTACTTCTACTTGTACTGCGCGGCAATGTCACTTTCTGCACATTTAACTCATCTTTCACCGCGTAAAATATAAGTCATAAGTTGAATGAACTGAGTATGTGAGAGAATTATGCATGCTATACATTTTGTATTTGTATGTATGTGCATATGTATATAAGCATATGAATGAATGCTTGCTGTGGTTACACCACCTGAGTGCATTCCGGTCACGGCAATAGAATTTAATGGCTGTCTCATAAACTGGACTGCATCTCATTCAGTGAGAAAATGAAGTGCTTTTCTTTGCAAGAAATTGAGCGTTAGTTATAGTTACAAGCGGTTTGTGGAATTATAATTGTCAATTTTATGTGAAAATTCCGCAACGATTGAAATTAGTTGGGTTTCTTTGGGCATATCTCTGCTCGCTGGATTCTGCTCTTTAAGCTGACAGCTTTCATACAAAATGTTAGAGACATTTAGAGAGTAACTGTTTATGTCAATATTTATATTTAGGGGATTCACAAAGTGTCATAAAGTCATATGTCATTTAAAATATTGTACGGAAATAGTTATAAAGAACTTTTCCGAAGCCCTGCGAAAAAGTAAACAAAAACAGCTGATCAAATACCACGACCAAGAAACATATCGTGCAGAGTTGTATTTATTTAGCACACATACAGCCTAGAATGCAACAACAAAATATTATGACTTATGACGATATGACGTAATATGACAGGTTGTAAATCCCCTAATTGTAAGTAGCCAAGCTTTATTTAAAGTCCGTTCATTGCATGTTTGGATTAAGTCGTGGATAGTGTCGAAATGCAAGAAGAGCAAGAAAACACACACACTTTTTTTTTCAATAACATTACTTTCACTAACGGACGTATCGTGTTCACAGTGTTTGTTTTTTTTTCGCAACTCTGTAAGTCTTACCCAAAAGAATGCAACTATTGTAACTCAACCGGCTTTATTTTTTTTCGCAACTCTGTAAGTCTTACCCAAAAGAATGCAACTATTGTAACTCAACCGGCTTTAGAATTATGCTTCAAACATTAATCTATAACATTTCAATTAAGATTTCGGTTTGGTATTTCTCATTTCATTTCTCTATGTACACACAAAGTTATAGTAACTTGTCGAATGATTGCAAAAAAAAGGGTGAACTCTCAACCACAAGCCAATAAGCTCAATATATGTATGCGCATAAAACCAAGCTGCGGCTGCTAATTTATATTAAGTCATTTTATATACATACATACGTACATATACATATGTTGTTGGATTAAGCCCATATTTTGCAGAGCGTGTAATGAAAATTGAATTGAATTATTTTAGCATAGAATATATGGGGGGTCCATGCGATAAAATTACATATGTACATTAGTTAAAAATTATGATATGACAATAATATTAAATAACATATAAGCAACGCAATGGCAAAGAATTGGGCATGTAAGGAAGCGCCTATAATGGATAAATATATGTATATATGTATGTATATGAAGAAAATAAGTGACTATGAGGAGCTAAGCATATTATATATTTATAATATTTTGCTTCACGGTAAATAATAAAATAATAATTTATTAAAATTTAAGAGTAACCACAGCAATTTCTTCTGTATATATGACTACATAAATTCTTTTAATTTTAGAGAGGAGCAAGCGTGATCTCCCCAAGCGATAAGTAGAAAAATACTCCATTTGAGTTGTTGGAAAATCTGAAATTTCGTTGTGTCAGTGTCCAGCATTTTTCTTGCTGTTATCCCTAGCAAGCGTTTCACAACGGTGTTCACATACGAATTGTATTATCTGCATTCCGAGCAAGGCATACGAGTAAATGCATCAAAAGTGCTGTTGGCAGCATTATGAACCAATTGTTGGTATGCATGGAAATTTTTGAATTTTAGCCAACATAAACTAACCAAACTTATTTAGTTGAAAAACTCTCCAATAATGGGAATATCGTATGGCAAACACGCACATAAACAATCAGTCCTCAAAACCCCCACAAAAAGAGAGTAAACTGTGCGTTTTTGATAGAACAAAAGTGATGAAATTATTGGGAACACTTCTATTATACGCCGAACCTTCCAAGACTTCTCATTTTATATCGCCTTTGCCAAATTACTTTGTACTAGAAAACTTATTGGTAACATCGCTTTCAATCAAAATTCAACGAATTTTCCAACACTTAGCTAACACGTAAACTAATAGCCTCTGCACATTGGCATGATTTCGGGGTAATTTAGGCAAAAATCGTTGTTTCGGCGTTAATTACCCTTAAATAACGTTGTTTCGCCATACAAAAATACCAGCTGAAATTACCCTTGAAATGCGCATTTCGGCTAAATAACTCACGAAATTACTCTGGAATCGGCCTCTTCTCTAAATTTTATCGATTATAAACTTATTTATCCATATTTGTTCGCGACGGTTTCTTAGATATATTCTCATTAGGGGTATTCGCTATCCCTAGCAAGATAGCACGGATTGCAAATATCCTAGACCAAAATATGCTACACATAGAGAGCACCCCATTGCACAGTCGTAGGAAATTTTAAGAAGCAGCTTTTCGTTTTAGCCAAAGGGACGCGTTCGTCACTCACTTTTTAATAAATAAATCATTTTATTTTAGTAAATTTAATAATTACACATAAAAAATAACATTTTAAGCAATATTCGAATGCTCAAATTGAAATTGAAATTAGCAATTGGCAAATGTCAGCTGACGCAGGGTCGCAATTAATTTCCTACACTTCATAGCAAATAAATATACATAGGTTTTGGTGTAGCATATTTTTGAGGTCTAGCATATTTCTGTGCGCCTGTATTTTGTTGTTGTGCATTGTAAAACTTTGCAATCCGTGCAATCCGTGCTACGTGCTAGGGTTATGCTATGGATAGCGAATACCCCTATTGTATATTGCATTAACGACTCTTTAATTATAAAAAATTTAATTTGGTGGGAATATTTTATTAATGATATTCTCATTTAAGTTGACCATGCAAAAATTTGTATTTGGCGCATGAACAGCGTAACTGAAACACGACTAAATGAAATTACTCAAAACACGATTTCGGAAAGTAATTTCGGCTAATCAACGTAATTTCAAATGCAATCTGCAGAGGCTTTAACATTCTTGGGACCACCAGTCTCACTGCTATGTAATATTTTAGTATCACCATGTTTTTTCGTGAATACATACCTTATGAGTGTTTGTACATACCCTGCAGGGAACTCAATAACTAGTGAGCAAAATTTCTAGTTCCGAAATAGCGAAAAGGTGTCAAAAGGGAACTAGATCAATTGTAGTTAGACCCTCACCAGTTCAGAATGAGTGCATTGAGTGACCATTAATAAGACACACTTTGATTTGTATGCAATTTCGAAGTGACAAAAATTTCATGTATTTTTTTCGTTCGTCCATTTGCCGTCGGCTTTGTACATTTCTGCAATTCTCAGATGTTTAGTGAAACATTTTATATAAAGAGTTTTCTATTTGCTTCTAGTATGAAATTAAATGTTCCCCTAATTAAGCTTT